>CM065804.1:41611000-44011000 GCA_033398695.1 Orobanche coerulescens
AGCATACATAACGTACGTAACAAGAGGAATCGGACAGTGGGGCCCGTGGTCGGCAGCTTTCGGCGCAGATGTGGACAGGTGAGTCAACGGATGGAGTTACGTACGTTATACAGGGTGTATTACTTACGTAATACGAGTATAATACTGTAGCAAGTCAACGTACGTATTACGTACGCAACGGATTAAGTGTTACGTACGTTACGGGGCGGCTGGCCGAGTCGTGGCCGAGATGACCTGGATGGCCGAGCATGGCCAGTCGTGACTCGTTGGAATGGCTGAGCATGGTCGACAGTGACTCGTGGGGGTGGCCTGTAACACCCCAGACTAGGCGGATATTACAGTGCCATAGAACCCCAACTGGGACCCACCAGGCAAATGAAAATGAATGAATTACACAAGATAAATGTAGTACCGAACTACATTACAACCATAATTACTCCGATGAGGAGTTCAGTTACAACACACCAGGACAATACCGAATACTAGTGTATTTTATATGAAGATAAAATACACAACACTGAATGAAATGGAGTATTCAAATGAAAGTCTGCAGCGGAAAATAAAGGACAATAACATGAATAAATGAAAGATCGGGGCCCCCTACTAGTATCACTAGGACTCCTCGACATCAACATGTTATTCCCGTGCGTTTGCCTTGCCATGACCTGAAAAACAAAATCCCCAAACGGGGTCGATTTAAAGAACAACAATCCTCAAGGGTTGAAAATACATAATCATGATTATATACGAAGTTATGAAATATCTGTCGAAACATATGCAATCAAACATGATATATGAATCAACTAACGATGCGGCTCAAAGGGTGGCGCCACACTACGCCCGGATGGAAATGTGTCCGTGCACAAGCCACCAACGATCAATACACGCGTGGTCTTGTACCTAATCGGTCTCACGAGACACATTGACTCGTGTGCACGATCGATGTGAGGCCAACAACCAACACACGACCATAATGTGCCCGACATGAAAATCCTACACATACCAACGGCACGCCAAGATGACCGGAATGCCACGATATAACAAAAGTGACATCGAAAATGAATAATGACTCACCGAGGTGGAATGGTAATGAAATAAATGACAGCTCAATGAAAAGATTGGAACCGTCGTTCCTTATGACTGAAATGATTAATTGATAACATCAAGTTTTGATACGGTTAATATAATGATGAATGAATTATGATTATGAATGAACAACAACAAAAGGGATGAATATCCTTTTAACCGAGTAAGAATTAACTTACACAATACCGGTGACAATTATCCTTCCACGAACAACGTCCTAATTGAGATATCGGTCGCTCGAACAACCTTGAATTATACAATATCCAATAACTCGTTCAATATACGAATCAAACACGAATATAACGAACTCAAAACGTCGATACGATTAAACCAAGTCCATAGAGGCATTAAATCAAACACGTTGAATCCAAACTCCGATTGTTTACAATCAAACCTCAATATACCAATATCAGAATCTCCAAGAAGTGTTTTAAACCAACAAAACATCTCCAATATGATCAATAATCCGTTATGAATATCCAAAAATGTGATTATAACAACAATTAGTCGAAAATCCCCAATTCCAACTCGATATTCAAGGTGTTCTTGAATAATCCCTCAATAATCCAATGAATCCTTATACAAACTCATAATCATATACATATCCCTTCATATAACATGATTATAACGTCCAAAACATCATATCTCAACACAAAATCGAAGTCCAAAGTGTTGAAGGAATTACCTCTTGATGATCCAAGTGCTTTAATCCGAAGAACACACGTTTAATCGAGTATCCGGGCTTCACGATCGAAAGGAGATGAAGAAAATCAAACACCCAAATGATTTGTGAAGGAAAAACCCTCCCTCAAGCTTTCTCTCTCGGTTGAAGGTGAAGAAAAGGAAGAAAAATGGGCTGAAATGCTGAAAAAATGAATTTATAGGGGTTGACTACCCTGCGGACACGGCCGTGTCGATCGGCACGGTCGTGTCGCCACCGCCGATAGGCGGCGACAGGACTCGGCCGTGTCCCGCTTGACACGGTCGCGGCGCGAGGGCCTTCCGACAGTGACCGTCCGACGGCGACTTCGGCATGACTCGGCCGTGCGGGCGACACGGTCGGGCGTGTTGGCGACGATTACGCTTATCCGGAAGGGTTCGACTCGGCCGTGCGAGCGACACGGTCGGGTCCTGAGGCGAGACTTCGGCATTTTCCGGACGAAATGCAGCACGGGCGTGTCGGACGACACGGCCGAGTTCGTTCGGCAGTGATCGGCCAAAATTGAAAAAATGAGCGGGTGAGCTAAAACGACCATAACTCTCTCGTCCGGACTCCGATTGACTCACCGTTTGAACCATTGGAAAGCTAACTCGATGCTCTATAATATTGCAAAGATTTATAATTTTTGGAGTTACCAAAAATTAATGGGGATCTCACAAAGTCGAACTCATATGAGGAAAGTTGAAACAATGAACAATAATGATACACAACTCGAAGTTTTTATGAACGGTGAACACGGGTGAATGAACATGATTGATGAATGATTATAAATGAGTGAAAATCCACTGATTGAAAATCACCGAATGAAATTACTGAATGATAATGACTGAATTACAACCGGGTATTACATACACCCCCCCTTAAAAGAGTTTCGTCCCCGAAACTAAGGGTCAAACAACTCGGGATAACTCTCTCGCATACTATCCTCGGTTTCCCAAGTAGTCTCTTCGACTCCGTGTCTGGACCACTGAATCTTGACCAAATGGATCGTCTTATTCCTCAACTGTTTGATTCGCCGCTCCAACACTCGTACAGGACGCTCCTCGTACGAATGATCATCCGCGATCTCAATTTCGTCGAACTGAAGTATGTGACTCGGGTCGGAAACAAACTTCCGCAACTGAGAGACGTGAAACACATTATGAATTCGGCTCAATGCCGGAGGCAAATCCAATCGATAAGCTAACTCGCCTACTCGATCCAAAATTTCAAACGGTCCAATGAATCTCGGACTCAATTTCCCCCGTTTTCCGAAACGGAAAATACCTCAACTCGGGGATACCTTGACCAAAACATGGTCATCCGTCTCGAACTCTAGTGGTCGACGACGATTATCCGCATACGATTTCTGTCGACTCTGAGCTGTCAACATACGACTCTTGATCAAAGCTACCTTCTCCCGGGCGGCTATAAGCATGTCGGGTTCGGTGCCGATTGATTCTGACAAGTCATCCCAACACAAAGGATATCGACAACGACGACCGTACAAGGCCTCGTAAGGTGCCATCTTAATGGAGGCATGCCAACTATACTGTACGTGGACTTAAACAACAGTAATTGGGCTTCCCCATCGTCTACTAATCGAGGACGCATGCCCTCAATATGTCCGCTGATGTCTGAATAGTTCTCTCTGATTGTCCGTCGGACTGAGGATGAAAGGCAATACTGAGATTAAGCTGAGTTCCCATAGCACGATGAACTGATTTCCAAAAATGGGATACTAATCGTCTGTCACGATCGGAAACGATACTCTTAGGAGTACCGTGCAGTCTCACTATCTCCTTGATGAACAACTGGGCCAGTCTCTTGGGACTCCACAAATCCTTGATCTCAAGGAAATGAGCTGATTTAGTTGAGCGGTCCACAATCACCCAGATCGCATTCATGCCACGACGACTCGTCGGCAAACTCGTGATGAAATCCATAGAAATGTCTTCCCACTTCCATTAGGAATAGGGAGAGGTTTTCAAAGATAACCGCCGTCGCCGATGTTCAATCTTAACTTGTTGTGAGTTAAACATCTCGAAACAAATTCTGCGACTTCTCGCTTTATATTACTCACTTGATAATTTTGTTTCAAGTCCTTGTACATCTGTTGGACCGGATGAGCAGAATAAGGGTAGCATGAGCTTCTCTCAAAATAGAGTTTTTCAACTCGTCATTCGCCGGTACGCACAACCGGTTCTTAAACCTCAAAAGTCCATCCTCGTGGACCACGAATCCAGGGGCTTTCCCCTGAGCCACATCTTCACGAATGCGCAACAATGCTGGGTCTGAACCCTGATTCTCCCTGATTGCATCCTCAAGAGATGATGAAATCTCTAACATACAAAGCTGTCCCTGAACTCGCTGAAGCCAGACCTCGATCTCGGGTCTAAGGAATTCCTGTTGGAGTTCCTTCTGAATTGTTAAACGAGCAAGCATCTGCTCCTGAACGGACTTACGACTCAAGGCGTCGGCGACAATGTTCGCCTTGCCCGGGTGGTAAAGGATCTCGATATCATAATCTTTGAGTAGTTCCAACCACCGTCTCTGTCGCATATTTAACTCCTTGTGAGTAAATATATACTTCAACTCTTGTGATTGGTGAAGATCTGACAGGTGATGCCATAAAGGTAACGACGCCAAATTTTCAAAGCGAACACCACGGCTGCTAGTTCCAGGTCGTGGGTTGGATAATTGACCAACTAATCCGAGGAAACATCGGATTTACTTAATATCTTTCGGAGGTTGCCAATCTCGGATAGCCTCCGTCTTCTGAGGGTCGACACGAACTCTGGCAGATGAAATTACATGCCCGAGAAAAGTCACTTCGGACATCCAGAACTCACATTAAGAAAACTTCCATAAAATTGCTCGCGTCTTAACACATCGAGAACCTGATAAAGACGAACCTCGTGGTCCTCTCGGCTAGGAGAATAAATCAAAATGTCTTCGATGAAGACAACAACAAACTGATCCAAAAAGTCGATGAAAACCCGATTCATTAACTCCATGAATACCGCAAGTGAAATAGTTAGCCCGAATGGCATAACTACGAACCCATAATGACCATAGCGTGTACGAAATGTTGTCTTCGCGATATCCGACTCTCGAATCCGCAACTGGTGATATCCAGATCTTAAGTCAATCCTGGAAAATACTGAGGCTCCCTGAAGTTGATCTAAAAGATCATCAATACGGGGTAAAGGATACTACTCTTGATCATCACCCTGTTCAACTCCTGGTAATCGATACACAAGCGAAAAGAACTATCATTCTTCTTGACAAACAGCACTGGTGCTCCCCACGGGGACGTACTCGGTTGGATATAACCTTTCTCGAACAATTCCTCAAGTTGATTCTTCAACTCTCGCATTTCGGTCGGGGCCATCCGATACGGTGCCTTCGATAAATGGGACGTACCGGCTCCCACTCACTCCTGAATTCCCCTACTCTATGTGAAGGCAACTAGATAACTCGTCTGGAAATACATCGTCAATCGATGACAATGATACCACGAATGATTGAACATTTCGATTGCCCTAGAATGGTCAATCGATAAAAAGAGATACCAATAATGATTGAACAACTCGATTGCCTTAGAAAGGCCAATCGATGAAGATGATACAATGAATGTTTGAATAACTCGATTGCCTTTGAAAGGCCAATCGATGAAAATGATACAATGAATGATTGAATGACTCGATTGTCTTAGAAAAGCCGATCGATGGAAATGATACAAGGAATGATTGAATAACTCGATTGCCTTAGAAAGGCCAATCGATGAAAATGATATAATGAATGATTGAATGACTCGATTGCGGAATTTCTCTGTTTCCGCCATAATAATACTTCTTCTGGAATAATGGGGATTACTTCCCTGAAGCACCCATTCGACAACTAACGACGGAAAGAGAGCGACCAAACGCTAACAAACACTGAGGATAGTATCGAGACGATCAAACCAACTAATACCGAAAATTACATCGTCTCAAGATAAATTCACCACGATTAGATCCATCAACCAATCGCGGTCATTAAGTAGGACTATCCCGAAATAAGTCTATTCAAGCATGATTCGAAAATGAATGAATGCGGTGTACCAGCATCAAAAGGTACACACAAGTTGAAATAAAATTACGAGTATACCTGAAATCGTTCGGACCACCGGATCGTCGATCCTCCTCATCATATGAATCTGGGACTTGCCGGTCCCGACCAGACGCTCCGTCGATAAATACGAGCTCCAACTCTATTTGCTTCCATTGCCTTAAACAGCGATGACAAAGCGGTTTGATTTCAAACGCTGGTTGCTTGGGCTGAGATGCCGCGGAGCCGACTTGGAGTCCTTTCGGCAAAAGCGGGCCTTATGCCCAAAATTCCCACAATTATAGCACGTGATAGACGGTTTTGAGACACTCGGTGCTGAAATGACCCGGCGTTCCACAATTGAAGCAGGTGATGGCGAAGTGGCGCTCGGGAATGAGATCCCTTGCGATTATGCGGCTGTAGGAGGTCGCTCGAAATGATAAGACTCACGAGGCTTCTTGAAGGTTATTGGACCGCCTTCTGATTGATAAATCTTAGTTGATTTCTTGCTGACAAATGAAGGTTGTTGTTCAGCACTTTCCTTAGCAGCTGGCTTATACGGGAGAGTTCTCTCGATTAATCCGGTCAGAGTGGCGCAATGATGATTGAGCAACTGCACATGGGTCATCATGGCCTGCATAAAAGTGAGTGGATCAACCCGAACATCTTATGATCGAGCCGAGTCCTGGGCACGATTTCCCGGCAGCGAGTGATTATTTCTCGGGTTTCGGTCCGCACCACGGCCTCTCCCCGTGCATCCCCCGACAGTTCTCTCCATACTGAAGTAGGAAGGTCGCATAATGATTATATTTCCCGCATGATTAGCACGTTATGATTATGTCATGAGATGATGAAAATGAGTATACATGCTCTAACTTAGTGATTATATGAATGATTTACTGAAGTTACATGATTATCTGATGAAATTCTTGAAATGATTATCTTGAATAACTTAACAAGATTGATAATATGATCATCCAGATTGACAACTGAGTAATGAAATGAATTGAGTATTTAACGAGTTAACATGATCGTCCTGATTATTAACTGAGTAATGAAATGAATTAAGTGATTAATGAGTTAACATGATTGTCCTAATCACAATGAATGATGATGTTTGAGGATTGTTAATTGATGAATGATGAATGAATGACTATTGCCAGAAATTATACCATGGCGTTAGAAGTCTTACAGTTCTTTCGGTCTGATTGGCTCGGCATCTGCACAGGTCACACGTGACGCGAAAGTCCAATGATACTAGTCCGATGACGATGATTTCAAATGAGACATGACTTGGAGGGTAGTATTCAAAACCACGCTCCGATACCAACTCTGTAACACCCCAAACTAGGCGGATATTACGGTCTTGTAGAACCAACCAGGACCCACCGGGCAAATGAAATTGAATGAATTACACAAGATAAATGTAGTACCGATCTACATTACAACCATAATTACTCCGATGATGATTTTAGTTACAACACACCATGACAATACCGAATACTAGTGTATTTTATATGAAGATAAAATACACAACACTGAATGAAATGGAGTATTCAAATGAAAGTCTGCAGCGGAAAATAAAGGACAATAACATGAATAACTGAAAGATCGGGGCCCCCTACTAGTATCACTAGGACTCCTCGACATCAACATGCTATTCCCGTGCGTTTGCCTTGCCATGACCTGAAAAACAAAATCCCCAGACGGGGTCAATTACAAAGAACAACAATCCTCAAGGGTTGAAAATACACAATCATGATTATATCTGAAGTTATGAAATATACAGTCTAAACATACGCAATCAAACATGCTATATGAATCAACTAACAGTACGGCTCAAAGGGTGGCGCCACACTACGCCCGGGATGGAAATGTGTCCGTGCACAAGCCACCAACGATCAATACACGCGTGGTCTTGTACCTAATCAGTCTCACGAGACACATTGACTCGTGTGCACAGTCCAATGTGAGGCCAACAACCAACACACGACCATAATGTGCCCGACATGAAAATCCTACACATACCAACCGGCACGCCAGTATGACCCGGAATGCCACGATATAACAAAAGTGACATCGAAAATGAATAATGACTTACCGAGGTGGAATGGTAATGAAATAAATGACAGCTCAATGAAAAGATTGGAACCGTCGTTCCTTATGACTGAAATGATTAATTGATAACATCAAGTTTTGATACGGTTAATATAATGATGAATGAATTATGATTATGAATGAACAACAACAAAAGGGATGAATATCCTTTTAACCGAGTAAGAATTAACTTACACAATACCGGTGACAATTATCCTTCCACGAACAACGTCCTAATTGAGATATCGGTCGCTCGAACAACCTTGAATTATACAATATCCAATAACTCTTTCAATATACGAATCAAACACGAATATAACGAACTCAAAACGTCGATACGATTAAACCAAGTCCATAGAGGCATTAAATCAAACACGTTGAATCCAAACTCCGATTGTTTACAATCAAACCTCAATATACCAATATCAGAATCTCCAAGAAGTGTTTTAAACCAACAAAACATCTCCAATATGATCAATAATCCGTTATGAATATCCAAAAATGTGATTATAACAACAATTAGTCGAAAATCCCCAATTCCAACTCGATATTCAAGGTGTTCTTGAATAATCCCTCAATAATCCAATGAATCCTTATACAAACTCATAATCATATACATATCCCTTCATATAACATGATTATAACGTCCAAAACATCATATCTCAACACAAAATTGAAGTCCAAAGTGTTGAAGGAATTACCTCTTGATGATCCAAGTGCTTTAATCCGAAGAACACACGTTTAATCGAGTATCCGGGCTTCACGATCGAAAGGAGATGAAGAAAATCAAACACCCAAATGATTTGTGAAGGAAAAACCCTCCCTCAAGCTTTCTCTCTCGGTTGAAGGTGAAGAAAAGGAAGAAAAATGGCGAAATCTTTGAAAAAATGAATTTATAGGGTTGACTACCTGCCGGACACGGCCGTGCCGATCGGCACGGTCGTGTCACCTGGCTAACCCGGCAGTGGCGGCGGGGACTCGGCCGTGTCTGACACGGTCGCGCGCGAGGGCCTTCGGCGATGACCCGTCAAGCGGCGACTTCGGCATGACTTCGGCCGTGCGACGGCACGGTCGGGCGTGTTGGCGACGATTACAGCTTATCCGGAAGGGTTCGACTCGGCCGTGCGAGCGACGGTCGGGTCCTGAGGCAGAGACTTCGGCATTTTCCGGACGAGTACGGCATGGGCCGTGTCGGACGACACGGCCGAGTTCGTTCGGCAGTGATCGGCCAAAATTGAAAAAATGAGCGGGTGAGCTAAAACGACCATAACTCTCTCGTCCGGACTCCGATTGACTCACCGTTTGAACCATTGGAAAGCTAACTCGATGCTCTATAATATTGCAAAGATTTAGAATTTTTGGAGTTACCAAAAATTAATGGGGATCTAACAAAGTCGAACTCATATGAGGAAAGTTGAAACAATGAACAATAATGATACACAACTCGAAGTTTTTATGAACGGTGAACACGGGTGAATGAACATGATTGATGAATGATTATAAATGAGTGAAAATCCACTGAGTGACAATCACCGAATGAAATTACTGAATGATAATGACTGAATTACAACCGGGTATTACATGGCCGATCACGGTCGGCAGTGACTCGCAGGGATGGCTAGGACTGGCCGATTACGTACGTAAGGCAGTGGCCGGTTACGGCCGTAAGGGCGATTACGTCGTAAGCTTCCGTTACGTGCGTAAGGGTTCCGGCGCAGTGGGGCGTAGGGTAGGCCGCGGCCGACTCGTGCGTAAGGACCCGCCGCCGGTTACGTACGTAATGGCCCGGCAGGTCTCGGCCTATATAAGGCCTGGACCGAGTCACCTGCTCATTTTTTCGTTTTTCTTCGTTTCTTCGCGATTCCTTCAGCAAGAATTGATGGATTTGAGTAAGAGCAACTTATAACAACATGTTTTGGAAGTTAGAATCATGGATTAACATCATCATCCACCCGGATCGAAGGTAAGAACACCTAAACTTTTGGTTTTTGGATGTTCTTGAGATTTCTTGGTGTTTTGGCCGATTTGCTTCGTTTTGATTCAGATTGTTGATTGAACTTGATTGTAAACTCGTAATCATTCATTATTCTTGAAGTTTTGTGGAAAGAATTCGAGTATTTCTTTGAATAATCGAGTGAATTGGACTATGCCTTCAAAGTGTTCGATGAAATGTCTCAATGAGTAGAACTTGGAAAATTCTACACGTTTTCGTATGAATGGTGATGGAAATGATATTGTTGTGATGATTCTTGGTAATTATGGGAATTTTGTTAAAGGAAGATAAGGAATTGGTGATCAAATGATTCAATTATGTTGTTATGATTATGGAATCGTAGTATTCTCGATGTTCTTGGTGGTTTGTTGCGATTCATGATGTTATGAGAAGTATATGTTGAAGGACATGATTATATACACCTTGAATTATGATTAAGGGTTGTTTAGATGTTAGAAAACATCGGGTTATGTTGTTTTATGGATTATGAACGTGAATTTGGATAATTCGTGTTCTTAAAGAACTCTTGAGTTACATGTTATGATTTTGGAAGGATTTCGGATAATTTTGGAATGTGATTATTCACGATAATAATCGGTAAATTGTTTTCTACGAATTTACAAGTATGAACAAGAAGGAGTTTTGTCTTCGTATTTGGAGTTGAAGTTGGAATCGAATATGTTATAAAATCCTTAATGTCGAGATGAATTGATCATTGATTTGATGAATACGTTTTAAGGTGTTGGTGTTTTATATATGAATATGGAATATTCATATCTAGAACTAAGTTATGTGTTTTGGTACAATATTTGTATAGGAATACGAATATGATTTCGGATTTGATAAGTTTATGATTCACTTTTGAGTTTGAGAATTCATAGGTATTTAACAAGTGCTCAATTCGGATAATGGAATTATTTGAAACCTTTGGAATATGGTTATCTATGATGTTGAATTAATCGGATCGTCCGGATTGATGATGATAACCGGTAATTGGTTTATATTATGAATTTACAAGGAGGAAACTTGTATCCGTATTTAAGATTGAATTTGGAATCGGTAATGTTAGACCCTTGTTGGTTTAAATTGATTATTGATATGATCTTCGGATTTTGGAATCGTATTGTGGTTTTCAATTCGTGTTTGATTGGTTCGGGTTGTTTGGATATGTGTTTAATCGGGATATTGTAGAACCGTTGTTGATCGGTTATTGATTGTTATTTGTGATCATCGAGTTACGGCTTGTATCGTGGATATGGGTTCGTATTTGTTGAGTTGGATTATTTGGTATTATGTATATGATCGAGGTTTCGTTGAACCGTTGAGTTTGTTGGTTGAGTATGTCGGTTATTGATTTTTATCGAATGTGTGTTAATCGGTTATTGCAATAGGTTGATATGTTTTGATCGTGGATTATGACTGTTGTGTTGCGGTTGAAGTCGAAGAGTTCGTAGATTGCTTTTGGTCGGGGCTGAGGAGCTCATAGACGAAGGCAATGAATTTTGGTAACGGCTTCGTGGTATCGGTATCGAGGCAAGTTTATACTTGTTCAGTTTATAATATTTGATGAATGGTTTCGTTTTCATTTCATTTATAATTCGTATAGCAATGTTGTTAGAAATGTAAGTTTTCGGGATAATGGTTTGTATATCGTGCTCTGGTTGTAATAAATCATAAGGTATATGATTTAATTGTGTTCAAGGAAGACGTGATTTATTTTTGGTCAAGGATATAGAATATCGGATATCGAGGATAGTTATCGTGATGACATAAGTATCGGGATAAAGGGTTATTGGTATTGAATGGATGGTACCTTATTTGAGATTATTTGTATAACTATGTATTCGTTCAGGAATGTTGTTCGTGGAAAGGATGTTGTCTTCGGCTTTGAGGTAATTTATGTATTGTTCAGTTATGAGATAATTATTATGTTGAGTTGTTGTATATGTTGTATGTTGAGGCTTCGTATATTGAGATTCGTACTGGTTGTTCGTTGAGGGATGTTGATCCCAGGAATATTGTTGGTATTAATGGTTGTGTTGATCGTCTCATTGGGGGATGTTGATGGATATGGTCCTCGGCTTTGAGGTAATCTAAGTATTTGTTCAGTCATGTGGATAATTAGTATGTTGAGTTGTTGTATATGTTGAGGTTTCGTGTAATGAGTTTCGTATCGCTTAATCGTTGAGTGATTATGATCCAAGGACTGTTGTATTGAGATCGTAGATCGTGTTGGTCATTCATTTGGGGATGATGATCCCAGGATTGATGTTTTGGATATTGATTAGTCATGTCGACTTTTCATTGTCGGTCTGTTGTTGTTCACTTCGGTGAGTCTTTTGATCCTTATTGGATATGTGTTTCTTTGAGTTTCGTTGTCATGTTGCATCGTGACATATCTGGAGTCATATCTGCGTGCCGATTGGTTATTGTGTAGGATTTTTAGCCGGGCACATGATGGTTATGTGTTGATATTTCCACATTGAACCGTGCACACGAGACGTAGTTCGTGAGGCTAATTAGGTACAAGACCACACGTGTATGTGATCAATACCCGGGGTGGCTTGTGCACGGACACATTTCCGGATCGGGCGTACTATGACTTCCATCTTTGAGCCATATTGTTTGGTCGTTCATCCTCCATTTATGGTTGGGTATGTTCGACAGTTTGTGACTGGTTGTTCATACGCCCGAGGGGTATGTTCGACAGTCGGAGTTATTTCTTGAGATCAATTATTGTTGATCATTTGAAGTTTACCTTGTTGGTGGTATTCTCGGTTATGGTTGGTCCTTTGTTGATCATTTGGAGTTTACCTTGTTGGTGGTATTCTCGGTTATTGTTCATCCTTCATTGATTGCGTTCGAGATTTACCTTGTTGATGGTATTCTCAATTATCGTGATCCTTTATTGGTCGTATTGGAGTTATCATGTCAATGATATTCTCAGTGATGTTTTGGTTGATCTGGTTATTGATCGTATAAGCATTCAGACTGTACGTCGATGTTCGGGATTTATTATCATTATCATATGGTAGTTGATCTCTGAGATATGTTGGTATCTTGTTGGTTTATCCAGGTTGAGTTTTGATTGTGTAATCCGATGGACATAATTTGGCACGGATGAATTATTTCATGATTATGAGTTATGATGATGTTTTGAGGATTGTTGGTATTTTTGAAATTCAATACAGATAATTGTTGTTAAGTTCATTTCGTCATTCGAGGATGCGAAATGTGGATTATAGTAAGGATTGGATTATTATGGATTGGTAAGGTTATAACGGTAAGATTACGTTGGTAGTATTCTTACAGTATTATTACATTGGTATGTAATTATTTATGATGATGTGATCGGTATCATTATTGAGTATTGTGGCTGACCCCGTCGTGGGCTTTATTTTTAGGTACTCGGAGATCAAGCTAGTAGCGGTCGTGAGGGGATGAGCTTCCCGATGTGATACTGGTTGTGGCTTGTTTTCGGAGAATTGAGTATTCTTTTCCGGTTATTTATTTTCGCTGCGTGTGTATATCTCAAAATGGCTTTTCGGTATCTTTATCCGCTGCGTGTGTGTATTTTAAAAGGGCCTTTTTGGCATTTTGTGAACTTGAGTTATTTCGTTAAACCCTTTTTCCTAACTATTTTATCGGTATGTTTAAGTGGTGTCTTAACATATATTTTGAACTATCGAGTTTTGGCACTTCGCCTTGTATTTCCAAATGGTATTTTATGACGGTATTTGAGAACTATATTTTTGGAAAATATTTGAGTATTTGCAAAATATTACCGTCATCGGTCTTTTGGCGTTGTTAAACGTTTTTGAAATGGTTTTGTAAACGGTTTTTAGCCTGGTGGATTCCGGCGCGGGACCCACGGCGCTGTAATATCCCAGATGGTTTTGGGGGTGTTACAAATATAGTGGATTGATTCAATATATAAGGGGCGTTTTATAGTTCGAAAGAGAAACCGTCTTTTTAAGGAAAATCGAATCTACACAACATAATAAGTAAATTCATCTTATGATCTCCTATACATCTTCTATAACTAATGATGAACTAAGTTTGTAATCCCAACTATTTCATTATATCTTTTATTAATCTATTATTAGTGCAATCTTTCATTTCCTTGAATATTAGAACTATTATTGTAATTTTCTTTGCAATTGTCAAACAAAACTCTTAAATTGTGTGTTTCAATCTTATAAACTATATAGCAAATAGTTAAATAGTGTATAATTTAATATATAACCTAACTTCCTCGTGGGATCGATAAACCGGACTCAAAAAGTCCACTTACTACTTGATACGATATCGTGCACTTGCGATAGTTACACTAAAGAACGTGTCAAGTTTTTGGCGCGCCGTTCTTAGAAATATAAGTGTTATTTTTGAAATCTTACATTGTAAACTATTGTTATAGGATACAATTTCTCGACGTTGTAACTTAGTACTCAATTGTGTTTGTCCGGTCAAGTGGCGGATAACGGTACTCCGTGACTATTAAAGTCGGATTCTTCAGTTTCCCACAACAACTGATATTTGTAGATATTTTCTCTTTTATTTTTATTTTTTTATCATGGAAGAAAATTTGAATAAAGTTGAAATAAGATTTCCCTTTCTGAGCAAAAATGTCATTTTAAAAATCTATAAGACGAGACTTGAAAGGATGAGGTTGCTTATGAATAAAAGCATACCTTTTGACATAAGATTCATTATTGAAGCCAAAGTGAGAATAGCAGGTGAATTCACAGAAATACCTACTAGATTTTTACCAGGGCTTGGGAAAAGTTCATATCCCAAGAAACGACGAGCAAAGATAATAGCCGTTTGCTATAAATGTGCTAGATAGAACTGTAATTTAAAATGTCGATCTTTAGGAATTCCATCTACAAACAGAGAAGATAAAATTCAATTCATTAAGGATGGTCTGAATAAAGAGAATTTAGATGATATCGAAATTTCTCTTGACACGCATCCTAGTGGACTCGTACATTACGAAATTCGATATTTGTGGAATAAATTCAAACCAGAATATGAACAACGTCTTGGGAATCTGACGTTAAAAGACCTTGTTTGCCAATTTGTAAGAAAATTGGATGGGAAGCTTCTCCCCGACTCATAGAAGGCGTTTAGGCCGTTTCTGAACGTAAAATCAGAGGAAGATGTGAGCCACAATCACAACTACTGTACATACACGTAAGTATCTTTAATTTTTGTCGTATGGTGAGATTTTATGAATAAAAAATGTGATACTCAATAAATGCATTCATTATTCTATTGAGTAGTTGAAGCGCAATCAACGCAATCACAAACTTGTTAAGCAATTTTTCCTCATTTTTCTTCTATAAATAAACATTGTGCCTGTTTCTTTTATTCATCCCTCAAACTTGTACTTTTTTTCCTTTTTCTCTCAAATAAATTTCTTTTCAAAAATGGAGTCTGTAACACCCCAAACTAGGCGGATATTACAGTGCCGTGGATCCCCAACCGGGACCCACCAGGCGAATGAAAACTGATGAATTAAATAATATAATTGTAGTACCGAACCACATTATATTACCAAGTACTCCGATGAGGAGTTTAAGTACAACACACCAGGACAATACCGAATACTAGTATATTTTATATGAAGATAAAATACACCACCCTGAATAAATAAACATCTCAAACGGAATTTGCAGCGGAAAATACAAAAGACGGAAATGACTGAAATGACTGAAATGACTGAAACAAACGGAATGACTGGGCCCCCCTACTAGTATCATTGGGACTCCTCGCCGTCAACATGCTCTTCCCGTGCCTTTGGCTTGCCGTGACCTGAAAACAAAATCCCCCAACGAAGTCGATTCTGAACAACAATCCTCAAGGGTTGAAAATACACAATCATGATTAAACTGAAGTTATGAAATATCCTTAGTTATGGATTATGCTGAAGAGGAGTATCATAGTACGCCCGTAATGTTCTGTGCAAGTGTATAAGACGAATGACCGGACACACCCGTCCTTGTACCTAATTAGTCTCATGGAGTTAAGCTTTACCGTGTGCACGGTCCAATGTATCGGTGAACCCAATACATGACCATCGTGTGCCCGACTAAAAATTCCACACAGCCACACCCGGCCACGCAATACGAACCCAGAAGGTCATATGAACGAGAATGACCACACTGAATATCAATGAATAATAATTCGACAAGGCCAAGAATGACTCACTGAGATGAAAATAATAGTGACGTGATTGATAACCCAATGAAATGATTTGGAACCGTCGTTCCTCGTGAATGAAATGATTATTCGACAATTACAAGTCTCAATATGATTAATACCATGATGAATGAGTTATGATTATGAGTAATCAACAACAAAAAGGAATGAGTATCCTTTTAACCGAGTAAGAATTAACTTACACAACACCGATGAAGAATGTCCGTCCACGAACAACGTCCTAATCGAGATACCGGTCGCTTGAACAACCTTGAATAACAATAATTACCGACAATTCGATCATTACACGAATCAAAAACGATCATAACCGACTCAAACGTCGATACAACAATATCCAAACTCGAATATATCGAAACCAACACCAAAATGAGTATTTCGGACCATCAAAACACTTCAAATGATATCAATAATCCCATAGGAATCCACAATTCAAGTTACAACAACAACAATCGGAAAATCCCCAAATTAACCGAAGTCAACCCTAAGGGTTCTTGAAATAATTCTGAAAATAGCCATTAAATCCGTTGGAATATATTTATCCAAGGTAGATAATCCATATCTAACATATTCCAATAACAATCCAAGCTTACACGAAGAAATCGGAAGGAAAACCCAAAAATCCAAAATTCTAGATCCAAGAGATTAATACCTTTGATTTGATGAGATTAGCATGATGAAATGATGATTAATCCAACTCAAAGACTTGAAGATGATGATAGATGATAGCAGCTCAAAGAGAACACTCCAAGTCGCCCGAAATCGCCCGACGTCGCTCAAACACGAAGAGAAGTGAGAAAATGACGAAACTCACACTAACTGTCCAATTTATACTGCTCCAGATTAGTGCACGCTATGTCCTGCTATTTAGCGTGCGCTAATGAGTTGTATGAACATTCCAGTGAACTCTGGCTGACCCGTTAGCGTATGCTACAACCTGGTAGCGTGCGTTAACTCTATCCCAATAGCGTGCGTTAACTCCAATTGTTAGCGTGCGCTAGCTAAATATCTGCTGTCCAGTACTGAAGTCCAGAACCTTCTGTCCTTGATCTGATCTCGGTAGCGTGCGCTACAACCAACAAGTAGCGTGCGCTACTACACCGCTTGCGTACGCTAAAAACCACTCATAGCGTGCGCTATGAATTAATCTAGTGCAGTCCAGTAGCCACTGGACTCAACCTGATCCGTCCTTAGCGCACGCTATACCAAATATTAGCGTGCGCTACTACAACCCACTAGCACGCGCTACTTACCATTCGTAGCGTGCGCTACTTATAACTCACCTGCAGTCCAGTACCTTCTGGACTGCAGCCAGGGTAACATTAGCGTGCGCTAGTGCTGAGTGGTAGCGTGCGCTACCTGTACTCAATTAGCGCGCGCTAAAAAGAGTACGTAGCATGCGCTACTCCTCACGCACAGCCCACAACGAAGATGACAATGATGATAAACACGGCACGAAACTCCAATTAGATTAGTGATGAATGACGATTGATACACGATACAATTACTCTGAACGATGAATACCATGATTGAATATGAGTGACAAATGATCATTAACGAGTGAAATTACTGAATGATAATTACTGAATGATAATTACTGAATTACAACCGGGTATTACATACACCCCCCTTAAAAGAGTTTCATCCCCGAAACTAAGGGTCAAACAACTCGGGATAACTCTCCCGCATACTATCCTCGGTTTCCCAAGTATCCTCTTCGATTTCATGCCTAGACCACTGAATCTTAACCAAAGGAATCGTCTTATTCCTCAACTGTTTGATTCGCCGCTCTAAAACTCGTATAGGACGCTCCTCATATGAATGATCATCGGTGATCTCGATTTCGTCAAATTGAAGTATGTGACTCGGGTCGGCAACATACTTCCGCAACTGAGAGACATGAAACACATTATGAATTCGGCTCAAAGCCGGAGGTAAAGCCAATCGATAAGCTAACTCGCCTACTCGATCCAAAATCTCAAACGGTCCAATGAATCTCGGACTCAACTTACCCCTCTTCCCAAAACGGAAGATACCACGACTCGGGGATACCTTGACCAACACGTGGTCACCTGCCTCAAACTCTAATGGTCGACGATGGTTATCTGCATATGATTTCTGTCGACTCTGAGCGGTCAACAAACGACTTCTGATCAAAGCTACCTTCTCACGGGCGGCTATAAGCATATCGGGCTCGGTGCCGATTGATTCTGATAAGTCGTCCCAATACAACGGAGATCAACAACGACTGTAATATCTGCATTTTTTCTTTCCCTTGTATTTTCATTTTCGGTGTATTTCTCGATTGTAGTAACCCTCGTGTATCTTTCAGTGTATCTTTCCTGTCATCTATTGATCTAATTCTCGTTGTTGTAGTGCGGAACAGCCGTTTCGGGGTTGCCGTGGATCCATTTCGTGTTATTCTTTCCCAAATATCGATTCCTATTATTTTTATTCTCTTCCCGGATCATTTTTTTTCATCATTTAGGACCCAAAGGGGGGTGTGGGCTGCGGCACAAGGAGTGTGCGCCGCGGCACACACATTTCTTCAGTTGTTGGCCGAGCGAACTGTACTGTGTGCCGCGGCACACCCGTCCGGTGCCGCGGCACACGCCGGCTGAACCACGGCACACTCGTGTGGCATTTTCGGCCAAAACCCGACTGTATCGGGTGCCGCGGCACACGCCGGCTGAGCCGCGGCACACTGCCGAACCCTGGGAGCAAATTTTTGGCCTGTGCCACGGCACACCTCAGCTGATCCGCGGCACACAATGCGGTCAACCCTCTATAATTGTGTTGTTTTGAGCGAGAACAGCTCATTTCCTTCTTCTTCTTCCATTGACGCGAGAGAGAGTGAGAGAGGAGGAGAGCTTCTCATCATTCATCAATTGGGGGTTGATTTTCATCATTCTTCTTCGGTTGTGAAGCCCGGATAATCAATCTAATGCGTGTTCTACGAATCTAAGTACTTGAATCTTCAAGGTAATATCTCTTGGTACCCTACCTGTTGGTTAATTGGGGATTTTGGGGTTTTTGTCCGATTCTTTCCATTTTGTTGGTGGATTCTTGATGAATACGATTAATATTGTTAGTATCATTAACTTTCCTACGGATTCATGGTATATTTTGTGATTTTTACGGAATCGAGAGGGTTTGGTTGTGGTCCGCCCTCGTTGTTATTTTTGTACGAATATACATGAATCGTAGGCGGGTTCTCGGGGGTATTCCATTTCCGTATTCGTCTAGAGTTGGTTGTGATTATGTTCTTCAAATCGTTAGGTTCGGTTCCGTTGGTTCTTAACATTCGTCGGTGATTATCCTTTCCGTTCGTTGCGTCATCAATTACTCAAGGCAAGTATTTTTGGAAACCTTTATGCTTAACGTGAAATGGTAATGTATATTGTGTGTGATTGTGCTCACCCTGGGAGGGTCCGACGGGGCCTCGGGGGAATCTATGACTTCACTCTGGATTCATGAGTTTGTTTAGCTAGCCAGCCCGGGAGGGTCCTGAGAGGCCTCGGGTGGGATTTGTGGCTTTGTCCCTATCCTAGGCGATGCATGTGCGTGATTTGTTTTATGATATGGCCAGCCCGGGAGGGTCCTGAGAGGCCTCGGGTGGGATTTGTGGCTTCGTCCTGGTCCTAGGCAAATGTGATTGTGACTGTTTGTTTCCGGAAAAGACATGTCTGGTTTTGTTTTTTTTTGAAATGATATTGGTACATGTACTATGAAATGTGTAAGCGATTGGTTGCCTTGATTACTTGTACTAGCGTAATTGCTAACCCCTATGGGGACCCGTTTTGGGGAAATTCTTGTTATGGATTTCAGGTTATGATTATCCGGACGAGCGAGCACCGGGACAATACGAGGATGTTGGCCAGGGTCGTTGACATGTGCATTTGGGTCTTTCTATTTCTTTCGTCCATTTCGATTTGGTTGTTCTAATAATTATAAACTTATAGATTGTACTCGCGAGTACTTAGGCTTTTCATTTCAAACTCCGTATTGTACTACTTTAAAATTGTTACATTGTCGGTTGATGATCATTTCGCCGGTTGCTCCTGGCGTAACTTTTTATGTCATATCATTTAAATGTGTAGTCCTCCCTAACCGAGATGGTTAGTCGAGTGGAGTTTCTTGTTTGTAGCCTGGTGGGTCCCATGTGGGGGTCCACAGCGCTGTAATATACCCTGAATATCTCGGGGTGTTACAACGACGACCATACAAGGCCTCGTAAGGTGCCATCTTGATCGAAGCATGCCAACTATTATTATACGTGAACTCGATCAATGGTAGTTGGGCTTCCCAATCGTCTTTCCAATCGAGGACGCATGCCCTCAACATGTCCTCTAATGTCTGAATAGTCCTCTCTGATTGCCCGTCGGACTGAGGATGAAAAGCGGTACTGAGATTAAGTTGGGTCCCCATAGCACGATGAACTGATTTCCAAAAATGCGACACAAACCGTCCGTCACGATCGGAAACGATACTTTTAGGAGTACCGTGAAGTCTCACTATCTCTTTGATGAACAGTTGAGCAAGTCTCTCGGGACCCCACGTCTCCTTGATCTCAAGGAAATGAGCTGATTTAGTTAAGCGGTCCATGATCACCCAAATCGTATTCATGCCATGACGACTCGTCGGCAAACTCGTGATGAAATCCATAGAAATGTCTTCCCACTTCCATTCGGGAATAGGAAGAGGTTTCAGCATACCCGTCGGTCGCTGATGTTCAATCTTAACTTGTTGACAGGTTAAGCATCTCGAAACAAATTCTGCGACTTCTCGCTTCATATTACTCCACCAGTAGTTTTGTTTCAATTCCTTGTACATCTTTGTAGACCCCGGATGAACAGAATAAGGGGTAGCATGAGCTTCTTTCAAAATTGAGTTTTTCAACTCGTCATTCGCCGGTACGCACAACCGATTCTTAAATCTCAAAAGTCCATCCTCGTGGACCACGAATCCAGGGGCTTTCCCCTGAGCCACATCCTCACGGATGCGTAACAATGATGGGTCCGAACCCTGATTCTCTCTGATTGCCTCCTCAAGTGACGATGAGATCTCCAACATACAAAGCTGTCCCTGAACCCGCTGAAGCCAGACCTCGATCTCGGGTCTAAGGAATTCCTGCTGAAGCTCCTTCTGAACTGTTAAACGGGCAAGCATCTGCTCCTGAACGGACTTACGACTCAAGGCGTCGGCGATAACGTTCGCCTTGCCCGGGTGGTAAAGGATCTCGATATCATAATCCTTGATTAATTCCAACCACCGTCTTTGTCGCATATTTAACTCCTTCTGAGTAAATATATACTTTAAACTCTTATGATCGGTGAATATGTGACAGGTAACGCCATAAAGATAATGACGCCAAATCTTCAAAGCGAACACTACAGCTGCTAGCTCCAGGTCGTGGGTCGGATAATTAACCTCGTAAGGTCTCAATTGCCGTGAAGCATAGGCAATAAACTTTCCATTCTGCATGAGCACACATCCGAGACCCTGTCCGGACGCATCACTATAAACCACAAATCCTTCCGTCCCCTGCGGCAAGGAAAGTACAGGTGCTGACATTAACCGGCTCTTGATTTCCTCAAAACTCCATTGACACGCGTCAGACCACGTGTATTTCTTGTCCTTCCGCAACAAGTTCGTCAAGGGTTGAGCGATTTTAGAAAATCCCTCCACAAATCGCCGATAATAACCCGCTAATCTGAGGAAACTTCGGATTTCCTTAACATTCTTCGGAGGTAGCCAATCTCGAATAGCCTCCGTCTTCTGAGGATCGACACGAACTCCATCTGAAGAAATTACGTGTCCGAGAAACGTCACTTCGGACATCCAGAACTCACATTTGGAAAACTTCCCATAAAGTTGTTCTCGTCTCAACACGTCGAGCACTTGATGAAGGTGAAACTCGTGTTCCTCCCGATCACGAGAATAAATCAAAATATCATCGATGAAGACAACAACGAACTGATCCAAAAATTCGATGAAAACCCGATTCATTAACTCCATGAATACCGCAGGTGCATTAGTGAATCCAAACGGCATAACCACAAACTCATAATGACCATAGCGTGTTCGAAACGCCGTCCTCGTGATATCCGACTCTCGAATCCGCAATTGATGATATCCAGACATTAAGTCGATCTTGGAAAATACTGAAGCTCCCTGAAGTTGATCTAAGAGATCATCAATACGGGGTAAGGGATACTTATTCTTGATTGTCACCCTATTCAACTCCCGATAATCAATACACAAGCGAAAAGAACCATACTTCTTCTTGACAAACAACACTGGTGCTCCCCACGGGGACGCACTCGGTCGGATGTAACCTTTCTCGAACAATTCTTCAAGTTGGTTCTTTAGTTCTGGCATTTCGGTCGGGGCCATCCGGTACGGTGCCCTCGATATCGGAGACGTACCAGGCTCCAACTCAATTGTGAATTCCACATCCCTCTGTGGAGGCAAACCAGGAAACTCGTCTGGAAAAACGTCGGCATATTCCCTCACTGCCGGAATATCCGTCAACGTTACTGATGACTTCTCGGTTTTGGCCATATAGCACCAATAACCGACACATCCCTGATTGAGTAATCTTACTGCTTTCATCAAATTAATGACCTTACCAGAACAGCTGGGATTTCCTCCCTGAAAAACACATTCAACCCCATCGTCTGAAATGATAGTGACCATACGCTTACGGACAATAATGATGGCATCATGACGATCCATCCAATCAATACCCAAGATGACGTCGTCTCTAGGCAAATCTACTACGATTGGGTCCGCTGGCCATATACGACCATGAAACTGAATCGGACAATTCTGAATCTCACGATTTCCGATAATTCGTCTACCATCAGGTAGACTAATGACATAAGGCTCACAACTAGTAGCACTACCCAGACGTAGTCTACTCAAACATGACTCGGAAATGAATGAATGCGATGCACCAGTATCAAAAAGGGTACACACAGGTTGAGATAGAATATCGAGTGTACCTGAGATCATTCGGGCCTCTGGATCATCGGTCTTCTTCATCTCATAAATCCGGGGCTTGCTAGTCCCGGCACCTGATGCTCCCATCTGCTGGCTAAAGGCTCCACCTTTAGTCGCTCCTGTCGTTTTAAACAACGCTGATTGAGTGGCCTGATTCTGAACGGCTGACTGCTTAGGGGCCTGAGATGACGTTTGAGTAGGTTTGGAGTCCCTATGGCAAAAACGGGCCTTATGCCCAGCAATCCCACAATTATGACACGTGATAGTCTGTCTCGGACACTTGGTACTGAGATGACCAAGGTCCCCACAGTTAAAACAGGTGATGGCCGAACTGGCCGCTCGAGACTGAGATTCCGCGGGTTTAGACGTCACAGGAGGTCGCTCAGAAAAAGTAGAGCCTGCACGGGGTTTCTTGAAGGTTGTCTGACCGCCTTCAGACTGATTACGATTCTTCGATTTCTTGCTAGCAGACGAAGGTTGCTGCTTAGCAATTTCCTTAGCTGTAAGCTCATAAGTGAGGGCTTTCTCGATGAATTCGGCCAACGTGGTGCAATTATGATTAAGCAACTGAAGTCTCATATGGGGTTTCAGCCTCTTGCTGAAATACTTGATTTTATCCGCCTCTGAATGAATGATGGATGAGGCGAAAGGGAGAAGTTCCTGAAATTTCTCGGCAATGGCGAGAACATCCTCGTCTGCTGAGGGGTCGGGTGTGAGTAATTCTGACAGCTTGGCCTCTCTGAGTGGGGCCGGATAATACCTCTCCATCATGAGAGTCTTGAACTGATCCCAAGTACATGATCCTTCGGTGGGCTTCAACGAAACCACCAAGAATGAGCGCTCTTACCCAGATAGTAAGCCGCAACTAAAACTTTGTGTCCTTCAGGACACTCTACCATCGCAAATAGCTTCTCGAAGTGTTCAAGCCAATGAACAATATCCGCCGGCTCAGATGAGCCTTCAAAAGTAGGTGGCCTTTGGCGAGAAATGTCGGCGATGATACTGCTCACATTCCTCTCTTGCCTCTGAGGTGGCGGCGGAGGAGCCTGTTGATTTTGATTGACTGAGTTATGCATCGTCTTCATTAGCTGTGCCATCTGGGTCATTTGGGCCATCATGCCCTGCATAAAAGCAAGTGGGTCAACCCGAACACCTCCTGACTGAGCCGTGTCCCGGGTACGACTCCCCGATAGTGAATGATCACGTCCAGGTGAATGAGTGGCAGCGTCGCTGCTCGATGAATTAGCATTATTTCTCGCGTTCGCACGTGTATTCACACGAGCTCTCGGGATTCGGCCCGCACCACGGCCTCGTCCTCCTCGTCATCTTCTTTCTCTCTCCATACTGAAGTAGGAAAGTCACATGATGATTATATTCCCCGCATGAATAACACGTTATGATTATGACGTGAGGTGATGAAAATGAGCATACGCTCTAACACAGTGATTACATGAATGACTAACTGAGGTGACATGATTACCTGATGAAATTATTGAAATGATTATCTTGAACGAGTTAACAAGATTAATGATATGATCTTCCCGATCAACAACCGAGTAATGAAATGAATTGAGTGATTAATGAGTTAGCCTGACCGTCCTGGTCAAAATGACAATGATGATTGAGGATCGTTAACTGATGAATTATGAATGAATGATTAATGCCAGAAATTATGCCATGGCATTAGAAATCTTACAGTTCTTGGTCTGATTGGATCGGCATTTGCACAGGTCACATGTGACGCGAAAGTCCAATGATACTAGTCCGATGACGATGATTTCAAACGAGACATGACTTGGAGGGTAGTATTCAAAACCACGCTCTGATACCAACTCTGTAGCACCCCAAACTAGGCGGATATTACAGTGTCGTGGATCCCCAACTGGGACCCACCAGGCGAATGAAAACTGATGAATTAAATAATATAATTGTAGTACCGAACCACATTATATTACCAAGTACTCCGATGAGGAGTTTAAGTACAACAGACCAGGACAATACCGAATACTAGTATATTTTATATGAAGATAAAATACACCACCCTGAATAAATAAACATCTCAAATGGAATTTGCAGCGGAAAATACAAAAGCCGGAAATGACTGAAATGACTGAAATGACTGAAACAAACGGAATGACTGGGCCCCCTACTAGTATCACTGGGACTCCTCGCCGTCAACATGCTCTTCCCGTGCCTTTGCCTTGCCGTGACCTGAAAACAAAATCCCCCAACGGGTCGATTCTACGTAACAACAATCCTCAAGGGTTGAAAATACACAATCATGATTAAACTGAAGTTATGAAATATCCTTAGTTATGAATTACGCTGAAAAGGAGTATCATAGTACGCCCGTAATGTTCTGTGCAAGTGTACAAGACGAATGACCGGACACACCCGTCCTTGTACCTAATTAGTCTCACGGAGTTAAGCTTTACCGTGTGCACGGTCCAATGTATCGGTGAACCCAATACATGACCATCGTGTGCCCGACTAAAAATTCCACACAGCCACACCCGGCCACGCAATACGAACCCAAAAGGTCATATGAACGAGAATGACCACACTGAATATCAATGAATAATAATTCAACAAGTCCAAGAATGACTCACCGAGATGAAAATAATAGTGACGTGATTGATAACCCAATGAAATTATTTGGAACCGTCGTTCCTCGTGAATGAAATGATTATTCGACAATTACAAGTCTCAATATGATTAATACCATGATGAATGAGTTATGATTATGAGTAATAAACAACAAAAAGGAATGAGTATCCTTTTAACCGAGTAAGAATTAACTTACACAACACCGATGAAGAATGTCCGTCCACGAACAACGTCCTAATCGAGATACCGGTCGCTCGAACAACCTTGAATAACAATAATTACCAACAATTCGATCATTACACGAATCAAAAACGATAATAACCGACTCAAACGTCGATACAACAATATCCAAACTCGAATATATCGAAACCAACACTAAAATGAGTATTTCAGACCATCAAAACACTTCAAATGATATCAATAATCCCATAGGAATCCACAATTCAAGTTACAACAACAACAATCGGAAAATCCCCAAATTAATCGAAGTCAACCCTAAGGGTTCTTGAAATAATTCCGAAAATAGCCATTAAATCCATTGGAATATATTTATCCAAGGTAGATAATCCATATCTAACATATTCCAATAACAATCCAAGCTTACACGAAGAAATCGGAAGGAAAACCCAAAAATCCGAAATTCTAGATCCAAGAGATTAATACCTTTGATTTGATGAGATTAGGATGATGAAATGATTATTAATCCAACTCAAAGACTTGAAGATGATGATAGATGATAGCAGCTCGAAGAGAACACTCCAAGTCGCCCGAAATCGCCCGACGTCGCTAAAAAATGAAGAGAAGTGAGAAAATGACGAAACTCACGCTAACTGTCCAATTTATACTGCTCCAGATTAGCGCACGCTATGTCCTGCTATTTAGCGTGCGCTAACGAGTTGTATGAACATTCCAGTGAACTCTGGCTGACCCGTTAGCGTACGCTACAACCTGGTAGTGTGCGTTAACTCTATCCCAATAGCGTGCATTAACTCCAATTGTTAGCGTGCGCTAGCTAAATATCTGATGTCCAGTACTGAAGTCCAAAACCTTCTGTCCTTGATCTGATCTCGGTAGCGTGCGCTACAACCAACAAGTAGCGTGCGCTACTACACCGCTTGCGTACGCTAAAAACCACTCATAGCGTGCGCTATGAATTAATCCAGTGCAGTCCAGTAGCCACTGGACTCAACCTGATCCGTCCTTAGCGCGCGCTATACCAAATATTAGCGTGCGCTACTACAACCCACTAGCGCGCGCTACTTACCATTGGTAGCGTGCGCTACTTATAACTCACCTGCAGTCCAGTACCTTCTGGACTGTAGCCAGGGTAACATTAGCGTGCGCTAGTGCTGAGTGGTAGCGTGCGCTACAGGTACTCAATTAGCGCGCGCTAAAAAGAGTATGTAGCGTGCGCTACTCCTCATGTATAGCCCACAACGAAGATGTCAATGATGATAAACACGGCACGAAACTCCAATTAGATTAGTGATGAATGACGATTGATACACGATACAATTACTCTGAACGATGAATACCATGATTGAATATGTGTGACAAATGATCATTAACGAGTGAAATTACTGAATGATAATTACCGAATGATAATTACTGAATTACAACCGGGTATTACAGAGTCATCATCTTCCACAAAAAAATTTAGCACAATCTGCATTTTTGGTGGAGCTAGTTATGGAAAAGAGGCATGCTTTACTGAAGCAGCCCACAACTTGGGTCGTACCTTAGGAGAAAAATGCATTCATGTAGTTTACGGAGGAGGAAGTCTAGGATTAATGGGACGAGTTGCTGCTTCTGCCTATATGGAAGGTGTAAGAGTGTTGGGAATAATTCCAAAACCTCTGGCTGAAAGTAAAATCACCGGGGCAACTATTGGAGATGAGTTTAGATCTGTAAATATGCAAGATCGCATAACTTACATGATAAATAATTCTGGCGCCTTTATCACCCTTCCTGGTGGTTTTGGCACTCTTGAGGAACTTTTTCATGTGGTTATCAGAGCCCAGCTAAATGTTCATCAAAAACCAATAGGTCTGCTTAATGTCAATGGTTTCTTTGATGGTTTACTATCTTTCATCGACTACTCTGCTGAAAAGGGTTTTATTTCCGATCGTGCTAAACAAATCATAGTCGTTGCAACAACACCAGAAGAACTAATCAAAAAACTCAATGAATTTGTTCCTCAACCAGATCCAGCTCTAGCTAAAATTGTCTGGATGGAAGATTTTACCGTGAGAAAACGAAAAGTGGATTCATTCCTCTCCCTTTGATAACCCATGTCTGTCCTCTTATATTTTTACTTTCTGTTGTGTGTAAAAATCGTGCTAAATGATGGCAGCTTAAGGAGTTTCTTCTTGATCTCTTGACGCGCATCTATTCGCGATTTTTGTATTGTTATTTTATTGCTGTAATTTTTATTGTTTTTTTTATAAAAGCATTGATGGTAGCGTAAGGCGACTCTTCGGACTTTCTTGAAGCGCATCTTAAAAATTGTGTTATACTTCCGAGTATATTTTATTTTCTTTTGTTGTTTGCCTCTTATATTTATTCTCTTTCAAATTCTATAAGGCGTTAACTCAAGCATCAACTTTCATTTCAGGGAGTTTTCTGTTTTCTCACTTGTTTTTCATTTCTAAAAACTGAGGACAGTTTTATTTTCAAGTTTGGGGGTGGTATGTTTTAATTATTTTGGTGTGTTGGTATTTTGGTGTGTTTTGATTATTTTGGTTATTCGCCTTAAATTTTTTTAGTGTGTATATATATATATATATATATAATTTTTTATTTTGTTTTGTGAGATTTCTAGATCTGGCCATAATACCAATAAGTTAACTATATACAAGCTTCTAAAATCATTTTAACCGGTTAAAAAAATTGTATATTCCAAAAAAAATTTGAGCCTTAATCTCTCTTTCCAAGCCATGTAATTATCATTTAAAATCGAGTCATTCGTTACCTTGAGAAAAGAAGAATCAATCGGTTGATGAAAAATGGAACTCAAATTTACTTAATTTGTGGAGTTTTTGATTTTTCATGCTTAACTAATAAATAATTTTCTGCAAAAATTCTATTCCCTAAAAAATGTCATTGGTGAAAGGAGTCTAGTTGAAAAGGTGTTGAGCAGCAACAGCTGCCTAATTTTGGGAGTCCTAAAATTTTGCGAAAAATAAAGGACTAACCATTGTTGGTGCGTAGCTGCAGTCTCACACGAAATGGAAATTGTGTTGGTGAAAAGAGCTACATGTTAGCAAATAACGGTGTGAAAGCTATCACCTAAAAAAAATGGAAATTGTGTTGGTGAAAAGAGCTACACGTTAGTAAATAACGGTGTGAAAGCTATCACCTAATAGAAAAAATGGAAATTATGTTGGTGAAAAGAGCTACACATTAGCAAATAACGGTGTGAAAGCTATCACTAAAAGGGATGTAGTTTATGAGAAGATTTGAATTAATTAGCGGCTGAATTTCAATACACTCAATTTCGTAAAAAATCACAATATTTGATGACGCCAATGAAATTCTTCTTCATATTGAGTCGAAAAATAAATGAGTGATCGAGAGCAACCATTAAAGGGAGTCGTGTGTGTCACGAGTGGGAAAGAAATAATCAACCTTTTGGGGGGGAAACCTTGCATTTTAGAATTACAAAAATAAAACTGTGTTTTAACTTTAAAATCATTAGTAGATTTATTTTGAATCTTGATTCATTTCTATCTACTGTATAAAAGCTGGTTGTTGTGTAATAATGGCATTTTGATCTCCTTTTCTCTTTTTATATGATTATTTTTCTTAATTTATGTGTGTATTATTATTTTTGTGTCTTATTTTTATTTTTATTTTTGGAGTGTGATTAATAAAGAGTCTTGCTCGGGACTAGCAAGAATTCAAGTTTGGGGGTATGATAAGTGTCAGTTTTATACACTTATCCATGGTTTGTATCGATAAATTTCACCCATAATTGAGCTAGTCTACTCGTTTTTACTTTTAATTAATTAGTTTTTAATAATTTTATTTTTATCAGATGAAAATGTAAATTTAGTCTTAATCGGATTGAATTACTGATTTACTCAAGAAATAACATGTTTATAAAATATTCTCTTTGTTGAATTTTTATGTATTCATGTTGTAGGGCTTTCCGATATGAGTTCGGCAGTCTTTCCGGAATCAAAATCAGAGTTATATATCAAAAGTTATCATCCGAAGAAGATTTGGGGCGAAAACACAAAAGTCAGAAATTCTGGGCTAAAAATGAAGTCTGAAACTCCACACGGGCGTAACATCTAAAAGTTACGGGCGTAACTCACTAAGCAACTAATGTGCAAAAAGTCGTAGCCATGTTACGGCCGTAACTCCTCAATGTTACGGCCGTAAGTCCTCATAGTTACGGCCGTAACTACTCAAAGTTACGGCCGTAACTCTTGACAGATTTTTGATCATTGTCTAAGTTTTTATACTTTTGGTCTATTATTGAGGGGATGGCTGGCATTGATCCGATCTAATGTAATAATGCTGGAGTTTTGGAGCTATTAGATGGCTTTAGGTGTATAAATAGACCCCTTAGATCCATCATCCATCATCATTCATCTTATATTTTCCCACTTTTTGTAATATTTTCTTTTTATGTAAAGAACACACTTGTGTTCTCGAGTGATTTGTGTAATAGTGGTATATCATATGTTGTTCAGGGAGTTTATTGCTTCTTTCTCCTTTATCTACTAAGGGAGTTAGGATCAATTCTTTCTCTTTTTCAACTAATAATGACCACTCAAGCTTGTATTATGTTGAATAAACCCTTTATGGGCTAAGTTACCTTAGTTGAGATTATAAACAAGGTTAGTCATGTTATTTAAGTTTGTATAAAGATCTATTATGAATTACTTATTATTGTGTGTGATTTTCATTGTTTTAACAATCTTTATTTATTTGGCCAATAAATGACGATATTTATGGTCTTCATATGTTTCGAAAGAATATATGTTTGATTAGATCAAATGATCTTCACTCTAAGTTGTTCTAGGGTATAGAAATATACCTCTAGACCTTAGATGATTCTTTGGGTTATTTTCATAAAACCTAATGCTATGTATTGAAGCCAATCAACATAGAAATATAGTGGATTGATTCAATATATAAGGGGCGTTTTATAGTTCGAAAGAGAAACCGTCTTTTTAAGGAAAATCGAATCTACACAACATAATAAGTAAATTCATCTTATGATCTCCTATACATCTTCTATAACTAATGATGAACTAAGTTTGTAATCCCAACTATTTCATTATATCTTTTATTAATCTATTATTAGTGCAATCTTTCATTTCCTTGAATATTAGAACTATTATTGCTATTTTCTTTGCAATTGTCAAACCAAACTCTTAAATTGTGTGTTTTAATCTTATAAATCTATATAACAAATAGTTAATATAATACCCTCGCCTTTACTATTGTATTTTCTGATTTAAACCAAGTATCGTCGCACCATATCTGTATTGTTGTAGCAAGTATATTGATGAATTATGTTAAGTTGGAATCATGGTCATTCATACTATATTAATTGTTGGGTGATATTGGGAGAATTCCATTTTTTGCTTGTTATAGTAATTAACGTACGTTAGCCTATCTTCTTTACGTACGCTATGTACGTAGCCTTACATACGTAACATTCATATGTTAACGTACGTAATGCGGGGTATCCATCAGCAGCCCGTCTTTCGGCGGGTGGGACCGAACGTGGTTAGGTGGTCGGGAGTCGATCGCGATAGCCAAGTCAACGGCTATTATGTACGTAATAGTTATATATTTACGTACGTAACGACTTGTGTATTTCAAGACAGAAAGATCTGATAAATCGACTACGTACGTAATGTTCATGAGATTATGTACGTAAGGGCTTTAACATACGTTAACCCCTCTCTTTAACGTACGTAATGATGAGTTCAGGTTATAAAAATATGACTTGCCTTTCATTTCTCTACTCGACCCATTCAACTCTTCCTCTGAGAAAACGATTCCATACCCTGCCAAATCGATTTCTATCCCTTCTAACTTGTGTTGGAGCTTCAGCACTTGGTTTGTGAACTTGGAGATTAGGAGATTGGAGTGTGTTCTTGGAAGTGTTGGTGTTGTTCTTCATTTTGAGGTTGGTTTTTCTTTAGATCATATAAAATCTATTCTTATGATGATGTTAGTATATAAACACTTCACATAATGTTAGTTTAATCTAGTATAAACATGATAAATTATTTGAATCATGCTCAAACTAAGTGAAGAACAACATTAGGAGTGTTAGTATTACTTCTGGATGTATAATAACTTCATGATATGATTGTGTTGATAATAATAGATAAAAACCTGATTAATAACATGATAATCGGAAGTTTATTATAGTCTCAACACTAAGATCATGTTAGGAATAAAATCCTTAATGATTAGAGTTAGGAGATGCTAATCTTGTCTTGGACATTCATTTGATTTTTGAAAGGTAATGTGGAACCATATTTTTGGCCCTTTAAAACCGATACCTTTGTGATGAATTGTGTAAAGGATTATATTAACCCTCTGAAGAAAATTTTCACAAGATTGGATGAAGTTATGTTTAGAATTTGAAATATCCAATGATATAACTAAGTTTTTAATAACTTCTTCAAGAGTAAAACAATGGATTCCGATAGAATACAGTCATAATCTTCATATATTGAAGTTAATCGATTTCGTTGATAACTTAAAGAGGTGTTAATCACTATGTTAATATGTTTATAATGTTCTTAGGATGATTATAGTGATTATGGTAATAAAAATGCGGTAGAGTGAGTGAACGAATTCAATTACATTAATCCGTGTGTACTAAGAGACGTAAATTAAGACGATATTCTTAGTTTACTAAAAACTTAACTTACGATTTCATATAGGAATCAGTTTTAATGTAATCAATGGTAAAGATAATGAAGAATGTAATTAAACACAAACTTATACCGTAATCGGAAGTACCGATGATTTGAATGATGTTTTCACAATGTTACATTGGTAATATTCTGGACTTCAAATATTTGACATTAATGCGAGAATTTGTGAATGAATCTAATAAACATGTTATATGATGATTCGTAATTGGAACATTAGAATGTTCAATAGAATAATTGAACTATTCAAGTAAACTTACGAATATTGTTTCTATGTAATAATACTATTATCGTACGAATGTGTTGTTGAATGAATTACGTTTCATTCAAGGTTGCTTGTTCACGTGAATATTGTTATACGAGGATACCGTTCGGTCGATCATTTAAAGAAGGATTATTCATCTACGGAATTGAGGCAAGTTATCTTGTTTGGTTATAATGATGGTTGAATTCTTGTGATTATTATGCGTTTCGTGTATATGAAATGTTCTGAGAATATATGATTCGTGATAAGGTGATGCTCTTGGTCGTATTACCATTGTGTTGGGATGATATACCCGACTTTACTGTTCTTGTTACCGTTGGTTCTGATGAGCTTTGTTGACACTTCGGTGAGTTGTTCGATTCCTTGATAAAAGTGTAATTCGTTGAGTTTCGTTGTCATGTTGTATCGTGACATCTCTGGAGTCATATCTGCGTGCGGATTAGTTATGTGTAGGATTTTTAGCCGGGCACTTGATGATCATGCGTGGATGTTTCCGCATTTAGATCGTGCACACGAGACGTAGTTCGTGAGGCTAATTAGGTACATCGTCCCACGTATATTCTATATTCCGTATACGGGGTGGTCATGTGCACGGACACATTTCCGGATCAGGCGTACTGTGACGTCCGTCTTGAGCCACATTATATGGTCGTTCGTATATTTGGATATGTTCGACAGTTGGGACGGACTGTTTATACGCCTGTGGGGTATATTCAGTAGTCGGTTGTTTCTTTGAGATTCGTATATATATATATATGAATTGTATAATATCATAAGAATTATTATCATGTATAGCTGACCCTGTGGTTTGGGCGAAATACTTGTATTTCAGGGCGAGGAAAGGGCAAGGCACAGGAAGAGCACGGTGGTCACGGAGGGTTTTGAAGGATGCTAATTCGGGGGGGGGGGGGGGGAGTCTTTTTATGTTCGGTTAAGTCTTATTGAAATTTTCATTTGTATTTTGTGTCGGATGATTGTATTATAATTTGTAAGGTATTGTCCATCTTCATATGGTCTATACCGAATTTGGATCCTGTGTATGATTGCCCTAATTAAGACACGTATAATTTATACTCCACATCGGGGTTTTGATTAATATTGTGGTACGGTACCACGTTGTCGGGATATAGGTTCATATCGTGCTATCGCCTGGTGGGTCCCGGTGGGGGTCCACAGCACTGTATTAGCCGCCGTTTTCGGGCTGTTACAGAAGATGCTATCGGAGAGTGTGTTTTCTTTTGAGTCATTGTAGAATCGAAATAGCATCAAGAAACCTTCGTGCCACGTGTAACCTGTGCAAGCGTCTGACCCGTCGAATACGGTATGTTTCTCATGAGCCATAATTTGATTACTGGCATAATATTAATGACGTATTGGTCTCTTTACTTATCTTGGCATCCTGCTAACATGTGGTAAAATTCATCTGTTTGAGGAAAACCTAAATTAATTATGTGATTGGAATTGTTTCGACTTGATGATATGATATTGAGTGTGTAGCACCGACGGTGCCACTGATTCTTTACGAACTACTTTGTTGGATATGAAATTCCTTGTTGCCATTAACTTAGCATGAATTATGATTAATAACTTGAACTGTACTTGTGACTTGATTTTTTCAGTATGGAAAGGAATCTGAGAGGTTGTGGCAGAGGGGGGACAAGGCCGCGGAAGGGGCCGAATCCCGATACCACGAGCCAACAGGCGCGCGAATGTAGAACAGAGTTCCGCATCCAGTTATTCGCCTTCTAGGGACCAATCGCATCACACTGGAGAAAATGCACGTGTCGATCCTTACACTGTGATGCAGGGCATGATGGCCCAGATGACCCAAATGGGTCAACTAATGGAAGCTATGCAGAGGAATACTATTGGTCAACAGCAGGGGCAGCAGCCTCCGCCTCTGGTGCATGGCGGGATCGTGAGCCGAATTATTAGCGACATATCACGACAGCGACCTCCGACTTTTGAAGGCTCATCTGAGCCTGCTGACATTATACACTGGATAGAGCATTTCGAGAAACTTTTCAAGATGGTGGAGTGCCCAGAGGAAAATCGAGTTGCTGTGGCAGCCTACTACCTTAGTAAGAGTGCCCATACTTGGTGGCTTTCTGTGAGGCCTGCTGATGGCGAGAGTACTTGGGAATAATTTAAGAATCTTATGCTAGATCGTTACTATCCTGCACCCCTCCGTGAGGCCAAACTGTCCGAATTAATAAACCCTGATCCATCGGAAGATGAGGATGTGTTAACTATTGCCGAGAAATTCCAAGCACTTCTCCCTTTTGCTACGTCAGTTGTCCGTTCGGAAGCTGATAAGATCAAATACTTCCTCAAGAGGCTTAAACCCCGAATGAGGATGCAATTGCTCAATCACCACTGTACGACCCTACCAGAGTTTATTGAGAAGGCTTTGGAGTATGAACTTATTGCGAAGGAGATTTCCAAGAAGCAGCCTCAGCTTTCTAACAAGAGATCCAGGAACCAGACCCAGGAAGACAGTAACCGGGGGATATTCAAGAAGCCCCAGTCAGTACCAAATCCTTCTGAACGGCCACCTATGGCGCCGAAGCCGACCGGAACGCACTCTGGGGTAATCAGCTCAACTGTCATGTGTTATAACTATGGGGACCAAGGGCATATCAGCTCTAAGTGTCCTAAGCCGGCCGTTGCCTGTCACACTTGTGGAAAGAATGGACATCGTGCTCGCTATTGCAGGAGTGGACCCGGACGTACTCCAATAGCATCCCTTGCTCCAGTACAGTCTTCTGTCTAGGATCGTGCTCCTCCGTCCGCTTCCTATCAGACTACCAGGGCAAACAAAGGGATGGGCCGTGGAAATCAAGCTGGTACACCTGGTACCGGAGTTGCAAAACCCAGAGTCTACGAGATGAAGAAATCCGACGATCCTGAATCCAGCATGATCGCAGGTACTCTCGAGATCCACTCTCAACCCGTTTGTGTTCTTTTTGATACTGGTGCTTCACACTCCTTTTTGTCTGTCTCTTGTTTGAGTAGTTTGCAATTAGCTCATGTTACCGATTGTGAGCCTTATGTAATTGGTCTACCCGATGGTAGAAGAATTATTGGGAATCGTGAAGTACAGAACTGTCCGATTCGCATGAACGACCGTGAGTGGTTGTCTGACTTGATTGTAGTTGATTTACCTAAAGATGATGTAATCTTGGGTATCGACTGGATGGATCATCATGATGCCGTGCTTAGCGTCCGTAAACGGATAGTGACCGTCACATCCGATGATGGCGTTGTGTTTTTCAGGGTGATAATCCTAGCCATTATGGGAAAGTCATCAGCGCTATGAAGGCGGTGAAATTACTGAACCAGGGATGTGTTGTCTATTGGTGTTACATGACCAAGACAACTGACCGACCAGTCGAATTGGTTGATATTCCGATAGTTCGAGACTATCTAGATGTGTTTCCAGAAGAGCTTCCAGGACTACCCCCACAGTGAGAGGTGGAATTCACCATCGAGTTGGATCTAGGGACGTCTCCGCTTTCGAAAGCACCATATCGTGTGGCCCCGACTGAGATGCAGGAGTTGGAGAGACAGCTTGAGGAGTTAACTGAAAAAGGCTATGTCCGACCCAGTGCGTCCCCTTGGGGAGCACCGGTGTTATTCGTATGGAAGAAAGACGGATCGATGCGTCTGTGTATTGATTACCGTGAGCTGAACAAAGTAAAAATCAAGAACAAATATCATTTACCTCGTATCGATGATTTATTGGATCATCTCCAAGGAGCCGCTGTATTTTCCAAGATCGACTTGAGATCCGGGTACCACCAATTGCGGATTCGAGAGTCTGACATTCCGATGACAGATTTTCAATCTCGCTATGGGCATTATGAGTTCGTTGTCATGCCATTCGGACTGACTAATGCACCGGCAGTATTCATGAAATTGATAAATCGGGTTTTTATTAATTATCTGGATCGTTTTGTAGTCGTATTTATTGACGACATTCTGATCTACTCTCGTGATCATGAGGAGCATGAGTATCACCTCTGCCAGGTTCTCGATGCGTTTAGGCGAGAGCAACTTTATGGAAAATTTTCTAAATGTGAATTCTGGATGCCTGAAGTTATCTTTCTAGGACATGTAATATCAGCAGATGGAGTGAGAGTAGACCCACAGAAGACAGAAGCTATCCGAGACTGAATACCTCCGAAGAACGTGAAGGAAGTTCGTAGTTTTCTGGGTCTAGTAGGCTATTACAGACGATTCGTGGAAGGTTTTTCCAAAATTGCTCAACCGATGACTAATCTGTTGAGGAAAGATAAGAAGTACTTGTGGTCGGAAGCATGTCAGCAAAGTTTTGATGAACTCAAGAGTCGATTAATTTCAGCACCTGTTTTGGTTCTACCTAAAGGAACGGAAGGATTCGTGGTATATAGCGATGCATCGAGACAGGGCCTTGGCTGCGTATTAATGCAGAACGGGAAAGTGATCGCCTATGCATCTAGACAGTTGCTTCCTTACGAGGTCAACTACCCGACTCATGATTTGGAGTTAGCAGCTGTAGTATTTGCTTTAAAAATCTGGCGCCACTATCTGTATGGAGTTACCTGCCAGATTTTTACAGATCACAAGAGCCTAAAGTATATTTTTACTCAGAAGGAGTTGAATATGAGACAAATGAGGTGGTTAGAACTAATCAAAGACTATGATATCAGGATCCTTTATCATCCAGGCAAGGCAAACGTGGTGGCCGATGCCTTGAGCCGTAAGACAGTGCAGGAGCAGATACTGGCTCGTTTGACCGCCCAGAGGGAGTTACAATTAGAGTTCATGAGACCAGAGATTGAGGTCTGGTTACAGCGCATTCAGGGACAACTATGCACGCTTGAGATTTCATCATCCCTGGATGAGATGGTCAGGACGAAACAGATGACGGACCCGTTCCTATCCAGAATTCGAGGAGAAATCGATCAGGGGAAGGCTCCTGGATTTGTGATTCACGAGGATGGACTGATACGCTTTAAAAACCGAGTATGTGTACCAGCAGACATAGATTTTAGGGGTACTATTCTGAAGGAGGCTCATGCTACCCCGTATTCCATACACCCGGGATCGAATAAAATGTATAAAGATTTGAAGCCGTATTATTGGTGGGGTAACATGAAATGGGAGGTTGCCGAATTCGTTTCGAGGTGTTTGACCTGTCAGCAGGTCAAGATTGAGCATCAGCGACCAGCTGGCATGATGAAACCGCTCCCGATTCCCGAGTTGAAGTGGGAAGACATTGTTGTTGCCCGAAATATTTATCCGAAGATTAAATACTGCTGGAATGGGCGGACAACAAACAAAATTTGCGGGAGCACTTCCGAGAGAATATGAATAAACACAAGATTTGACGGGTTTGTTAGGCCCGGGCTTGAATGCTCTCGTGAGATGTTATTAATACAAATATTCGTGGATACAAGTATTAATGTGAGAATCTAAGTACAATGAGTGTAAAAAGGCCCTGTTAATCCGGCTCTTGAGAGAAGCCTTGGTGTTCTTCCTTCTCGGCTGATCGTCTTCTATATGAGAGAGGCGGAGATGGAAGAATGAACCGAGAGATAGCTGTTGCCAAGAGTAGGAGAAATCCAAGTTGTGAGTATAGTCCCGTGGGTGCTGAAGTTCTCAAGCCTTTCAGGGAGTCAAATTTCGGTCCTTGGACGAGTGCAGGCTGCCTTCTATTTATAGGGGCCGAGGAGCCTTGTTTCCTAGCGGGCGATCGTCTTCTGGCCAATATAATAGTGGGGCGATCGTCCTTAAGGCCACATGGGCTGTCGGCCTCAAGTCCAAGGCAGCTACTGGCAGCCAGCTGTGCGGTCCAATGGGGAGCCGGCACGCGTCCGGAGTCACTGTCACGGGCGGTCCCACGGACACCTTTCGGCGGGCCTGTCGGCTGGTGGACGGATGCTGACAGGCTGTGGTCAACGATCCTTGAAATGCGGATCTTGTCTCGGCGCTGCACGTGGGTTTTGTCTTGGGCCTCGGATTTTGCCAACTGGATGATCATCGGCCTCGATCGGCATGATGCGGTCGGCATTAATGGGTCACCAGAGGTCGGCATCGGTTGGTCACCAAAGGTCGGTCGGCAGGTGCCGAGAGATGATCGTCTGATCGTCGGCCACCAGGAGTCGATCGCCAAGCACCGAGGGACGATCTTCTCAGATGTAGATTGCTCGGCACCGGGACTTGTCCTGGAACCTTCGGTCGGCCGATCTATCTAGGCTGCTCGGCTTATGGCTAGGTCGCCTGGTCTCTGGTCGGCAGTTCTGCCTTGGCTTCTCGGCAATGACCAGGTCTCCTGATCTCCGAGGCGATCGCCGGTCGACGGGTATAATTCTCGACACAACAATTGCCCCCCAGCTTGCTCCGATGTTGAAGACATAGGGCGAGCTGGTTCTTGCTGGCGATCGTGTATAATGAAGACGGGCGACCGTGCTAGACTTCGGTTTTAGACTTGGGCGGTCATGTCGATTGGCTAGCTATCTTCGGCCTTGTACCTGCAAAAAACAAAAATTGGCCGATCCCTCGTAGAAACTGATAGTTTCGTCGCTGAGGAACCATGCACAGTCGCGGAGTTCGATGGACCGACTCCATGACCGTGTCTTGTGCGCGAAGACATTGAGTGTCTCGTGACTCATTTTATTGTGAGGGTCCTCTGTTAGGCTGCGCCTCGCCTCGTATTTAAACGAAGGGCGTGCGGTCTTGGTCTAGAGGAGTCCTTGCGCGGGGCAGCGTCGGATGATTCAACTCCACGTCCGCGGCTTGTTAGCTCTGCTTCCACCTCAGCCCGCCATGGAGATGGAGAACCTCGACGGTGTACGTTGAGACGGGGGTAGTGGCACGTGTCGCATTGTCCGGGTACATCATGTTAGATGGTGAACCTTGAGGGCGGGCGATCGTGTCCACTGATTAGTTTTGTAGGGCCCTTAGACTACGCTGGCCTCGTATTTAAACGAAGGGCGGGCGATCTTGGCCCAAAGGGACCTTGCATGGCCGAAGCAGCCGGTTCCATCGACTACCAGGACCATGGCTTGTATGATGTGCGGCGGAGGCGATCTCGTGCCGTAGTCCACCATGTTAGATAGTGAACTGTCGATGGCGACCGTGTCCTCCGGCTTTGGTGATGTTACTTGAGAATGGCGATCGGCCTGGGAGACTGGTGGTCGTCGCTCGGCTGCCGATCGTGTTGCTCATAGGCTAAGCAGAAACCTTTGTCTGGCCAGAAAGTCTGCGGCCTTAGCTCGGAAGATCGCGTAGGTCGAGGGTTGATCTTTCGTAAGACGCCTGAACATAGGCGAAAGACCATGGAATCCTCCCAGGACCGAGTATAGGGCGATCTCATCGCTTACGGGTTTGCTATTGAGGATGATCTCGTCTACTCGGTCGATGTAGTCCGAGTCGGACACTTCTTCTCCCTGCCTGATTTGCATCATGCGAAGGGACCTTCCGGTCGAGCGACCTTGGCGGCGAAGTAAGCTGTGAAGACGTTCGCCAGTTGGTTAAAGGAGCCGATGGACCGAGGCGGCAATGAAGCGTACCACCTGAGGGCAAGGTCGTCCAGCGTCAGAGGGAACATTCGGCACCTGGTCGCGTCAGATGCCCCACACCCGGTCATGTAGATGTTGAACTTGCTCAGGTGTGTTTCGGGGTCTGATCTCCCCTCGTACAAAGGTGTTTGCGGGGGAGCGATCTTGTGCTGCACGGGGGCGAGCTCGATGTGGACCACGAGCGGCTCGCTCGGCCCGACGATCTTGTTCTTGTCGCCTGCCCCGGATTCCATGATCGCCTTCATGTCGTCGAGCTGGCGCTGCATCGCGGCCATTGCCGCAGCATGGTCGCTCGCTGATCGGCTTTTGGAGCGGGGGCCGAGGCGATCGTGTACCGATCTCCTGACCCCGCTGCTGCCGACCTCGGCTCTTCGGAGAGGGGGAGCCAGACGGCTGGGCTGCCTTCTGGGAGTCGGATAGGCCGAACTCCTGGTGATGGAATCGAACTCCGTCGTCTCGTGGCTGGGGCCGGATTGCCCGGCCGCTGAGTCGGAGTCCGCCTGGCGATCAGCAAGCTGCCCGGGCGAGCGCCTCTTCCCGTGGATGGGAACCTCCTGGCGATCGCTCGTCCAGCAACGCCTTGTGCTTCCGTTTGGTCCTTCGGCGGATGGCCGATGGGGTGACAACGGGAGACGCGCCGAGAGCACTCCGTCGCTCGTGTAGGACGGCCATGGCCTCCTCGATCTATTCCGCGGTTTGGAACTGATCGAGTGAGAGGCTTGGGCCGCCGCCCAGGGGCGGGATCGAGCGTCTCGGACTACGGCGGCTACCCTCTGCCATCGGCTGTGGCTCGGAGTGAGACGGAACGAGGCATCTGGCGGGCTGGCCAGCGGCTTTTTTCGACGAGGAGGCGGAAGTCATGACTGAAAGCTTTCTCTGAAGAACAGTGAGCGTTTCTTCAGGTATATGCCCGGAGAACAGTGAGTGTTCTTCGAGATAGTAGGAATAAAATAGAGGGTTAGATACCCTTCCTCTAGCGCCAATTTTTGTTGCCCGAAATATTTATCCGAAGATTAAATACTGCTGGAATGGACGGACAACAAACAAAATTTGCGGGAGCACTTCCGAGAGAATATGAATAAACACAAGATTTGCCGGGTTTGTTAGGCCCGGGCTTGAATACTCTCGCGAAATGTTATTAATACAAATATTCGTGGATACAAGTATTAATGTGAGAATCTAAGTACAATGAGTGTAAAAAGACCCTGTTAATCCGGCTCTTGAGCAAAGCCTTGGTGTTCTTCCTTCTCGGCCGATCATCTTCTATATGAGAGAGGCGGAGATGGAAGAATGAACCGAGAGATAGCTGTTGCCAAGAGTAGGAGAAAGCCTAGTTGTGAGTATAGTCCCGTGGGTGCTGAAGTTCTCAAGCCTTTCAGGGAGTCAAATTTCGGTCCTTGGACGAGTGCAGGCTGCCTTCTATTTATAGGGTCCGAGGAGCCTTGTTTCCTAGCGAGCGATCATCTTCCGGCCAATATAATAGTGGGGCGATCGTCCTTAAGGCCACATGGGTTGTCGGCCTAAAGTCCAAGGCAGCTGCTGGCAGCCAGCTGTGCGGTCCAATGGGGAGACGGCACGCGTACGGAGTCACTATCACGGGCGGTCCCACGGACACCTTTCGGCGGGCCTGTCGGCTGGTGGACGGATGCTAACAGGCTGTGGTCAACGATCCATGAAATGCGGATCTTGTCTCGGCGCTGCACGTGGGTTTTGTCCTGGGCCTCGGCTTTTGCCGACTGGATGATCATCGGCCTCGATCGGCATGATGCGGTCGGCATTAATCGGTCACCAGAGGTCGGCATCGGTTGTTCACCAAGGGTCGGTCGGCACGTGCCGAGAGATGATCGTCTGATCGTCGGCCACGAGGAGTCGATCGCCAAGCACCGAGGGACGATCTTCTCAGATGTAGATTGCTCGGCACCGGGACTTGTCCTGGGACCTTCGGTCGGCCGATCTATCTAGGCTACTCGGCTTATGGCTAGGTCGCCTGGTCTCTGGTCGGCAGTTCTGCCTTGGCTGCTCGGCAATGACCAGGTCGCCCGATCTCCGAGGCGATCGCCGGTCGACGGGTATAATTTTCGACACAACAGACATATCGATGGATTTTATTACTAGTTTGCCGACGAGCCGTCGAGGCATGAATACAATTTGGGTGATTGTGGATCGACTGACTAAATCAACCCACTTCTTGGAGATTAAGGATACGTGGGGCCCTGAGAGATTGGCCCAGTTGTTCATCAAAGAGATTGTGAGACTGCACGGTACCCCTAAGAGTATTATATCAGATCGTGACGGACGATTCGTGTCGCACTTCTGGAAGGCGGTTCATCGTGCGATGGGTACACAGTTGAACTTCAGTACGGCTTTTCATCCTTAGACCGATGGTCAGTCTGAGAGGACTATTCAAACTCTGGAAGATATGTTGAGGGCATGTGCTCTCGATTGGAAGTACGACTGGGAAGCCCAACTACCGTTAGTGGAATTCACATATGGTCGTCGTTGTAGGTCCCCTTTGTGTTAGGATGATTTATCCGAATCTATTGGTACGGAGCCTGATATGTTATTAGCAGCCCGCGAGAAGATTACCCTGATCAAGAGTCGTCTATTAATGGCCCAAAGCCGGCATAAATCTTATGCAGATAATCGGCGACGACCACTCGAGTTTGAGGTTGGTGATCATATACTAGTCAAAATGTCTCCTACTCGGGGTGTTTTCCGATTCGGGAAGAGGGGCAAGTTGAGCCCGAGGTATATTGGTCCATTTGAGATTCTGGAACGAGTGGGCGACCTAGCCTATCGCTTAGCATTACCACCAGCCTTAAGCCGGATTCACAACGTATTCCATGTATCTCAGTTGAGGAAGTATGTTGCTGACCCAAGCCACATTATTCAATTCGAAGAGGTCGAAATATCTGATGACCCTTCGTATGAGGAGCGTCCTATACGGATACTCGAAAGGAGAGTCAAACAGTTGAGGAACAAGGCGATTCCCTTATTGAAAATTCAGTGGTCGAGACATGGAGTCGAGGAAGCTACGTGGGAGACTGAGGATAGTATGCGAGAGAGATACCCCGAGATGTTTACCCCTTAGTTTCGGGGACGAAACTCCTTTTAAGGGGGGGAGTATGTAATACCCTCGCCTTTACTATTGTATTTTCTGATTTAAACCAAGTATTGTCGCACCATATCTGTATTGTTGTAGCAAGTATATTGATGAATTATGTTAAGTTGGAATCATGGTCATTCATACTATATTAATTGTTGGGTGATACTGGGAGAATTCCATTTTTTGCTTGTTATAGTAATTAACGTACGTTAGCCTATCTTCTTTACGTACGCTATATACGTAGCCTTACGTACGTAACATTCATATGTTAACGTACGTAATGCGGGTATCCATCAGCAGCCCGTCTTTCGGCGGGTGGGACCGAACGTGGGTAGGTGGTCGGGAGTCGATCGCGACAGCCAAGTCAATGGCTATTACGTACGTAATAGTTATATATTTATGTACATAACGACTTGTGTATTTCAAGACAGAAAGATCTGATAAATAGACTACGTACGTAATGTTCATGAGATTACGTATGTAAGGGCTTTAACGTACGTTAACCCCTCTCTTTAACGTACGTAATGATGAGTTCAGGTTATAAAAATATGACTTGCCTTTCATTTCTCTACTCGACCCATTCAACTCTTCCTCTGAGAAAATGATTCCCTACCCTGCCAAATCGATTTCTATCCCTTCTAACTTGTGTTGGAGCTTCAGCACTTGGTTTGTGAACTTGGAGATTAGGAGATTGGAGTGTGTTCTTGGAAGTGTTGGTGTTGTTCTTCATTTTGAGGTTGGTTTTTCTTTAGATCATATTAAATCTATGCTTATGATGATGTTAGTATATAAACACTTCACATAATGTTAGTTTAATCTAGTATAAACATGATAAATTATTAGAATCATGCTCAAACTAAGTGAAGAACAACATTAGGAGTGTTAGTATTACTTCTGGATGTATAATAACTTCATGATATGATTGTGTTGATAATAATAGATAAAAACCTGATTAATAACATGATAATCGGAAGTTGATTATAGTCTCAATACTAAGATCATGTTAGGAATAAAATCCTTAATGATTAGAGTTAGGAGATGCTAATCTTGTCTTGGACATTCAATTGATTTTTGAAAGGTAATATGGAACCATATTTTTGGCCCTTTAAAACCGATACCTTTATGATGAATTGTTTAAAGGATTATATTAACCCTCTGAATATAATTTTCACAAGATTGGATGAAGTTATGTTTAGAATTCCAAATATCCAATGATATAACTAAGTTGTTAATAACTTCTTCAAGAGTAAAACAATGGATTCCGATAGAATACAGTCATAATCTTCATATATTCAAGTTAATCGATTTCGTTGATAACTTAAAGAGGTGTTAATCACTATGTTAATATGTTGATAATGTTCTTAGTATGATTATAGTGATTATGGTAATACAAATGCGGTAGAGTGAGTGAACGAATTCAATTACATTAATTCGTGTGTACTAAGAGACGTAAATTAAGACGATATTCTTAGTTTACTAAAAACTTAACTTACGATTTCATATAGGAATCAGTTTTAATGTAATCAATGGTAAAGATAACGAAGAATGTAATTAAACACAAACTTATACCATAATCGGAAGTGCCGATGATTTGAATGATGTTTTCACAATGTTACATTGGTAATATTCTGGACTTCAAATATTTGACATTAATGCGAGAATTTGTGAATGAATCTAATAAACATGTTATATGATGATTCATAATTGGAACATTAGAATGTTCAATAGAATAATTGAACTATTCAAGTAAACTTACGAATATTGTTTTTATGTAATAATACTATTATCGTACGAATGTGTTGTTGAATGAATTACATTTCATTCAAGGTTGCTTGTTCACGTGAATATTGTTATACGAGGATATCGTTCGGTCGATCATTCAAAGAAGTATTATTCATCTACGGAATTGAGGCAAGTTATCTTGCTTGGTTATAATGATGGTTGAATTCTTGTGATTATTATGCGTTTCGTGTATATGAAATGTTCTGAGAATCTATGATTCGTGATAAGGTGATGCTCTTGGTCGTATTACCATTATGTTGGGATGTTATACCCGACTTTACCGTTCTTGTTACCATTGGTTCTGATGAGCTTTGTTGACACTTCGGTGAGTTGTTCGATTCCTTGATAAAAGTGTAATTCGTTGAGTTTCGTTGTTATGTTGTATCGTGACATCTCTGGAGTCATATCTGCATGCCGATTGGTTATGTGTAGGATTTTTAGCCAGGCACTTGATGATCATGCGTGGATGTTTCCGCATTTAGATCGTGCACACGAGACGTAGTTAGTGAGGCTAATTAGGTACATCATCCCACGTATATTTTAGATTCCGTATACGGGGTGGACATGTGCACGGACACATTTCCGGATCGGGCGTACTGTGACGTCCGTCTTGAGTCACATTATATGGTCGTTCGTATATTTGGATATGTTCGACAGTTGGGACGGACTGTTTATACGCCTGTGGGGTATATTCAGTAGTCAGTTGTTTCTTTGAGATTCGTATATATATATATATATATATATATATATATATATATATATATATATATATGAATTGTATAATATCATAAGAATTATTATCATGTATAGCTGACCCTGTGGTTTGGGCGAAATACTTGTATATCAGGGCGAGGAAAGGGCAAGGCACAGGAAGAGCACGGTGGTGACGGAGGGTTTTGAAGGATGCTAATTCGGGGGCCCCGAGTCTTTTTATGTTCGGTTAAGTCTTACTGAAATTTTCATTTGTATTTTGTGTCGGATGATTGTATTATAATTTGTAAGGTATTGTCCATCTTCATATGGTCTATACCGAATTTCGATCCTGTGTACGATTGCACGTAATCGATAACCAGACCCTCCTGTCCAAAATATCGAAGACCCTTACGTACGTTATGGCGAGGGCTTAACGTACGTAAGGAGTGACACGTTCTTTAGTGTAACTATCGCAAGTGCACGATATCGTATCAAGTAGTAAGTGGACTTTTTGAGTCCGGTTTATCGATCCCACGAGGAAGTTAGGTTATATATTGAATTATACACTATTTAACTATTTGTTATATAGATTTATAAGATTGAGACACACAATTTAAGAGTTTGGTTTGACAATTGCAAAGAAAATTGCAATAATAGTTGTAATATTCAAGGAAATGAAAGATTGCACTAATAATAGATTAATAAAAGATAAAATGAAATAGTTAGGATTACAAACTTAGTTCATCATTAGTTATAGAATATGTATAGGAGATCATAAGATGAATTTACTTATTATGTTGTGTAGATTCGATTTTCCTTAAAAAGACGGTTTCTCTTTCGAACTATAAAACGCCCCTTATGTAACACCCCGAGATATTCGGAATGATTACAGCGCCGTAAACCCTTTAGATAAGGATTTACAAGGCTAATTTTAGAAGAAGTGTAAAAACAATACAATCGAACAACTGCAGTTCAAATACAGATTTGATTCAACCGATCAAATGAGTTAACTTATACAACCATATCGAATTGACTTTATTAAAACAGACGTACTTGAGTACTAAACGAACCAAGAAGACAAATCACAATAACAATAACATCAATCACATCACTGAGCCATTTCATCGTCCTGTCGGTACTGTGGTTGCCTCCCCGCTCCTCGGCTACCTGAACATCAAAACAATGTCCACCCCCGAAGGGGTTAGCAAAACAATGCTAGTACAAGTATCATCATACAATAAATCATCAATGCATCATAAAACATGCAAAACGGACTTCCGCCACCGGAATCCAACGATGCGAATCCTCACGATTCCATCAACACAATACAAGGTAATCCAGCGATCCAGCGCCCTCAGCATAGATCCCCATGATGATCCCGTCGGACCAACGCATGGTGGAAAACCCGACCAACGATCCAGCGCCCTCAGCATAGATCCCCATGATGATCCCGTCGGACCAACGCATGGTGGACATTCGATCCAGCGCCCTCAGCATAGATCCTCATGATCCCCTCGGATCATTTATACCATAAATCAATCAACTATGCATACACATATGCATTTCAATATGTTCATCAATACGAACAAATAACCACGAATATCACGAGAATTTTCAGAATACATCTCATATTCAACAATATGAACAAAACCACAAGCATGATAAATCGAACTCGACATATGATACTTGCCTCGAAAATGGCAAGGACGAAACACTTCAATGATCTCGACACACTCGAAGGCCGCCTCCTTCGATCAACGTAACAAGCTCGAACCTTAACAAAAGGAACGATATACAAATCATCTCAAGTCGAACGATGGCCTAACAATTCGGTCTACGGCCGAAAAGCTCAAAATAAACAATCTGCCTGGACTGCTTAGCGTGCGCTACGTACTCTACGTAACGTGCGCTAAGCAGGCCTGTTAGCGTACGCTATCGTGTAAGACTAGCGTGCGCTAGTTACGAACTGACAGTTTGAACCGTCCGATACATAACGTACGCTACGTACGTATCGTGCGCTAACTGAACCCCGATAGCGCACGTTAACTCACATATGTTAGCGTGCGCTACCCTTGCATGGCAGAACACTGCTAACGGAAAAACTGGGTTGAAAGGTGGTGAATTCATGAATTCTATGATGATACAACAAGTCATCCTCAAGCATGTCATGCTAATAAGGTTTTGTGGAAGTTCCATGATCATGAGGTACAAATATACGGATAATCAACTCAACATCATAATCTTATCTTCGATCTTCAAGAAATATTCTAAGTTCCGATTCCAAGTCCCAAAACATATGATTCCTTACGTAAAACATACGAACTAGGTAATCTCCGATTACTGATCATAAATCGATTTGAAAACGCTTAGGAGTCCATACTACTAAGATGGTTCAAAGGTTCATACGATGAATAAGTGTCGAAACGTCGAAAATATCCTTCTAACATGTGATGACCGATCATAAACGAAATAACTGGCTATCTAAACATGATCAGACGTTCTTAAGAACATTACTAACATCGGTGAAGAATCACCTACCTCAAAGTAGTGAAGAACACGGAGGAAATCGAAGAAATCCAACACCGAAGGCTTGAACACCAATCTCCAATGATATACGATCTTCAATCACGAACTAGGGTGTTGATATGAAGTGTTTAGGATGAAGGAAGTTATGTTCTAAGTGTAAGAATTCGGGTAATGGGAGAAGAAAGAACTGAAATCACGAATAGGATGATGTCCTATTTATAATAAATGGCTATTAGCGCGCGCTAGACCCTGTTCGTAGCGTGCGCTAACGGTTCACTGACTAATCTGTACTCAGCACTTAGCGTGCGCTACGCATGTACCTGTGGCGTGCGCTAAGGCGTTGACTCGGCTTTTCCCGAAAGCCGTCCAGGTACATCCCGACACGATCCGACAGGGGTCCCCCGGCCAGATCTCACCTACCGCACGTCCCAATCAAATTGACCACGCATAGCGTGCGCTAATGACCCTCAGTAGCGTGCGCTATGAATCCACGTTAGCGCACGCTAAACATAGCCGATAGCGTGCGCTACATGCGCAGATTTACAATCTTTAAATCACAACCACGAAATTAAACGCTCGACAATATCGGATTATGAAATACGGAGAATAGTACTCAGACAAAAGTACAATCATTACAATATCACAAGTTCCAATTACATAACAGAAATCTCAGGTATTACATCCTTCCTCCCTAAAAAGAAGTTTCGTCCCGAAACTTAAGATGAAAACAACTCCGGATATCTAGTCTTCATACTGTCCTCCGTTTCCCAAGTGGCCTCTTCGACTCCATGTCGTGACCATTGTACTTTAACCAAGTGTATTGGTTTATTCCTCAATTGTTTGATCCGGCTCTCAAGTATCTTGATTGGTCTTTCTTCGAAGGTGCCATCATTAGCTATCTCGATCTCGTCGAAATCAATGACGTGATCGGGTCGTCGTACTTCCGCAATTGGGATACGTGAAACACATTGTGAACGTGACTCGGCCGATGGCGAAGGCCAACTCGTATGCTAAATCTCCCACTCTCTCGAGGATCTCGAATGGTCCGATATATCTCGGACTAAGCTTGCCTCTCCTCCCAAAACGGAAAATCCCTCGTGTAGGAGACACCTTCAATAGTACATGGTCCCAGTCGAACTCTAGAGGGCGGCGACGTACATCCGCATAAGACTTTGTCGACTGGGCAGTCAACAGTCTCTCTCGAATCAAAGCTATCTTCTCTTGAGTCTGAATAATCAATTCCGGTTCCGTCCCGATCAAATCCAAAGAATCATCCCAACACAGGGGTGATCGGCATCTTCTCCCGTACAAAGCTTCAAATGGTGCCATCTTAATTGAAGCATGCCAACTATTATTGTAGGTGAATTCAACTAATGGCAAATGAACTTCCCAATCAGTTGACCAATCCAAGGCACAGGCTCTAAGCATGTCTTCTACAGTTTGAATAGTCCTTTCGGACTGACCGTCCGTTTGAGGATGATAAGCTGTGCTAAAGTTGAGCTCAGTCCCCAGAGCCCTGTGAACTGCTTTCCAGAAATATGACACGAAGCGACCATCTCGATCCGAAATAATGGTCCTCGGCGTCCTATGCAATCTGACTATCTCCGCAATAAATACTCGTGCCAATCTCTCGGGTCCCCATGTATCTTTAATTCCCAGGAAATGAGCCGACTTGGTTAGTCGATCAACTACAACCCAAATCATGTTCATTCCCGTTCTAGTCCTTGGCATACTGGTGATGAAATCCATCGAGATGTCCTCCCACTTCCATTCGGGGATCGGAAGCGGTTTTAACATCTCGGCAGGTCGCTGATGTTCAATCTTAACCTGCTGACAAGTCAAACACTTTGAAATGTACTCTGCTACGTCCTTCTTCATATTCCCCCACCAGAAGTTTTGCTTTAAATCCTTATACATCTTACTGCTGCCTGGGTGAATAGAATAGGGCGCGCTATGAGCTTCCTTCAAAATTGTCCGTCTCAAATCATCATCCTCGGGAACAAAAAGTCGACTCTGAAATCCCAGAACTCCATCGTCTTGTATCACGAATCCTGGGGCTTTTCCTTTCTTTACTTCGTCATATAATCGAAGGATCAGAGAATCGTTCAATTGTTTAGACTTGATCTCCTCGACTAATGATGAAGTCAGTTCCATCACATAAAGTTGCCCTTGGATTCCTGGTGCCCATACCTCAATCCCTTCGCGGATCAGTTCTCGTTGAATACTGGTTTGGGACGTAAGTGCTTCCAACACTCAAAGAGAAACAGGTTTTCGGCTCAAGGCATCGACTACTACGTTTGCTTTCCCCGGATGATAGAGAATCTCCAAGTCGTAATCCTTGATCAATTCCAGCCACCTTCTCTGCCTCATGTTTAACTCTTTCTGACTGAAAATGTACTTGAGGCTCTTATGATCTGTAAAGATCTGACAATGAGCGCCATACAAATAATGTCGCCAAATTTTCAAGGCAAAGACCACAGCCGCTAGCTCCAGATCATGAGTAGGGTAATCAATCTCGTACGGTTTCAATTGCCGAGAGGCATAAGCAATCACTTTATCCTTCTGCATCAACACACAACCCAAACCCTGATTTGAAGCGTCGTTGTATACCATGAATCCATCAGTTCCCTCTGGCAGCGCTAATATAGGTGCTGTTGTCAGTCTCCTCTTAAGTTCGTCAAAACCAGCCTGGCACTTCTCATTTCACATGAACTTTTGAGTTTTCTATAACAGCTGAGTGAGCGGACGAGCAATTTTGGAAAATCCCTCTACAAAGTGGCGATAATATCCAGCAAGTCCTAGGAAGCTTCGGACCTCTTTCACGTTTTTAGGAGATTCCCAATCCAAGATTGCTTCGACTTTCTTCGGGTCCACCTGAACTCCGTCGGCTGATATCACATGCCCAAGGAAGGTTACTTCCTTAAGCCAGAACTCGCATTTTGAAAATTTTGCATACAGCTGTTCCTTCCTCAAGGTGCTTAAAACCACACGTAAATGTTCAGCATGTTCTTCTGCGTCCCTCGAATATATCAGGATGTCGTCAATGAAGACGACCACAAATTTATCCAAGTATTCCAAGAATACCCGATTCATCAATTGCATGAATACCGCAGGAGCATTGGTAAGTCCAAATGGAATTACTACAAATTCATAATGCCTGCACGGATCTCAAAGCGATTTGGTATATCCCATTCCTTAATTCTCAATGGTGGTATCACGATCGCAAGTCAATCTTCGAGAATACCCTTGCCCTTGCGCTGATCAAACAAGTCATCGATCCGAGGTATAGGATACTTGTTCTTGATTGTCATCTTGTTGAGTTCCCTGTAATCAATACACAGTCGGAGGGATCCGTCTTTCTTTCGGACAAAAAGAACGGGCGCTCCCCAAGGAGAAACACTAGGTTGGATATAGCCCTTCTGTAACAATTCCTCCAGTTGCTTCTTGAGTTCATACATCTCGGTTGGCGCCATGCGGTATGGTGCTCTGGAAATAGGAGCTGCTCCAGGCTCTAATTCGATAGTGAATTCCACTCCCCTCTGCGGAGGTAACCCAGGTAGTTCGTCAGGAAATACATCTGAGAACTCATTCACAACTGAAATGGACGAGAGCTCTACTCCTTCCTCTTTCCTCATGGCATAGCACCAAAGTTCGTGACATCCCTGCTTCAGTAATTTCACGGCTTTCATCGCTTTGATCAATTTTCCCGAGCTTCCTAGTCTCCATCCTCGGAATAAGTGTTCAGATCCGTCATCAGCAATGATGGAAATGACTCTCTCTCGGTAATTCAGAACAGCTCCATAACGGTTGATCCAATCATCTCCGAGAATTAAATCGTCACCGCAGATGTCAACTACAATAAGATTCGATGGCCAATCTCTTCCTTCTATAGATACTGGGAAATCCCTAGCTTCTATGGTTCCCACAATTTTCTCTCCGCTCGGTAATCCCACAACATAAGGTTCACAGTTATACAAGCACGAGATTTTCAAACGATTAATACAGTTCAAAGATATAAAAGAATGCGTGGCTCCCGAATCGAACAAGACACTAACTAGTTGCAAAAGGATCTGAATCGTACCTGATGCAACAGCTGTGTTCTGATCCTCAGATTTCCTCATTTAAATGCAGCGCGTAGGAACGGACCCGGCCTTTGGATGTCTCTCTCTTCCCGGTTATCTGCTGAAATCCACTCTGCTGCGTCTGGTTCACACTCATCTCCTTCGGGACTGGAGCTGGAGTGCGAGTACCAAAAGATCGGGTCGCATTCCCACAAAATGTTGCGCGATTTCCTTCCTGTCCACACTCAAAACAGTCACAGTAGCGCGAAACAATCACGTCGAACATGTCCCGCTTTGCCAGTTATAACACTTCTTCCTGCGTCAAAGCTTGATTGGTGCTGCCGGAACTTCTTTCCACCTCGAGAAGGATGCGGAGGTCTCTGGATGAATGAAAAGAGGATGACCCTGCGAGGCCCGCTACTCTTATCCTCCGTGAAGTTGCCAGACACCTTCTGTTTCTTTGCTTCCGTCGATTTCTCTACTGCTGCCTCCTTCATATCATAGGCCAACGCCTTGTCCTGATACTGTCGCAAGGTGGTACAATCAAATCCGGACATATACTGCTGAATTTCCGGCTTCATTCGCATGTCAAAATGAAAAATCTTCTCCGCCTCGGTCCTGACCAAGTGGCGTACATAAGTCAGCTGGTGATTAAAAGTCTTAATCACGTCCGTCACAGATGCTTCCAAATTTTGTGGTGAGAAAAACTCCCGAACTCGGGCTTCTCTAACTGGGCGGGGACAATACTGCGCCTCCATCATCAATTTGAATTCCGTCCAGTCAACATTGTGCTCCTCCGGTCGAATGGCCTCCCACCAGTCGAAAGCCTCCCCTGTCAGAAGATACTGGGCGACTGGAACCTTCCTATCGTTGGGACAGTTAATCCCTGCAAAAATCTTCTCTAATTCCTTCAGCCAGAGATCCCAAGAAAGCGTCTCAGCAGAACCGTCAAATTTCGGAGGGTGCAATTTAATCACTTCGGTAAGCCATCTATCTCCTCGATTTTCCACGTTATGCTGCTGTCCCATCGCCGTCTGCATGCGATCCACAACTTGAGCAAACTGGTTTATCTGGGCAACCACCTGCTGAAGCACTCCCGGCACGTTAGGGTCTGCATTATTATTTGCCGATCCCTGTTGTCCCCCGGAATGGGAATCCGTTCGACTAGCGGTTATCTCTGGGGTAGATACCGACTCTTCTTGCCTCACATTTCCACGTCCGCGTCCACGACCGCGTCCGCGTCCACGACCTCCTCTCAACATACTGTAAACATAAATACTCAATATCCAGGACGAACTTTCTCAAAGTACATCCATTAATGTTTACAAGACATGAATTAAATAAAACGGTAGTATTCGAGATTAGGAAACTTACAACCACGGTCCACACGACGATGCTGGCTCAGCAGTGATGTTACGAACGACCAATAATCAAATAACATAAACAGACCCAACTAACCCGACTGCCAAGATATCCATGAATCTTAGCTCTGATACCATATTCTGTAACACCCCGAGATATTCGGAATGATTACAGCGCCGTAAACCCTTTAGATAAGGATTTACAAGGCTAATTTTAGAAGAAGTGTAAAAACAATACAATCGAACAACTGCAGTTCAAATACAGATTTGATTCAACCGATCAAATGAGTTAACTTATACAACCATATCGAATTGACTTTATTAAAACAGACGTACTTGAGTACTAAACGAACCAAGAAGACAAATCACAATAACAATAACATCAATCACATCACTGAGCCATTTCATCGTCTGTCGATTGTGTGGTTGCCTTCCCGCTCCTCGGCTACCTGAACATCAAAACAATGTCCACCCCGAAGGGGTTAGCAAAACAATGCTAGTACAAGTATCATCATACAATAAATCATCAATGCATCATAAAACATGCAAAACGGACTTCCGCCACCGGAATCCAACGATGCGAATCCTCACGATTCCATCAACACAATACAAGGTAATCCAGCGATCCAGCGCCCTCAGCATAGATCCCCATGATGATCCCGTCGGACCAACGCATGGTGGAAAACCCGTCCAACGATCCAGCGCCCTCAGCATAGATCCCCATGATGATCCCGTCGGACCAACGCATGGTGGACATTCGATCCAGCGCCCTCAGCATAGATCCTCATGATCCCCTCGGATCATTTATACCATAAATCAATCAACTATGCATATACATATGCATTTCAATATGTTCATCAATACGAACAAATAACCACGAATATCACGAGAATTTTCAGAATACATCTCATATTCAACAATATGAACAAAACCACAAGCATGATAAATCGAACTCGACATATGATACTTGCCTCGAAAATGGCAAGGACGAAACACTTCAATGATCTCGACACACTCGAAGGCCGCCTCCTTCGATCAACGTAACAAGCTCGAACCTTAACAAAAGGAACGATATACAAATCATCTCAAGTCGAACGATGGCCTAACAATTCGGTCTACGGCCGAAAAGCTCAAAATAAACAATGCACTGGATCGCTTAGCGTGCACTACGTACTCTACGTAACGTGCGCTAAGCGAACTGTTAGCGTATGCTATCATGTAAGACTAGCGTCGCTAGTTCTGGCCAGCGATTTGAACCGTCGATACATAACGTCGCTACGTCGTATCGTGCATCGCGAACCCCGATAGCGCACGTTAACTCACATATGTTAGCGTGCGCTACCCTTGCATGGCAGAACACTGCTAACGGAAAAACTGGGTTGAAAGGTGGTGAATTCATGAATTCTATGATGATACAACAAGTCATCTTCAAGCATGTCATGCTAATAAGGTTTTGTGGAAGTTCCATGATCATGAGGTACAAATATACGGATAATCAACTCAACATCATAATCTTATCTTCGATCTTCAAGAAATATTCTAAGTTCCGATTATTCCAAGTCCCAAAACATATGATTCCTTACGTAAAACATACGAACTAGGTAATCTCCGATTACTGATCATAAATCGATTTGAAAACGCTTAGGAGTCCATACTACTATGATGGTTCAAAGGTTCATACGATGAATAAGTGTCGAAACGTCGAAAATATCCTTCTAACATGTGATGACCGATCATAAACGAAATAACTGGCTATCTAAACATGATCAGACGTTCTTAAGAACATTACTAACATCGGTGAAGAATCACCTACCTCAAAGTAGTGAAGAACACGGAGGAAATCGAAGAAATCCAACACCGAAGGCTTGAACACCAATCTCCAATGATATACGATCTTCAATCACGAACTAGGGTGTTGATATGAAGTGTTTAGGATGAAGGAAGTTATGTTCTAAGTGTAAGAATTCGGGTAATGGGAGAAGAAAGAACTGAAATCACGAATAGGATGCTGTCCTATTTATAATAAATGGCTATTAGCGCGCGCTAGACCCTGTTCGTAGCGTGCGCTAACGGTTCACTGACTAATCTGTACTCAGCACTTAGCGTGCGCTACGCATGTACCTGTAGCGTGCGCGAAGGCGTTGACTCGGCTTTTCCCGAAAGCCGTCCAGGTACATCCCGACACGATCCGACAGGGGTCCCCCGGCCAGATCTCACCTACCGCACGTCCCAATCAAATTGACCACGCATAGCGTGCGCTAATGACCCTCAGTAGCGTGCGCTATGAATCCACGTTAGCGCACGCTAAACATAGCCGATAGCGTGCGCTACATGCGCAGATTTACAATATTTAAATCACAACCACGAAATTAAACGCTCGACAATATCGGATTATGAAATACGGAGAATAGTACTCAGACAAAAGTACAATCATTACAATATCACAAGTTCCAATTACATAACAGAAATCTCGGGTATTACACCTTATATATTGAATCAATCCACTATATTTCTATGTTGATTGGCTTCAATACATAGCATTAGGTTTTATGAAAATAACTCAAAGAATCATCTAAAGTCTAGAGGTATATTTCTATCCCCTAGAACAACTTAGAGTGAAGATCATTTGATCTAATCAAACATATTTTCTTTCGAAACATATGAAGACCATAAATATCGTCATTTATTGGCCAAATAAATAAAGATTGTTAAAACAATGAAAATCACACACAATAATAAGTCATTCATAATAGATCTTTATACAAACTAAAATAACATGACTAACCTTGTTTATAATCCCAACTAAGGTAACTTAGCCCATAAAGGGTTTATTCAACATAATACAAGCTTGAGTGGTCGTTATTAGTTGAAAAGGAGAAAGAATTGATCCTAACTCCCTTAGTAGATAAAGGAGAAAGAAGCAATAAACTCCCTGAACAACATATGATATACCACTATTACACAAATCACTCAAGAACACAAGTGTGTTCTTCACACAAAAAGAAAAATTATAAAAAGTGGAAAAATATAAGATGAATGATGATGGATGATGGATCTAAGGGGTCTATTTATACACCAAAAGTCATCTAATAGCTCCAAAACTCCAGCATTATTACATTAGATCGGATCAATGCCAGCCATCCCCTCAATAATAGACCAAAAGTATAAAAAATTAGACAATGATCAAAAATCTATCAAGAGTTACGACCGTAACTTTGAGGAGTTACGGCCGTAACTATGAGGACTTACGGCCGTAACATTGAGGAGTTACGGCCGTAACATGGCTATGGCGTTTTGCACATTAGTTGCTTAGTGAGTTACGCCCGTAACTTTTAGATGTTACGCCCGTATGGAGTTTCGGACTTCATTTTTAGCCCAGAATTTCTGACTTTTGTGTTTTCGCCCCAAATCTTCTTCGGATGATAACTTTTGATATATATATAACTCTGATTTTGAATCCGGAAAGACTGCCGAACTCGTATCGGAAAGCCCTACAACATGAATACATAAAAATTCAACAAAGAGAATATTTTATAAACATGTTATTTCTTGAGTAAATCAGTAATTCAATCCGATTAAGACTAAATTTACATTTTCATCCCATAAAAATAAAATTATAAAAAAGTAATTAATTAAAAGTAAAAACGAGTAGACTAGCTCAATTATGGGTGAAATTTATCGATACAAACCATGGATAAGTGTATAAAACTGACACTTATCACACCCCCAAACTTGAATTCTTGCTAGTCCCGAGCAAGACTCTTTATTAATCACACTCCAAAAATAAAAATAAAAATAAGACACAAAAATAATAATACACACATAAATTAAGAAAAATAATCATATAAAAAGAGAAAAGGAGATCAAAATGCCATTATTACACAACAACCAGCTTTTATACAGTAGATAGAAATGAATCAAGATTCAAAATAAATCTACTAATGATTTTGAAGTTAAAACACAGTTTTATTTTTGTAATTCCAAAATGCAAGGTTCCCCCAAAAGGTTGATTATTTCTTTCCCACTCGTGACACACACAACTTCCGTTAATGGTTGCTCTCGATCACTCGTTTATTTTTTGACTCAATATGAAGAAGAATTTCATTGGCGTCATCAAATATTGTGATTTTTCACGAAATTGAGTGTATTGAAATTCAGCCGCTAATTAATTCAAATCTGCTCATAAACTACATCCCTTTTAGTGATAGCTTTCACACCGTTATTTGCTAATGTGTAGCTCTTTTCACCAACATAATATACATTTTTTTTATTAGGTGATAGCTTTCACACCGTTATTTACTAACCTGTAGCTCTTTTCACCAACACAATTTCCATTTTTTTAGGTGATAGCTTTCACACCGTTATTTGCTAACGTGTAGCTCTTTTCACCAACACAATTTCCATTTCATGTGAGACTGCAGCTACGCACCAACAATGGTTAGTCCTTTATTTTTCGCAAAATTTTAGGACCCCCAAAATTAGGCAGTTGTTGCTGCTCAACACCTTTTCAACTAGACTCCTTTCACCAATGACATTTTTTTAGGGAGTAGATTTTTTGCAGAAAATCATTTATTAGTTAAGCATGAAAAATCAAAAACTCTACAAATTAAGTAAATTTCAGTTCTATTTTTCATCAACTGACTGATTCTTCTTTTCTCAAGATAACGAATGACTCGATTTTAAATGATAATTACAAGGCTTGGAAAGAGAGATTAAGGCTCAAAAATTTTTTTGGAATATACAATTTTTTTAACCGGTTAAAACGATTTTAGAAGCTTGTATATGGCTAACTTATTGGTGTTATGGACAGATCTAGAAATCTCACAAAACAAAATAAAAAATTATATATATATATATACACTAAAAAAAAATTAAGGCGAATAACCAAAATAATCAAAACACACCAAAATACCAACACACCAAAATAATTAAAACATACCACCCCCAAACTTGAAAATAAAACTGTCCTCAGTTTTTAGAAATGAAAAACAAGTGAGAAAACAGAAAACTTCCTGAAATGAAAGTTGATGCTTGAGCTAACGCCTTATAGAATCTGCAAGAGAATAAATATACGAGGCAAACAACAAAAGAAAATAAAATATACTCGGAAGTATAACACAATTTTTAAGATGCGCTTCAAGAAAGTCCGAAGAGCCGCCTTACGCTGCCATCAATGCTTTTATAAAAAAAACAATAAAAATTACAGCAATAAAATAACAATACATAAATCGCGAATAGATGCGCGTCAAGAGATCAAGAAGAAACTCCTTAAGCTGCCATCATTTAGCACGATTTTTACACACAACAGAAAGTAAAAATACAAGAGGACCGACATGGGTTATCAAAGGGAGAGGAATGAATCCACTTTTCGTTTTCTCACGGTAAAATCTTCCATCCAGACAATTTTAGCTAGAGCTTGATCTGGTTGAGGAACAAATTCATTGAGTTTTTTGATTAGTTCTTCTGGTGTCATTTAGCACGCTCGGAAATAAAACCCTTTTCAGCAGAGTAGTCGATGAAAGATAGTAAACCATCAAAGAAACCATTGACATTAAGCAGACCTATTGGTTTTTGATGAACATTTAGCTGGGCTCTGATAACCACATGAAAAAGTTCTGCAAGAGTGCCAAAACCACCGGGAAGGGTGATAAAGGCGCCAAAATTATTTATCATGTGAGTTATGCGATCTTGCATATTTACAGATCTAAACTCATCTCCAATAGTTGCCCCGGTGATTTTACTTTCAGCCAGAGGTTTTGGAATTATTCCCAACACTCTTACTCCTTCCATATAGGCAGAAGCAGCAGCTCGTCCCATTAATCCTAGACTTCCTCCTCCGTAAACTACATGAATGCATTTTTCTCCAAAGGTACGACCCAAGTTGTGGGCTGCTTCAGTAAAGCATGCCTCTTTTCCATAACTAGCTCCACCAAAAATGCAGACTGTGCTAAATTTTTTTGTGGAAGATGATGACTCATTTTTGAAAAGAAATTTATTTGAGAAAAAAAGGAAAAAAAGTACAAGTTTGAGGGATGAATAAAAGAAACAAGCACAATGTTTATTTATAGAAGAAAAATGAGGACAAATTGCTTAATAAGTTTGTGATTGCGTTGATTGCGCTTCAACTACTCAATAGAATAATGAATGCATTTATTGCGTATCACATTTTTTATTCAGAAAATCTCACCATACGACAAAAATTAAAGATACTTACGTGTATGTATAGTAGTTGTGATTGTGGCTCACATCTTCCTCTGATTTTACGTTCAGAAACGGCCTAAACGCTTTCTATGAGTCGGGGAGAAGCTTCCCATCCAATTTTCTTACAAATTGGCAAACAAGGTCTTTTAACGTCAGATTCCCAAGACGTTGTTCATATTCTGGTTTGAATTTATCCCACAAACATCGAATTCCGTAATGTACGAGTCCACTAGGATGCGTGTCAAGATAAATTTCGATATCATCTAAATTCTCTTTATTCAGACCATCCTTAATGAATTGAATTTTATCTTCTCTGTTTGTAGATGGAATTTCTAAAGATCGACATTTTAAATTACAGTTCCATCTAGCACATTTATAGCAAACGGCTATTAACTTTGCTCGTCGTTTCTTGGCATATGAACTTTTCCCAAGCCCTGGTAAAAATCTAGTAGGTATTTCTGTGAATTCACCTGCTATTCTCACTTTGGCTTCAATAATGAATCTTATGTCAAAAGGTATGCTTTTATTCATAAGCAACCTCATCCTTTCAAGTCTCGTCTTATAGATTTTTAAAATGATATTTTTGCTCAGAAAGGGAAATCCTTTTTCAATTTTATTCAAATTTTCTTCCATGATAAAAAAAATAAAAATAAAAGAGAAAATATCTACAAATATCAGTTGTTGTGGGAAACTGAAGAATCCGACTTTAATAGTCACGGAGTACCGTTATCCGCCACTTGACCGGACAAACACAATTGAGTACTAAGTTACAACGTCGAGAAATTGTATCCTATAACAATAGTTTACAATGTAAGATTTCAAAAATAACACTTATACTTCCCCGGCAACGGCGCCAAAAACTTGACACGTTCTTTAGTGTAACTATCGCAAGTGCACGATATCGTATCAAGTAGTAAGTGGACTTTTTGAGTCCGGTTTATCGATCCCACGAGGAAGTTAGGTTATATATTGAATTATACACTATTTAACTGTAACAGCCCGAAAACGGCGGCTAATACAGTGCCGTGGACCCCCACCGGGACCCACCAGGCGATAGCACTATATGAATCTATATCCCGACAACGTGGTACCGTACCACAATATTAATCAAAACCCCGATGTGGAGTATAAATTATACGTGTCTTAATTAGGGCACGTAATCTTTGATGCATTACGTACGTAATACAGGTAACGTACGTAACTCATGCACAGGTATTTATATACCGAGAGTTGACCGTGTTCGTCATTTCTCACCCTTTATTCACTCCTCCGTGGCTGAGGCGATTTGTGGGCAATCTAGGGGCGATTTTAGAGTCCTGTAACTCCAAGTTTACATCTTCCTTTAGTTCTTGGTGTTGATTAACATCATCAATCCGTGTTCTTCGTCTTCGATTCGAGGTAATCATCTTGTAAACCCTTCCTTTATATTTCGTGAATCTTCAAGATTCGGGTTGTTCTTCATGAATCGTGCTGTTGTATATCATCAATCGGTTGTATTGATTCTCTCCCTATGATTTGATTCGTATTTCTTACCGTATTCGGGTTCGGATAATGTTCTTGATATTGTTTGGGAAATATTGAGCCCCAAGTGTTCGATCCTTCGTCTCTACGAATTCTTGTTGAGAATTTTGTGTGTTATGCATCTTCCTTGCGATCGATCTTATAGTGATTATGTTATTCTTGTGTTTTCGACCTAGTTGGAAGACTCGAGGGTTTCCGGTCGAGATTTCCCGTTGCTTCGCGTGATTTGGATTTGAGGCAAGTACCTTTATATACGAATTATAACTATGTGAAATCATTGTTGCCGAAGTGTGTGAATTATATATATTTATATGTTAAATATATGTATGTATAAAAGTATATGTATATATATATATATATGTGTGTGTAAGTATGTATGTATATAGATATACACATACATATGTTGTGTGATTAATATCGATGCTAGTTGACGTACTCAACTTGGATTAAAGTACGAATCATATTTATAGAGATAATATAGTAAGATTTGTGTATTCGGTTGAGTTACGATATAAGGATATATGTGTAATATCGGTGGGATTTGCCGAAGACTTATTGTGTTGAGTCTTGATTGAAAACGTGCGTATTGTTGTTTATTTGTGTGGTTGGGGACTGACGGATAAATTATGTGAATTGGTGTATTGATTTGATAATTGTTGCAACGATTGATTGTGTACTTGATGTTTGTAACAATGTGAATACTTGTTGTGAGAGACGTCGTATCCGGGAACCTCTGAGGGCGGGGTGTGTACTCCGGCCTGGTGTACGCTGCAATGTGCGGCTCCATATGTTTGGTGAACACCGGTGTTACCTAATGCACGTGCAAGGGGCGGCTCTTGTGGGAGTGATCGCCGGCGCGGTGACATGTTCAAGGGGCGGCCAACATAGTGGAGTGAACGCCGGTGCACAGGTTTGCAAGGGAGGCGCCTGGCAGACTTATTGGTTACGGATATTTGAGTGATAGCTAAGACCCCATTACCGAACGATTTTCATAATGCAAAGTTCTTCAAACTAGCTTTAAAATGTTGGTCTTGATATAGACCGCGGTTCCTGTTTCTGAAAGTTTGTTTCAACTTGTTTCCAATGTTGGTATGAGGGTTAATTAATCAAGGATGTATGACGAGATCTCCGAGGGTTAATTAATCGGGGGTATTGAGCAGGATTTGTCGAATGAGAGGTTGTGCCTTTGAATTGTACTATGATGATTATTCTGTGTATTGGGTCAAGGACCCCGTGGGATGTTGAGATTTGGTCTCGTGATGATATTATTTGGATTGGGCCGAGAACCCCGTGAGTTGTTGTAATGTTTCGCTTGTGATAGTGTTTTATAAATTGGGTCGAGGATCCCAAATAACGTTGTAATGGTTTTCTTGCAAACTGTTTTCTACATGCTGGGTCGATGACCCGAGAGCTTTTGAAGTCATTTTCTAAAAGTATTCCCATTCGATTTTCAAAACCCCAGGGCGGCCCGAGTCAATAATAACGGTTGCAAATTATCTTATCAAAAGGTTTTTTCTTTATAAGATGGGGATTTTCAAACTAGAGCTTTTTACTCCTTGGGCTTGTTAAAAGTTTCTTGGTGTTATGTTCTGTAAAGAGAATATGACTATGTGATTTTCTTTCACCTTGTGTATGCGAGTGCTATTCTGTGTTGACTATGGGAATGCGTGGTTTGTATTAAGGCTTCGGGGCTGTTGAGTTTTGTGTTGTTATTGTTCGTCTATCTTGTATATTATGTACTTGCACTAGCAAAATTCCAGTTTGCTAACCCCCGAGTTTTTGGGGGTGGGTGCCTGTTATGCGCTCAGGTTTTGGCAGCTCGGGAGCGGTCACGGGATTGGCTTAGAAGGAGATGAAAGACGACGATGCTAATCACACAAGAGTCAGAGTCTTTTTCTTTTGTTTTCATTCTGGTCGAGTATTCACCCTTGCATTGGTGTAGTTTTCATTTATTAAATTGAGTTGTCATTTCTTTCTGTATTCAAGTTTATTATTTTCATTGAGATGTGAATGTCATTAGTTCTGAATTGTTTAATGACCTTGTCGGTCTGCTTTGTAATTATATTGACCCCGGTCGGTCAATCTTTGAGTAGTCTATTGGAGTTTAGCCTGGTAGATCCTTGTAAGAAGGGTCTACGGCATGTGACATTTCCGGTCGTATTCTGGGAGTGTTACAAAATACACTATGCACATGACTCAACGACGGAGGCAATGCCAAGCGGTACGCCAATTCGCCAACTCTCTCTAATATCTCGAAAGGTCGAATATACCTCGGGCTGAGCTTCCCCTTTTCCCCAAAACGGAAAACTCCCTTCGACGGAGACACTCTCAACAAAACATGATCTCCCACCTCAAACTCCAAAGGTCGACGCCTAACATCCGCATAAGACTTTTGTCGACTCTGAGCCGCCAACATCCTCTCTATAATCAATTCAACTTTCTCCCTCGTCTCTAACACAAGATCCGGCTCGGTGCCAACTAGATCGGACGGCTCATCCCAACATATCGGTGATCGGCAACATCGGCCATAAAGCGCCTCATACAGTGCCATCTTAATCGACGCCTGCGAGCTATTATTATACATAAACTAGATCAAGGCTAGATGCTCCTCCCCGTCACTACTCCAGTCTAACGCACACGCGCGTAACATATCCTCGAACGTCTGAATGGTACCCTCGGACTGCCCGTCGGTCTGAGGATGGAAACAAGTACTCAAACGTAACCGTGTCCCCAATGCCTTATGTATCGCCTGCCAGAAATGCGATATAAACCGGCTATCTCTGTCCTAAATAATAGTTTTCGGCGTACCATGAAGTCTCACTATCTGCGCGATGAAAATATGAGCCAATTTTTCTCGACCCAAGTATCCTTGATGCCCAGAAAATGTGCCGACTTAGTCAGTTAGTCCACGATCACCCACACCATATTCATTCCGGTCTTCGTCCTAGGCAAGTTCGTGACAAAATCCATGGAGAGATCTTCCCATTTTCATTCCGGGAAGGGAAGTGGTTTCAACAATCCGGCTGGCCGCTGATGCTCGATTTTGACTTGTTGACATGTCAAACACTTAAGCCACAAACTCAACTACCTCATTCTTCATGTCGTTCCACCAGAAATTTTTCCTCAAATCTTTATACATTTTACTCGCCCGGATGGACTAAGTAAGGTGACGCATGAGCCTCCCGCATAATACTCTGCCTCAATTCCAAGTCGTTCGGAACACACAGCCGACCTCGGAATCTCAACACACCATCTTCATATATCACGAATCCCGGGTCTTTCCCCTTCCCTACATTCTCTCGAAGCTGAATAAACATCGGGTCTTCCAATTGTCCCGATTTAATGTCGTCGACTAGAGACGAAGAAATCTCAAGAGTACGCAACTGCCCGGAACTCTCTGGTAGTACAATCTCAATGCTCAACCTCATCAACTCTCGCTGGATTCCTGGCTAGGTCGTAAGTAACTCAAGCGCCCGAAGCGATACCGATTTCCGGCTCGGGGCATCTGCCACCACATTTGCCTTGCCCGGATGGTAAAGGATCTTGAGGTCGTAATCCTTAATCAACTCCAACCATCTCCGATGTCTCATGTTTAGCTCTTTCTGCGTGAAAATCTACTTCAGGCTCTTGTGATCAGTGAAAATCTGACATGACGAGCCATACAAGTAATGACGCCAGATCTTCAACGCAAACACAACCGCGGCTGACTCAAGATCGTGGGTAGGGTAATTCAACTCGTATGGTTTCAACTGACGGGAAGCATAGGCAATTCTCTTCCCGTGATGCATGAGTACACATCCGAATCGTTGGCCCGAAGCATCACTAAAAACTGAGAAACCCTCATTACCACTCGGTAAAGCCAAAATGGGAGCGGTCGTCAACTGTTTCTTCAATTCCTCGAAACTCTTCTGTCTCTCGTCGGTCCACACAAACTTCTCTGACTTCTGTAACAACTAAGTCAGCGGTCGAGCGAGCTTAGAGAACTCCTCAACAAATCTACGATAATACCCGGCCAAACCCAGAAAACTACGGACCTCCTTCACGTTTTGGGCGGTGCCCAATCCAACACTGCCTCTATCTTATATGGGTCCACACGAACACCCTCGGCCGAGATCACGTGGCTGAGAAACATAACCTCCCGCAACCAAAACTTACACTTTGAGAACTTCGCAAAAAGATGCCGAGTTCTCAAGATTCCTAGCACGATATGCAAATGACGTGCATGCTCCTCCTCGCTCTCGAGTAAATCAGGATATCATCGATAAAAATGACTACACACTTATCGAGGTATTCAGTAAAGACTTTGTTCATAAGCTGCATGAACATGGCTGGGGCATTGGTTAGCCCGAAAGGCATAACCACAAACTCGTAGTGGCCGTATCTCGTCCGAAAGGCCATCTTCGGAATATCAGAATCCTTCACTCGGAGCTGATAATACCCAGATCCCAAATCAATCTTCGAAAATACGGTTGACCCTTGCAATTGGTCAAACAAGTCATCAATCCTCGGGAGCGGATACTTGTTTTTGATAGTCACCTTGTTCAACTCTCGATAGTCGATACACAGACGAAGTGACCCATCCTTCTTCTTTACAAACAGGACCGGTGCGCCCCAAGGCGAAGCGCTCGGTCGAATATACCCCATGTCTAGCAACTCTCCCAACTGTTTCTTCAATTCAAGCATCTCGGCAGGCGCCATACAGTATGGCGTCTTAGAAATCGGTGCTGCACCCGGCTCTAAATCCACAGTAAACTCAACCTCTCGATCTGGCGGCAAACCCGACAACTCGTATAGAAAGACGTCAGGATACTCACACACTACCGGAATAGACGAGAGCTCGACTCCTCCTTCTTCCGATCTCAAAGAATAACACCAGTAACCCGTGCAACCTCCTCGAAGAAGTCTCACCACTTTCAAAGCGCTGATCAGGAATCTCTGGCTACTCCACTTACGCCCCACAAAAGAATGCTCGGTACCGTCAGAGGCTAACATCGAAACGGTTCTCGTTCTATAATTCATGATCGCCCCATGACGGTTCAGCCAATCCTCACCAAGAATCAGATCCTCGTCTTTAATATCTACCGCAATCAGATTAGAAGGCCAATCCCTCACTGCGATACTCACCGGAAAATCTCTAATATCACAATCCCCCACGATGCTATCCCCACTAGGCATTTTAACAACAAATAGTTCACACGCAACTAGGTAATCAACATGCAAACGACGCACACAATCCATAGATATGAAAGAATGCGTAGAACCAGAATCGAATAACACAAACAGGATGGTCAAGGATGTGAACGGTACCTGTATCCACCGTCGCGTCGGGATCTCCAGCTCGTCTCATCTCATACACACGGGGCGGAACAGACCCCGCACTAGAAGTTCCCCCTCTAGAAGGCTGCCCACGTCCTCGGCCTCTACCGAAACTATGATGTGGCTGAGAAACTGTCGGTGCCTGATTCACGCTCGGTTCTCCCACAGCTGTGTAACACCCCCAAAACCATATGGGAATATTACACGCCGTAGACCCTTTCCACAAGGATCTACCAGGCTAAACATCCATAAACAACCAAATGTTTGCCCGACCAGGGTCAAACAATAAATAATACAGACCGTTATGGTCACTTACACGTGAATACACAAACCGATGAGGTCACACAACCCCAATCAACAAAACTGACTTAAACGACATTACCCACACAGGGGTCGAAATACAATACAGCGGAAGACTGAAATCAACTCTGACAACACAACAAAAATCAAACAACTCTCAACTCATGATTAGTATCGCAGCTCGTCATCCTCTTGTGCCAATCCTGTGACTGCTCCCCTGAATCTGCATGTACCTGGATGCAAAACAGACATCCACCCCCCGATTACTCGGGGGTTAGTAAAACTCCACTGTTTTACTAGTGCAAGTATCAAATCATACGAAATATAACAAGCAAGTAATAATCGTGAATCAAATATAACAATCAAGTATCAAAATATCCCCGGGAGGTTTTCACAAGGAAAGATAAGCTATGAAGCATTCGAAAATAAGATTATCACCTCGGGAATTTTTAGAATTTCAACCTTTCGAAAATCCTAGGGTCTTAACCCAAATCTCAAATTGTATTTCAACAATTTACAGTACGAAAATATTTCCATAAATCTCGTGGGGCTCGGCCCAACATTCTTTTCTTAAAAATTTCTCTTACAAAGAGTTTGATTTACAAAACATGATTCGTGACACCGTGATCCCCTGTCACGTGTCTCCGTAGGTTCAACAACCCGCACGGACTTAACCAATCACAACAATCAATCATGCTTATGACTCCGTGATCGCTTGCCACGAGTCTCCGTAGGTTCAACAACCCACACGGATTGATCAAACACAACAATTACAACAATCAATCATGCTCATGACTCCGTGATCGCTTGCCACGAGACTCCGTAGGTTCAACAACCCACACGGATTGAGCAAACACAACAATCACAACAAACAGTCCCGACCCCGTGAACCTGTGTCACGTGTCACCGTAGGTTCCGTCGAACCCGCACGGTTGGACGTACTGTGTCCTGATCCCATGGACCTGTGCCATGAATCATCGTAGGCCTCGTCAGACCCGCACGATTGGACCTCAGCACCACACACTAAGTTCTGATCCCATGGACCTGTTCCATGAATCCTCGTAGGCCCCGTCGAACCCGCACGAGTGAACTTAGCGTTCCAGCACACCACATTCACATTCACATTACATACAACAATGAGCACAGTTAGTCAATCACGTTGATCACCACAAAACCGTATGTCACAGGCACGTAACACAATCTCAACACTCTTAACAACTATCATCAATCAACGATGTACAACCAACACACCACACGTTCGGTACACAATGCATTGCACAGCAGCTAACACATATACCAATATAACACTATTATCACAAAGCCTTCAAATTTCGGAAAGCATAAACAACTCAAACGGAACATATTTACGAAGGCAAGCAAAATCATCATAAATCTCATACGTGATTACTAGTCGCAAGATACAAGTCGTATAGTAAGATACTTGCCTTAATAACCGCTACCGAACGCTCCGAAGAACACGGTTCGACCGGGAAGCTCGAACCCCAAAGAAGGAAACGAACGGAAGGGTTCCGACTCGAGTTCTTCACAAGAATTCGTTCCTAAGTCACAACGATATCAATTCAATCACAATTCTACGAAAACGTATGGAACTTCCCAAGCTCTACCCATTGAAGCATTTTATCGGACACTTTGAAGGCGTAGTCCAATTCAATCGATTATTCAAAGAAATACTCAAATCCGTTCCACAAAACTTCAAGGGTATTGAATGATTACGAGTTTACAATCAAGTTTCATCAGCAATCTGAATCAAAACAAAGAAAATCAGCCAAAACACCAAAAAACCATAAGAACATCCAAAAACCAAAAGTTTAGGTGTTCTTACCTTCGATCCGGGTGGAAGATGATGTTAATCCATGATTCCAACTTCCAAAATATGTTGTTATAAGTTGATTCTACTCAAAACCATCGATCTATGGTGAAAAATCGCGGAAGGAACGAAGAAAAGTGGAAAATGCCGGATATGACTCGGTCCAGGCCTTAAATAGCCGGACATCACTGGGACGCTTACGTGCGTAATCGGCCGGGCCCTTACGTACGTAATCGCCATGGCGAAGTCTCTGCCGAAATGCGGCATCGTTACGTGCGTAACCGGCCGAGGCTTACGTATGTAACCGGCCTTACGTGCGTAATCGCGAGCACTAAGCCGTAACTCTGCGATCTTGGCACAGGCCTGCCGGCCATGACTTCGGCCGGGCCAACTCACGGCCGAGCGACCCGAAACCCGAACCTGAATACGAATCGAAGATACGGTTATGAAGTACTCGCAAAGACGAATCCGAACACTAAGAGAACACACGATTCCGACCACCCGAGGGCTCGAAATTCGACAACGGAAGTAATTACCCCAAACTTTGGGAAATTATGAAAATGGCCCAAAACGCCCGAAAATCACGATACATGATCGAATAACCAAACCGAAGTTCACAACACGTCTAACAAAGTTAAACGGACTTACGGGAAACTTGAAACAGCAGTTTTGAACGAGATTCGCAAGAATCGAACTCAAGTGCGGCAAAGTCGCTAAAAAACACGGAACTCAACAAAACGGCACCGAAACAAACTTGGATGTCAAAAAGTGTAGAATTAATCATTCTCAGAATGACGAAACGGTCATGAGCGAGTCGTCAAAACGGACTTCCGCCGAAAAAAAATAAATTACCAGAAATCGAATTCTATCCTCCTTAAAAGAAGTTTCGTCCCGAAACTTAAAACAAGTAGGGAGAAGCAATATCCACTGTCAGGAAGACTCGACGAGATACACAAAAACTGAAAACTCGCGCCCAACGGCGAAACGCTGCAAGAAACGCAAAGAGACATACGGCGTGAAAACACGCTCCACGACGACCAACACAACGCCGCCGATAGAGACATAATAAAACCAACAAGTGACAAGCGTCATCAAACAGATAATACAACCAAGTCGATTATCCGAACAATCACAAAACACAACGAATGAAAATCAATATGATCGACCATCCCAACGGTACATCAATCAAAACGCGTGCCCATCGCTGAACAAATACGGAATTCCACCGCCCAAGGGTTGGAAGATCGAAACGAGACTAATTTACCGAACATAAGGAAATTAGGAAGGAGTCTGAACGCTCAACAATCACGAAATGGGATCAACAAAAACCGAACAATCAAACGATCAAACCACAACGATCGAGACAACAAAAATCGAACCATCATGTTCGAATTGCGAAGAACAATAAAATTCAAACAACAACTCCAAGGTTCACATCTCGACTCGAGACAATATATGATCCGGTGAAAACAACAATATGTGCATTCACATAAGATCCACAGGAAAGGAAATAGCAATTGAAAAGTCACAACGACAAACGAGTTATTCCGAAACAATACCACACTCGTTCGATCAACAAAAGCAAGGGGCAGGACAAGCTCAGAAAATGTCAACGAACATAAACGAGTCGACAGAGTCAAAAATACAGAAGTTCAAAATCCGATACACTTCGAATAAAAGAACTAATAGGACCAAAAGATGTTACTTCCGAACAAAGTTCACAAGAATCGAACCGGACTCGGAAAAGTCACAACGATAACCAGATCGACCCAAAACAAGATCACAGCTCGTTCGAACGACGAAACCGAAGTACAGAACAAGTCCAGAAAGTATCAACGAACATGAGTGAGTCGATAGACCTGAGAAAGAGGAAATGCAGAAGTCCAAAAACAATTCGGGTATTTCATTCGACCTCTTATAAAAGAAATGTCGTCCCCGCAACTCACAACAACGGAAACAAGGTAACAACACAAAAAGCAACCGACAGAAAAATCTCCCATGGGCCTCTCAGAGCCGATCCTGATATCTGTGCTGAAGTTCGCGCCCCGAAAGACTCGGAACCCAACTCGCAAAACTGGATCATGTGACGAGAAAGATAATTGGTACGTGCATGCCCCCGGCACACCACGGTTGAAACACCTCGGCTCGGCATACCGAAAATACAACTGCTAGGTACAATGGAATATAACGTCGCAAAACAACAACCCGGAGATGCCAACTTGGCATAACATTTCAACACATACTAAAATCACAACAACCACGGCATTGTTCGACGATTACAACAGCCCGAACGATAGCCAGTACACAATCACAACCCTCATGAACAATCACCCATGTGCATAAACGCACAAGAATCCAAGCTTCAACAGCTCACACTCGTGCGACAACACGCAAATCACCACGAGGCGACAAATAGTAAATACTAGTTCACACCTCTCACAGAGGGCTAGTACAACAAATGCGTGGCAACGCCTCGATGTTCATGCCACCAATTCGATCATACTCGGGAGCAAACACCATAACGACAACGCGAACATCATACATACATACCCAGCCCTCAAACGGGAATGGATAGGTTTTAAAAACGAAAACCTCCTTTTGAAAATAATTTAGAAAAACACCGGTTGATCTTGAGTATCACCTTTCAAAAAAAAACACAAACGTGAAACATCGTTATCGAGACTTTGGAGAACCATTTCGCATTTGATAAAAATGAGGACACTTTCTCTTAGTGAAAAACTTTCAGAATATTCGACCCTCGGGTCTAAGTAAAAGTGTTTCTAAAACATTGAAAATATCTCAAAACATTTTGGCCCTCGAGGTAGAAGAATTTTGAAACATATTGTGGCACCTTGGATGTACCACGAGAAAATAATTCATTTTAAAAGTACGTCTCGAAATTTATTTTCCAAGATACTCAAGGTTTTCAAAGATAATTCAATGGGCTAGAATGCCCAAAAATTTCAGGTAATTACACGGAACATTATAGCGCCGTGGGTCCCGCGCCGGAACCCACCAGGCTAAAAACCATTTACAAAAACGCCAAAAAGGGCGATGACGGTAATATTTCAAAAACTCACAAAATCCATTTACAAAATACTAAATACCGTCATAAGAATTTCGCCAAAACGATCAAGGCCATAATGCCAAAAACTCGGTTAAGGGAATCGATTTCCGAAATAAAACTCAGTCGGTAAAATACCGAAAGCCATTACAAAAGAACTCACGCAGCGGAAAAAAAAATACAGTCCAACATGCACAATCCAATTGAATACATCTCATAGCATCTAGTTTAAACATATAACAAAACCATTCCTTGGAGTTTCTCACGAACTCAATCATCGATACCTTTTCGAAATCCATCAAGGTTTACAACTCTCACACCATACCACACCACCCGGTGGTTCAAAGATAAAACAATAATGTGCTCAGTTCTATACACATACTATATGCCACAAGTACTAAACACAACTATATTACACAATACTGTGTAAATAAAATCATGCACCGCAATTAACTCACTAAGATAAAATCGAGATACACAGGTACTTCGCATAAAAGAGGAGACTTACATCCACAGGCCGCACGGAGATGACGGTCGCCCACGATACTAATCTCATCCGACAACATAACCGACACGTTGTGACTACGCATAAACTCAACTTGTCACCTGACGACTCGAACGACAAGACAACACATTACTCGACAAACCACGACTCGACTCGACCCGACAGCCTAAGTTTCCGCAACCTAAGCTCTGATACCATAAATGTAACACCCCCAAAACTATATGGGAATATTACACGCCGTAGACCCTTTCCACAAGGATCTACTAGGCTAAACATTCATAAACAACCAAATGCTTGCCCGACCAGGGTCAAACAATAAATAATACAGACCGTTATGGTCACTTATACGTGAATACACAAACCGATGAGGTCACACAACCCCAATCAACAAAACTGACTTAAACGACATTACCCACACAGGGGTCGAAATACAATACAGCGGAAGACTGAAATCAACTCTGACAACACAACAAAAATCAAACAACTCTCAACTCATGATTAGTATCGCAGCTCGTCATCCTCTTGTGCCAATCCTGTGACTGCTCCCCTGAATCTGCATGTACCTGGACGCAAAACAGACATCCACCTCCCGATTACTCGGGGGTTAGTGAAACTCCACTGTTTTACTAGTGCAAGTATCAAATAATACGAAATATAACAAGCAAGTAATAATCGTGAATCAAATATAACAATCAAGTATCAAAATATCCCCGGGAGGTTTTCACAAGGAAAGATAAGCTATGAAGCATTCGAAAATAAGATTATCACCTCGGGAATTTTTAGAATTTCAACCATTCGAAAATCCTAGGGTCTTAACCCAAATCTCAAATTGTATTTCAACAATTTACAGTACGAAAACATTTCCATAAATCTCGTGGGGTTCGGCCCAACATTCTTTTCTTAAAAATTTCTCTTACAAAGAGTTTGATTTACAAAACATGATTCGTGACACCGTGATCCCCTGTCACGTGTCTCCGTAGGTTCAACAACCCGCACGGACTTAACCAATCACAACAATCACAACAATCAATCATGCTCATGACTCCGTGATCGCTTGCCACGAGTCTCCGTAGGTTCAACAACCCATACGGATTGATCAAACACAACAATTACAACAATCAATCATGCTCATGACTCCGTGATCGCTTGCCACGAGACTCCGTAGGTTCAACAACCCACACGGATTGAGCAAACACAACAATCACAACAAACAGTCCCGACCCCGTGAACCTGTGTCACGTGTCACCGTAGGTTCCGTCGAACCCTCACGGTTGGACGTACTGTGTCCTGATCCCATGGACCTATGCCATGAATCATCGTAGGCCTCGTCAGACCCGCACGATTGGACCTCAGCACCACACACTAAGTTCTGATCCCATGGACCTGTGCCATGAATCCTCGTAGTCCCCGTCGAACCCGCACGAGTGAACTTAGCATTCCAGCACACCACATTCACATTCACATTACATACAACAATGAGCACAGTTAGTCAATCACGTTGATCACCACAAAACCGTACGTCACACGCACATAACACAATCTTAACACTCTCAACAACTATCATCAATCAACGACGTACAACCAACATACCACACGTTCGGTACACAATGCATTGCACAGCAGCTAACACATATACCAATATAACACTATTATCACAAAGCCTTCAAATTTCGGAAAGCACAAACAACTCAAACGGAACATATTTACGAAGGCAAGCAAAATCATCATAAATCTCATACGTGATTACTAGTCGCAAGATACATGTCGTATAGTAAGATACTTGCCTTAATAACCGCTACCGAACGCTCCGAAGAACACGGTTCGGCCAAAGCTCGAACGCCAAAGAAGGCAACGAACGGAAGGGTTCCGACTCGAGTTCTTCACAAGAATTCGTTCCTAAGTCACAACGATATCAATTCAATCACAATTCTACGAAAACGTATGGAACTTCCCAAGCTCTACCCATTGAAGCATTTTATCGGACACTTTGAAGGCGTAGTCCAATTCAATCGATTATTCAAAGAAATACTCAAATCCGTTCCACAAAACTTCAAGGGTATTGAATGATTACGAGTTTACAATCAAGTTTCATCAGCAATCTGAATCAAAACAAAGAAAATCGGCCAAAACACCAAGAAACCCCAAGAACATCTAAAAACCAAAAGTTTAGGTGTTCTTACCTTCGATCCGGGTGGAAGATGATGTTAATCCATGATTCCAACTTCCAAAACATGTTGTTATAAGTTGATTCTACTCAAAACCATCGATCTATGGTGAAAAATCGCGGAAGGAACGAAGAAAAGTGGAAAATGCCGGAAATGACTCGGTCCAGCCTTAAATAGCCGGACAACGCCGGACGCTACGTGCGTAATCCGTAGGGCCCTTACGTCGTGTAGGCCATGGCGAAGTCTCTGCCGAAATGCGGCATCGTTACGTGCGTAATCGCCGAGGCTTACGTCGTATCGGCCTTACGTGCGTATCGCTGAGCACTCTGGCCGTAACTCGGCGATCTTTGGCCCATCGCCGGCCATGACTCGGTCGGGGCCAACTCTGACGGCCCGAACGACCCCGAAACCCGAACCTGAATATGAATCGAAGATACGGTTACGAAGTACTCGCAAAGACGAATCCGAACACTAAGAGAACACACGATTCCGACCACCCGAGGGCTCGAAATTCGACAACGGAAGTAATTACCCCAAACTTTGGGAAATTACGAAAATGGCCCAAAACGCCCGAAAATCACGATACATGATCGAATAACCAAACCGAAGTTCACAACACGTCTAACAAAGTTAAACGGACTTACGGGAAACTCGAAACAGCAGTTTTGAACGAGATTCGCAAGAATCGAACTCAAGTGTGGAAAAGTCGCTAAAAGCATGAAACTCAACAAAACGGCACCGAAACAAACTTGGATGTCAAAAAGTGTAGAATTAATCATTCTCAGAATGACGAAACGGTCATGAACGAGTCGTCAAAACGGACTTCCGCAGAAAAAAAAGAAATTACCGAAAATCGAAATTACGGGTATTACAAGCTGGGGATGATATCTGAGTAACTGGTGCCCGAACTACATCCGTACAATACTTAGCACGATGTCCCATCCGACCGCAAACAAGACACTGAATCGGGGGCCTGTCACACTCACTCATCATGTGTCCGGGACGACCACAGTTAAAGCAGGTAGGACCACGAACGGAACCAGTAGGAGCAGACTTAGAACTGTTTCCTCGCCCAAATAACGGGGAATGATTCCCGAAGACTCGCGAACCAGACTGAGCCTTCGGATACCCGCTAGACTTGCCTCCCGAAAACTGACCGGAGGTCTTCTGTTTCTTTCCCCCGGTTGCCGTCTCTGTCGCAGAAAACGACATCTCATAAGCCATTGCCTTGTTTTGGTAATCTTTCAGAGTTGTACATCCGAGACGAGACATGTAGTGATGAACCCTCAGCCATGTCAAAGTGGCGGATCTTGTCTAACTCGTCTCGGACCATGTAGTGAAGTTATTCCTTGATTGCCTGCGAAATCGGAACATCCTGGGGCTTAGCCTCAAAGAAATCTCGGATCCTCCCATCTTTAACTGGCCACAGACAAAATTCGTCCTCCATCAGCTCTCGGAACTCTGCCCGATCACGCGGTTTCACCGCTTGCCACCACGTTGCCGCCTCCTTGGCGAGGAAGTACTGAGCGATGGGTACCTTTCTCTCCTCAGAGCAGTTAGCCGCCTCGAACACTTTCTCCATCTCAAATAACCAACTCTCCCAACCGGAAGGGTCGGAAGCACCATCAAACTACGGAGGACGCATACGAATCACATCCTGAAGTAGCTTATCATTGTCGGATCCAGTAGGCGGAACCGGGTTGGCATTGGCTTGGCCGACCAAGACGGCCTGAGTCAATAGCGTCATCTGGTTCGCTACTTGCTGTAAAATATTTGCCACCCCGATATTCTCATGAGCATTGCCGGAGCTAGCAGACTGATCCTGCTGACCTCCGGAACTGGGTGGAACACTGTTCGACAAGAAAGGCATCGCCGAATCAGTTCCCGAGTTATCGGACATGGCCGCCCCACCGGCTGCGCCACGTCCCCTACCGCGACCGCGTCCGCGTCCTCTACCAGCAGGCATTCTGGAGAAGTAACGGGTAAGTACAGTTCAAACGCAAAACGCAACAAGATACTAAGAAAGGAATAGAACAAAACAACGTAATGAGTCAAGTTAGGACAAACTTACGAGCACCGGCGTACTGAGATGATGGCGTAGCAGTGGTACTGTTCAAAAACGACACTCAACTAGACCCAAATAACCGATAGCCTAGGTATCCATAAACCTAAGCTCCGATACCATATTCTGTAACACCCCAAAGACGATCAGGGCATATTACAGCGCCGTGGACCCCACACTTCGGAGTCCACCAGGCTAACGCACTAAAACGACATACGACAAAAGACATACATCATCGACAACAGACAATTTCTCAATCCACGACATTTAAATCCAAAGACTGAAATTTGACAATACAATTTGACATCAAATCCATTCCCAAAACGGGTACGCAAAATTAATAAATTCAAGAAAGAAGTACTCGAGTACTTAAGCAAATGACATAATAAGGAAATCCCAAAACAAGACACCAATAGACAACCATTGAACAGAAACACGTATGCCCATCATCCTCGTACGGCCCGCATGCTCGTTTGCTTCCATGACCTGTACGTGAAATACAAAAGTATTTCCCCCATTTAAGGGGTTAGCGACAACTGCTAGTGCAAGTACAATCCATTTGAACTACCATTCTAATCAGATGAAATATGCGCCAAAAATATTTTAGAAAAAATATTTATATTTCGGAATATTTACGGTGCACAAGCACAAAACATATTTCTCCAACAAAACAATTCAAAGTTAATCGTTGGTACGAGACTCACGGCCATCGTACCCCCGCAGAGCCCCGTCGGACATCCCTGAGTGGTTAACCATAGTTCGTGATACGCACACTCACGGCAATACGTATCCCTAGAGGCCCCGTCGGACCGTATTAAGCTTATGTTCTATTTTTTTTTCCTTTTCACGAATCATATTTTTTAATAATTTAAATCTCATTAACTGTTTTAAATTATGACATCAAAATCACAAAACTGAATATATAACTATTTTAATAATTTAAATCTCATTAACTATTTTAATATTAAACTATTAATATATATATATATATAGTAGTCTAATTTCAAAGTGAAATGTTTCATATAATATCTTAATATGTTAGAACCAATAATAATAAAATGAATGTTATAATTATTGAAAATACTTTTCTTACTTTTAATTTAATTTTTTCTGTAGAATCAGTCGAGCAAATAAATTAAATTAAAATTAAATTTTCTTAATATTTGATTTCATCATAACGCATGACTTCAAAATTAAAATCAATTCTTGCTAATTTAAAACTAAATATATTTGTTGAACTAAAAGTTGAAAAAATATAGCAAAAAAATCATATATATATATAATAATAATAATAATATATATATATATATATGATTAAAAAATCCCGGGTACCCGGGTGACCCGACCCGGAAAGTCGGATACCCGAAAAAGCGGGTACCCGAATTTTATGGATTGAGCCATGAGCTGGGCCATGGGCGCTAAATAGGTCTTCGGAGTTAAGTCTTGCAGTGCCGAAAACCGAAGATCTGGACATGAACACGTTCAGGTTGAGCCAAAAACGGTGACCCGCTTATGAACACGTTCTGGCCTCACCGGTTGTGTTGCCGCAATCAGGGAGAAGCTTAGAGCTGTTGATCTTAGGGTTTCTGTGGCGGCTGAGAATGAAGTTTTGGAAAGTGAGTCGGGTCACTCTCTGGGCCATGATCCATTAGAGGAAACCTCATCAGTAAGCGCTCCAATTGTGGATATTTCGGCCCATTCCGCGTCCCAAATCACCGGACAGGAGTCTCCTAGGCCAAACAAATGTATTTTGGCCCAACTTATATCCCAAACCCCTTCCATTTGAAAAGTCCAATCAAGTTAAAGCTAATATCCAACCTCAACCCAAACATTTTCGCACATTTATGGGCACTCCCATGGCCCAAAACCAGCATAGGATGAGTCCACAAGCTAAAACTGATTCACTTTCTACCCACTCGCCCCCAACGGATTGCTAAACCGCACCATTTAGGCCTGTTCTTTTAAACTTATTTTTCGATTTTGATTCGATTGATTCGGTTGGTCAATTCGATTCGATTCGATTCTTCTTCTTATTATTATTATTATTAATCTTAATTATTATTATTGTTATTATTATTATTATATTACTATTATCGTTGTTGTTGTTAATTACTATTATTATTATTATTTACCAATATTATTATTATTTACCCTTAATATATATTTCAGTTCAGTTCCATTCGGTTCAATTCAACTGACTCACAAAAAGTTTTGTCGCTTTAATACAGAATTGGATCTTTCCATTCCTTCGACCTCCCCCCCGTTATATGTCTCTTACTGGATCAAACGAGACTCCCTACCCAAGCAATATTGCGCTTAAAATCAAAAACTTTATGAATAACGATGAAGTTTCAAGCACGGAAGGCTTTGAGAAAGAATTATGCGAATTTTTGTGGGCTTTTTATGCCCCAGCCTTTTCTCAAGTTGCTGCCGAGGACTTAAAAGTTAAAGCGGATCACTTATTGAGCCGCTAGTCAAGTGATGTTACGGCTAAGATTACGGAGTTTATTGGAAGCGAAGGCAAGGCTGACCTGAAAGACTATGTCTTTGAGATTAGCAAATTTTTTAGAAAATCTTTGTCGCTTTACTTGATTGTTGTTGTTAAGATTTTGCATGCTTTGTCATTTTTCTTTAGCTTGTTCTTACTTGTTGTTGGCACTTTTTACTTGTATTGGCTACTTGCTGTTTGTTCGATTTCAATAAAATTTATTTTCCCCAAAAAAAAAGAAGAGTTACATTATCACTATTATCTGTATCGTAAAGAGTTGATGTCAATAACAAGAAGTCAAAGTTAGAACAGCAGACATGCATTACCTTTACTTATCTATTCCACATCCTTTTCTTGCTATCCCTCTCTTTGACCCCCTGGACTGTATCTCTAGTAGTTTTGCTGCGGGGTACAGGCCTCGGTGCCGTGATAACGGACTTAGTTGTTCTTGAAACTCTCGAAACATGTTTTAGCGGATCCGAATGCCTTCCTGTGGGAGTTGGAACAACACTGTTATTCTCAACTTCACCATTTCTTGACAATCTCTTCTTTCGGATCTCATGAGGAGGAGCATCATTTTCCTTAATTAAGACAGAACCTTGACTGTCTCGTCGGTTTACTGAATTTAAACTTCTCAAAATGCGACGCTGGGACTCGTCTGGTATCTCCTCTTTAATCGGCTGCTCGATCTCCATAGGGGTGGATTCTGAGTTAATTGTGGATGCTAGCTGCTTTTCTTGCTCTCGCACTTTATCTTCGAGTTCTTTAATCTGTCATTCGCATGAGAACATAAATATTTGCACTTTTGAGTCACATATGATGACCCAACTATTCTTTCAGAGAAATACAGCAAAACAACTACTCAAAGGGATTGGTTTTACAACTATAACAAGAATGTACCTTTTGACAAAGCGAAAGACACTCTGGGTTTTCTTGCTGTTCTTTCAACTTCCATTCCAGCTCTTTGACCTAATAAGATGACAAAATAACTTGTTATATAGCGAACATGTTCTGTCATAAGCCATTTCTGCATGCACTGCCTTATTAATCAATAAAAAGGAAATGTTGGAACCTTGTGTTGAAGGATTAGAGTAATAGACTCAGATTGCTGCATTTGCTCTCTTAGCCTGTTCTCGAGATCATTAACCTGCATTCCAAAGATGATAAAAGTTACTGGACCCTTCTCAATGTAAAATATATAAAACTACATTTAACAGTCATGCATTCGCCGTGAAAAATCATGCATGTAATAGATAAACTGTGTTAGAAAGAATCACTTAATAAAACCTTATTTTGATATATTGTAGACTGGATTTCTTCTTGTTGTTTGAGCTTGTTCTCTAAATCCATCACCTATGGAATACATGATCACATTATCAGCAAGTAGGTATTGCATACTAGGTTCTAATGCATATAGAAAAGTCCGATTGTACCTTCTGTTGAAGTCTGGAAGAAGATTCTTCCCTCCCTTTTAACCTCTCCGCAAGATGTGAAACCTGTTTTTCATATTGATTGTACAGTGATGTCTTCAGCTCAAGTTGGCCTTCGAGTTCTTTTACTTTATCCAATTGGTTCTTGTAAACCTGATCCTTTCCTTTGGCCTTGCTTTCGAGGTTATGTAAGTTTTCTTCAAGCTTTTTCAAAGATTCGTCTTTGGACCTAGATTCCTGCCTTGCTTTGTCAAGCTATATGAACAAAGAATCAAGAATCAGTGCCTGAAAAGCTAGATAATGTTCGGAAAAGGAAATCCACATAATGCAATAATCTAATATGAAACATACCATTGTTTTCATCTTTTGGAGCTCACTTGTATCAATTTGTTTTCTAGCAGGGCCCAATTCAACCCCTCTGACTCGGGTTGCAAAATTTAGCGAACTCAGAGTTTCACTTACATCCTGATCTGAGGGACTAATTTGTACAAACATCAATGTTTTCGAGTCACCACCTACAAAAATGTGAAAACATCCAGATAAAAATCTTAAAACCTTGTAGATAAGTCCAATTTAGAATGCAAGAGGAAAAAATTGATGTTATTACCTAATGAATCCTGAAGCAAATGAGTCAGCTTAGAGTTCCTGAAATTTATACCCATTATAAAGTAAAATCAGCCTAACTATATACAGTGGTGTCGTTTGTCGATTGGAAGCAAAATTAGAAGATTGTTTAAAAAAATAATGACCTGTACGGTATGTGGCTGCTTTTATTAGCTAAAGCAGATATCACATCTCCCAGAGCCGAAAGTGACCGATTGATATTCTGAGCTTCTTTGAGACGGTCGCCTTGCACGTCAGTCTTTGCGAGCCGTTCACTTCCAGCCAAGTCCACAAGCCACAGCTTGCTTCTGGTGCACTCTCCAGTGACCAAATTATTGGCTCTTACCATAATACATAGCATGCTGAGAAAGAATGAAAGCATACCGATGGAGAGAAAAATAATGGTCTCAGGATGAAAAAAAAAAAAAAACTAAGGCCATTTTAGATATTAAATAAGCAGCTAAAAGCGGTTACCAGTGAGATCGACTGCTGTGCTCGTTCACATTATTTGATCCAACGGCTCGTGCACTACTTCCTGCCTGAAGCACATTCCATACTTGTCGTGTATTTTCCACTTTGGCTTCTACAATCCCGGGAATATGATGAAATCCTTCAGAAGCTTGCTTTATCTCCAACCTGGATTTTTTAAGAAGTTTATTGTCTATTCACTCTCTAAATCTCTGGGTGAACTACAAAAGCTACCCCAGAGGTTTAACCTAATTACCACCAAAGCAAAAAAAAAATAATAAATAAATAAATAAATAAAGCACAGGTCTTTGAAATTTTCAAAAAGAAATTGAGATTTGATTATGTATTAAAATAAACCCCATTCCAAAAACAACCCCTTAAATTTGTATACATGTTACCTATATCCCCTTACGTGTAATGGGGACGTAGTTTTCATAATTTTGAAACTTCTCTGGGTTTTTCTATTATCACCTCAAACCTCAATGGTGGTTTGGTAGGTCACCATGAAACACTATTTTCATTTATCTAACAAAAAAAAATGAGAAGCGCAAATTTACTTACTTCTTGGATGTCTCTACAGCCAGCAAATCCCTTATTTGTTCATTATAGACTTCAAGCACACTAACTGAAATGCTGTACGTGTAATGTTCAGCCCTCTCACTGGCAATCCTAAACAATTCTTCGAGTGTCCTATAATTGACCCCCCGATTTGCTTCAGTGCCCTCCATTGTAAATGTTTTGCCTGTTCCCGTTTGTCCGTAAGCAAATATGCATACATTGTAACCATCCAATACCGATATTACCATAGGTGCAGCATCAGCAAAAACGTCAACTGTTCAAAGAGATTAGAGGACTTGGTAAAACAAAAAAATCTTCACATTTATCACGTATCATGCAGCAATCAGAGAAGTGTAAATCAAGCACCTTGATCATCTTTTGGCGTATAAACACGATCAAACTTGAAAGTCTTTTTCATGGAGCCATTGCTTAGAATCCCTAGTTCTCCATCCTTGGCAGTGTCAAAGTCTACCACTGATGCGCACCGGGCAATGACCTCTTGCTTGCTTAGGGGACGGCAACGACAAAAAACCCGAATATTTCCTGATATTCAAAGATATGTATGGGAAATAAGAAAAAAAAATATAGGCGTTTAGAATAATTTGACTAATGCATCAGACAGGTTAACAGAATCACAAACTAAGGGTGCGGCTGGATATATTTCTCTAGGGAAATATTTTTTTCACTATAGAAAAGTGAAAAATAAATTTATAGGAGAAAACAAATGAAACAGAATGTGCAATACTGATTTGTGTTTTTCTTTTGAAAAGTGGGCAGTATGTTTTTCACATTTGGGGTGTAAATAAGTTTCTTTTTTATGCAAACGCAACCTAACCTTTTGCTTCCTGCACTTGGTTGTAAAGCTTCCGCCTCTTTACTTGCTCTTCATTGTACTTCAGTTTAAGATCTTCACACTGTTCAACTGCAATGCAACCCATGTTACACAAAATCCACCTCTTACAGAAGATGAAAAGCTTTATATCATACGACTAAAGCTTACCAAGTGCCTGAACTGCAATAACCATCTTGTTCAGGTCAGGAATGGAGTCAGCGCATTCATGTGCTTCGCGAGAAAGCTGAGAATGCTCTTTTTTCATCACCTATACAAATACAATTTTAGCTTGCTTCATACATTACAAGACAAATACACTCATTTATACAGGGAGAATATTGTTTCCATGTCTGGACAGGAAAATGACTAATCACCTTTACTTTCTTCTCTAAACTGTTGATTGCCACTTTCCAGGACTTCTGGTCGTGTTCATACTTGCTTGAGATGTCCCTAAGCTTGACAGTTTGCTTCCCTAAAGTTTCATCTGTAGAAAACCCACACATTAATTATAGAGGCTTTAGGCTCCAGTTCACTAGGAATGACACAAGATTTAGAGCAAGTTTTCATGTGGTAAAGATAACATGCTCAAATCAACTGATTATCACAGTGTAATCGGATAGTACGAACATCAAATGAAAATAAAGGAAAACATAGATTTAAAACAAAGAAGAAATCTAGCATGGAAAATATTCCAGCCTAAGTAAGATCTTCAAGAAAAATATATCAGCACCCCATTAAGATCTTCAAGAAAAATATATCAGCACCCCATTATGTTGAATAGGAACAGAATGACCCAACACTAGAAAAGAACATTTTCATCTCCCGTGACAAAAATAAATCCATCTGAAACTTCAAACATCCTTTTATCATTCATACATTCCCTATATAATCCTACCTGGCATATCTAAAATAACATGTCATTTTCATCCTAAAACTGATTGATACCCAAAATACCACATGAAACAAGTTTCTCTTGCATTCTAACAGCTAGGAACTTGATACTTGAAACCCTGCAGAAATATGGGTCCATCTGGAAGCATGGCTCCTCCAACCTTTCCCCAGTTTCACTGATTCTCAAAGCAGGATATATGAAACTAAACCCAATCCTGAGTTCTTAGCTACTCAAAACTAGGTAGGTAATCATATATGCCCTGTATTCTCATGCCTAGTTTCAGAAAAGATGATACTAGTATCTATCTCAGACTGAAACAGCGAAGAAATCAATAGCTTTATATCTGAGAATCCTACTCCTCAACCTGCAGACAAAGAGTTCCTAATGCCGTCCAAAAACCAGCGAAAGGTTCCCCACTCTTCTTTGATTTGTCTTAGGAACCGAGGGGCAGCCTCTGAACGCTGCCCGGTTGGACGAGCCAATAACTCGAACGTGTTTGGTCTTTTTTTTTCGAGCAAGGAAGAAACCTTCTTTAAAAGAGTCCAATAAGCTGCGGCCCCTGATTCGACTCACCGGCCTTCTTTGTCTTTGCATTACCCTAGTTCCAACATCCAAATAGCCATAGGAGAAACTGAGCTAGTTAACCTAAGTTCATAGACAGAGTAGCTAAGGAAAACGGCTAGAGACTTCTCTTCTTAAGATGGGAAATTCAAGTCATGTTATAAATCTTGTGAAGAACTTCATCCACATTATCAGCTTAAAGGTTAGCAGGTTGTCATTGTTAGACTCCTCATAGCAAGTCAATAAGCAAGTCCAGTATTCCTGAGTTTTTAGTTTTAAACTACCACAAAGTAAAGAGAAAAAACATGATGCTCACTGTAAAAGATATGCTACATAATATGCTTAGAAAGTTATGGACATCAAAATGAAAACTTGAACCAAAAGGCACTTTGGATTTTGCCTCATTGTGGAAGCCACTGAAATTTTTCTTCTTTTCTTTTTTACAGCAAGAGAGTAAATTAAAGAACTCAACACATCAGTTCTAAGTCTTACCAAGGGAATACGTTTTTAATGTCTTATTGTCGAGTTCCATCCTAACCTTCCCTAATTGTTCGTTAGCAGCAGTCCAACACATCCAAGATTGATAACATTCATCAGTCTTCCTCTGCAACATATCTTTCAGATCTTGTATCTTTTTCTCGTACTTGGTTATCGATTTCATTCGCAAAACTTTTTTCTGCAAGCTCCAAAAGAACATTCATAACTATAAGAAGTAGCAGCAAAATTGAAGATGATTTATGCATCTCATACCTGAGCTGAAGGATATTCTATTTCAGCAGAACAGTTCGTACACACAAAATATTCGCGATCCATATGAGAAGCTGCAAACCATGAAGATGATTAGAAATTCCATGACTAACATTTTTCCTAAAATTCCAAGAAAAGAAAATACCTGGAACGTAAGGTGCTCTCCTAATACAAATCCCACTAACTACTGGGCTGCCAACTTTCCCTTCAAATCTTAAGACAAGAATTCCATCATCCTTGACAGAAACTCGAGCACCAACAAGTTGCAAAGGTTTGTTGGACCCAACAATCGAGAAGATATCAAAATCAGATAGAATCTGCATAAACAAAACACTAAGTGTAAACTTTCAAACATGAATATTTTAGGCTCCCTCGTTATAAAACAGTAAAAACAAATAATAAGTACACTTGCCTTCTCATCTTGCATAAAAACATCAAATACTCGCATTCCTTTCGGCCCATTAATATTTATAATCTCTACAAAATGAAGATCGAGAAAGTAATCCCCAGGCTGAAGATTTTCAATGTGGTAGTAGAAATTTCCCAATCGTGCTGACTGATAAAGGAACAAACAGTTTCCACCGTCATTAATAAACTCCCCAGTTTGATAAGTATCCCCGCCTTCGAAAAACTTGTCCTCCAGAAATTTAACACCCGAATCTGATTCCATTGGCGTCAGGGCGCCAGCATTGATGAAAAGCACAATTTCCTCTAATTCACCAAAAGATAAGATTTAAGTCAAAAACAGCGATCCAATATGAAGGACGAGGGACAAAACATACCACTCACTCTCAGAAACCAACATGAATAAGCAAAGACCAGAAGCCATTTTTCATAATTTTTCTCTTTACAATATGGTATAGCAGGGCAATAATAACTCCAATACTTAAAAAAAAAAAAAAAGGTAATCTGACTTTATCTATGCTAATTCTTCCTTGAAACAAATAAATTCACGTGTCTAAGCATCCCCAAATATCCATCGAGTTTCTCAATTTCATTTCTCAAGAATATTTCTACCAGATTTGACTGCCAAAGGGCAAAATGAAGAAGAAAAAAAAAACAGTCAATGAAATCTGGTGAACTGATGAAATCACTTCAAAAATAAAACCACTTAGCGTAATAAAACGGCAATACTCTTCATTTCCAAAACCTAAAACTTTCGCAAGAGAATTTGATTTTTCCCTTTATGATAAAAGTTCAAAAGACCAACCTGTACAACAAGGGTTTGTGAACCCACTTGGGACCAATCTTGAACCAGAATCGCAAACCATTAGATCAGCTAACGACTCTTCGCTTTCATCTTCTTCCACAACAGGAACTTGGGTTTCTTGATCCGATCTTTTTTCCATTTCACAATCAAAACGACTGAAAGAAACACGTGGCTCCGGGATATGATTTTCTGGCTTCTGCTCAAATATTTCCGACGCGCAGTTCTCCATTAAACCTTTTTCGGGCGTGAGAAAATCCGGAGAAAGAGAGGAATAGATAGAAAATGGCTAATTTCGCTGCAACAACAACAAGAGTGAGTGCGTGTGTTTTTTTCTGGGGGTTTTGGCGTTTGAATTTGGACTTTACTGTCCGTTCGAATTATATGACCGTTAACTCCATTTTACATACTTTTTGTGTCTGTATTCTACGAAGGAAATCAAATAAGAATTTGATGTGTTTTAATTTTTAGTTTGTTTGTAGAGTTTTTTATTATTTACCTTTTTTCTAATTTTTTTTTTGTAGTTTTAAGAGCTTCTTGTTCCGGGAAATCCTTCCCTTATTGGTGTCTTACCTAATACTGGTTGTAGGGGATAGAGTTATGGAAGGTTCTAGACTCTTCCATAAGTAGTAGGATCCTGTTAGATGTCTTACCTAAACTAGGAATCCTATGTATGGAAGGACTCTCATTGTAATACCTATATAAAGGCCCCTCTATTCATTATTATCAATACAATTGATTTGCTGTCTTTACTTTCTCCTCAAACACGTTATCATCACGTAGCTCGAACGAAAAAAAAAAAGAGAAGAAAATTGGCCAGCAGCCGCCGCCAGCGACTGTCCAGTTGCCGCCGCCGCCAGCCATCGCCCGCTGCCAGCCCAACCACCGCTGCCAGCCACCGCCGCCTGCTGACACCGCCACCCAGCGCCACCGCCAGACCGCGCTGCGCCGCCAGACGCTACCTAGCCACCGCCGCCCAGCTGCCATTTAGCCACCGCCGCCAGCTGCCATCACTTGCCGCCGCCTAACGCCGCTTAGCCATGCCGACCACCGTTGCCGTCGGAAAGGCGCCGCCGATCCAGTCCAGCCGGAAGCCGTCGCCGATCCAGTCCAGCCGGAACATCACCGCCGGACCGCCACCAACCGCCGCCACTGACCACCGCCGCCGGTCAGCTCCAGCCCAGCCAAGTCCGACCCGGTTCTGAATCTCGGACCAAAACCCGAACATCAACTTATCTTCGGAAGCCGCCAAAATTGCGCTTCCAGTTTCACGTCGTCACATCGAGTACCAACCGGTAGATCGAAGCACACCACAAATTCAGCATGTGCCTAATTTTATAATCGAGGTAATTATCTGACTTGTCCTTATTTCAATTCTCTCCTTTTGGGAATTTTTCTTTTGGGGACACGGGTCTTTGGGTTCTTTATCTCCCACGCTACTTTGCGGTGGATGAGACCGCGAGAGAAGTCGGTATCTCTGCGTGTCGAAGAAAACTGTGTGACGGTCCTGGGGGAGTCACGGAATTGTTGAAAAGTCGATACTTGTGGTTGTTGCATACACCACGTATCTGGGTGCGATCTGATATCGCCGTTTTTTTGTCGACTTTACTAAAACAACAATTAAGAGAAGTAAATCGAGTAACGGTTATGTTACACGCTTTTAAAAGCATCGATTGTGACCGTTTACATTGTCACTGAAAATCCAACAAGACTAACTTTCTCTTATTTATATCTTGTAGATGGCACAAAGCTCCAATGTTCATCCGGAGTTCGACATCCTTGACCATGCTGATAAGGAGTACCATAGGTGGGTCTTAGACGTTCGCTTGGCGTTCGTCGGTAAGAGATTTACCACCACCATCTTTCCCTCTAACGAGCCTACCGCTAAAGAACCGAGCGAGGGAACCAAGGCTAATGCACTGATGTACTTGCGTAGACATATACATCTGTTGTTGAAAAAGTGTTATATGAATTTGCATACCCCCAAAGAACTATGGGATACACTCGAACAATGATTTAATAATGTGCATAATCAGCGCTTCCCCGAATTGCAACTTCAGTGGGAGCAAATCCGATTTTTGGATTATGCGAATGTGGAGGCCTATAATCAAGCCATCCTCGATCTTCGCACTGATCTTGGTTTTTGTGGTGTCAAGAAGTCTGATCAAGATTTGATCGAGAGGACTCTTAACACGTTTCCCGTGGGAGCAAGTGTTCGAATCCAGGACTCATCGGTCGCCTTCACTTGGGTAAGAAGACTGGTCGCGTTCCTGCGACGACGTCTCATCAGCTGCGCGTTGCCTATGAGGAAGGTGTAATACCCGTAATTTCGATTTCCGGTAATTTCTTTTTTTTCGGCGGCAGTCCGTTTTGACGACTCGCTCATGACCGTTTCGTCATTCTGAGAATGATTAATTCTACACTTTTTGTCATCCGAGTTCGTTTCGGTGTCGTTCTGTTGAATTCCGTGTTCTTTAGCGACTTTTCCACGTATTAGTTCGACTTTGTTAGATCACCATTAATTTTTGGAAACTCCAAAAATTCTGAATCTTTGCAATATTATAAATCATCGAGTTAGCTTTCCAATGGTTCAAACGGTGAGTCAATCGGAGTCCGGACGAGGGAGTTATGGTCGAAATAGCTAAGTCACTCTCATTTCAGTTTTGGCGAGCACTCTGTACCTTGTGCGGCGGCACATGCCGCAGGCGCGGCTGCTTGCCCGATCACGTGGCGATTTGGCCTGTGCGCGGCACACTTTGGTGGGCAGCGGCACCTTTGTGCGATCGATTTAAGGCCAGCAGGCGTTTTTTTCTCCCATTTTCTCACTCGTTTTCTTCCCTTCCGCGGCTCGAGCTTGATCAATCATGGAGAGATGTTCTTGGACAATCAATCCATGAAGTTTTGGAGTTCATATCATCAATCATACATCCTATAACACCCTCCGATCTACCGAATTAGGTCAGATTTCCTAGAAATCTAGTTTTGGGGAATTTGGGTGTTTTGGTTGTTTTCGTCCGTTTAATCCGATTTAACTTGGTATTATGATGGATTGATGATTATTTAGATGTATTATATCATTTCTCTTATTATTCCATGGTTGGATCGTATCGATTCGTTGTTTTGGTCGAGTTCTTGATCGACGTCTTGAAGGTGTCCGGTAGAATGTCATAGAGGGGTTTTCGGGCGTTCTACGATTATTCTTCATCGTATGATCGTTTATTTATTAATTTTATGATGTTAGGGTCATGTTTCTTGCGAAGAAACCGTGTTGAACCCTTCCGTTCGTTGTCGTCTTTCTTTTCGTTAGCATCGGGCGTTTCGAAGCTTTCCGGTTGAGCCGTGTTCGTCGGAATACTTGCGTGCCGATTTCGAGGCAAGTACCTTGTCCATACTATTCTTGTTTTATGGATACGATAATTAGTGATCGTCTAATTGTGGTTGTTTGGTCATTTGAATTGAACTTTCAAAAGATTCGGTTTAGCCTTGTTAAAGGTTTGCTTTCAAAACGCGTGTGTTTTGTGAATGGTGTGGTTTGTGAATGATTATGTGAATTCTATGGATATGTTTGGTGTTGATGTTGCACTTGATATTGCGTGTGTTCGTATATGGCTTTATTTCGGTGCAGTGTGGTTTGACGTGGTGTTTTGCTAAGTGTTTGATGCCTCTGAGTGAATTGTTTGGATATCTTTGTTGTATGGTGCTATATATGTGATTGTGTGGATGTGGGCGGGGCCTACGGTGGCATATGGCATGTGATCATGTGGCCAGGATGCAACAAGCGATTGATCCAACCGTGAGAGCCTAAGAAAAACTACGGTGGCACATGGCATGTGATCATGTGGCCAGGATGCAACAAGTGATTGATCCAACCGTGAGCGCCAAAGTTAATCTACGGTGGCACATGGCATGCGATCATGTGGCCAGGATGCAACAAGTGATTGATCCAACCGTGAGATGTTGTGATTTGTTTAGCTAGCCAGCTCGGGAGGGTCCTTCGAGGCCTCGGGCGGGATCAATGGTATTACCCTGTTCCCAAGGCGATGCATGTGTGTGATTTGTTTCGCTAGCCAGCTCGGGAGAGTCCTTCGAGGCCTGGAGTGGGATTTGTGGCTTCGTCCCGGTCCTAGGCGATGCGCGATTATGTTTTGTTGATTTTTATGTCCATCGAGGACACGTGATGTTGGGCTCTGGCCCTGTGAATTGTTGTCGGTTTTTTATTTGCGAAAACAAAACCTTTGGGCTGTGACCCTGTTGATTTTTATAAAGATAAGGATTTGATAATCCTAAGTTGTCTTCTATCAAAAATCTCGATGGCATTTAAACGGTTTTATAAATTGTTTTCCCTTGATTTGTGACCTGTCGGTTTTAGAATGTTTTACCAAACTCCTGCCTCGGGAAGTACTTTTCGTCACGTTTGGATTTTTGAGGATTTTTGGTTATTGTTATTCGTAGAATGTGAATTGTATGACTCGTATTTTTGCACTTGTACTTGCACTAGCAAAACAGTGGAGTTTTGCTAACCCCCGAGTATTCGGGGGGTGGATGTCTATTTTTGCATTCAGGTTTTGGATCATAGCACAGGGTCGGCATGAAGGATGATGAAAGATGAATGATACTAATCACACGAGGACCCGTTTGATGTCATGTTGGTTTAGTTTTATTGTATTTCCGCTGCAGTTTTCTTTCCCCGTTGTACGGGAGTGTGTTGCATTCGACCCCTGTGTGGGCATGTATTTTAATTGAGTTGTATGTATTTATTGAAAGACCAAATCGGTCTACTGAGTCATTTTAGCCTTAAAGGCGTTGTTGAGTTGTTCGGTTTTGTTACCAGCCTGGTAGAATCTTGAGGAAAGGTTCTACGGCGTGTAATATCCCTGAGCGGATTGGGGGTGTTACATAAATGGTATCAGAGATTAGGTTGTGGAAACCTAGGCTGTCGGGTCAGTGGTGTCTGTTGAGTTTTGTCTCGTCGGATTTTGTCTGACTGAGTCGTGTCGCGACGCGTCGTCTGAGTTGGTTGGTCGTGATTAGTATCGTGGGGCGATCATCATCTTCGTGCGACCTGTGGATGTAAGTCTCCCTTCTTTGTACTGTGCCTCGTGTGACACGAGCTATTTGTTTGATTTTGTATTAAGTGACGGAATCCTCTTATGGATTTTGATTTCTTGATACGTGATTATTTGACTCTCATATTTCGTTCATGTGAGGAGTAGTGTTGCTGGATTGTGCATGTTGGACTGTATTTCTTTTATCCGCTGCGTGAGTTCTTTTGTAATGGCTTTCGGTATTTTACCGACTGAGCTTTATTTCGAAAACCGATTCCCATAACCGAGTTTTTGGCATTATGGCCTTGATCGTTTTGGCGAAATTCTTATGACGGTATTTGGTATTTTCTAAATGGCTTCTGCGAGTTTTTAAAATATTACCGTCATCGGCCTTTTTGGCGTTTTTGTAAATGGTTTTTATCCTGGTGGGTTCCGGCGCGGGACCCACAGCGCTATATTGTTCCGTGTATTTACCTGAGATTTTTGGGCGTTCTAGCCCATTGAATTATTTTCAAAAACCTTGAGTATCTTAGAAAATAAATTTCGAGACGTACTTTTAAAATGAATTATTTTCTCGTGGTACATCCAAGGTGCCACAATATGTTTCAAAATTCTTCTACCTCGAGGACCCAAAAATATTTTGAGATATTTTCAATATTTTATAAACACTTTTACTTAGACCCGAGGGTCGAATATTCTGAAAGTTTTTCACTAAGAGAAGGTGTCCTCATTTTTGTTCAAACGCAAGATGATTTTCAAAGTCTCGAAAATGATGTTTGTTCAACTTTTTGTAAAATGATACTCAAGATCAACTGGTGTTTCCAAATTGTTTTCAAAAGGTGGTTTTCGTTTTTAAAGACCTATCATTCCTGTTTGCGGACCGGAAATGCATGAATGGTTTTCAAACTTTCATTACGGTGTTAATCCCGATTTGTGATTGAATTGGTGGCGTGAGCGTTGAGTCGTTGCCATGCATATGTTTTGTTAACCCTTTGTGGGAGGTGTGATGACGATCTTTAATGTTGTCATTTCGTGGTGGCTTGCGTGTTATCGCACCTGTGTGAGCTGTTAAAGCTTGGGTCTGTACATTTGTGTACATGTGTGATTGTTTCATGGTGTTTGTAATTATGTGCTGGTTATTGTTCCGGTCGTTAAGGTCGCCGAACGATACCATCATTGCTGTAGTGTTTGTGTGTGTATTACTTTACGATGGTAATCGTTGTATATGATATGTGTTATGATTCTTTGTTGTGCTGAGTTGGCATCTCCGCTATGTTGTTTTGCGACGTTATGCCCCATTGTATCTAGCATTTGTATTTTTAGTATGCCGAGCCGAGGCGTTTCAACCGTGATGTGCCGGGGTATGAACGTGTAAATTATCCTTCTCGTCGGTAACACATTTCAAGTGTGGACTCGAGGGCACAGAATTCAGTTTTGCGAATTGGCTACCGAGACTTTCGGAGTTTGCGCTTCAGCACAGTCATCAGAATCGGCTTTGAGAGGCCTTTGAAGGATGTTTCTGTCGGTTGCTTGTTGTGTCGTCACCTTGATTTCGTTGCTGTGAGTTTCGGGGACGACACTTCTTTTAGAAGAGGTCGAATATAATACCCGTATTATTTTTGGCTTCTATATTTTCTCTTTCTCCAGTCTATCGATTCGCTCATGTTCGTTGAGACTTTATGAACTCGTTCTGTATTCCAGTTTCATCGTTCGAACAAGTTGTGATCTTGTTTTGGGTCGACCTGGTATCGCTGTGACTTTTCCGAGTTCGGTTCGATTTTTGTGAACCTTGTTCGGAAGTAACATCTTTTGGTTCTACTAGTTCTTTTATTCGAAGTGGATCGGATTTGGAACTTCTGTATTTTCGACTCTATCGACTCGTTTATGTTCGTTGACATTTTCCGAGCTTGTCCTGCCCCTTGCTTTTGTTGATCGAACGAGGGTGGTATTGTTTCGGAATAACTCGTTTGTCGTTGTGACTTTTCAATCGCTATTCCCTTTCCTGTGGATCTTATGGGAATTCATGTCTTGTTGTTCTCACCAGATCATCCTGGGAATTGTTGTTTGAATTTTATTATCCTTCGTGTTTCGGACATGATTGTTCGATTCTTGTTGTCTCGATCGTTTGTTTGTTCGATTTTTGTTCTCGTTTCATGATTGTTGAGCGTTCAGGCTCCTTCGTAATTCCCTTAAGTTCGGGAAATTAGTCTCGTTTTCGATCTTCCAACCCTTGGGCGGTGGAATTCCGTATTTGTTCAGCGATTGGCTCGCGTTTTGATTGATGTACCGTTGGGTCGGTCAATCATATTGATTTTCGTTCGTGTGTTTTATGACTGTTTGGATAATCAACTTGATTGTACTATATGTTTGATGACGCTTGTCACTTGTTGGTTTTATTATGTTTCTACCGGTGGCGTTGTGTTGGTCGTCGTGGAGCATGTTTTCACGCCGTATGTCTCTTTACGTTTCTTGCAGTGTTTCGCCGTTGGGCGCGAGTTTTCGGTTTTCGTGTATCTCGTCGAGTTTTCCTGGCAGGGGATATTGCTTCTCCCTACTTATTTTAAGTTTCGGGACGAAACTTCTTTTAAGGAGGGTAGAATGTAATACCCGTAATTTCGATTTCCGGTAATTTCTTTTTTTCGGTGGAAGTTCATTTTGACGACTCGCTCATGACCGTTTCGTCATTCTGAGAATGATTAATTCTACACTTTTTGTCATCCGAGTTCGTTTCGTGTCGTTCTGTTGAATTCCGTGTTCTTTAGCGACTTTTCCACGTATGAGTTCGACTTTGTTAGATCACCATTAATTTTTGGAAACTCCAAAAATTCTGAATCTTTGCAATATTATAAATCATCGAGTTAGCTTTCCAATGGTTTAAACGGTGAGTCAATCGGAGTCCGGACGAGGGAGTTATGTTCGAAATAGCTAAGTCACTCTCATTTCCAGTTTTTGGCCGAGCACTCTGTACCTTGTGCCGCGGCACATGCCGGCAGGGCCGCGGCACACTGCCGATCACCGTGGCAGATTTGGCCTGTGCGCGGCACACTTTGTGCGATCAATTTAAGGCCATCGGGCGTTTTTCTCCCATTTTCTCACTCGTTTTCTTCCCTTATGGTGGAGCTTGATCAATCATGGAGAGATGTTGTTGGACAATCAATCCATGAAGTTTTGGAGTTCATATCATCAATCATCCATCCTATAACACCCTCCGATCTACCAAATCAGGTCAGATTTCCTAGAAATCTAGTTTTGGGGAATTTGGGTGTTTTGGTTGTTTTCGTCCGTTTAATCCGATTTAACTTGGTATTATGATGGATTGATGATTATTTAGATGTATTATATCATTTCTCTTGTTATTCCATGGTTGGATCGTATCGATTCATTGTTTTGGTCGAGTTCTTGATCGACGCCTTGAAGGTGTCCGGTAGAATGTCATAGAGGGGTTTTCGGGCGTTCTACGATTATTCTTCATCGTATGATCGGTTATTTATTAATTTTATGATGTTAGGGTCATGTTTCTTGCGAATAAACCGTGTTGAACCCTTCCGTTCGTTGTCGTCTTTCTTTTCGTTAGCATCGGGCGTTTCGAAGCTTTCCGGTTGAGCCGTGTTCGTCGGAATACTTGCGTGCCGATTTCGAGGCAAGTACCTTGTCCATACTATTCTTGTTTTATGGATATGATAATTAGTGATTGTCTAATTGTGGTTGTTTGGTCGTTTGAATTGAACTTTCAAAAGATTTGGTTTAGCCTTGTTAAAGGTTTGCTTTCAAAACGCGTGTGTTTTATGAATGGTGTGGTTTGTGAATGATTATGTGAATTCTATGGATATGTTTGGTGTTGATGTTGCACTTGATATTGCGTGTGTTCGTATATGGCTTTATTTCGGTGCAGTGTGGTTTGACGTGGTGTTTTGCTAAGTGTTTGATGCCTCTGAGTGAATTGTTTGGATATCTTTGTTGTATGGTGCTATATATGTGATTGTGTGGATGTGGGCGGGGCCTACGGTGGCATATGGCATGTGATCATGTGGCCAGGATGCAACAAGCGATTGATCCAACCGTGAGAGCCTAAGAAAAACTACGGTGGCACATGGCATATGATCATATGGCCAGGATGCAACAAGTGATTGATCCAACCGTGAGCGCCAAAGTTAATCTACGGTGGCACATGGCATGCGATCATGTGGCCAGGATACAACAAGTGATTGATCTAACCGTGAGATGTTGTGATTTGTTTAGCTAGCCAGCTCGGGAGGGTCCTTCGAGTCCTCGGGCGGGATCAATGGTATTACCCTGTTCCCAAGGCGATGCATGTGTGTGATTTGTTTCGCTAGCCAGCTCGGGAGGGTCCTTCGAGGCCTCGAGTGGGATTTGTGGCTTCGTCCCGGTCTTAGGCGATGCGCGTGCGCGATTATGTTTTGTTGATTTTTATGTCCATCGAGGACACATGATGTTGGGCTCTGGCCCTGTGAATTGTTGTCGGTTTTCTATTTGCGAAAACAAAACCTTTGGGCTGTGACCCTGTTGATTTTTATAAAGATAAGGATTTGATAATCCTAAGTTGTCTTCTATCAAAACTCTCGATGGCATTTAAACGGTTTTATAAATTGTTTTCCCTTGATCTGTGACCTGTCGGTTTTAGAATGTTTTACCAAACTCCTGCCTCGGGAAGTACTTTTCGTCACGTTTGGATTTTTGAGGATTTCTGGTTATTGTTATTCATAGAATGTGAATTGTATGACTCGTATTTTTGCACTTGTACTTGCACTAGCAAATTAGTAGAGTTTTGCTAACCCCCGAGTATTCGGGGAGTGGATGTCTATTTTTGCCTTCAGGTTTTGGAGCATAGCACAGGTGTTGTTACCCAAAATATTATCCGGAGATAGTATTGCTGGAATGATCGAGTAACAAACAAATGCGAGAACACTTCCGTGGGAAAATAGATAACACAAGATTTGCCGGGGTTGTTAATCCCGGGCTTGAATGCTCTCACGAGATGTTATTAATAAATATACTATCGAGTACAAATATTAATGTTAGAATCTAATACAAGGAGTGTAAAAGCTTCTAGTTATCTAGGCTTTAGAGCGCGTAGATTGCCGGAAGAACCAGATGGATGAATCTGTGAGTTCTTGCTTAGGATATATGATGAATGTGTATGAATATCACTATGAATGTGTAAGTGTTTGCCAAAAGAGCCTTTGATTCTCTCTTTGGTGTGTATTTTGCACTTAATTCGTAGTAGTATTCGCTTCTCTTTTGGCCGCAACAGTGAGTCCTCTATTTATAGGGGACAAGGTAGTTGGGATCCCTCAGGCGATCGCGGGCGATCGCCGTTTTCTATATTAAAATAAACGGCCGATCGTCCCGTCACGTGGGCCTGATCCCTTGAGGTCCGAGGTTGCAGTTGGAGGCCGGTGGGTGAACCAATGGGAAGCACGCACGTCTGACGAGTCATGTCGAGGAGGGCCCACTTCGTACCTTTCGGCGGCCTTGTCGGTAGGTGTGGTAGGTGACAGGCTGGGGTCAATGATCCTATCTGTCGGTATCCTATGAAGATCCGCGGGTGGGCCATCGTCCAAGATTCGGTCTTCGACGACTTTGACGGATGCTGGATCCCCACGTGGCATGAGACGATCGCCTCTGGTCCGTTCTTCAAAGACGATCGCCAGTTACCAAAAGACGATCGCTGGTTACCAAAAGGCGATCGCTGGTTACCAAAAGACGATCGCTGCATTATGCCGAACTCTAGGCGTTCGTCCGGAGTTTGTCTTCTATGGTTGACTTTTCTGGGAGGCCGCCGATCGCCCATCATGGCGAATAAATCGCCGCACAACAATTGCCCCCCAGCTCGCCTCGATGTTGAAAACACGGGGTGAGGTGGCACTGTTGGCGATCGCCGATGTTTTAAACGACCAGCCGATCTGAATTCAAATATGGACGACCTTCTTTCGCGTCGGGAGCAGCGGGAAAAGAAGGCGGGCCTTCCAAAAGTGGCTGGGACACGCGTCGTGCCGCTGTTGGGGGAATCCGACGGTTTGTCGGACACAGCCGGTGGCATGCCCTCGAAAAGACGCGTCTGCGCGGGATTCGAGGCCGCATTTAATGCGTCCCCACGTGACGGTTGTGATTCAGCCCCGAGGTTTCTCCTATTTGCACTTAGGCCCTCGTCCCCCTCTATAAAAAGGGAAGGGTTTCTTCTCCTTCACTTTTTACGCGCCCTTAGTATCCATAGCCGAATTTGCGAAATTTAGGAGCTTTGTGCCGATCTCCTTCTCTTGTCTAGGTAAGAAAAATTAACCTTCTCCCTCTCTTTACTTTATAATATGTCGGGAGGATCGAAAACCTTCGAGGCGGAAGCTCTTCTGCTGCCGCGTTGCTGAGCGGGAGGAGGCTCCGTTAGAGTGGATATGGAGACGGCCCGAAGCTATTCGGCGGGATCGCACCGAAGAACTCGAAAAACTTTTCAACGAGGCCGAGGTGGCGGGGGACGGCGGCGGACGGGCGAGGCTCGCCGGTGGATGAGGACGATTTGGTGCGGGAGGCACAGGAAAGAGAGCGATTCGGCCCCGCCTACGTGGCTTTTGCCGAGATGATGGAAAGCGATCGGCTGGACCTGTCCGAATCGATTTCGAGGCCTACACGCCGCTCACCCCTACGAACATGTGAATCGGACGGTCTTTCGGGCCGCCGTCCCATCTCGTGGACTCTCGGACGGATCAGATCGGCGACCAAGAAAGACTCAGGCGGCTGGAGGGCCAAATATCACATCCCCTCTGACGTCTCCCTTCACGTGCCTTTGGAGAATGAGCGCGCCGACCAACCGCCTAAAGATATGGTCGCCGTCAACGAGATGATTATGGAGGCGGGTCTGCGATTCCCGTTGCCATTCGCCGTCTCCTATTCTTGATCGCACGGAATTTGGCGCCTCTTCAATCGGCCGAACGCTTGGCTGCAGATCATCTGCACGTTGACCTTGTTTGGCGGTCACCGGTTATTCCGTCACCTTACTGCCTGGAGATGAATTATTTGTTTAAATTGGTTGCGCAGAAAGGGTCGATCGCGGTCATCATATCCAGGCCGACTCGGGAGAGTGGTCCTCGGCGTCTTAGAATAAAACCAAGGGCGACATGGCTAAATGGTGTTGGGTCGGCGGGGCATGGCGATCGGCGTCGTGTGACATGCCGAATGAGGAGTTGGAGATTCCCACCATTTTCCGGGAGAGGAATCCGAGTAAGGATTTAAACTCTCCCCTTGATTGAGCTTATCTTGGACTGATCTAATTTTGTTTTCTTTTTGCAGGACCTCTCGTTCCAGCGATCGGCGATCTTCCATTCGATTTCTTGATCGTTTGGGAGCGGATCCGTGCTTTGCCGAACTCCTTTATTGACTTTCGATCGCTTGGTACCGAAGCTCATCGGTTGGGGGCTCGTTTGTTTTGCTACCCCCGTCACTTGAAAGTTCAAGGTATGAGTTTAATTGGTGCTTCCTTTCTTTGACGATCGTCTCCAAGAGGTCGTTTTGTTTTGTCTAACTTGTTTGTATCTTTTCTTTGTGAGGCTTATTTTCCCCGAATTGCCGAACCTCACTTGAGATAGCTATGTCGGACACAGGAGTTCTTGGTCGCCTTAAGTTGGGCAAGCGGTGGTCGCGTTCTGCGACGACGTCTCACCCTGCCCGGTGGCGAGACCCGCCGAGGCGCCGATCGCCAAACCGGTGGTCGAGGAGAGAGCAGCTCAAACGCCGCAAGAGGCGGAGGTCGGAGTCCCGACGATCTCTCGAGGCGGGCGTATCGATTCTTGAGCCTCCGGTCGGCTGCGGCTCCTATCTCGCCATCCGATGATGGAGCGTCATCCCAAGCCCACGGTCTCGGCCCCGGTCATCAGCGGCTCGGCGAAGAAGATGGCGATCGCCGTCTGCGGAAACATCCGGGCAAGCCTTTTTGGACGCGATCCCGAGTGAGTCAATAGGTAAGAGTGGGTCAAAAATTTTCGAGTTAGGCATTACGAGTATGGTATGGGCTAACTCCTTGGTTTCCTTGGTTTTGCGCCTGCAGGTTCGTCTCGCCGACCGGACGTCGCCCCATGGTCTTGGACTTTTTGTCGAGCAAGGCTCATAAGGTTCTCTCGAAGTCCACCTTTACGTTCGCGGGCAATCACTTCTCTGCCCAAGGCTTGGGCGGCCGACCTTGATGCAATCGCTCGTCGGCGATCTGGAGACGCCATGCGGGCGGCCGTTGCCCAGCTCTTGACGGCGGCGATGGCCGTCAGCCGCTCGGGATTTTGAGGGCGACCCTCCACCGCTCATCTCCATCGCGAACTCGAGACCGCCGGAATAGAAATATCGAGGATGCCAACCGGATCGGTCTATGGAGAAAGAGTATGAGGAGACCGCCAAAGCAGGCTAAGCGGGATGTGGATCGATTGAAGCGAGTGAGCCGCTCCAAGGAGGCTGCCGATCGGTCATGTAATAAGGAGAAGGAAACTCGCTGAAGCTCGAGGCTTCGCAGAGGAGGCGGCCGGCTGAAGGCTGCGGTGGATCGGCTCGGTGGTGAGTGGAGGCGGCGAAGAGAGGCTGAGAAGGCCGGGGCGAGAATGTTGCCAAGGCGGCGGGCGGCGGAGGTCGAGAAGACGGCGGCGGATCTGAAGGGCGGGTGAAGGTGATCGAGGTCGATCCCTACCTTAACGTCGGGCACGTCAGCGAGTTCGCTTACTACTTGGCCTATCTTGTGTTGTTCGAGCCGCTAAAAGGCGAGGGTCGAGATCGGTCCCCTGATGGAAAACTTCAGATCCTATGTCCTCAAGCATCCCCTGCATCCAGAATTCTCTCTGCCGATCCTTGACTTTGTCGACCTCGGGATCGACTTGAGTTGGTATACCGGCAAACTCATTCATCCCGAGGCCGATGGGGTGCCCAAGCCGATCCGCAACCCGAGGGCGAAGACCGGCGGCGGGGCCTTGAGAGGCATTTTGTTTTTCCTCGTATCTTGTACTTTTCTTTGTAATGCCTTCGGGCCTCGAAATGTATGAAGCTTGTGTTTATGAATAAAATACTCCTTTTTCATTACATGTAATGTATTACATGCGATCGCCTTTGACTGTTTGCGCGCAATTTTTACGAGTACGTGTATGTTTGCTTTCGACTTTTTGTTCGTTTGGCCGATCGTCTGAGTGTTGAAAGTGTTGGCATGTTTTGAATTGGAATTCTTACTTATAATTTTCGTCGGACGACCTCGATCGCCCTGCATGTTTTTGAGCGAAGCCGATCGAGTATGGTTCCTCTTTGTTCGATCGTATTTGAGAGTAGCTCGACCTATCCCTGCCCCCTTGTTTTTGTTCACTTATTGTAAGTAAGGAAACAAAGACTAGTCTGTCTGGCGAGCTATCTTCATTTCGCCGATTCTGAAGAGTCATGTGTGGTTGGGGTGTTCGATGGACCGATCTCCCCAATCGTGTCTTCGTGTGCGAGGGATATCGTGTATCCTGCGACTTACTTTTCGTGAGGGTCCTCCGTTAGGCTACGCCTGCCTTGTGTTAAAACGAAAGGCGGGCGATCTCGGTCTGGAGGAGTCCTTGCGCGGAGTGTTTGTCGGCTTATTCGACACCACGTCCGCGGCTTGTCAGCTCTGCTTCCACCTCGGCCCGCCATGAAGATGGCGATCCTCGACGGTGTACGTTGAGACGGGGGTAACGGCACGTCGCATTGTTCGGGTTCACCATGTTAGATGATGTACCTTGAGCGTGCGATCGCGCCTGCGATTACTTTGGAGGGTCCTTGGCTCGTCGACCTCGTATTTAAACGAAGGGTGGACGATCTCACCAAAGGAACCTTGCATGGGCGAAGCTGTCGGTTCCATCGACCTCCAGGACCATGGCTGCATTAATTTTACCTAGGATCGTCGTGATCAGCGATCGTCGGTGATATGCGATGCCTGGTGGGGCGATCGCCATAATAGATGGGATAACAAAAAATCTCATTATATTCCTTGTACATCATTGAAATCGAGTACAAATTTATTGCGATAGTATTTTTTCGGATGCACGGCGTTCGGGGATATTGGTCGAGATGCGTCGGGATGTTCCAGTTCGTAGGCTCCTTTGGTTAGCCATCTGGACACTCTGAAAGGTCCCTCCCAGTTCGGACCAAAAACGCCCGTGTGGGTTTGGATCTTCTTAAGGACGAGATCGCCCACTTGAAATCTTCTTTCTCTGACCTTTGAATTGAAGAACTTCTCGGCTCTCCTTTTGTGGATCGCGTTCTTCATTTCTGAGGTCATCCGTCTTTCTTCGAGCATGTCTAGGTCGATTCGTGGGCTACATCGTTGTCGGTCGTCATCTCTGTTCGGTTCGATGGTGAGGACGGCGATCTCGAAGGAATCACCGCTTGTTCGAAGGTAAGGGCGACGGGGTTTCGCGGTTGAATTGCGGGTCGTCGTCGGTAGGACCACAAAGCGTCTGGGAGCTCGCTCGCCCACCGTCCTTGCACTGGATTAGTCGTGCTTTGATCGTGTGTTTGAGGATCTTATTCTTGCCTCTACCTGCCGTTAAATGCGAGGGTGATAGGGCGCTGAGGATAACCTTTTGATTCCCCACTTTTCACAGAATTGCATGACTTCTAAGCCGTCGAACTGTTTCCCGTTGTCGGAGATGATGGCCTGGGGAAAACCGAATCGGCATATGACATTTTCCCATATAAACTTGATCACTTGCTCTTGGCCGATCTTGTTGAGCGGTTCGGCCTCAGCCCATTTGGTGAAATAGTCGACCCCAACGATGGCGAACTTATAGCCTCCTGGAGCCGTCGGCAAGGGACCTATTAGGTCGATGCCCCATTGCGCAAATGGCCAAGGGCTATACATGGAGGTGAGCTGTTCGGGTGATAGTTTAATGTTGGGGCCCATTATTTGACACCTATGACACGATCTGGCATAGGCGATCGCATCTTTCCGAAGTGATGGCCAGAAAAACCCTTGTCTGGTTGTCTTATGGATGAGGGCTCGTCCGCCTGCGTGGTTTCCACAAATCCCATCATGGATCTCAGCTAAAACGAGCCGACCTTCCTCCGGTGTAATACACTTGAGGAGGGGAAGGCTGAAGGCTCGCTTGTAAAGCCGATCGTCGATAGGGTATACACAGTCGCACGGCTGGAGTTAGCGAGCTTTAACACGGTCGTCGAGGGACCGTTCCGTCCTTTAAGTATTTGATGAGCGAGTCATCGATTCTCTTCGGCGATGGCGACCGTGGTAACCAAATTCTGTCGATCGCCGGCCTTGCTGACTTTGTGATTTGGATGTTGGAGAAGTGGTGCCCCATCCGATGATGCTAGCTTGGAAAGAGCATCGGCACAGGAGTTGTGCTCTCTCGGGACTTGTTCGATTAGTACTTCTTCAAATTTTGTGCACATTTCGGCGACCGGCTCTTGGTATTTGACCATCTGTTCGCGCGTGCCTCATATTCTCCCTTGACTTGGTTTACGACCAAAGGAGTCCATGAAGATATGGAGCGTCGAACATCCGGGCGAGGCTAGATCAAGCCCGCCTACCGAGCTTCGTATTGACTTCATTGTTGGTCGCACGAAAACCGAAACGCACAAGCATTTGTGAAACTCGACCGTCGGGGCTAATGAGGACAATCCACCTTTGCTCTCGCATTGGTCGTTGAGCCATCCACGTATAATTTCCGGGCGGGTCGGCCGACTGAGTCGGGCGTGAGGAACGTTAATTCCACCACGAAGTCCGCGAGCTTGGCCTTTGATCGCCGTGCGAGGAGCGTAAGTGATACCGTATTGGGCGATCTCCGGCGACCACTTGAGGAGTCGCCCGTTGGTGTCCGGTCGGTGCAGGACTTGTCTTAGAGGTAGAGTGGTTAGGACCTCCACTTTGTGATCGAAGAAGTAAGCTCTCAGCTTTCGTACACTCATGACAAGGGCGTAGGCGATCTTCTCCAATGGTGTGTAACGTGTCTCGGCGTCGTGGGCGCTGGCTAACATAGTAGATCGGCAAGTGGGCTTGCCTCTCTGCTCGCACGGCGGCACTCGTAGCGACCTCAAGGCCGCCAAGTAAAGGAATAATTTTTCACCGGGGATCGGCTTTGCCAGGATCTGGGGGTTAGATAGATATTCCTTTATCTTGGTGAATGCTATCTGGCTTTCTTTCGTCCATGCGAACTTCTTGTTCTTGATGGTCGCGAAGAAAGGCTTGCTTTTATCGCCGAGCCGTGATATGAAACGGTTTAGGGCGGCTAGACAACCTGTGAGGCGTTGCACCTGCTTGATGTTTCGCGGTTCCTGCATGTCAAGGATCGCCTGTATCTTGGTGGGGTTCGCCTCGATCCCCCTTTGGCTCACTATGTGCCCCAGGAACTTCCCGGAGCCCACCCCGAAGTTGCATTTCTTGGGGTTCAGCCTCATGTTAAACTTCTCAAGGATGGCGAACGTCTCGGCGAGATCGTTGAGGTGATCTTCCTTCTTGAGGCTTTTGACTACGATATCGTCAATGTAGACCTCCATGGTCTTGCCGATCTGATCGGCGAACATCCTGTTGACTAATGTGGTAGGTCGCCCTGCGTTTTCAAGCGAGCGGCATTCGACCCAAAAGTATATGTCTTTTACGTGTGGAAAGATGTGTGTTTTATGTCTTCCTCCGCCATTGGGATCGATGATATCCGTGGCGTCCATAAACGACATCATTTCACAACTGCCGTGCTATCGACCGTGTGATCGATATGAGGCATCGGGAAGTGATCCTTCGGACATGCCGCGTTGAGGTCGGTGAAGTCAATGCATAATCTCCAGAGCCAGTTGGCTTTTTGACGAGCACCGCGTTGGCGACCCACCGTGGTTACGTGGCTACTCCGATCAATTTGTTGTTGAGTAACCACGGACTTCTATGTCGGCGCCGCGTATTTCTCGGGACCGAACTTCCTACGCTTCTGGTGAACAGGCTTCATCGCCCGGTCGATCTTCAGATAATGGCAAGCGTGTTCGGGACTTATGCCAACCATATCTTGATGCGACCAGGCAAAGACTCCGATGTTCCTACGTCGCAAGATGATCAGATCCCCTTTAATTCGTGGTCGATGCTCGCGCCCGATCTGTACTTCCGTTCGGATGATCGGATCCATCGTAATACTTTCCAACTCTTCGGCGAGGCAGTCGCCTCTCGTTTGGTACGATCTCCGGACTCGGTCCTAGGATCGATGTCGAGGCTTGGCTCGAAACCGATCCTTGGATCGATGTCGTCCGTCAATTGATGAGAGACGGCGTCCCCTGAGTCGGGTTGGTACGAAGTGTTAGGTTCGTCGATCTCCATGGGTTGATCGTCGGTCGCATCAATGTTACATATAGTATGGGAAGTATTGACAGAAGTAACAACATAGGAGTAACTCAAACATCTCTTTGCCATTAGGCGATCTCCTTTTCTGATGCACCGTCCCATCGGCGGTGGGGAATTTGATCTGATAAAAAGAAAGATGAGGCGACCGCCTCAAAGGTTTCTAAAAAGGGGCGACCTAGGAACCCATTATAGATGCTGGGCCTATCTATGATTACAAAGCTTAGGTTCCTAGTTATCCTAACCTTGGGATCATAAAAGCATACTAGCTCAACAGAGAGCTTGATCCTCCCGTAGGCTTGGACTGTGTTGTCGCCGAACCCTTGAAGCACGGTGTCGAAAGGCTTGATGAATTTGATTAGGTTGCCGAGTTGGTCTAGGGCGGATTTGAATATGATGTTGCAAAAACTCCCATTGTCGACCAACACGCGATCGACCGTCTTCCCAAGGATGCAAGCGGAGATCACTAGTGCATCCTCTTTGGGACATTGCACTCCTTCCCTGTCTTTGTTGGAAAAGGTGATGAGCGCATCTCTAGAGATGGTCGGTTCCGGAGGTACAACGACGTGGACCCCGGCGAATGCCCTCAGCTCGGCCTTTCGTTTCCTGTTCGACATGGTGGAAACCGGGGAAAGACCCCCGAGGTTTCCACCTCCCGCTTGAAGCATGTTGACCCGGCCGCCAGAGTTAATCGGTGGGACCGAATCATCAGAGTATTCCGGCTCATGCTCGATTCTGGCGACCGGATTGGGAGGAGTTCTCTCCTGTTGCCGGCGTTCGCGCCCTCCGGTCCTTTCCGTCCTTGGTTCCGGCTTGGTGACCAAGTTGTCCAGTTTGCCTTCCTCAAGCGATCGCGGAGCCGCTCGAGGAGGTCGCGGCATTGGCTAGTGTTGTGGCCGGGACTCTTATGATAGGCACAGAATTTGCTACGGTCTAGGTGACCATGGTCCCTTATTGGCTTTGGCTTGGAAAGCCACTCGCGACCCTTGATCGCGTTGAAGATGTGGGCCGTAGATAAGTTGAGGTTGTGAAGAAGGTGGACCTCTACATCCTCGAAGGCTTTGAACTCGCCAGGCGGCTTGGCGATCGCCTTTCTGGGCTTGGCGACCGCCTTCTTCTGGACATGGGAGGGTGCTTTTCCTTCTTCGGATGGTCCCTCTTCTAAGCGGAGTGAGAGCATCCTCTGTCTGGCCAGGAAACCGGCGGCTTTGTTGCGGAAGATCGAGTAGGTCGGGGGGATATCTTTTGTGAGGTGCCTGAACATGGGCGAGCGTCCGTGGAATCCGCTCATAACTGAGTTGAGAGCGATCTCGTCGCTGACGGGCTCACCGGTGAGGACAATCTCGTCTACCCGGTCGATGTAATCCTCATCCGATTCATCCTTCCCCTGCCTGATTTTCATCATGCGGTGAGGACCTTCCGGGCGAGCGACTTTGGCGGCGAAGTATGACGTGAAGTCGTTCGCTAGCTTCTCAAAGCAATTGATTGAGCGAGATGGTAGTGAGGTGTACCATCTGTGGGCGAGATCGCCCAGAGTTAACGGGAACATACGACATTTGGTCGCATCTGAAGCTCCGCATCCGGTCATGTAGATCCGGAATTTGCTTAAGTGGGTTTCCGGATCCGATTTCCCCTCGTATAAAGGTTTTTGTGGGGGATTGATCGTTGGTTGGACTTGGGCGAGCTCGATCTGAGTCGTGAGTGGTTCTCTTGATCCAATGATCGATCTCCTGGCACTTGCCCCATTTTCCATGAGCGCCCTCATCTCATCGAGCTGGCGTTGTATGGCGGCTATCGCCGTCGCCTGACTGCTCGCCGATTGACTCTCAGAGCGCGAACCAAGGCGATCGTGTACTGATCCCCTGGCCCCGTGGTGAGCAGCGATCTCTGCCCGGAGGGTTCCCTTCTTGGGCGGCGGGGCTCGTTGGCCAGTCTGTCTCTTGGGAGTCGGATATCTTGAACTCTGGTAAAGGATTCGAGATCTGCGATGTCTCATTTGGGGCACGAGTGCCTGTGTCGCCATGAGGGATCGCTCCTAGGCGGTCAAGACGGAATCGTCTGCCTCACGAGAGCCTTCCCCTGCGGCTCGGGGCTTTCGTCGATTTCTCAACATAGATCCCCTTGAGCTTAGTTTGCTTGCCGGCGGTTAGGCCGACGGGGTGATGGTGGGCGTATCGTGGGCCCTCTGCCGTTCCACGAGGATGGCTATAGCCTCCTCAATCTGTTCGATGTCTGGCCCGATCGAGTGAGAGGCTAGAACCGTCCCTCGGGGCGGGAGTGAGCTTAGCGTCGCCACGGTCGCCTTCCGCCGTGGGCTGGGATTCGGTCCTCGCCGGAATAAGATTTCCGGCAGATCTCAGGGTGGCCCTCTTGGAGGTTGTTGCTGATGTCATTTTCTGAAGGTTTTTCTATTGAAGAACAGTGAGTGTTTCTTCAAGTATATGTCCGGAGAACAGTGAGTGTTCTTCGAGACGATAGGAATAAAAATGAAGGTTTAGATAGCCCTCTTTCTAGCGCCAATTGTTGTTACCCAAAATATTATCCGGAGATAGTATTGCTGGAATGATCGAGTAACAAACAAATGCGAGAACACTTCCGTGGGAAAATAGATAACACAAGATTTGCCGGGGTTGTTAATCCCGGGCTTGAATGCTCTTGCGAGATGTTATTAATAAATATACTATCGAGTACAAATATTAATGTTAGAATCTAATACAAGGAGTGTAAAAGCTTCTAGTTATCTAGGCTTTAGAGCGCGTAGATTGCCGGAAGAACCAGATGGATGAATCTGTGAGTTCTTGCTTAGGATATATGATGAATGTGTATGAATATCACTATGAATGTGTAAGTGTTTGCCAAAAGAGCCTTTGATTCTCTCTTTGGTGTGTATTTTGCACTTAATTCGTAGTAGTATTCGCCTCTCTTTTGGCCGCAACAGTGAGTCCTCTATTTATAGGGGACAAGGTAGTTGGGATCCCTCAGGCGATCGCGGGCGATCGCCGTTTTCTATATTAAAATAAACAGCCGATCGTCCCGTCACGTGGGCCTGATCCCTTGAGGTCCGAGGTTGCAGTTGGAGGCCGGTGGGTGAACCAATGGGAAGCTTGCACGTCTGCCGAGTCGGCTCGAGGAGGGCCCACTTCGTACCTTTCGGCGGCCTTGTCGGTAGGTGTGGTAGGTGACAGTGGGTCAATGATCTATCTGTCGGTATCTATGAAGATCGCGGGTGGGCCATCGTCCAATTCGGTCTTCGACGACTTTGACGGATGCTGGATCCCCACGTGGCATGAGACGATCGCCTCTGGTCCGTTCTTCAAAGACGATCGCCAGTTACCAAAAGACGATCGCTGGTTACCAAAAGGCGATCGCTGGTTACCAAAAGACGATCGTTGCATTATGCCGAACTCTAGGCGTTTGTCCGGAGTTTGTCTTCTATGGTTGACTTTTCTGGGAGGCCGCCGCTCGCCCATCATGGCGAATAAATCGCCGCACAACAACAGGGTCGTCATGAAGGATGATGAAAGATGAACGATACTAATCACACGAGGACCCGTTTGATGTCATGTTGGTTTAGTTGTATTGTATTTCCGCTGCAGTATTCTTTCCCCGTTGTACGGGAGTGTGTTGCATTCGACCCCTGTGTGGGCATGTATTGTAATTGAGTTGTATGTATTTATTGAAAGACCAAATCGGTCTACTGAGTCATTTTAGCCTTAAAGGCGTTGTTGAGTTGTTCGGTTTTGTTACCAGCCTGGTAGAACCTTGAGGAAAGGTTCTACGGCGTGTAATATCCCTGAGCGGATTGGGGGTGTTACAGAAGGGAGAATTAAAAATTTTAGTGACCTTATCTTCCACCTCGCGAAAAAAGAAAGGCACCATGAGATTATTCTCAATAGCAATGCGCGCCCAGCTGGTACGAAGCCAATTCCGGAAGTGAATCAGGCTACCCACAGGAAAGCACCACGACAAAATAGAAAAGGCAACGCTACTCAGTTTTTACAAGCACCACGGGTGCATGACTCGAGCAAGCAAGGGAAAAGACGAGGTCGTCGTTCCAATGTGTGGAAGAGCAAGGTGGCTCGGCCACAGGACCCAGTGGAACCCAACCACGTGGACCGCCTCCTGCCGCCGGGAATGGAACCACTCCAAAGGAAGGCCGGAATTGCTATACTTGCGGATCGAAGAAGCATACTTACCGCAATTGCAAGGCGCCAAAGAACATCCAAGCTTACTACAAGCACTATAAACAGTACTTGACTCAAGAGTCAAATTACATGGAGGAAGCTAATGAGAATACGGAGGTGAACCATACTGAGATCCCTACTGATATCCCTCCTCTCACCATTGCGGACAAAGACCAACATATGGATGTTTCTGACTTTGACTAGATCATTGTAGTTTGACTAGTTTTACGCTTTGGTTATGTTTTGTCTTGTTTCTAGTTTCCGAGAACTACTTTGGATTTTCATGAATGTAATAAAGTTGGCCATGATGAATAAATTTCTTTTAATTGCTGTGATTGTGCAAAAGCGAATTTTATTTTTCCCTTCGAAAGCATGTTTGGTTTATCACAAAACAATTGCTCAGTAAATGAATTGCTTGGTTAAATTTGATACATTGATGGATTTCATCAAAACTTTTGATCAAGACTAGGCGCATCCTCCTTGGTATTTGTTTATGCTTTGAAAGTTCAAACGGAATCAGTGGTTTTTAAACAGCCTTAGCTGTACCGACATTCCTACTTTCTCTGCAAGTCTACCAAGTTGGAGTTACCGAAAGGATCATTAGCCGAGATATAAATCGAACACCAAGATGCGTTTTGAAGTATTTAAACGCTCCTATGGCCATATTACCATAGTATTGTATCAACAATAATGCCTTTGAGAAAGGCTTCAACCTTGCTCTATCACTCAACAATAGGGAAATACCAAAATAGCAACTTGAAACGAGCACTGAGATCTGAGTTTAATGATCCAGAAAGTGCACGACCTATGTACAGAAAGATACGGAAGTCTAGTTTCCAGAACAACTGACCGTTCGTCCATAGCCTTCTTAACGAAGAAGTTATTGCTGTTTTAGTGAATAAAGGTCAAGCTGCATGAAAATTATTTCCAGCGATTGTGCTAACTTTGATCCTAACCAACTTGGTCAAATTTTCCCAAACTCGAAGTTAATGAGTTTTCGCTATGTCTTTCATCACAAGACTAATCGAGTTTCATGTCTTATTGTAGATGTCTCGTGGCGAAATTGAGTGCATTGCTGATAGTGGAACAACCCACACTATTCTTCGGAATAGGCAATTATTCAAGGATATTGTGCCATATATATCCTCAGTGACAAAAATGATTGGTTCCTCCCAAGTAATTCAAGGGAGGCGACCTGCTCATTTCTTGCTACCTAATGGTATGCATATTAATGTCACAAATGCTCTCTATACCCCAAGAGCAAACCAAACCTTGCTAAGTTTTAGGGACATCCGTGCCAACGGTTATCACCTTGATACACATTGTGAGAATGGGACAGAATTTTTGTGTGTTACTCTGGCAGAATGCGGAAGACGCCGCGTTCTCGAGAAACTTATGAGTCTAAGTAGTGATTTATACCAGACTACAATAAGGGTTATTGAATTCTATGCTGTGAGTCACGAACTGTGTGATTCCGAAGCATACCAACTATGGCATGACCGACTCGGTCACCCTAGACGCGACATGATGATTCGCATTTTGAAAAACTCACATGGTCATCCGTTTTTCAAGTCCAGAAAATGATTGGGAGCACCACTCGATATCGGCGTTGATGTGAGTGAGCTTGATACCGTATCACCAGGACTAAATATCGCACGCCCTGATAAGGTTGACGGTGCATCTCTCGTAAATCCCGAGGCTTCCGTGGCAATTTCTAATGCCCATAAATCGTTTTGCAAAGCCTGTTCACTAGCAAAGTTGATACCCTCTCCGTCCTTTGCTAAAGACTCAACACAAAACATTCCCTTCTTACAAAGAATTCAAGGGGATATTTGTGGACCTATTCAGCCAGAGTGCGGACCATTCAGATACTTTATGGTTCTGGTTGATGCATCGACGCGATGGTCAGACGTCACTCTGCTATCTACAAGAAATGCTGCATTTGCTAAACTCCTAGCACAAATCATCAAGTTACGGGCTAACCACCCCGACTTTCCAATCTCGTCATTAAGATTGGACAATGCTGGTGAGTTTACGTCAAAGTCTTTTGACGACTATTGCATGTCGATTGGGATTGAAGTTGAACATCCCGTCCCCCATATTCATTCGCAGAATGGCCTTGCCGAGGCTATGATTAAGCGATTCTGACTTATCGCCCGAGCATTGGTATTGCACACCAACTTGTCGATTTCTGCCTGGGGTTATGCAATTTTGCATGCGGCTATACTTATTCACTTTCGACCCACTTCCAATCAACCGTTTAGTGCGTACCGGTTGGTAAATGGATATGAGCCTGATATTTCACACTTACGCATTTTTGGTTGTGCAGTCTATGTGCCAATTACGCCTCCACAGCGTACTAAAATGGGTCCGCAAAGACGATTAGGTATATACGTTGGCTATGAATCGCCTAAAATTGTCCGCTATTTGGAACCTTTGACAGAGATCATTTCTTGCAAGATTTTGATTGTCACTTTGATGAGACAAACTTCCCGTCGTTAGGGGGAGAGGAATCGAACGATTCGATTGACGCCAGAAATTGTGCAGTGTGCTCCTCCTTGCCTCATCAAGATCCCCGCACAGCTCAATCCGAGCTAGAAGTGCAACGTATTCTTAGTCTTCAGAAAGTTGCAGATTCGATGCCCGACAGCTTTACTAATACTGCGAAAGTGACAAGATCTACCATTCCTGCTGCGAATGTTCCTGCAAGGTTAGAAGTCCCAGTTATAGGGCAAGGTTCAGCCACCCAAAGGAATGATGCCCCCGGCATCAACCTTAGTGGTGGGACGGCTGCTTCGGCTGCTCTTATCCCTGCTCGAAAGAGGGGGAGGCCAGTGGATAGAAAGGATACCGAACCTCGAAAGAGAAGAGGAACGGAGGCACAAAATCCTCTCATCATCGACACAGTGACCTCGTCACACGAGATTATCTCTGACTACGGATATGTCCTCGAATAAACAATGAAACAATCGACGGACGCGTCGGAAACTTTGTTGATGTCAGAGAATAAAGAAATCTCGATGCAATGTACGAGTGAATACGTACTATTGGACAGGTCGTCCACGCTAGTCGATGATGCTTTTGCCTACTCCGTCGCTCAAGAAATTATTGAAGACGACGACGCTGAGCCGCGCTCGGTTGCTGAATGTCAACAACGAGCCGATTGGCCGAAATGGAAAGATGCAATGCAGGCTGAACTAGACTCAATGGCTAAACGTGAGGTATTTGGCCGTATCGAGCCAATACCCATGGGCATTAAACCAGTTGGACATAAGTGGGTCTTTGTTCGTAAACGCAATGATAAGGATGAGGTCATGCGTTACAAAGCGAGACTAGTTGCCCAAGGCTTCTCGCAGCGCCCTGACATTGACTACGAGGAGACGTATTTTCCCGTTATGGACATCATCACTTTCCGCTACTTAGTCAGTTTGGTAGTATCCGAAAAACTGAATATGCAACTTATGGATGTGGTTACAGCGTATCTTTATGGGGATCTAGATACGGATATCTATATGAAAGTCCCCGAAGGGATTTCATTGCCCAAATCAAGTAGCTCTAAACCACAGAGCGCTTACGCTGTGAAATTGCGTCGTTCACTGTATGGGTTGAAACAATCCGGAAGGATGTGGTACAACCGCCTAAGTGAATACTTGGTTGGGAAGGGATACGAGAACAGTGACATCTGTCCATGCATTTTCCTGAAAAGAACAGATACAAGATTCGTGATTGTAGCCGTCTATGTAGATGACATGAATGTTATCGGTACCATAGATGAGGTCAATGAAACGGCCCGCTACCTGAAATCCGAATTCGAGTGAAAAACCTGGGGAGGACTCGATTCTATTTGGGCTTAGAGCTAGAACATCGAGATGATGGCATACTCATTCATCAGTCTGCCTATGTCCACAAAATGCTCAGGTGATTTAGTATGGACAAGGCACATCCTCTTGCTACCCCCATGATTGGTCGAAGTCTGTAAATGAACAATGATCCGTTTCGTCCCAAAGAGGAGGATGAAGAGTTCATTGGAGCAGAAACACCGTACCTTAGCGCAATCGGTGCATTGTTGTATCTGGCTCAATGTAATCGTCCAGACATCGCATTCTCTGTGAATCTGTTAGCGAGATTTAGCTCCGCTCCCACGATAAGGCATTGTAATGGAGTAAAACACATCTTTCGATACTTGAAAGGCTCCAGTGACCTTGGATTGTTCTTTCCCTACGCAAGAGAGAGTGATATTCCGAAAGGAACCGTTGAGGTTAAGATGATGCATACCGACCGTCGATCTTCCTCTGATATTGCAGCCGAGCATGGTATCTTGACTACCAGAAGTGCTAATGCGAGCAAGCTTACCCCTTATGCAGAGAATCCTAACGACACGTTAGTTGGATTTGCTGATGCCGGTTATCTCTCTGATCCGCATAAAGGACGTTCCCAAACTGGTTATATGTTCACCATTGGGAATACGGAAATATCTTGGTGATCTACCAAGCAGACCCTGGTTGCTACTTCCTCGAACCATGCAGAGATAATTGCATTGCACGAATCCGTAAGGGAGTGCATTTGGCTCCGGTCAGTTATAGACCATATACGAGGAACGTGTGGATTAGATCCCACTACAGCAACCCCTACTTGCATATTTGAGGACAATGCGACATGCATTGAGCAGATGCAGTTAGGTTTTATAAAGGGTGACAATACCAAGCATATTGCGCCGAAGTTCTTTTATAATCAGCATCAATAGAAATTGCTGAATATCGAAGTGAAATAAGTGAGTTCCGATGAGAATTTCGCAGACTTGTTCACTAAGTCTCTGCCGAAATCTACATTTGAGAAACATGTGAGAAGCATCGGCATGTGTCGATTATCCGAGCTCAACTAATGATAGCTCGACGGAATGAGCTGTCATGTATACCTCAGGGAGAGTATACTTCACATGATTCTGTCATTTGTAGTTGGTGCGTTGTGCTCTTTTCCCTCACCAAGTCTTTGTTTTTCCCACGGGGTTTTATTTGACTTGGAAAGGTTTTTTTACCGAGGCAACACCTTATGCACCATGTTAGTATTAGTGTTCGACACAGGGGGAGTGTTCCGGGAAATCCTTCCCTTATTGGTGTCTTACTTAATACTGGTTGTAGGGGGATAGAGTTATGGAAGGTTCTAGACTCTTCCATAAGTAGTAGGATCCTGTTAGATGTCTTACCTTTACTAGGAATCCTATGTATGGAAGGACTCTCATTGTAATGCCTATATAAAGGCCCCTCTATTCATTGTTATCAATACAATTGATTTGCTGTCTTTACTTTCTCCTCAAACACTTCTTAGGTTTTTCAGTTTTTCCTTTTCAATTTTTATTTTAGTATTTTAAGTATATTAGTTAATCTTTAAATTTTCTATTGTATAGTATCTTTTTAAATCTTATTGCATGTGTCTTTATTTGCAAGCGATACTTCCTTAAAATAAATATATCACAATAATTGCAACGCAATCTAAAATTAAATATTTTAGTTTACAGTATTAATTTAGATATTTAGATATTCGTCTTTCTATACAAATATTTCGATACAAATATTACCCAAAATTAAAAATTGTAAGAAAAAGTTATAGTACTTTCGAATTTTATGGGACGATTTCTGCAGGAGTTATTTCCGAAATATATACATTTTCGGAGTCGACTGGATTCCCGGCCACGGCACAAACCCTCCGGGCCGCGGCACTACACTTTGAAAAACATACTTCCAATTTTTGTACTTAGGGCCGCGGCACACAACAGCCGGGCCACGACCCCCAGAATTCCTTCAACAAAGTGGCCGAGGCTGTACTACGGGCCGCGGCCCCCTTTGAAAATCCTGGGCACTTTTTCTATGTGTGCCGCGGCACTAGAGATGTTAAACGGGCTCGGGCCCGGCGGGTTGGCCCGTTTAACCCGCCCAAAAATCGGGTTAGGGCCGATATTTCCTAGCCGGTTTAAATTCGGGCTTTTTTTGCCCGGACCGCGAAGCCCGCTAGGGCTAGGCCGACGCCCGCTATATATATTGTTAATTTCAACTTACAGTAATACTATATTTATATAACATATATTAAAATTATATATATAATATATATTGATATTATATATGTAATATATATTAATATTATATAATATATATAATTACTTTATTTGTTAATATAGTGTGTATATATATATATGTATATACATAAAAGTGTATTTTTTGTTATATTTATTATAGTATATTTGTTGCTATATATATAAAATATATTGTTACTGTTTTTTTTGGTTTATGACTTATAAAAAATAAAAAATATATTTTTTTAAATATTTAGCCCGTTTAGCCAGAAGCCCGTTAGGGTTAGGGCCGATATTTCCTAGCCCGTTTAAATCCGGGCTTTTGTGCACTGATTTAGCCCCAAAGCCCGCTAGCTGGCCGAGGCTTGCTAGGGCTAGCCCGTTTAACATCTCTACGCGGCACACTTTGCTCGGGCCGCGGCACACAAGGTCAACCCTGGTTTGGGTTCCCTTTTTAGCAGCATTTCTTACGGGAGTTAATCACTTCACCATTTGAGAGAAAGAATACACATAGAGAGAGAAATAAGAGAGAAAAGAAGGAGAAGAAAAATACTTTGTGATTTCTCGGAAGTATATTGATCGGATCGTCGTGATTGTTGACAAGAGCTTGGTAGCTATTGGGCAAACTTTTTCACCAGAATAGATCGAGGGTTTGAGTCCGGAAGTTCGGGTATTTTTTTTGTTAGCTTTTCGTGTAAGCTATTTTGGTGTTTCCTTTTCTCGATCTTGTTGTTATTATTGTATTCCAAATACTTGAAGAACGTTTATTACCGAGTATTTGAAGATTGTGTTGTATACCTCTAGTTTGTACTAGGGACGATTGTGTATTGTGTATCGGTGATAGTGGATTTAAGCGGCTTCGGTCCCGTGGTTTTTACTCTCGTCTTGAGGGGTTTTCCACGCTAAAATTTTGTCTCGTTATTTATCGCTTTTGGTATATCATTTGTATTATATTGTTGAGTTATAATTATTTGCTCTACTCGTCGATAACCACGAAGTTACAATTGAAGAGTGGGAAATTGTCAAATGAGGTTCCATATTTTTCGTTGTGACGTTATATTTGTCGGTGTTTTCCCAACAAAGTGGTATCGGAGCCACGGGATTTTTGTTTCATAGTTGTTTAGTATCTCAATTGTAAGATGGAAGCCAACACGTGTAGAATGGTTAATTTGAATGGTTCGAACTACCACGTATGGAAGGGGAAGATGGAAGACCTTCTATATGTGAAAGATTACTATTTACCGGTTTTTAGCAAAGATAAACTGGAAGGCAAGTCCGACGCGGAGTGGACTATTTTGCATTGCCAAGTTTGCGGATATATTCGACAATGGGTTGATGACAATGTTTTGAACCATATTAGTGGAGATAAGGACGCTCGATAATTATGGCACATGCTCGAGCAATTGTATGCTCGGAAGATGGAGAATAATAAGTTGTTCCTCATTAAACAAATGATGAACTTGAAGTACCGAGACGGGACTCCTCTGTCGGATCACTTGAATGCATTCCAAGGCATCATTAATCAACTTGCCGGAATGGGTATTAAATTCGAAGAGGAGGTGTAAGCTTTATGGTTATTGGGCACATTGCCAGACACTTGGGAGACGTTTCGCACGTCGTTGTCTAACTCTGCCCCCAATGGTGTCATTTCGATGGAACTTGCTAAGGGGAACATGTTGAACGAGGAGGTCCAAAGAAAAGCACAGGGATCTTCATCACAATCGGATGTTCTTGTTACCAAATGACGGGGGAGAGGTCAAAGTAGAGGTCCGAGCAATAGAGGGCCACAAAGGAGTAATTCCCGGGGGGGGGGAAGTATTCCAATATTGAATGTTACCATTGTGGTAAGAAAGGGCATACTAAGAAATTTTGCCGACAATTGAAGAAGGAAAATCGCCAAGGCCGAGAGAATTCTCAAAAGAAGGAGAGCGGTAGTAATGAAAAGCCGAAGTAAATACTACTACCGAAGAATTCTTTGTTTGTTGTGATTAGGATATGGTGAACCTTGCGAGAGATGATTCGAGTTGGGTGGTCGATAGTGGAGCTACGTGTCATGTTACATCACGTAGAGATTTTTATTCTTCTTATACTCCGGGTGACTATGGGATAGTCAAGATGGGTAACGATGGGTTATCCAAGATTGTTGGAGTGGGAGACGTACACTTGAGGTTCGACATCGGAGTGGAACTTGTTTTACGTAATGTAAAACATGTTACAGATATGAGGCTAAATGTGATATCCGTTGGTTTACTCGATGATGATGGTAATCATAGTGGTTTTGGCAAGGGAGTGTGGAAACTCACCTGAGGTTCCTTGATTGTCGGAAGAGGAGAGAAGATAGGGAAACTATACGTCGCACTTCCAAAGGTCACGATTAATTCCGTGAACACAATAGACAATAATAACATGGCCGAGCTATGGCATAAGAGGCTCGGTCACATGAGTGAGAAAGGGATGGCGCTATTGTCGAAGAAGAAGGCGTTATCCGGGGTTCACAAGGTACATCTTAAAAGGTTCTCTCATTGTCAAGCCGGGAAGCAAAGGAGAGTCACCTTTAAGAGTCATACTCCTTCACGGAAGGAAAATGTGCTTGATCTTGTTCATTCTGATGTTTGTGGTCCTATGAAGAATAAGACGTTTGGTGGTTGACTATACTTTGTCACATTCATCGATGATCACTCGAGGAAGGTGTGGGCATACACCTTGAAGACCAAAGATCAAGTGTTAGACGTCTTTAAACAATTTCATGCCTCAGTGGAAAGAGAGACCGGAAAGAAGCTAAAGTGTATTCGGACGGATAATGGTGGAGAATACACCGGGCCCTTTGATGAATATTTCTGAGAGCAAGGGATCCGACATCAAAAGATACCACCGAAGACTCCACAAGTTAATGGCTTGGCGGAGAGGATGAATCGGACTTTGGTCGAGAGAGCTCGATGCTTGCTCTCACATGCCGGATTACCAACGTCGTTTTGGGGAGAAGTTTTGAACACGGCGGTTCATGTGATTAATTTGACGCCGTGTGTTTCTTTGGAGTTTGATGTTCCGGACAAAGTGTGGAGCGGTAAAGAAATATCATACCGCCACTTACGGGTTTTCGGATGTAAAACTTTTGTACACATTCCGAATGATGAGAGGTCGAAGCTTGATTCTAAGACAAAGCCATGTATTTTTATTGGTTACGGGCTTGATGAGTTCGGATATAGATTTTATGACCCGGTTACTAAGAAGCTTGTTCGGTCGAGATGTTATTTTTGTTGAAGATCAAACGATGAAAGATGTTGAGAATGGAGAGTCGGCTCCACAACATGACTATGATCTTATTGATTTGGACTCCGTTCCTCCACAACATGTTGAGACACCCGGTAGAGAGGATGTCCAAAATGATGAACAACATGATGCCGATGACAACGACGAGTTGAGACAAGATGACACTGATGGATCTCATCCCGAGCTACCCGTGACGAACATGCCATCTTTTGTTCTACATAGGCGGTCGACGAGGGACCGTCATCCCTCCACTCGTTATTCGGACGATGAGTATGTCTTACTCACCGATGAGGGAGAGCCCGAATATTTCATGGAGGCTATGGAGGATGAGAATAAGAAGGAGTGGATGGATGCCATTGAAGACGATATGAGCTCGTTGTTGGCCACTAAGTATACTGGATACAGCATGGAAAGTGTTTTAAACAACAAGCTGTATTGTTTTTAAATCTGAATGCGTAGCGGAAGTCTTAAATAGTAAGTTGCTGTAGATACAGCAACTCGATGTGCAGTGTATACTTAAATAATCACAGTTAATAAAACAATAAAGGCAGAAGGTAAATAACACAGTATTTAAAGTGGTTCGAGGTAAACCCCTCTACGTCCACTGGTCCTCCACACAGGAGTAAAAAGTTTATTATAATTACTGTGTACACAACTACGTAATTATAACAACGCTTAATCAATATATCGTTCACACATATTGATATAAAGATCTTAGCTTTCAACCATTCACACAGATTGGTTTGAGTTAACACTTTGACTTGCTTGTTCACACACAGTTCTGAAGCTTCGTCTTCTTCAATGCAACTCCTTCACACACAGTTCGGGAGTAGCAAAGATTCCTCAGTCCACACAGGGCTGATATGAGTTTGTTCAAAGATAGAATAGGGTTTGAACAACAGCTATGACTTTCTAGGCTATAAGCTGATGATGTGTTGTTCAAGGTTTGAGCACTGTATATCTCTTATATCTGAATAGCAGAAAGCTTGGGGAGATATGTTTTGCTCTGAATATTTCTTGTAAGCTTGATTGTTTGTAAGTCGTTCTTTCATGTAGTTCAGTTATTTTTGATCTTCAAACTCTGGAGATATATATAGCCTTCTGAAATATATCCGTTTGAAATATATCCGTTGAGGTAAGATTCTGTGACAACTGATATTTGACTGAGATCCGAATATTGCGGGATTTGAAGATCTTCTGACTTGCAGTATTTAAATACTTTATCCTTTAGTATTTAAATACTTCTTTATCAACGGGACTTGACTTCTAGCGAATACTGAAGATTCCTTCTTGTCCCGTTGAGAGCTGTATGGAAGGTATCACTGTATTGATATTCGAGATAGCTTCCATACTGGCTTTGCGGGACTCTTTGCTGTATGATCAATATATTGTATGGTTGGGACTGCGAGAAGTCTTCGATACAGGTTTGATACTTGATCATCTTTTCGATACAGCTAGAGGCGGTATTCAGGATTTGGCATATTGACAAAACATTCTGACAATACGATCGATACAGGGTTTGTTATCCAAACAGCATCGATACACGGATTTGTTATCCCAACAATTTCCCCCTTTTTGATAATTTGCCAAGTCCTTCTGAGTCTTCCTTTTTGAAACCATATGATGTTTATCCAAACATCCTTGATGATGCCAAAACTTTGGCACTTAGCGGTTTGAAGTAGGGCAGACTTCTTGGTCTTCTTTCGAATGTTCTGGCCTTTGGTTTTTGGCTTTAACACTAAGAACTGCTAGCAGGCAAGTTCATCTTTTATCAAAAGAAAGTTACATTGAAAACTTATGATTGGCGCGCAGGCACAATCTTATATTGTTTTCTAGATGCATACAACTTAAACTATGAACTGTTCGCAGACGAGTTCTTACAGCTTGTGTATGAGATAGATTTCATAATATGAAAGTAAGAATAAATAAAGTGACTGTAATCAAATAAGAACACAGTAGATTACGAGTTGTAATCTTTCAAGATAGGCAAAAATTTTAATGATACTGAAATAGAGTACAAGGATTGCTGTTTTGAAAGTAAAATTACAATTGAATAATACACTAAGGTATTCAGCTCCTAAAGTCAGAGTGTCTCCATGGTTGCTTGGAAGGGTCATTCTTTGTGTTTTGCCACCAGTTCTGGTGAGCGTCATTGTCTCGATTCTGATAAATTGCACGTCCTTCATAAGATTTATCAAAGAGTAGGATCCAGTCTTCTGGATGTGTCACCAAGTCACCTTTTCGATGCTTTGACTTCATCTGCTGCTGTAGCGGGAGCGATCTATCTTCCAGCTTCGTCTTGAATTCCTTGGTGGCTTCCTGTACCGTTCTGCATCTATTGAATAAAGCGGATTCCCTGATAAGTACAACGAAGTATCTTAACAGTTCATTTCTCCTCCAGTCATTAATCTCTGCAGCGGTAGGTTGACGGTCTGCCGGAAAGTTCAAAGAGTGCGGCTTTCGGACTAGGCTTTTCCAAGGATACTTAGGATCCTGGAATTCTGGTCTATCTCCCTGTATCCTCACGTTCGGTGTTGAGATACGGGCTATGTCAGCAGTGATGGAGTCTTCAAATGGAGCTAACAACTCTTTCTCTTGCTCCAACCGCGTTCTCCTAGCGTCTTCCCGTGCTTCTTCCCCCTTTTTGGCATCATCAAGGTATGATACCTTTTCATCAAGACGTTCCAGGATCTCTAGAGCGGCACGCTGTTTCGTCTCCATATTTGATATTCTCTCAACAAGGGAGGAGAGCACCTGCGACATATCCTTAATGTTCTTGTCATGAGCTCGCAGTTGGGAACCGGATTCGATTACAGCAGATGCGGTCTTGGCCTCAGATACGCGTAGTTTCGATTGATCTTCTCTCAGGATCGTTTCTTGCTCTCTTGCAGATTTCTCAGGGCTTGCTTAAAGACTTCTAGCAAGAGAGTGAAGGCTTCAACTACTCGAGAGACTTTATGCCTTAATCCAGTCATTTCTTCAACAGCAGATGTGTGAATCCAATCCAGAGCCTTTTCTACTGAGTGTAGAGCATTGACTGCATCCTGAATAAATACAGTTTGGAGGCCAAGAGCACGTAATCGCTCTTTTCTTGTTTCAGTGCGGGGAGAATCTGGCTGGGCGAAGTCTTCTACTCCATTCAACCTTCTCAAGTTCACGTTAGGGCGTGAAGTGAATTGGACATCCTCAAGTATAGTACCGTCGTCGGATTCCAAGGCAGTTGATGGGGCGGGAGCAGTTGTTTCGGTTTCGGTGGCAGGAGGTGCGACATCCTCCTGTTTCGAAGAGGTTTCTGTAGACATGGATATAGGAGGGACCAAATCCTCTTGGTGTCTCTCAGCGTCCGCCTGTTCCAGCAGAGGGACTGATTCCTCTTGCTGGAAGGCACGTGATTCTTCTTCTTCGGCGGCGACGGCAAGCTTGGGTGCCTGTTGCGAAAAATTTTCTTGCTCCTCGACATGAGGGATTGAATCCTCATTGTCGGGAACGTTGTCTTGCTGTGGCGAAGGGGACGATTGATGGGTGGATGTCCCTTCATCCTTCTTGGCTTGGTCTTCCTCTCGACTCATCCGCAAACCAGCTTGGAGTGCGTCGTCATCATCGTTGGAATCAGGATCAGATTTTGGACTGTCGGGAGTTTCCATTGACAAAGATTTTCCTTTCCTATTGGCCTCATCCTTATCAAGCAGATAACTCTCAATTAGCTCCTTGACGAATAAGTTGTCCTGTTGGATCAGGACAACAATTTCTTGGATGTCCGTCACTTCCAAAACGAACTTCTCTTCATTACTCCACTCACTCCAGTTGTACAAGGTTTCGTACGGAGCAAGTCTAAAATTCTTCCATTGGAAAATTCGCTTGAATGACTGCTCAATCTGCATGGAAAGCAGGGTCTTGGAAATTATTGTGTCTGGGGAGTGACTACGTACAGCGTCTGGGTTTGCTGTAGGAAGGGGTTCCTCTACAGGTGTTAGATCCTATATTGGAGAGGGATTCCTTACAGGGGATGGTACCCAGAAGGAAGGTGGATCCTGAATGGGTGTGGAATCCCGCATAGGAGATGTAGCTGTTGGCTCCAAACAGGCAGCCAACTCGCCAGAGTCTTTTGAGTTGACAGATATCCTCGTATCCGTCGTTGCCGCCAAGGGATCGGGATCTACTGTCGATATAGTAGCGGGCATCTCTTCCACAAGGGTTGGGCCACGGGGTAGTTGATCAGTGGGTTGCTCCACGATAGGAGCATCCTCGGAGGGTTCTGTAGATTTAGCTTTCGTAAGCCTCCTTAGATTCCTTTTCGGCTTCTCAGCAGCAACTAGTGTCTTGCTGTGAGATCTCTTTCTTTTCTTTGAAGATTCAACACTCTGGGACTTAGAAGAAACGTCCCTCGGATCTTCAGATAGCGGCAAGTTCTAGATAAAAGGCCTGTTTGCGATCAGAATGCTTTGATTGAAGGTAGTGGGCTTGACTCCTCCTAAGAATATCCGCAAACTTATCTTCTTTGCATCTGCGGTTTGCTGAAGTCCGCACTTCGTCAAAACATGGTTTAAGAATAAACCAAACGATTTCTTCTGAGTAGCAGGTTTGGACACCTCTTCCTGCAAGCGTTTGAGGATAACCTGACACCAGTTGACCTTCTCGCAGGTCATAATGGCGACCATCATCCTGAATCTGAGATTTGTGCACATCTCAAATGTACCTGTACGATTCTCAATGATGCGACAGCAAAATTCATGCAAATAAAAAAGCGGTAAGCAAAAATTTTTCTTATGGCATGTGGTGTGAACCACTTCCACCATTGCCAAACCGGTCAACAAGCCATAGTATTGGTCAGCAACTCTTGAGACCCAAAGGTCTCAAGTTCTTCCATGGTCAGGCCATCAGAGGGTAGCCTGAAGATGTTTTTGAGAAGCTCTTGGTCAACCCGGATCTCCACTCCGCGAATGACTGCTGTGATATCAGCAACATGTCCTCCTTGAGCCAGAGGCATAAAACGAACCACGGTGTTGAGGTAGAACTCCTCAACAAGATGAACATCATATTTCTCGGCGGTGTGGCTCCCAAGGCGGTAGAGGCCTTGTTGACGGATTCTAGTGGTGATGACCTCCATCGCATCGACATCATCAGTTTCAGCGTGAATGCATTCCATCACGACAGATCTGGAGAAGATCCGTCCATCGATGAAGTTCAGAGACTTCTTGAGAGAGGTGGAAGATGTCTGAGTAGACGCCATTGATGATTCTCAATAAAAGATGAAAAAGATTTAAGAAGAATATGCAGTAAACACAGAAAAACTTGTAGGCTGAATTGCTTGAGTGCTCTTAAAATATGCAGAAGGCGTAAAGAGTCTCAAATGGCATTTACAGTCCTTTTATAGTAGGCGGCGAAGAAGGGTTTTCAGAGAACGAATGGTCAGATTTAAGGGATGGGAACCGGTGTTTGAAATGAACGGTCACGATGGACTGAGTGTAACTGGTACACTTATCCATTCAATTTTAAAATAGGAGCGGGTCCCACTTCTGACATTTGTTGTTACCCTTAATGCCTGAAACGGCGATATTAAATATTAAACAATTTGAAAACATCGCGGCGTTTGAGATTTGATTGTCCAGATGTCGTGTAAGGCATTTAATGTAAACAACGTTTGATATGAAAACAGGGCACATGGACAAAAATTATTTTTAAAATGAAATACTATAATATATAATGAATCGAAATTCCATAGTATGTGCTGTATCCATGAAGATACAGCGTTCCCCCTTAAAAGGTACATATAGGTTTCAATTCCATACAACAACTTTTGGATTAATGCTGTATTCATGGGTCATACTGTATTCCCCCTTAATTATTGCACACGTCAGCTGTAGGATGATTCATATCACTTTGTTCCCTACAATGCTGTATTGAAGGCTCTGAGTGTACAGATAATTAATGGTGGATAATGTATTCTTGGGTCTTACAGCATTCCCCCTCAATTGTTGAGTAAAAACAGTAAATACTTACAGGGAGTCAGGCTGTAGCAATCCCAATTCTTGTCGAAGCATGTTGAATCTTGCTGTGTCGAGAGGCTTGGTGAAGATGTCGGCCAACTGAATATCTATATGAACCTTTTCTAGCCGAACATCCTTGTTCTCGACATGATTCCTTATGAAATGATGCTTCATGTTGATATGTTTAGTGCGCGAGTGCAATACAGGGTTGTGCGTTATTGCAATTGTACTCGTGCTATCACACATGATTGGCGTTTCCTTGGCTTCAATCCCATAATCTGACAACTGTTGCTGCATCCAAAGGATTTGCATACAGCAACTACCAGCAGCAGTATTCCGATTCAGCCGTGGAAAGTGAGTTTGCCAATTGCTTCGTCCTGAACCAAGAAACAAGTCTAGGTCCAAGAAAGTGACAATTTGCACTTGTACTATTCCTATCTAGCTTGTAGCCTCCGAGATCCGAGTCGCTGTATCCAACTAAATCGAATCCGTCTTCTTTAGGATACCACAGTCCTACATCGACTATTCCTTTAATATACTTCAGGATTCGTTTAGCTGTATTGAAGTGTGATTATTTGGGTGCTACTTGATATCTCGCACACACTCTTACAACAAACTGGATATCGAGCCTACTAGCCGTTAGGTACAGGAGAGAACCAATAAGCTTCCTGTAGAGTGATTGGTCAACCGACTTTCCGGCTTCATCAGCACTAATTTGCATGGAAGTGCTCATGGGGGTTGACGATGATTTGGAAGTGTTCATTCCAAATTTGTTGGGAAGCTCCTTGTTGTATTTTTCCTGGTTGATGAAAATCCCTGTAGGCAACTGCTTTACCTGCAAACCTAGGAAATAACTAAGTTCTCCCATCATACTCATTTCAAATTTAGTTTGCATGAGATGAGAGAACCTTTGACATAAAGCAAGGTTAGTTGAACCAAATATAATGTCATCTACATAGATTTGAACCATTAGAAGGTCATCACCTTCCTGTATTTTGAACAAGGTTTTGTCCATAGCACCTTTCTCAAATCCATTATCGGTTAGATACTGGGACAGGGTCTCATACCATGCTCTAGGGGCTTGCTTAAGTCCATACAGTGCTTTTCTCAGCCTGTATACTAAATCGATGCCGTATGTGTTGGCAAACCCTGGTGGTTGTTCAACATAAACTTCTCCGGCAAGGTCTCCATTTAGGAATGCACTTTTGATGTCCATTTGGTATACAATGAAGCTCTTATGGGCGGCAAAGGCTAAAAATATCCTAATGGCTTCTAGTCTGGCTACAGGGGCAAAGGTTTCATCGTAGTCTATGCCTTCTTCCTGTCTATAGCCTTGTGCGACTAGTCTGGATTTATTCCTTATAATTAGTCCGTTTCGATCCTTTTTGTTTCTAAATACCCATTTGGTATCAATAACTGATTGATGCGTAGGTCTGGGTACAAGATACCATATATTATTTCTTTCGAAACCGTTAAGCTCTTCTTCCATAGATGTTATCCAATGATAATTATTAAGAGCTTCTATGGTAGAAACAGGTTCGGACTGGGCTAAGAATACAACAATAGTGCACATATTGAGTCTTCTAAGCTCGGATTGAGATTTCCATTCAGATAATGGTGATATCTCAGTATCTAGTTCTTCTTGTGCACACAGTACATTTCCTTGTGTACTCTGTATTCTCCTTCGGGTATAAACACCAGCATTAATGTTTCCAATGATCAGCTCTTGCGGGTGATCTCTAAACCATCTTCGGTCGGGTTCTAATTCGGGGTCCCGTACTGTATCTTGAGTTGCTGTAGTTTCAGCTTCAGCTTGTACATCATCGGCTTCATCTACGTCGATTCTTACAGCTGCGGGGTTGATTTCTAGGTCAACAACAGGTTCTATGGGAGTTGGTGGATCTAAGATGGAAAGATGTTGGATGTTCTGAGTAACAGCTTCTACTCCTGTAGGGTCATGGTGAGGTTCGTCGAACATTACATAAACTGATTCCTCGATCGTCAGCTTCCTTTTATTAAAGATCCTGTAAGCTTTGCTGACGGAGGAATATCCTACAAAAATTCCTTCATCTGACTTCTCATCAAAGGTTCTAAGTTGATCCTTCCCATTATTCAACACATAGCACCTACATCCAAAAATGTGAAAATACAAAACTAACGGGGTTTTGTTCCATACCTCATATGCTGTTTTGTTGTGGTGTTTGTTGACGACACAGCGGTTTTGAGTGTAGCATGCTGTATTGGTTGCTTCACCCCAGAAACGCTGTGGCAACTTGCTTGCGGCAATCATTGTCCTTGTTGCTTCTTTCAGCGTCCTATTCTTTCGCTCAGCAACACCATTTTGTTGAGGTGTACGGGTAGCTGAGTATTCGTGCTGTATCCCATTTTACGAATAGTATTGCTCTATAAAGCGATTAGTAAATTCTGTACCTCTGTCGGAACGAATGGACACGATACTCGATCCCTTTTTATTTTGAAGCTTTCTCATAAGCTCGGGCAGTTTTGATGTTGTTTCCTTCTTCTTGCTTAGGAAAATTGTCCAAGCATACCTGGAGTAATCATCAACAACAACGAGACAGTATTTCTTACCTCCCAAACTTACCGGGTCTACAGGACCATAGAGATCCATGTGTAGCATCTCCAACACTCTGTGGGTCGAAAGGTAGGATTTGTTCACCAGTCCCTGACTTTATTTGCTTGCCTTTTTGACATGCTCCACAGACACTGTCTTTTTGGAATGATACATTCGGCAATCCTCTAACCAGTCCCTGTCTTGAGAGCTTGTTGATCGTCTTGAAGTTGACGTGTGACATCATCTTATGCATAGCCAGCTTAGATCTGCAGTGCCTTTGGCAACTAAACAAGAAATAGTGGAGCTCGTAGGCATCCAGTCAGCAATATACATATTACTTGATCTACTTCCTGTGAGCACAACTTCTTTGGTCAGGATGTTCTTGACTCTACAGTGATCTATATAGAATTTCACCGAGAATTGTTTGTCACAGAACTGGCTAATACTAAGTAGATTGTATTGTAAGCCTTCAACATGAGCTACATCAGTGACTTTGAATTTTCCGACAAGAAGGTTTCCTTTTCCTCTTGTTCTTCCTTTAGATTTATCATCGAAGCGCACTTTTGGACCGTGACCTTCTACGAAATCTGATAGCTTGCTTCTATCTCCTGTCATGTGCCGGGAGCATCCGCTGTCGAAGTACCATATGTCCTTCTCTAAAATGTCCTGTAGCACATAAATTATGTAGATTTAGGTCCCCTTTGATTGTTGGGTCCATGAATGTTAGTGCCTTTAGGTACCCAAACTTTCCTGATAGCAATTGGTTTACTATAGGTAACATTTGGTGCAGACTTGCGGTATCTACGTGGGGCATATACGTAGTTACTGTATCCATGATAATCATTATGTATGTAAAAATTAGGGTTATTATTATTAATCCAGTACGTATGCCGTCTCGTAGGTGGAGCCATTTTCTTTGGCCCTACAGCTTTCCTTCTGGGTCTCCAGTTGGATTCCCAATGCTGTTGTTGATACTGTGCGGACACTTGCTGTCTCGATGGATAATGAGGCTCCTGTATCCAATACCTAGGCATGCTGTACTGAAAGTACTGCCGTGCGGGCCTTTGGTATTTGGATACATCCTTCTTTCTGAACGGCTGTTGATGCTGTTGATGTGCTCAGGGAGCATGCTGTTGCGTGCGCCTTACAGGTTGGAATGGCTGTGTTGAAGAGGTCTTCAGTAACCCTATAGGCAGCTACAAGAGACTAGTCAACTAGGAAGCAAACGAGCTACAAGGCATATGGATCCCTCACATCACACAAGGGGAGCAGACTTTGAATTGGCTGATGGAATCTCAGTAAGTATCCCTGAAATAAAGCACCCAGGAGGGAGACTACTCAAGTCAGAACCTTATGGGATAACATAGACACCTCTAGAAATTGGATTATGATTCCACTGTATTGAATAGGATTGCGGGGGCGGAATGGCAGCCTTTGCTTTTCGCGGTGTAGCAGGTTCATTCACAGGACTAGGAGTATCTTCCAATATAGGAATGTGTTCCACACTCTTGACGAACACAGTACTAGTTTTCCCTTTGTTGGAAAATGAGCTATATCCTAAGCCACTTTTATCGTGAGCATGTTGCCCAGTGCTTAGAATTTATTCCATTCTTTTAGATGATTTCTCGAAAGATTTCAGAATGGTCTCAAGTTCGCTTTCTCGTTTCTCGAGAGTATTAAATTTAGCTTGAAGTAGAACAAAATCATTTGTCTTGCTTCCATTTTGAGACTTAGTCTCACTTAGTTCATGAGCAAGTTGATGATTGCTCTCCACGATTTTTTCATGCTCGACCTTGCTGTTTTCACAATCAATAGACATATTTTCATAATTTATCTTTAGCAAGTCGTTTTCTTCTTTCAGCTCTATGTTGGAAAGTTGAAGCTGAATGTTTTCATTTTTCAAAGTCTCATGAGCTTTTTCAATATTTTTAAATTCATTCATCATGTTTTCGAAAGTATGCGATGCATTTACTGGAATAGCTGAGGTTGAGCTTACCTCATCATCGCTATCTTCTTCTTCCGGAACCTCCTTTGCCATAAAGCACATATATGCCTTATCTTCGAATTCATCGTCAGATGAGTCACTTTCAGTGACCACCTGAAGACATTCTTCGGATTTGGATGGTGTGGGGGAGGCTTCTGATTCTCCTATCAGTGCCTTGATCTTGTTTTCCCAAGCACGTCTTCGTTCATCCCTCTCTTGTTGCTCGGCTTCCGGCAACCTTTGAACTTTGGGATGAGGACATTTGTTTGCATAATGTCCTGGTTTCCTGCAATTATAGCATAGGTTAGCATCACCAAAGGAAGTTTCAGTACTTACCTTGTGAACAGGCTTGGGCCTGTAGGGAGTCCTTCCAGACTGTTTGATGAACTTTTTGAATTTGTGCATGAGGAGCGCCATTTCATCTTGTGACAGGATATCGTCGTCACTGTCAGCATTTTTGTAATTTGGCTTTGATGGGCTGGGCATGCTGTGTCGACGGTTAGATACAACGGCTAAGAATGTAGTCCTAGCTGGAGATTCTTCAGCTTTCTCTCTCCTATCTATATCATACTCGAAAGCTTTGAGGTCAGAAAAGAGATCAAAGATAGATATTTCACTAAGGTTACACGACACACGCATAGTTGTGGTCTTAATGTCCCATCGGCCATGGAGAGATCTGAAAATCTTTAAGTTTTTCTCCCTTTGAGTATAAATTTTGCCCAAAGCTTCAAGTTCACCAACAATTTCAGTGAATCTGAGGTCAAGTTCCTCAAGTGTTTCAGTTGGTTTCATTTCAAAATATTCAAATTGCTGAGTTAGTTTTGAAATTTTATTTTCTTTGGAGAGCTCAGTTCCCTCACAAATCAACTTGAGTTTATCCCAGATTTTCTTGGCTGTTTTAGAGCTCTTTACCTTCGAGAATGTGCCTTTGTTGAGGGTGAAAAACAATGCATTCTTCGCAACATTGTCGAGGTTGGCGCGCTTTCTTTCATCTGTGGTTTATTGTTCGCGCTCCTTCTCGAGCATCTCAGCATGGGCTTGGCCTTCAATCCTTGCGGCCGTATTTACCTTCATGATCTTAATGGGGCCATCCTGTATAACAAAAATCATTTCTTCGTGCATTGCTGCAAGATGAGCTTCCATCCTGATTCTCCAATCATCAAATTTATTAATAGAGAACATAGGAACCTTGTTGGTCATTGATGTATCCATATGAGAATTTAGGAATGAAAAAGACTGTTTTATAAAATAAGTGATTTTGGATCTGATTCGGTTAAAAATACCAATGATTCTTTTTAGAATCAACCGCTCTGATACCACTTGTTGGCCACTAAGTATACTGGATACAGCTTGGAAAGTGTTTTAAACAACAAGCTGTACTGTTTTTAAATCTGAGTGCGTAGCGGAAGTCTTAAATAGTAAGTTGCTGTGGATACAGCAACTCGATGTGCAATGTATACTTAAATAATCACAGTTAATAAAACAATAAAGGCAGAAGGTAAATAACACAGTATTTAAAGTAGTTCGAGGTAAACCCCTCTACGTCCACTGGTCCTCCACACAGGAGTAAAAAGTTCATTATAATTACTGCGTACACAAGTACATAATTATAACAACACTTAATCAATATATCATTCACACAGATTGATATAAAGATATTAGCTTTCAACCGTTCACACAGATTGGTTTGAGCTAACACTTTGACTTGCTTCTTCACATACAGTTCTGAAGCTTCGTCTTATTCAATGCAAGTCCTTCACACACAGTTCCGGAGTAGCAAAGATTCCTCAGTCCACACAGGGCTGATATGAGTTTTTTCAAAGATAGAACAGGGTTTGAACAACAACTATGACTTTCTAGGCTATAAGCTGATGATGTGTTGTTCAAGGTTTGAGCACTGTATATCTCTTATATCTGAATAGCATAAAGCTTGGGGAGATATGTTTTGCTCTAAATATTTCTTGTAAGCTTGATTGTTTGTAAGTCGTTCTTTCGTGTAGTTCAGTTATTTTTGATCTTCAAACTCTGGAGATATATATAGCCTTCTGAAATATATCCGTTTGAAATATATCCGTTGAGGTAAGATTCTGTGACAACTGATATTTGACTGAGATCCGAATATTGCGGGATTTGAAGATCTTCTGACTTACATTATTTAAATACTTAATCCTTTAGTATTTAAATACTTCTTTATCAACAGGACTTGACTTCTAGCGAATACTGAAGATTCCTTCTTGTCCTGTTGAGAGCTGTATGGAAGGTATCAGTGTATTGATATTCGAGACAGCTTCCATACTGGCTTTGCGGGACTCTTTGCTGTATGATCAATATATTGTATGGTTGGGACTGCGAGAAGTCTTCGATACAGGTTTGATACTTGATCATCTTTTCGATATAGCTAGAGGCGGTATTCAGGATTTGGCATATTGACAAAACATTCTGACAATACGATCGATACAGGGTTTGTTATCCAAGCAGCATCGATACAGGGATTTGTTATCCCAACACTCGTTGCATGAAAATAATACGTACGAGTTGGTGAAGTTGCCTAAGGGCAAGAAAGCTTTGAGAAACAAATGGGTGTATAGGGTGAAGTCGGAAGAAAATAGTTCACTACCCCGATACAAAGCTAGACTCGTAGTGAAGGGATTTAGTCAAAAGAAAGGCGTTGATTTTGACGAAATTTTTTCTCCGGTTGTGAAGATAGGATCGATTCGATTGGTCCTTGGTATAGCGGCGAGTCTTGACCTTGAGATTGAGCAAATGGATGTCAAGACGGCATTTCTTCATGGAAACCTCAATAAGGAGATTTATATGAAGCAACCGGAAGGGTTTGAGGTCAAAGGGAAAGAGGATTATGTTTGTAGACTCCAAAAGAGTCTATACGGTTTGAAGAAAGCACCACAGCAATGGTATAAGAAGTTTGAGTCGGTTATGGGGGAGCAAGGCTACCGGAAGATGACCCTAGACCATTGCGTATTTTTTTAAGAAATTTGGAGATGATGATTTTATCATCTTATTACTTTATGTGGATGACATGTTGATCGTTGGCAAGAATGCCAAGAGGAACTTGAAGAAAGAATTGAATAAGTCTTTTGCCATGAAAGACTTGGGGGCCGCTAAATAAATTCTTGGGATAAGAATTACTCAGGATAGAGAAGCCCGGAAATTACACATGTCACAAGAGCAATATATCGAGAAGGTGCTTAAACGCTTCAACATGGACAAAGCTAAAGTTGTTAGTTCGCCTCTTACTAACAATTTTAAATTGACGAGCAAAGATTGCCCTACAACGAAGGTAGAGATTGAGGAAATGGATAAAATTCCTTATGCCTCGGCGGTCGGGAGTTTGATGTATGCCATGGTATGTACTAGGCCCGACATTGCTCATGCCGTGGGAGTGGTGAGCCGGTTTGTATCGAATCTGGGAAAGAAGCATTGGGAAGCCGTAAAGTGGATATTTAGATATTTACGGGGTACTTCCAAATTAGGGATTACGTTTGGAAATGGGAAAGCGATGCTTGTTGGATATTCCGATTCGGATATGGCCGGTAACGAAGATAACCGAAAATCCACTTCCGGTAATTTGATGACGTTTGTAGGGGAAGCCGTGTCATGGCAATCAAGATTGAAAAAGTGCGTTGCCTTGTCTACAACGGAGGCCGAGTATATTGCGGCGGTGGAAGCGTGTAAAGAGCTCCTATGGTTGAAAATATTTTTACGAGAGCTAGGCTTCCGACAACGACGTTACGTGGTTCTTTGTGATAGTCAAAGTGCGATTCATTTGGCGAAGAATGCGACTTTTCACAAGAGAACAAAACATATCGATGTGAGGTACCATTGGATCCAAGATGCATTGGAGGATGGTTTATTTGAACTTGATAAAGTTCATACCGATGATAATGGTTCCGATATGTTAACCAAGACGTTGAGTAGAGAGAATGTGAAAGTGTGTTCTGAAAAGAGGGAGATTTGTAGGAGTTATTTTCGAAATATAGGTATTTTCGGAGTCGACTGGACTCCGGGACGCGGCACTACACTTTGAAAAACATACTTCTAGCTTTTGTACTTAAGGCCGCGGCCCCCCGAAATTCCTTCAACAAAGTGGCCGAGACTGTACTACGGGCCGCGGACCCTGCCAGCCGGGCCGCGGACCCCTTTGAAAATCCTGGGCACTTTTTCTGTGTGTGCCGCGGTACACTTTGCTCGGGCCGCGGCACACGGGTCAACCCTGGTTTGGGTTCCCCTTTTAGCAGCATTTCTTACGGGAGTTAATCACTTCACCATTTGAGAGAAAGAATACACATAGAGAGAGAAATAAGAGAGAAAAGAAGGAGAAGAAAAATACTTGTGTGATTTCCCGGAAGTATATCGATTGGATCGTCGTATTGTTGACAAGAGCTTGGTAGCTATTGGGCAAACTTTTTCACCGGAATAGATCGAGGGTTTGAGTCCGGAAGTTCGGGTATTTTTTTTGTTAGCTTTTCGTGTAAGCTATTTTGGTGTTTCCTTTTCTCGATCTTGTTGTTATTATTGTATTCCAAATACTTGAAGAACGTTTATTACCGAGTATTTGAAGATTGTGTTGTATACCTCTAGTTTGTACTAGGGACGATTGTGTATTGTGTATCGGTGATAGTGGATTTAAGCGGCTTCGGTCCCGTGGTTTTTACTCTCGTCTTGAGGAGTTTTCACGCTAAAATTGTGTCTCGTTATTTATCGCTTTTGGTATATCATTTGTATTATATTGTCGAGTTGTAATTGTTTGCTCTACTCGTCGGTAACCACGAAGTTACAATTGAAGAGTGGGAAATTATCAAACTAGGTTCCGCATTTCTCGTTGTGACGTTATATTTTACTTGTTTTCCCAACAATTTCAATTTACAATCTTTTTTTTTTAAATGTGTACCAAAATATGTGTTGCACTTATTTATATTTTAAGATTTAGGTTTAACATTAGTACCACAATGGGTCGCGTTAACTCTCCTAACATATCTACTCCTAGACGATTAGACGTTATTTTCTTACTGTTGGAAAAATACCATTGTAGTCCTAAAAATCATCCTTGATTTCATTAATGTCAACTTTCGGTATATTAATTGTAAAACTAAATTGCCATCGACAAATTAGAGTAATCTAATCAACTTATTTATTTATTATCTAATCAAATAATCCAAGTTTTTCATGTGATCAATTTTTTTAATCAATTAAAATATATATAATAAATATGATTATTAAACATGGTAATTAGAATCCGTGAACATTAATTATACGTTGTGTTCTATATATACAACATTTAATAATTAATTGCTTTTATATTAGTGAAAATTTTCTAATTATTAAGTTAAAGCACACACCATCAATATTCGCACTTTAGTCGAGAGCAAAAAGTCATTGGCTAAAACTGCAAACTGTCGGGTAAAGTGGTCGGTCGTCGGCTAAAAATTGGTCGGTCGAGGTGGGTAGGTTAAAGTTTAGCCGCCGGCAAGGGCCGATGGACGTCGGCTATACTTTGGATTTTAATCGACTCCTAGGCAGTCGTCGGCTAAAATTTATCAACTTTAGCCGACAGCTAGGTTGTTGCCGGCTAAACGCTATCAGTTTTAGCGTAATGGGTTTTCCGCGTGTTTTTGGCCAAGTGCGACCCGGCCTTGTCCACGAACGACACGGGTCGGGTGCTACACTTTAGCCGACGAAAACTAGGCTGTCGGCGACGATCAAGACTTTTGCCGATGACTACCGTCTGTTATACCCCAGAAATAAAAAAAATGGCTCAGTGGCTGCCGATTCGAACCTTGGCCATTAATTGTATAGGTAATGTGGCTATTTGTCACCGAGTCATGTTTGTCATTCATACATTTGAAGACAACTTTTATGTTTATACATTTACTGGTATTTTATTTTATATTTAATTATACATATATAATGATTATATTTTTGTGAATATAAGATATTAATTATATTAAATATTATAGAAAAAAATATTTATATATATAGTTAAATTTAGAACGGATGAGAAAATCATCAAAATTCGAATTAATTGTAATTTTTTTAATAAAAAAATAATAATGGATAATGATGAAAAATATCACTTTTCCCACTCTTTCGAACTGCAAACAACAATGAATACCGTTTTCGACTTATTTTGCATGTTTTTCTAAACACAACTAAACAAATATTAAATTTAAAATATTTTTAAATTTCTAAATAAAATAAATATTTATGGAACTTTTACAAATGATATGTCCTTCTAAGGCTCGTAGTCAGAATAACCATTTGAGTGTGTCTCGGTGTCGGAGTTGATAACTGGTAACATATGTTTGAACTCTTCATCATCATCTTCATCAGAGTTTGCAAGTAATTCATATGTATCAACATCTGTGAACCCACGTTCTTCACCATGTAGTCGAACCACTCGACCTTCTACTACATTATTCAGTAGTATTGTGGAGGATGGTAGGATAATAGCTGTATCCGGCTCTTGATATTCCTCATCGTCATCCTTATCTACTGCTTGTCCAAGTCTAGCAACACTATATATTTCTCGTAGCCACATGATTGACGATCTTCCATGCTCCTTTTTTATCAAGTCACCCAGGTAGTAAACTAGTTTAGCCGTTGCAAAAACAAAAGGATCACCTTCGTACCAACTTGTAGAAGTATCCATAGATAAGAATCCATAATGGTCCTCCCTTCCGATTCCAATATTAGTATCAAACCATCTACACTTGAACAAGTATACTGTCAAGCCTTTTCCATAAATTAGTTCCACCACTTCGAGAAGAACACCATAATATCCACCGTTAGTCATAACCCCAGATTTTTGACATCTCATTTTTTGATCTCTGTCGATACATACAAATATCACACTATTTACCTTTGCCATTGAAAAAACTCAACATGCTTCATCGAAAGAAGTATCAACTCACATGACCACATCGGGTGGCCATCACTTTGTATGTGTGTCACCTGGATAATATAATTAAGGTGAATATCATAATTCATCTAGAATGTCTACAAATTTATATAAGAACATTAAGTAAACATTAATTAAATACTTACCCATTGTTCGCAATAATCAGCAATTGTTTCATTATGAAATTTAATGTCCCCATTCACGGCATCAAATGAAAAGTGAATGTCTTTCCAGTATTGAGCATCTGGACAGTTAAGCAATATCCACCAATGTGCAATTCCTAGCTCGTCGGGCTATAAATGACTGTCATATAATATTCCTTGAACTTCAACTTCATTGGTGATGATGGAGAGATTAAATTGCACTGGAACGGCTGACATAGGCTCGGGTGGGGGATCCACCGCGCCCAAATAAAACTTGGTATATGTTGCACACTCCCATGTAAGATATGCTTCGGATATACATCCTTAAAGTGCATACTTATTAGTCACAGAGTCCTTATAGTCACCAAGTTGCCTTTTTATTGAAAACATCCATGTGTAGTGGATCAGACCTGTTAGTAAAAGTTAGCAAGGAAGATGAATCATGAGGTGAGATATGAGATCAAAAAAATTCGATGGGAAGGTCCTCTCAAATTTGCATAAGATATAAATGATCTCCTTTTGCATGAGCCAGAGATCTGACTTCCTTACTTCTCTACTGCATAACTTTTGAAAGAACCTGGCTAATGATACACAAGGCTCGACCACTTGTTTGGACAAGTATGGTCGAATAAACATAGGAAAGAGGCGTTGTAAGAGGATATGGAAATCATGAATATTTAATCCAGTTAACTTGTTCTCCTTGAAGTTAACACACCTCCTTATATTTCTAGCATATCCTGTGAGATACCTAACAGCCTTCATCCACGAAAAATTCTAAGCCTTTTGCTCAGGAGTGAATGTAAGATGCTCTCGACATTTTGTGTTGTTGGAACATTTTATTCCACACATTCAATTTAGATATTTTGATGATAAGTTGCTAAACAGAGAAAAATAAAAATTAATCAACAAGAAGTCGAAGACACAAAAACTGGGCAAAAGAAAAGTTAATGCACGCTAACACAAAGATTAAGGCACGCAAGAAAGCTATCATAAAGTACGCTACAAAGTATGTATAATGTACGCTATGCATGGTAAAGTTCGAATTCAAATAATTCAATCTGTTTGATTGATTCTAGAAGGTCAAAAAGCATGCAACGGATATGTACTATAATGTACGCTACGAGGTGTATTTAATGTACGTTAATGCATGTAACGTCATGGAGTAGGTCATCATATCAACGACTATCTGAGGATGATATAAACGCAATCAACATTGCTAACTTACGCTATTAAGAAAACTACGCTACGGAGAAAGCTAACGTACGCTATGTAGGATACAGAAGATACTGGACTGAAATGAACAGAATATTACGTACTCTACATGGAAGTGTTACGTACGCTAATGCCTTAACGTATGATATGCATGAAGCATAATGCACGCTATGAAGAGGCAGTGACGAACGGCTAGTTTAGGCCTTGAAACCTATAAATACCACTTCATATGGTATTTACCTTACAACAACTTCAAGCAAAGTATTCATACATCAGATATTGTTATATTCATTATTGTTGTTGTAACCGAGCTTAGTTCATAAGAGTTCGAGTGTTTAATTCACTCAACCAAACACGAGAGAAAAGAAAGGATTATAGATTTGATTCAGTGTTATTAGGATAGTGGATTCAGCATTGTTAGAATCATAATCTAAATCCAAGTGAGGTTCTTTCTAGTACCGATAAAAAGCTAGAAAGGTTGATTTCTTATCCGATAGAAAAGAAAATGGTTTATCTTGGACCGACATAAAGACAAGATTGTAACGGTTTATCTTGGAATGATAGAAGACAAGATTGTAACAGTTTACCTCGGACCGCTAGAAGACAAGGCGGAAAGGTTTATCTTAAGCCTATAGAAAAATATACGAAAAGAGGACGTAGGCACATTGCCGAACCTCTATATATCACTGTGGCACTTACATTCCACACTTAATCGCTTCCGCAATCGCAAAAGAATTCTATACTCTTAATCGCGTTATTTAAACCCCATTTTAGTGGCTGTACCAAACCCAACAATTGGTATCGGAGCGGGTATCTCTTATAGTCGGCTTAACATCCGAGGAGAAAAAGATCCAATGGCGCTTCATTATGCCCTAGTCGAAGGCCTCACCTTAAACCGAACTTCATTTTTTGATGGATCAAATTTTATGACATGTAAAAAGAAGGTGTCAATATGCATCCGAGCCTATGATATCGTGCTCTGGAAAGTCATCTGTCTTGGTCCTAAAATCTTCATAAATTCCAATGGTACTCTAAAAAGCTTCCAAGAATACGATGATATGGATTGGAAGAACGACCATTACAACGGCAAAACAACGCAATTGCTTTATTGTGCTTTAAAACCGGAAGAACATAATTGGATTTCCGCATGTGATAGTGCCAAAGAAATTTGGAAAATATTAGAGGTAACTCACGAAGGAACAAATCAAGTCAAGGAGACGAAGATAAATATGATTCTCCATCACTACGAGCTTTTAATGATGAAAGACGAAGAATCTATCACAAATATGCTAGACCGATTCTCAGTTATTACAAATGGGCTAGCATGCTTCGGAAAACCCTTATCGAGTAGCGAAAAGGTCACGAAAATATTATGATCACTACCTCTCGAATGGGACGACACGGTTACAACAATTATGGAATATAAAGATCTCAATACTCTTGATTTTAGCGCCCTTGTTGGTTCGCTAATAAATTATGAGATTGTCCTTGAATCTTGGAATATGAAGCTGAAACCAAAGGAAAGATCTATAGCTTTAAAAGCTAAGAAGATGTCAAGAAATTAAAAAGTTGTCCCGGTTGATGACGATGATGAAGAATCGACATTTTATGCCAAAAATATAAATAAGTATCAAAAATTATTAAACTGAAGAATAAGAGACTTCAACTCGCAAGTCCGGAATGAGTCAAATTGGTTCGACAATAATTATCGAAATTGTGGAAAATCCGGCCACTTTACAAAAACTGTCATGGCTCGACTTCTAAGAAGGAAGTGCTGATAGCCACTTGGAGTGACGATGATGCAGAAGAAGATAATATTCAAAATAATCTCGCACTCATGGCAAGGAGCTCGTTTGATGATAGTGACGACGAAAGCCAAGTAAGTACCTCATCTCAGGATGAACTTTTTAATGCTTTCAAACAAATACATTCGGATTTTCAAAATTCGCTAAAAGATAATAAATCCCTTAAAATTAAAAATAAAGTTTTGGAAGATGAAATCTCCAAATTACAAGAAAAAGGAAATTTTATTGAAATCGATGATTCTCTATGGCTTGAAAATGAAAATAGATTAGAGAATGATTTATTAAAAGTTCAAAGCAAACTCAAAAATTTAACGAATATATTTTCTCTCGGAAATGAGAAATTTGAAAAATTAATTGGTGTGAAAAAATTTTCGTTAAATAAACAAGGTGTAGGATTCAAACATAATGAAAAAAATGAATATGTAAATTTCAAAGTACCCTAATGTGTTAAATATTTAAAAATCGGGCATCACATTTCAAACTGTAAAAGCCCAAGACGAATCATCAAAATAAATAAAATATGGATTCTAAAAGGAACCATAATACCAAACATCATCTATTTACCACACGAAAAATGACCAAGAGTTGGTTGGATCACCAAAATTCAAAATTTATTACTTCAAAATAATTGCTATTTAACTCAAGGGGAGTTATTTTTTAAAGGGGAGATATTTTTCAGGGGAAGTTTTGACCTATTTATGAGGGAGAAGAATGATGGGAACAATGAAGAAAAAATATAACGAGGGAGAAGAAGATTAAAAGAGAAAAAGATAAGGAATGATGGGGAGAAGAATACTAACAAAACGGACAAAGCCGAAAACTGTGATCTGTATATTTTTCTCTTTACTTTTGCAGGTATAAATTCCATCAAAGTACTGTTGTTTTTGTAATACCCGAGATTTTTATTCTGGTTAATTTGAATTTTTTTTCTTTTAGACCAGGTATTTCTCGGTTGTCGACCGTTGGTATTATTTTCTCGTTGACTGATTTTGTGATCGTATGTGGTGATTTGTTTCATGATATGTCATTTCGGATCAATGATGTTGTCTGCGAGCGTTTCGTCGTGTTCGTTTCGTACGTTTTTGGAAAATCGAGTCGTCGAGTCATGGCGGCTGGGCACTGGCCATCCAGGTGCGGCAGGAACCAGCCAGGTGCGCACAAGCATGGCACATAAGCAGGGCGCACGATCCGGCGCTCGTGCAGCCCTGACTGCGCACGCACGAGTGGGTGCTCGTGCATCTCGACAAACTCCTGTCAGTGGCGCACACGACCCGACTCACGACCAGACGCCCGAGCATCATGCTCGTATGTGTCCAGAAGACTCCCAGACGTGTGCAGAAGCTTCCGGCAGGTTCTTGGTGCACGAGTCACGCACGGTCGGTGCTCGTGTGTGTCTGCTCGTGCGTCGTGCGGGTTCTATATGAATGACCGGGCAAACGTGTTCTTCACCCATTTTCTTCCCCCAACTCACCTCTTCCGCAGCCATGACTTGGAGAACACGAAGGCATGGTGTTTATATATCGATTCACATCATTTTTGAGTTTCTAACATCGACTAATCATCCTATAATCTTCTCCGATCGACCGAATCAAGGTTAGTTTTCCTAAAATCTTATTTTTGGGAAATTTGGGGATTTCGATTGATTTTGTACGTTTAAGTCGTATTATCTCAGATTACTGATGGATAATCGAAGATTAAGTTGTATTTTATCTATTTCATCATTTTTCCACGGTTTTATCATTACCGATTCATCGTTTAATTGAGTTCCCAATTGACGCCTTCAAGGTGTCTGGGAAAATGCCGCAAAGGGAGATTCGATCATTTTACGATGTTTTTCCTCGTGTGATTGATTGTTTAATTGATGATAGGATATTAGGGACGAATTCCCTGCGAAGAGCTGGTGATGAACCATCCCAATCGTCATTTTTATTGGAGTTCCGAATTTTTCCAATCGACCGTATTCTTCGGAGTATTCGCGAGAAATTACCAAGGCAAGTACCTTGATATATGAATTATACATACGTAAAATCATAGTTGCCGAAGTGTATGTACTATTTTATACGGATATATTATATATATATATATATATTGTAACACCCCCAAGTTATTCAGGGAATATTTCAACGCCGTAAGCCCCACCGTGGGACCCACAAGGCTAAACATACGCGGAACTATAAATTTTGACCAAGAAGGTCTACATACAATGGAATGAAAAACAATACAAAGGGTATTCAAAACATAAACAATGTATCCAAAGACATCACAACACAAATCAATACCTCGGCAAACACAGGCCGGAACATCAAGGAAAATGGAAAACAATACTCGAGTATTCAATAACCATTCCAGTACAACAACACTGAATGGAAAACTCAAAACATAACTGGAGGAAAGACACAGTATCACACTTGCCCACCATCTTCATGCCGACCCGATACCTGCCTGTCCACTCTCCTGGAACCTGAAATACATAAAAAGTATTTCCCCCCATAAAGGGGTTAGCCATCGAATAGCTAGTGCAAGTATATCAAGTATGAAATACAATACTCCTCGACAATAAAGTAAATGTAACCGTCAATTCATCAATTCAAGACTAGTATTCCGGAATAACTAAATCTCATAGCGTCACATCAATACATATATGAATACCGTGGAACCGCACCAGAGGCTACGAGAACCCTCGGGGACACATTGGCCCGCCCAGTGGTTCGTTCATATCATCGTGGAATCGCACCAAGAGGCTACGAAACCCTCAAGGGACCGTCGGCCCGCCCCAGTGAATATAAATAATCATACCATTAATATATCTTACTTTCAAAGTCGAGCGTCAATCATAATTATATACTTGCCTTTGAGACATCGAGAAATCGAGCGGAAAAAGGGTATGAGTTCGGTAGGTCGAAGCAGCGCTTAGGCACCTAAACGATTCGCAAGGAATATGGTAATCAATTATCCATATTCAAATTACACGAAGAAACTCCCGAAACCCATCTACGATTCATGAAAATACACGGATAAACAACTAGAGGTTGGAAAATCGTCCAAACTCTCACAAGTCCGAAAACGGCACAATCTAATCCGTAAAATCGTAGGAAAAGCATGCATACGGTATAGATACATCATAATCTCAAGGTCCTCAAGCTTCAAAATGGATAAATCGGACGAATCTACGAAAAACCCCAAAAATCCCAAAAATAGGGTTCTAAGGATTTTTACCTTGATTCGGAGGATAGAAATGTGCTAGATGTTGCATAAACCTTGTTATCCAACCCAAGATGACGATATCTGAAGAAGGACTGCCTTAAATCGCCCCAAATCGCCTCTCCCGAGCTCTCCCGATCGGAAAAAGTGGAAATGATGTGAAAATGACAAGTGCAGGGGTTGACTGTCCCCTTATATACTGTCCCAGTCTAGCGCACGCTACGCCTCAATATTAGCATGCGCTAACAGGTCACCTGGTAGTCCAGTGGCTACTGTCATAAGACGTTAGCGCGCCCTACGAAACATCCCTAGCGTGTGCTAACTGGTGTCCTGTCAAAATCTCAGTTCACTGTCTCAGTCCGCTAGCGTGCGTTACCTGCTAGTCCAGAAAGTCTGAAACCTCACTGCCTCTGCCGACCAGACCATTAGCGTGCGCTATCGCTATGGCTTAGTGTGCATTACGTAACAGATTTAGCGTGCGCTAGCCGAAGCCCAGCGTGCACTACCTGATAGTCCAGAAACCTGGAAACCTCACTACCTCTGCCGACCAACCCATTAGCGTGCGCTACGGACGGATGTTAGCGTGTGCTACTAACCAGGAATAGCGCGCACTAACGAACTCCTAGCGTGCGTTAATCCGCCAGTCCAGAGATCAGTTCGAGTTACTGGTTCTGACCTGACTGGTCCCTTAGCGTGAGCTACGGCTCAAAGCTAGCGTGCGCTAATCAAGTAGAATTAACGTGCGTTAGCCTAGGCCTAGCGTGTGCTATGTCTCTGGCCCAGAACACTTCCGCAAGGTCTAAACAACACGATCGAGACCCAAACAAGATACGAAACTCAATAACAATATCAACAACATCTCCAAGCGTTTACAGAGCGACAAAATAAGGAGAACGGCAAAGTTAAACAGTCAATAAAAGTACGGGTATTACATTCTCCCCCTCTAAAAAGAAGTTTCGTCCAGAAACTTAAGAAATAAAAAGTTCGGGGTAATCCACCCGCATCTTCTCTACCGTCTCCCAAGTCGCCTCCTCGACTCCATGTCTCGACCATTGCACTTTAATCAGTGGAATGGTCTTATGCCGAAGTTGTTTCTCGCGACGCTCAAGGATCTTCACGGGTTTCTCCGGAAAGGTAATATCCTCGTGTTAGGTGTATTTTTATGCGTTTTTATATCATTATTTTATATCCATCTTGAGCCTAAATCAGCCTAAATGAGCGTTTAATGCATTATTTTTATATGTTTTGCAGGAAATCGGAGTCCGGAAGCCAAAACGATGAAAAACGGGCGAAAATAGCATTTTTTGGTCATGAGCCGCGGCACACACCAAGTGAACCGCGGCACACGAAGACAACCAGCAAATAATATGCACATTGTCTTGTGTGCCGCGGCTACTGAAAGTGAGCATGGCCACAGAAAGTGAGCGCGGCACGCATAAAAGGGGGCCTTTGCCAGGGTCAAATGTTGGTTGGTAGGCTGAATTTGAAGTGGGCCGCGGATGTATAAAGCATTGGGCCGCATAGGAGCAAAAGAAAAAGGAAAGGAATTGATTTAGTGGGAAGAGGAGAAACTCACGGAAGAAAAGAAAAGAAACAATATAAAAAAGGAGGGGACAGCAATTGAAAGAAAGAGAGAACCGAAGCAGGAGGGTTTGCGGCGGAAAAGGAAGGAATAAAGTAGAAAAGAAGGTGTAGATTTCGGGGCGACGACAAGACCACGAATCCCTACGGTTTTTCTGCATCTTAGTTTTTAGATTTATTTGAGTAGGATTTTGATTGTAGCCAATTACATGACGGTTTGATTATTTATTATTATTTCGATTTACTCGTTATTCTATTGAATTGGATTCTTTTTACTGTTCTTAATGCTTTTTAATTGTCTGGCCAACAGTTAATTTGTTTTGAATGTCTTTATGGATTCGGGAGATGAAATTTAGGTATAGTTCTTGTGAGACGAATCATAATTTTCGTGAGATAGGAATATACTCGTGCGAATTGTGAAGCCTATTATTTTGGGAATTCTTGAACTGTTTTAGCTATTAATTATCTGATTCGAATAGGGATATATCGAGTTAGTAATTCGTAGTATTTTCTATCGACCTTGGGAAAGGCTTTAGAATAATTTAGGAATTCCTGGCTTACAATCAATTGAATAACAGTGAATTGAATCGAATAAATATCATTCCCGATTGTTTGAGGTGAAAATCATAATCCTACCCCTTATTATTATTATTATTATTATTATTATTATTAGTACCATTATTTACTTTCTGCAATTAGTTTAGATATAAACTCTATCTAATTGTTCTTCAAATAAAATTGTGAGTTGATTAAATTTTGGTACTTAGTGAAATCAGTCCTCGAGGGAACGATACTTTACTTATCACTTTATTACTTGTTGACACCGTGCACTTGCGGAATTTTGTGTGGTATTTTCCCACAAAATTTTTTTGGCGCCGTTGCCGGGGACTTATTTTTCGCTAATATCAATACCAAGCGACTCTAATTTTAATTTGAAGTTTTTTTTTTTTTGTTTAGTCTCTTTATTTTTTTTCTTTCTTCATTTTGTTTTCCTATGAGTATCGTGACCCTTGGCATTTCATAAATTTCGATGCTCTTAATAATTTGCCAAATAGGGTCAGTCAGCCCCCTCCCCCAAAAGAAAAGACCATGCTTGAAATTTATGTAGACGTTCTTAAAAATCCTGATAGTAGCATTTTTGAGCTATCATGTGCACATCGTGGTCTTGAGAATCACTACGGTTATTTTCCAGCTCATTTATTTAGTAGTGAAGTTGAGGGGGAGGTTGAGAATAATGACATGTTGAGTTTTAGGGTCAGTCAGCCCCCTCCCCCAAAAGAAAAGACCATGCTTGAAATTTATGTAGACGTTCTTAAAAATCCTGATAGTACCCTTTTTGAGCTACAATGCGCACATCGTGGTCTTGAGGGTCACTACGGTTATTTTCCAGCTCATTTATTTAGTAGTGAAGTTGAGGGGGAGGTTGAGAAGAATGACATGTTGAGCTTTAGGGTCGATCCCCCAGCACCTAATGATTTCATAAAGTGTGATGAGCCTAGAGAAGAAGTTATCATTGATGATATTTCCAAAGAAATTTCATTAAATTGTCATCAAACTTCGACTAATAAGGTGAATACTTTTGTGCCAAAAATTTTATTAACGGTGCCACGCATAATTTTTCCTAAATCCATAATGGGAGAGATTGACCCCATTACTCATGATTTTGTTGAGGCTGATTCTTCGAGTTCTAATGAGGTTGTGCATGATAATTCTTTATTATTTGCCCATTCGAACTCTGCTTATTTTTTCATGCCTTATCATTATTATATTCTTCCATCATTTTTTGGTTGTCCGCATAATTATTCTTATTCATCATTTTTGGCAACAGGGCATGAGCCAAAGCCTCCCCTATGGAATAAGAGGCTTATAGATTGCAAGAAGGGGGCATTTGGCAATCTCCCTAGAAAGAAGCCACGTTAGAATTTTTTCGCCACGTCGTGCTCAAGACGTAAAATAGAGCGCTTGATGGGAGGCAACCCATCATTTTTACTTGCTTTCTAGTTAGTTGTTTTTATTTGATTTTTCGTTATTAATTTTTTCTTTGTTTTTGTTATTTCATTTGGATTCGTGTATTCTTGTTGGCCCTTATTTTTCTGATATTTCTTTATGACCCCTATGAGTTATTATTCTTCATATTCTAGTCTTTCTTGATTTAATGTCTATTGTTATCTCATGACTAGAGACTAAGTTTGGGGGTTCCTCGTGATGTTGGGCGTTATTTGAAGTATAGATTGATCGACGTTTCCACTCAGACATGTGCGGGTGTTCAAGAAGACATTTGGAATAAGTTTCACTTTTCCTTATCTCTTTTATTTTCACATGAGTTTTATTATTGATAATGTTATGTGTAGTGGACTTTATTTTGCATGTTGTTGATGGTATTTTGCAAGCTTGAATTTTATCGTGAATTTTTCGTGCTTCCATGTGTAAAACTGATGTTACGATACTGATTTCTCTTTGAAGAAACAGTTGACTTTTGGTCGAGTTGCGATCGTGATTTACATTTACATTGAGTATTCATTTAGGTCCGAAATTTTATCGTTTTTGTAGAAATTTTAGCGGATAAGAGAGGAGACATACGTGTTTTCAAATCACCGTTTATACGTTTGGTTAAACTTTTCGCGTAGCTAGTCGTCCAGTACTACGAGTCTCGTTGGCATTTGGATTGAGTTTAGAGTCGGACAGTTTTTCCCAAGAAAAAGTCGAGATATTAATTGTTCTATGATGGGAAGTTTAGTAGCAGGGGTATTCACGTGACCCGTTGTTTACTCTCGCGTAAAGCAGCGACCACTGAATAGATTAATAATTTAGAAATATCGCATTACGATGATGGGAAGCCTAGTAACCGGGGTATTCACGTGACCGATTGTCTACTTTCGCGTAAAGCGGCAACCTTGACATGCGGGAATTGCTATTCGAGTTTTTCTCCATTGTAGGGGGACTTAGTAACTAGAAGCATCCATGTGCCCCATGAGTGTCTTTTCGTCAAGCGGTTCCCGATACATGAGAATGGAAATCCACCTAGGATCATCCCGATGAAATATCCGAGAGCCGAAACCTAGTGGTTAACTCGAATCATATTATTGATCACACATAGGAAATCTTTGTCAGGAGTTAGTTTAATAATGAAACTCTTGAATTTTGCTTCTAGACTGTGGGATTGGGCGAATTGGCTTGTTTAATCTAACCCTTCATATTGACGGTCGGTTAAATTCACGCTTGTTAATCTTTGAGCTTGATTTTCTCCATGAACGATTGATTAGGACTGAAATTGGTTACTTAGTGGAATCAGTGTCCGGGACGTGACGCACTATTACGATACTTGTATTATTCTTTGAGATTTTCAGGGTAGTATTGATTAAGTTGAGCACTATGGATTCGCATGATCATTCACGATACATTTTGTTTAAAATTAAAAATTATTTGCTTGAGGACAAGCAAAGGCTCAAGTTTGGGGGTATTTGTTAGGTGTATTTTTATGCGTTTTTATATCATTATTTTATATCCATCTTGAGCCTAAATCAGCCTAAATGAGCGTTTAATGCATTATTTTTATATGTTTTGCGAAATCGAGTCAGGAAGCCAAAACGATGAAAAGCAGGCGAAAATAAGCATTTTTTTCGTAGTATGGCCTTGTGTAAGTGAGCCATGCGGAAGACAACCAGCCAAATAATATCTTGTGTCTGCATGTGAAAGTGAGCCATGCAAAGCGCAAAAAAGGGACGCACTGCCAGGGTCAAATGTTGGTTGGTAGGCTGAATTTGAAGTGGGCCGCGGATGTATAAAGCATTGGGCCGCATAGGAGCAAAAGAAAAAGGAAAGAAATTGATTTAGTGGGAAGAGGAGAAACTCACGGAAGAAAAGAAAAGAAACAATATAAAAAAGGAGGGGACAGCAATTGAAAGAAAGAGAGAACCGAAGCAGGAGGGTTTGCGGCGGAAAAGGAAGGAATAAAGTAGAAAAGAAGGTGTAGATTTCGGGGCGACAGGAGCGCGAATCACTGCAGTTTCTGCATCTTGGTTTTAGATTTATTTGAGTAGGATTTTGATTGTAGCCAAATTCATGTGGTTTGATTATTTATTATTATTTCGATTTACTCGTTATTCTATTGAATTGGATTAACTTTTCTTATTGTAATCTTTTTAATTATGCAGTAATGATTAATTTGTTTTGAATGTCTTTATGGATTCGGGAGATGAAATTTAGGTATAGTTCTTGTGACGAATCATAATTTTCGTGAGATAGGAATATCTTTCGTGCGAATTGTGAACTATTATTTTGGGAATTCTTGAACTATTTTAGCTATTAATAATCTGATTCGAATAGGGATATATCGAGTTAGTAATTCGTAGTATTTTCTATCGACCTTGGGAAAGGCTTTAGAATAATTTAGGAATTCCTGGCTTACAATCAATTGAATAACAGTGAATTGAATCGAATAAATATCATTCCCGATTGTTTGAGGTGAAAATCATAATCCTACCCCTTATTATTATTATTATTATTATTATTAGTACCATTATTTACTTTCTGCAATTAGTTTAGATATAAACTCTATCTAATTGTTCTTCAAATAAAATTGTGAGTTGATTAAATTTTGGTACTTAGTGAAATCAGTCCTCGAGGGAACGATACTTTACTTATCACTTTATTACTTGTTGACACCGTGCACTTGCGGCATATTGTGAGGGATTTTCCCACAACACCTCGGCTGCATCAATCTCACTGTAGTCGATAACGTGGCTCGGATCCGGCACGTACTTTCTCAGCTGAGACACATGAAAAACACTATGGACGTGGCTCAAAGCTGGAGGCAACGCCAAGCGATAAGCTAAATCTCTAACTCTGTCCAAAATATCGAAAGGTCCGATATACCTCGGACTAAGTTTCCCCTTTTTCCCAATGCAGAAAACTCCTCTGGTCGGTAAAACCTTGAGCAAGACATGATCCCCCACTTCAAACTCCAAGGGCCGACGACGAGTATCAGCATACGATTTCTGATGACTCTGGGCAGTCAGCAATCGGTCCCGGATAATAGAAATCTTTTCCTTAGTCTCCATCAACATATCTGGTTCTGTTCCACTCAGCTCGGAAGCCTCGTCCCAACATAATAGCGACCTACATCGCCTACCATAAAGTGCCTCGAAGGGTGCCATTTTGATCGACGCATGCCAACTATTATTGTAAGCAAACTCGATCAACGGTAAGTGAAGCTCCCAATCATTACTCCAGTCTAAGGCACAAGCCCGCAACATATCTTCCAACGTCTGAATCGTCCTCTCTGTCTGACCGTCCAGGCGAGGATGAAAGGAAGTGCTCAATCTCAACTCGGTATCAGCGATGAGCGGCACGCCAAAAATGCGATACGAAACGGCCGTCTCGATCAGAAACAATGGTCTTGGGGGCACCGTGCAACCTCACAATCTCAGCAATAAAGGTTCAGGCCAGTCTATCCGGTCCCCAAGTATCCTTAATACCCAAGAAGTGTGCAGACTTGGTCAACCGATCGACAATTACCCAAATCATATTCATTCCGGCCCGAGTTCTCGGCATGCTAGTGATGAAATCCATAGAGATGTCTTCCCACTTCCACTCGGGAATGGGAAGCGGTTTCAACAACCCCGCTGGTTGTTGATGTTCGATCTTGACTTGTTGACATGTCAAGCAACGAAGTACAAACTCCGTAACATCCTTCTTCATGTTATTCCACTAAAAATTGCACTTCAAATCTTTGTACATCTTACTCGTCCCGGGGTGGATTGAGTAAGGCGTAGCATGAGCTTCTCGGAGAATTCTCTGCCTCAACTCTAAATCGTTCGGAACACAAAGTCTGCCCTGAAATCTCAGAATACTATCCTCGTGAACCATAAATCCAGGAGCTTTTCCGTTAGTTACATCTTCCTTCAGTTGAGAAATCATCGGGTCACTCCACTGCTTCCCTTTGATGTCATCAACCAAGGACGAAGTAATTTCGAGAGTACACAACTGTCCCTGTCACTGCTACAAAATATACTTTTTACGATGCTCAATTTACATCGGTTTAACGAAAACCGATGTAAAAATTAAAAATACGGTCAATTTACATCGGTTATCAAATAAAACCGATGTAAAAAATAAAATTTTGGTCAATTTACATCGGTTGTTCAAATAACCGATGTAAAATTATTATATATTTACATCGGTTGTCCAAATAACCGATGTAAAAACTAAAATTACTATATTTTACATCGGTTGTTAAAATAACCGATGTAAAAAAATTATATATTTACATCGGTTGTCCAAATAACTGATGTAAAAATTAAAATTACTATATTTACATCGGTTGTTATAATAACCGATGTAAAATTATTATATTTTTACATCGGTTTTTCAAATAACTGATGTAAAATTATTATCCTTTACATCGATTGTTCAAATAACCGATGTAAAAACTAAAATTACTATTTTTACATCGGTTGTACAAATAACCGATGTAAAATTATTATATTTTTACATCGATTGTTCAAATAACCGATGTAAAATTTATATATTTACATCGATTGTCCAAATAACCGATCTAAAAATTAAAATTACTATTTTTACATCGGTTGTTATAATAACCGATGTAAAATTATTATATTTTACATCGATTGTTCAAATAACCGATGTAAAATTTATATATTTACATCGGTTGTTAAATCAACCGATGTAAAAACTAAAATTACTATTTTTACATCTGTTGTTCAAATAACCGATGTAAAATTATTATTCTTTTACATCAGTTATACAAACAACCGATGTAAAATTTTAAATATTTTAATTTACATAAGTTATTCCAAATTCGATATGAAATAAAGTATTAATTTTACATCGGTTATAGAATAACTGATGTAAAAATTTAAAATACGATAAATTTACACGAGTTATTCCAAAATCGATGTAATTAATACTTTTTACATCGGTTTTGGAATAAAAAATAAAAATGGTAAATTTTACATCGGTTTCTCTAAAACGGTCATAAAATCTTTTTTTAAAAACATGTATTTTTATTTATGATGATTCTTTAAAATATAAAAGAAATGAAAAATAAAAAATAAAAATAAAAAATCATTTTTTCGAAATAATACAAAAAAGAATAAAATTGATAATCCAAAACCGATGTATAAAATAGTAATTTTACATTGATTTTGAATAACTGATGTAAAAATTAAAATTAGGTTAATTTACATTAGTTATTCCAAAAGCGATGTAAAATTAATACTTTTCATCAATTTTAGAATAACCCATGTAAATAATAAAAAGGGAAAAACTTTACATCGATTCTTCTAAAACCGTCATAAAATCCTTTTCTTAAAAATATGTATTTTTATTTACGATGATTCTTTAAAATATAAAATAAATGAAAAATAAAAACAATCTAAAAAATCATTTTTTCCAAAATAATACAAAAAGAATAAAATTAATTTTTTATTTTTATTTAAAAGGTAGATACCAAAATGTATTTAAATATAATATAAATATAAAGTGTTCAAACAAATAACTATAGCCTAGTGGTTGGGACTTGACTCCCAACCCCAAGGTCGAGGTTCGAATCATTATGGTGACAAAGTGCAATATATTGTTATTTCGGAGTGCGGGTTCGGGTCGGGTCGGGTGAGTTGGTTTCGGGTTGGGCCTTGAAGGATTCTGGTTGGGGTCGGGGTGCCAAACCTTCCATAAAACATTATACATTTTACATCGGTTCTTTTTAAAACCGATGTAAATTTAAGACATTTTACATCGGTTTTGAAAAGAACCGATGTAAATTTAAGACATTTTACATCGGTTCGTATCAAAACCGATGTACAATGTAAATATTTTTACATCGGTTCTAAAAAGAACCGATGTAAAATGTGAATGTTTTATGACGGTTTTGGAAGAACCGATGTAAATGTATATTTTTTATGACGGTTTTGGAAGAACCGATGTAAAACGTGAACTTTTACTACGGTTTTAAAACCGTCGTAAAATGTGCCCACTTTCTACGACGGTGGATTTTACGACGGTTCCAAAACCGTCGTAGAAACCCTCCCAGAACCGTCGTTAAAACCCCTTTTTGTAGTAGTGTGTACTCGTTGAAGCCAAACTTCTATTCCTTGCTCAATTAAATCCTGACAAATTTTTGTCTAAGATGTAAGAACCTCGAGCATTTGAAGAGATGCCGATTTGCGGCTCAAAGCATCCGCAACGACATTGGCTTTTCCGGGGTGGTAAAGAATTTCCAAATCATAATCCTTTATCAACTCTAACCAACGTCTCTGTCTCATATTCAGCTCCTTCTGACTGAAAATATACTTCAGGCTCTTGTGATCGGTATAAATCCGACACGGTGAACCATACAAATAATGCCGCCAAATCTTGAGTGCGAAGACAATTGCGGCCAACTCTAAATCGTGAGTAGGATAATTCATCTCATAAGGCTTTAATTGTCGTGACGCAAAAGCTATCGTCTTATCATGTTGCATAAGTACACAGCCCAGACCTTGACCCGAAGCGTCACTATAAACTGCAAAGCCCTCACTACCATGTGGTAAAGTTAAAATCGGCGCTGAAGACAAACGTCACTTCAGTTCATCGAAACTCTATTGTCTCTCATCCGTCCAAACAAACTTTTCGGTCTTCTGGAGTAATTTCGTAAGCGGCCGAGCGAGTTTCAAGAACCCCTCGACAAACCGACGGTAATACCCAGCAAGGCCCAAAAAGCTACGAACTTCCTTAACATTTTTAGGTGGTGCCCAATCTAGCACTGCTTCAATCTTCTGCAGGTCTACACGAACCCCTTCGGCCGAAATCACATGACCGAGAAACATAACTTCCTCCAACAAAAACTCACATTTCGAGAATTTCGCATAGAGGTGCTCGGTTCTCAAAATGTCTAATATCAAACGCAAGTGTCGGGCATGTTCCTCCTTATCTCGAGAATAAATCAAGATGTCATCAATAAAGACGACTACACACTTGTCGAGGTACTCGATGAATATCTTATTCATTAACTGCATGAATATTGCCGGTGCATTATTCAACCCAAAAGGCATAACTACAAATTCATAATGCCTATATCTCGTCCGAAATGCCGTCTTCGGAACGTCGGACTCCCTCACCCTGAGTTGATAATACCCGAATCTTAAATCAATCTTCGAGAAAACTGCAGCCCCTTGCAATTGATCAAATAAATCGTCTATACGAGGTAAAGGATACTTGTTCTTGATTTGTTCAGCTCACGGTAGTCGATGCACAAACATAGTGAACTATCCTTCTTCCTCACAAAAAGAACAGGCGCGCCCCAAGGCGAAGCGCTCGGTCTGATGTACCCTTTTTCCAGAAGTTCTCCCAATTGATTCTTCAATTCTTGCATCTCGAAAGGTGCCATCCGGTAAGGTGCTTTAGAAATCGGAGCCGCATCTGGCTCTAAGTCCACGGTAAATTCTATCTCTCGATCTGGCGGTAATCCCGGGAGGTCATCCGGAAAAACAACGGGATACTCATTAACAACCAAAATCAAAGAGAAATCGACTTCGTTTCCTTCCGTATTCAAGGCATAACACCAATAGCCCGTACAACCTTTATTCAAAAATTTTACGGGCTTCATGGCACTGATAAGTAACTTGGATAGTCTCAACTTATGCCCCAAAAATGAGTACTCAGATCCGTCTTTAGTCATCATGGTGATAACCTTGGTACGGTAATTCATAATCGCTTGATGACTATTAAGCCAATCCTCACCGAGGATCACGTCCTCTCCTTCCATATCAACTACAATCAGATTCGATAACCATTCCATACCGGATATAATCACCGGAAAATTTCTATTCTCCCGGTTCCCCATAATTCTATCCCCGCTAGGCAGTTTCACGATGAAGGGATCGCAAGCAGTCATACAAGTTATATTCAAACGGCGTACACACTCCAAAGAAATAAAAGAATGTGTATCACCCGTATCAAAAAGTACACTGACTGGATGAGATAAAATATGAATGGTACCTGAAGCCACCGCCGCGTCGGGTTCGTCTGTTCGACACATCTCATAAACCCGTGGTTGTACCGAACCGACGCTAGAGTTTCCCCCTCCAGCATTCTAACCCCGTCCCCGACCCCTGCCGAAATTCTGCTGAGGTTGACCAAAAGATTGTCACTGATTCGGATCGGAACAATAAGCCGCTCTATGTCCCATATGTCCACACGTGTGACACTTCAATGGTGGAAAGTTGCATTCCAAATTAATGTGGCCTGGACGGCCACAATTATAGCAAGTCACCGTGCGATTTGTGGTACCCAGAGTAGGACGGTAACCCCTCTTTCCCTTATTAGAACGTGACGACTGTCCGGCAGAATGGTTAGTCGTCTGTGACCTCTGAAAGTTGCCACTCTTAGAGCCAGAAAAATTCCCCGCGACCTTCTGCTTCTTCGATTCTTCAATGATATCGTTGTCGGGGCTCAACATATCATGGGGTAAAGCTCTGTCCTGATATTCCTTCAGTGTGGTGCAAGCAAATCCGGCCATGTACCGCCGTAAGTCCATATTCATCCGCATATCAAAGTAACGGATCTTATCACGCTCGTTACGCACTTGATCCTTCACATGGATCAATTGTTGGTTGTACTCCACGATCGCCTGCGAAACGGGAATATCCTGTGGTTTAGCCTCGAAAAAGGCTCGGATTCAGCCTTCTCGTACCGGCCAAGGACAAAACTCGGCCTCCAAAAGCTCTTTAAATTCATCCCACGTGGCAACACGATCCTGTGGCTTGATGACTTTCCACCACGTAGCGGCCTCCTTGGTAAGGAAATACTGAGCAATCGGTACTTTCCTCACTTCGGGGCAATCAACCGCTTCGAAAATATTTTCCAATTCTGCTAGCCAATCTTCCCATCCTAACGGGTCTGTGGCACCGCCAAACTGTGGAGGATGCATACGTATTACGTTCTGAAGTAAGGCATCCGTGTTCGGATTCGGGTTATTCAGCTGAACGGTTTGGGCTAAGATGGTAATCTGGGTAGCCAATTGTTGAAGTACATTTGCAACTCCAACGTCCGCGCTGTTCCCCTGGCCATTATACTGGTTGTGCTGACTTTCGGTGTCAGGATGCACCGAGTTCGACAAACTGGGGTTGGTCGACCCCGCAACAGAACTGATGGAAACGGCCGCGCCACGACCTCTTCCACGTCCACGGCCACGGCCCCTAGCAGCTGACATACTGAAGAACACACAAGGCACGTAAGTACAATTCAATCGCACGTTATCAAAGTGACCGATTCTCAAGAATACCAAAAAAAAAAGAAGCAAAACGAATAAGGAAACACCAGAAGAGTAAGAGGTCTTACAAGTACCGGTCGCACTGTGATGATGGCAGAGTAGTGATACTGTGGACAAATGACGACTCATTCGACCCAAAAGACCGACAACCTAGGTATCCATAGACCTAAGATCTGATACCATATTCGGTAACACCCCCAAGTTATTCAGGGAATATTACAGCGCCGTAAGCCCCACCATGGGACCCACAAGGCTAAACTTACGCGGAACTATAAATTTTGACCGAGAAGGTCTACATACAATGGAATGAAAAACAATACAAAGGGTATTCAAAACATAACCAATGTATCCAAAGACATCACAACACAAATCAATACCTCGGCAAACACAGGCCGGAACATCAAGGAAAATGGAAAACAATACTCGAGTATTCAATAACCATTCCAGTACAACAACACTGAATGGAAAACTCAAAACATAACTGGAGGAAAGACACAGTATCACACTTGCCCACCATCTTCATGCCGACCCGATACCTGCCTGTCCACTCTCCTGGAACCTGAAATACATAAAAAGTATTTCCCCCCATAAAGGGGTTAGCCGTCGAATAGCTAGTGCAAGTATATCAAGTATGAAATACAATACTCCTCGACAATAAAGTAAATGTAACCGTCAATTCATCAATTCAAGACTAGTATTCCGGAATAACTAAATCTCATAGCGTCACATCAATACATATATGAATACCGTGGAACCGCACCAAGAGGCTACAGAACCCTCAGGGGACCTGTTGGCCCGCCCCAGAGTGGTTCGTTCATATCATCCGTGGAATCGCACCAAGAGGCTACGAAACCCTCAAGGGACCCGTCGGCCCGCCCCAGAGTGAATATAAATAATCATACCATTAATATATCTTACTTTCAAAGTCGAGAACGTACAATCATAATTATATACTTGCCTTTGAGACATCGAGAAATCGAACGGAAAAAGGGTATGAGTTCGGTAGGTCCAAGAACGCGCTTCCGGCACCTAAACGATTCGCAAGGAATATGGTAATCAATTATCCATATTCAAATTACACGAAGAAACTCCCGAAACCCATCTACGATTCATGAAAATACACGGATAAACAACTAGAGGTTGGAAAATCGTCCAAACTCTCACAAGTCCGAAAACGGCACAATCCAATCCGTAAAATCGTAGGAAAAGCATGCATACGGTATAGATACATCATAATCTCAAGGTCCTCAAGCTTCAAAACGGATAAATCGGATGAATCTACGAAAAACCCCAAAAATCCCAAAAATAGGGTTCTAAGGATTTTTACCTTGATTCGGAGGATAGAAATGTGCTAGATGTTGCATAAACCTTGTTATCCAACCAAGATGACGATATCTGAAGAAGGACTGCCTTAAATCGCCCCAAATCGCCTCTCCCGAGCTCTCCCGATCGGAAAAAGTGGAAATGATGTGAAAATGACAAGTGCAGGGGTTGACTGTCCCCTTATATAATGTCCCAGTCTAGCGCACGCTACGCCTCAATATTAGCATGCGCTAACAGGTCACCTGGTAGTCCAGTGGCTACTGTCATAAGATGTTAGCGCGCGCTACGAAACATCCCTAGCGTGTGCTAACTGGTGTCCTGTCAAAATCTCAGTTCACTGTCTCAGTCCGCTAGCATGCGTTACCTGCTAGTCCAGAAAGTCTGAAACCTCACTGTCTCTGCCGACCAGCCCATTAGCGTGCGCTATCGCTATGGCTTAGTGTGCATTACGTAACAGCTTTAGCGTGCGCTAGCCGAAGCCCAGCGTGCACTACCTGATAGTCCAGAAACCTGGAAACCTCACTGCCTCTGCCGACCAACCCATTAGCGTGCGCTACGGACGGATGTTAGCGTGCGCTACTAACAAGGAATAGCGCACACTAACGAACTCCTAGCGTGCGTTAATCCGCCAGTCCAGAGAGCAGTTCGAGTTACTGGTTCTGACCTGACTGGTCCCTTAGCGCGCGCTACGGCTCAAAGCTAGCGTGCGCTAATCAAGTAGAATTAACGTGCGTTAGCCTAGGCCTAGCGTGCGCTATGTCTCTGGCCCAGAACACTTCCGCAAGGTCTAAACAACACGATCGAGACCCAAACAAGATACGAAACTCAATAACAATATCAACAACATCTCCAAGCGTTTATAGAGCGACAAAATAAGGAGAACGGCAAAGTCAAACAGTCAATAAAAGTATGGGTATTACATATATATAGATATATGTATATGTATATATACAAGTGTAAATATATACATATGTTTGTGAATGTTGAGTGAATGATGTTAATATTAGTTTGACTTACGTAATTTGGATGAGAGTATAATCTAAAGTTATAGGGATATTATAGTCGGTCATGTACATTTTGTTGAATTACGATCGATGGATATACGCAGAGATGGTTGTTTATGCCCGAAAGCGTATTGCGTCGAGTTTTGGATTGATGGTGTGTGTGGTATTATTTAATTACATATTTGGATGTGAAATTGTTGATTGATAGACCCTTTGTGATGATTGTGTGTTGATTGTGATAATCTTTGTGATAATTGACTGTATATTTGGTATGTGAAACAATGTGAATATTTGTTTGTGAGGGACGTCGTATCCGGAGCCTCTGATGGCGGGGCGTGAACTTCGGCCTTGTGTACGCTGCAATGAGCGGCTCCATATGGTTGGTGAACGCTCATGTTTACCTAATGCGTGTTCAAGGGGCGGCTCTTGTGGGAGTGAACGCCAGCTCGGTGACATGTTCAAGGGGCGGCCAACATAGTGGAGTGAACGCCGGTGCACGCAGGTGTGCAAGGGAGGCGCTTAGCAGGCTTATTGGTTACGGATATTTGAATGACAGCTAAGACCCCGATACCGAATGATTTTCGTGTTTCAAAAGTTCTTTCAAATTGTTTTAAAACATTGGTCTCGATAAAGACTGAGATTTGTGCTTCTGAAGTTTATCTCAACTCGTTTAAAACGTTGGTATCACGATTAATTAATCAAGGATATCTGACGAGATTTCCGAGGATTAATTAATCAAGGGGCTTGTGCAGGATTTATCGAAATGAAAGGTTGTGACCTTGATTGTGTTGTGATGATATTCTGTGGATTGGGTCGAGGACCCCATGAGATTGTTGAGACGATTATTCTTGTGATGATATTCTGTGAATTGGGTCGAGGACCCCGTGAGACGATTGATATAATGGTTTTTGTGATGATAGTATTTTGTAAATAGGGTCGAGGACACCGAATAACGTTGACATGGTTTTCTTGTGAAACTATTTTCATATACTGGGTCAAGGACCCCAGAAATCTTGAAATTATTTTCTAAAGCATTTCCATTCTATTTTCAAAACCTCTAACCATTCAAAACGGCCCGAATCAATGATAACGTTTTTAAACCATCTTATCAAAGTATTTTCCTTGTTAAAAAGAGGGTTTTCTAACTGAGTTCTTTGACTCATTGGGGGCTCGTCTAAAGTTTTCATTGATGTTATGTTCTGTAAAGAAAATATGACTGTGTGAATATCTTTCACCGTGTGTAAGTGAATGCTCTTCTGTGCTGGTTGTGTGAATGTGTGGTTCATGTTAAGGCTTCGCGGCTGTCGAGTTTTGTGTTGATATTTTACGTATATCTTGTATATTATGTACTTGTACTAGCAAATTTCAGTTTACTAACCCCCGAGTATTCGGGGGGTGGGTGCCTGTTTTGCGCTCAGGTTGCAGCTCGGAAGCAGTTACGGGATTGGCTTGGAAGAAGATGGAGGACGATGGTGCTAATCACACAAAAGTCGGAGTCTTTTCTTTTGTCAGTATTTCTCTTGTGATCGATTAATACCCGAGATTTTTGTTCCTGGTTATTTTGAATTATTTACTGTTTGTGTCGATTATTTTGCCCCGTTGATGATTATTCAGAATTTCTCTTTATTATGGGCGGTATGATGGACCGTGTCGTGGTGTTCGGAGGATACGACTGGTTGTTGTGTAGGTCGTACAGGTCGTGTATATGCATATGTGACATGGCATATGTACTCCATTCTCTTTTCGCCTCTCTGAGGGCGTTGTGACCCCTCTTTATCATCCACTCTCGAGTTGGTTATGTTCTGGATGCTTTCGGAGCCGTGTCGGGCTCTATATTGGTCCCTTAGTGTAGCACACGAGCAGTCCACACAAGCAGGTGCTCGTGCATGATGCTCGTGCACAACCAGTGCACCAGACAGTGTAGTCTGGCCAATAACAGGGATGCACGAGAAAGCCACATGAGCAGGTGCTCGTGCATGATGCTCGTGCATTGTAACACCCCCATATTTAACCGGAAATATTACAGCGCCGTGGGCCCCGAGATGGAACCCAAAAGGCTAAAAGAAATTTTCGCAAACATTTACAACTGCCCAAGAGGCCAACGACGGTACTATCTTTAAAAATATTCGAAGACGTTATAAAACCTGTTTATCAAAACCGTCGTAAAATCTCATTTCGAAAAGGGCAAGGCCAAACGGCCGAAACTCAAAAGGTTAGAAAAAGATTTCCAAAGTAACTCAAATTACCATAAACAAAAGGTCATTTCAAAATACTCACGCAGCGGAAAAGACAATAGTTAAAAGTACTCTAGCAGCGGAATACAATAACTGATCAGGAAACTCAATACAAAAACATGCCCTAGCCAGTATCCTCCGGGAAGCGCATCTCTCCACGACCGCTACAAGCTCGATATTTCAAGAACCTAAAAAGAAAGCCCACGTCTGGGTCAGCCATAATTTCCAACAATGATAACCGTCACATCACATTAATAATTACATACCAATGAGAATACAAAATAAGAATACGACCAATGTAATCTTATCGTAGTAACTTTACTTACTCAAATAATTCTCGACAGAATAACCGTTATCACATTTCGCATCTCGTACTTGATTAACCAATAAATTCGAACATGATATCTGTATTGTACCTCAAACAATACTCAAGATTCTCAAACTATCATCACCAACCCACGATACGGAAATATATCAGTTCTGACCAATACGATCCATCGGATAGCATCATCAAATCCCAAGACGATAATCGATTGTCCATCAAAAGACGAATATCAAAGGAAATGCGGAACATACCTCGAGATGCACAATACCACGACAATCATGTTAGTCTAATCTGAGATCAGATCAATGCAACATACGGGCACGGTCCTAACACAAGACCTACAAATGCATACTCATATGACAACGTCAATATGCTCAAAACAATAACAACAGTGTATACTCAATGGAAATCTCATGATCCAGCGCCCTCAGCATAGATCCCAAGATGATCCTACTAGATCAGCACGAGGTGGATAACCAACAATATACATATACACAAAACAACACATGATAAAATCAATAATGCGAATCCACATGATTCCATCAACACAATACCGGGTAATCCAACGATCCAGCGCCCTCAGCATAGATCCCCATGATGATCCCGTCGGACCAATGCATGGTGGAAAACCTGTCCAACGATCCAGCGCCCTCAGCATAGATCCCCATGATGATCCCGTCGGACCAACGCATAGTGGACATCTGATCCAGCGCCCTCAGCATAGATCCTCATGACCCCATCGGATCATTTACAACATAAACAATGCAATTATGCATACATATATGCAACTCAATATGTCCATCAACATGAACAACATATGAATCAAAACATGAACGACACTATGATGACACAACTAGGATGACTTCATGTTCAGCAACATGAATGACAACCTGCATGATCAACAACATCAATGCTAAACCGAATTAAACTAAGATACTTGTCCCGAGTCCTTCAGGAGAAATCTCTATGTCAAATCATCACCAGCATTTATCCTCAATGCTCGGCGATTCAACGTACCACGAACTATAGATATTCATATCCTCATCTCTATCGCAACGTAACCTTGATACCCGAATATGCCGATAACCGAGATAAAGCATATACATTATGATTTAATTGTTAGGAGTATGCCCTCGAATGCCACTCAGAGGATGTTGAGTGAGGGCATTGTACTTGTAATTATGTAAATCATTAATATAAGGCAATGAATGTTTCTTTATTTACTAGCAGTTACTGGCATTCCTAACTCGTAAATATACATATAGAAACTAGTCCGTGTATTTGAGAACAAAACGTTCCACTCCTTATTTGATAAGGGGGTCGGCACTGGAAAGGTTTATAGCTCAAATACTTAATCGTTCTCAAGTCGATGAAACTTGACTGGGCGTTAAGTTTATGTGAAGACTTGTATGACGTGTTCTTTGACATGGAGAGTGCTTGTCGAACACTAATGGTTAGTGGGAGCACACGTTATAGGTATGCTAATTGGATTAGTATACTCCAACCGACTCACCCTCGATTTGTCACACGGATTTCACTCTAGTACAGTCAATGGCGGAATCGAAAGGTTTTGATAGGTATTCGTGAACCTTCGACTTGAGGATTTAGTATGGATGTGCTTGTGACATTAAGATTTTCATTAGAGTAGTTCGACCCTATAAACCGGGAGGTGGGGGTCAACCTCGACGTGCATCTTAACGGACAAGTAGCAGGTCCTACTGAATACCAAGATAGAATTCTTTCTCCCGTTAGTGAACGGTGTTGGAACAATATCTTTTAGATCATTTTGATGATGTGTTATTAAAACCAAAATTTACTTAAAACATATTTTTCCTTCAGTTAACGTACGTAACGCAAACCATCTTAACGTACGTAACATTCACGATTTATGCGCAAGATTTTGATCTGATTAACGTACGTAACTCGTCTATCATAACGTACGTAACACTCATTGTTTTCGCAAGTTTTTCTGAACAGGTAACGTACGTAACCGGAGTTATCTAACGTACGTAATGCTTGAATAATTCTGACCGTTGGAAAAGTCACTAGCCGTTGCAACAAGTCGTCACACTCAACGGATCTCTGACCGGAATATTACGTACGTAACCGTGCAGCTCATAACGTACGTAACGTATATTATCATAGCTCACTGGACCAGTTCTTTACTGTTCGTTACGGCCGCTATTCATAGCATATAACGTACGTAACGTTCATAACGTACGTAACCATCAGCATGTAACGTACGTAATCAGTTAAACTGTTCCAACGGGAATATGAGCTCAAGAAGGCTATAACTAGCCAACTTCATGGAGATTGAAGATATATACACAAGCATTCTGAGCCTACTAGCTGTAACACCCCCAATCCGCTCAGGGATATTACACGCCGTAGACCCTCTCCTCGAGGATCTACCAGGCTGATAACTAAAATCAAACATCTAAACATTGCCTTTAAGGCTAAAATAACTCAGTAGACCGATTTGGTCTTTCGATAATAACATACAACTCAATTCCAAACACATACCTACGCAGGGGTCAAAATACAATAAACTCCCGTACAACGGGGAAAAGATACTGCAGCGGAAAAGAAAATACAACTAGACCAATATGACATCAACGGATCCTCGTGTGATTAGTATCGTTCATCTTTCATCATCCTTCGTGCCGACCCTGTGCTATGCTCCAAAACCTGAATGCAAAAATAGACATCCACCCCTCGAATACTCGGGGGTTAGCAAAACTCCACTGTTTTGCTAGTGCAAGTACAAGTGCAGAAATACGAGCCATACAATTCACATTCCACGAATAACAACAATCAGGAATACTCAAAGATTCAAATACAGCGAAACGAATACTTCCCGAGGCAAGAGTTTGAGTAAAACTTTACAAATCCAAAAGATCACAAATCACGAGAACGGTTTGCAAAATGGGTTAAAATACCCTCGGGAGTTTTAATAGAAAACAATCTAGGATTATCAAATCCTTCTCTTTCCAAAATCAACAGGGGTCACAGCCCAAAGGTTTTGTTTTCGCAAATAGAAAACCGACGACAATTCACAGGGCTAGAGCCCAACATCACGTGTCCTCGACGGACATAAAAATCAACACAACGTAATCACGCACGCGCATCGCCTAGGACCGGGACGAAGCCACAAATCCCACTCGAGGCCTCGAAGGACCCTCCCGAGCTGGCTAGCGAAACAAATCACACACATGCATCGCCTTGGGAATAGGGTAATACCATTGATCCCGCCCGAGGCCTCGAAGGACCCTCCCGAGCTGGCTAGCTAAACAAATCACAACATATTTGGCGCTCACGGTTGGATCAATCACTTGTTGCATCCTGACCACATGATCACATGCCATGTGTCACCGTAGTTTTTCTTAGGCTCTCACAGTTGGATCAATCTCTTGTTGCTTCCTGGCCACATGATCACATGCCACGTGCCACCGTAGACCCCGCCCACATCCACACAATCACACACATAGCACAATGCAACAAAGATATCCAAACAATTCACTCAGAGGCATCAAACACTTAGCAAAACACCACGTCAAACCACAACGCACCGAAATGAAACAATATACGTCCACACGCAAATACCAAGTGCACCATCAACACCAAACATATCCATAGGACTCACATAGTCACTTACAACCCACACAATTTACAAATCACACGCGTTTTAAAAATGAACCTTTTAACGAGGCTAGCCGAATCTTTTGAAAACTCGTTGCAAACAATCAAACAAACATATAAAGACAATCACCAATTACCATATCCACAAAACAAGAAAAGTATGGGCAAGGTACTTGCCTCGAATAAGAACAACGCGGAGAATCGACGAAACTAGGTTGGCACGAACCGACTACGATCTCGCCGACTCCACCGAACGACAATCCACAACAATGAACTACAAACGAAAACAATAACAACGAAAATGAATTCCAAAGTACGACCCAAAGCCGCTGAATTCAAAGAACAAATGACGAAGGTTCAAGGATTCCCCCCAAAACGGCCAAGAACACGATTCGTCCCCACAAAACACGAAAACGGAAATCCAAGTTGAAATATGGATATACAATCCATAGAATGTGTTTAACAACATCATTTAACCACAATCTATCCAACAAAAACGGATGGAAAACGAGATCGAGAACAAATCCCCCAAAAAGTCGATTCGAAGGAAATCAAGAAATATACTTCGATTCGACGAAGAACAATGGATTAATTGATGTTAAATACAAGAATACTACCAAGATTAATCATACCCATCATGATTTAATCAAAAACACGGAACAAATCGGACAAAAATGCAAAAACCCCAAATTCACGAAATTAGGGTTCTAAGGAAGATTACCTTGATTCGCTGGATCAAAGGATGATAACGGATGATTGATTGATGTTATGAACTCAAGAACTTCATGGATTTGTTGTTAAACAACATGGCTCGAAGATCTCCAAGTCTCCAGCCACGGAAGAGAAGGAGAGGAAATGAAAAACGAGATAAAATGTGACTGCTCTATCACATTTATCTTGGGCGGCGCGCGCTAAGTGCCGAGCTAGCGCCTTATCGGCTCGAGCCGCAATCCGATGACCCTTTGGACTAGCCGCTCGGCAGGTAGCTTGCGCGACCTTGGCCGTAGCATGCGCTACTGCCGGGCGTAAGCGTCTGCGGCGTCAAGCGATGGCGTCGTTACTGCCGAGCCTGGCCGATTCGAACCCCTGGACTCCATTGTCAGACGATAAGCGTCATAACCGCCGGCGGTAGCGTCGCTACACTGCCGGTTAGCGCGACCTTCCGGCCGTAGCGTCGCTATGCGGTTCTGCCGCACCGTCGGCCGGTGCCGCAATCGTCCGGCGATCCATGGCCGTCCGGCGGTCTTTCGAACACCAGGGCTCGACGACTCGATTTCCGAAAACGTACGGAACGAACACGATGAAAAGTTCGCGGGCAACAACAACGACCCGAAATGAAAACATAATGCAATAATTAATCGTACGCGACCAAGAAACGGGTCGAGATAACAATTACAGATACGGATACCCGTAACTTTCAGTAAATTACAAAATGGCCCAAAACGCCCGAAAATCACGATACATGATCGAATAACTAAACCGAAGTTCACAACACGTCTAACAAAGTTAAACGTACTTATGGAAAACTCGAAACAGCAGTTTCGACCGAGATTCGCAAGAATAGAACTCAAGTGCGGAAAAGTCGCTAAAAAGCACGGAACTCAACAAAACGACACCGAAACGAACTCGGATGACAAAAAGTGTAGAATTAATCATTCTCAGAATGACGAAACGGTCATGAGCGAGTCGTAAAAACGGACTTCCGCCGAAAAACAGAAATTAACGGAAATCGAAATTACGGGTTTTACATTCTACCCTCCTTAAAAGAAGTTTCGTCCCGAAACTTAAAATAAGTAGGGAGAAGCAATATCCCCTGCCAGGAAAACTCGACGAGATACGCAAAAACCGAAAACTCACGCCCGACGGCGAAACGCTGCAAGAAACGCAAAGAGACATACGGCCTGAAAACAGGCTCTACGACGATCAACACAACGCCACCGGTAGAAACATAATAAAACCAACAAGTGACAAGCGTCATCAAATGGATAATATAGTAAAGTCAATTATCCGAACAATCACAAAACACAACGAACGAACATCAATATGATTGACCGACCCAACGGTACATCAATCAAAACGCGAGCCAATCGCTGAACAAATACGGAATTCCACCGCCCAAGGGTTGGAAGATCGAAAACGAGACTAATTTCCAGAACTGAAGGGAATTACGAAGGAGCCTGAACGCTCAACAATCACGAAACGAGAACAAAAACCGAACAAACAAACGATCGAGACAACAAAAATCGAACTATCATGTCTGAAACACAAAGGATAATAAAATTCAAACAACAACTCCCAGGATGACCTGGTGAGAACAGCAAGACGTGCTTTCCCATAAGATCCACAGGAAAGGGAAATGCGATTGAAAAGTCACAACGACAAATGAGTTATTCCGAACAATACCACACTCGTTCGATCAACAAAAGCAAGGGGCAGGACAAGCTCAGAAAATGTCAACGAACATAAACGAGTCGACAGAGTCGAAAATACAGAAGTTCAAAATCCTATCCACTTCGAATAAAAGAATTAGTAGAACCAAAAGATGTTGCTTCTGGACAAGGTTCACAAAAATCGAACCAAATTCGGAAAAGTCACAGCGATAACCAGATCGACCCACAACAAGATCACAGTTCGTTCGGACGATGAAACCGAAATACAGAACAAGTTCATAAACTATCAACGAACATGAGCGAATCGATAGACTGGAGAAAGAGGAAATACAGAAGTCAAAATAGTACGGGTACTACCCCCGACCTCGTCCACGAAATTCACAAAAATGGGAGCAAGGTAACAAGACACTAAACAACCGACACATAACGGAACCATCACCGATGCACACGGTCATACCAAACCAAGCTCTAACAGCTCACACATGAGCGACAACGCAGAAATCACTACGAGGCGACAATATTCAATACCAACATCCCACCTCTCACAAGGGGCTAACACAACAAATGTGTGGAAAACGACTCAACGCCCACACCGCCGATTCGATCATACTCGGGAGCAAACATCATAAGGACAATGCGACATCATACATACATACCCAGCCCTCTGTTAGGAGTATGCCCTCGAATGCCACTCAGAGGTTGTTGAGTGAGGGCATTGTACTTGTAATTATGTAAACCATTTATATAAGGCAAATGAATGTTTCTTTATTTACTGGTAGTTACTGGCATTCCTAACTCGTAAATAAACATATAGAAACTAGTCCATGTATTTGAGAGCAAAACGTTCCACTCCTTATTGGATAAGGGGGTCGGCACTGGAAAGGTTATAGCTCAAATACTTAATCGTTCGCAAGTCGATGAAACTTGGTAGGCGTTAAGTTTATGTGAAGACTTGTATGACGTGTTCTTTGACATGGAGAGTGCACTGTCGAACACTAATGGTTAGTGGGAGCACACGTTATAGGTATGCTAATTGGATTAGTATACTCGAACTCACCCTCGATTCGTCACATGGATTTCACTCGGGACGATCAATGACGGAATCGAAAGGTTGTGATAGGTATTCGTGAACCTTCGACTTGAGGATTTAGTAGGGATGTGCTTGTGACGTCAAGATTTTCATTAGAGTAGTTCGACCACCTTAAACCGAAGGCGGGGTCAACCTCGGCGTGCATCTTGACGGGCAAGTAGCGAGTCCTACGAATACCAAGATAGAATTCTTTCTCCCGTTAGTGAGCGGGTTATATGTCCTATGCGGTTATTGCGAGATGAGATCATAAGTCTTTGGCCAAAGCATTGGAGCTAGTTGTATTAGATACGGCGACTCGATGATCTCGATTTGCATTAACGCATGCATAGCGTCAAGTACGGATATGGTTTGGTACCGTGACCTATAACTTGATCGGGACATTTGAAAGAAGGGTTTATCATTATCTTGGTATTCACGAGAATGGTTCTTGAATGATCCCAATCATTCCTTCTCGATCGGAGTGCAGTGTAGGCCACCCAGTGGCTAGGTGGTGCTACTACTCTTTGGTTCCTCCCATTCTTGACCGAGACGGACCTACCGAGTCGCGCATTAGGATTGACAACGGAATGAATCGAGCTCAGTCTCTCATTATGAATATTAGATATTGGTTCGCTAGGTTTGGACCATTGGATGTTTAAATCGATTTATTGGATAAATTGATTTACGGCTAATGAATTAAATAAATTCTTGGGTGATTAATTTAATTCATGAATATAATTATTTCTTGGAGAAATTAATTATGTTATTTTGTATTTGATATGTTTAATTAATTGGATTAATTAAGCGACATAAATACATCGGAGCGGAATAGGAGTTTATCTGTTTGGACTCACGGGAGTCCGAAGCAGACGAACTCGACCGTTTTCTAGCATGGGCCAACCCCCCACTTATTACCATGTGTGTGTATTGACTTGTCCCCATCATGGTTTTGGAATCTCATGTGATTGAGGGGACAAGTATCATATACATTATATGGGGAATCAAATCATGACATATGTATTTGTTTTCATGTGGGTTGAATAAGAATATATAGAAGACTTTGATCTCTCATCCTTACAATACTTCTTGTCATTTACGTATCATTGAGTTTGAGAGAGAGAGAAAATTGTTTTCTCTTTAGTCATCTTCTTCTTCAACCTTGTTCTTGTTTTTCTTAGAGAAAAATATCAAGACATAAAGAGAGAGTAAGATTAAAACACTTAGAGTGTAGTAATCTTTACATATATAGCTTCATCACCTAGCTCTAGCCGTATCCTCGGAGGATAGCAAGGTGTTGTCATTCCGTTCGTTTCTCCGGCGCGTGGCAAGTAGAGACGCGGTGCTTTCGGCGTTGGATCGTTCAAGAGCTTGGGGAATAGCTCAAGAGAAGGTTACCATTTAGTCAACGGACTTCGAGGGTTAGTTTCTTACGACTCTTGCTTTTCGTTTATATATTCGTATATACGTAGCTCGATCGATCCTCGTAGGGATTCGGATCGAATTAATTTTCGTTTTACCGCTTCCGCTGGGCCTTCGTTTTAGGCACCGAATCCCAACACCCTCAACGGGAATGGATAGGTTTTAAAAACGAAAACCTCATTTTGAAAATAATTTAGAAAAACACCGGTTGATCTTGAGTATCACCTTTCAAAAAAAAGTATAAACGTGAAACATCGTTATCGAGACTTTGGAGAACCATTTCGCATTTGATAAAAATGAGGACACTTTCTCTTAGTAAAAACTTTCAGAATATTCGACCCTCGGGTCTAAATAAAAGTGTTTCCAAAACATGGAAAATATCTCAAAATATTTTGGTCCTCGAGGTAGAAGAATTTGGAAACATATTGTGGCACCTTGGATGTACCACGAGAAAATAATTCATTTTAAAAGTACGTCTCGAAATTTATTTTCTAATATACTCAAGGTTTTCAAAGATAATTCAATGGGCTAGAATGCCCAAAAATTTCAGGTAATTACACAAAACTTTATAGCGCCGTGGATCCTGCATCGGAACCCACCAGGCTAAAAACCATTTACAAAAATGCCAAAAAGGCCGATGACGGTAATGTTTCAAAAACTTACAAAAGCCATTTACAAAATGTTAAATACCGTTATAAGAATTTCGCTAAAATGATCAAGACCACAATATCAAAATCTCGGTTAATGGAATTGATTTTCGAAATAAAACTCAGTCGGTAAAATACCGAAAGCTATTACAAAAGAACTCACGCAGCGGATAAAAGAAATAAAGTCAAACATGCACAATCCAGCAACACTACTCCACACATAAACGAAATATGAGGGTCAAATAACCACATATCAAGAAATCAAAATCCATAAGAGGATTCCGTCACTTAACAATTAATCATAAAAAAATAGCTCGTGTCACACGAGGCACAACACAAAGAAGGGAGACTTACATCCACAGGTCGCACGAAGATGATGATCACCCCACGATACTAATCACGACCAACAAACTCAGACGATGCGTCGCGACACGACTTAGTCAGACAAAATCCGACAAGACAAAACTCAACAGACACCACTGACCCGACAACCTAGGTTTCCACAACCTAAGCTCCGATACCATTTATGTAACACCCCCAATCCGCTCAGGGATATTACACGCCGTAGACCCTCTCCTCGAGGATCTACCAGGCTGATAACTAAAATCAAACATCTAAACATTGCCTTTAAGGCTAAAATAACTCAGTAGACCGATTTGGTCTTTCGATAATAACATACAACTCAATTCCAAACACATACCCACGCAGGGGTCAAAATACAATGAACTCCCGTACAACGGGGAAAAGATATTGCATCGGAAAAGAAAATACAACTAGACCAATATGACATCAACGGATCCTCGTGTGATTAGTATCGTTCATCTTTCATCATCCTTCGTGCCGACCCTGTGCTATGCTCCACAACAATCAGGAATACTCAAAGATTTAAATACAGCGAAATGAATACTTCCCGAGGCAAGAGTTTGAGTAAAACTTTCCAAATCCAAATGATCACAAATCACGAGAACGGTTTGCAAAATGGTTTAAAATACCCTCGGGAGTTTTAATAGAAAACAATCTAGGATTATCAAATCCTTCTCTTTCCAAAATCAATAGGGGTCACAGCCCAAAGGTTTTGTTTTCGCAAATAGAAAACCGACGACAATTCACAGGGCTAGAGCCCAACATCACGTGTCCTCGACGGACATAAAAATCAACACAACGTAATCACGCACGCGCATCGCCTAGGACCGGTACGAAGCCACAAATCCCACTCGAGGCCTCGAAGGACCCTCCCGAGCTGGCTAGCGAAACAAATCACATACATGCATCGCCTTGGGAACAGGGTAATACCATTGATCCCGCCCGAGGCCTCGAAGGACCCTCCCGAGCTGGCTAGGTAAACAAATCACAACATATTTGGCGCTCACGGTAGGATCAATCACTTGTTGCATCCTGACCACATGATCACATGCCATGTGTCACCATCGTTTTTCTTAGGCTCTCACGGTTGGATCAATCACTTGTTGCATCCTGGCCACATGATCACATGCCACGTGCCACCGTAGACCCCGCCCACATCCACACAATCACACACATAGCACAATGCAACAAAGATATCCAAACAATTCACTCAGAGGCATCAAACACTTAGCAAAACACCACGTCAAACCACAACGCACCGAAATGAAACAATATACGTCCACACGCAAATACCAAGTGCATCATCAACACCAAACATATCCATAGGATTCACATAGTCACTTACAACCCACACAATTTACAAAACAAACGCGTTTTAAAAATGAACCTTTTAACAAGGCTAGCCGAATCTTTTGAAAACTCGTTGCAAACAATCAAACAAACATATAAAGACAATCACCAATTATCATATCCACAAAATAAGAAAAGTATGGGCAAGGTACTTGCCTCGAATAAGAACAACGCGGAGAATCGACCGAAGTAGGTTGGCACGAACCGACTACGATCTCGCCGACTCCACCGAACGACAATCCACAACAATGAACTACGAACGAAAACAATAACAATGAAAATGAATTCCAAAGTACGACCCAAAGCTGCTGAATTCAAAGAACAAATGACGAAGGTTCAAGGATTCCCCCCAAAACGGCCAAGAACATGATTCGTCCCGACAAAGCACGAAAACGGAAATCCAAGTTGAAATATGGATATACAATCCATAGAATGTGTTTAACAACATCATTTAACCACAATCTATCCAACAAAAACGGATGGAAAACGAGATCGAGAACAAATCCCCCAAAAAGTCGATTCGAAGGAAATCAAGAAATATACTTCGATTCGACGAAGAACAATGGATTAATTGATGTTAAACACAAGAATACTACCAAGATTAATCATACCCATCATGATTTAATCAAAAACACGGAACGAATCGGACAAAAATGCAAAAACCCCCAAATTCACGAAATTAGGGTTCTAAGGAAGATTACCTTGATTCGCTGGATCAAAGGATGATAACGGATGATTGATTGATGTTATGAACTCAAGAATTTCATGGATTTGTTGTTAAACAACATGGCTCGAAGATCTCCAAGTCTCCAGCCACGGAAGAGAAGGAGAGGAAATGAAAAACGAGATGAAATGTGACTGCTCTGTCACATTTATACTGGGCCGGACTAGCGCGCACTAGGCTGCCGAGCTAGCGTGCGCTATCGGCCCAGGCCGCAATCCAGTGACCCTTTGGACTAGCTTTCGGCGAGTAGCGTCTGCGACCTTGGCCGTAGCGTGCGCTACTGCCGGCCGTGGCGTCTGCGGCGTCAAACGATAGCGTGCGCTACTGCCGAGCTGGCCGATTCGAGAACCCACGGACTCCACTGTCGAACCGATAAGCGTCGCAACACGGCCGTGGCGTCGCTACACTGCCGGTTAGCGCGCGACCTTGGCCGTGGCGTCGCTTCGCCGGTTCTGCCACACCGTCCGGTGCCGCAATCGTCCGGCCCGATCCATGTCGTCGGCGGTGCTCGAACACCAGGGCTCGACGACTCGATTTCCGAAAATGTACGGAACGAACATGACGAAAAGTTTGCGGGCAACAACAACGACCCAAAATGAAAACATAATGCAATAATTAATCGTACGCGACCAAGAAATGGGTCGAGACAACAATTACAGATACGGATACCCGTAACTTTCAGTAAATTACAAAATGGCCCAAAACGCCCGAAAATCAGGATACATGATCGAATAACTAAACCGAAGTTCACAACACGTCTAACAAAGTTAAACGGACTTACGGGAAACTCGAAACAGCAGTTTCGACCGAGATTCGCAAGAATAGAACTCAAGTGCGGAAAAGTCGCTAAAAAGCACGGAACTCAACAAAACGACACCGAAACGAACTCGGATGACAAAAAGTGTAGAATTAATCATTCTCAGAATGACGAAACGGTCATGAGCGAGTCGTAAAAACGGACTTCCGCTTGCATTAGGTACGATTCAGATCCTTTTGCAACCAGTTAGTGTCTTATTCGATTCGGGAGATACGCATTCTTTTATATCTTTGAACTGTGTTAATCGTTTGAAAATCTCGTGCTTGTATGATTGTGAACCTTATGTTGTGGGATTACCGAGCGGAGAGAAAATTGTGGGAACCCTAGAAGCTAGAGATTTTCCAGTGTCTATAGGAGGGAGAGATTGGCCATCGAATCTTATTGTAGTTGACATCTACGGTGACGAATTAATTCTCAGAGACGATTGGATCAACCGTTATGGAGCTATTCTGAATTACCGAAAGAGAGTCATTTCTATCATTGCGGATGATGGATCTGAACACTTATTCCAAGGATGGAGACCGGGAAGCTCGAGAAAATTGATCAAAGCAATGAAAGCCGTGAAATTACTGAAGCAGGGATGTCATGGACTTTGGTGCTATGCCATGAGGAAAGAGGAAGGAGTAGAGCTCTCGTCTATTTCAGTTGTGAATGAGTTCTCAGATGTATTTCCTGACGAACTACCTGGGTTACCTCCGCAGAGAGAAGTGGAGTTCACTATCGAATTAGAGCCTGGAGCAGCTCCTATTTCCAGAGCACCATACCGCATGGCGCCAACCGAAATGTATGAACTCAAGAAGCAACTGGAGGAATTGTTACAGAAGGGTTATATTCAACCTAGCGTTTCTCCTTGGGGAGCGCCCGTTCTCTTTGTCCGGAAGAAAGACGGATCCCTCCGACTGTGTATTAATTACAGGGAGCTCAACAAGATGACGATCAAGAATAAGTATCCTATCCCTCGGATCGAAAAAAAAAGAAATTAACGGAAATCGAAATTACGGGTTTTACATTAGCATACTCAAGCAATATCAAGCAAACATTTTGAGAGATATACTTATTCTAGATTGTGATACGAGAAGATTTGTTCTATAATCTCTAATCTTCATTCTTGTATCAAAGAGCGATATATTGTGAAAGTCGAGTTCCTACAAGAGTATTTTTGTGAGGTTGTTCTTGAGCCCGGAAATCAAGAAATTGTAAGAAGTTGGCACTAAACTAGAAAGTGCAATTCTAAGTTCTAAGAAAAGTCCTAGTCGATAAAACTAGGTAGGGGACATAGGCTTCGTTAATAGCCGAACCTCTCGAACAAATTCTTGTGTTCTTTCTTTTCTGCATTCTAATTACTCCTATATTTTGCTTCCGCATAAAAAGAGTTCAATACTCTTATCCGCACTATTCAACCCCCCCTTCTAGTGGCGGTACCAATCTAACAATTGGTATCGGAACGGTCTCTTTATCACCAGATTAACACCCGCTAGAGAAAAGATCCAGAAATAGCCTTTATCCACTCCTCCGTTGAAGGCAACGCTCTCAATCGCCCACCCTTCTTCGATGGTTCGAACTTTATGACATGGAAGAAGAAGATGTCCATCTTCATCCGAGCTCACGATATTGAAATATGGAAGGTCATTGCCCTTGGACCTACCATTCCTAAGAAGACGGATGGCTCTCTCAAAGGTTTCGAAGAGTACGACGATGCCGACTGGAAGAACGATCACTTCAACAGTAAATCCACTCAATTGCTTTACTGTGCTCTCAATCCAGAAGATCACAATAGAATTTCTTCGTGCGAGACGGCAAAAGAAATCTGGAAAATGTTAGAGATCACCCATGAAGGTACGAGTCAAGTTAAGGAAACCAAAATCAATATGCTTCTTCACGATTATGAACTCGTCACTATGAAAGAAGAAGAAAGCATTACCACTATGCTTGACCATTTCTCGGCAATCACTAATGGGCTAGCTTCATTCGGGAAACTGATATCAAGTAGTGATAAAGCCAAGAAAATCCTTCGGTCTCTACCAAGAGAATGGGACGCTACTGTTACGACTATCATGGAGTCGAAAGACCTCAATACCATAGAATTCAGCACTCTCATCGGATCTCTCATTAATTATGAGATTGTCATTAAATCTCGAAGTTCGAAACCAAAACCTAAGGAGAGAGAAAAGACAATCGCTTTCAAAGCCAAAGAAGAAAGTGATCTAGAGGATGAACCTATCGAAGAAGAGAACGAAGAAACTGCCTTTTATGCCGAAAACATAAAGAAATTCAAAAATCTTCTACAAAGGCGCCGGAGAGACATCAAGCAAGAATCAAGGGATGAATCCAAAAAGACTCACTTACCTCAAAACAAAAAGTTCGACAACACTTGTTGAAGGTGCGGCGTTCCAGGCCATTTTGCGAAAGATTGTCGTGCTGCTGCTCCAATAAGTTCATCAAAACCACCTCACGAAAAGTTCAAAAAGAAGGAAGTTTATGTCGCCACATGGAGCGATGATGATGAGGATGATGAACCACAAGTCCAAACCAATCTTGCTCTAATGGCCCGCGCATCCGAAGATAGTGACGAAGAAGTCGAGGTACAAGCAAGGAAGACAACATTATCAAATAAATGGTATGTTGATAGTGGATGTTCAAATCACATGAGTGGAAATGAACATCTATTCACGGAGCTGAAAAAGGAAGATCGTGGCTGTGTTACCTTTGGCGATAATAAAAAGGGCCAAATAAAAGGGACAGGTAAAATTGGTAAGAAACCTTTACCTACTATTGAAAATGTTCTATTTGTTGATGGACTTTGCCATAATCTCCTAAGTGTTTCCCAACTTTGTGACACCGGTCTTAAATTAATCTTTGAAATTACGCATTGCACGGCAATGAGAAAAGACCAAATCATTTTTATTGGATTGCGTTATGGAAATATTTACATTGTTGATCTCCAAGATGAATCTTCTTTTAACGGAAAATGTCTACTTTCATACTATGAAAATGCCATTATTTGGCACCGAAAATTGGGACATGCCTCTTTACCACTTCTTTCAAAATTGGCCAAAAATGATATTGTTCGTGGTCTACCAAAATTAAATTTTAGAAAAGACCACATTTGTGAGGTCTGTATTAAAGGTAAACATGCAAGAGGCTCGTTTAAACCAAAAATGGAAATTTCCACTAATCGCATTCTTGAATTAATTCATATGGATTTAATTGGTCCGTCTCGACATGCCAGTCTAACAGGTAAACTTTATACTTTAGTTATTGTCGAATATTTTTCAAGATTTACTTGGGTAAAATTCTTAGCTAATAAAGATGATGCTTTTAACGAGTTTGTTAAGTGGTGTAAGGTTACCCAGAAGGAAAAAGAATTACCAGTTATCGCCATTCGAACCGATCATGGTGGAGAATTTGATTCTAATCTCTTTGAAGATTGGTGCGATAAATATGGTATTGGGCACAACTTTTCGGCACCTCGGACACCTCAACAAAATGGAGTTGTCGAGAGGAAGAATCACTCTCTAGAAGAAATGAGCCGAACAATGCTTAATGAGTATGGTCTTCCTAAATATTTTTGGGCTGAAGCCGTTAACACTGCTTGTTATGTTATTAATCGTGTCCATCTCAGGAGGAACATAATGATGACTCCTTATTAGATTTTTAAAGATAAAAAGCCCAATTTATCTTATTTTCATCCATTTGGGTGTAAAGTGTTTATTCATAATAATGGTAAGGATAATTTGGGTAAATTCGATTCAAAATCAGATATTGGTATATTTCTTGGTTATTCTACTAATAGTAAAGCGTATCGTGTATTTAATTGTAGAAGAGGCTCGATAGAAGAATCTATTCATGTAAAATTCGATGATACAGTTTTACCCCCGAGAAAGGTTGTTTTTTATGATGATGCAGGTATGATTCCAGCTAACGAAGTATCCGATATAAAGGAGTTGGAGAAGCTCGACGTAAGCTCGGACAAACAGGAGGAAAATACTTACAACCTTCCTAAAGATTGGGCAAATGTGAAACACCATCCGATGGAACAAATTCTCAGAAAAATCGATGAAGGTGTACGAACTAGGAGGAATATAAATGATTGTATTAACAATATTGCATTTATTTCTCTTACAGAACCAAAGAATATCGATGAGGCCATAAATGATGAGAATTGGGCTATTGCTATGCAAGAAGAGCTAAACCAATTCGAAAGAAATAATGTTTGGGAATTAGTTCTGGCACCGGTAGACAAATCAATCATTGGTACCAAATGGGTTCATAAAATCAAAACCGATGATGATGGTCTCCCTATTAAAAATAAATCGAGGTTGGTCGCCCAAGGTTATAATCAAGAAAAAGGCTTGGATTATGAAGAAACATTCGCTCCTGTTGCTCGTCTTGAAGCTATTCGTCTTCTCTGTGCTTTTGCCGCATACAAGAAGATCAAACTCCATCAAATGGATGTAAAAAGCGCATTCCTAAATGGAATCATCCAGGAGGAAGTGTATGTCAGGCAACCGCCGGGTTTTGAAGACTATGATCATCCGAATCATGTGTACAAGCTCCATAAAGCTCTCTATGGATTAATACAAGCTCCGAGAGCATGGTATGATCGTCTAAGCTCTTTTCTTAATTCAAATGGGTATAAAAGAGGTAATGTCAATAATACCCTATTCATTAAGGTTTTAAGTGATGATATGTTAATTTGTCAAATTTATGTGGACGATATTGTTTTTGGTGCAACTAACGAATCTCTGTCCAAAGAATTTTTAAATCTTATGAAGGGAGAGTTCGAAATGAGTATGATGGGAGAGTTGAAAAAATTTCTCGGACTCCAAATTAGGCAACTCAATGACGGAATTTTCATTCATCAATCCAAGTACGTCAATGAGCTTCTAAAGAAATTTAAGATGGAAGATTGCAAAGAAATATCCACTCCTATGTCTTCCACTCTTAAACTCGATAAAGATGAAAAAGGTAAATCTGTTGACCAAAAACAGTATCGAGGTATGATCGGATCTTTACTTTACTTAACTGCATCTCGACCTGATATAATGTTTGCTACTTGTCTATGTGCTCGTTTTCAAGCTAATCCTAAAGAATCTCATCTCATTGCATGTAAACGGATTTTTCGATATTTAAAATATACTGCTGGTTTAGGCCTATGGTATCCTTCTAGCATTGATTTTCAACTTTTTGCATATAGTGATGCCGATTTCGGTGGATGTAAAATTGATAGAAAAAGCACCACCGGAACTTGTCATTTTATGAGTTCGTGTTTAATTTCATGGGGGAGTAAGAAACAGACTAGTGTCGCTACTTCCACAGCTGAAGCAGAATATGTGGCTGCGGGAAGTGCATGTGCACAAGTCCTTTGGATCAAAAATCAATTACTTGATTATGGCATCGAACTTAAAAATACTCCTATCTTTTGTGACAATACGAGTGCCATTAATTTAAGCAAAAACCCCATTTTGCATAGTAGGACAAAACACATAGAAATTCGTCACCATTTTATTCGTGACCATGTCCAAAATGGGAATGTTCGTCTCCAATTTGTTGGTACTAATGAACAATTGGCGGATATTTTTACAAAACCATTACCCGAAGAGGCTTTCAATTTTATTCGCATAAATTTAGGAATGGGACATGTTGATCATTTTTAAATGTTGCATACTCATCATAGTCACATTAAATGGTCATTTAAATCGGGACATCATCGAAAGGAAAAGACTATTCATTTGGTCCTGCTTACGTATGGTAGGGGCGGTCCATTACGTACGTAATAGGACCTTACGTACGTTACATGTTGTTACGTTACGTACGTAACAAATCGCAGGATTCAGTCCAGAGAGTTCAGGTTTTCACGTTACGTACGTTACAGAAGGGATATAACGTACATAATCCGCATTTGACCCTAACATATATAAACCCTTTTCGACCGTCCCCCTTTCATTTTCTTCAATCCCTAGCGTCGTCTACGAAGAACTCCCTGCAAAATCTACCTAAACTTCAAAATCATCCATCAAACCTTCACTTTTTGACCGATTCAATCTCCATGGCATCCAGAACCGGAAAGAAGAGAAGAGGAGAAACCTCCCAATCATCTTCCACGGCTTCCGGTGAACCATCCTTTCGGAATGCTCAGGCTATGAAAATCTTCAACGAAATCCTTATCGACGAAGAGGTAACTCCGAGTCACCACTTTGATTTCGAATCTCTGAACTCTGGTGGTGTTGCTATCGAAGAATTCTTCGATATGCTTGGGATAAATCATTTTGTTAGCCTTGCTCGACCAATATATGTGGACTGTGTAAAAGAGTTTTATGCAAAAAAATTTGTCACGTATGATGCTGATGGACTTGCTGTGGTTAACTCTCTTGTGCGTGGTAAACCTATATCCTTTGATGCCGTAAAACTGTCGGAGATTTTTGGTCTCCCCAATGAGGGTTTTCGTTGTAAAGGAGAGTTTGCTGCTCCAGATGAAGTCATTGACAACTTCTCCGACGATGAAAGCTATGGTGTTCATGAGTCCAAAGTCCGTGATTTTTTGTCGGACAAAGCCATTCTAGATGTTCATTCCGGGCATTTTGAAAACAATGACTTTGGGATAAACATCCGCTTGCTTCACGATGCTATCACTCGTTGTCTTAAGCCTAAAGTTAATGCTCAGCTTCGTCTTGTGAATATCGATATGGAGATCATTTATCATGTGTGGAAGGATCACCAAGTCAACTTCGCGTCTATTGTGCTAAAATGGTTCGTGGAAAAAGGTCAAATTTTCCACAAAAAGAGCTACGCGAAAGTTGATCGACAAAGAAAATCGGGAATGCCGTTTGGATCAATCTTAACAGAAATTTGTGAGAAAGCAGGAGTTGATTTATCTGGGGTTCATGGGGTTCCGATGTTGGGATTCCGAAAATAAAACGAAAAACGCAGCGGAAATAAAAATGAATCCCAAACAGGATCGATCAAGTAACGTATATACGAAAAAAAAAATTACGAAGATAAAGATCATACCCTTGAAGTCTTTGAAATAATTCTTCGTAAAATTGATGATGATCACGAACCCCGTCCCGAACACGAAATCCATTCGTTCCAAGCACCGAAAGATACGAAGCCTCTACTTCACACGCGTCGGAAGTTGCCCGGAAAAATTCGATAGCAATCCGTTCTCCAAGAACACGGCTAGGAATTACTATAGTAATTTATATCTCTCTTTTTATTGATTTTGTATCACCTCAAAGATGATAAAAAAAAATAAAATTCTCACACTTCCTCACCAAAACTCACGGCCAGAACTTGAAGTTCAGCAGGTTAGTGTGTGTGTATGTTTTGAAAATGGTGTTAAGACTTTATGATATGATTAGATATCAATATATAATAAGGCCATACCAATCTCATAATTGAGCTAAAAAAAATTAATATGGAATTTCATCATTATCATACACCAAATCACCATGTTAACACAAGACCAAAACATGTGAGGTGGGGAGAGGTGGGGCGGCCCAAGGAAGCTTCCTAGAAACCAGCCGAGCCACTCGGCTCGTGTACCGGACGTTCGTCAAACGACTCCGTTAAATACACTCCGTTTATTTACCAATGTATTTATATAAATTAATTAATCCAATTAATTAATTATATCAAATACAAATATATTTCTCTAAGAAATATAATTTATGAATTAAATTAATTACCCGGTAACTTAATTTTAATTCATAAGACCGCTATTTGATTTATCCAATAAATCATAATTAGATATTCAATATCTAATATTAATAGAGAGATGATAAATTCACATTTATCCGTCAACGCTCCTAATGCGCGACTCCGTAGGTCCGTCTCAGCCGGCATTGGGAGGAACCAATGAGTGCGGGCAGCACTTAGCCAGCCTAGCGGGCGCCTTTGTAAAACCGGCGAGAACGAATGAAGGGATCATTCCAGAACCATTATGTCGTGAATACTATATACGTATAGACCCTTCATCAGATGTCCCGATCAAGTCTTCGGGTCACGGTAAAGTCAAACCCTACTATTGACTAAACTCTATACATGTGTTAATGCAAATCAAGACCGATTGATTAATAGTGTATCTAATACGACTATATCAAAATGCTTTGGCCAAAGACTTATGATCTTATTTGCCATTAACCGTATAGGACATTCGCCTGCTCACTAACAGGTGATAGAATCCTTTCTTGGCGTACAGTAAAGACTGCTACCTGCCCGTATAGTATGCACTTCGAGGTCGACTCAGCAATTAAGCAAATGAGTCTAACTACTCTAATGACAAACTAAACGTCACAGGCACATCTTCTACTGAACCCTCAAGTCAAAGGTCCACATATACTATTGTTAGGAAAAACAAACAACCTGTATCGATTCAGCCGGGATACCCGATCCCTGTATCGATTGTTATTTGTTATTGAAAAGGTTTTGACATATATGCCAAATACAGTATGGAAAACTGTATCGAGGATTCAAGGATTTATCATGTATCGAAGACCAGCCTCGAATCAGCATAAGTGAAGCTCGTCAGTACAGCAAGAAGACTTGTAAAAGATCAAGTATGGAAAACTGTCTCGATGCCCTAAATACAGTCACCTTCCATACAGTTCACAAAAGGACAAGAAAGAACACAAGTCAAGTCCCGTTGAACAAAGAAGTATTTAAATACTCAAGGATAAAGTATTTAAATACATCGATCTTGAATCTTGAGAATCCGCGAAATCGGATCATGTCATATTCCGTTGAAGGAAATCTTATTCAAACGGACATCTCAACGGATACTTTCTTCAGAGGCTATATATATCCTTGAAGACATTGAAGATCGATTACCAATTACGAACCCCAAGTAATATAACTCTCAAAGCTATCAAAGTTATCATCGAGCAAACATATCTCGAGCAAGCGCAAGTTAGAGCGAAAGAGATATACGGTGCTCATACATCAAGAACGACTATCATCGATCTTGATACTCAAAGTCATTGTTCTTACCTGGTTACCTAACATTTTACCTCTGTAAAAACCGAGCTCATGTGAACTCAACAAGTTATTCGACACTGTGTGGGACGAATAAGGACGAAGCTTTAGGCTGTGTGTGAAGAAGCTAGTCAAGAAGGAAGCTTTAACCAACTGTGTGAACGGTTGAAAGTGATATTCTTTGTATCAATGTGTGAACGATACAAGGATAGGTTTGTTTATAATTACGTAGTTGTGTACGCAGAATTATATAATAAACTTTTACTCCTGTGTGGAGGACCGGTGGACGTAGAGGGTTTACCTCGAACCACTTAAATTAGTGTGTCATTTACCTTCACTTTTCTTGTTTGAAATTACCGTGATATATTAAGTATACACTAAATACTCATTCAGTATCATGGCCACTAACTGTATCCAAGACTTCCGCTACGCACTCAGATTTAGATTCCATACAGTTTGTTGTTTAAACTACTTTTCCAAACTGTATCCAGTATACTTAAGTGACCAACAAGTGGTATCGGAGCGGTTGATTCTAAAAAGAATCAGTCGTATTTCTTTTAACCGAATCAGATTCAAATCACTTATTTTCAAAACAGTTTCTTTCATTTCTATATTATCAGTATGGATACCTCTATGATTAACAAAGTCCCTATGTTCTCTATTAACGAATTTGACGACTGGAGAATTAGAATGGAAGCTCATCTTGCAGCAATGCACGAAGAGATGATCTTTGTTATACAGGATGGTCCGATCAAGATTATGAAGGTCAATCCAGCCGCAAGGATTGAGGGCCAAGCCCATCTTTGAAATGCTCGAGAAGGAACGCGAGCAATGGACAACCGATGAAAGGAAGCGAGCCAACCTAGACAACGTGGCTTAGAAAGCGTTATTTGTCACTCTTGACAAAGGCACGTTCTTAAAGGTAAAGAAGGCTGCAAAGCGACGAAGAAATCAGGATAAACTCAAGTTAATTTGTGAGGGAACAGGCTCTCAAAAGAAAACAAAATTTCAAAACTCACTCGGAATTGAATCTTTGAAATGAAACCAACGGAAACACTTGAGGAACTTGACCTCAGTTCTTGGTATTGTTGGTGAACTTGAAGCGTTAGGCAAGATTTACACCCAAAGGAGAAGAACTTAAAAATTTTGAGATCTCCCAGCCCGATGGGACATTAAGACCACAGCTATGCGTGTTTCATGTAATCTTAATGAAATATCCACTTTTGATCTCTTCTCTGACCTTAAAGCTTTTGAGTATGACATAGACAGAAGAGAGAAAGCTGAAGAATCTCCTTCCAAGGTCACAGCTCTCGCCGCTGTATCGAACCGTCGACACAGCATGCCTAGCTCGTCGAAGCCCGGTCACAAGAGTCTTGGCGGCAGCGACATCCTGTCACAAGATGAAATGGCGCTTCTAATGCATAAGTTCAAAAAGTTCATCAAACAGTCTGGAAAGACTCCCTACAGGCCCAAACCTGTCAACAAGGTAAGCACCGAAACATCATCCGATGCTAACCTGTGTTATAACTGCAGGAAACCAGGCCATTATGCAAACAAATGTCCTCATCCCAAAGTCCAAAGGTTGCCGGAGGCCGAGCAACAAGAGCGAGATGAAAGAAGACGTGCTTGGAAAGACAAGCTCAAGGCCCTGATTGGAGAATCAGAAGCCTCCCCCACACCATCCAAATCAGCAGAATGTCTTCAGGTGGTCACTGAGAGTGATTCATCTGACGATGAGTTCGATGATAAAGCATACATGTGCTTTATGGCTAAAGATGTTCCAGAAGGTGAAGACATCGACGATGAGGTAAGTTCAACCTCAGTTATTCCATCTAATGCATCTCATACTTTCGAAAATATGATGAATGAATTCAAAAACATTCAAAAAGCCCATGAGAGTCTAAAAGCGAGAATATACGACTTCAATTAATAAATCTAGAGTGAAAGATGAAAATGACTTCTTTGAAAATAAATTATGAAAATATGTCTCTTGATTGTGAAACCAGCAAGGTCGATTTTGAAAAACTCATGGAGAGCAATCATCAACTTGCTCATGAACTAAATGCAGTTAAAACCCATAATGAGAGCAAGACAAATGATTTGGTTCTACTACAAACCAAAATTACAACTCTCGAGAAGCGAGAAAATGAACTTGAGACCATTCTAAAGTCTTTTGAAAAATCGTCAAAAGAATGGAAGAAATTAGAGCCTTTGGGCAACATGCTCATGATAAAAGTGGCTTAGGATACAGCTCATGTTCGAATAAAGGTAAAACTAGTACTGTGTTCGTCAAGAGTGTGGAACACATTCCAGAATCGGAAGATGTTCCTAGCCCCATAAAGGAACCTGCTGTACCGAGAAAACCAAAAGCTGCCATTCCGCCCCCGCAAACCTATACCAGACAGCGGAATTATAAGCCATTTCAACCTGTGAGGCGCACTCAACAGCATGCTCCCAGAGCATATCAACAGCGTCAACAGCCGTTCAGAAGGAAGGCTGTATCCAACCACCAAAGGCCCGCAGCGGTACTATCGATCAGTGCACCTAGGTATTGGATACGAGAGCCCCGTTATCCCTCAAGGCAGATGCCGATTCGGTATCAACAACGGCATTGGGAATCCAACCGGAGACCCGGAAGACAAGGCTGTTAGGCCTAGGAAAATGGCTCCACCTCCTAGACGGCATTAAATGCTTGGAATAATAATAATAATCTGAATTTTACATGCATAATAATTATCATGATTATAACAACTACGGATATGCCCCCGTAGATACCGCAATCTTGTGCGAGTACATCCTACGATAAACCAATTCTTTGTCAGGAAAATGCAGGTACCTAAAGGAACTAACATATATGGACCCAAAAATCAAAGGGGACCTAAATCTACTTAATTTCTTTGTTACACGACATTCTAGAGGAGGATACAGTACTTCGATAGTGGATGCTCTCGTCACATATTTGGAGACAGGAGCAAGCTATCGATTTTGTAGAAGGTCGCGGTCCGAAAGTTCGCTTCGGTGATAAATCTAAAGGAAGAACAAGAGGAAAGGAAACCTACTTGTCGGGAAATTCAAAGTCACCGATGTCGCATATGTTGAAGGCTTACAGTATAATCTACTTAGTATTAGCGATTCTGTGATAAACAGTTCTCGGTGAAGTTCTATATAGATCATTTGTAGAGTCAAGAACACCCAAACCAAGGAAGTTGTGCTTACGGAAGCGAGATCGGGTAATATGTACATTCTTGTTGGAAGCCTATGAGCTCCTCAATTCCATGTTTTGTTGCCAAAGGCACTGCAGATCTTAGTGGCTATGGCACAAGAGGATGTCTCACGTCAACTTCAAGACGATCAACAAGCTTTCAAGACAGGTATGGTAAGAGGTTTGCCGGATGTGTCATTCAAAAGGACGGCGTCTGCGGACCATGCCAGAAAGGCAAGCAAATCAAGTCAACTCGAAGAGCAAATCCTACCTTTCAACCCAAAGAGTATTGGAAATGCTACACATGGATCTCTACGGTCCTGTAGACCCGGTAAGTTTGGGAGGTAAGAAATATTGTATGGTTGTTGTTGATGATTATTCCGGGTATGCTTGGGACGATCTTTCTTAGCAAGAAGAAGGAAACAACATCAAAGTGCCCAGAGCTCCTGAGAAAGTTGCGAGAATGAAAAAGCATCGAGTATCGTGTGCATTCGTTCCGGCAGTCTTGAATTCACTAACCGCTTTGTAGAGCAATCTTGTTCGGAGAATGGCATACAAAGACGAGTACTCAGTGCCGTACACCTCAACAAAATGGTGTTGCGAGCGAAAGAATAGGACGTTGAAAGATGCAACTAGGACAATGATTGCGAAAGCAAATTGCCGCGGCGTTTAGGGTGAAGCAACCAATACGACATGCTACACTCAAAACCCGTATCGTCAACAAGCATCACAACAAAAGCGACTTACGAGGTATGGAACAACAAAACTCCATTAGTTTCGTATTTTCACATTTTTGGATGCAGGTGCTACGTATTGAACAATGGGAAGGACCAACTTAGAACATTTGATGAAAAATCAGATGAAGGAATATTCGTAGGATACTCCTCCGTCAGCAAAGCTTTCAGAATCTTTAATAAAAGGAGGCTGACGATCGAGGAATCAGTTCATGTAGTGTTCGACGAACCACACCATGATCCTACAGGAGTAGATAATATCACTCAGGACATTCACCATCTATCTATCTTGGATCCACCTACACCAATAGAACCTGTAGTTGATTTAGAAATAAACCCCGCAGCTGTAAGAATCGATGTGGATGAAGGCGTATTTGCATGAAGGCTGTACCCACGAAACTTCCGTCTGATGCGGGACCACGAACTAGAACCCGACCGAAGATGGTTGAGAGATCACCCGCAAGAGCTGATCATTGGAAACATTAATGCGGTGTTTCTACTCGTAGGAGAATACAGTACACAAGGAAATGTACTTTGTGCACAAGAAGAATCTAATCTTTGAAGTCTCACAATTTCTGAATGGAAATCTCAATCCGAGCTTAGAAGACTCAATATGTGCACTATTCTTTGTATTCTTAGCCCGATCCGAACTGTTTCGACCATAGACGCTCTTAACAACTCTCATTGGATCACATCTATGGAAGAAGAGCTTAACGGTTTGAAAGAAACAATGTATGGTATCTTGTACCCAGGCCAGACACACCAATCGGTTATAGGAACCAAATGGGTATTTCGAAACAAAAAGGATGGAAATGGACTTATCATAAGAAACAAATCCAGACTAGTAGCACAAGGCTATTGTCAGGAAGAAGGAATCGACTATGATGAAACCTTCGCCCCTGTAGCGAGACTAGAAGCCATCAGGATATTTTTAGCCTTTGCCGCCCATAAGAATTTTATCGTATACCAAATGGACGTCAAGAGTGCTTTCCTGAATGGAGAGCTTACAGAAGAAGTTTATGTTGAACAACCACCAGGGTTTGCCAACACGGACGGTATCGATCTAGTTTACAGGCTAAGGAAAGCGCTGTACGGACTTAAACAAGCCCCTAGAGCCTGGTACGAAACCACCTGTCCCGATATCTAACCAATAACGGATTTGAGAAAGGTGCATCGACAAAACATTGTTCAAAATACAGGAAGGAGATGACCTTCTAATGGTACAAATTTATGTCGATGATATTATTTTTGGTTCAACTAACCTTGCTCTATGTCAAAGGTTCTCACATCTCATGCAAAGCAAATTTGAAATGAGTATGATGGGGGAACTTAGTTATTTCCTAGGTTTGCAGATAAAGCAGATGCCTACAGGTATATTTATCAACCAGAGAAATACAAGAAGGAGCTTCTCAACAAATTTGGAATGAACACTTCCAAATCCTCGCCAACCCCATGAGCACTTCCGTGCAAATTAGTCTTGATGAAGCCGGAAAGCCGTTTGACCAATCACTCTACAGAAGCTCATTGGTTCGCTCCTGTACCTAATGGCTAGAGGCCCGATATCGATATCTTTGTTGGAGTGTGTGCGAGATACCAAGTTGCACCTAAGGAATCACACTTCAATACGGCTAAACGAATCTGAAATATGTTAAAGGCAGTCGATGCGGGATCGTGGTACCCTAAGGAAGGCGGATTCGATTTAGTTGGATACTGACTCGGATCTCGGAGGTCGCAAGCTAGATAGGAAGAGTACAAGTGGAACTTGTCACTTTCTTGGACCTAGGCTCGTTTCTTGGTTCGAAGAAGCAATTGGCAAATTCTCTTTCCACGGCCGAATCGAATACTATCTTCTTTGGTAGGCTGTATGCGAGATCCTTTGGATGCGGCAACAAGCTGTCGGACTATGGAATCGATGCTAGAGAGACTCCCATCATGTGTGATAGCACGAGTGCAATTGCAATCACGCACAATCTGTTTTGCACTCGCGCACTAAACATATCAACATGAAGCATCATTTCATCAGAATCATGTCGAGAACAAGGATGTTCGTGCGGAAAAGTCCATACGGACATCCGGTGGCCGACATTTTCACCAAGCCTCTCGACACGGCCAAGATTCAACATGCTAAGAACAATTGGGAATACTGCGGCCCGGACTCCTGTAAGTAAATTTCTTGCTTTTACTCAACAATTGAGGGGGAATCTTTGTAAGACCCGTGAATACAAGATTCAACATTAATTATCTGTACACTCGAAACATCAATACAAGATCAGTAGCGACGAAGGCATATGAATCCTACGGTGTGTGCAATAATTAAGGGGAATCTTGTAGGACCCATGAATACGGCATAAATCAAATATTGTTGTATGGAATTTAAAACCTATTAGTACCTTTTTAAGGGAGCAGTGTATCGGCGAAGAAACGGACATACTATAGGATTTCGATTCGGTATATAATATAATATTATTTCCTTTTTAAAATAATTTTTGTCCACGTGCCTGTTTTATGTCAAACGTCATGTTCATTAAATGCCTTACACGACATCTGGACAATCAATCTCAAAAGCGCGATGTTTTTAAAATTGTTTATTATTTTTAAACCGCCGTTTTAGGCATTTAGGGTATTCAACCTATGTCGAAGTGGGACCCATTGTATTTTAAAACCTTTCAATGGATTAGCGTACAGTTACACTAAATTCATCCCGACTCGATTTCAAAACCGGTTCCCATCCCTTAAAATCGACCATTCGTACTCTGCAAAACCCTATTTCGCCGCCCAGTATAAAAGGATCAGATTCGCCATTGGAGACTCTTTACGCTTCTGCAATTACAAGAGATCTCAAGCAAACAACTACATATTCTCTGCATATCCATTGCAATTTCTCTTGTTTTCTTACACCTTCACTTTAAGAAAACATCCATGGCTACTCAATCTTCATCCCCCGTTCTGAAGAAAACTTCCAGCATCATTGATGGACGGATCTTCTCGAAAACCGTCATCATCGAGCGTATCATCTCTGAAACCAACGACACTGAACCGATGGAGTATATCATTACTCGTCTTGAACAACAAGGTCTTTATCGCTTTGGAAACAAAACCGCCGACAAATACGACGCTCATCTGGTTGAGGAATTCTACCTCAACGCTGCCGTTCGTTTTCTCTCACTAGCCCAGGGAGGACATGTTGCTGACATCACCGCAACAGTCCAAGGAGTGCAAATCTGCATCAACACCGACTTACTTCAGAAAATCTACAGGCTGCCCGCCGACGGCCTGACCATGGACCAGCTTGAGACGTTTGGGTCTCAAGGGCTGATTACCAAGTTTTATGGACTATTCACCGGGTCCAAAGTGGTTGACATGGTGACAACCACCTGCCACAAGAAAAATTTTCTTCTTCATTTCGTTTATCTCCACGATTTCTGTTCCAGAATTATTGAAAATCGAACCGGTGCGTTCGAAATGTGCACGAATCTTAGGTTCAGAATGATGGTCGCCATCTTGACCTGTGAAAAGGTAAACTGGTGCCAAATCATTTTGAAACGACTTGAGGAAGAGGTGTGCAAACCGGCCACCCAAAAGAAATCATTCGGTTTAATGCTAAACTACATCCTGACAAAGTGCGGAGTCAAGCAATCCGCCGATGCCAAGAAAAACAGCTCTCGAATATATTTAGGAGGCGTCAAACCCTCTGCCTATAACCAGAGCACAATGCAAGCCAACCACCCGAGAACACGTCACATGCCTATTTCTGACAATCCCAGAGACGAAACCGTGAAGGTCCCTGAATTGGAATCTTCGAAGAAGAAGCGCAAGCGTTCTCACAGCAAGAAGCACTCTGCTGATGAGAAGTCGAAGAAGAGACTCCGGAGGCTCTCAAAAATCAAAGCCACACACTCCGAGGATGTCTCGCCCGTGGCGCAACCCACTGATATAGCACCCCAGGGCCCAACCCCTGCGGAAGAGGTGTCTCCTACTGCTTCGACAGTAGATCCTGAGTCCTTGGCGGCTACGACGGATGTAGAGACATCTGCCAACATTCAAGACGTTAGCACGTCGGCTGCCCATTCGGAGCCAAAAGCTACTTCTCCTCAACGGGATCCCACACCCGTACAGGATCCAATTTCCTTCGGGGCACCATCCCCTGCAAGGAGTCCATCTTCCGTGCAGGATCCCATACCTGTACCGGAATCCCTCGAAACAGCGTCTCCAGACGTGATTCAAGTCCCTCCCGACTCAATTATAAATCAAACACTTCTTTCAAGACAAATTGAACAAGCGTACGAACGATTTCTGCAATGGAAAAGCTTTAGGCTAGCTCCGTACGACACACTGTATAACCGGAGCGAATGGAGCCACGAAGAGCGATTTGTCTCGAAGTAAGCGACTCAATCGAAATTGAGGCACTTTGCCCGATGGGACAACGCTTCTTGCAAAGATCTCATTGAAAGCCACTGTTGCACAAATCCGACGCCGAAGAAAAGGAAAGAAGAAGTCGGAGGACTCTCCCGTTAATCAAAAGACGGCGGCGACCACGACTCGGGCAGCGGCAGCGATGCTCTTCAAGCGTGTCCGAGATTAAGCCGCGAAGAGGCGGCCCAAGCCTCCTCTCCACCCGTAACCGACGAAGGGCCATCTAATCGAGCCAATCCACCTTCGCCCCGGCGGGAGGAATCGGTCCCTCCCGTCGAGGAAGATCAAGAAATTTTGGAACAGGCACGAGCACATTGCGACCAAAGAAGCTTGATCCTACAACCCAACAAGAGGATTCGATCCGCTTTGCATCCACATCTGCCGAAGAACCTTCGCCACGGGACGCTTCAACCACTGTCGCCATTCCACAAGAAGCTACTCCCGCCCCTGCAACCTTGGAATCCGAGGACGGTAACGAACACGAGGATATCCAACTTACTTCACGTCCATCCGTGAACGTAAGGAGGTTGAACGGTGTGAAGACTTCGCCCACCGACTCTCCTATCTCTGCTGCACGCAAAGAGCGCCTGCAAGCTCTTGGCCTTGATATATTTATCCAAGATGCATTTAACGCTCTCTCTTAGTAGAAAAGGCTCAATCGATGCACACCTCTGCAGTTGAAGAAATGACAACTCTTCAACACGAAGTATCTCGAGTTGTTGATGCATTCATTCTTACGCGAAGTGTTCAAGCAAGCCTTGAAGATTATGGAGGACAAACAAGCGCAAGCTTTGAAGGAAGAAGCTTCAAGACAAGAATTGCTGAAGCAAGACGGCTGTGCTATGATAGAGAACGGCTCTCACTGCGTGCGCATGACAAATCCATTCAAGAGATGTCGCAGACTCTTTCCTCCCTCGTTGAAAGAATAACCAGATCGAGACCAAACAGACGCCGCTCTTGAAATCCTGCAAAGTCTTGATGAGGCCAAAAGGGGAAGAAGCTCGAGAAGCTGCAAGGAGAAAAAGACTTCAACAGTAAATGGAATTAGAGTCAGCTCAAAGCAGTATAGCTGCCGAAAAGAACAAGCAAGCACCACAACCACAAAGCATAAGAATTTCAGGCTCCAGACCAGAATTCCATGACCCAAATGTCCCTTGGCAAAATCTTGTTCAAAGACCTTCTAAATACGTCTGCCAACCAACCGCAATCCAACCGCCGAAGAAGTGAAGCACTGGAGGAAGAATGAACTGATGAGATATTTTGTCAGACTCATCAGGGAATCCGCCATCTTCAAAAATTATAAGACATTGGCGGAAGCGGCAGACAAATTTTCGAAGATGCTAGAAGAAGGTAAGCTCCCTCTCCAAATCGAGATGAAATCAAAACATAGAAGAGGAGATCGGGTCACCCATCCAGAGGATTGGATACTTGCCTTTGATCGTTCTTATGAAGGAAGAGCAATTTACCAAGAACGAGGCAATGATTCACTTCAAAACTGGTGGCGCGGCACCGAGAATGAGCCAGGAAGGAGACCTTGGAGGCATGCGGATCAAAGATAAAGAGCTGAAACTTATGTACATTATTTTTGTTTTTGCTTTTGTAATTTCTATTCAACACAAAGAAACCTTGTACTCAATCTTTTTGAATATCAATAAAACAGTTTGCTTGTCTTGAAAGATTACAACTCGTAATCTACTGTGTTTATGTATGATTACTTAAATTGTTTGATAGAAATCTCAAGTTAGATAAACTTGATTGAAAAATTAAGTTGTACGAACTAGTCTACGAACAGTTCATAGTTTCAGTTGTAAATTTAGAATACATTGTAAGATTGTGCCTGCGCGCCAATCATAGGCTTAAGTTGTAATAAATCTCAAATCAGATCGAACGTGCTGCGAGCAGTTCATTATTGTAGACTAAGTCACTAAGTCAGACCTATTGACAAGAGACCAAGAAATCTGCGAGAAGTCATCGAAGAAGAATGCTTCATGAAGAAGGTTTTGGCATCATCAAGAAGACTCGAAGAGTTTAAGATAAGACTTGGCAAATTGTCAAAAAGGGGGAAATTGTTAGGAAAAACAAACACCCTGTATCGATTCAGCCGGGATACCCGATCCCTGTATCGATTGTTATTTGTTATTGAAAAGGTTTTGACATATATGCCAAATACAGTATGGAAAACTGTATCGAGGATTCAAGGATTTATCATGTATCGAAGACCAGCCTCGAATCAGCATAAGTGAAGCTCACAAGATCAAAGAAGAAGACTTGTAAAAGATCAAGTATGGAAAAGCTGTCTCGATGCCCTAAATACGGTCACCTTCCATACGATTCACAAAAGGACAAGAAAGAACACAAGTCAAGTCCCGTTGAACAAAGAAGTATTTAAATACTCAAGGATAAAGTATTTAAATCATCGATCTTCGAATCTTGAGAATCCCGAAATCCGGATCATGTCATATTCCGTTGAAGGAAATCTTATTCAAACGGACATCTCAACGGATACTTTCTTGAGGCTATATATATCCTTGAAGACATTGAAGATCGATTACCAATTACGAACCCCAAGTAATATAACTCTCAAAGCTATCAAAGTTATCATACGAGCAAACATATCTCCAGAGCAAGCTGCAAGTTAGAGCGAAAGAGATATACGGTGCTCATACATCAAGAAACAGCTATCATCGGATCTTGATACTCAAAGTCTTGTTCTTACGGTTACCTAACATTTTACCTCTGTAAAAACCGAGCTCTGTGTGAACTCAACAAGTTATTCGACTGTGTGGGACGAATAAGGACGAAGCTTTGGAACTGTGTGTGAAGAAGCTAGTCAAGAAGGAAGCTTTAACCAATCTGTGTGAACGGTTGAAAGTGATATTCTTTGTATCAATCTGTGTGAACGATACAAGGATAGGTTTGTTTATAATTACGTAGTTGTGTACGCAGTAATTATATAATAAACTTTTTACTCCTGTGTGGAGGACCAGTGGACGTAGAGGGGTTTACCTCGAACCACTTAAATTAGTGTGTCATTTACCTTCAGCTTTTACTGTTTGAAATTACTGTGATATATTAAGTATACACTAAATACTCTGTTGCTGTATCCACAGCAACTAACTGTATCCAAGACTTCCGCTACGCACTCAGATTTAGATTCCATACAGTTTGTAGTTTAAACTACTTTTCCAAACTGTATCCAGTATACTTAAGTGACCAACAACTATCACAACCTTTCGATTCGTCATCGACTCTCCGAGAGTGAATACCGTGTGACTGAATCGAGTATGAGTCGTGTTCGAGTATACTGGCCCCACCAATATACTTATAACTATGCTATCAAGACGTGCACACGTCCTAGCATCAGTTATACAAGTCCTTTTAAAACTTAATGCCCATTTTAAGTTTGTTGACTTGCGAACAATTTATGTAAATAAACTTTAAACACTTCTAGTGCATTTTCTCTTATCCCATAACGAGAATGGAATGCTCGATTTATTTACATGGACTTCACTTCAATGTTTACCAAGTCAAGAATGCAATTGAAATACAATAAACAGTGAATGAATCGTATTGCCTTTTTATTAATTATTCCATAATTACAAGTACAGTGCCCTTACTCTCTCATCCCCTGAGTGGCATTCGAGGGCATATTCCTAACAATCTCCCACTTGCACTCAATGCCACACATCATGGTATCCAATACCCATGTTCTTCAGATATCTTTCTAAGACGGCCTGAGATAATGGCTTAGTCAGCGGGTCAGAGACATTGTCTTCTGAGTCTACTCTTTACAATGAAACATATCCTTTTTCCACCATATCTCAAACGATGTGGTATCTTCTCTCTATATGCTTGGTGTTGTGGTAAGCCCTAGGCTCCTTGGCTTGGGCAACAGCTCCATCATTATCACAGAATAGTGATATAGGCAGCTCCGCATTAGGCACCACTTGAAGTTCTTGCATAAACTTCTGCATCCAAAATGCTTCTTTGCAAGCCTCTGAGGCAGCTTGATACTCTGCTTGGCAGGTGAAATCTGCAGTAGCAGTTTGCTTGGAGCTTCTCCAAGATACTGCTCCTCCATTGAGAGTAAACAAATACCCAAATGTCGACTTAGAGTCGTCATTGTCTCCTTGAAAATCAGAATCGGTGAATCCAATCACCCTCAGTTCTCCACCACCGTAAGTAAGAACCAAATCTCTAGTTCTTCTTAAGTACTTAAGAATGTTCTTTACGGCATTCCAGTGTTCCCTACCCGGGTTTGCTTGAAATCGGCTTACCATACTCACAGCGTAGGCTAAGTCCGGTCTCGTTCACAACATAGCATACATGAGGCTACCCACTGTCGAGGCATAGGGTACCTTACTCATCTCTCTTGTCTTCCTCACTTTGAGGACACATTTTCGTGGTGAGATGAATTCCATGTTGCATGGGAAGGAACCCTCTTTTAGATTCATCCATCTTGAATCATCTCAGGATTTTATCTATATAGAGGGCTTGGGAAAGTCCTATCATTCTTCGCGGTCTATCTCTGTAAAGATGGAACCCTATAATATAGGAAGCTTCTCCCAAGTCTTTCATAGAGAATGTTTTAGAAAGCCAAGCTTTCATAGTGCTGAGCATTGCTACGTTATTTCCTATAAGTAGAATATCATCTACATATAGTACTAAGAACGCAATGTTGCTCCCACTGACCTTTTTGTAAACACACGGTTCCTCCTCATTTCGTACGAAGTCAAAGTCCTTGACTGATTCATCAAATCGAAGGTTCCAACTCCGAGAAGCTTGCTTCAGCCCATAAATGGCTCGTTGCAGCTTACACACCTTATCAGACCTTCGAAGTGGAGGTTGTGTTATAATAGGTTCGGTTCCTTATCCCTGATCAGATGTCTCCTTAGGACCTTCATTATGCTCTTCCAAAGAGATATTTCTACCCGAGCCACCTTCCTGAATGAATTCATCCTCAAGGAAGTGCGCTTGTAATGCCGCAACGACCCTATGGTATTCTGGCATATAGAATAGATAACCCATCGAGTCCTCTGGGTATCCAATGAAACGTCCTTTGATGGACCTCGCTTCCAGTTTGTCCACCTTAGCCTTTTTGACATAGGCTGGATATCCCCAAATCCTTATGTGATTAAGGCTTGGTTTCTTACCATTCCACATCTCATGCGGAGTGATAGGAAAGGATTTGGAAGGACATCTATTAAGGATATAGGCAGCGGTTAGTAAGGCATACCCCCACAGGTAAATAGGTAAATCAGTGTAATTTAACATAGAGCGAACCATGTCCAACAAAGTTCGATTTCTCCTTTCTGAAACACCATTTAACTGTGGGGTTCCTGGCGGCGTCAATTGTGAAACTATTCCATGTTCATTGAGGAACTCATCAAACTCTGTGCTCATATATTCGCCACCTTGGTCCGACCGAAGTGCTTTGATATGACATCCAGTCTGTTTTTCAACTAGGGCCTTAAATTCTTTGAATTTAGTAAAGGCTTCGGATTTATGTTTCATTAAGTACACAATCCCATACCTAGTATGATCATATGTGAACGTTATGAAATATTGATATCCGTCTCGGGCTACTTCTAAAGCACCACAAACGTCGGTATGTACCAATACAAGTATATCGGTAGCCCTTTCAAAAGTCCCTGTGAAGGGTGACTTAGTCATTTTGCCTCTAAGGCAAGATTCACAAGTTGGATAGGGTTCTACACCCAATGGACTTAAAAGTCCATCTTTCTCCATTTTCTGAACCTTGGTCTGACCAACATGACCAAGTCTAAGGTGCCATTTAAGAGCTTGATTAGTATCTTGCCTACCACGTTTCCTAGTTATAGTGTTCACTGCTGTTTTATTTTGTAAGTTCAGATGATATAAACCATTTAACAATGTAGCTGTGCCAACTAATTTATTTCGAAAATAAATTTTACAACTACCATTGCCAATGAAGAAACAAAATCCTTTCTGGTCCAAGACTGGAATGGATACAATGTTTTTATACCCCTTGGGCAAAACAAATACTTCATCTAACGTCAAAATAAAACTGGATTCTAAACCCAGTAGGACTGATCCAATATCGGTTGCCTTGACACTTTGTCCGCTTCCGACAGTGATCATTACTTCCCTAGCTTCAAGTTTTCTACTTCGTTCCAGATCCTGATTCATAGTACAAATATGAGAAGTGGCACCTGAATCCAGAATCCATGAAGCAGAATATACAGTAGCGGAACAATTGGTTTCAAAATCAAAAAGTTCCGTACTTGATGCACCATTAATATTAGGACAAGTCCTTCGCCAGTGTCCCAGCTCACTGCATTCAAGGCATTTGTCCATAGGTTTTGGACCGCCTACCTTTTGAACCTTTCGGGCCTTGCCCTTTCCTTTCTGCACCCCTTTCTTGGGTTTGTACTGCTCGTAGGTCTTTTTCTTCTTGTTCTTGGACCTCCAAGGCCTAGAAGAAATCACAAGAGCAGCCTCTCTCGGTTTAGTCTTCATGTTAGACTGCGCCGTCACCAGTTTGTTCATTAGCCCAGCTAATGCGCATGAAATTTCATTACAGTTGAAATTCATTACAAACTGCATGAAAGAGTCGGTGAGATATTGAAGGATGAGATCAATGTGAAGGGATAAATCTATATTAAAGTTGAGCACCTCGAGCCTCTCAATCATAGAGATCATCTTGAGGACGTGGTCTCCCACTTTTTCCCTTTCTTTCTGTTGGGATTCGGTGCCTAAAACGAAGGCCCAGTGGAAACGGTAAAACGAAAATTAATTCGATCCGAATCCGTACGAGGATCGATCGAGCTACGTATATACGAAAATATAAACGAAAAGCAAGAGTCATAAGAAACTAACCCTCGAAGTCCGTTGATTAAATGGTAACCTTCTCTTGAGCTATTCCCCAAGCTCTTGAACGATCCAACGCCGAAAGCACCGTCTACTTGCCACGCGCCGGAGAAACAACCGGAACGACGATCACCTTGCTATCCTCCGAGGATACGGCTAGAGCTAAGTGATGAAGCTATATATGTAAAGATTACTACACTCTAAGTGTTTTAATCTTACTCTCTCTATATGATTTTCTCTCAATTTTTCTCCAAGAAAAATGAAGAAGAAGTTGATGAACAAAGATGAAGATGACTTGGAGAAGTCTTTTCTCTCTCTCTCTACACTCTCACGTTGGAATTGGCTTGGAATCTCAAGTGAGAGATGTCTTCTTCATTTATTCAACTCTTCACATGATACATCTCATTATTATGAGAATCAAAGCCCCACAAAGTCATCTTTTTCATATAAAATGAAAACAACAAGACAAGAGGAAAGTGGGTGGAAATTAGGGGGCCGCCATGCGTAAACGGATGAGTTCGGTTCGCTTCGGACTCCGTGAGTCCTAACAGATAAACTACGATTCCGTTCCGATGTTTTTGTATCGATTAATTAATCCAATTAATTAAACATATCAAATACAAAATAACATAATTAATTTCTCCAAGAAATAATTATATTCATGAATTAAATTAATCACCCAGTAATATATTTAATCCATTAAGCCGTAAATCAATTTATCCGATAAATCGATTTAAACATCCAATGTCCCAAATTAGACATCCAATATCTAATATTCATAATGAGAGAATTAGCTTAATTCATTCCGTCGTCAATCCTAATGCGCGACTCGGTAGGTCCGTCTCGCCAAAGAATGGGAGGAACCAAAGAGTAGTAGCACCACCTAGCCACTGGTGGCCTACACTGTACCCCGACTGAGAACGAATGATTGGGATCATTCAAGAACCATTCTGTCGTGAATACCAGTATACGTATAAACCCTTCTTTCAAATATCCCGATCAAGTTATAGGGTCACGGTCAGTCAAACCCTATATGTACTTGACGCTATGCATGCGTTAATGCAAATCGAGATCATCGAGCTCTCGTGTATCTAATACGCCTAGCTCCAATGCTTTGGCCAAAGACTTATGATCTCATCTCGCCAATAACCGCATAGGACATATAACCCGTTCACTAACAGGAGAAAGAATTCTATCTTGGTATTCGTAGGACTCGCTACTTGCCCGTCAAGATGCACGTCGAGGTTGACCCCGCCTTCCGGTTCTGTGGTTGAACTACTCTAATGAAAATCTTGACGTCACAAGCACATCCCTACTAAATCCTCAAGTCGAAGGTTCACGAATACCTATCACAACCTTCGATTCCGTCATTGATCGTCCCGGAGTGAAATCCGTGTGACGAATCGAGGGTGAGTCGGTTCGAGTATACTAATCTAATTAGCATACCTATAACGTGTGCTCCCACTAACCATTAGTGTTCGAGTGCACTCTCCATGTCAAAGAACACATCATACAAGTCTTCACATAAACTTAACGCCTACCAAGTTTCATCGACTTGCGAACGATTAAGTATTTGAGCTATAAACCTTTCCAAAGGCCGACCCCTTATCCAATAAGGAGTGGAACGTTTTGCTCTCAAATACACGGACTAGTTTCTATATGTTTATTTACGAGTTAGAATGCCAAGAACTACCAAGAATAAAGAAACATTCATTTGCCTTATATAAATGGTTTACATAATTACAAGTACAATGCCCTCACTCAACAACCTCTGAGTGGCATTCGAGGGCATACTCCTAACAATCTCCCACTTGCACTCAATGCCACACACTATGGTATCTAATACCCATGTTCTCCAGATGATGCTCCAAGCTAGTCTGAAATAGTGGCTTGGTCAGTGGATCGGCGACGTTGTCGGCCGAGTCTACTCTATGCAGCACAATGTATCCCTTGCGAACAAATTCTCTTACGAGATGATACTTACTCTCAATATGTTTGGTGCTGTTGTGAAACCTCGGCTCCTTCGCCTGTGCTACAGCTCCGTCGTTGTCGCAAGACAGCAATGGCAAATTTCAAGACATGGTATCATTTGAAGTTCTCCTAGAAACTTCTTAATCCGTAACCCTTCCTTGAAGCCTCCGAGGCCGCTTGATACTCACTGACAGTGGAATCGAATCGCTTTGCTTGGCACTACGCCAAGATACTCGCTCCTCCATTAAGAGTAAATATGTAGCCGTGGACATCGAGTCGCCCTTCGAGTCCTTGGAAGTCCGAATCGGTGAATAACACAACATCCAAATCTCCACCGCCATACATAAGAACCATATCTCTCGTTCTTCTCAAGTACTTGAGAACGTTCTTTACAAAGCCCAATGTTCCCTACCTGGTTTGCTCGAAACCTACTCACCACGCTTACAAAGAAGCGCGATGTCAGTCTTGTACACAACATAGCATACATAAGGCTACCCACGGTGAAGCATATGGTATATTACTCATTTCCTTGCGTTGTTCCTCACTTTGAGGACACATCTTCAAGGTGAGTTTTATTCCATGTTGCATCGGTAGGAACCCTCTTTTAGAATCATCCATCTTAAATCGCTTTAAGATCTTATCTATATAGAGGGCTTGGGAAAGGCCTATTGTTCTCTTCGCTCTATCCCTAGAGAGTCGAATACCAAGAATATAAGTTGCTTCTCCCAAGTCTTTCATGGAGAAATTACTCAAAGCCAAGCTACGTAACCGAGCATTCCCACATCATTTCCTATTAGTAGAATGTCATCTACATATAGTACTAAGAATGCGATCTTGCTCCCACTAACTTTCTTATATACACAAGGTTCCTCTTCATTTTGCACGAAGTCAAACTCTTTGACCGCCTCGTCAAAACGAAGGTTCCAACTACGCGACGCTTGCTTCAGTCCATAAATGGAACGCTGAAGCTTGCACACTTTCTGAATATCGACTTCGGACACAAAGCCTTTAGGCTGCTCCATATAGATTTCCTCCTCGAGGAATCTATTAAGGAAAGCCGTCTTTACGTCCATTTGCCATATCTCATAATCGTGGTAGGCAGCTATAGCAAGCATCATGCGAATAGAGTTGATCATGGCTACGGGCGAGAAGGTATCATTGGGTATAACCCTTTGCCACAAGCCTGGCCTTATAGGCGTCAACCTTGCCATCACCATCAGTCTTTCTCTTGTAGATCCACTTATTTCCAATGGGCACTATGCCCTTGGGGAGGTCTACTAGAGTCCAGACCTGATTTACATGCATCGAGTCTATCTCAGCTTCCATAGCTTCACGCCATTTCGCGGAGTCTACATCCACCATCGCTTGGTCATAGGTCGTCGGGTCGGTCTCTTGGCTATCACTTGGAACCTCATGGAGACCTAGATCCTCCAAGTGCACAAGCCCATACCTATCAGGTAAATGAGACACCCTACTAGACCTATGAGGTGGTTGTACTTGTGTTTGTTTCGTAAAGTTCGGTTCCGCTTCAGACAGTGTCTCTCGAGGTGTTTCATTGTATTCTTCTAAAGAAATACTTCTACCTGCTCCGCCTTCCTGAATGAACTCATCTTCCAGGAAGTGTGCTTGTAAAGCAACAACGATCCTTCGATCTTCGGGCATATAGAATAGATATCCCATCGTCCCAGATGGGAATCCAATGAAACGTCCCTTCGCAGACCTAGCTTCCAACTTTTCCACCTTAGTCTTCTTGACATAAGCGGGACATCCCCAAATCCTAATATGATTAAGACTTGGTTTCCTTCCTTCCCACATCTCATGTGGAGTTTTAGGAACGGATTTAGAAGGACATCTGTTCAAGATATACGCGGCAGTCAGGAGTGCATACCCCCACAGGTAAATCGGCAATTCAGTATAGCCTAGCATGGAACGGACCATGTTCAACAGGGCCCGGTTCCTTCTTTCTGACACACCATTTAACTGAGGAGTACCTGGAGGTGTTAGTTGTGAAACTATTCCATGTTTCTTAAGGAACTCGTCAAACTCCATACTCATATACTCGCCACCTCGGTCCGACCAAAGTCCTTTGATATGATTACCAGTTTGTTTCTCGACTAGGGCCTTGAATCCCTGGAATTTCTCAAAGGCCTCGGATTTATGTTTCATTAAGTATACATAACCATACCTAGTATGATCATCTGTAAACGTAATGAAATATTGATATCCGTCACGTGCTGCTTCCAAAGCACCACATACGTCGGTATGGATTAATCCCAGTTTATCAGTGGCTCTTTCAAAAGTCCCTGTGAAGGGGGACTTAGTCATTTTGCCTTTAAGGCAAGATTCACAAGTAGGAAAGGGATCCGATCCCAATGGACCCATAAGTCCATCTTTTTCCATCTTGTAAACCTTGGTCTGACCAACATGACCAAGTCTAAGATGCCATTTCAAAATTTGACTAGTTTCATCCCTACCACGTTTTCTAGTCATAGTATTCACAACTACTTTGTTGCTGAGATTTAGATGATACAATCCATTCAACAATGTAGCAGTACCCACTAGTTTATTTCTAAAATAAATTTTGCAGGAACCATCACCAATGAAAATGAAAAGCCTTTTCGGTCCATGACCTAATGGATACAATGTTGTTGTGCCCCTTGGGCAAAACAAGTACATCTTCTAAAGTCAAAACAAAGCCGGATTCTAAACCCAAAAGAAGTGATCCTATGCCTGGTCGCCTCGACACTATGCCCGCTTCCGACCGTGATCATAACTTCTCCATCTCCAAGCTTCCTACTTTGTTCCGATCCCGATTCACGGTACAAATATGAGAACTAGCACCGTAATCCAAGATTCAGAAGTAGAAAATACAAGAGCGAACAATTTGTTTCCAAAACTAAAAGTTCTCAGACCAAGTGCCATGAAGAATGGGACAGTCTCTAGCCCATCGCCCAAATTGACCGCACTTGAGACAAGCATCCTTCTTCTTTTTGTTCTTCGTAACCATCGGGCCTTGCCCTTACCCTTAAGGTCCTTAACGTGTGGTCCAGCTTTTCTTCTTGGTCTTTTTCTTCTTGTTCTTAGACCTCCGAGGTCCGTAAGAAATCACAAGAGCAGACTCCTTCATCCGCGAGTCTTCATCCGAGACCGAGCGGTCACAAGTTTGTTCATTAGCCGGCTAAATTACATGCAATCTCATTGCGGTTGAAGTTCATAACAAACTGTGAGAAGGAATCGGGAGAGACTGTAGGATAAGGTCGGTTTGGAGAGAAGTATCCATTTTAAAATAAAGAGCCTCCAATCTCTCGATCATGGATATCATTTTGAGGACGTGTTCCCCAACCTTCTCACCTTCCTTCATCCTTGCACCGAACAGTTGCTTGGATATTTCATATCTAGCGATTCGCCGTGCTCACCATAAAGTTCGGTTAAGTGAGATAAAATCGCCAGCGTAGTCATTTTCTCATGAGCTCTCTGAAGCTCATTAGACATGGAAGCCATCATATAAGCACGGACTTTCACGTCATCCTTAACCCAATTTTCGTGGTTTTCAATCTCTTCCTGATTGGCTCGGGTCCGCACAGGAGGCGCCGGAATGTCCGTCTCCAAGACGTATCCCAGTGCCTCTATACTGAGGACAATCATCAGATTGCGGAGCCAATCCACAAAGTTAGGTCCCATTAAGGTTTTCTTTTCGAGTAGAATTGCGAGTGGATTCATTGTCATATTGAGTTATGTCTGCATTAAGTATAACAGATTAATTAGTGACTTGTTAAATTATGTTCTGAGTATAGAATTAAGGTCTTTTCTATTCTTGTTACCTAGCTCCCACTATTTTTATCGGAATAACACACTCCCATGTGATATCCGGAAGTATCGTCGCTCTACTTCATAGTGGTGATCGAGTTCTTTATAAATCTTAATAGAGGGCAACCGAACAGGTTTCTAGTCTATTAATTTTCATAAAGTGGTGTCCAACACCAACCCATCTAATGGATGATTCGATCTTCTTTTTCCCCTTGTTCACTCCCCTCAACCTATATGGTTTCTATGGTTCGTGAACAAGTTAAGTTTATACCATCGACGCAAATCAGTTTCACAATTGAATCTTATCCGGCAACCTATCAGGTTTCTAGGGATAAAATTTGCTCCAACCGAAGGCATCCAATGCGCTCCCAATAATTTATCCGTCCTCCCCGAACGACTACCCCGATAACTCGGAAGCATAGCACATCCGGTTTGGATTTAAATTTCCCGAAAACTCGATGGAGGGAAAGGAAAACCTTGAAACCTTATAAACTTAATAATTTATTGTGGGAGAATTTTCGCGATTTACGTTGCACTTTGCACATTAATCGTTTAAGCGCGTTTGTGGCATTCATACAATATGAAACAACCATTCACAACCTAGTTGCTACCAACATGTGGTTCATGGACCGTTCCTAGAAAACAAAAACTCCGTAATCTAATTACAAGTCTTCGTCTTGAATCTTCGTCTTCTCGAAATGGATCTTCCTCCGGTCTTCATCATTACATATAAATTTTACATCGAAAATTGCATCCTAGATACAAACATTTCTAGTAAAATAAATAGGCTCAAAACGGCCTTTACAACCCAATTGAATAAAACGAACGATTCAAAACTAAGTCCACGAACCACATCCCCATTCAAAAGAATTCATCCAATAAATACTAAATAAATGGAAAGCGTAGAGATACATTGATCCAATCAACAATACGAACCGATCCAATCGATTCACACAATTGGTAATATGATAACGTTCAAAATAATTCGGTCGACCATAAATATTCCAATTAATCAAATTTCCCTTATAAAATGAAATACCATAAATCATTTTAATCATATTAAATCCAATTTAACATGCGGGAGATTAATTTTCAAGAATACACGAAAATCGAGCCAGGCGAAAGAAGAGGTCGCCGAGAGTCACCTCGGCAGCCTTTCCGGCAGACAGCTGGCATGGCCGAGTCACGCTCGGCACCGGCCGGCACGGCCCGTGTCTCCGACACGGTCGGGTCTGCTCGGCGTGGCTCTGGGATCGCTGACACGGCCCGTGTCACCGGACACGGCCGAGTCACCCGGCAGCCTTTCCGCCTTTGTCCGAAAAAATCGTCCGACGATTCGGAGCTCGATTTTCGACCGGATATCCAATATCAATATTTTTCAACATTCATATCTTCAATATAAATCATATTTCCAAGAAATTAAGATTTATATTTAGACATAAACTTACGAAAAATATAACTACAACGAACGTAAAAATATATACCACGATTATGACTAAAATGATTCCAAATCATTCACCATCTAATCAAGCATTCCAAATGCCAATATCGTATATACGATCGCAAGACCTACGCTCCGATACCACTATTGGGATTCGGTGCCTAAAACGAAGGCCCAGCGGAAACGGTAAAACGAAAATTAATTCGATCCGAATCCCTACGAGGATCGATCGAGCTACGTATATACGAAAATATAAACGAAAAGCAAGAGTCATAAGAAACTAACCCTCGAAGTCCGTTGATTAAATGGTAACCTTCTCTTGAGCTATTCCCCAAGCTCTTGAATGATCCAACGCCGAAAGCACCGCGTCTCTACTTGCCACGCGCCGGAGAAACAACCGGAACGACGATCACCTTGCTATCCTCCGAGGATACGGATAGAGCTAAGTGATGAAGCTATATATGTAAAGATTACTACATGTTGTGTCAAGAATTAACACCTTCCGACCGGCGATCGCCTCCGAGGCCGAGCGACCGACTTACTGTCGATCGTCCAAGGCGGACCTGCCGAGCAGCGACCAGGCATCCGAGCCTTAACCCAGCGGACGAGCTAGACTGGCCAACCGAAGGTCCCAGGACAAGTCCCGGTACCGAGCGATCGACCTCAGATACGATCGCCTCTCGGTACTCGGCGACCGACTCCTAGCGATCGACTAGCGGGCGATCCTCTCTCGGCACTTGCCGACCGTCTCTTGGTACCTGGCGACCTACCCTTGGTGACCGACCATTGGCGACCTCCATCCACTGGCCGATGGCGACCTCGGATGATCAGCTAGAGAGGACCGCTCATGTCGATCACCACCGATGGCCATCCAGTCGGCGAAGGCCGAGCCTCAAGACTGGCACCACGTGCAAGGACCGAGACAAGATCCGCGAATCTCGGGCCATTGACCACAGCCTGATAGAATCTCTCCACCAGCCGACAAGCCGCCGAAAGCTTGTCAGTAGGGCCGCATGTTGACTGACTCCGGACGCGTGTTGGCCCCTTATTGGACCGCCCAGCTGTGGCAGCCTCTTCCTTGGACTTTAGCCCGACAGCCAGCATCTTTCTTGGACTTTAGCCCGACAGCCCAGTAGATCGCCCCATTATTATAATGGCCGGCAGACGATCGGCCACTAAAGGACAGGACCCGGCTGCCCCTATATAAGCAAGGCACCCTGCACTTGGACACTTCTGGAACTCCCTTCTGCAACCTCACGATTTGAGCATACAACACAGAAACAATATACAGCACTTGGCTAATCTCCAACTCTTGGCAACAGCTATCATTCGGTCTTACTTCTCCCGGCCTTTCTCCTCGAGCAGATTACCGGCGGGGACGAAGAACACCGAGCTTCGCTCAAGAGCCGGATTAACAGAGTCTTTTTACACTCATTGTATTTAGATTTCTCTCATTAATACTTGTATCCACGAATATTTGTATTAATAACATCTCGCGAGAGCATTCAAGCCCGGGCCTAACAAACCCGACAAATCTTGTATTATTTATCTTCTCTCGGAAGTGCTCCCGCAATTGTTGTTTGTTGTCCGTCTTCCAGCAGTATTAATCTTCGGATAAATATTTTGGGCAACAACAATTGGCGCTAGAAGGAGGGCATCCAACCCTCGAATTTTTACACCTACCGTCCCGAAGAACACTCACTGTTCTCGGGGCAGATACTTGAAGTGACACTCACTGCACTTCAAAGAAATCCTTCAGAAATCATGTCTTCCGTATCCGCGTCGAAGAAAGCCGCTGGCCAGCCGGCCAGACCCCCTGTTCCGTCCCAGTCCGAGCCGCAGCCGATGGTGGAAGGTAGCCGCCGCGGCCAGAGGCGCTCGACCCCGTCCCGGGAAGGCGGCCCGAGCCTCTCGCTCGATCAGTTCCGAACCAATGAACAGATCGAAGAGGCCATAGCCGTCCTTCAGGAGCGACGGAGTGCTCTCGACGCGCCTCCAGCTATCACCCCCTCGGTCTCCCGCCGGAAGATCAAGCGGACGCTCAAGGCACTACTGGCCGAGCGAGCGCCAGGAGGCTCTCGCCCGCAAGAAGAGGCGCTCGGCAGCCGGGGCACCTTTGTCTTCGATCGCACAGGCGACCCGACTGGCGACCGGGCGATCCGGCCGAGCTACGAGACGACGGAGTGGGGGTCCGTCCCGAGGAGCTCGGCCTTCCCGGCTCCCACAAGGCGATCCGGCCGCTGGCTCCGCTCGCCAAATTCCCGAGGTCGCGGCGGGGGTCCGGAGGTCGGTACACGATCGCCTCGGCCCCCGCTCCCAAAGCCGATCCGCAAGCAGCCGAGCCGCGGCGATCGCCGCGATGCAACGTCAGATCGACGACGTGAAGGCGCTCCTGCAATCCGGGGCAGGCGCCATGAAGACGATCGCCGCGCCGAGTGAGCCGCTCGCGATCGACATCGAGCTCGCCCCCGTGCAGCACAAGATCGCCCCTCCTCAGACACCCGTGTACCAGGGGCGATCGGACCCCCAAACATACCTTCACAAGTTCAACATCTACATGACCAGGTGTGGAGCATCAGACGCGACCCGGTGCCGAATGTTCCCTCTAACGCTGGACGACCTCGCCCACCGGTGGTACACCTCTTTGCCACCTCGGTCCATTGGCTCCTTTAACGAGCTAGCGCACGTCTTCACAAAATACTTCGCCACCAGGGCCGCTCGGCCAGAAGGTCCCCATCGCATGTGGCGGATCAGGCAAGGGGAACAGGAGTCCGACTCGGACTACATCGACCGGGTTGACATGATCATCCTCAACGGCGAGCCCGTAAGCGATGAGACCGCACTCTACGCGGTCCTAGGAGGTTTTCAGGGCTTCTCGCCTATGTTCAGGCATCTCACGAAGACCCTGCCGACGACCTACGCAGCCTTCCGGGCTAGAGCCGCAGATTTCCTGTCCAGGCAAAGGCTTCTTCTTGGCCTAGGAGTAGAGCGATCGGCACCCGCGCGACGACCTCCAGTCTCCCAGCCCGATCGCTACTACCCACAGAGCCGGAGGACTCGATCCCCGCCTGATCCATTTTAAATGACGGACTAGCCGCCGCCCGATCGCCAATATCGACCTACGAATAAAGCGATGGCCGCCGAGCGACGATCGCGATCTTCCGACGGATCGCAACATCATCAAGAACCCGGTGGACACGATCGCCATCTACACCGGCAAAGATATAACATGACGGACTAAGGCATAAGATCGCCTCCACCGCACATCATAAAGCCATGGTCCTGGCAGTCGATGGAACCTGCTGCTTCGGCCATGCAAGGTCCCTTTCGGCCGAGATCGCCCGCCCTTCGTTTAAATACGAGTCCGGCGTAGTCTGAGGGCTCTCCAACATTAATCAGTGGACACATGCCACAACCCCGTCTCAACGTACACCGTCGAGGTCGGCCATCTCCATGGCTGGCCGAGGTGGAAGCAGAGCTAACAAGCCACGGAGGTGGAGTTGATTCATCCGACGCTGCCCCGCGCAAGGACTCCTCTAGACCGAGACCGCACGCCCTTCGTTTAAATACGAGGCGAGGCGCAGCCTAACAGAGGACCCTCATAATAAAGTGAGTCACGAGACACTCATTGTCTTCGCGCATCAAGACACGGTCATGGAGTCGGTCCATCGATCTCCGTGACTGTGCATGATTCCTCAAACAAGCGAAACCACCAAGTTTCCGTGGGGGATCGGCCAATGTTGTTTTTGCAGGTACAAGACCGAAAGATAGCTAAGCCAATCGACCATGATAACCCAAGTCCAAATCCTAAGTTAGCTCAGGTCGCCCGTCCTCATCCATACACGATCACCAGCAAGAACCACCTCGCCCCATGTCTTCAACATAGGAGCAAGCTGGGGGGCAATTGTTGTGTCAAGAATTAACACCTTCCGACCGGCGATCGCCTCCGAGGCCGAGCGACCGACTTACTGTCGATCGTCCAAGGCGGACCTGCCGAGCAGCGACCAGGCATTCGAGCCTTAACCCAGCGGACGAGCTAGACTGGCCAACCGAAGGTCCCAGGACAAGTCCCGGTACCGAGCGATCGACCTCAGATACGATCGCCTCTCGGTACTCGGCGACCGACTCCTAGCGATCGACTAGCGGGCGATCCTCTCTCGGCACTTGCCGACCTACCCTTGGAGACCGACCGTCTCTCGGTACCTGGCGACCTACCCTTGGTGACCGACCATTGGCGACCTCCATCCACTGGCCGATGGCGACCTCGGATGATCAGCTAGAGACGACCGCTCATGTCGATCACCACCGATGGCCATCCAGTCGGCGAAGGCCGAGCCTCAAGACTGGCACCACGTGCAAGGACCGAGACAAGATCCGCGAATCTCGGGCCATTGACCACAGCCTGACAGAATCTCTCCACCGGTAGACAAGCCGCGAAAGCTTGTCGGTAGGGCCGCATGTTGGATCGACTCGGACGCATGTTGGCCCCTTATTGGACCGCCCAGCTGTGGCAGCCTCTTCCTTGGACTTTAGCCCGACAGCCAGCATCTTTCTTGGACTTTAGCCCGACAGCCCAGTAGATCGCCCCATTATTATAATGGCCGGCAGACGATCGGCCACTAAAGGACAGGACCCGGCTGCCCCTATATAAGCAAGGCACCCTGCACTTGGACACTTCTGGAACTCCCTTCTGCAACCTCACGATTTGAGCATAAAACACAGAAACAATATACAGCACTTGGCTAATCTCCAACTCTTGGCAACAGCTATCATTCGGTCTTACTTCTCCCGGCCTTTCTCCTCGAGCAGATTACCGGCGGGGACGAAGAACACCGAGCTTCGCTCAAGAGCCGGATTAACAGAGTCTTTTTACACTCATTGTATTTAGATTTCTCTCATTAATACTTGTATCCACGAATATTTGTATTAATAACATCTCGCGAGAGCATTCAAGCCCGGGCCTAACAAACCCGGCAAATCTTGTATTATTTATCTTCTCTCGGAAGTGCTCCCGCAATTGTTGTTTGTTGTCCGTCTTCCAGCAGTATTAATCTTCGGATAAATATTTTGGGCAACAACACTACACTCTAAGTGTTTTAATCTTACTCTCTCTATATGATTTTCTCTCAATTTTTCTCCAAGAAAAATGAAGAAGAAGTTGATGAACAAAGATGAAGATGACTTGGAGAAGTCTTTTCTCTCCCTCTCTACACTCTCACGTTGGAATTGGCTTGGAATCTCAAGTGAGAGATGTCTTCTTCATTTATTCAACTCTTCACATGATACATCTCATTATTATGAGAATCAAAGCCCCACAAAGTCATCTTTTTCATATAAAATGAAAACAACAAGACAAGAGGAAAGTGGGTGGAAATTAGGGGGGCGGCTACCATGCAGAAATGGATGAGTTCGGTTCGTTTCGGACTCCCGTGAGTCCAAACAGATAAACTATGATTACATTAGATGTATTTGTATCGATTAATTAATCCAATTAATTAAACATATCAAATACAAAATAACATAATTAATTTCTCCAAGAAATAATTATATTCATGAATTAAATTAATCACCCAGTGATATATTTAATCCATTAAGCCGTAAATCAATTTATCCGATAAATCGATTTAAACATCCAATGTCCCAAATTAGACATCCAATATCTAATATTCATAATGAGAGAATTAGCTTAATTCATTCCGTCGTCAATCCTAATGCGCAACTCGGTAGGTCCGTCTCAGTCAGCAATGGGAGGAACCAAAGAGTAGTAGCACCACCTAGCCAGCCTGGTGGCCTGCTGTACCCGGCGAGAACGAATGATTGGGATCATTCAAGAACCATTCTCGTGAATACCGGTATACGTATAAACCCTTCTTTCAAATATCCCGATCAAGTTATAGGGTCACGGTCGGTCAAACCCTATCTCATGCTTGACGCTATGCATGCGTTAATGCAAATCGAGATCATCGAGCTCTCGTGTATCTAATACGACTAGCTCCAATGCTTTGGCCAAAGACTTATGATCTCATCGCGATAACCGCATAGGACATATAACCGTTCACTAACGGGAGAAAGAATTCTATCTTGGTATTACGTAGGACACTGCTACTTACTGTCAAGATGCACGTCGAGGTTGACCCCGCCTTCCGGTTTACGTGGTCGAACTACTCTAATGAAAATCTTGACGTCACAAGCACATCCCTACTAAATACTCAAGTCGAAGGTTCACGAATACCTATCACAACCTTTCGATTCCGTCATTGATCGTCCGGAGTGAAATCCGTGTGACGAATCGAGGGTGAGTCGGTTCGAGTATACTAATCTAATTAGCATACCTATAACGTGTGCTCCCACTAACCATTAGTGTTCGATGGCACTCTCCATGTCAAAGAACACGTCATACAAGTCTTCACATAAACTTAACGCCTACCAAGTTTCATCGACTTGCGAATGATTAAGTATTTGAGCTATAAACCTTTCCAGTGCCGACCCCCTTATCCAATAAGGAGTGGAACGTTTTGCTCTCAAATACACGGACTAGTTTCTATATGTTTATTTACGAGTTAGGAATGCCAGTAACTACCAGTAAATAAAGAAACATTCATTTGCCTTATATAAATGGTTTACATAATTACAAGTACAATGCCCTCACTCAACAACCTCTGAGTGGCATTCGAGGGCATACTCCTAACACTTTCATCCTAGCACTGAACAACTGCTTCGATATTTTATATCTAGCAGTCCTACTGTGCTCTCCATAAAGTTCAGTCGAGTGTGCGAGAATCTGCCTAGCAGAAGTTATTTTCTCGTGCGATCTCTACAGCTCATTAGTCATTGAGCCCATCATAAAGCCACGGACTAGCACGTCATCCTTGACCCATTTTTCATGGACATCAATATCTTCCTGATTACCCCTGGTCCGGATTGGAGTCGGTGGAGTGTCCGCCTCCAAGACTTATCCCAGAGACTCCATATTGAGTACAATCATTAGATTCCGCAACCAGTCAACAAAATTGGGGCCAGTTAGGAGATTCTTTTCAAGTAGTATTGCAAGTGGGTTTTTAGCCATTTTTAGAGAGATTCAGTTTCGTTTTCTGCAAAGATTTAGACAAGATTCAATTAGTGACTTGTTTAATTATGACCGAGTATTGAATTTAAGGGCTTGTATAATTCTTGTCTCGGCTCCCACTAATTTTATCGGAACAATACACTCCCATGTTATAATCCGGAAGTCATGGTTAGATCGACTTCTTAGTGGTGATCAATTTCTTTACAAAGTTTAATAGAGGTCAACCCATACGGTTTCTATTCTATTATTCTTTATAAAGTGGTGTCTAATACCAACCCATCTAATGGATGATTCGATCTTCTTTTACCCCTAGTTCACTTGCCCTCAACCCATTCGGTTTCTACGGCTCGCTGAACTATCTAAGTTTAAACCGTCAACTCCTATTAGTCTGACAATTGAATCTTACCCGGCAACCCATACGGTTTATAGGGGTTTGATTTGTCACAACCAAAGGCATCTAATGCACTCTAGTAATTTATCAACTTTCCCCAAAAATATTACCCCGACATACTCGGAAGAATAATATTCCAGTTTAGATTTCAATTTTCCATGAGTTTGACGGAAGGTAGGAAACCTCGTAACCTTTATAACTTAGTGTGTTTGTAGTCGGGAGAATTTCGCGATTAATGTTACACTTTGCACATTAATTCATTTATACGCGCGTTTGTTGGTTTGTCAATCATTAAAAATGAAAAACAGAAAACAGTAACCTAGTTACTACCAACATATAGCTCATGGACCTAATTCCTAAGTACTGGGCCAAGCGAATGACCCAATAAATAAAAACACAGTCTTCGAATCTTCGTCTTCTCGGTCGGTTGTCTTCGGTCTTTGTTATAGCCAAAATAATAATTACATCATTGAAAAATTGCATCCTATACAAATTTTCTAGTAAAAATAAATAGGCTCAAAACGGCCTTTACAACCCAATCGAATCGAACAAATCAAAAACTAAGTCCACGAGCTATATCACCATCACATAAGGATTCCATACAACATGTAATGACAACGAAATTAAACAATTAATTTTAATATAAATTAATCTAATTAATCTATAAATTAATCTATTCAATTTCTACTATATTAATCCAATTAATATAAAGTGGCATTAAAATTAAATAATCAATTAATATATTAATCCAATCAATATAAAATTAATCTATTCAATTTTAATGGTATTAATCCAATTAATACTAATAATCGTCAATTAAATTCATTCGAAGTAATCCGGCCAAAATAATATTTTCGTTTAATTTATTTCCCTTAACTAAAAAAATATTCCAAATATTAATTTAGTCAAAATAAAATTCAATTGAAATTTTGGGAAATAATCACAACGAAATATAAACTTAAAACGGAGTCCCGGACAATCCGGTTTCAGGCCCAGCCCGCGGCCCGATTCAAAATCGGGCCAAAAACCCCAGGGCTGCCTGTGGCCGAGAAATGGCCGATCATGGCCGAGCATGCTCGGCGGCAATGTGACGGCCAGGCGATCTTTTGACACCTGCCCGTGACCGTTTCTTTGTTTTTCGGCCCGTTTCAAAAAACGTGATGCTACAACGAACAATTTAAAATCTACAATTATTACAAACATGATTCTAAATCATAACCATCATCCAAAAGCATTCAAAATGCACAAATAATCGTATATACGGAAACATTGACCTCGCTCCGATACCACTGTTGGGATTCCGAAAATAAAACGAAAAACGCAGCGGAAATAAAAATGAATCCCAAACAGGATCGATCAAGTAACGTATATACAAAAAAAAATTACGAAGATAAAGATCATACCCTTGAAGTCTTTGAAATAATTCTTCATAAAATTGATGATGATAACGAACCCCGTCCCGAACACGAAATCCCTTCGTTCCAAGCACCGAAAGATACGAAGCCTCTACTTCACACGCGTCGGAAGTTGCCCGGAAAAATTCGATAGCAATCCGTTCCCCAAGAACACGGCTAGGAATTACTATAGTAATTTATATCTCTCTTTTTATTGATTTTGTATCACCTCAAAGATGATAAAAAAAAAAAAAAAATTCTCACACTTCCTCACCAAAACTCACGGCCAGAACTTGAAGTTCAGCAGGTTAGTGTGTGTGTATGTTTTGAAAATGGTGTTAAGACTTTATGATATGATTAGATATCAATATATAATAAGGCCATACCAATCTCATAATTGAGATAAAAAAAATTAATATGGAATCTCATCATTATCATACACCAAATCACCATGTTAACACAAGACCAAAACATGTGAGGTGGGCAGAGGTGGGGCGGCCCAAGGAAGCTTCCTAGAAACCAGCCGAGCCACTCGGCTCGTGTACCGGACGTTCGTCAAACAACTCCGTTAAATACACTCCGTTTATTTACCAATGTATTTATATAAATTAATTAATCCAATTAATTAATTATATCAAATACAAATATATTTCTCTCAGAAATATAATTTATGAATTAAATTAATTACCCGGTAACTTAATTTTAATTCATAAGACCGCTATTTGATTTATCCAATAAATCATAATTAGATATTCAATATCTAATATTAATATAGAGATAATAAATTCACATTTATCCGTCAACGCTCCTAATGCGCGACTCCGTAGGTCCGTCTTAGCCGGCATTGGGAGGAACCAATGAGTGCGGGCAGCACTTAGCCAGCCTAGCGGGCCGCACTGTAAAACCCCGACTGAGAACGAATGAAGGGATCATTCCAGAACCATTATGTCGTGAATACTATATACGTATAGATCCTTCATCATATGTCCCGATCAAGTCTTCGGGTCACGGTAAAGTCAAACCCTACTATTGACTAAACTCTATACATGTGTTAATGCAAATCAAGACCGACTGATTAATAGTGTATCTAATACGACTATATCAGAATGCTTTGGCCAAAGACTTATGATCTTATTTGCCATTAACCGTATAGGACATTCGCCTGCTCACTAACAGGAGATAGAATCCTTTCTTGGCGTACAGTAAAGACTGCTACCTGCCCGTATAGTCCGCACTTCGAGGTCGACTCAGCAATTAAGCAAATGAGTCTAACTACTCTAATGACAAACTAAACGTCACAGGCACATCTTCTACTGAACCCTCAAGTCAAAGGTCCACGTATACTATCACAACCTTTCGATTCGTCATTGACTCTCCGAGAGTGAATACCGTGTGACTGAATCGAGTATGAGTCGTGTTCGAGTATACTGGCCCCACCAATATACTTATAACTATGCTATCAAGACGTGCACACGTCCTAGCATCAGTTATACAAGTCGTTTTAAAACTTAATGCCCATTTTAAGTTTGTTGACTTGCGAACAATTTACGTAAATAAACTTTAAACACTTCTAGTGCATTTTCTCTTATCCCATAACGAGAATGGAATGTTCGATTTATTTACATGGACTTCACTTCAATATTTACCAAGTCAAGAATGCAATTGAAATACAATAAACAGTGAATGAATCGTATTGCCTTTTTATTAATTATTCCATAATTACAAGTACAGTGCCCTTACTCTCTCATCCCCTGAGTGGCATTCGAGGGCATATTCCTAACATCCGATTCCTAGGGGGAGCCTCGTCACCGAGGGGATGTTACGGACGATGAGGTATCTACGCACGAGAAATCGTGGATGGGTATACTTTACGTATATCAAGGAAGATGATCGGCTCATAGATGGGGGTGCTCTTCCGAGACCGGAGGAGAGGATCACATCTAGGGGGATCGAGCATACTAGACCTCGTCCTTCATCTCAGCTTGGTTCCTCCCGACCTCGTCCGGAATCCTCTTCATCCCAGATGGCTTCTCGGATGGATAGGCTCGAGAAAGATATGAGCGAAATCAAAATCATGGTCAAGAGCATCTGCACGCATTTTGGGATACCGTCGACACCTCCGGATGCGGACCTTGACTAGTCGGGCTATCCTTCTTATGATGATGTTTCTCGTTTTATTAAAATACCAAACATTTCATTCTCATGCATAAACTCTATTAGTGTCTTATTTTGGATATGTTTCGTCTGTAATAACTATCTTTGTTTTTATGCATTATTTTGGTTAATCGTTGATTTGGATTCTATTGATTATTATGCGTATCATTGATTTCTCTTGCAGGATCTCTCAACTTTTTGTTAATGACAAAAAGGGGGAGAAAAATATGTATTCGTTTTTGAAATCATCTTTTGAAATAACCCGTGCTCGTTTTCAGGGGGAGCCTTATTTTTAAATCTTCCTTAAAATTCAGGTTTTCAAAAACTCCCATACTTAAATTTTGTCATCATCAAAAAGGGGGAGATTGTTGGAACAATATCTTTTAGATCATTTTGATGATGTGTTATTAAAACCAAAGTTTACTTAAAACATATTTTTCCTTCAGTTAACGTACGTAACGCAAACCATCTTAACGTACGTAACATTCACAGTTGTCTGCAAGATTTTCAGTACAGTTAACGTACGTAACTCGTCTATCATAACGTACGTAACACTCATTGTTTTCGCAAGTTTTTCTGAACAGGTAACGTACGTAACCGGAGTTATCTAACGTACGTAATGCTTGAATAATTCTGACCATTGGAAAAGTCACTAGTCGTTGCAACAAGTCGTCACACTCAACGGATCTCTGACCGGAATATTACGTACGTAACCGTGCAGCTCATAACGTACGTAACGTATATTATCATAGCTCACTGGACCAGTTCTTTACTGTTCGTTACGGCCGCTATTCGTAGCATATAACCTACGTAACGTTCATAACGTACGTAACCATCAGCATGTAACGTACGTAATCAGTTAAACTGTTCCAATGGGAATATGAGCTCAAGAAGGCTATAAATAGCCAACTTCATGGAGATTGAAGATACACAAGCATTCTGAGCCTACTAGCATACTCAAGCAATATCAAGCAAACATTTTGAGAGATATACTTATTCTAGATTGTGATACGAGAAGATTTGTTCTATAATCTCTAATCTTCATTCTTGTATCAAAGAGAGATATATTGTGAAAGTTGAGTTCCTACTCGCATTTGTTTTGTGTATAGGTTATCTTGTACCCAGAAAAACAAGAGTGTTTTTGTGAGGTTGTTCTTGAGCCCGGAAATCAAGAAATTGTAAGAAGTTGGCACTAAACTACAAAGTGCAATTCTAAGTTCTAAGAAAAGTCCTAGTCGATAAAACTAGGTAGGGGACGTAGGCTTCGTTAATAGCCGAACCTCTCGAACAAATTCTTGTGTTCTTTCTTTTCCGCATTCTAATTACTCCGATATTTTGCTTCCGCACAAAAAGAGTTCAATACTCTTATCCACACTATTCAACCCCCCCTTCTAGTGGCGGTACCAATTTAACAAACGGGTTATATGTCCTATGCGGTTATTGGCAGATGAGATCATAAGTCTTTGGCCAAAGCATTGGAGCTAGTTGTATTGGATACACGAGAGCTCAATGATCTCGATTTGCATTAACGCATGCATAGCGTCAAGTACAGATAGGGTTTGACTGACCGTGACCCTATAACTTGATCGGGACGTTTGAAATAAGGGTTTATATGTATACTGGTATTCACGACAGAATGGTTCTTGGATGATCCCAATCATTCGTTCTCAGTTGGGGTACAGTCGCCAGGCTGGCTAGGTGGTGCTACTACTCTTTGGTTCCTCCCATTACTGACTGAGACGGACCTACCGAGTCGCGCAATAGGATTGACGACGGAATGAATCAAGCTAATTCTCTCATTATGAATATTAGATATTGGATATCTAAATTTGGGACATTGAATGTTTAAATTGATTTATTAGATAAATTGATTTACGGCCTAATGAAATAAATAAATTACTGGGTGATTTATTTAATTCATGAATATAATTATTTCTTGGAGAAATTAATTATATTATTTTGTATTTGATATATTTAATTAATTGGATTAATTAATCGATATAAAAACATCAGAACGAAATCGGAGTTTATCTGTTTGGACTCACGGGATTCCGAATCAGACTGAACTCGTCCGATTCCTTCTAGAGGCCGCCCCACCCACCTACCTCCTTTTGTCTTGGTCTTTTGTCTCCACCTTAAGTGGTGGAAGATCAATGACTTATTGAGGGGACATATATCTCTTTTATTATGATAAAGGTGATTTGGTCTTTGGGAATAAGGGGATAAGAGGAAGACTCCCACTCACTCCACATGTGAACATCAACTGTGAGTTTGAGAGTGTAAAGTGTTGTGTCGAGAATTACACGTCTCAACAGGTGATCGCCTCAGATACCGGGCGACGGAGCTAGAGCCTAGCAGCCGAGGTAGATCGGCCGACCGAAGGTCCCATGACAAGTCCCGGTGCCGAGCGATCGACATCTAAGGCGATCGTCTCTGGGTACTTAGCGATCGACCCCTGGTGACTGACCAAGTGACGACCGCCTCATACCACGCAAAGCCATCGCCCGTCCGATCGGCAAAGGGCCGAAGCTCTGACAGAGTCCCACATGCAGATCCGGAATTGGCGCCGCAGCACATGGATCGTTGACCACAGCCTGTCAGCATCCTTCCTCCAACCGACAGACCCGCTGAAGGTTGTACAGTGGGACCGCCCGGACAGCAACTCAAGACGCGAGCTAGCCCCTCATTGGACCGCATGGCTGGTTGCCAGCAGCAGCCGCGGACTTTAAGGCAGACAGCCCATGTGACATAAAGACGATCGCCCCTTATTATATTACATAAAAGGCGATCGCCCGCCAGTAAACAGGACATCCCAGCTCCTATAAATAGAAGGCTGCCTACACTTGGACAGCTCTCTGGTTTTTTCTCGGTTTTCAAGCAGAAACCACTCTCTGTCTCTCTCTGATTCAGTTCACAACTTGGCTTTCTTACTCTTGGCAACAACTATCTCTCGGCTTAGCAAGAACACGCAAAAGCTTCGCTCAAGAGCTAGATAAATAGGATCTTTTACACTCATTGTAATCGCATTCTTACATTAATACTTATATCCCCGAATATTTGTATTAATAACATCTCGCGAGAGCATTCAAGCCCGGGCCTAACAAACCCGGCAAATCTTGTGTTTTTACATTCCCACAGACGTGCTCTCGCAATTTGCTGTTGCTCGACCATTCCAGCAATATCTATCTCCGGATAATATTTCGGGCAACAACAATTGGCGCTAGAAGAAGGGCGGATCTACCCTCAATTTTTATTCCTACCGTCTCGAAGAACACTCACTGTTCTCCGGGGCATATACTTCTTCAGAGAAAAGCTTTCAGAATCATGACTTATGCCTCTGCATCGAAGAAATCCGCTGGTCGATCCGCCAAATGCCTCTTTCCATCTCAATCCGAGCCACAGCCTATGGCGGAGGGTAGCCGCCGCTGTACGAGACTCTCGATCCCGCCCCCGAGGGAAGGCCCCAAGGTACGAGACTCTCGATCCCGAGACTCTCGGTTCCAAACCGCGGAATAGATCGAAGAGGCCATGGCCATCCTACAGGAGCGACGGAGAGCTTTCGACGAGCCGCCCGCTATAACCCCCTTGACCACCCGCCGCGTGAGCAAACAGAAGCTCAAGGGGCTACTGGCCGAGCGATCGCCAGGAGGTCCCGATTCGCAAGGAGTGGCGCTCGCTAGCCGGGGCACCTCTGTTTTCGATCGCCTAGGCAGCGACCCGTCATGGCGACCGGGGCAGTCCGGCCCCAGCCACGAGACGATGGATCCCGAGTCCGTCACCAGGAGTTCGGCGTACCCAACTCCCAGAAGGCAGGCCAACCATCTGGTTCCTCCTCGCTAAAGAACCAAGGTCGGTGACCGCGGAGCCAGGAGATCGGTATACGATCGCCTTAGCTCCCGCTCCGAAAGCCGAACCACGAGCAACCAAGCTACAACGATGGCTGCGATGCAACGCCAGCTCGACGGCATGAAGACGCTCCTAAAATCTGGGGCAGGCGCCAAGAGAGAGATCGCCGGACCGAGCGAGCCACTCGCGATCCACAACGAGCTCGCTCCCGTGCAGCGCAGGATCACTCCTCCCAAAACACCTCTGTACGAGGGGAGGTCGGATCCCGAGACTCACCTGTGCAAGTTCCGGATCTACATGACTGGGTGTGGGGCATCACACGCGACCAGGTGCCGAATGTTCCCGCTAACGCTGGGCGACTTGGCCCATAGGTGGTACATCACATTGCCACCACGATCCATCAGCTCCTTTGAACAACTGGCGAACAGCTTCACATCATACTTCGCATGATGTAGATCAGGCAAGGGGAAGAAGAGTCCGACTCGGACTACATCGACCGGGTAGACGAGATCATCCTCAACGGTGAGCCCGTAAGCGATGAGATCGCCCTCTACTCGGTCCTAGGGGGATTCCATGGTCTTTCGCCCATGTTCAGGCATCTTACGAAGGACCTCCCCCCGACCTACGCGATCTTCCGCGCCAAAGCCGCAGACTTTCTGGCCAGGCAAAGGTTACTTCTCAACCTATGAGCAACGCGATCAGCAACCGAACGACGATCACCAGTCTTCTGACCCGATCGCCAGACTCAAGCAACATCATCAAAACCGGAGGACTCGCTCGCCATCTATAGTTCATCATCTAACATGGTGGACTACGGCATGAGATCGCCTCCACCGCACAACGTACACCGTCGAAGGTCGGCATCTACATGATGATCCGAGATAGAAGAGTGCAGCCATGGTCCTGGTAGTCGATGGAACCGACTGCTTCGGCCATGCAAGGTCCCTTTGGGCCAAGATCGCCCACCCTTCGTTTAAATACGAGGCCGGCGTAGTCTGAGGGCCCTCCAAAACTAATCAGTGGACACGATCGCCCGCCCTCAAAGGTTCATCATCTAACATGGTGAACCCGGACAATGCGACGCGTCACTACCCCCATCTCAACGTACACCGTCGATGGTCGCCATCTTCATGGCGGTCCGAGGTGAAAGCAGAGCTAACAAGACGCGGAAGTGGAGTTGATTAATCCGACGACGCCCCGCGCAAGGACTCCTCTAGACCAAGACCGCACGCCCTTCGTTTAAATACGAGGCGAGGCGCAGCCTAACAGAGGACCCTCACAATAAAATGAGTCACGGGACAGACAATGTCGCTCGCGCACAAGACACGGTCATGGAGTCGGTCCATCGAACTCCCCAACACGATTCCTCAGTGACGAAACTATCAAGTTTCTACGATGGATCGGCCAAAATTATTTTTTGCAGGTACAAGATCGAAGATAGCTAGCCAATCGACCAGATCGCCCAAGTCCGAAACCGAAGTCCACTCAAAGGATCGCCCGACTTCGTCCCACACGATTGCCAGCAGGAACCACCTCGCCCTATGTCTTCAACATCGGAGCAAGCTGGGGGGCAATTGTAGTGTCGAGAATTACACGTCTCAACAGGCGATCGCCTCAGAGATCGGGCGACGGAGCCAGAGCCTAGCAGCCGAGGTAGATCGGCCGACCGAAGGTCGCATGACAAGTCCCGGTGCCGAGCGATCGACATCTAAGGCGATCGTCTCTCGGTACTTAGCGATCGACCCCTGGTGACCAACCAAGTGACGACCGCTTCATACCACGCGAAACCATCGCCCGTCCGATCGGCAAAGGGCCGAAGCTCTGACAGAGTCCCACATGCAGATCCGGAATTGGCGCCGCAGCACATGGATCGTTGACCACAGCCTGTCAGCATCCTTCCACCAACCGACAGACCCACCGAAGGTTGTACAGTGGGACCGCCCGGACAGCAACTCAAGATGCGTGCTAGCCCCTCATTGGACCGCACGGCTGGTTGCCAGCAGCAGCCACATACTTTAAGGCAGACAGCCCATGTGACATAAAGACGATCGCCCCTTATTATATTACATAAAAGGCGATCGCCCGCCAGTAAACAGGACATCCTAGCTCCTATAAATAGAAGGATGCCTACACTTGGACAGCTCTCTGGTTTTTTCTCGGTTTCAAGCAGAAACCACTCTCTGTCTCTCTCTGATTCAGTTCACAACTTGGCTTTCTTACTCTTGGCAATAGCTATCTCTCGGCTTAGCAAGAACACGCAAAAGCTTCGCTCAAGAGCTAGATAAATAGGATCTTGTACACTCATTGTAATCGCATTCTTACATTAATACTTGTATCCGCGAATATTTGTATTAATAACATCTCGCGAGAGCATTCAAGCCCGGGCCTAACAAACCCGTCAAATCTTATTGTTGGAACATTTTGTTCCATACATAAATTAAAAGTGTTTTGATGATTAATGTTGATAAGCAAAACAAAACAACAAAGAGACGAAGCAAAGCATCGAAGGAATCGAAGTACAAAAAGCTGGAAAATCTCAAAGCTAACGTACGTAATATGTGATCATTAACGTACGTAATGGTAGCGACTTAACGTCGTAATGGATGAGAGATAACGTCGTAAAGGAGTTCAAACAAGTGAACGTTGGAGAAGTCAAAGTCGCAAAGCATACAACGGATATATGACGTCATGAGTGACGTAATGTTAACGTGCGTAACAAAGGAAAGGCTAACGTCGTAACTCAAATGATGAAACTCACCGGACTGATTTGTGAAGATGCTAACGTCGTAACCAGCCATGGTTAACGTCGTAATGAGGCTTACGTACGTAATGGAGAGCATATAACGTACGTAATGAGCAGTCTGGCAGCTAACGGCTAGTTTGAAGATGGAGCCTATAAATACCATCCCTATGGTATTGTTTGAGTACAACAACCTTGAGCAAATAGTCTATTCTTGTGATATTATTATACACATTCTTGTTGTTGATATTGAGCTTAATTGTAAGTGTTTGAGTGAGAATTCACGAAAAACATACACGAGTGATAAAAGAAAAGCTACGATTGGATTCGGTGTTATTAGGATCAAGGATCCGGCATTATCGCAATCGCTATCTTAGTGAGGTTTATCTAGTACCCATAGAAAGCTAGAGCGGTTGATTCCTTGTCCGATAGAAAAGGAAAACGGTTTAACTTGGACCGACGCAAAGACAAGTACGAGTGGTTTATCACGGACCAATAGAAGACGTGATTGTAACGGTTATACCTCGACCGATAGAAGAGAGGCGTAGAGGTTTTTGTCTTGATCCTATAGAAAAAGATACCGAGAGAGGACGTAGGCTCGATTATAGCCGAACCTCTATATATCCTCGTGTCCTTTATTTTCCGCACCTTTTATTTACGCTTCCGCAAACGGCGCAAATATCCGAATCGGTACCCAACAATTGGTATCGGAGCGGTACTCCAATACGCGGCTTAACATCCGAGGAGAAAAGATCCAATGGCGTTCCAAATGGCTCCCGTCGAAGGCCTTGCTCTCAACCGACCACCATTCTTTGATGGCTCAAATTATTTGACGTGGAAGAAGAAGATGTCGATATTCATCCGAGCATACGACATCGAGATTTGGAAGATTATTTGCCTTGGCCCGAAAGTTCCAATCAAATCCGGCCGATGCGCTCAAATCTTTCGAAGAATACGACGATGCCGATTGGAAAAATGACCATCTAAATTGTAAGGCTACTCAACTCTTATTTTGTGCCTTAAATCCGGAAGAGGTCAATCGAATCTCATCGTGTGAGAGTGCGAAAGAAATATGGAAAATTCTAGAAATCACACACGAAGGGACGACTCAAGTCAAGGAGACGAAGATAAATATGCTTCTCCATGACTACGAGTTATTCATGATGAAGGGTGACGAGTCCATCACCAATATGCTCGACCGATTCTCGGTCATCACCAATGGACTAGCTTCGTTTGGCAAACCATTATCTAGTAGTGAAAAAGTTAAGAAAATTTTACGATCACTACCTAGCGAATGGGACGGCACCGTGACCGCGATTATGGAATCTAAAGATCTCAACACGCTCGATTTTAGTGCCCTTGTTGGTTCACTAATCAATTATGAGATTGTTTTAAAATCACGAAGTGTCAAGCCGAAGCCGAAGGAACGATCGTTAGCCATGAAGGCTAAGATGTCGAGGAAGAAAGAAGAAATTCCGGTGGAGGAAAGCGACGAAGAATCGGCATATTATGCCAAAAACATTAATAAGTTTCAAACCTTATTAAACCGGAGGAAGAAGGATATCTCGAGCGAAACGAAGAAGTTCGACAACTCCTGTCGACAATGTGGTAAACCAGGCCACTTTGCTAAAAATTGCCGTGTCAAACCCAAAAAGGAGGTTCTCGTAGCAACATGGAGCGATGAAGATGAAGACGATGATTTCATCAATCAAAATAATCTCGCTCTCATGGCCCGGAGTTCGTTCGGCAGCGATGACGTCGAAAGTCGAGTTAGTACATCCTCCCGTGATTTAACTTTTTGATGCATTTGAATTACTTCATACGGATTTTCAAAATGCATTATCGGAAATTAAATCCCTTAAGTCTAAAATTAAATCTTTGGAAATTGAAAATTCCAAAATTATCGAAAAGGGAAAATTTGTCGAAATCGATCATTCAAAGTGTATTGAAAATGAAAATATTTTGAAGAATGATCTCGCTAAAATCCAAACCGAGCTTAAATCTTTGACAAAGAAATTCTCGTACGGAAACGAGAAATTTGAACAAATGCTTGGTGTTCAAAAATTTACTTTGAATAAAGAGGGGTTAGGATTCAAACCACGTTCGAAAAACGAATTCGTTAATTTTAAAATACCCCATTGCGAAAAGTGTTTGAAAATCGGGCATCATATTTCAAGTTGCAAAAGCCGAAGCGGACGATAAAAATTAAGAAAATTTGGGTTCCTAAAGGAACAATGGTTTCAAATACCGTCTATGTTTCCAAACAAAAACCAACTATAGGTTGGATCCCCAAAAATTGATTTTTTGTATTTTACTCAGGGGGAGTATTTTTTTTAAAAAGGGGGAGATAATATTTTCAGGGGAGTTTTTACCCTTTATGCATTTATTTATCATAAATTAGTATCATGCATATTTTATATTTTGGTATTATTTCAATTGATATTTTATCCACTTTTTGATGAATACAAAAAGGGGGAGAGATAGGAGAATGGAGAAATAAGTCGAAAATGTGATTAACCGTGAAAGGGGGAGAAAAATCGAAGAAAATCGATTGCATTCAAAAAGAATTAGAAAAACGAAGGAGTTGAAGAAAAATGAGGAGAGGTCGAAAAGACGATGAAAAATTCGAAAAATTCAAAAAGTTAAAGGTAAGGAGAAAGAAGGAGTCGAAAAAGTAATGGGAGAAGATTCTAACGAAACGGACAAAGTCGAAAACTTTGGTCTCTAAAGATATACATATATTTGTATTTTTGCAGGAAAATCCCATTGTCGGAGTGTTGTTTTTGTAATCATCAAAAAGGGGGAGATTGTTGGAACATTTTGTTCCATACATAAATTAAAAGTGTTTTGATGATTAATGTTGATAAGCAAAACAAAACAACAAAGAGACGAAGCAAAGCATCGAAGGAATCGAAGTACAAAAGGCTGGAAAATCTCAAAGCTAACGTACGTAATATGTGATCATTAACGTACGTAATGGTAGCAGCTTAACGTACGTAATGGATGAGAGATAACGTACGTAAAGGAGTTCAAACAAGTGAACGTTGGAGAAGTCAAAGTCAGCAAAGCATACAACGGATATATGACGTCATGAGTGACGTAATGTTAACGTACGTAACAAAGGAAAGGCTAACGTACGTAACTCAAATGATGAAACTCACTGGACTGATTTGTGAAGATGCTAACGTACGTAACCAGCCATGGTTAACGTACGTAATGAGGCTTACGTACGTAATGGAGAGCATATAACGTACGTAATGAGCAGTCTGGCAGCTAACGGCTAGTTTGAAGATGGAGCCTATAAATACCATCCCTATGGTATTGTTTGAGTACAACAACCTTGAGCAAATAGTCTATTCTTGTGATATTATTATACACATTCTTGTTGTTGATATTGAGCTTAATTGTAAGTGTTTGAGTGAGAATTCACGAAAAACATACACGAGTGATAAAAGAAAAGATACGATTGGATTCGGTGTTATTAGGATCAAGGATCCGGCATTATCGCAATCGCTATCTTAGTGAGGTTTATCTAGTACCCATAGAAAGCTAGAGCGGTTGATTCCTTGTCCGATAGAAAAGGAAAACGGTTTAACTTGGACCGACGCAAAGACAAGTACGAGTGGTTTATCACGGACCAATAGAAGACGTGATTGTAACGGTTATACCTCGACCGATAGAAGAGAGGCGTAGAGGTTTTTGTCTTGATCCTATAGAAAAAGATACCGAGAGAGGACGTAGGCTCGATTATAGCCGAACCTCTATATATCCTCGTGTCCTTTATTTTCCGCACCTTTTATTTACGCTTCCGCAAACGGCGCAAATATCCGAATCGGTACCCAACACTTGTGTTTTTACATTCTCACGGATGTGCTCTCGCAATTTGCTGTTGCTCGACCATTCCAGCAATATCTATCTCCGGATAATAATTCGGGCAACAACATAAAGGAGAGAGAAAAGGAAAATAAGTTTTTCCTAGTCTTCTTGTTCTTCTTCTTCATATTATCCTTTCTTGGAGAAAATAGAGAGTGATAGAGATTAAAACACTTAGAGTGTTACAATCAAAAGCTTCATCACTTGATTCTAGCCGTAACCTTAGAGGTTAATCGTGTGTTGTCATTCCGGTCGTTTTTCCGGCGCGTGGCAAGTAGAGACGCGGTGATTTCGGCGTTGGATCGTTCAAGAGCTTGGAGCGGATTGGATTCGTAGAGATCAATCAAAGCTAGGGGAATATCTCAAGAGAAGGTTATCATTTAATCAACGGACTTCAAGAGTGAGTTTCTTATAACTCTTGTTTTTCGTTTATATATTCGTATATACGTAGCTCGATCGATCCTCGTAGGGATTCGGATCGAATTAATTTTCGTTTTACCGCTTCCACTGGGCCTTCGATTTAGGCACCGAATCCCAACAGTGGTATCAGAGAGTAAGTCTTGCGATCGTATATACGATATTAGCATTTGGAATGCTTGATTAGATGGTATATGATTTGGAATTATAATCGTATTAATCGTTGATTTTCTATTGTTCATCTAAAAATTAATTTTTCATGATTTTATCTTACAATATAAATCTATTTTTCTTTTGAAAAACTGATTTAAATGAGTAATATAAAGATTAGAAAAATATTATTTTTGGAATCGGGGCGAAAAAAACGAGCCGAAAACGTAAACGGACCCAACAGCTTGGAGCTGTCCGGGCGCTGCCTCGCGGTCTGTCACTCTGGACCGCGTCTGCCAGCCCCTGCCAGACATGCTCGGCAGCCTCTCGGCCGCTGCCTGGCAATGGTCTCGGTCCCTGCCGGTCCTGCTCGGCAGCCTGCTGGGCAACTTGCTGGGCAGTGCTCCGCCGTGTTTTCCGACTCCGTTTTTTATATTTCGTTCGATAATTAATTTCCCACAAATTAAATTGGATTTAATTTGACTAATATTTAATTATGGTAATTTTAATCTTATGGGAATTAATTTAATGAAATATTTTCTCGTCCGGAACAAGTTAAAATTGACGGTTGTTTGAATTAATTGGATTAATTCATTTTGGGTGGATTGTTTTATATTGATTGGATCAATATTCAGAATCATTATGAATGCCATTTATTTAATGTGTTGGATGCATTATTTTTGAATGGTGATGTGGTTCATGGACCTAGTTTTTGAATCGTTCGTTTTTATTCGATTGGGTTGTAAAGGCCGTTTTGAGCCTATTTATTTTACTAGAAATATTTGTATCTAGGATGCAATTTTCAATGTAAAATTTATATGTAATGACGAAGACCGGAGGAAGATCCGTTTCGAGAAGACGAAGATTCAAGACGAAGACTTATAATTAGATTACGGAGTTTTTATTTTCTAGGAACGGTCCATGAACGACATGTTGGTAGAAACTAGGTTGTGAATGGTTGTTTCATATTGTATGAATACCACAAACGCGCTTAAATGAATTAATGTGCAAAGTGTAACATTAATCGCGAAAATTCTCCCACAACAAATTATTAAGTTTATAAGGTTTCAAGGTTTTCCTTCCCTCCATCGAGCTTTCGGGAAATTGAAATCCAAACCGGATGTGCTATGATTCCGAGTTATCGGGGTAGTCATTCGGGGAGGACGAATAAATTACCGGGAGTGCATTGGATGCCTTCGGTTGGAGCAAATTTTATCCCTAGAAACCTGATAGGTTGCCGGATAAGATTCAATTGTGAAACTGATTTGCATCGATGGTATAAACTTAACTTGTTCACGAACCATAGAAACCATATAGGTTGAGGGGAGTTAACAAGGGGAAAAAGAAGATCGAATCATCCATTAGATGGATTGGTGTTGGACACCACTTTATGAAAATTAATAGACTAGAAACCTGTTCGGTTGCCCTCTATTAAGATTTATAAAGAACTCGATCACCAGTATGAAGTAGAGAGACGATACTTCCGGATTTCACATGGGAGTGTGTTATTCCGATAAAAATAGTGGGAGCTGGGTAACAAGAATCGAAAAGACCTGAATTCTATACTCAGAACATAATATAACAAGTCACTAATTAATCTGTTATACTTAATGCAGACATAACTCTCAATATGACAATGAATCCATTCGCAATTCTACTCGAAAAGAACACCTTAATGGGACCTAACTTTGTGGATTGGCTCCGAAATCTGATGATTGTCCTCAGTATAGAGGCACTGGGATACGTCTTGGAGATGGACATTCCGGCGCCTCCTGTGCGGACCCTAGCCAATCAGGAAGAGATTGAAAACTACTAAAAGTGGGTTAAGGATGACGTGAAAGTCCGTGCTTATATGATGGCTTTCATGTCTAATGAGCTTCAGAGAGCTCATGAGAAAATGACTTCTGCTAGGCAGATTCTATCTCACTTAACCGAGCTTTATGGTGAGCACAACAGAACTGCTAGATATGAGATATCCAAGCAACTGTTCGGTGCAAGGATAAAGGAAGGTGAGAAGGTTGGGGAACACGTCCTCAAAATGATATCGATGATCGAGAGATTGGAGGCTCTTGATTTTAAAATGGATACTTCTCTCCAAACTGACCTTATCCTTCAGTCTCTCCCTGATTCCTTCTCACAGTTTGTTATGAACTTCAACTACAATGAGATTGCATGTAACTTAGCTGGGCTAATGAACAAACTGGTGACCGCTCAGTCTCAGATGAAGACTTCGCGGATGAAGGAGTCTGCCCTTGTGATTTCTTCTGGACTTCGGTCGTCTAAGAATAAGAAGAAAAAGACCAAGAAGCATACTGGACCACAAGTTAAGGACCTTAAAGGAAAGGGCAAGGCCTCGATGATTCCAAAAGGCAAGAATAAGAAAGATACTTGTCTCAAGTGCGGTGAGCTGGGCCACTGGGCTAGAGACTATCCGATTCTTCATGGCACTTCAGGTACAGAACTTTTAGTTTTTGAAACAAATTGTTACGCTCGTATCTTCTACTTCCTGATATCGGATTCGGTGCTAGTTCTCATATTTGTACCGTGAATCAGGACCTGGAACAAAGTAGGAAGCTTGGAGCTGGAGAAGTTATGATCACAGTCGGAAGCAGGCATAGTGTCGAGGCGACCGACATAGGATCACTTCTTTTGGGTTTAGAATCCGGCTTTGTTTTGACTTTAGAAGATGTACTTGTTTTGCCCAAGGGGCACAAAAACATTGTATCCATTCCGGTCATGGACCGAAAAGGCTTTTCATTTTTCATTGGTGATGGTTCCTTCAAAATTTATTTCAGAAATAAACTAGTGGGTACTGCTACATTGTTAAATGGATTGTATCATCTAAATCTCAGCAACAAAGTAGTTGTGAATACTATGACTAGAAAACGTGGTAGGGATGAAACCAATCAAGTTTTGAAATGGCATCTTAGACTTGGTCATGTTGGTCAGACCAAGGTTTACAAGATGGAAAAGGATGGACTTATGGGTCCATTGGGATCAGATCCCTTTCCTACTTGTGAATCTTGCCTTAAAGGCAAAATGACTAAGTCCCCCTTCACAGGGACTTTTGAAAGAGCCGCTGATAAACTGAGATTAATCCATACCGACGTATGGGGTGCTTTGGAAGCAGAACGTGACGGATATCAATATTTTATTACGTTTACGGATGATCATACTAGGTATGGTTATGTATACTTAATGAAACATAAATTCGAGGCCTTTGAGAAATTCCAGGAATTCAAGGCCCTAGTCGAGAAACAAACTGGTAATCATATCAAAGCACTTCGGTCAGACCGAGGTGGCGAGTATATGAGTACGGAGTTTGACGAGTTCCTTAAAGAACATGGAATAGTTTCACAACTAACACCTCCAGGTACTCCTCAGTTAAATAGTGTGTCAGAAAAAAGGAACCGGACCTTGTTGAACATGGTCCGTTCCATGCTGGGCTATACTGACTTACCGATTTAACTGTGGGAGTATGCACTCCTGACTGCCGCTTACATCTTGAACATATGTCCTTACAAATCCCTTCCTAAAACTCCATATGAGATGTGGGAGGGAAGGAAACCAAGTCTTAATCACATTAGGATTTGGGGACGTCCCGCCTATGTCAAGAAGACTAAGGTGGAGAAGTTGGAAGCTAGGTCCGCGAAGGGACGTTTCATTGGATTCCCGTCTGGGACGATGGGATATCTATTCTACATGCCCGGAGATGGAAAGATCATTGTTGCTTTACAAGCACACTTCCTGGAAGATGAGTTCATTCAGGAAGGCGGAGCAGGTAGAAGTATTTCTTTAGAAGAATACAATGAAACTCCTCAGGAAACACCTGTGTAAGAAACTGGAACCAAACATTCTGAAACACAAGTACAACCACCTCGTAGGTCTAGTAGGGTGTCTCATTTACCTGAGAGGTATGGTCTTGTGCACTTGGAGGAGCTGGGTCTCCATGAAGTTCTAAGTGATAGCCAAGATACCGACCCAACAACCTATGACCAAGCGATGGTGGATGTAGACTCCGCGAAATGGCGTGAAGCTATGGAAGCTGAGATAGACTCGATGCATGTCAATCAAGTCTGGACTCTAGTAGACCGCCCCAAGGGCATAGTGCCTATTGGGAACAAGTGGATCTACAAGATAAAGACTGATGGTGATGGCAAGGTTGACGCCTATAACGGCTTGTGGCAAAAGGTTATACCCATAAGGAAGGGATCAATTACCACGATACCTTCTCGCCCGTAGCCATGATCAAGTCTATTCGCATGATGCTTGCTATAGCTGCCTACCACGATTATGAGATATGGCAAATGGACGTAAAGACGGCTTTCCTTAATGAATTCCTCGAGGAGGAAATCTATATGGAGCAGCCTAAAAGCTTTGTGTCCGAAGTCGATATTCAGAAAGTGTGCAAGCTTCAGCATTTCATTTATGGACTGAAGCAAGCGTCGCATAGTTGGAACCATCATTTTGACGAGGCGGTCAAAGAGTTTGACTTCGTGCAAAATGAAGAGGAACCTTGTGTATACAAGAGGGTTAGTGGGATCAAGATCGCATTCTTAGTAGTATATGTAGATGACATTCTACTAATAGGAAATGATGTGGGAATGCTCAGTTCTGTGCAAGCTTGGCTTTCGAGTAATTTCTCCATGAAAGACTTGGGAGAAGCAACCTATATTATTGGTATTCGGCTCTATCGGGATAGAGAGAAGAGAACAATAGGTCTTTCCCAAGCACTCTATATAGATAAGATCTTAAAGCGATTTAAGATGGATGATTCTAAAAGAGGGTTGCTACCGATGCGACATGGAATAAAACTCTCCTTGAAGATGTGTCCTCAAAGTGAGGAACAACGAAAGGAAATGAGTAATATACCATATGCTTCAGCCGTGGGTAGCCTTATGTATGCTATGTTGTGTACAAGACCTGAAATCGCGCATGCTGTAAGCATGGTGAGTAGGTTTCAGGCAAACCCAGGTAGGGAACATTGGACTGCCGTAAAGAACGTTCTCAAGTACTTGAGAAGGACTAGAGATATGGTTCTGATGTATGGCGGTGGATAATTGGATGTGGTAGGATTCACTGATTCGGACTTCCAAGGACTGAAGGACGACTCAATGTGTACTTCTGGCTACATATTTACTCTTAATGGAGGAGAGGTATCTTGGCGTAGCTCCAATCAAAGCGCGACTGCTGATTCCACCTGTCAGGCTGAGTATCAAGCAGCCTCGGAGGCTTCCAAGGAAAGGTTCTAGATTAAGAAGTTTCTGTGAGAACTTCAAGTGATACCATGTGATGAGCTGCCTATTCCGCTGTACTGCGACAACGACGGAGCTGTAGCGCAGGCCAAGGAGCCGAGGTTTCACAACAGCACCAAACATATTGAGAGGAAGGGTTACATTGTGCTGCACAGAGTAGACTCGGCCGACAACGTCTCTGATCCACTGACCAAGCCACTTTCTCAGACTAGCTTGGAGCGTCATCTGGAGAGCATGGGTATTAGATACCATAGTGTGTAGCATTGAGTGCAAGTGGGAGATTGTTAGGAGTATGCCCTCGAATGCCACTCAGAGGATGTTGAGTGAGGGCATTGTACTTGTAATGATGTAATCATTTATATAAGGCAATGGATGTTTCTTTATTTACTGACAGTTACTGGCATTCCTAACTCGTAAATATACATATAGAAACTAGTCCGTGTATTTGAGAGCAAAACGTTCCACTCCTTATTTGATAAGGGGGTCGGCACTGGAAAGTTTTATAGCTCAAATACTTAATCGTTCGAAAGTCGATGAAACTTGACTGGGCGTTAAGTTTATGTGAAGACTTGTATGACGTGTTCTTTGACATGGAGAGTGTCTGTCGAACACTAATGGTTAGTGGGAGCACACGTTATAGGTATGCTAATTGGATTAGTATACTCGAACCGACTCACCCTCGATTCATCACACGGATTTCACTACGGGACAGTCAATGACGGAATCGAAAGGTTGTGATAGGTATTCGTGAACCTTCGACTTGACGATTTAGTAGGGATGTGATTGTGACATTAAGGTTTTCATTAGAGTAGTTCGACCCTATAAACCGGGAGGTGGGGGTCAACCTCGACATGCATCTTAACGGGCAAGTAGCAGGTCCTACTGAATACTAAGATAGAATTCTTTCTCCCGTTAGTGAACGGTTTATATGTCCTATGCGGTTATTGGCAGATGAGATCATAAGTCTTTGGCCAACGTATTGGAGCTAGTTGTATTGAATACATGAGAGCTCAATGATCTCGATTTGCATTAACGTATGCATAGCGTCAAGTACAGATAGGGTTTGACTGACCGTGACCCTATAACTTGATCGAGAAGTTTGAAAGAAGGGTTTATACGTATACTGGTATTCACGACAGAATGGTTCTTGGATGATCCCAATCATTTGTTCCTACTTGGGGTACAGTGTAAGCCGCCAGGCTGGCTAGGTGGTGCTACTACTCTTTGGTTCCTCCCATTGCTGACTGAGACGGACCTACCGAGTCGCGCAATAGGATTGACGACGGAATAAATCAAGCTAATTCTCTCATTATGAATATTAGATATTGGATATCTAAATTTGGGACATTGGATGTTTAAATTGATTTATTGGATAAATTGATTTACAGCCTAATGAAATAAATATATTACTGGGTTTATTTAATTCATGATTATAATTATTTCTTGGAGAAATTAATTATATTATTTTGTATTTGATATGTTTAATTAATTGGATTAATTAATCGATATAAATGCATCGGAATGGAATCGGAGTTTATCTGTTTGGACTCACGGGAGTCCGAATCGGACTGAACTCGTCCGATTCCTTCTAGAGGCCGCCCCACCCACCTACCTCCTTTTGTCTTGGTCTTTTATCTCCACCTTAAGTGGTGGAAGACCAATGACTTATTGAGGAGACACATATCTCTTTTATTATGATAAAGGTGATTTGGTCTTTGGGAATAAGGGGATAAGAGGAAGACTCCCACTCACTCCACATGTGAACATCAGCCGTGAGTTTGAGAGTGTAAAGGTGAGAGAAAAGGAAAAATAGTTTTTCCTAGTCTTCTTGTTCTTCTTCTTCATATTATCCTTTCTTGGAAAAAATAGAGAGTGATAGAGATTAAAACACTTAGAGTGTTACAATCAAAAGCTTCATCACTTGATTCTAGCCGTAACCTTAGAGGTTAATCGTGTGTTGTCATTCCGGTCGTTTTTCCGGCGCGTGGCAAGTAGAGACGCGGTGATTTCGGCGTTGGATCGTTCAAGAGCTTGGAGCGGATTGGATTCGGAGAGATCAATCAAAGTTTGGGGAATAGCTCAAGAGAAGGTTACCATTTAATCAACGGACTTCAAGGGTGAGTTTCTTATAACTCTTGTTTTTCGTTTATATATTCGTATATACGTAGCTCGATTGATCCTCTTAGGAATTCGGATCGAATTAATTTTCGTTTTACCGCTTCCGCTGGGCCTTCGATTTAGGCACCGAATCCCAACATTAACTCCCAGAATCGGAAAGACAACACGTAATCCAAATCTCCAGAACTTGCAGTAATAATTAATCATTGCTATATGTATTATAAACGAAATGAAACTGAAACCATTCATTAAACATTATAACGGAGCAAGTAATAACTTGCCTCGATACCGATACGACGATGATGAGACCGCTACCAATCTCATTGTCTTCGTCTACGAGCTCCTCGGCCCTGACCAACGGAATTCACGAATGTACTCGAACACGACCGCAACATACGGTTCTAATCACCGATCAATAATCTCAACCTATTGAAGTAATCAAATAGAAACGATTCGATAACAATCAATAACCGACATAGCCAACCAATAAAACTCAACGGGTCAACGATACCTCGATCATATATAAAACCAAATAATATACTCAAACCATTTTACGAATTCATATCCATCATATGAACCAAAATCCGATAATTACTAATCAATATAACCGATTGGCAAACTTAACGATTTCACAATATCTCGATTAGACACAAGTCTGAACCATTCAACTCAAACAATTACGAATTCATAACCAAAATACGATTACGGATACGAATGTAACAGAAATCATATTCAGTGATCAATCACAATCTTTCCGGATTCCAAATTGATATCATGATTCGTATTTCATCAAGAACATACGAATCCTACTACTACAATCAACAAACATTCGATCTTCATATCTAAAGATATCGATAATTCAACCTACGATCGTCTTGCTATGTTCAATTCATCAAGGAGTTCCTCAATAACACTAAATGATTCGAAACTTTGTTCATAGCCATCAAAACAACGTAATTCGATATCCTATAACATCTAAACAATCCTCATTCATGATTCAAGGTGTATATTATCATATTTTTCAACATACAATCTTCCTAACATCAAAAATCGCAACAACGATGCCAAGAACATCAAGAACTCTATGATTTCATAATCATAATCAACATATTCAAGACATAAACCAACATATCATCATCTTCTTTCAACATATACCTCATATATCCTCGAGAATTGTAATAACAAGATCATAATCATCTTCATACGAATCATTCATCAACAACAACATCAAAAATCCGAAATTCAAGATAGGATAATCCACATACCTCTTAGAAGATGAAAAACACAAGGTATCACTTCAAAAATCATCAATAGCTCCATATCCAAGCTTCAATCCCATGTTCCAAGCTCAAAATCGACTTAGAGGAACTGAAAATGCCATCTCTGAGTGTTTAGAGGAGAAGAACGAAATGAAATGTCCAAGGGAAATGAAAGACGGGCGTTCTCTTATAAAATATTTCTGTTCGTTACGTATGTAACATGTCCTTGTTAACGTACGTAACAACCTATTACGTGCGCTATCTTACCTTGATAGCGTACGTAATGGCAGTCCAGTGTTAACTGACCTATTTTGTGAACTTCCTTACGTACGTAACACTTTCACCATAACATACGTAATACGTACGTTGACTTGCTACAGTAAAATCTCATATTACGTACGTAATACACCCTGTATAGTGTACATAATACGTAGTTGACTTGTCCAAGCACGTGCCTCGCTGAAAGATGCTGACCACGGGTCCCACCTGTCGGCCACAAGTCTGATTCCCTTTGTTACCTACGTAACACATTAGCCATAACGTACGTAACACTATCAATTTAACGTATGTTAGCTCTGGAATTTAGCGTACTCAATGGCCTATATGATTAGCCAAAATCCAACTGTTCCTATTCGTCTCGACATACCGGATACATATACACATACTGAATACATATACTGAATCCAATAGTATTCTCATACGATATACCCAATATCAGAAGTGCGATAACCTGATACACGATATCCTCAATTGTAACTGTCTACCAAATACGACAATTATACAAGTACAGTTGCCTTAGTCTTTCTATTATTTTATCCATATTGTACAGATTCCATCCTGTACAATATAACTTGGATAAAATAACATTAAACAATCGTAGTAGAATTTCAGGATATTACATGCATGATGTGTGATGTTGGGCAGTGGCCTAACGCACGACCAGATGCACGAGCCTTTTTTCGTGCGTGATGGTCGTGCATCCCTGTTAGTATAAAACGGGACAGACGGGTTTTTCACCTCATTTCTTCCCTTCTTCTCTTCTCCTCGCGTTTGACGGATGGGTGAGACTAGGGTATGGATTTTTGGCCGGTTCTACTCAATTCCAAGGTGTTTTGGAGATCTCTAGGTGATTGTAACATCATCTAATCCATTGTTCTTCGTCGGATCGAGGTAATTTCTTGATTTTTCTTCAGGTTGACTTTTTGGAGATTTGTTCTTGATTTCGATCCTATTCCGATTTTGATGAATCAGTTGGTGTAGTATGATGTTATTAATCGTGTTCTATGGATTTTATATCCATATCTTTGATTCGTTTAACCCGGTTTATGATCCTAGGGTTCTTGAGGAATTATTGAACATTTAATGTTCGATTAAATGTTCGAATGAGTTTCCTTCGGTAGGTTGATGTGATTTCCGTTGTTGTTGGTCTTGAACCTCGTTGTGATCGTGTTTCCTTCGTGTCTTGTGGAAGCGGTAGGTTTTGGGGCATTTAGGTCGAGCCGTGTTCGTCGGAGTATTCATTGTACTCTTCCAAAGAAATACTTGGGTTGTTCGAATTTGTCTTTAATCGAGAAATTGTGGAACCTTTGGGTTTGTTGATTGGTTCTATTGATTGTTGATTGTTATCGAACTTGTTGTTATCGATTATTACAATAGGTTGTGAGGATTGATCGTCGATTAGAATCGTGTGTTGCGGTCGAGTTTGAGGATGTTCGTGAATTACTTTGGTCAAGGCCGACGAGCTTGTTGATGAAGGAAAGGAAATTGGTGATGGCTTCATTATCATCGTATCGGTATCGAGGCAAGTTATTACTTTCTCAGTTTATACTATTTAATGAATGGTTTTAGTTTCATTCGTTTATAATTCTTACAACAATGAATATAATTGTGAATTCTGAAGATTTGGATATTATGTTGTCCTCCTGGTTTTGGAGTTAAATTATAAGTTATATGGTTTATGTTCCTTATTGGTATACTTGGGTATCACGGATATATTTTGGTAAATACGAGTATATGAGTTATCTACAATCTACGGTATTTGGGATCGCAGAATATTGAGGATAATCATTGGTGATGGTTTTGACATCGAGATTTCTCTTGAAGGACTCAGGCAAGTACTCTAATCATTTTTATCATTTTGTGTCGATCATGTTGTGATACATTCGTGTATTGTTGTTGTCATGCATTTGTATATTGCTGTTACCATGCATTTGAGCATTGTTGTCATATAAACACCAAGTGTTTGTCCGACAGGATCATCTTGGGTATCTATGATGTGTGTGGTGGATCGTTGGATGGGTTTTCCACCACGTGTTGGTCTGACGGGATCATCGTGGGAATCTATGTTGTGCGTGCTGGATCATTGGATTATCATGTGTTGTTGTGCATATATATATATATATTATTGGTTATCCATCTCGTGTTGATCTAACAGGATCATCTTGGGATCTATGTTGTGTGTGCCGAATCATCATATTTCCATGAGTATACCTTGTTGTTATTGTTGTGAGCATATTGATGATGTCATGTGAGTATATATTTATAGGACTTGTGTTAGGACCATGTCCGTATGTTGTATTGATCTGATCTCGGATTAGACTGACATGATTCGTCGTGGCATTGCGTATCTTGAGGTATGTTCTGTAATTCCTTTTTGGTACTTGTCTTTGGATGGACAATCGATTATTGTGTTGAGATTTGATGATGTTATCCGATGGATTGAATTGGCCAGAGTTGGTATATTTCCGTATTGGTGAGATGATGATGTTTTGAGAATCTTGGGTATCGTTTGAGGTACAGTATAGATCTCATGTATGAGTTCATTGTTTAATCGGTAATACGAGATGTGAAATATGATAAGGGTTATTTTGATGAGGATTATCGCGAATTGGTGAGGTTATGGCGGTAAGATTACATTAGTCGTATTCTTACTTTGTAATTTCATTGGTATGTAATTATCGATGTGATGTGATCGTTATCATTGTTGAGTATTATGGCTGACCTCATCGTGGGCTTTATTTTTTAGGCACTTGGAGATTGAGCTTGTAGCGGTCGCGAAGAGATAGTTACCTAGAAGATACTGGATATGGCGTGTGTGTGAATCGAGTACTTTGACTAGTTGCTATTTCCCACTGCAAAAGTATTTTTAATTATTTGTTACATCCATTGCGAGTGTATTTTAAAATGGGTTGCTAGTACTTTACGAACTTGGGTTCATTTTGGAAAATCATTTTCTAAACTATTTTTTCGATACGTGCAAGTGGTGGGTTAACGTATATTTTTTAAACTGTTGAGTTTTGGCGTGTTAGCCTTGCACTTTCAAATGAGATTTTACGACGGTATTGATAAATGGATTTTATAAAGTCTTTGAATATTTTAAAAGATATTATTGTCATGCCGCTTAGGCGTATTTGAAATGTTTGTAAAAATGTCTTTTAGCCTTGTGGGTTTCTTTCCGGGGCCCACAGTGCTGTAATATTCCCGGATGGCTCTGGGGGTGTCACAGAATATGGTATCAGAGCTTAGGTTGTGAAAACCTAGACTGTCGGGTCGAGTCGAGTCGTGTTTTTGTCACGTCATTTGAGTTGTCGGTTGGCAAGTATTAGAGCCCTGGGTTTTTGTTGTTCACTCGGGCTTGTGTGTTATGTGGTTTGCCAGTGAGGTACTGTGGTTGTTTTAAACTTATCCAAATGGTATTAACGTGATTCTTTGGAAAGAGATGTGTCGTATTTTGAGTTGAACTGATTTTGCAAAATGTATGTTTTGAAAATATTCGTATCGCGTATATTCTAAAGTTGAGACATGTGCCAGTATCACGGGGAATCGTCAGCTTCACGATCTGTAAGTATTTGGATTTTGGATTACATTGAGGTTGTTTGCAGTTATAGGTTGATGTACCTTGAGATTCTGAAAAATATTACGTGTTACATATGAGGTAGCAGAATATAATAGTTTGGACATAACCGATGATCTCGAGAAACTACGATTATGGAAAATCAATGGCTGGGATAAACTTGGAAAATGGAGTTGTGAATTTGGGAGAAATATTGTGAATGCTTAAGAGGAACATGTAGTCATGCTAGTTCATTTTAGGATGCACGATACTATTTTTAAACATCCAGAAATGACACTTTTCAAAATGATATATTTTGAATAACTATTTTGCTTGCTATTGTGAAAATGTATGTTTCTTAAAAATTTATTGTGAGAAACAGTGTTGTATAACATGTTTCATCATGGCATAGTTGGAGTGTTGCAGAATGAAATAATGGCCAGTATAGCAAGTCATATGTGGAAAAAGATGATTTTAACAAAGTCTATACAATAAGATTTGGATTCTATCGTGTGATTTTCCGACCGAATGTCAGTGGAATTGGTGACGAGCCAAATTGGTATACAGGAGTATGGATGCGGTCAATCATTTGCATAATTTCATTTTATTTAATCGTGTGTATTCGAAAAGAATTATCATCGAGAACTTGACATGAGCGAGCCGGTTTAACTTTTCGAAAATTAATTTTAGTCTCACGAATATACACATATACATTTTTGGGTTTTTGAAATTCTTGAAAGAACTTTCAGAAACGGATTTTTATTGATAAGATTATATGATTTCAAGCTGTTTTGAAAATGTGATTGGTATACGTACAAATATAGTACATAAGGCATATCATGGTGAAGTTCTGAGTGAGACTCACAAACTGGATAACACGTCAATGGTTCGATGAAAAGAGATTCGAACTTCAGTATGGTATTTTGGTTATCCAGGGATGATCGGTTGGTTGATCAGATAAGGCAAATATGTCGCGTGTTGTAGATTCAGTATAGAATATGATTTTGAAACTTTGGGTTTGTGAAACTAGGGCATATGTGCTCTGTGGCTCTATTGGTGTGGTAGTAGCGTGATTTTGCATAGTGATTTTTGACTTTTGTGCCAACTGATTTTTCTTCGCATGTGGTATTTTGAGTGATTTCTTAGTAAGTGTAGATTTGGGTATGGTGATCCCAGGATGGTTGTTTTGGATATTGTTGGTTGTGTCGATCATTCATTATCAGTGTGTCGTTGTTCACTTTATATTTTCAGGGCGGGCACATATAGTCATGCATTGGTCTTTGACCTCACATTGGGCTGTGCACACGAGACGTACTTCGTGAGACTGATTTGGGACAAGACTACACGTATATTAGATCAGTACCCGTTGGTGGCTTGTGCACGGACACATTTTCGGATCGGACGTACTGTGACGTCCATCTTGAGCCATATTTATTGGTCGTTCATACTCCATGTATGATTGGTTATGTTTGACGGTTCGCGACTGGTTGTGCATATGCCCGAGGGGTATGTTCAACAGTTGGGCGTGTTTCTTTGAGATCCACTATATGAGATTTGTATAACGTTTTAAGAATTTTATTCTCTGGTATATCTGTCCCTGTGGTTATTTGTCTATCAAGTTGGAGCTTACCATGTGATAGTATTCTCGGTTATTGTTGATCCTTCGTTGGTAAAATTAGAGTTTATCACGTTGATGATATTCTTGGTTGATGTATTGGTTGATCATTGTTATGGATCGTATGAGCATTCGGACTTCGTGTCGATGGTTCTGGACTTGTTGTCCTTGTCTTGGGGTAGTTGATATATAGATGTATTGTGTATTATTAGTTTTTATTAGGATGGGATTTGATTGTGCGATCTGGCAGACAGGATTTGGTATGGATAGATTATTCCATACGGAATTATAATGACTTATGTTGTTGAATTCATGAAATTGTGATTATAAGTGTGTTGAGGATTTGAAAGGGAGTCATTTACTAGTAATTACGGGAGATAATCGAATTCATAGATTTGTAAGCATAGTGTTTTGGTTATTCGCTTGTGGTGATGATTGTTTGTCTTCGTGATGATTTTAGATATTTTGGTTGAACTGTTGCTTATGACTGCAAGTTTCGAGAACGAAACTTATTTTAAGTGGGGTAGAATGTAATATCCTGAATTTCTACTATGGTTGTTTAATGTTATTTTATCCTAGTTATGTTGTACAGTGTGGAATCTGTACAGTATGGATAAAATAATTGAAGGACTAAGACAGTTGTATTAGTATAATTGTCGTAGTTGGTAGACAATTGCATTTGAGGATATTGTGTATCGTATGAGAATATTATTGGAATGGATATATGTATTCAGTATGTTGTGTTACACGTATCCAGAATGTCGAGACGGACAGGAGCAGTTATAATTGGCTAAGTAAAAAGCCATAACGTACGCTAAGTTGAGGAGCTAACGTACGCTAATATGTTAAGGGTAACATACGTTATCATGCATTATACATGTTACGAGAGGAATCAGATAGAGGAATCTATACCTGACATGTGGAGCCCATAGAACGGATGGCATGCGAAAAGGCAAGTCAACGAAGAGGTTAACATACGCAATGGATTTATCATTACGTATGTTAAATGGACATACTATTGTAGTAAGTCAACTCTGTGTTACGTACGCTATGGCAAGAGCATTGCGTACGTAAGTTATTAAACGAAATAAGGGAGTAGCCTATGGACTGTCGTTACATACGCTACCAAGTTCATATAGCCGACGTAAAGAGTTGTTGCGTACGTTAAGGGTTGCATGTTATATACGTAAGTCCTTGAATGGGTTAAGGCAGTGGCCTCTGGATTAGGTGTTACGTACGCTATCCAGGTCAGATAACGTACATAAGGATTATTACGTACGTTAAGTGGTTTATGTAGCGTACGTAATGTTTGAAGTCTATAAATATGTGAGACCTCCGTCACTTCGGCATTTTTGAGAAGTTCCACTTTTTTTTCCACCCTTCAACTCTCTGAGTCCTATTTTGGTTCTTCTAAATTGGTTATGAGCTTAGTAGCACAAATTGGAGTTGTTCTTAGAGCTGATAATGATTCTTGGAAGGAGTTCGATTGTTCTTCATCGCAGTTCATCAATATAAGGTAATATTCGTATCCCTCTGATTGTAGCTCGAGTTTGGAATGATGTTATACATGAATAAATGGAATTGTGATAAGATATTGAAGATATTGGTTAAGGTTATTCATGTTGTAAGAATTGTGATCCGTTCAAACATGCTCATAAGATCGATTATCGGATTTTGTTGATGTTGTGGTTGATACATGGGTATTGATATGATTCTTATGGTTTCGGATATAAACATAGATTTGATGATTAGAACCAATATTATGTTGATTGTAGTGGTAGACTTCGTATGTTCTTGGTGAAATATGCATCATGATATGAGGATGAATCCGGAAAGATTATGGTTAATCTCAGAACATGATTATCAGTGGTATTGAACTATTTGGATAGTTCGGGTTGTCAATTATGTCGGTAGTACTATTTTACTGTGAATTTACAATTATGAACAAGGAGGAATATTGTTAATTCATACAGGAGGTTGATTTCGGAATAGAGTATGTTATGTAATCCTTGTTATCGAGATAAGTTGATTTTTGATATGATTAACGGATTGTAGAATCATATTGTGGTTATGGATTTGTGATTGATTGATTTGGGTTGTTCGGATTTGTGTTTAGTCGAGATATTATGGAACTGTTGGGTTTGTTGATTGGTTATATTGATTGTTGATTGTTATCGAACTTGTTGTTATCGGTTATTAAAATAGGTTGTGAAGATTGATCGTCGATTAGAATCATGTGTTAGGGTCGAGTTCGAGGATGTTCGTGAATTACATTGGTCAGGGCCGAGGAGCTTGTATACAAAGGCAAGCAAATTGGTGATGGCTTCATTATCATCGTATCAGTAATGAGGCAAATTATTAATTGCTCAGTTAATAATATTTAATGAATTGTTTCAGTTTCATTCATTTATAATTCATACAGCAATGTATATAATTGTGAATTCTGGATATTTGGATATTATGTTGTCCTCCAGGTTTTGAAGTTAAATAATAAGGCATATGGTTTATGTTCCTTACGGATATATTTTGGTAAAGACGAGGATATGAGTTATCTACAATCTACGGTATTTCGGATCGCCGAATATTGAGGATAATCATTGGTGATGGTTTTGACATTGAGATTGCTCTTGAATGACTCGGGAAAGTACTCTAATCATTTTTGTCATTTTGTGTCAATCATGTTGTGATACATTCGTGTATTTTTGTTGTGATGCATTTGTGTATTGTTGTTATCATGCATTTGTGCATTGTTGTCGTATGTCCACCAAGTGTTGGTCCGACGGGATCATCTTGGGTATCTGTACTGTGTGCGCTGGATCGTTGGATTACCATATGTTGTTGTGCATATGTATATTGTTGGTTATCCACCTCGTGTTGATCTAACAGGATCATCTTGGGATCTATGCTGTGTGCGCTGGATCATCGGATTTCCATGAGTATACCTTGTTGTTATTGTTGTGAGCATATTGATGTTGTCATGTGAGTATGCATTTGTAGGACCATGTCCGTATATTGTATTGATTAGATATCGGATTAGACTGACATGATTCATCATGGCATTGCATATCTTGAGGTATGTTCTATATTTCCTTCTTGGTACTTGTCTTTGGATGGACAATCGATTATGTAACACCCCCAATCCGCTCAGGGATATTACACGCCGTAGAACCTTTACTCAAGGATCTACCAGGCTGGTAACAATATATAACAACTCAACCATGCCTTTAAGGCTAAAATGACTCAGTAGACCGATTTGGTCTTTCAGTAAGTACATACAACTCAAATGCCACTCATGCCCACGCAGGGGTCAAAACACAACCACACCCGTACAACGGGAAAAATATAGCAGCGGGAAATAAAGTACAACTGAACCAATAAACAATGTACGGTTCCTCATGTGATTAGTATCGATCATTTTTCATCATCCTTCGTGCCGACCCTGTGTTATGCTCCAAAACCTGAATGCAAAAATAGACATCCACCCCCCGAGTACTCAGGGGTTAGCAAAACTCCACTGTTTTGCTAGTGCAAGTACAAGTGCAAAAATACGAGTCATACAATTCACATTCCACGAACGATAATAATTCGGAATCCTCAAAGATTCAAATACAACAAGATGAACACTTCCCGAGGCAAGAGTTTGAGTAAAGACTTCCCAAAATTTCAAGATCAAAATATCAAGGGAAACAATTTATAAAATGATTTGAAATACCATCGGGAGTTTTAATAGAAAACAATTTAGGATTATCAAATCATACTTTTCAAAAACCAAAAGACAAAAGGGGTCACCACCCCAAAGGTTTACTTTCCATAAAATAACCTTTACCAAACCGTTGGGATTTTAGCCCCAAATCCGTCAAATGACCTTTACAAAATCGTTGGGATTTTAGCCCCAAATATCATCAACTCACAGTACACGAGAACGACAACAAGGTTCGTCTCCCAACATCAAAATCACAATTAAAGGATTTAACACAAACAACAAAATACTCTAGTGCCATCCTAGCCAAGTAAGCCAAACGAACAACTTACCTCTTACACACTTAGTCGATGCATGCAATCATGAAAACCATTCAAAAGCACTCATTTCCGGAAATGCCAATATCGAAACACATTTGCAAAATACACCACAATTAACCGCGGATCCACCCCTCCGTGGACCCCTACCGAGACCCCGTCGGATCTAACCCATAGTGGTTAAAAGCAAGCTCGCGGATCCACCCCTCCGTGGACCCCTACCGAGACCCCGTCAGATCTAACCCATAGTGAGCACACACACACACACGTTACTCATGCAATACTAATATGCTAAGAATGTAAGTTCATTAAGAATACTCACTAGAGATGGCCACTAACTCGACACCATTATCAAACACTTCAAAACACAACAACAAGATTAAATACGGAATACACGATTCCATAACTTTAAACAACAGGGGGTATCATCAAAGCCTTCAACGTTCAAAACAATCAAACCATAATCAATTCCCAAAACACACCGTTCACAAAACTCACACGCGTTTTTAAAAGGAGCCCTTAACGGGGCCAAAACGAATCTCTTGGAAATTCATTTCAAATAACCAAACAAACACACCAAGACGACCACCGATCATCATATCCATAAAACGAGAAGCGTATGAACAAGGTACTTGCCTCGAATAAGAACAACGCGGAGAATCGACCGAAGTAGGTTGACACGAACCGACTACGAACCCGCCGACTCCACCGATCGCCAACTCGCATTCATAAACTATGAAGGACAATAACAACAATGAAATGAATTCCATAGCACGATTCAAAGCCATTGAATTCAAAGAATGAATGAGGAAAGTTCAAGTGTTTTCCCCAAAACGGCCAAGAACACGATTCGTCCCGACAAAACACGAAAATGGAATTCCAAGTTGAAATATGGATATACAATCCATAGAATGTGTTTAACAACATCATTTATCCACAATCGATCCATCAAAAACGGATGAAAAATGAGATCGAGAACAAATCCCCCAAAAAGTCGATTCGAAGGAAATCAAGAAATATACTTCGATTCGACGAAGAACAATGGATTAAATGATGTTAAACACAAGAATACTACCAAGATTAATCATACCCATCATGAATTAATCCATAATACGGAACGAATCAGACAAAAACGCAAAAACCCCAAAATTCAAGAAACTAGGGTTCTAAGAAAGATTACCTTGATTCGCTGGATCAAAGGACGATATAGGATGATTAATTGATGTTATGAACTCAAGAACTTCGTGGAATTGTTGTTAAACAACATGGCTTCATCACCTCCGAATCGCCATCCACGGACAGAAAAGGAAGGAAGTGAAAAACGAGAGGAAATGTGACTGCTCTGTCACATTTATACAGGTGCAGCCTAGCGTGCGCTAGGCTGCCGAGCTAGTGTACGCTATTGGCCCAGGCCGCAATCTAGAGACACTGCTCGGCCAGGTAGCGCGTGCAGCCTTCCGGCCGTAGCGTGCGCTACCTGCCGGCCGTAGCGTACGTAGTGTCCAGCAGTAGCGCGCGCTACCTACCGATCCACCCGAGTCCAGTACCCCAACGGCCCTACTGCCTCGGCCCGCTAGCGCGCGCAGATAACCGGGCATAGCGTGCGCTGCCTCCCGGCCGTAGCGTGCGCTACCTTCCGGCCGTAGCGTGCGCTACGCCGGTTCCTGCCGCACCCGTCCGATCGGTGCCCGCAATCATCCGGCCAGAACCCGCAACCGTCCGGCCAGTCCTGCAACCGTCCGACCACTGCCCGACCACCAGGGCTCGACGACTCGATTTCCGAAAACGTACGGAACGAACACAACGAAAAGTTCGAGGACAACATCAACGACCCGAAATGAAAACATAATGCATTAATTAATCATACGCGACCAAGAAAAGGGTCGATACAACAAATACAGATACGGATACCCATAACTTTTAGGAAATTACAAAATGGCCCAAAACGCCCGAAAATCACGATACGTAATCGAATAACCAAACCGAAGTTCACAACACGTCTAACAAAGTTAAACGGACTTACGGGAAACTCGAAATAGCAGTTTCGAACGAGATTCGCAAGAATCGAACTCAAGTGCGGAAAAGTCGCTAAAAAGCACGGAACTCAACAAAACGACACCGAAACGAACTCGGATGACAAAAAGTGCAGAATTAATCATTCTCAGAATGATGAATCGGTCCCAAACTAGTCATCAAAATGGACTCTCACCAAAAAAATAAAATCACCAAAATCCGAAATTGCGGATATTACATTCTACCCTTTTTAAAAGAAGTTTCGTCCCGAAACTTAAAACAAGTAGGGAGAAGAAATATACCACCAGGAATATTTCAATGAGATACACAAGAATGCGTAACTAACGCCCAACGGCGAAATGTTACAAACAACGCAAAGGAATATACGGCGTGAAAACACGCTCCACGGCGACCAACACAACGTCGCCGTTAGGGATAATAAAACCAACAAATGACAAGCGTCATCAAACGGATAATATAGCCAAGTCAATTATCCTACAATCACAAAACACAACGAACGAAAATCAATATGATTGACCAACCCAACGGTACATCAATCAAAACGCGAGCCAACCACTGAACAAATACAGAATCCCACCGCCCAAGGGTTGGAAGATCGAAAACGAGACTAATTTCCCGAACTTAAGGGAATTACGAAGGAGTCCGAACGTTCAACGATCACGAAACGAGATCAACAAAAACCGAACAATCAAACGATCGAATCACAATGATCGAGACAACAACAATCGAACACTCATGTTCGAATCACGAAGAACAATAAAATTCAAACAACAACTCCCATGGCTCGAGCCAATATATGATCTGGTAAAAACAACAAGATGTGCATTACCATAAGATCCACAGGAAAGGGAATAGCAATTGAAAAGTCACAACGACAAACGAGTTATTCCGAAATAATACCACCCTCGCTCGATCAACAAAAGCAAGGGATAGGGAAAGTTCAGAAAATGTTAACGAGCATAAACGAGTCGACAGAGTCGAAAACACAGGAGTTCCACATCCGATCCACTTCGAATAAAAGAACTAATAGAACCAAATGATGTCACTTCCGAACAAGGTTCACAAGAATCGAACCGAACTCGAAAAAGTCGTAGCGGTAACCAGATCGACCCACAACAAGATCACAGTTCGTTCGGACGATGAAACCAAAATACAGAACAAGTTCATAAAGTATCAACGAACATGAGCGAATCGATAGGCTGGAGAAAGAGAAAATACAGAAGTCAAAATAGTACGGGTATTACCTTCGACCTCATCCACGAAATTCACAAAAACAGGAGCAAGGTAACAAAACATTAAACAAATGACACATAACGGAACGATCACCGATGCACACGGCCATACCAAACGAAGCTCTAACAGCTCGTACATGCGCGACAACGCAGAAATCACCACGAGGCGACAATAGTAGATACCAACATCCCACCTCTCACGGAGGGCTAACACAACAAATGTGTGGAAAACGACTCAACGCTCACACCGCCAATTCGATCATACTCGGGAGCAAACATCAAAATGACAATGCGAACGTCATACATACATACCCATCCCTCAAACGGGAATGGATAGGTTTTAAAAACGAAAACCTCATTTTGAAAATAATTTAGAAGAACACCGGTTGATCTTGAGTATCACCTTTCAAAAAAAGTACGAACGTGAAACATCGTTATCGAGACTTTGGAGAACCATTTCACATTAGATAAAAATGAGGACACTTTCTCTTAGTAAAAACTTTCAGAATATTCGACCCTCGGGTCTAAATAAAAGTGTTTCTAAAACATTGAAAATATCTCAAAACATTTTGGTCCTCGAGGTAGAAGGATTTGGAAACATATTGTGGCAGCTTGGATGTACCACGAGAAAATAATTCATTTTAAAAGTACGTCTCGAAATTTATTTTCTAAGATACTCAAGGTTTTCAAAGATAATTCAATGGGCTAGAATGCCCAAAAATTTCAGGTAATTACACAAAACATTATAGCGACGTGGGTCCCGCGCCGGAACTCACCAGGCTAAAAACCATTTACAACGTCAAAAAGGCCGATGACGGTAATATTTCAAAAACTTACAAAAGCCATTTACAAAATACTAAATACCATCATAAGAATTTCTCCAAAACGATCAAGGCCATAATGCCACAAACTCGGTTAAGAGAATCGGTTTTCGAAATAAAACTCAGTCGGTAAAATACCGAAAGCCATTACAAAAGAACTCACGCAGCGGATAAAAGAAGTAAAGTCAAACATGCACAATCCAGCAACACTACTCCTCATATGAACGAAATATGAGGGTCAAATAACCGCATATCAAGAAATCAAAATCCATAGGAGGATTCCGTCACTTAACAAATAATCACAAAAATAGCTCGTGTCACACGACACACAACACAAAGAAGGGAGACTTATATCCACAGGTCGCACGAAGATGATGATCGCCCCACGATACTAATCACGACCAACAAACTCAGACGACGCGTCGCGACACGACTTAGTCAGACAAAATCCGACGAGACAAAACTCAACAGACACCACTGACCCGACAGCCTAGGTTTCCACAACCTAAGCTCTGATACCATTTATGTAACACCCCCAATCCGCTCAGGGATATTATACGCCGTAGAACCTTTCCTCAAGGATCTACGAGGCTGGTAACAACATATAACAACTCAACCATGCCTTTAAGGCTAAAATGACTCAGTAGACCGATTTGGTCTTTCAATAAGTACATACAACTCAAATGCAACTCATGCCCACGCAGGGGTCAAAACACAACCACTCCCGTACAACGGGAAAAATATAGCAGCGGGAAATAAAGTACAACCGAACCAATAAACAATGTACGGTTCCTCATGTGATTAGTATCGATCATTTTTCATCATCCTTCGTGCCGACCCTGTGTTATGCTCCAAAACCTGAATGCAAAAATAGACATCCACCCCCGAGTACTCGGGGGTTAGCAAAACTCCACTGTTTTGCTAGTGCAAGTACAAGTGCAAAAATACGAGTCATACAATTCACATTCCACGAACGATAATAATTCGGAATCCTCAAAGATTCAAATACAACAAGATGAACACTTCCCGAGGCAAGAGTTTGAGTAAAGACATCCCAAAATTTCAAGATCAAAATATCAAGGGAAACAATTTATAAAATGATTTGAAATACCATCGGGAGTTTTAAAAACAATTTAGGATTATCAAATCCTACTTTTCAAAAACCAAAAGACAAAAGGGGTCACCACCCCAAAGGTTTACTTTCCATAAAATAACCTCTACCAAACCGTTGGGATTTTAGCCCCAAATCCGTCAAATGACCTTTACAAAACCGTTAGGATTTTAGCCCCAAATATCATCAACTCACAGTACACGAGAACGACAACAAGGCTCGTCTCCCAACATCAAAATCACAATTAAAGGATTTAACACAAACAACAAAATACTTTAGTGCCATCCTAGCCAAGTAAGCCAAACGAACAACTTACCTCTTACACACTTAGTCGATGCATGCAATCATGAAAACCATTCAAAAGCACTCATTTCCGGAAATGCCAATATCGAAACACATTTGCAAAATGCACCACAATTAACCGTGGATCCACCCCTACGTGGACCGCTACCGAGACCCCGTCGGATCTAACCCATAGTGGTTAAAAGCAAGCTCGCGGATCCACCCCTCCGTGGACCCCTACCGAGACCCCGTCAGATCTAACCCATAGTGAGAACACACACACACGTTACTCATGCAATACTAATATGCTAAGAATGTATGTTCATTAAGAATACTCACTAGAGATGGCCACTAACTCGACACCATTATCAAACTCTTCAAAACACAACAACAAGATTAAATACGGAATACACGATTCCATAACTTTAAACAACAGGGGGTATCATAAAAGCCTTCAACGTTCAAAACAATCAAACCATAATCAATTCCCAAAACACACCGTTCACAAAACACACACGCGTTTTTAAAAGGAGCCCTTAACGGGGCCAAAACGAATCTCTTGGAAATTCATTTCAAATAACCAAACAAACACACCAAGACGACCACCGATCATCATATCCATAAAACGAGAAGCGTATGAACAAGGTACTTGCCTCGAATAAGAACAACGCGGAGAATCGACCGAAGTAGGTTGACACGAACCGACTACGAACCCGCCGACTCCACCGATCGCCAACTCACATTCATAAACTATGAAGGACAATAACAACAATGAAATGAATTCCATAGCATGATTCAAAGCCATTGAATTCAAAGAACGAATGACGAAAGTTCAAGTGTTTTCCCCAAAACGGCCAAGAACACGATTCGTCCCGACAAAACACGAAAACGGAATTCCAAGTTGAAATATGGATATACGATCCATAGAATGTGTTTAACAACATCATTTATCCACAATCGATCCATCAAAAACTGATGAAAAATGAGATCGAGAACAAATCCCCCAAAAAGTCGATTCAAAGGAAATCAAGAAATATACTTCGATTCGACGAAGAACAATGGATTAAATGATGTTAAACACAAGAATACTACCAAGATTAATCATACCAATCATGAATTAATCCATAATACGGAACGAATCGGACAAAAACGCAAAACCCCCAAAATTCAAGAAACTAGGGTTCTAAGAAAGATTACCTTGATTCGCTGGATCAAAGGACGATATAGGATGATTAATTGATGTTATGAACTCAAGAACTTCGTGGATTTGTTGTTAAACAACATGGCTTCATCACCTCCGAATCGCCAGCCACGGACAGAAAAGGAAGGAAGTGAAAAACGAGAGGAAATGTGACTGCTCTGTCACATTTATACAGGTGCAGCCTAGCGTGCGCTAGGCTGCCGAGCTAGTGTACGCTATCGGCCCAGGCCACAGTCCAGAGACACTGCTCGGCCAGGTAGCGCGCGCAGCCTTCCGGCCGTAGCGTGCGCTACCTGCCGGCCGTAGCGTACGTAGTGTCCGGCAGTAGCGCGCGCTACCTGCCGATCCACCCAAGTCCAGTACCCCAACGGCCCTACTGCCTCGGCCCGCTAGCGCGCGCAGATAACCGGGCGTAGCGTGCGCTGCCTCCCGGCCGTACCGTGCGCTACCTTCCGGCCGTAGCGTGCGCTACGCCGGTTCCTGCCGCACCCGTCCGACCGGTGCCCGCAATCATCTGGCCAAAACCCGCAACCGTCCGGCCAGTGCCCGACCACCAGGGCTCGACGACTCGATTTCCGAAAACGTACAGAACGAACACGACGAAAAGTTCGCGGACAACATCAACGACCCAAAATGAAAATATAATGCATTAATTAATCATATGCGACCAAGAAAAGGGTCGATACAACAAATACAGATACGGATACCCATAACTTTTAGGAAATTACAAAATGGCCCAAAACGCCAGGAAATCACGATACGTGATCGAATAACCAAACCGAAGTTCACAACACGTCTAACAAAGTTAAACGGACTTACGGGAAACTCGAAATAGCAGTTTCGAACGAGATTCGCAAGAATCGAACTCAAGTGTGGAAAAGTCGCTAAAGAGCACGGAACTCAACAAAACGACACCGAAACGAACTCGGATGACAAAAAGTGCAGAATTAATCATTCTCAGAATGATGAATCGGTCCCAAGCGAGTCGTCAAAAAGGACTCTCACCAAAAAAATAAAATCACCAAAAGTGAGCATACACACACACGTTACTCATGCAATACTAATATGCTAAGAATGTAAGTTCATTAAGAATACTCACTAGAGATGGCCACTAACTCGACACCATTATCAAACTCTTCAAAACACAACAACAAGATTAAATACGGAATACACGATTCCATAACTTTAAACAACAGGGGGTATCATCAAAGCCTTCAACGTTCAAAACAATCAAACCATAATTAATTCCCAAAACACACCGTTCACAAAACACACACCCGTTTTTAAAAGGAGCCCTTAACGGGGCCAAAACGAATCTCTTGGAAATTCATTTCAAATAACCAAACAAACACACCAAGACGACCACCGATCATTATATCCATAAAACGAGAAGCATATGAACAAGGTACTTGCCTCGAATAAGAACAACGAGGAGAATCGACCGAAGTAGGTTGACACGAACCGACTACGAACCCGCCGACTCCATCGATCGCCAACTCGCATTCATAAACTACGAAGGACAATAACAACAATGAAATGAATTCCATAGCACGACTCAAAGCCGTTGAATTCAAAGAACGAATGACGAAAGTTCAAGTGTTTTCCCCAAAACGGCCAAGAACACGATTCGTCCCGACAAAACACGAAAATGGAATTCCAAGTTGAAATATTGATATACAATCCATAAAATGTGTTTAACAACATCATTTAACCACAATAGATCCATCAAAAATGGATGAAAAACGAGATCGAGAACAAATCCCCCAAAAAGTCGATTCGAAGGAAATCAAGAAATATACTTCGATTCGACGAAGAACAATGAATTAAATGATGTTAAACACAAGAATACTACCAAAATTAATCATACCCATCATGAATTAATCCATAATACGGAACGAATCGGACAAAAACGCAAAAACCCCAAAATTCAAGAAACTAGGGTTCTAAGAAAGATTACCTTGATTCGCTGGATCAAAGGATGATATAGGATGATTAATTGATGTTATGAACTCAAGAACTTCGTGGATTTGTTGTTAAACAACATGGGTTAGTCACCTCTGAATCGCCAGCCGCGGACAGAAAAGGAAGTAAGTGAAAAACGAGAGGAAATGTGACTGCTCTGTCACATTTATACAGGTGCAGCCTAGCGTGCACCAGGCTGCCGAGCTAGTGTACGCTATCGGCCCAGGCCGCAGTCCAGTGACACTGCTCGGCCAGGTAGCGCGCGCAGCCTTCCGGCCGTAGCGTGTGCTACCTGCCGTCCGTAGCGTACCTAGTGTCCGGCAGTAGCGCGCGCTACCTGCCGATCCACCCGAGTCCAGTACCCCAACGGCCCTACTGCCTCGGCCCGCTAGCGCGCGCAGACAACCGGGCGTAGCGTGCGCTGCCTCACGGCCGTAGCGTGCTCTACGCTGGTTCCTGCCGTACCTGTACGGCCGGTGCCCGCAATCATCCGGCCAGAACCCGCAACCATCGGGCCAGTCCCGCAACCGTCCGGCCAGTGCCCGACCACCAGGGCTCGACGACTCGATTTCCATAAACGTACGGAACGAACACGTTGAAAAGTTCGCGGACAACATCAACGACCCGAAATGAAAACATAATGCATTAATTAATCATACGCGACCAATAAATGGGTCGATACAACAAATATAGATACGGATACCCATAACTTTTAGGAAATTACAAAATGGCCCAAAACGCCCGAAAATAACGATACATGATCGAATAACTAAACCGAAGTTCAAAAAACGTCTAACAAAGTTAAACGGACTTACGGGAAACTCGAAATAGCAGTTTCAAACGAGATTCGCAAGAATCGAACTCAAGTGCGGAAAAGTCGCTAAAAAGCACGGAACTCAACAAAATGACACCGAAGCGAACTCGGATGACAAAAAGTGCAGAATTAATCATTCTCAGAATGATGAATCGGTCCCAAGCGAGTCGTCAAAACGGACTCTCACCAAAAAAAGAAAATCACCAAAATCCGAAATTGCGGATATTATAGATTATCGTGTTGAGATTTGATGATGTTATCCGATGGATTGAATTAGCGAGAGTTGGTATATTTTCATATTGGTGAGTTATGATAATGTTTTGAGCATCTTGTTTGAGGTACAGTATATATGTCGTGTATGAGTTTAGTGTTTAATCGGTAATATGAGATGTGCAATATGGTAAGGGTTATTTTGATGATGATTATCGCGAATTGGTGATGTTATGGCGGTAAGATTACATTGGTCGTATTCTTACTTTGTAATTTCATCGGTATGTAATTATTGATGTGATGTGATCGTTAACATTGTTGAGTATTGTGGCTGACCCCATCATGGGCTTTATTTTTAGGCTTCCGGAGATCGAGCTTGTAGCGGTCATGACGAGATGAGTTACCTGGAAGATACTGGCTATGGCATGTGTGTGTGAATTGAGTACTTTGACCAGTTGTTATTTTCCGCTGCAAAAGTTTTTTAATTATTTGTTATATCCGCTGCGAGTGTGTTTTAAAATGGGTTGCTAGTATTTTACGAACTTGGGTTCATTTTGGAAAATCGTTTTCTAAACTATTTTTGTCGCTACGTGCAAGCGGTGGCTTAACGTATATTTTTGAAACTGTTGAGTTTTGGCGTTTTGGTCTTGCACTTTCAAATGAGATTTTACGATGGTATTGATAAAAGGATTTTATAAAGTCTTTGAATATTTTAAAACATATTACCGTCATCGCGGCTTAGGCGTATTTGAAATGTTTGTAAAAATATCTTTTAGCCTTGTGGCTTCTGTTTCGGGACCAACGACACTGTAATATTCCCGGATCGCTCTGGGGCTGTTACAGAATATGGTATCGAAGCTTAGGATGTGAACACCTAGGCTGTCGGGTCGAGTCGAGTTGTGTTTTTTTCACGTCATTTGAGTTGTCAATTGGCAAGTATTAGAGCCCTGGGTTTTTGTTGTTCACTCGCTCTTGTGTCATGTGGTTTACCAGTGTGGTACTGTGGTTGTTTTAAACTTAACCAAATGGTATTAATGTGATTCTTTGGAAATAGATGTGTCATATTTTGAGTTGAACTAATTTTGCAAAATGTTTGTTTTGAAAATATCTGTATCGCGTATATTCTAAAGTTGAGACATGTGCCAGTACCATGGGGAATCGTCAGCTTCACGATATGTAATTATTTGGATTTTTAGATTTCATTGAGGTGATTTGCAGTTATAAGTTGATGTACCTTGAGATTCGGAAAAATATTACGTGTTACATATGAGGTAGCATAATATAATAGTTGGGACATAACCGATGATCTTGAGAAACTATGATTATGGAAAATCAATGGCTGGGATAAACTTGGAAAATGGAGTTGTGAATTTGGGAGAAATATTGTGAATGCTTAAGAGGAACATGTAGTCATGCTAGTTGTTGTATGCACATTCTCTGGATGCAACAGCTATAGGACTATAGAGTCAAGGCTACAGAAGACCCATCATGTATGATAGTATGAGTCTAATCGCAATCATACACAATCTTGTATTGCACTCAAGGATTATGCATATCAATCTTAAGCATCGCTTCATAAAACATGTAAAAAACAAGCATGTCCCGGTTTAGAAATTTCCCACAAACTTGAAAATATCGGACATCTTCACAAATCCTCTTAGTGTGAAAAGATTTTGTATGCTGCAACAAGAACTGGGAATGCTACCACTTAATTAACCCTTGCAAGTTTTTCAAATAATTTTACTCACGAATTGAGGGGAAACATATAGGACCCATGAGTACAGTTTCCATACTTAATATTGTACGAACAAAAATAAAAGAAATATCATCACTATAGGAAGGAGGACACATAACCCTTCATGCACCAATTAAGAGAGAATGTTGTACTTATGCAGATATAAGAAACACAATGTAGGATATCAATTATTTATTTGATCATATCAAATATATATATATATATATATACTAAAAATTACTTTATGACCATGTGCACCTCTTTTGAATTTAAAACGCTCGAATAATAACTCTTGAAAACGACACATGGAAATTAAAGCCTCAAAAACCACGATTTTGAATTTTAAATTGCTAAATGTGGTATGAAGAGTAGAGGTGTTCACGGTTCCGGTTCGAACCGCCGGTTTTGAACCGTTGACCGCGGTTCGGTTAACCGTTGACCGCGGTTCGGTTCAAAACCGGAACCGTGAACCATTTTTAGACGGTTCGGTTCCGGATCGTCAAAATGACGAACCGTGAACCGGCGGTTTCAAAAAAAAAAATTTAAAAATTCAAAAATGTGGCCGTTGTGAACTGGCGGTTCAACTGGGAACCGGCGGTTCAACGGTCACATTTTCAATTTTTTTTTTTTACATTTTTACACCTATAAATACCCCCCTCACATCCTTCATATTTCTCACACCAACTATCTACTTTCTCTCTAATTTCTATTATCTCAACTCTCAAGTATACTTTTAATTCGAAAAAATGTCAAGTGGTCAATTCAATCGGGGAAAGAGAAAGGCTATCACCGGCATTCCTCGACGTGGAAGAGGCGGTGCTAGTGGTAGTACTCCTCCTCCTACTCATACTCCGAGTTCTCATTCTATACCAAGTCCGAATTTTGGAGATTATGTTCCCGATGAATTAACCGAGGAACAAATCAACGAAATGTTTGAAGCCTCAAAATCGATTCATGAAGATGATGAGCAAGAGCAACCAACAAAACCAAAACAAAGGAAACCATCCGAGCTGAAATCTCCATTATTTGCGATCCATTATGTTGTTGCCCAAAATATTTATCCGAAGATTAATACTGCTGGAAGAAGGACAACAAACAACAATTGCGGGAGCACTTCCGAGAGAAGATAAATAAAACAAGATTTGCCGGGTTTGTTAGGCCCGGGCATGAATGCTCTCGCGAGATGTTATTAATACAAATATTCGTGGATACAAGTATTAATGGGAGAAATCTAAATACAATGAGTGTAAAAAGACTCTGTTAATCCGGCTCTTGAGCGAAGCTCGGTGTTCTTCGTCCCCGCCGGTAATCTGCTCGAGGAGAAAGGCCGGGAGAAGTAAGACCGAATGATAGCTGTTGCCAAGAGTTGGAGATTAGCCAAGTGCTGTATATTGTTTCTGTGTTGTATGCTCAAATCGTGAGGTTGCAGAAGAAGCTGAAGGCAGTGTCCAAGTGCAGGGTGCCTTGCTTATATAGGGACAAATGTCCTGTCTCAGTAGGGCCGATCGTCGCACGGCTAATATAATAAGGTGCCGATCGTCTGCCGGCCAATATTATAAGGGGCCGATCTCCTGGGCTGTCGGGCTAAAGTCCAAGAAAGATGCTGGTTGTCGGGCTAAAGTCCAAGGAAGAGGCTGCCACAGCTGGGCGGTCCAATAAGGAGCCATCACGTGTCCGGAGTCAGTCAACATGCGGCCCTACTGACAAGCTTTCGGCGGCTTGTCGGCTGGTGGAGAGATTCTGCCAGGCTGTGGTCAATGGCCCGTGATTCGTGGATCTTGCCTCGGCCCTTGCACGTGGTGCCAGTCTTGAGGCTCGGCCTATGCCGACTGGATGGCCATCGGCGCTGATCGACATGAGGCGGTCGTCTCTTAGCTGGTCATCCTAGGTCGCCATCGGCCAGGTGCTGAGGGTCGGCAATGGTCGGTCACCAAGGGTCGGTCGGCAGGTGCCGAGAGAGGATCGTCTCCAGTCGGTCGCCAGGAGTCGATCGCCGAGTACCGAGAGACGATCGTCTTTGATGTCGATCGCTCGGCACCGGGACTGGTCCTGAGACCTTCGGTCGGTCGATGCAGGTCGTCCACTGGGTTAAGGCTCGGTCGCCAGGTTGCTGATCGACAGATTCACCTTGGCCGCTCGGCAGTAAGTCGGTCGCCTGTCCTCCTAGGAGATCGCCGGTCGGAAGGTGTTAATTTTTGACACAACAATTGCCCCCCAGCTTGCTCCTATGTTGAAGACATGGGGTGAGGTGGTTCTTGCTGGCGATCGTGTATAGATGAGGACGGGCGATCTGAGCTGACTTAGAACTCGGACTTGGGCTATCATGGTCGATTGGCTTAGCTATCTTTCGGTCTTGTACCTGCAAAAAACAACATTGGCCGATCCCCCATGGAAACTTGGTGGTTTCGCTATGTTTGAGGAATCGTGCACAGTCGCGGAGATCGATGGACCGACTCCATGACCGTGTCTTGATGCGCGAAGACAATGAGTGTCTCGTGACTCACTTTATTACGAGGGTCCTCTGTTAGGCTGCGCCTCGCCTCGTATTTAAACGAAGGGCGTGCGGTGTCGGTCTAGAGGAGTCCTTGCGCGGGGCAGCGTCGGATGAATCAACTCCACCTCCGCGGCTTGTTAGCTCTGCTTCCACCTCGGCCAGCCATGGAGATGGCCGACCTCGACGGTGTACGTTGAGACGGGGTTGTGGCATGTGTCCACTGATTAATGTTGGAGAGCCCTCCGACTACGCCGGCCTCGTATTTAAACGAAGGGCGGACGATCTCGGCCGAAAGGGACCTTGCATGACCGAAGCAGCCGGTTCCATCGACTGCCAGGGCCATGGCTTTATGATGCACGGTGGAGGCGATCTTATGCCTTAGTCCGTCATGTTATATGCTGGACTGTAGATGGCGATCGTGTCCACCGGGTTGCTGATGATGTTGCGATCTGGTCGGAAGACTGGCGATCGTCGCTTGGCCGCCGATCGCTTTATTCGTAGGTCGATATTGGCGATCGGGCGGCGGTTAGTCCATCATTTAAAATGGACTGTAGGCGGGGATCGAGTCCTCCGGCTCTGCTGGGTAGTAGCGATCGGGCTGGGAGACTGGAGGTCGTCACGCGGGTGCCGATCGCTCTACTCCTAGGCCAAGAAGAAGCCTTTGCCTGGACAGGAAATCTGCGGCTCTAGCCCGGAAGGCTGCGTAGGTCGTCGGCAGGGTCTTCGTGAGATGCCTGAACATAGGCGAGAAGCCCTGAAAACCTCCTAGGACCACGTAGAGTGCGGTCTCATCGCTTACGGGCTCGCCGTTGAGGATGATCATGTCAATCCGGTCGATGTAGTCCGAGTCGGACTCTTCTTCTCCCTGCCTGATTTGCATCATGCGATGGCGACCTTCTGGCCGGGCGATCCTGGTGGCGAAGTGTTCCGTGAAGATGTGCGCCAGCTCGTTAAAGGAGCCAATGGACCGAGGTGGCAATGAGGAGTACCACCGGTGGGCGAGGTCGTCTAGCGTCAGAGGGAACATTCGGCACCGGGTCGCGTCCGATGCCCCACACCCGGTCATGTAGATGTTGAACTTGTGCAGGTGTGTTTGGGGGTCCGATCGCCCCTCGTACACGGGTGTCTGAGGAGGGACGATCTTGTGCTGCACGGGGGCGAGCTCGATGTCGATCGCGAGCGGCTCGCTCGGCGCGGCGATCGTCTTCATGGCGCCTGCCCCGGATTGCAGGAGCGCCTTCACGTCGTCGATCTGACGTTGCATTGCGGCAATCGCCACGGCTCGGCTGCTTGCGGATCGGCTTTGGGAGCGGGGGCCGAGGCGATCGTGTACCGACCTCCGGACCCTGCTGCTGACGACCTCGAGAATTTGGCGAGCGGGAGCCAGGCGGCTGGATCGCCTTGTGGGAGCCGGGTAGGCCGAGCTCCTGGTGACGAACACCAACTCCGTCGTCTCGTAGCCGGGCCGACCGCCCGGCCGCTGTCGGGTCGCCGCCTGTGCGATCGAAGACAGAGGTGCCCCGGCTGCCGAGCGCCTCTTCTTGCGGGCGAGAGCCTCCTGGCGCTCGCTCGGCCAGTAGTGCCTTGAGCTTCTGCTTGATCTTCCGGCGGGAGACCGAGGGGGTGATAGCTGGAGGCGCGTCGAGAGCACTCCGTCGCTCCTGAAGGACGGCTATGGCCTCTTCGATCTGTTCATTGGTTCGGAACTGATCGAGCGAGAGGCTCGGGCCGCCTTCCCGGGACGGGTTCGAGCGCCTCTGGCCGCGGTGGCTACCTTCCACCATCGGTTGCGGCTCGGACTGGGACGGAACAGGGGGTCTGGCCGGCTGGCCAGCGGCTTTCTTCGACGCGGATGCGGAAGACATGATTTCTGAAGGATTTCTTTGAAGTGCAGTGAGTGTCACTTCAAGTATCTGCCCCGAGAACAGTGAGTGTTCTTCGGGACGGTAGGTGTAAAAATTCGAGGGTTGGATCCCCTCCCTCTAGCGCCAATTGTTGTTGCCCAAAATATTTATCCGAAGATTAATACTGCTGGAAGAAGGACAACAAACAACAATTGCGGGAGCACTTCCGAGAGAAGATAAATAAAACAAGATTTGCCGGGTTTGTTAGGCCCGGGCTTGAATGCTCTCGCGAGATGTTATTAATACAAATATTCGTGGATACAAGTATTAATGGGAGAAATCTAAATACAATGAGTGTAAAAAGACTCTGTTAATCCGGCTCTTGAGCGAAGCTCGGTGTACTTCGTCCCCGCCGGTAATCTGCTCGAGGAGAAAGGCCGGGAGAAGTAAGACCGAATGATAGCTGTTGCCAAGAGTTGGAGATTAGCCAAGTGCTGTATATTGTTTCTGTGTTGTATGCTCAAATCGTGAGGTTGCAGAAGAAGCTGAAGGCAGTGTCCAAGTGCAGGGTGCCTTGCTTATATAGGGACAGCCGGGTCCTGTCCTGTAGTGGCCGATCGCCTGCCGGCTAATATAATAAGGTGCCGATCGTCTGCCGGCCAATATTATAAGGCGCCGATCTCCTGGGCTGTCGGGCTAAAGTCCAAGAAAGATGCTGGCTGTCGGGCTAAAGTCCAAGGAAGAGGCTGCCACAGCTGGGCGGTCCAATAAGGAGCCATCACGTGTTCGGAGTCAGTCAACATGCGGCCCTACTGACAAGCTTTCGGCGGCTTGTCGGCTGGTGGAGAGATTCTGCCAGGCTGTGGTCAATGGCCCGTGATTCGTGGATCTTGCCTCGGCCCTTGCACGTGGTGCCAGTCTTGAGGCTCGGCCTATGCCGACTGGATGGCCATCGGCGCTGATCGACATGAGGCGGTCGTCTCTTAGCTGGTCATCCTAGGTCGCCATCGGCCAGGTGCTGAGGGTCGGCAATGGTCGGTCACCAAGGGTCGGTCGGCAGGTGCCGAGAGAGGATCGTCTCCAGTCGGTCGCCAGGAGTCGATCGCCGAGTACCGAGAGACGATCGTCTTTGATGTCGATCGCTCGGCACCGGGACTGGTCCTGAGACCTTCGGTCGGTCGATGCAGGTCGTCCACTGGGTTAAGGCTCGGTCGCCAGGTCGCTGATCGACAGATTCGCCTTGGCCGCTCGGCAGTAAGTCGGTCGCCTGTCCTCCTAGGAGATCGCCGGTCGGAAGGTGTTAATTCTTGACACAACACATTATACAAAAATGGACGACGTTGCATCCGGTCCCGGTCATTTCTTGGCCAAGTGCAACTATTGCGATACAATGTACAAGTTTAAAAAGGAGGAGGTTACGGGACACTCAATGGCCATATACAAAAACAACATCCCGACAAAGTTGGCATCGAGTCTAATCAAACCCAACTTCGAGGCACGGCGACGTCGTCTAATGCCCCCAATCAAGGTAATAGTACTTTATTTAAATTTAATCCAATTACCGCTAGAAAAGAATTAGCTAGGTTTGTTTGTGGTAAATCTCGTCCTTTTAACTTTGCCGACGACCAAATGTATGAAAATTTCACTCAACTAAGTTTTAATCCCACTAGTAAAAAAATTTCACGCTCTACCATAACTCGTGATGTTCGAAAATCTACTAGCGAGGCAAAATTAATTTTAGCAAATATGTTTTTAAACTTAGATCATAAAGTTTGTATATGTTTCGATGCTTGGAGTGATCATTGGGAAGCAAATTCATATATGGGAATTACTTGTATTTGGATTGATGATTCTTGGACTATACAAAAATGTTTAATTGGTTTTAGAGAGTTTAATATCACACATACCGCTCAAAATATTTCGCATAAAATTCATACAATTTTATCTGAATATAATTTAGTACAATTTTTTTTTTTCAATTTCTTTTGATAATGCTAGCTCCAATACAGCTAGTTTAGAATCACTTATTGCAATATGTGAGCCATCTCTTGGTGGTAAAATTTTTCATGTTAGGTGTATTTGTCATGTTCTTAATTTATGTGTTCAAGATGGTTTAACTATTTTACAAGAAGCATATGCTCCTATCCGTGAAGCAATAATGTATTTAATTAGACATTCGTCTCTAGGTAAAAAATGGAAAAGATATTGCATAAAAAATAATATTCATCCAAATTTTTTTTCAAAAGATGTGCCAAATCGTTGTAATTCTACTCACAATTTGTTAAATGATAGTTATGAATATCGTATTGCATTATGCAATTTTTATAACGAAGAACAAGTACTCGTTTGCTTATTGCCAACTCAATGAGATAAGTGCTCTAGTTTAATGCCACTTTTAAAAATCTTTAAAGAGGCAACTGAATCTTTGTCCGGTGTTTATTATCCTACTTCTACACTTGTTGTTGAACATTGTGTTAAAATTGTACTTGTATTCAAGTCTTTAATTAAAATTCCCGAGTTATTTAATTGTATAAAAGAAATGAGAGACAAATGGATTAAATATTTCGCCTACATTCCTTTGGGTTTTTTAGTTGCTAAACTTTTAGATCCTCAAAGTTAGAGAGGAAGGTTTGCTAAAATTACTTTCACTTTACTATAATGCTTTATTTCCTAATCCTATTGCTAATTTTAGTCCTCCAAATCCTAGCGAGTTAGTTCAAAAGGCAAAAAACTTATTATCTACTCTTTATCGTGAATATGCTTGTAGTTATTAACATGTCACACTGTGAGACGGACATTAATTATGAAACCCGAATGATTGATATCCCACTTATGCAAAATTCAGCTTGTTCATTCATCTAAAAACCATTCATATACATAAATATGACCGTTTACTGCAACCAGACTCTTGGAACTATTTAATTCACTTCAGCTAACCTAAAAAGGCTTTAGTGCATTCAGCAAATAGCAAAGAGCATACATCAGACAATGCGATACTTAGAAAATATTTTCTGCAACTTTTTCTTCACTTTTGATCTTTCAAATTCAATGGCATTTTCACAAACCACCTCTTCTCAGACTTGCAGGATAAAGAAACCCCTCATCATTGATGGTCACATCTTTGAAAGGGAGGTTATTTATGATGTACCAGGAACGAATCTAAAGATGAAGCAACCATGACTATCATCATTGGAAGAATAAAAAAGTTATGATTGTACAAGTTGGGAAGATTGCATGCCACCAACTATGATGAATACATAGTGGAAGAGTAATATCTCGACACGATCTTCAAGTTCGAAAATCCTACCAATCGCGATGCTGTAACTAACATCTGCAGTGGGGTATAGGACAAAGATATCACCATTGATACAACTATGCTTACTAAGATGTTCAATCTGCCTACTGACAGCCTCACACTCAATGTAGTGGAGACTATCAGAGATGAGTGGTTCAACTGATTCTGGAAGATCTTTACTAGAAATTTAACGGATGATAATCCTCATCTCTCATGCCGCAAGAAAAATTTCACTTTGTCTTATTTTTTCTGCTCGAGTTTTGCTGCATGATCCAGGAGAACATGACTAGTGCATTCGAAATATGCACATGGCTACATTTTAGGTTGATAATGGCCGTAACGAGCAACCAAAAGGTGAACTTGAGTTGGTTCTACTTAATAGGTTGTATGTGGAAGCCATCCAAGTTGAAACCACAAAGAAACTGTTCGAGCTCATCCTGAAGTATATCATGGTCCAATGCAGAGTACGGCAATCCGCAGCTACCAAGAATATTCGGGCAGGCAACTTCATTGGGGGAACCAAGTCAATGTTGCACAATATAGTTGCGCATATTGAAAATAGGCCACTTCTTGATGAAATACACCAGTCAAGTGATCCTCGTGATATCAACTCACCACCCATAAATATTGGGGGTGCAGGAAAGAAGAAGTACCATAGAAAGAAGCGAGACGTTCTTGACAGTGCTTCTTCGTTGACTCTGGAATGAAAATGAAGAAGAAGCATAAGTCTTGCCAGAAGACTACAATTGATGTTTCAACAACAACTCAGGAGTCTACAGCAGCTCAGGAGGCCACTCAAACAGAGCCATCCCTACTGTGGGCACATCAAATTAGAATCTACCCACAGCGCCAATGGGGGGGAAGTATAGGTGAGTAGGCTGCCCTATTGGAGCCAACAAGAAAACCTTTCCCACATCCCCTCGCCCGATAGAGATGAACCCATCCCCTCCTAAGGATGTTACTCCACCTAGAAATCAAATCCCTGTTCGGGATCCCACAACGTTTGGGATTCCACACCTTGCGAGGAGCCAAACTCCTCACAAGAGTCCATCCCCCCGCCGATCTGATCAACGAGACCCTGTTGTTTGTCAATACATAAGCAGGTCTGCAGGCTCTCGAAATACAATAAGTTATTCTTTTGTGCTAGCTTACAATAGGAAGCAATTTTTGTTTTGCAGGTTACTGAAGCTGCAAACGTAGAGGCATTGATCCTCTTTGATGATAGATTTTGCAGTGGATAGCTTCGACGACATCTGTACAAGTAGGCAAAGGTTCTTGTATATAAGGGCAAGAGGCTCCGCGGTTGAATTCAGCACATCTAGCCATCATTCCAATTCAGATTTAGATGATGATGATTTGCAAATAGGGCTCTGCGTGAGTCGTGAGGAAGCTCGCAAGGCGAAGTTCACCAAAATTTAGGTCTCGCAAGGCCAAGTGACCTTCAGACAGGCCAAGTCCCCAGCAAGAACACAACAAACTCCCCGCCTCACCAACAGGGTGAATCCACACAGTGTAACACCCCAAAAAATACGGCTATCATAGTGTCGTCGTGGACTCTACATGGAGATTCACCAGTAAATACATTAATCAACCATAGCATAACTGCAGTACCAAACCACGTGATTATACCAAACACTCCGACAAGAAGTTTATGTTGGGGTATAAGGGTTTTTATGGAGATCCGGATTTTCCAATGGATCGTGTAAACACTTTCCGAACTGATATTTCTACCCTATGCCCGGGTTACAAGAAATTCAGCCTAGGATAATCCAATGGAACACTTACGAATTTAGGCACAAAAACGTAAGCCAAAATGCTAGAGAAATTATGTGTTTATCAGAAAGATAGAGAGCTCAGAAAAAAAAGGGTGTATCTAAGACTCAAGAGGAGAGCCCTATTTATACATGTCGGATTAGGGTTACATTAGGTCGATTTTTAGGGTTTACGAGAGCGGCGCCGTCATTAGTGATCCGAAGTTAGGGTTTACGGATGGTTTACCAAAATTGACATAATTAGTCAATTTTACCATAGTCTCCCTCTAAAATTCGGAAATATCACTAAATCCCCAGTCTAAATTTCCGAAGACCTTTTGAGGCGCTGCCCCTCGACCCCGCCACGAATCGGCCAATGGGACACTGTGGGCTCGCCGGACCCCCGACATAATCGTACCGGCTTATAATTCGATCTTATACATTGTGCACTCCGCACATACCCGGACATATATTAGAATACAAATTATAAGACCCCTTAGCTCACATATTAGTTCCAATTACACAAAATTAATGGTGACACTAAAATCACCAACATTCCTCCCCCATTTTATTGTAACCCATGAACCAACATAACATTAATCCAAACAAACCAAACCAGTACATAAATGAAAATATCGAAACGATTGAATTTCCATCTTAGTATCATGCACTTTCAAATACTCGAGAATTAGGGTGTTCTAAGAATTGAACCCTTCAACCCATTTGAATACCTGAAGGTAAAATACATACTAGTTTATTGAATTTCTCTAACAAAATACAACTTGACACTATTATAAAGCCGAGTGTCCTAATCCTCTCATGACTGTATCAAGGCCAAGTCCCCAACCTCTTGAAATGCGGCTACACTTCACAATCACGTAGGTAATTCCTTTACTTCATGTATCTGCACATACATTTTATCAAAGGAATTATTAAGAAGTTAAACTTCAACCTAGCCAACTGCAGAACCGAACACATACCTGGGATGAATAATTTGTGTTCCAATCTATAAGTGTGAGCTTTCCTCATTGAATTCAACTCCTAATGTCATATTAGAAGGGAATTGGGTGTCTCACCATTACAGAATTAGATGGACTTTAATCCCATCCCAATTACAGACTTGTGCACTAAGTCTCTTGACAGGCCCTTAGTCAAATGGTCTGCCACATTTTGTTGCGATTTCACAAACTCAACCGAAATCACACCATTCATGATTAGATCTCTAATCATACTGTGTCTAACACCTAAGTGTCTAGACTTTCCATTATAAACTTGGCTATATGCCTTAGCCAAGGTTGCTTCATTATCACAAAGGATAGAAATCGGTGCTATCGGTTTAGACCATAAAGGAATCTCATACACTAAATTTCTTAGCCACTCTGCTTCTTTACCAGCAGCAGCTAACGCAACAAATTCAGATTCCATTGTAGAGTGTGTAATACAAGTTTGCTTCTTGGAAGCCCATGAAATGGCACCTCCCCCAAGCAAGAATACCCAACCAGAAGTCGAGGAATGGTCCTCCAAGTTATTTATCCAACTCGCATCCGAATGTCCTTCCAAAACCGAAGGATATCCCAAGTAACTCAAGCCATAATCCATGGTTCCCTTGAGATACTTAAATACTCTATTTAACGCTTGCCAATGTTGAGCACTAGGATTACTAGTGTATCTGCTCAATTTTCCCACTGCGAAAGCAATATCAGGCCTGGTACTTGTCATGGCATACATCAAGCTACCAATGGCCTTAGAGTATTCCAATTGTGAAATGGGAATGCCAGTGTTTGGCATTAATTTCACACTAGAGTCCATAAGTCTTGACGGGAGAACAATCACTGAAATTAAACCGTTTGAGAATTTTCTCAATATAATGACTTTGAGTCATTACTAAACCTTTGTTCACCCGCTTAATTCTTATTCCAAGAATTACATCAGCCTCTCCCAAATCTTTCATGGAAAATTTAGATGACAACAATTTCTTAGTTTCATCTACTTGATTTTGGTCAGTACCGAAAATCAGCATGTCATCTACATATAAGCAAATGATCACTCCAGCACTAGTAGTTTCATCAAATCTACTATAAACACATTTGTCACATTGGTTTAACTTAAAACCAGAGGACAAAATAACCTCATCAAACTTTTGATGCCATTGTTTGGGAGCTTGTTTCAGCCCATACAATGATTTCACAAGTTTACATACCATATGCTCTTTACCGGGCATAACAAAACCTTCTGGTTGTTGCATGTAAACTTCTTCATCAAGTTCACCATTCAAGAAGGCTGTTTTAACATCCATTTGATGGACAATCAGATTGTAAATACTTGCCAAGGCAATTAACAATCTAATAGTAGAAATACGCGCAACCGGAGCATACGTATCAAAATAGTCAACACCGGGTTTTTGTCTAAAACCTTGAATGACCAAACGGGCTTTAAACTTGTCAATAGTATCATTAACAGTCATTTTCATTTTGAAAATCCATTTGCAACCAAGTGGTTTAGAACCCGGAGGCAAATCACACAACACCCAAGTGTCATTTTCAAGAATTGACGACATTTCGTCATCAATAGCTTCCTTCCAAAAGACAACATCTCGGGACTCCATGGCCTCTTGAAAAGTCTTAGGATCATCCTCAATGCTGTAACAATAACAGTATTGAAAATCAATTTCGTCCCTTGTCCCTTCTACCAAATAGAGTTGGAAATCTGAACAGAAATTTTTAGCAATTCGGCCTCTTTTGCTTTTCCGAGGCTCTTGTATTGTTGTTACAGCCATATCATCCGTATTTTCTGGATTTTGTACTTTATTAGTGCCAAAATTCAGATCCTTAGGCCTTTGAATCGATGAAAAACGCATCTCATCAAAAATCGCATCCCGTGACTCGATAACGGTGTTAATCGATACGGAATCATTAGGTTCTATTACATAAAACCTATATACCTTGGAATGTTCAGCATATCCAATGAATATACAATCTATTCCACTTTCACCCAAAGTTTTCCTTTTGGGTTCGGTAAGTTTTACAACCGCCCGACATCCCCAAACCCGAAAGTAACTTAAATTCGGCTTTTTCTTGAACCAAAGTTCATACGGGACTGTTTTGTTCCTTTTATTTAGAACCCTATTCAGCAAATAGCAGGCCGTTAACATGGCCTCCCCCCGAAATCCCTCACTCAATCCTGAGTAAGAAAGCATCAAGTTTACCATTTCTTTTAAAACTCGATTTTTGCGTTCGGCGATTCCATTCTGTTGGGGCGAGTAAGGTGTTGTGGTTTCATTAATGATACCCACTGATTGGAAGTATATGGGATCCATATATTCACCTCCCCGATCAGTCCTAAGACATTTAACCAGATTGCCTAATTGCAATTCCACCTCAGTTTTGTATATTTTGAATTTTTCTAAGGCTTCATCCTTAGAATGCAACAAATACACATAGCAAAACCGAGTACAGTCATCAATAAACCTGACAACATACTTTTTATTACCCAAGGAAGGAGTAGAGTAAAAATCACACAAGTCACTGTGTACAAGTTCCAAAATAGCCGAATTCCTAGTGACACTGGGAAAGGGCTGTTTTGTCACTTTTGTAAGCATGCATGTTTTACATTTTTCAAGATTCATGTCAAAGGCTGGAATCAATCCATCTTTTGACATCTCATGCATCCTTCTAAAATTGACATGACCCAATCTAGCATGCCAAAGCATAGAGTCAGCAATCTTAGAAATAGAAGACACAAATGCAGAATTTTGAACAGTTATAGACTTATCAATAATATTCAAACGAAACATTCTATTATTCAAATATCCAAAGCCAATAAACATTCCACCACGAGATAGGATAAACCTATCCGATTCAAAAACTTGTCTAAAACCATCAGAATTCAAACTACTACCACTAACTAGATTCTTTCGAATCTTAAGAACAAACAAAACATCAAAAAGTCTAATAGTCTTTCCAGAAATAAATTCAAGACAAACGACACCGACACCACAAATAGGTATAAAAGAATCGTCTCCCATTTTCAGAACCGATCCATCTTCAAGGGGTGTTAATGTAACACCCCAAACGAGGCGGATATTACAGTGCCGTGGACCCCCGACTGGGACCCACCAGGCGAATGAAAATGAATGAATTACACAGGTAAATGTAGTACCGAACCACATTACACAGTTAATTACTCCGATGAGGAGTTTCATACAACACACCCAGGATGATACTGAATACAAGTATATTTTATATGGGGATAAAATATACAACACTGAGTCAAATGAATATTCCAACGGAATGTCTGCAGCGGAATAAATGAAGAAAACATAAATGACTAAATAGACTGGGGCCCCCTATGTAATACCCAGTTGTAATTCAGTATTTATCACTCAGTAATTATCATTCAGTATTTGATACTCAGTAATTTCAATCATTATTGATCATTTGTCACTCAGATTCAGTCATGGTATTCATCATTCAGAGTAATTGTACCGGGTATCGATCGTCATTCATCATTAATCTGATTGGAGTTTCGTGCCGTGTTTATCATCATTGTCATTTTCGTTGCAAGCTGTGCTTGAGGAGTAGCGCACGCTACATACTCCTTTTAGCGTACGCTAATTGGGTATAGGTAGCGCACGCTACCGCTCAGCTTTAGCGCACGCTAAGGCTACCTTGGCTGCAGTCCATAAGGTACTGGACTGCAGGTGAGAATAATCGTAGCGCACGCTACGAGTGGTAAGTAGCGCGCGCTAACGGGTCGTAGTAGCGCACGCTATGTGTGTGGAGTAGCGCGCGCTAGGGGCGGATCAGGTTGAGTCCAGTGGCTACTGGACTGCACCGGGTTTATTCATAGCGCACGCTAGGCATTGTTGTTAGCGTATGCAACCGATATGTTAGCGCACGCTAAATAATGGTTGTAGCGCACGCTATCGAGGTTGGATCAGAGGGAAGATGGTTTTCTGGACTCCAGTACTGGGCGTCAAATATTTCGCTAGCGCACGCTAACAATGGATATTAGCGCACGCTAGTAGTATGGCCGTAGCGCACGCTACAAAAAGGTACGTAGCGCGCGCTACCGTGTTCGTACAGTGGGTACTGGACTACCCAAACTACTCGTTAGCGCACGCTATGCACAAGGGCTAGCGCACGCTAACCTGGACTGAGTATAAATTGGACAGTTTAGTCAGAGTTCGTCATTTTTCATCTCATTTCATTCCTTCGGTATTTTTGGGCGATTCCGAGCGATCCAGAGGGGATTCTTCGAGGTGTAATCATCAATCATCATCTTCAAGTCTTTGAGTTGAGTTTATCATCACTTCATCATCTCCGAAACGTCGAATCAAAGGTATTAATCTCTTGGATCTAGAATTTCGGATTTTTGGGTTTTCCTTCCGATTTCTTCGTGTAAGCTTGGATTATCATTGGGATATGTTAAGTTATGGATTATCTACTTGGATAAATATATTCCTACGGATTTAATGGTTATTTTCGGAATTGTTTTCAAGAACCCTTGGGGTTGACTTCGGTTAATTGGGGATTTTCCGATTGATGTCGTTATAATCACGAATTATGGATTCCTAATGGATTATTGATATCCTTGAAGTGTTTTGTTAGTTCGAAATACTCATTTTGGTGTGGGTTTCGACATATTCGGGATTGGATATTTTCGAAGTCGTGTGGTTGGTTCGTATTCGTTAGAATGCCTATGAGTTTGTTTATCGTTGTTTCGACCCTTGGGTTAGTCGTGTTTTGTTGTTTGATACGTGTATTGAACGATTGTTGGTAATTATTGTTATTCAAGGTTGTTCGAGCGATCGGTATCTTGGTTAGGACGTTGTTCGTGGACGGACATTCTTCATCGGTATTGAGTAAGTTAAATCTTACTCGGTTAAAAGGATACTCATTCCTTTTGTTGTTGATTGCTCATAATCATAATTCATTCATCATAATATTAATCATTTTGAGACTTGTAAGTGTCGAATAATCATTTCATTCACGAGGAACGACGGTTCCAAATCTTTTCATTGGTTTATCAATCACGTCACTATTACTTTCATATCGGTGAGTCATCTTGGCCTTGTCTAATTATTATTCATTGGTTTTCATCATGGTCATTCTCGTTCATGTGACCTTCCGGGTTCATATTGCGTGGCCGGGTGTGGCTGTGTGGAATTTTTAGTCGGGCACATGATGGTCATGTATTGGGTTCACCGATACATCGGACCGTGCACACGGTAACGCTTACCTCCGTGAGACTAATTAGGTACAAGGACGGGTGTGTCCGGACATTCGTCTTGTACACTTGCACAGGACATTACGGGCGTACTATGATGCTTCTCTTCAGCGTAATTCATAATTAAGAATATTTCATCACTTCAGTTAATTCATGATTGTGTAATTTCAACTCTTGAGGATTGTTGTTCTGTGTAACTGACCCCGTTGGGGGATTTTGTTTTCAGGTCACGGCAAGGCAAAGGCACGGGAAGAGCTTGTTGACGGCGACGAGTCCCAGTGATACTAGTAGGGTGTAACACCCCAAACTAGGCTGAAAAACAGTATCCCCCAACCGGGTTGATCCACTCGCATTTATGCAGGGCATGATGGCCCAAATGACTCAGATGGCTCATTTGATGGAGACGATGCATAACTCCGTCAATCAGAATCAGCAGGCTCCTCCGCCGCCACCTCAGAGGCAAGAGAGGAATGTGAGTAACATCATCGGCGATATCTCTCGCCAGAGGCCACCTACTTTTGAGGGCCTGCCTCGAGCCGGCGGATATCATTCATTGGCTCGAGCATTTCGAGAAGTCCGTTGCTATGGTAGAGTGTCCCGAGGGACACAAAGTTTTTGTTGTGGCTTACTACCTTGGTAAGAGCGCACATTCTTGGTGGTTGTCGTTGAAGCCCACCGAAGGATCTTGTACTTGGGATCAGTTCAAGACTCTCATGATGGAGAGGTACTATCCGGCCCACTCAGGGAGGCCAAGTCGCCGGAATTGCTCACCCCGACCCTCGCCAGACGAGGATGTTCTCGCCACCGCGAGAAATTTCAGAACTTCTTCCGTCGCCTCATCTATCATTCACTCGAAGCGGACAAGATCAAGTATTTCGGCAAGAGGTGAAACCCCGTATGAGACTTTAGTTACTTAATCATAATTGCACCACGTTGGCCGAGTTCATTGAGAAGGCTCTCACTTATGAGCTTACTGCTAAGGAAATTGCTAAGCAGCAACCTTCGTCTGCTAGCAAGAAATCGAAGAATCGTAATCACAAGGCGGTCCGACAACCTTCAAGAAACCCCGTGCGGGCTCGCTTTTCGAGCGACCTCCGGTGTCGTCTAAACCCGCGGAATCTCGATCGCGAGCGGCCGTTCGGCCATCACCTGTTATAATCGGGGACTTGGTCACCTCGTACCAAGTGTCCGAAGCAAACTATCACATGTCATAATTGTGGAATTGCTGGGCATAAGGCCCGTTTTTGCCGTAGGGACTCCAAACCTACTCGGACGTCATCTCGTGCCCCTAAGCCACCGTGCGTAATCGTGCCACTCAATCGGCTGCTTAAAACGATGGGAGCGACTAAAGGTGGAGCTTTTAGCCGCCAGACGGAGCGTCCGGGTCGGGACTAGCAAGCCCCGGATTTATGAGATGAAGAAGACCGATGATCCAGAGGCCCGAATGATCTCGTGTACACTCGATATTCTATCTCAACCTGTGTGTACTCTTTTCGATCTTGGTGCATCGCATTCATTCATTTCCGAGTCATGTTTGAGTAGACTACGCCCTGGGTAGTGCTACTAGTTGTGAGCCTTATGTCATTGGCCTACCCGATGGTAGACGAATTATCGGTAATCGTGAGATTCGTAATTGTCCGATTCGGGCCATGGTCGTGTGTGGCCGGACCTAATCGTGGTAGATTTGCCGAGGGACGACGTCATCTTGGGTATTGATTGGATGGATCGTCATGATGCCATCATTAATGTCCGTAAGCGTATGGTCACTATCATTTCGCATTTATGGGGTTGAATGTGTGTTCAGGAGGTAATCCCATTGCTCGTAAGGTCATTAATTCAATGAAAGCAAGAAGGTTACTCAATCGGGGATGTGTCGGTTATTGGTGCTATATGGCCAAAACCGAGAAGTCATCGATAATGTTAACGGATATTCCGGTGGTGAGGGAATATGCCGATGTTTTTCCGCACGAGTTACTGGTTTGCCTCCACAGAGGGATGTGGAATTCACGATTGAGTTGGAGCCTGCACGTCTCCGATATCGAAGGCACCGCCGGATGGCCCCGACCGAAATGCAGAATTAAAGAACCAACTTGAAGAGTTGTTCGAGAAGGGTTATATTCGACCGAAAAGTGCCCCGTGGGGAGCACCGGTGTTATTTGTCAAGAAGAAGGATGGTTCATTCCGCTTATGTATTGATTATCGGGAGTTGAACAGGTGACGATCAAGAATAAGTATCCCTTACCCCGTATTGATGATCTCTTAGATCAACTTCAGGAGCTTCAGATTCTCCAAGATCGACCTAAGGTCCGGATATCATCGGGCCATGGATCCGAGAGTCGGATATCGCGAGGACGGCGTTCGAACACGCTATGGTCATTATGAGTTTGTGGTTATGCCGCTCGGATTGACTAATGCACTGCGGTATTCATGGAGTTAATGAATCGGGTCTTCATCGACTTTTTGGATCGGTTTGTTGTTGTCTTCATCGATGACATTTTGATTTATTCTGACCGGGAGGAGCACGAGTTTCACCTTCATCAAGTGCTCGACGTGTTGAGACGAGAACAACTTTATGGGAAGTTTTCTAAATGTGAGTTGGATGTCCGGTGACTTTTCTCGGACATGTAATTTCATCGACGGAGTTCGTGTCGATCCTCGAAGACGGAGGCTATTCGAGATTGGCTACCTCCGAAGAACGTCAAGGAAATCCAAGTTTCCTCGGATTAGCGGGTTATTATCGGCGATTTGTAGAGGGATTTTCTAGAATCGCTCAACCCTTAACGAACCTTTTGAGGAAGGATAAGAAATACACGTGGTCCGACGCGTGTCAACGGAGTTTTGAGGAACTCAAGAGCCGATTAATGTCAAGACTGTACTTTCCTTGCCGCAGGGACGGAAGGATTTGTGGTCTATAGTGATGCGTGCGGACGGGGTCTCGGATGTGTGCTCATGCGAGCGGGAAGGTTATTGCCTATGCTTCACGGCAATTGAGGCCTTACGAGGTTAATTATCCGACCCACGACACGGAGCTAGCACCGTGGTGTTCGCTTTGAAGATTTGGCGTCATTATCTTTATGGCGTTACTCCGATATTCACCGATCATAAGAGCTTAAAGTATATATTTACTCGTAGGAGTTAAATATGCGTCGAGACGGTGGTTGGAATTAATCAAAGATTATGATATTGAGATCCTCTACCACCGGCAAGGCGAACGTTGTCGCCGACGCCTTGAGTCGTAAGTCCGTTCAGAGCAGATGCTTGCCCGTTAACAGATTCGAAGGAGCTTCAGCAGGAATTCCTTAGACCCGAGATCGAGGTCCGGCTTCAGCGAGTTCGGGGGCAACTTTGTATGTTAGAGATTTCATCGTCACTCGAGGAGGAAATTCGAGAGAATCGTGGTTCGGACCCATCATTGTTGCGCATCCGAGAGGATGTGGCCTGTGGAAAGCCCTGATTTGTGGTCCACGAGGATGGACTTTTGAGGTTTAAGAATCGGTTGTGCGTGCGGCAAATGACGAGTTGAAAAACTCGATTTTGAAAGAAGCTCATGCTACCCCTTATTCCGTCCATCCGGGTCTAGCAAGATGTACAAGGACTTGAAACAAAATTACTGGTGGAGTAATATGAAGCGAGAAGTCGCAGAATTTGTTTCGAGATGCTTAACTCACAACAAGTTAAGATTGAACATCGGCCGTGTATCTGAAACCTCTTCCTATTCCCGAATGGAAGTGGGAAGACATTTCTATGGATTTCATCACGAGTTTGCCGACGAAGTCGTCGTGGCATGAACACGATCTGGGTGATCGTGGACCGCTTAACCAAATCAGCTCATTTCCTTGAGATCAAGGAAACGTGGGGTCCCGAGAGACTTGCTCAACTGTTCATCAAAGAGATAGTCGATCGCACGGTACTCCTAAAAGTATCGTTTCCGATCGTGACGGACGGTTTGTGTCGCATTTTTGGAAATCGATTCATCGTGCTATGGGAACTCAGCTCAATCTCGCACTGCTTTTCATCCTCATCCGACGGACAATCGAGAGGACCATTCGGACATTAGAGGACATGTTGAGGGCATGCGTCCTCGATTGGAAAGACGATTGGGAAGCCCAACTACCATTGATCGAGTTCACGTATAATAATAGTTGGCATGCTTCGATCAAGATGGCACCTTACGAGGCCTTGTATGGTCGTCGTTGTCGATCTCCGTTGTGTTGGGACGACTTATCAGAATCAATCGGCACCGAGCCCGATATGCTTATAGCCGCCCGTGAGAAGGTAGCTTTGATCAGTATTCATTTGTTGACCGCTCGAGTCGGCGAAATCATATGCAGATAACCGTCGTCGACCATTAGAGTTCGAGGCTGGTGACCATGTGTTGGTCAAGGTATCCCCGAGTCGTGGTATCTTCCGTTTTGGGAAGAGGGGAAAGTTGAGTCCGAGATTCATTGGACCGTTTGAGATTTTGGATCGGGTGGGCGAGTTAGCTTATCGATTGGCTTTACCACCGGCGTTGAGCCGTATGCATAATGTGTTTCATGTCTCTCAGTTGCGGAAGTATGTTGCCGACCCGAGTCACATACTTCAGTTCGATGAAATCGAGATCGCCGACGATCATTCATACGAGGAACGTCCTATACGAGTTTTAGAGCGACGAATCAAGCAGTTGAGGAATAAGACGATTCCTTTGGTTAAAATTCAGTGGTCTAGACACGGAGTCGAAGAGGCTACTTGGGAAACCGAGGATAGTATGCGGGAGAGTTATCCCGAGTTGTTTGACCCTTAGTTTCGGGGACGAAACTCTTTTAAGGGGGGGTGTATGTAATACCCAGTTGTAATTCAGTATTTATCACTCAGTAATTATCATTCAGTATTTGATACTCAGTAATTTCAATCATTATTGATCATTTGTCACTCAGATTCAGTCATGGTATTCATCATTCAGAGTAATTGTACCGGTATCGATCGTCATTCATCATTAATCTGATTGGAGTTTCGTGCCGTGTTTATCATCATTGTCATTTTCGTTGCAAGTGCTTGAGGAGTAGCGCACGCTACATACTCCTTTTAGCGTCGCTAATTGGGTATAGGTAGCGCACGCTACCGCTCGCCTTTAGCGCACGCTAAGGCTACCTTGGCCGCACCCGTAAGGTACCGGATGCGGTGAGAATAATCGTAGCGCACGCCACGAGTGGTAAGTAGCGCGCTAACGGGTCGAGTAGCGCACGCTATGTGTGTGGAGTAGCGCGCTAGGGCGGATCGGGTTGAGTCCGGCTACCGGATCGCACCGGTTTATTCATAGCGCACGCTAGGCATTGTTGTTAGCGTCTGCAACCGATATGTTAGCGCACGCTAAATAATGGTTGTAGCGCACGCTATCGAGGTTGGATCGAGGCGATGGTTTTCTCGACTCGATCGGGCGTCAAATATTTCGCTAGCGCACGCTAACAATGGATATTAGCGCACGCTAGTAGTATGGCCGTAGCGCACGCTACAAAAAGGTACGTAGCGCGCTACCGTGTTCGGACAGTGGGTACCGGACTACCCAAACTACTCGTTAGCGCACGCTATGCACAAGGGCTAGCGCACGCTAACTGGACCGAGTATAAATTGGGCGATGTTTAGTCGAGTTCGTCATTTTCATCTCATTTCATTCCTTCGGTATTTTTGGGCGATTCCGAGCGATCCAGGAGGATTCTTCGAGGTGTAATCATCAATCATCATCTTCAAGTCTTTGAGTTGAGTTTATCATCACTTCATCATCTCCAAACGTCGAATCAAAGGTATTAATCTCTTGGATCTAGAATTTCGGATTTTTGGGTTTTCCTTCCGATTTCTTCGTAAGCTTGGATTATAATTGGGATATGTAAAGTAATGGATTATCTAATTGGAAAAATATATTCATAAGGATTTAATGGTTATTTTCTTAATTGTTTTAAAGAACAATTGGGTTTGACTTAGGTTAATTGGGGATTTTCCGATTGATGTCGTTATAATCACGAATTATGGATTCCTAATGGATTATTGATATCCTTGAAGTGTTTTGTTAGTTCGAAATACTCATTTTGGTGTGGGTTTCGACATATTCGGGATTGGATATTTTCGAAGTCGTGTGGTTGGTTCGTATTCGTTAGAATGCCTATGAGCTTGTTTATCGTTGTTTCGACCCTTGGGTTAGTCGTGTTTTGTTGTTTGATACGTGTATTGAACGATTGTTGGTAATTATTGTTATTCAAGGTTGTTCGAGCGATCGGTATCTTGGTTAGGACGTTGTTCGTGGACGGACATTCTTCATCGGTATTGAGTAAGTTAAATCTTACTCGGTTAAAAGGATACTCATTCCTTTTGTTGTTGATTGCTCATAATCATAATTCATTCATCATAATATTAATCATTTTGAGACTTGTAAGTGTCGAATAATCATTTCATTCACGAGGAACGACGGTTCCAAATCATTTCATTGGTTTATCAATCACGTCACTATTACTTTCATATCGGTGAGTCATCTTGGCCTTGTCTAATTATTATTCATTGGTTTTCATCATGGTCATTCTCTCATGTGACCTTCCGGTTCATATTGCGTGGCCGGGTGTGGTGTGTGGAATTTTTAGTCGGGCACATGATGGTCATGTATTGGGTTCACCGATACATCGGACCGCACACGGTAACGCTTACCTCCGTGAGACTAATTAGGTACAAGGACGGGTGTGTCGGACATTCGTCTTGTACACTTGCACAGACATTACGGGCGTACTATGATGCTCCTCTTCGCCGTAATTCATAATTAAGAATATTTCATCACTTGATTAATTCATGATTGTGTAATTTCAACTCTTGAGGATTGTTGTTCAGAATGGCGACCGTTGGGGATTTTGTTTTCGTGTCACGGCAAGGCAAAGGCACGGAAGAGCTTGTTGACGGCGACGAGTCCCAGTGATACTAGTAGGGGCCCTCATTCCGTTTGTTCACCATTTTCATCATTTCGATTATTTCGTCATTTGTATTTTCCGCTGCAAATTCCGTTTGTAATGTTTATTTATTCAGGGTGGTGTATTTTATCTTCATATAAAATACACTAGTATTCGGTATTGTCCTGGTGTGTCGTACTTAAACTCCTCATCGGAGTGTTTGGTAATATAATGTGGTTCGGTACTACAATTATATTATTTAATTCATCATTTTCATTTGCCTGGTGGGTCCCAGTCAGGGATTCACGGCACTGTAATATCCGCCTAGTTTGGGGTGTTACACCCTACTAGTATCACTGGGACTCCTCGCCGTCACCATGCTCTCCCCGTGCCTTAGCCTTGCCATGACCTGAAAAACAGTATCCCCCAACGGGCCGGGCCATACGTAACAACAATCCTCAAGGGTTGAAAATACACAATCATGATATATCTGAAATTATGAATTATCCTGTCGAAACATACGCAATCAAACATGCTATATGAATCGACTATCAGTACGGCTCAAAGGAATGGCGCCACACTACGTCCGGGATGGAAATGTGTCCGTGCACAAGCCACCAACGAGTATCGATCAAATACACGTGTGGTCTTGTACCTAATCAGTCTCACGAAGCCATCAACTCGTGCATACCCAATGTGAGGCCACCAACCAACACACGACTATAATGTGCCCGGCATGAAAATCCTACACATACCAACCGGCACGCCAGTATGACCCGGAATGCCACAATATGACAAAAGTGACAATGAAAATGAATAATGACTCACCAAGATTAAATGATGGTGAAATGAATAGTAGCTCAATGAAATGATCGGAACCGTCGTTCCTTATGACTGAGGTGATTAATTGACAATGACAAGTTTTGATACGGTTAATACAATGATGAATGAATTACGATTATGAATGAACAACGACAAAAGGAATGAATATCCTTTTAACCGAGTAAGAATTAACTTACACAATACCGATGATAATGTCCTTCCACGAGCAACGTCTTAAATGAAATGTCGGTCGCTCGAACAACCTTGAACAACAATAGTTACCAACAACCGATCAATACCCGAATCAAATACGATCATAACCGACCCAAACGTCGATACAACAATATCCGAACTCGTAGATGAACTCTAACGAAAACATTGAGATACCCGTTGGTTAAAACCAAACCCGAATTATCGAACCAACTCCAACATGATTGATTCAAACCAGCAAAACATTATCAATGACATCAATAATCTCATAGAAATCCACAATTCAAGTTTATAATAACGACAATCGGAAATCCCCAAAAATAACCGAAGTCAACCCCAAGGGTTCTTGAAATAATTCCGAAAATAACCATTAAATCCGTAAGAATATACTTATCCAAGGTAGATAATCCATATCCAACATATTCCAATGATAATCCAAGCTTACACGAAGAAATCGGAAGGAAAACCCAAAAATCCGAAATTCTAGATCCAAGAGATTAATACCTTTGATTCGATGTGATGAAGATGATGAAATGATGATCAATCCGAAAGATGAGCTTGAAGATGATGATTGACGATTACACCTCGAAGAATCCTCTCCGAATCGCTCGAAATCGCCCAAAACTACCGAAGGAATGAAATGAGATGAATAATGACGAACTCTGACTAAACTGTCCAATTTATAGTCAGTCCAGGTTAGCGTGCGCTAGCCCTTGTGTGTAGCGTGCGCTAACGAGTAATTTGGGTAGTCCAGTACCTACTGTCCGAACACGGTAGCGCGCACTACGTACCTTCTTGTAGCGTGCGCTACGGCCATACTACTAGCGTGCGCTAAGACCCATTATTAGCGTGCGCTAACGAAATATTGATGCCCAGTACTGGAGTCCAGAAAACTGTCTGACCTCTGATTTGACCCCGATAGCATGCGCTACAACCATTGTTTAGCGTGCACTAATATATCGGTTGCGTACGCTAACAACAACACATAGCGTGCGCTATGAATTAATTCAAGGCCCAAAGAGCCACCGACTCAACTCGATCCGCCCCAGCGCGCTACACCTCATATTAGCGTGCGCTACTTCAACCCACTAGCGCGCGCTACTTACCATTCGTAGCGTGCGCTACTTATAACTCACTGCAGTCGGTACCTTCCGGATCGCGGCCAGTAACCTTAGCGTGCGCTAAAGCTGAGTGGTAGCGTGCGCTACCTATACCCAATTAGCGTACGCAAAAAGGAGTATGTAGCGTGCGCTACTCCTCACGCACAGCTCGCAACGAAAATGACAATGATGATAAACACGGCACGAAACTCCAATCAGATTAGTGATGAATGACGATTGATACACGATACAATTACTCTGAATGATGAATACCATGACTGAATATGAGTGACAAATGATCAATAATGAATGAAATTACTGAGTATCAATTACTGAATGATAAATACTGAATGATAATTACTGAATTACAACTGGGTATTACATACACCCCCCCTTAAAAGAGTTTCGTCCCCGAAACTAAGGGTCAAACAACTCGGGATAACTCTCCCGCATACTATCCTCGGTTTCCCAAGTAGCCTCTTCGACTCCATGTCTAGACCACTGAATTTTAACCAAAGGAATCGTCTTGTTCCTCAACTGTTTGATTCGCCTCTCTAAAACTCGTATAGGACGCTCCTCATATGAATGATCGTCGGCGATCTCGATTTCGTCGAACTGAAGTATGTGACTCGGGTCGGCAACATACTTCCGCAACTGAGAGACGTGAAATACATTATGAATTCGGCTCAACGCCGGAGGTAAAGCCAATCGATAAGCTAACTCGCCTACTCGATCCAAAATCTCGAACGGTCCAATGAATCTCGGACTCAACTTTCCCCTCTTCCCAAAACGGAAGATACCACGACTCGGGGATACCTTGACCAACACATGGTCGCCAGCCTCGAACTCTAATGGTCGACGACGGTTATCCGCATATGATTTCTGTCGACTCTGAGCTGTCAACAAATGGCTCCTGATCAAAGCTACCTTCTCACGGGCGGCTATAAGCATATCGGTCTCGGTGCCGATTGATTCTGATAAGTCGTCCCAACACAACGGAGATCGACAACGACGACCGTACAAGGCCTCGTAAGGTGCCATCTTAATCGAAGCATGCCAACTATTATTATACGTGAACTCGATCAATGGTAGTTGGGCTTCCCAATCGTCTTTCCAATCGAGGACGCATGCCCTCAACATGTCCTCTAAGGTCTGAATAGTCCTCTCTGATTGTCCGTCGGACTGAGGATGAAAAGCGGTACTGAGATTAAGCTGAGTTCCCATAGCACGATGAACTGATTTCCAAAAATGAGACACAAACCGTCCGTCACGATCGGAAACGATACTTTTAGGAGTACCGTGAAGTCTCACTATCTCTTTGATGAAAAGCTGGGCAAGTCTATCGGGACCCCACGTCTCCTTGATCTCAAGGAAATGAGCTGATTTAGTTAAGCGGTCCACGATCACCCAGATCGTATTCATGCCACGACGACTCGTCGGCAAACTCGTGATGAAATTCATAGAAATGTCTTCCCACTTCCACTCGGGAATAGGAAGGGGTTTCAGCATACCCGCCGGTCGCTGATGTTCAATCTTAACTTGTTGACAGGTTAAGCATCTCGAAACAAATTCTGCGACTTCTCGCTTCATATTACTCCACCAGTAATTTTGTTTCAAGTCCTTGTACATCTTGCTAGACCCCGGATGCACAGAATAAGGGGTAGCATGAGCTTCTTTCAAAATCGAGTCTTTCAACTCGTCATTCGCCGGTACGCACAACCGATTCTTAAAACGCAGCAGTCCATCCTCGTGAACCACGAACCCAGGGGCTTTCCCCTGAACCACATCCTCACGGATGTGTAACAATGATGGGTCCGAACCCTGATTCTCTCGGATTTCCTCCTCGAGTGACGATGAAATCTCTAACATACAAAGTCGCCCGAACTCGCCGGGCTGACTCGATCTCGGTCTAAGGAATTCCCGCCAAGCTCCTTCGAATCGTTAAACGGGCAAGCATCTGCTCCTGAACGGACTTACGACTCAAGGCGTCGGCGACAACGTTCGCCTTGCCCGGATGGTAGAGGATCTCGATATCATAATCTTTGATTAATTCCAACCACCGTCTCTGACGCATATTTAACTCCTTCTGAGTAAATATATACTTTAAGCTCTTATGATCGGTGAATATCTGACAGGTAACGCCATAAAGATAATGACGCCAAATTTTCAAAGCGAACACCACGGATGCTAGCTCCAGGTCGTGGGTCGGATAATTAACCTCGTAAGGTCTCAATTGCCGTGAAGCATAGGCAATAACCTTCCCGTTCTGCATGAGTACACATCCGAGACCCTTTCCGGACGCATCACTATAGACCACAAATCCTTCCGTCCCCTGCGGCAAGGAAAGTACAGGTGCTGACATTAACCGGATCTTGAGTTCCTCAAAACTCCGTTGACACGCGTCGGACCACGTGTATTTCTTATCCTTCCGCAAAAGGTTCGTTAAGGGTTGAGCGATTCTAGAAAATCCTTCCACAAACCGCCGATAATAACCCGCTAATCCGAGAAAACTTCGGATTTCCTTAACGTTCTTCGGAGGTAGCCAATCCCGAATAGCCTCCGTCTTCTGAGGATCGACACGAACTCCGTCTGATGAAATTACATGTCCGAGAAAAGTCACTTCGGACATCCAGAACTCACATTTGGAAAACTTCCCAAAAAGTTGTTCTCGTCTCAACACGTCGAGCACTTGATGAAGGTGAAACTCGTGTTCCTCCCGGTCACGAGAATAAATCAAAATGTCATCGATGAAGACAACAACAAACCGATCTAAAAAGTCGATGAGACCCGATTCATTAACTCCATGAATACCGCAGGTGCATTAGTCAATCCGAACGGCATAACCACAAACTCATAATGACCATAGCGTGTTCGAAACGCCGTCCTCGCGATGTCCGACTCTCGAATCCGCAACTGATGATATCCAGATCTTAAGTCGATCTTGGAAAATATCAAGCTCCTCAAGTTGATCTAAGAGATCATCAATACGGGTAAGGGATACTTATTCTTGATCGTCACCTGCTCAACTCCCGATAATCAATACATAAGCGGAATGAACCATCCTTCTTCTTGACAAACAACACCGGTGCTCCCACGGGACGCACTCGGTCGGATATAACCTTTCTCGAACAACTCCTCAAGTTGGTTCTTTAATTCCTGCATTTCGGTCGGGGCCATCCGGTACGGTGCCTTCGATATGGTGGACGTACCAGGCTCCAACTCAATCGTGAATTCCACATCCCTCTGTGGAGGCAAACCAGGTAACTCGTCTGGAAAAACATCGGCATATTTCCTCACCACCGGAATATCCGTTAACATTACTGATGATTTCTCGGTTTTGGCCATATAGCACCAATAACCGACACATCCCTGATTGAGTAACCTTACTGCTTTCATCAAATTAATGACTTTACCAGAACAGCTGGGATTACCTCCCTGAAACACACATTCGACTCCATCGTCTGAAATGATAGTGACCAAACGCTTTCGGACACTAATGATGGCATCATGATGATCCATCCAATCAATACCCAAGATGATGTCGTCCCTCGGCAAATCTACTACGATTAGGTCCGCTGGCCATGCACGACCATGAAGCTGAATCGGACAATTCTGAATCTCACGACTTCCGATAATTCGTCTACCATCAGGTAGGCCAATGACATAAGGCTCACAACTAGTAGCACTACCCAGACGTAGCCTACTCAAACATGACTCGGAAATGAATGAATGAGATGCACCAGTATCAAAAAGGGTACACACAGGTTGAGATAGAATATCGAGTGTACCTGAGATCATTCGGGCATCGGGATCATCGGTCTTCTTCATCTCATAAATTCGGGGCTTGCCGGCCCCCGAACCGGACGCTCCCGTCTGATAGCTCTTGGCTCCGCCTTTAGCTCCTGTCGTCTTGAACGACGCTGACTGAGTGGCCCGATTCTCGCACCGCCGAATGACTGGGGCTTGAGATGACGCCGAGTGGGTTTAGAGTCCCTACGGCAAAAACGGCCCTATGCCCGGCAATCCCACAGCTTGTGGCACGTGATGATCGCCGGACATTTGGTGCTGAAATGACCTGTTCCTCACAGCTTGAAACAGTGATGGCCGAATCGCCGCCGCGATTGAGATTCCGCGGTTTAAACGCCGTGGAGGTCGCCGTAAAAGTAGAGCCCGCACGTGGTTTCTTGAAAGTGGCACGACTCGTCCGATCGATTACGGTTCTTGGACTTCTTGCTAGCAGACGAAGGTTGCTGCTTAGCAATTTCCTTAGCCGTAAGCTCGTAAGTAAGAGCCTTCTCAATGAACTCGGCCAGAGTGGTACAGTTATGATTAAGTAACTGAAGTCTCATACGGGGTTTCAGCCTCTTGCTGAAATACTTGATCTTGTCCGCTTCTGAGTGAATGATAGATGAGGCGAACAGAAGAAGTTCCTGAAATTTTTCGGCGATGGCGAGAACATCATCATCCGCCGAAAGGTCGGGAGTGAGTAATTCCGACAACTTGGCCTCCCTGAGTGGGGCCGGATAGTACCTCTCCTTCATGAGAGTCTTGAACTGATCCCAAGTACATGTTCCGTCTGTGGGCTTCAACGATAACCACCATGAATGAGCGCTCTTACCGAGATAGTAAGCCGCAACTGAAACTTTATGTAATACCCGGTTGTAATTCAGTAATTATCATTCAGTAATTGATACTCAGTAATTTTCACTCATTATTAATCATTTGTCACTCAGATTCAGTCATGGTATTCATCATTCAGAGTAATTGTATCGTGTATCAATCGTCATTCATCACTAATCTGATTGGAGTTTCGTGCCGTGTTTATCGTCATAGTCATTTTCGTTGCGAGCTGTGCGTGAGGAGTAGCACACGCTACGTACTCATTTTAGCGTACGCTAATTGGGTATAGGTAGCGCACGCTACCACTCAGCATTAGCGCACGCTAAGGTTACCTGGCCGCGATCCGTAAGGTACCGGACCGCAGTGAGTTATAAGCAGCGCACGCCACGAATGGTAAGTAGCGCGCGCTAGTGAGTTGTAGTAGCGCACGCTAATATGTGGTGTAACGCGCGCTAAGGACAGACAAAGTTGAGTCCAGGGCTACCGGATCGCATTGATTAATTCATAGCGCACGCTATGTGTTGTTTTTAGCGTCGCAACCGATTATATAGCGCACGCTAAATAATGGTTGTAGCGCACGCTATCGAGGTCGATCGAGAACAGCGCTTTACGACTCGATCGGGCATCAAATTATTCGTTAGCGCACGCTAACTATGGGCTTTAACGTACGCTAGTAGTATGGTCGTAGCGCACGCTACAAAAGGTACGTAGCGCGCGCTACCGTGTTCGGACAGTGGGTACTGGACTACCCAAACTACTCGTTAGCGCACGCTATTCATAAGGGCTAGCGCACGCTAACCTGGACTGGCTATAAATTGGACAGTTTAGTCAGACTTCGTCATTTGTCATCTATTTCTCATTCTCTCGTCGGTTGTTGGCGATTTGGGCGATTTTGAGAGTATTCTTCAAGGTGTAATCATCAATCATCATCTTCAAGTCTTTCAGTTGGATTATCATCACTTCATCATCTCCAAACATCAAATCAAAGGTATTAATTTCTTGGATCTTGAATTTCGGATTTTTGGGTTTTTTCTTCCGATTTCTTCGTGTAAGCTTGGATTATCATCGGAATATGTTGGATATGGATTATCTACCTTGGATATATATTCCTACGGATTTAATGGTTATTTTCGGAATTATTTCAAGAACCCTTTGGGGTTGACTTTGGTTAATTGGGGATTTTCCGATTGACGTGGTTGTAAACTTGAATTACGGATTCCTAGTGGATTATTGATATCATTGGAAGTGTTTTGATGGTTTGTAATACTCATTTTGGTGTTGGTTTCGACATATTCGGGTTTGGATATTTTCAAAGTCGTGTGGTTGGTTACATGTTCGTTAGAATGCCCCTATGAGTTTGATTATCGTTGTTTCGACCTTTGGGTTAGTCGTGTGTTGTTGTTTGATACGTGTATTGAACGGTTGTTGGTAATTATTGTTATTCAAGGTTGTTCGAGCGACCGACATTTCATTTAGGACGTTGTTCGTGGACGGACATTCTTCATCGGTATTGTGTAAGTTAATTCTTACTCGGTTAAAAGGATATTCATTTCTTTTGTTGTTGTTCATTCATAATCATAATTCATTCATAAGGTACTAACCGTTTCAAAACTTGTAATTATCACTTAATCACCTCAGTCATAAGGAACGACGGTTCCAATCATTTCATTGAGCTGTCATTCATTTCATCATCATTTCATCTTGGTGAGTCATTATTCATTTTCGTTGTCACTTTTGTTATATCGTGGCATTCCGGGTCATACTGGCGTGCCGGTTGGTATGTGTAGGATTTTCATGTCGGGCACATTATAGTCGTGTGTTGGTTGTTGGCCTCACATTGACTGCACACGAGTTGATGGCTTCGTGAGATCGACAGGTACAAGACCACACGTGTATTCGATCGATACTCGTTGGTGGCTTGTGCACGGACACATTTCCATCCCGGACGTAGTGTGGCGCCATTCCTTTGAGCCGTATCATTAGTTGATTCATATAGCATGTTTGATTGCGTATGTTTCGACGGGATATTTCATAACTATAGATAACTCATGATTATGTATTTTCAACTCTTGAGGATTGTTGTTCTGTGTAACTGACCCCGTTTGGGGATTTTGTATTTCAGGTCTTGGCAAGGCAAAGGCACGGGGAGAACACGCTGACGTCGAGGAGTCCCAGTGATACTAGAAGGGGGCCCCAGTCTTTCCGTTTATTTCAGTCATTTCAGTCATTTCAGTCATGTCAGTTATTTCCGTCAATTGTATTTCCGCTGCAACTTCCGTTTGAGATGTTTAATTATTCAGAGTGGTGTATTTTATCTTCATATAAAATACACTAGTATTCGGTATTGTCCTGGTGTGTTGTACTTGAACTCCTCATCGGAGTACTTGGTAATATAATGTGGTTCGGTACTACAATTATATTATTTAATTCATCATTTTCATTTGCCTGGTGGGTCCCAGTCGGGGATTCACAGACCGTAATATCCGCCTAGTTTGGGGTGTTACAGAGTTGGTATCGGAGCGTGGTTTTGAATACTACCCTCCAAGTCATGTCTCATTTGAAATCATCGTCATCGGACTAGTATCATTGGACTTTCGCGTCACGTGTGACCTGTGCAAATGCCGAGCCAATCAGACCAAGAACTGTAAGATTTCTGATGCCATGGTATAATTTCTGGCAATAATCATTCATTCATAATTCATTAGTTAACAATCCTCATTCATCAATTTCAATTGTGATCAAGTCGATAATGTTAACTCATTAATCACTCAATTCATTTCATTACTCAGTTGTGATCTTGAAGATCATATCTTCAATCTTGTTAAATTGTTCAAGATAATCATTTCAGTAATTTCATCAGATAATCATGTCACGTCAATTAATCATTCATGTAATCGCTGTATTTGAGCGCGTATGCTCATTTTCATCATTTTATAATATAATCACAATGTGATACTCATGCGAGATATATAATCATCATACGACTTTCCACTTCAGTATGGAAAGGGCTGGCAGAGGACGTGGAGGACGAGGCGCGGTGCGGACCGAAACCCGAGAATTAATCACTGGCCGGGAAATCGTGCCTGTGGCTCGGCTCGATCGTAAGATGTTCGGGTTGATCCACTCACTTTTATGTGCCATGATGACCCATGCGCTTGCTCAATCATCATTGCGCCACTGACCGGATTAATCGAGAGAACTCTCCCGTATGAGCCACCGCTAAGGAAAGTGCCGAACAACAACCTTCATTTGTCACAAGAAATCAACGGCGTAATCAATCCGAAGGCGGTCACCAACCTTCAAGAAGCCTCGTGAGTCCTATCGGTTCGAGCGACCTCCTACGGCGCATAATCGTGCGGAATCTCATTCCCGAGCGGCCAATTCGCCATCACTTGTTATAATCAAGGGGAACTTGGTCATGTCAAGACAAGTGTCCGAGACATCATCACGTGCTATAATTGTGGGAATTTTGGGCATAAGGCCCGCTTTTGCCGAAAGGACTCGTGTCGGCTCCGCGGCATCTCAGCCCCGAAGCAACCAATGCGTTTAATCAGGATCGCTTTGTCATCGCTGCTTAAGACAATGGAAGCAAGTAGAGTTAGAGCTCAGATTTATCGACGGGAGCGTCCGGTTCGGGGCCGCAAGTCCTGCATTCATATGATGAGGAGGATCGACGATCCGGTGGCCCGAATGATTTCGTATACTCGTAATTTTATTTCAACTTGTGTGTACCTTTTGATGCTGGTACACCGCATTCATTCATTTTCGAATCATGCTTGAATAGACTTATTTCGGGATAGTCCTATTGCTTGTGGACCTCATACCATCGGTCTACCTGACGATGGAAGAATTTTCGGAATCATACCAAGGTAAGCTTAATGACCGCAATTGGTTAGTGGACCTAATCGTGGTGAATTTATCTAAGGACGATGTAATATTGAGTGTTAATTAGATGGATTGTCATGATGCCATTCTCAATGTTCGTAAGCGCATGGTCACTATCATTTTCGTCGTTGGTCGTCGAATGTGTACTTCAGGGAGGTAATCCCCGTTGTCCCAGAAGGATTACTAATATGATGGAGGCAGAGAAATTCCGCAAGCGAGTTGTTCAGTCATTCATTGTATCATTTTCATCGATTGGCCTTTCTAAGACAATCGAGCTATTCAATCATTCATTGTATCATTTTCATCGATTGGCCTTTCTAAGGCAATCGAGTTATTCAATCATTCATTGTATCATTTTCATCGATTGGCCTTTCTAAGGCAATCGAGTTATTCAATCATTCATTGTATCATTTTCATCGATTGGCCTTTCTAAGGCAATCGAGTTATTCAATCATTCATTGCATCATTTTCATCGATTGGCCTTTCTAAGGCAATCGAGTTATTCAATCATTCATTGCATCATTTTCATCGATTGGCATTTCTAAGGCAATCGAGATGTTCAATCATTCATTGTATCACTTTTTTATCGATTGACCATTCTCGGGCAATCGAAATGTTCAATCATTCGTGGTATCATTGTCATCGTTTGACGATGTATTCCGCATTTGTTATCTGGTTGCTTTCTCATAGAGTAGTGGAATTCAGGAGCGAGTTGGAGCCGGTACGTCCCCATTATCGAAGACACCGTATCGGATGGCCCCTACCAAATGCAGGAGTTGAAGAATCAACTTGAGGAATTGTTCGAGAAAGGTTATATCTGACCGAGTGCGTCCCCGTAGGGAGCACCAGTGCTGTTTGTCAAGAAGAAGGATGGTTCTTTTCGCTTGTGTATCGATTATCGGGAGTTGAACAGGGTGATGATCTAGAGTAGTATCCCTTACCCCGTATTGATGATCTTTTAGATCAACTTCAGGGAGCTTCAGTATTTTCCAAGATCGACTTAAGATCTGGATATCATCAGTTGCGGATTCGAGAGTCGGATATCACGAGGACGGCTTTTCGAACACGCTTTGGTCATTATGAGTTTGCGGTTATGCCGGTTGGGTTGATTATTGCACCTGCGGTATTCATGGAGTTAATGAATCAGGTTTTCATCGACTTTTGGATCAGTTTGTTGTTGTCTTCATCGATGACATTTTGATTATTCTTGTGACCGGGAGGAACACGAGGTTCATTTTCATCAGGTTTCCGACGTGTTAAGACGAGAGCAACTTTATGGGAAGTTTTCCAAAGGTGAGTGCTGGATGTCCGAAGTGACTTTTCTCGGACCTGTAATTTCATCAGATGGAGTGCGTGTTGATCCTCAGAAGACGAAGGCTATCCAAGATTGGTCACCTCCGAAGAATGTTAAGCAAATCCGAAGCCTTCTCGGATTAGCCGGCTATTATCGGCGGTTTGTGGAAGGATTTTCTAAAAATTGTTTAGTCAATTCATTCATCACTCAGTCAATCTCATTGTTCAGTCAATGCATTCATCACTCAGTTGACCTCATTGTTCAATTAATTCATTCATCACTCAGTCAATCTCATTGTTCAGTCAATTCATTCATCACTCAGTTGACCTCATTGTTCAATTAATTCATTCATCACTCAGTCAATCTCATTGTTCAGTCAATTCATTCATCACTCAGTTAACCTCATTGTTCAATTAATTCATTCATCACTCAGTCAATCTCATTGTTCAGTCAATTCATTCATCACTCAGTTAATCTCATTGTTCAATTAATTCATTCATCACGGAGTCAACCTCATTGTTCGATTAATTCATTAACCATCCAGTCCATCTCACGGTTCAGTTGTTGATCTTGTGAATCAAATTTTTCAATCTTGTGAACTTGTTCAAGGTAATCATTTCAGGAATTTCATCAGATAGGCTTGTCACCTCACTTGATTATTCATGCGATCATCTCATATTACGGCGTCATGTCGACGATCGTTTTACTGCATTATTAATGCATTCATTTTGTTAGAGCATGTATGCTCATTGTTATCATTCCGTCTCGTAATCATAATGCAATCTTCATACGAGATCTGTAATTATCACGTGACTTTCCTGCCTCGGTATGGAAAGAGTTCAGAGGGACATCGGACTCCGACGTCCAAGAGATCGTTTCTAGTCGTATTCATGCTGGGAGAGCATCTTCATCTCAGACGTCGAGTTCGACTGTTGTTTGCTTAAACAGTGATACAACAGGACATTCATCAACGGTGTTGAGCAAGTTAATTCTTGCTCGGTAATAAGATAATCATTCATTTCATCGTTGTTCAATTGTTCGCATAGGTCATTCATCATATATCAATCACGTTAAGACTTATATTTATCAACCAATCATTCACTTCTCGTGGAATAATGATTCCAATAATTTCATTTGAGTTATCACTCATTTCGTTATTAGTTCACCTCGGCGAGTTATTCTTGATCCTTGTCGGATTTCTAATCATTTATCATTCATCTTAGTCACTCTCGCTTTGGTAACCTTTCGGGGTCATTTTAAGCAGTGAGTTCAGATTTGGGTCTTCGTTGAATCGTTGGGATCGAGGAGATCGATGATTTGGAGGATATCGATGTTGGGTACATTTGATATATAGCCTTGTCTTTCAGATGACTATATAACTCAATCCGTAATAATGTGTCGTGGTTGTGGATCATTTATTGTTGATCTATCTTATAATGATCGTATTTGAGAACCTTGAGATTTTGAGATCGTTTGATGCATTCCTTTTGGTGTCGTACCGAGACTTCGTGATATTCGGGAGATCGTTCACTGTGATCCGAGACGTCAAGACTTGGGGACTTGGGCGTGCAATTGATTTGGTCCCGAGTACTTTTTGGACTTTATTGTTTGCAGATCGTGAAGGATAGTTCATATCCCGAGTTGTTTACCCTTAGTTTCGGGGACGAAACTCTTTTAAGGGGGGGTGTATGTAATACCCGGTTGTAATTCAGTAATTATCATTCAGTAATTGATACTCATTAATTTTCACTCATTATTAATCATTTGTCACTCAGATTCAGTCATGGTATTCATCATTCAGAGTAATTGTATCGTGTATCAATCGTCATTCATAACTAATCTGATTGGAGTTTCATGCCGTGTTTATCGTCATAGTCATTTTCGTTGCGAGCTGTGCGTGAGGAGTAGCGCACGCTACGTACTCATTTTAGCGTACGCTAATTGGGTATAGGTAGCGCACGCTACCACTCAGCATTAGCGCACGCTAAGGTTACCCTGGCTGCAGTCCAGAAGGTACTGGACTGCAGGTGAGTTATAAGTAGCGCACGCTACGAATGGTAAGTAGCGCGCGCTAGTGAGTTGTAGTAGCGCACGCTAATATGTGGTGTAACGCGTGCTAAGGACAGATCGAGTTGAGTCCAAAGTACCGGATCGCATTGATTAATTCATAGCGCACGCTATGTGTTGTTTTTAGCGTCGCAACCGATTATATAGCGACGCTAAATAATGGTTGTAGCGCACGCTATCGAGGTCGATCGAGAACAGCGCTTCGACTCCGATCGGGCATCAAATTATTCGTTAGCGCACGCTAACTATGGGCTTTAACGCACGCTAGTAGTATGGTCGTAGCGCACGCTACAAAAGGTACGTAGCGCGCGCACCGTGTTCGGACAAAGGTACCGGACTACCCAAACTACTCGTTAGCGCACGCTATTCATAAGAGCTAGCGCACGCTAACCTCGGACCGGCTATAAATCGACAGTTTAGTCGACTTCGTCATTTGTCATCTATTTCTCATTCTCTCGCTTGTTGGCGATTTGGGCGATTTTGAGAGTATTCTTCAAGGTGTAATCATCAATCATCATCTTCAAGTCTTTCAGTTGGATTATCATCACTTCATCATCTCCAAACATCAAATCAAAGGTATTAATTTCTTGGATCTTGAATTTCGGATTTTTGGGTTTTTCCTTCCGATTTCTTCGTGTAAGCTTGGATTATCATCGGAATATGTTGGATATGGATTATCTACCTTGGATATATATATTCCTACGGATTTAATGGTTATTTTCGGAATTATTTCAAGAACCCTTTGGGGTTGACTTTGGTTAATTGGGGATTTTCCGATTGACGTGGTTGTAAACTTGAATTACGGATTCCTAGTGGATTATTGATATCATTGGAAGTGTTTTGATGGTTTGTAATACTCATTTTGGTGTTGGTTTCGACATATTCGGGTTTGGATATTTTCAAAGTCGTGTGGTTGGTTACATGTTCGTTAGAATGCCCCTATGAGTTTGATTATCGTTGTTTCGACCTTTGGGTTAGTCGTGTGTTGTTGTTTGATACGTGTATTGAACGGTTGTTGGTAATTATTGTTATTCAAGGTTGTTCGAGCGACCGACATTTCATATAGGACGTTGTTCGTGGACGGACATTCTTCATCGGTATTGTGTAAGTTAATTCTTACTCGGTTAAAAGGATATTCATTCCTTTTGTTGTTGTTCATTCATAATCATAATTCATTCATAAGGTACTAACCGTTTCAAAACTTGTAATTATCACTTAATCACCTCAGTCATAAGGAACGACGGTTCCAATCATTTCATTGAGCTGTCATTCATTTCATCATCATTTCATCTTGGTGAGTCATTATTCATTTTCGTTGTCACTTTTGTTATATCGTGGCATTCCGGGTCATACTGGCGTGCCGGTTGGTATGTGTAGGATTTTCATGTCGGGCACATTATAGTCGTGTGTTGGTTGTTGGCCTCACATTGGACTGTGCACACGAGTTGATGGCTTCGTGAGACTGATTAGGTACAAGACCACACGTGTATTCGATCGATACTCGTTGGTGGCTTGTGCACGGACACATTTCCATCCCGGACGTAGTGTGGCGCCATTCCTTTGAGCCGTATCATTAGTTGATTCATATAGCATGTTTGATTGCGTATGTTTCGACGGGATATTTCATAACTATAGATAACTCATGATTATGTATTTTCAACTCTTGAGGATTGTTGTTACGTAATGGCGACCCGTTTGGGGATTTTGTATTTCAGGTCTTGGCAAGGCAAAGGCACGGGGAGAACACGCTGACGTCGAGGAGTCCCAGTGATACTAGTAGGGGGCCCCAGTCTTTCCGTTTATTTCAGTCATTTCAGTCATTTCAGTCATGTCAGTTATTTCCGTCAATTGTATTTCCGCTGCAACTTCCGTTTGAGATGTTTAATTATTCAGAGTGGTGTATTTTATCTTCATATAAAATACACTAGTATTCGGTATTGTCCTGGTGTGTTGTACTTGAACTCCTCATCGGAGTACTTGGTAATATAATGTGGTTCGGTACTACAATTATATTATTTAATTCATCATTTTCATTTGCCTGGTGGGTCCCAGTCGGGGATTCACGGCACTGTAATATCCGCCTAGTTTGGGGTGTTACACTTTATGCCCTACAGGGCAATCCACCATAGCAAATAACTTCTCAAAATGCTCAAGCCAATGAACAATATCCGCCGGCTCAGATGAGCCCTCAAAAGTAGGTGGTCGCTGGCGAGAGATATCGCTAATGATATTGCTCACATTCCTCTCTTGCCTCTGAGGTGGCGGCGGAGGAGCCTGTTGATTTTGATTGACTGAATTGTGCATCGTCTCCATAAGTTGTGCCATTTGCGTCATTTGGGCCATCATGCCCTGCATAAAAGCAAGTGGGTCCACCCGAACACCTTCTGACTGAGCCGTGTCCCGGGTACGACTTCCCGATAGTGAATGATCATGCCCAGGTGAATGAGTGGCAGCGTCGCTACTCGATGAATTGGCATTGTTCCTGGCATTTGCACGTGTATTCGCACGAGTTCTCGGGATTCGGCCCGCTCCACGGCCTCGTCCTCCACGTCCTCTGCCAGCCCTTTCCATACTGAAGTGGAAAGTCATATGATGATTATATATCTCGCATGAGTATCACATTATGATTATATTATGAAATGATGAAAATGAGCATACGCGCTCAAATACCGCGATTACATGAATGATTAGTTGACGTGACATGATTATCTGATGAAGTTACTGAAATGATTATCTTGAATGAGTTAACAAGATTAATGATTGGATCTTCCTGATCAATAACTGAACAATGAAGTGAATTGACTGATTAATGAGTTAACCTGACCGTCCCGGTCAAAATGACAATGATGATTGAGGATTGTTAACTGATGAATTATGAATGAATGATTAATGCCAGAAATTATACCATGGCAATAGAAATCTTACAGTTCTTGGTCTGATTGGCTCGGCATTTGCACAGGTCACACGTGACGCGAAAGTCCAATGATACTAGTCCGATGACGATGATTTCAAATGAGACATGACTTGGAGGGTAGTATTCAAAACCACGCTCCGATACCAACTCTGTAACACCCCAAACTAGGCGGATATTACAGTGCCGTGGACCCCCGACTGGGACCCACCAGGCGAATGAAAATGAATGAATTACACAGGTAAATGTAGTACCGAACCACATTACACAGTTAATTACTCCGATGAGGAGTTTCATACAACACACCCAGGATGATACTGAATACAAGTATATTTTATATGGGGATAAAATATACAACACTGAGTCAAATGAATATTCCAACGGAATGTCTGCAGCGGAATAAATGAAGAAAACATAAATGACTAAATAGACTGGGGCCCCCTACTAGTATCACTGGGACTCCTCGCCGTCACCGTGCTCTCCCCGTGCCTTAGCCTTGCCATGACTAAAATGATCCCCAACGGCCGGGCCATACGTAACAACAATCCTCAAGGGTTGAAAATACACAATCATGATATATCTGAAATTATGAATTATCCTGTCGAAACATATGCAATCAAACATGCTATATGAATCGACTATCAGTACGGCTCAAAGGAATGGCGCCACACTACGTCCGGGATGGAAATGTGTCCGTGCACAAGCCACCAACGAGTATCGATCAAATACACGTGTGGTCTTGTACCTAATCAGTCTCACGAAGCCATCAACTCGTGCACACCCAATGTGAGGCCACCAACCAACACACGACTATAATGTGCCCGACATGAAAATCCTACACATACCAACCGGCACGCCAGTATGACCCGGAATGCCACAATATGACAAAAGTGACAATGAAAATGAATAATGACTCACCAAGATTAAATGATGGTGAAATGAATGGTAGCTCAATGAAATGATCGGAACCGTCGTTCCTTTTGACTGAGGTGATTAATTGACAATGACAAGTTTTGATACGGTTAATACAATGATGAATGAATTACGATTATGAATGAACAACGACAAAAGGAATGAATATCCTTTTAACCGAGTAAGAATTAACTTACACAATACCGATGATAATGTCCTTCCACGAGCAACGTCTTAAATGAAATGTCGGTCGCTCGAACAACCTTGAACAACAATAGTTACCAACAACCGATCAATACCCGAATCAAATACCATCATAACCGACCCAAACGTCGATACAACAATATCCGAACTCGTAGATGAACTCTAACGAAAACATTTAGATACCCGTTGGTTAAAACCAAACCCGAATTATCGAACCAACTCCAACATGATTGATTCAAACCAGCAAAACATTATCAATGACATCAATAATCTCATAGAAATCCACAATTCAAGTTTATAATAACGACAATCGGAAATCCCCAAAAATAACCGAAGTCAACCCCAAGGGTTCTTGAAATAATTCCGAAAATAACCATTAAATCCGTAAGAATATACTTATCCAAGGTAGATAATCCATATCCAACATATTCCAATGATAATCCAAGCTTACACGAAGAAATCGGAAGGAAAACCCAAAAATCCGAAATTCTAGATCCAAGAGATTAATACCTTTGATTCGATGTGATGAAGATGATGAAATGATGATCAATCCAAAAGATGAGCTTGAAGACGATGATTGACGATTACACCTCGAAGAATCCTCTCCGAATTGCTCGAAATCGCCCAAAACTACCGAAGGAATGAAATGAGATGAATAATGACGAACTCTGACTAAACTGTCCAATTTATAGTCAGTCCAGGTTAGCGTGCGCTAGCCCTTGTGCGTAGCGTGCGCTAACGAGTAATTTGGGTAGTCCAAGACTCTACCGTCCGAACACGGTAGCGCGCTACGTACCTTCTTGTAGCGTGCGCTACGGCCATACTACTAGCGTGCACTAAGACCCATTATTAGCGTGCGCTAACGAAATATTGATGCCCAGCATCGAGTCCGTAAAACCGTCGACCTCGATCGGACCCCGATAGCGTGCGCTACAACCATTGTTTAGCGTGCGCTAATATATCGGTTGCGTACGCTAACAACAACACATAGCGTGCGCTATGAATTAATTCGGCGATCCCAAAGAGCCACCGGACTCAACTCGATCCGTCCTTAGCGCGCTACACCTCATATTAGCGTGCGCTACTTCAACCCACTAGCGCGCGCTACTTACCATTCGTAGCGTGCGCTACTTATAACTCACCTGCAGTCCAGTACCTTCTGGACTGCAGCCAGGGTAACCTTAGCGTGCGCTAAAGCTGAGTGGTAGCGTGCGCTATCTATACCCAATTAGCGTACGCAAAAAGGAGTATGTAGCGTGCGCTACTCCTCACGCACAGCTCGCAACGAAAATGACAATGATGATAAACACGGCACGAAACTCCAATCAGATTAGTGATGAATGACGATTGATACACGATACAATTACTCTGAATGATGAATACCATGACTGAATATGAGTGACAAATGATCAATAATGAATGAAATTACTGAATATCAATTACTGAATGATAAATACTGAATGATAATTACTGAATTACAACTGGGTATTACAGTTAATGTTTCAAACCACCGTTTATCCTTGCATACATGGTTCATTGCCCCGAAGTCGATCCACCAAGCAACATCATCATCCTGCACATAGAATGATTCTGGAATGAGTGAGACATAATAGACATAATTCTGTTTAGAATTATCAAGGTTAGTCAAGTACTGACCTCCTTTAACTTGGTCCTTAGACCCATGTCCACTTCCATTGGCTCCACTGTTTCCAGTACCATTGTTGCCTAGATTCACACGACAATCACGCTTGCAATGTCCCACCTTGTTGCACCTCCAACAGGTCAGAACCTTGTTCCTTTTGTTGGAGTTATTTGGGACGTATTCTTGCTTACGTTTGCCATGTCCTTTGTTATTCGGGTTCCTTGGTTTGCTTTCAACCATATGAACAGAGGGTTGTCCAGATTCAACTTTTCCTTTGGTTTTATCAGATTTGTCATTATCCTTTGCATGAAGAGATTCTTCAATGCGAAGATGACTAGCAAGTTGAACCAAAGATAGTTCCTCCTTTTGATGTTTTAGGTTATGTTTGAAATCTTTCCAGGATGGTGGAAGTTTGTCAATCACACTTGACACAGCAATGGATTCGTCCATGTTCATGTTGTGCAGTTTGAATTGACCCAAAATACGAAGGAGTTCATTGTATTGTTCTATGACAGACCTTGAATCAACCATCTTATAAGCATTAAAATCGCTAACTTAAACTTCTTACTCGAAGCATCCTCAGCGATGTATTTTGATTCAAGGGTGTCCCACAATTCCTTCGCACTCTTAGCATCACCATGGATATCGAATAAAGAATCAGACATACCGTTCAATATGTGACCTCTGCAGATGTAGTCATCGTTGTCCCACTTGCTCCTCTTCCTGGTTTCCTCCAATGTCTCGTTTTCAACCACCTCCGGTCTGGGAGTACTCAGCACATACGCCGCCTTCAGAGTAGTCAACATGAAGTGCATCTTCTTCTGCCAGCGCCTGAAATCGTTGCCTTCGAACTTGTCCAGTTTGTTGAACTTCGTAGTCATCTCACGGATTGATTCAGCCATCTCCAGAAGACAGAAAATATCAGTTCGATTGTTGGGGTATAAGGGTTTTTATGGAGATCCAGATTTTCCAATAGATCGTGTAAACACTTTCCGAACTGATATTTCTACCCTATGCCCGGGTTACAAGAAATTCAGCCTAGGATAATCCAATGGAACACCTACGAATCTAGGCACAGAAACGTAAGCCAAATTGCTAGAGAAATTCTGTGTTTATCAGAAAGATAGAGAGCTCAGAAAAAAAAGGGTGTATCTAAGACTCAAGAGGAGAGCCCTATTTATACATGTCGGATTAGGGTTACATTAGGTCGATTTTTAGGGTTTACGAGAGCGGCGCCGTCATTAGTGATCCGAAGTTAGGGTTTACGGATGGTTTACCAAAATTGACATAATTAGTCAATTTTAACATAGTCTCCCTCTAAAATTCGGAAATATCACTAAATCCCCAGTCTAAATTTCCGAAGACCTTTTGGGGCACTGCCCCTCGACCCCGCTAGGGGCTCCGCCCCTAGACCCGCCTCAGCAGTCGGCTGGGACCACTGAGAGGGCTCGCCGGACCCCCGACATAATCGTACCGGCTTATAATTCGATCTTATACATATGTGCACCCCGCACATACCCGAACATATACTAGAATACAAATTATAAGACCCCTTAGCTCACATATTAGTTCCAATTACACAAAATGAATGGTGACACTAAAATCACCAACAGTTTATTCAATACTTGGATACAACCGCCACAATACAAAGTATCCAAAATACAAGTTAAGCCATATGAAGATGGAGAATACCAAAACAACACAAAATACAAAAAGTACATAGCTGGAATAAAACAAACGGTTTAAAATAACCAGAAACAAGAAGACTCGTGCCCTAAATTTGTATCCTTCAAAATCTTCACCATCACAATGCTCTTCTTGTGCCCTGGCCTCCCATCGACCTAAAATACAAATCAACAAGTATTTTGTCCAAAACCATAAGGTCATATATATATATATATATGATAATAAATCTCAATCTCTCATACAAATCACATATAACATATCCCTATAAAAAAACATGACTGTCGAACATACCCCTCGGGCGTAGAACAACCAATCACAAATGTTGGACATACCTAATTACACATGATGTATGTATTACGAATATGACCTTGAATGCCACTCAGAGGATGTATGAGAGAGGGCATTGAACTTGTTATTTTATAAATTATTATTATTAGAAAAAATTGGTTGTTTCTTTATCTACTGGAAGTCACTGACATTCCTGACTTATAAATATATATATATATATATATATATATATGTATAGAAACTAGTATGTGTATTTGAGAGCAAGCATTCCACTTTTTATTGGATAAGGGGGTTGGCACGGAAGTGTTTAGGGCTCAAATACTTAATCGTTCACAAGTTGATGAAACTTGACTGGACGTTAAATTTATGAGAAGACTTGTATGACGTGTTCTTTGACTTGGGAAGTGCCTGTCGACACTAATAGTTAGTAGAAACACACGTTGTAGGTATGCTAATAGGATTAGTAAACTCGAACCGGCTCACCCTCGATTCGTCACACGGATTTCACTCAGGAATAGTCAATGCTGGAATCGAAATGTTGTGATAGGTATTCGTGAACCTTCGACTTGAGGATTTAGTAGGGAGGTATTTGTGACATTCAGATTTCCACTAGAGTAGTTTGACCTAGAAAACTGAAAGGTGAGGGTCAACCTCGGCATGCGTCTTGACGGACAAGTAGCAGGTTCTACTAAATACTAAAGATAGGATTTTTTCTCCTGTAAGTGCATAGGTATCTATCCTATGTGGTTATTGGCAGATGAGATCATAAGTCTTTGTCCAAAGAATTGGAGCTAGTTGTAATGGATACACGAGAGCTCGGTGATCTTGATTTGCATTAACTCAGGCATAGCATCAAGTATAGATAGGGTTTGACTGACCATGACCCTATCACTTTGTAATACCCAGTTGTAATCCAGTAATTATCATTCAGTATTTATCATTCACTAATTGATACTCAGTAATTTCACTCATTAATGATCAATTGTCACTCATATTCAATCATGGTATTCATCATTCAGAGTAATTGTATCGTGTATCAATCGTCATTCATCATTAATCTAATTGGAGTTTCGTTCCGTGTTTATCATCGTTGTCATTTTCGTTGTGGGCTGTGCGTGAGGAGTAGCGCACGCTACGTACTCTTTTTAGCGTACGCTAATTGAGTACAGGTAGCGCACGCTACCACTCAGCATTAGCGCACGCTAATGTTACCTGCTGCGATCCAGAAGGTACTGGACTGCATGTGAGTTATATGTAGCGCACGCTACGAGTGGTAAGTAGCGCGCGCTAGTGGGTTGTAGTAGCGCACGCTAAATATGTGGAGTAGCGCGCGCTAGGGACGGATCAGGTTGAGTCCAGTGGCTACTGGACTGCACTGGATTAATTCATAGCGCACGATATGAATGATATTTAGCGTAGGCAATCGATACTATAGCGCACGCTAATCGTTGGTTGTAGCGCACGCTATCGAGATCAGATCAGAGGACAGAAGGTTTCTGGATTCCAGTACTGGGCATCACATAATTCGTTAGCGCACGCTAACAATGGGTATTAACGCACGCTAATGGCATGACCGTAGCGCACGCTACAAAAAGGTACGTAGCGCGCGCTACCGTGTTCGGACAGTGGGTACTGGACTACCCAAATTACCCGTTAGCGCACGCTACGCACAAGGGCTAGCGCACGCTAACCTGGAATGGCTATATATTGGACAGTTAGCCTGAGTTCGTCATTTTATCATCCTTTCTCATTCCCTCATCGGTTTCGGGCGATTTTGGGTATTTTGGAGAGTGCTCTTAGAGCTTCTATCATCCATCATCATCTTCAAGTCCTTGAGTTGGATTATCATCACTTCATCATCTCCTTAACATCGAATCAAAGGTATTAATCTCTTGGATGTAGAATTTCGGATTTTTGGGTTTTTCCTTCCGATTTCTTCGTGTAAGCTTGGATTATCATTGGAATATGTTAGATATGGATTATCTGCCTTGGATAAGTATATTCTTACGGATTTAATGGTTATTTTCGGAATTATTTCGAGAACCCTTGGGGTTGACTTCGGTTAATTGGGGATTTTCCGATTGATGTAGTTGTAATCTCGAATTGTGGATTCCTAATGGATTATTGATATCATTGAAGTGTTTTGTTAGTTCGATATACTCATTTTGGTGTTGGTTTCGATATATTCGGGATTGGATATTTTCGAAGTCGTGTGGTTGGTTACATATTCGTTAGGATGCCCCTATGAGTTTGATTATCGTTGTTTTCGACCTTTGGGTTAGTCGTGTTTAGTTGCTTGATACATGTATTGAACGGTTGTTGGTAATTATTGTTATTCAAGGTTGTTCGAGCGACCGGTATTTCACTTAGGACGTTGTTCGTGGATGGACATTCTTCATCGGTATTGTGTAAGTTAATTCTTACTCGGTTAAAAGGATATTCATTCCTTTTGATGTTGTTCATTCATAATCGTAACTCATTCATCATTGTATTAACCGTATCAAAACTTGTCATTGTCAATTAATCGCCTCAGTCATAAGGAACGACGGTTCCAATCATTTCATTAAGCTGTCATTCATTTCACCATCATTTAATCTTGGTGAGTCACTATTCATTTTCGTTGTCACTTTTGTCATATTGTGGCATTCCGGGTCATACTGGCGTGCCGGTTGGTATGTGTAGGATTTTCATGTCGGGCACATTATAGTCGTGTGTTGGTTGGTGGCCTCACATTGGACTGTGCACACGAGTTGATGGCTTCGTGAGACTGATTAGGTACAAGACCACACGTGTATTCGATCGATACTCGTTGGTGGCTTGTGCACGGACACATTTCCATCCCGGATGTAGTGTGGCGCCATTCCTTTGGGCTGTATCATTAGTTGATTCATATAGCATGTTTGATTGCGTATGTTTCGACAGGATATTGTATAACTGTGGATAACTCATGATTGTGTATTTTCAACTCTTGAGGATTGTTGTTCTGTGTAACTGACCCCGTTGGGGGATACTGCTGTGTCATGGCAAGGCTAAAGCACGGGAGAGCACGGTGACGGCGAGGAGTCCAGTGATACTAGTAGGGGGCCCACCTTTTCACCATTCATGTTTCTTTCATTTATTCCGCTGCAGACATTCCGTTTGAATATTCATTTCACTCAGTGTTGTATATTTTATCTCCATATAAAATATACTTGTATTCAGTGTCATCCTGGGTGTGTTGTATGAAACTCCTTATCGGAGTAATTAATTGTGTAATGTGGTTCGGTACTACATTTACCCTGCGTAATTTACTCATTTTCATTAGCCTGGTGGGTCCTATCGGGGTCCACAGACCGTAATATCCGCCTAGTTTGGGGTGTTACAGAGTTGGTATCGGAGTGTGGTTTTGAATACTACCTTTCGAGTCATGTCTCATTTGAAATCATCGTCATCGGACTAGTATCATTGGACTTTCGCGTCACGTGTGACCTGTGCAAATGCCGAGCCAATCAGACCAAGAACTGTAAGATTTCTGACGCCATGATATAATTTCTGGCAATTATCATTCATTCATAATTCATCAGTTAACAATCCTCATTCATCATTTCCAATTGTGATCAAGTCGATAATGTTAACTCATTAATCACTCAATTCATTTCATTACTCAGTTGTTGATCTTGAGAATCATATCATCAATCTTGTTAAATTGTTCAAGATAATCATTTCAGTAATTTCATCAGATAATCATGTCACGTCAATTAATCATTCATGTAATCGCTGTATTTGAGCGCGTATGCTCATTTTCATCATTTCATAATATAATCATAATTTGATACTCATGCGAGATATATAATCATCATATGACTTTCCACTTCAGTATGGAAAGGGCTGGCAGAGGACGTGGAGGACGAGGCCGTGGAGCGGGCCGAATCCCGAGAACTCGTGTGAATACACGTGCGAATGCCAGGAATAATGCTAACTCATCGAGCAGTGACGCTGCCACTCATTCACCTGGACGTGATCATTCGCTATCATGGAGTCGAACTCGGGACACAGCTCAGTCAGAGGGTGTTCGAGTTGACCCACTAGCCTTTATGCAGGGCATGATGGCCCAAATGACTCAGATGGCACAACTAATGGAGGCGATGCATAACTCCACTACTCAAAATCAACAGGCTACTCCGCCGCCACCTCAGAGGCAAGAGAGGGGTGTAAGCAATATCATTAGCGATATCTCTCGCCAGCGACCACCTACCTTTGAGGGCTCATCTGAGCCGGCAGATATTGTTCATTGGCTTGAGCATTTCGAGAAGTTATTTGCTATGGTGGATTGCCCTGAAGGGCATAAAGTTGCAGTTGCGGCTTACTATCTTGGTAAGAGCGCTCATTCATGGTGGCTATCGTTGAAGCCCACAGACGGATCATGTACTTGGGATCAGTTCAAAACTCTCATGATGGAGAGGTACTATCCGGCCCCACTCAGGGAGGCCAAGTTGTCGGAATTACTCACTCCCGACCTTGCGGCGGATGATGATGTTCTCGCCATCACCGAAAAATTTCAGGAACTTCTTCCGTTCGCCTCATCTATCATTCACTCTGAGGCGGACAAGATCAAGTATTTCAGAAGAGGTGAAACCTCGTATGCGGCTACAGTTGCTTAATCATAATTGTGCCACTCTGGCCGAGTTCATTGAGAAAGCTCTCACTTACGAGCTTACTGCTAAGGAAATTGCTAAGCAACAACCCTCATCAGCTGGCAAGAAGTCTAAGAACCGTAATCAGTCTGACGGCAGTCAGGCCACGTTCAAGAAACCACGTGCGGGCTCTACCTTTTCTGAGCGTCCTCCGGTGATGCCTAAACCCACGGAATCTCAGTCACGAGCGGCCAGTTCGGCCATCACCTGTTTCAACTGTGAAGAACAGGGTCATTTGAGCACCAAATGTCCGAAGCAGACTGTCACGTGCCACAACTGTGGGGTTGCTGGGCATAGGGCCCGTTTTTGCCGTAGGGACTCTAAACCTACTCCGGCGTCATCTCAGGCCCTAGGTCATTCGGCGGTGCGTAATCAAAGCCACTCGGGCTGCTCAAGACGACAGGAGCCAAAGGCAGAGCTAAGAGCTATCAGACGGGAGCGTCCGGTTCGGGGGCCGGCAAGCCCCGAATTTATGAGATGAAGAAGACCGACGATCCGGAGGCCCGGATGATCTCAGGTACACTCGATATTCTATCTCAACCTGTGTGTACCCTTTTTGATACTGGTGCATCGCATTCATTCATTTCCGAGTCATGTTTGAGTAGACTACGTCTGGGTAGTGCTACTAGTTGTGAGCCTTATGTCATTGGTCTACCTGATGGTAGACGAATTATCGGAAATCGTGAGATTCAGAATTGTCCGATTCAGCTTCATGGTCGTGTATGGCCAGCGGACCTAATCGTAGTAGATCTGCCGAGGGACGACGTCATCTTGGGTATTGACTGGATGGATCGTCATGATGCCATCATTAGTGTCCGTAAGCGTATGATCACTATCATTTCAGACGATGGGGTTGAATATGTGTTTCAGGGAGGTAATCCCGGCTGTTCTGGTAAGGTCATTAATTTGATGAAAGCAGTAAGATTACTCAATCAGGGATGTGTCGGTTATTGGTGCTATATGACCAAAACCGAGAAATCATCAGTAATGTTGACGGACATTCCGGTAGTGAAGGAATATGCCGATGTTTTTCCAGACGAGTTACCTGGTTTGCCTCCACAGAGGGATGTGGAATTCACGATTGAGTTGGAGCCTGGTACGTCCCCGATATCGAAGGCACCGTACCGGATGGCCCCGACCGAAATGCAGGAATTAAAGAACCAACTTGAGGAATTGTTCGAGAAGGGTTATATTCGACCGAGTGTGTCCCCGTGGGGAGCACCAGTGTTATTTGTCAAGAAGAAGGATGGTTCGTTCCGCTTGTGTATTGATTACCGGGAATTGAACCGGGTGACGATCAAGAATAAGTATCCTTTACCCCGTATTGATGATCTCTTAGATCAACTTCAAGGAGCTTCAGTATTTTCCAAGATCGACTTAAGATCTGGATATCATCAGTTGCGGATTCGAGAGTCGGATATCGCAAGGACGACGTTTCGAACACGCTATGGTCAATATGAGTTTGTGGTTATGCCGTTTGGGTTGACTAATGCACCTGCGGTATTCATGGAATTAATGAATCGGGTTTTCATAGACTATCTGGATCAGTTCGTGGTTGTCTTCATTGATGACATTTTGATTTATTCCCGTGACCGGGAGGAACACGAGTCTCACCTTCATCAAGTCCTCGACGTGTTGAGACGAGAACAACTTTATGGGAAGTTTTCCAAATGTGAGTTCTGGATGTCCGAGGTGACGTTTCTCGGACACGTAATTTAATCAGATGGAGTTCGTGTCGATCCTCAGAAGACGGAGGCTATTCGAGATTGGCTACCTCCGAAGAATGTTAAGGAAATCCGAAGTTTCCTCGGATTAGCGGGTTATTATCGGCGATTTGTGGAGGGATTTTCTAAAATCGCTCAACCCATGACGAACCTTTTACGGAAGGATAAGAAATACACGTGGTCCGACGCGTGCCAACGGAGTTTTGAGGAACTCAAGAGCCGGTTAACTTCAGCACCTGTCCTTTCTTTACCGCAAGGGACGGAGGGATTTGTGGTCTATAGTGATGCGTCCGGACAGGGTCTCGGATGTGTACTCATGCAGAACGGGAAAGTTATCGCTTATGCTTCACGGCAATTGAGACCTTACGAGGTTAATTATCCGACCCACGACCTGGAGCTAGCAGCCGTGGTGTTCGCATTGAAGATTTGGCGTCATTATCTTTATGGCGTTACCTGTCAGATATTCACCGACCATAAGAGTTTAAAGTATATATTTACTCAGAAGGAGTTAAATATGCGACAGAGACGGTGGTTGGAACTAATCAAAGATTATGATATCGAGATCCTTTACCACCCGGGCAAGGCGAACGTTTTCGCCGACGCCTTGAGTCGTAAGTCCGTTCAGAGCATGCTTGCTCGACAATGCCTCGAAGGAACTTCAGCAGGAATTTCTAAGACCCGAGATCGAGGTCTGGTTACAGCGTGTACAAGGGCAACTTTGTACGTTGGAGATTTCATCGTCACTTGAGGAGGCGATCAGGGAGAATCAGGGTGTGGACCCATTTTTGTTACGCATTCGAGAGGATGTGACTCGGGAAAGCCCGGATTTGTGGTTCACGAGGATGGACTTCTGCGTTTTAAGAATCGATTATGCGTACCGGCGAATGACGAGTTGAAAAACTCGATTTTGAAAGAAGCTCATGCTACCCCTTATTCTGTTCATCCGGGGTCTAGTAAGATGTATAAGGACTTGAAACAAAATTATTGGTGGAGTAATATGAAGCGAGAAGTCGCAGAATTTGTTTCGAGATGCTTAACCTGTCAACAAGTTAAGATTGAACATCGCCGATCATGGATATGCTGAAACCTCTTCCTATTCCCGAATGGAAGTGGGAAGACATTTCTATGGATTTCATCACGAGTTTGCCGACGAGTCGTCGTGGCATGAATACGATCTGGGTGATCGTGGACCGCTTAACCAAATCGGCTCATTTCCTAGAAATCAAGGATATGTGGGGTCCCGAGAGACTGGCCCAGTTGTTCATCAAGGAGATAGTGAGATTGCACGGTACTCCTAAAAGTATCGTTTCCGATCGTGATGGACGATTTGTGTCTCATTTTTGGAAATCAGTTCATCGTGCTATGGGAACTCAGCTTAATCTCAGTACCGCTTTTCATCCTCAGTCTGACGGACAATCAGAGAGGACTATTCAGACCTTAGAGGACATGTTGAGGGCATGCGTCCTCGATTAGAAGGACGATTGGGAAGCCCAACTACCATTGATCGAGTTCACGTATAATAATAGTTGGCATGCTTCGATTAAGATGGCACCTTACGAGGCCTTGTACGGTCGTCGTTGTCGATCTCCTTTGTGTTGGGATGACCTATCAGAATCAATCGGCACCGAGCCCGATATGCTTATAGCCTTTGTGAGAAGGTAGCTTTGATCGAAGTCGCTTGTCGACCGCTCGAGTCGGCAAATCATATGCGAGATAATCGTCGGCCGACTGCTAGAATTCGAGGCTGGTGACCATGTGTTGGTCAAGGTATCCCCGAGTCGTGGTATCTTCCGTTTTGGGAATAGGGGTAAGTTGAGCCCGAGATTCATTGGACCGTTTGAGATTCTGGATCGAGTAGGCGAGTTAGCTTACCGGTTAGCTTTACCTCCGGCGTTGAGCCGAATTCATAATGTGTTTCACGTATCTCAGTTGCAGAAGTATGTTGCCGACCCGAGTCACATACTTCAGTTCGATGAAATCGAGATTGCCGATGATCATTCATATGAGGAGCGTCCTATACGAGTTTTAGAGCGGCAAATCAAGCAGTTGAGGAATAAGACGATTCCTTTGGTTAAAATTCAGTGGTCTAGACACGGAGTCGAAGAGGCTACGTGGGAAACCGAGGATAGTATGCGGGAGAGTTATCCCGAGTTGTTTGACCCTTAGTTTCGGGGACGAAACTCTTTTAAGGGGGGGTGTATGTAATACCCGGTTGTAATCTAGTAATTATCATTCAGTATTTATCATTCAGTAATTGATACTCAGTAATTTCACTCATTAATGATCAATTGTCACTCATATTCAATCATGCTATTCATCATTCAGAGTAATTGTATCGTGTATCAATCGTCATTCGTCATTAATCTAATTGGAGTTTCGTGCCGTGTTTATCATCGTTGTCATTTTCGTTGTGGGCTGTGCGTGAGGAGTAGCGCACGCTACGTACTCTTTTTAGCGTACGCTAATTGGGTACAAGTAGCGCACGCTACCACTCAGCATTAGCGCACGCTAATGTTACCACAGTTGCGATCCTGTAGGTACTGGACTGCAGGTGAGTTATATGTAGCGCACGCTACGAGTGGTAAGTAGCGCGCGCTAGTGGGTTGTAGTAGCGCACACTAAATATGTGGAGTAGCGCGCGCTAGGGACGGATCAGGTTGAGTCCTGTGGCTACTGGACTGCACTGGATTAATTCATAGCGCACGCTATGAATGATATTTAGCGTACGCAATCGATACTATAGCGCACGCTAATCGTTGGTTGTAGCGCACGCTATCGAGATCAGATCAGAGGACAGAAGGTTTCTGGATTCCGATCGGGCATCACATAATTCGTTAGCGCACGCTAACAATGGGTATTAATGCACGCTAATGGCATGACCGTAGCGCACGCTACAAAAAGGTACGTAGCGCGCGCTACCGTGTTCGGACAGTGGGTACTGGACTACCCAAATTACCCGTTAGCGCACGCTAACCTGGAATGGCTATATATTGGACAGTTAGCCTGAGTTCGTCATTTTATCATCCTTTCTCATTCCCTTATCGGTTTCGGGCGATTTTGGGCATTTTGGAGAGTTCTCTTCGAGCTTCTATCATCCATCATCATCTTCAAGTCTTTGAGTTGGATTATCATCACTTCATCATCTCCTTAACATCGAATCAAAGGTATTAATCTCTTGGATCTAGAATTTCGGATTTTTGGGTTTTTCCTTCCGATTTCTTCGTGTAAGCTTGGATTATCATTGGAATATGTTATATATGGATTATCTACCTTGGATAAGTATATTCTTACGGATTTAATGGTTATTTTCGGAATTATTTCGAGAACCCTTGGGGTTGACTTCGGTTAATTGGGGATTTTCCGATTGATGTAGTTGTAATCTCGAATTGTGGATTCCTAATGGATTATTGATATCATTGCAGTGTTTTGTTAGTTCGATATACTCATTTTGGTGTTGGTTTCGATATATTCGGGATTGGATATTTTCGAAGTCGTGTGGTTGGTTACGTATTCGTTAGGATGCCCCTATGAGTTTGATTATCGTTGTTTTCGACCTTTGGGTTAGTCGTGTTTAGTTGCTTGATACGTGTATTGAACGGTTGTTGGTAATTATTGTTATTCAAGGTTGTTCGAGCGACCGGTATTTCACTTAGGACGTTGTTCGTGGACGGACATTCTTCATCGGTATTGTGTAAGTTAATTCTTACTCGGTTAAAAGGATATTCATTCCTTTTGATGTTGTTCATTCATAATCGTAACTCATTCATCATTGTATTAACCGTATCAAAACTTGTCATTGTCAATTAATCGCCTCAGTCATAAGGAACGACGGTTCCAATCATTTCATTAAGCTGTCATTCATTTCACCATCATTTAATCTTGGTGAGTCACTATTCATTTTCGTTGTCACTTTTGTCATATTGTGGCATTCCGGGTCATACTGGCGTGCCGGTTGGTATGTGTAGGATTTTCATGTCGGGCACATTATAGTCGTGTGTTGGTTGGTGGCCTCACATTGGACTGTGCACACGGTTTGATGGCTTCGTGAGACTAATTAGGTACAAGACCACACGTGTATTCGATCGATACTCGTTGGTGGCTTGTGCACGGACACATTTCCATCCCGGACGTAGTGTGGCGCCATTCCTTTGGGCTGTATCATTAGTTGATTCATATAGCATGTTTGATTGCGTATGTTTCGACAGGATATTGTGTAACCGTGGATAACTCATGATTGTGTATTTTCAACTCTTGAGGATTGTTGTTCTGTGTAACTGACCCCGTTGGGGGATACTGTTTTTCAGGTCACGGCAAGGCTAAAGCACGGGGAGAGCACGGTGACGGCGAGGAGTCCCAGTGATACTAGTAGGGGGCCCCAGTCTTTTCAGTCATTCATGTTTCTTTCATTTATTCCGCTGCAGACATTCCGTTTGAATATTCATTTCACTCAGTGTTGTATATTTTATCTCCATATAAAATATACTTGTATTCAGTGTCATCCTGGGTGTGTTGTATGAAACTCCTTATCGGAGTAATTAATTGTGTAATGTGGTTCGGTACTACATTTACCCTGCGTAATTTACTCATTTTCATTAGCCTGGTGGGTCCCAGTCGTGGGTCCACGGCACTGTAATATCCGCCTAGTTTGGGGTGTTACACACTTGATTGGGACATTTGAAAGAAGGGTTTATATGTTTACTGGTATTCACGATAGAATGGTTCTTGAATGATCCCTATCATTCGTTCTCAGTAAGGTAACATTATAGGCCGCGCGACTAGCTAGGTGGTGATATAACTCTTTGGTTCCTCCCATTGCTTACTGAGTCGCACATTAGGGAGATGACGAAATAATTTAAATTGGATATCTTATTGTGAATTTTAGACATTGGATGTCTTATTTAATTTATTGAACAAATTAGATCGGTCTCGTGAATTAAATAATTGTTGGGTAATTAATTTAAATAATTATTTCTTGAAGAAATAATGTTTTAATATAATTAATTAATTAGACTAATTAATTGTATTAATTTTATTTGAGACGAATCAAGTGTGTCAGTTAGACTGGACACACGACGGTCCATTTCACAGATCGAAATGAACCAACTCTTACTCAATGATGTTTCCCCCTACCATGAAGCTTCATGGTAGTTGTTTATGTCTTTGGTTGCCTTATGGTTCCAATTTGTGAGGTTGGGTATCATTTACTTTGTGCTTTATATGTTAAAGGGTTTTTAGTGTTATGTGTGGACTTTAGTTATTTGAACTAACACCACCATTATCATCATCACCCTTTTGAAGATAAAAATCATCCATCACAAGACTGAGAGTGATAGAGTTCATCTTGTTCATTTTTCTTATACTCTTAGAGATATAAAGAAGATCAAGAACAAAAGTATATATCAGTTAGAGTGATCATATTCTTAAGAGATAAAAATCAAGAAAAAGCATACATCACTTAAATGATTACATTCCTGAGAATAAAAATACCTACTACTCTTTTCTAGCCGTATACTTGTAGGATAATTGAGTGAGTAGTTGTTCTGATCATCTCCCGGTGCGTGGCTAGTAGAGAGACGCGGTGCTTTCGGCATTTGGTTCATTGAGGACTAATCAAATCAAATTTATAGTCATCGGAATCAACATCAATATTAAATCAAAGGACTAGAATGGTATGTTTTCATATCTTTACTCTTGTCCATTTATATTCGTATATACGATGCATGATCGGTCCTCTTTAGGGGTTCAGTTTATTTTGTTTTTTGATTCCTCTACGTCTTTGATTTAGGCATCGAATCCAAACAGTGGTATCGAAGTGAGGTGTTGGTACCGTATATACAATATTTAACATTTGGAATGCTTGATTGAATGATTTATGATTTGGAATCATAAATGTTTTAGTCGTTGTATATGTTTAATTGTTCGTTGTAGTTATATTTTTAGTAAATTTATATCAAAATATAAATCTTAAATTTCTTGGAAATATGATTTATATTGAGGATATGAAACTCGAAAAATATTGATATTGGATATCCGGTCGAAAATAAAGCCCCGGGTTGCCGTTGAACGGACAACCATCTAGCTCCTGGGCTGCTGCCCGGTGACACGGCCAGTGACACGGCTGTGTCAGTTTCCAGACATGTTCCGGAGTCGATTTTGTATATTTTCTAGAAAATTAATCTCCCGCATTTTAAATTAGATTTAATTTAATTAAAATTATGATATTTCATTTGGACAGAGAAAATATTAATATGATTGACCGAATTAATTTGAACGAATTAATATTATCGATTGTGTGAATTGATTGGATTAATTCTATTAAATAGTATATTTTATATATTGGTTAGATCAATATATCAAATTACCCATTCAATACAAAATCCATTTATTTAGCATTTATTGGATGAATGCTTGTGAATGGTGATGTAGTTCATTTACCTAGGTTTGAATCATTTGTTTTATTCAATGGGGGTTGTAAAGGCCGTTTTGAGCCTATTTATTTTACTAGAAAAAATTGTATAATAAGATGCACTTTTTTAATGTAAAACTTATATGTAATGACGAAGACCGGCAGACGATCCATTCGAGAGGACGAAGATTCAAGACTCAAGACATGTAATTAGATTACATTGTTTTTGTTCTAGGAACGGTCCATAAACTGCATGGTGGTAGCAACTAGGTTGTGAATGTTTCATTCATATGGTATGAATGGCCACAAATGTGTTTAAATGAATTAATGTGCAAAGTGTAACATTAATCGCGAAAATTTTCCCACGACAATATATTAAGTTTAAAAGGTTTCAAGGTTTTTCTTGCCTCCATCGATCTCTCGGAAAATTGAAATCCAAACTAGATGTGCTACACTTACGATTTATCGGGGTAGTCGTTTGGGAGGGTCGATAAATTCCGAGAGTACATTAGATGTCTTCAGTTGGAGCAAATTTTATCCCTAAAAACCTATTTGGTTGTCGGATGAGATTCATTTGTGAAACTGATCAGCGCCGATGGTATAAACCTAACTTGTTAACGAACTACATAAATCGTATAGGTTGTGGAGAGTGAACAAGGGAAAAAAGAAGATTGAATCATCTATTAGATGAGTTGGTGTTGGACACTACTTTATAAAGATTAATAGCCCATAACATGTTTGGTTGCCCTCTATTAAAATTTATAAAGAACTCGATCACCACTATAAAGTAAAGCGAACAAATACTTCTAAATTTCAAAAGGGAGTGTTATTCCGATAAAAATAGTGGGAGGTGTGTTAAATGAATAGAAAAGTCCTTAATTCTAAACTTAACGAGGCAACATGACATGCGCTTATAGACTAGGCACAAGGGGGAGTGTTAAAGGAATAATACTCATTGTGTGCCTAAGTCTGTTAGTTTATGGGCTTTCCTAGTTAGGGTTTGGCTAAGGCATGTTTGTATGTACTTCTCACTATTTAAAGGGATTTCATCAATGAAATAATACACAACTTTTGCCCTACTTTATTGTCTCAGTTATTTTCCCTTCAACACTTATTACATTCTTATCGAATGAATTTTCAAAACCTCAAACTACTTTATTTAAATTTTAAATAACACTCAATACACCTTAAGAATAAATCCATGTGATGGGTTCAAATCTGATGTTGACATTTTGCCGAAAATCCATACTATTTTTATCACATTGATTAAAATCAATCAGTCACAAATCCATAACCAGAATATGATTCCACAATCTGATAATCATATCAACAATCAACTTATCCCGGTAACAAGGATTACATAACATACTCTATTCCGAAATCAACCTCCTGTATGAATTAACAAGATTCATCCTTGTTCATTATTGTAAATTCACAGTAAAATAATACTACCGGCATAATCGACAACCCGAAATATCTAAATAGTTCAATACCATTGATAATCATATTCTAAGATTAACCATAATCTTTCCGGGTTCATCATCATATCATGATGCATATTTCACCAAGAACATATGAAGTCTACCACTACAATCAACATAATATTGGTTCTAATCCTCAAATATATGTTTATATCCGAAATCATAAGAATCATATCAATACCCATGTATTAACCACAACATCAACAAAATCCGATAATCCATCTTACGAGCATGTTTGAACGAATCACAATTCTTAAAACATGAATAACCTTAACCAATATCTTCAATCTCTTGTCACAATTCCATTTATTCATGTATAACATCATAATAAACAATAAGATAGACCAACATGTTTCCTAACATGTAAACATCCTTCCAAACTCGAGCTACAATCAGAGGGATACGAATGTTACCTTATATTGACAAACTGGGATGAAGAAAAATCGAACTCCTCCCAAGAATCATTATCAACTCTATGAATAACTCCAATCTATGCTCCTAAGCTCATAACCAATTTAGAAGAACCAAAATCGGACTCGGAGAGTTGAAGGGTGAAGAAACAAAGTGGAACTTCTCAAAAATGCCAAAGCGATGGAGGTCTCACATATTTATAGACTTCAAACATTACGTACGCTACATAAACCACTTAATGTACGTAAAAATACCTACATACGTTATCTGACCTGGATAGCACACGTAACACTTAATCCATAGGCCACTGCCTTAGCCCATTCAATGACTTACGTACGTAACCCTTAACGTATGCAACAAGTCTTTACGTCCGCTATCTGACCTGGGTAGCATACGTAACGATAGTCCAGAGGCTACTGCCTCATTTCGTTCAATAACTTACATACGCAACGCCTTTGCCATAGTGTACATATCACAGAGTTGACTTACTATAATAGTATGTCCATTTGACGTACGTAATGAGCAATCTATTGCGTACATTAACCTCTTCGTTGACTTGCCTTTTTGCATGCCAGCCATTCTCTGGGCTCCAGATGTCAGGTATAGATTCCTCTATCTGATTTCTCTCATAACGTACATAATGCATGATACATAACGTATGTTACCCTTAACATATTAGCGTATGTTAGCTCCTCAACTTAGCGTACATTATGGCTTCTGTAGTTAGTCAATTATAACTGCTCCTGTCCATCTCGTCATACTGGATACGTATACACAACATACTTAATACATATATTCATTCCAATAATATTCTCATATGATACACAATATCCTCAAATGCAATTGTCGACCAACTACGACAATTATACTAATACAACTATCTTAGTCCTTCAATTATTTTATCCATACTGTACAGATTCCACACTGTACAATATAACTCGGATAAAATAACATTAAACAACCATAGCATAAATTCAGGATCTTACACATAAGTGGCCCAATCAACTTCCTATAAAGTGATTAGTCTAATGGTTTTCCAGTGTCATCTGAGTTTATATGTGTGGAAGTGCTCATAGGAGTTGGTGAGGTCTTCAAGGAGTTCATCCAGAAACCTGGCGAGCAACTCCTTGTTGTATTTCTCTATGAAGATCCCTGTAGGTAATTATTTCACCGCAAGCCAATGAAGAGACCAAGTTCTCTCATTATACTCATTTAAAATTTACTTGGGATGAGATGAGATAACTTTTTGCACAAATCCTAGTTAGTTGAACCAAATATAATATCATCAACATAAATTTGTACCATTAGCAGGTCATCGCCTTCATGTATCTTGAAGAGTGTCTTGTTCACATCATGCTTCTCAAATCCACTGCTATTTAGATACAGGGAGAGTGTTTTGTATCATGCCCGGGGTGCCTGTTTGAGTCCACACAGTGCTTTCCTTACCTTGAAGACTTGATAATCATTTTCTGAGTTAAAGAACCCAATTGGTTGCTCGATGTATACTTCTTCGTCTAGGCCTTCATTGAGAAATTTAGTCTTAACAACCATTTGATATACAATATACTCCCTCTGTCTGCCAAACACTTGGCCTAGTTTCCATATTGAGCTGTCCGCAAAAAACTTGCCCCAGCTATAAAGGAACGTTTTTCTCTTTTTTCTTCTCAAAAGCGAGACCTTTTCGCCACTAAAATCACTTTATATAAGTTTTTCTTAAAACCCGTGCCATCCCAACTATGGAAAGTTTTTTGTGGACGGAGGGAGTAATTCTTATGATCGGTAAAAGAGAGAAAATTCCTTATTGCCTCTAGCTTTGCTACAGGAGTGAATATTTCATCAATTCTTTCCTCTTGTCCATATCTTTTGCCGACTAAAACTTGTTCCTTATTACCAACCCAATTTGATCCTTTTGATTCCTGAACACCTATTTTGTCCTAGTGACGGCTTGATGGGTCAGTCTTGGAACTAAATATCAAATGTTGTTCCTTTCAAATCCATTGATCTCTTCTTCCATTGATGTAATCCAGTGAGAGTTTGCAAGAGCTTATTCTATTGAGATTGGTTCAGTATGCGCCAGGAATACCGCTATGGTGTACATATCCAGTCTTTGAGTTTGGCTATAGTCTTCCGTACAAGGAACTATGTTGTATATATTTATGAATCAGTTTCTTCCTATGTGCATAATGCATTTCTATGTGTATTGTTCTGCACTCTTCTTCTAGTGGTGACGCCTGCATTGGCATGACTGATCACCAGTTCATGTGGGTGAAATCTCAGCCATATCCTGTTAGGTTCCATCTACGCATTGCGTGTCGTATAATGTGGGACTGTAGTTTTTGTATCAGATTCCATAACTACTTCATCCATCCTTACAGTTGCAGGATTGATTTATAATAAGATGATACACCCAAGGTATGTGGGATATCTTCCGGTTTGAGGGTTTTGACATCTTGAGTCACTCCATCTATTCTTGCGGGATCATAGTATGGCTCGTCGAACACTACATGGACTGGACCCTCAATGGTCAGCTTCCTCTTGTTAAAGACCCTATAGGTCTTGCTTACGCTTGAATTGCCTAGAAAAATCATTCGCCTGATTTCTCGTTGAATGTCTTAAATTGTCCTTTATTGTTATTGAGCATGTAACACCTGCAACAAAAAATATGGAAATATGCAATATATGGTATTTTATTATTCCAAATCTCATAGGGTGTTCTGTTAAGATGTTTGTTGATGAGATATTGATTTTTTAGCATATCATGTTTTATTAGTAGCTTCGTCCAAGAATTGCTATGGTAACTTGCTTTCCGCGATCATGTTCCTGGTGGCTTCATTTAATGTCCTATTCTTCTGCTTGGAAAAACCATTTTGTCGCGGGGTCTTGGCAGCCAAATATTCGTATTGTGTTCCATTGTCTGTATACTCTATAGAGCAACTAGTAATTTTTTTACCCCAATCGGATCTAATAGATATAATGCTCAATCAATTTATATTCTATAGCTTTCTTAGGTATTCCAGCAACTCTGTCACTTTGTTATTTTTCTTTAAGAATATTGTTCAAGTGTGCCTGGAAAAATCATGAATAATGACCATGCAACATTTCTTACCTCCGAATTCTGGGACCCTATGGGATAATATAATTGACTTGATCTTGAGGGTTGTTTTGATTTGTTAGCTTTTCTCAAAGGCTCCACACAAACTGTGTTTTGATAACCAATATCCGGCAAATTTCTGACCATTCTCTTCCTTACAAGCTTGTTGATGGTCTTGAAGTTTAGGTGTGACATCCCCTTGTGCCACAACCGGATTTAGTTTGATGTACCCTTGGATACAAAGCATGGTATATCTAACCTTGCAGGGATCTAGTTGGCAATATACATATTTCTTGACCAGGTTCATGTGACGATAGCCTTCTTGGTCTTCATGTCATTCACCTTAAAGTTGCCTTGGAAGAACTTGACTGTAAATTGTTTATCACTGGATTGAATAACACTTGGGATATTGTACTTCAGTACTTCCACGAAGGCTACATCAACGACTTTGAACTTTCCTACAAGCAGTGCGCCCATCCCTCTCACTCTTCCTTTTGACTTGTTACTGAATCTAGCCTTAGGACCTTGTGCATCAACATAATTCAACGTATTGTTGATATCTCATGTCATATGCTAAAAACGTCTACTATCGTTGTATTTTCTCTAGTATCCTCATCATAGTTGTTGTCATATTTTTCTTCTTTTTCCATACATAGGTATGCTTATTTCTCAATGTTAGAGGTGTCACTATCAGTTACAGCTTGTAGGCATGCCTCTGAGTTGCTTGTTGATGGTACTGTTTCAGATTCCCCCATTAGTGCCTTCAGCTTGTTGAAGCATATCTTCCGCTTTCTGTACATCTCCTATCGTTCTACTCCAGGTAGTTTGTGGACTTTAGGATGGGGACACATGTTGGCGTACTGTCCATGATTCCTACAATTATAACATAATTTAGATCTCATATAGGTGGTGCCTCTTGCTCAACTTGTTTGAAGTCTGGTTCGTAAGGAACCTTTCCGATAAATTTGGAAATTACAATAAATAGGCTGATATATATATCTATTGAACAGTACTATTGTTCCTACATGTCGGATACAAAATAAATTAAATTGGAAAAATAGAAAATAAAAACTACAGAAAAGTTACTGTAAGCTGCAAAATAGCTAAGGCAATTGAGATCTTTATGCAAGACAATGTCTCTTATAGTTTTGACGAATCAAACGTATGATCCCTAAAGAGCTAAAAAAGCAACATCTTCAAAAATTGTAGCAGACCAGAATCAAAGCTCCGGTGAACCAGAAAAGTGCGAGAACTGAGCAAAAATACTTTATGCGTGAGCTTATGCAGATGCTTGCTATATTTTTCAGTGTATGAAATGCATCATGGATGCTCCTATTTAAACTAATCCCCACCTGGTGGTATTGAATTTTGGGCATCAATAGCAGATTTAATAGTGTTTAATGACCAAGAAACTACTTATTTAAGACATACTTAAGACACTTAATTAGTGTCTTGTAACTACTGACCGTTCCATTTTAACAGTCAACATACCATAAGAGGAACTACAACGTTCACCATAAGAGAACTGTTGACTCAAAAGTATTTTGATGATGATTAGATCCAAAATATTTAATAAAATATATCTTAGTAAGCTGCTCTATTGAAGATGAAAAATGTTCCTAGCGCACGCTACATAATGCATCGTAGCGCACGCTATCGAAGCTCATATGCAGGCAAGTCAAATCAGCTGCAGTCAAGTTGGCATCCTACCTGATGGCTTACGCACGCAAAGTATCTATTATCAGCGCACGCTATATTACAAAATTAGCACACGCTATATTCCTTATCTAACGCACGCTATCGCATCTCAGTCAGAGAGGACAGTAAGGTCTGGAAAGAAAATAAGGAATTCATTTGCGCACGCTACGGAAGAATATTTACGCACGCTATTCTGACTCATTAGCGCACGTTACCTAGCAAAGCTTGCGCATGCTACCGGAAAACATGTTTGGTAGTCCAGTAGCCACTGGACTCAAAATAAGGAAGCACTTACGTATGCTATACAAGCTAACATACGTTAGTGAGGAAAGTATATAGCGCACGCTATTCAACACTTATTAGCGCACACTAAAACATTCAAATTTCTACCATTGGTCAATTTACCCGTTGAACGCAGAAGTCAATAGGAGATCCGAGAAATCTGGAAAGTTAATATTAAATAATACTAGCGCACGCTATGTACAATTAGTAGCGCACGCTAAGTATAAATATATCCGTTGGGAAAGAGTCGTTGGGGAGACAAACCAACATAATCTAAAGTCAAGATTGAAGACCTGTTGACCAACCGTTAGCGCACGCTACGAAGGTATGACTAGCGCACGCTAGACATATAATTTTACCATTGGAACAGTTTTGTGACCGTTCAGATCGGCCAATTCAGAGAACGATTGCGCACGGTATGTAGGTATTATTAGCGAACGCTAATAATACAGATTTCAGCATATGAAGAAGGACTTGATACTATAAATACCCATAGGACTTGGGTATCTCACACACAACTTCAAGCATTCAAAGCATTCTTGATCTCAGTTTTCTATCTTTTATTGCATTCTAAGTTGTGAGAAGAAAGATACAAAGAGTGATACATCTTGTAATATTTATTATACTTTGTATTCTTTCATTTGGTTGTGAGTGTTGCATCACTCATACAAGAGCGTTAGAGAAACGAATTTAGAGTCACTAATCTGGTTTTATTAGGATATTTGATCCGGTATTATTAGGATTACACTCCAATATTCATAATTAAGGATTATCTAGTTCCGATAGAACACTAGATAAACAAAGTTTATTTTGAGAGTGGTTGTGCTTGGACCAATGAAAGACAAGTGGTTGTAACGGTTGTTGTACTCGTACCGATCGAAGACGAGTCAAGTGTGTGGTTGTTCTTGAGCCAATAGAAAAAGAAGTCAGAGAGAGGACGTAGGCAAGTTGCCGAACCTCTATAAATCTTTGAGTCTTTTACTTTCCGCACTATTTTCTTTTATTTGCGAGAAAGTTCGATATTCCGCATTACCACTATTCAACCCCCCTTCTAGTAGTGAATTTTTCTCTTCAGTTGGTATCAGAGAGGGTCTCTTTTTAAAGGTTTAACCACCTAAGGGAAAAATATCCGCAAATGGCACTTCTTGGACAATTAGAAGGAAATGCTCTCAACCGTCCTCCTTTCTTCGACGGTTCCAATTTCATGACATGGAAAAAGAAAATGGCTATATTCGTTTAAGCTTATGATATTGAAATTTAGAAAGTCATTGCACTTGGTCCGAAACTTGCCAAGAAAGAAGATGGATCGTTGAAAAAGTTCGACAAGTTCAACGACGAGGACTGGAGGAACACGCACATCAATTCACGTGCAACTCAACTTCTCTATTGCGCCTTTAATCCCGAAGATCTCAATAGGATATCTTCCTACGAAAGCGCAAAGGAAATTTGGGAAATCCTCGAAGTAACTCATGAAGGAACCACCCAAGTTAAGGAGACTAAAATCAACATGCTTCTTCATGACTAGGAACTCTTCTCCATGAAGGACGAGGAAATGATCACCAATATGTTGGATCGGTTCTCGGCTATAACCAATGGACTTGCTGTAACACACAAATTCACAAATGGGACATTACACGCCGTAGAACCCTCATGAGGTCTACCAGGCTAACACATGACACAAACCACAATGAAATCCCAAAAGATGCACTCAAAAAGTAAATAAGGCCGTGGCCTCGGCCAAAACATTTTAACGGAGTACATGAAACATAAGTTAAATACCAATTCATTGCCCACGCACGGGACTTAAACCAAGTTTAAAAGTAAACAGTCTAACTCCAGTACTTGACAAATGCAATGACAAAACATAAAAATACAGACCCGAGCCGCATCATCATGCCAGCCCATCCTTTGTGTGCGCATCCCATGCCAGCTCCTCAGCTTGACCAGTACCTGAAATGCATAAGACGCATTTCCCCCATTTAAGGGGTTAACATTCGAATAGCTAGTGCAAGTACGCAATTACACAACATTATATACAAATACGAATTTTACACAATCATCTCAATCAGAAATCATTTGCCATAAATATTCCGGAATACTACATTGGCAATCAAAGCAGTTTCAATCATCACGATATCACGAAATCACAACTGGTATCCCGTGGCCATACCCCTTAGTATCGACCCCCAAACATCCCGTTGAACGCTCCGGGTGGGATACCACTTCCGCGGCCGTACCCCTTAGTATCGGCCCCCAGACATCCCGTCGGACACTCCGGGTGGAAGTTCAACCACACACACACCCAAGTCCACTTCCGCGGCCGTACCCCTTAGTATCGACCCTCAGACATCCCGTCGAACACTCCGGGTGGAAGGAACACAACTCACGCACCCGAAAACCACAATTCATCTCCTTTCGAAAATGCAACATACATAACGAAATATAATACATGTACTTGCCTGATTAATACGACGTGAAGGAAAACGGTGAACGGAAAGGTTTTGGCCCAAATAACCTTCACAAATACGATCCTAACACAATAACGATGAACAACCAATCTTAAAACTACGAAAACGCAGGAGTACATCCTAGTTCTACCCGCTGCAACAATTTGTCGAACATAACTAGGGTATCGTCGATTATAAGTGACGAATAATGGAAAAATTGGAGTTTAAAACCACAAATCCTCAATAAAAACAAAGGATTACAAGTACACGATCGAAGTCTAGCAAGAATCCATGATAATTCGGACTAAAAGAGTCAAATCACAAGAAATCCCCAAAATTTCCCTAAAATCTCAAAACAAGGGTTTCAGGGATTCTTACCTTGACTCGGATGGTGGAAAATGTTAAGAACTTGAAGCATTCACGCAAGGAATGCATGGATGGTAGTGGATGATGATATTTGGTCGGAATCAGCCCTAACCCTCATCTGGAATCGCCCAAAGCCGAAGAGAATAAGTAAAGACGAAAAAATGACGAAGTTGGCTGCTACTGTCCTATTTATATTAAATAGGCTTAGCGCACGCTACGCACAAGGCTTAGCGTGCGCTAACGGGGTGTGGAAATGCAGTCAGCCTACTGTCCTCCCGTTAGCGTACGCAAGCTAACATGATTAGCGTGCGCTAATGTTAGGAATTAGCGTGCGTTAACGCTGAATTAGCGTACGCTACCTGGTCCAAGATCGGCATCGAACCTTCGATCCAAATTGAAATCGTTAGTGCACGCTACAAACTCCAAGTTAGCGTACGCTAACCACGCAGTGATAGCGCACGCAAGGAAACCAGGAGTAGCGTGCGCTACTCAGGCAGCAGTCCAGTACTACTCAGTACACTGCTGCCGACAGCACAAAAATCGAAATGCAATGCAAGGCCAGATTCCAGAAGCACAAATACAGAGTATTCAAGACGACAAAGTTGAGCGCTGAAAGAAAATACAACTCCGACCACCGCAGAGTCCGTAAAATGACAAAGAAAGTGAAATTCCCTAAACTTATGGGAAATTACAAAAATGGCCCAAGTGCCCGAAAATCACGATACGACGTCGGATTAATAAACCGAAAGTCTCAACACGACCAACTCAACCATACAAACTTACGCAAACCAAGAAACGACGAAAATGAACGAGGTTTACGAGAGTCGAACGTACATGCGACAAGATATAATTCAAGATGAAATTATGCAAAAACATCCTCGAAACTCGTCCAAACCTAAAAACTCCAAGAACAAAATAGGTTCAGAATATCAAAACAGTAACAAGCGAGTCGTCCGAAACGACCATATTCCAAAATAGAAATTACCAAAAATAGAAAGTACGGATATTACACTTGCACCATTCGGAAAGCCTATATCTAGTAGCGACAAAGCTAAGAAAATTCTTCGCTCGCTGTTACGTGAATGGGATGCCACACTTACCGCGATCATGGAGTCCAAAGATCTCAACAAGCTCGAGTTTAGTGCCCTCATCGTGTCACTCATCAATTATGAGATCGTTCTCAAGTCTAGAGGTACCAAACCAAAGCCTCGTGAAAAGGTAGTCGCATTCAATGTTGATAGCGATGTTGAGGAAGATGTTCCCGAGGATGAAGACGACGAGGAACTTGCTCTCTACGCCTAGAACTTTAGAAGATATAAAAATCTAATTCAAAGAAGGCGAAATTTCCTTGGTCGGGATGGTAAGGCGGAACAAAAGAAGAATAGCTATGTTCCTATAAAGAAGTTCGACAATAATTGTCGGAAATGCGGTCAAGCTAGTCACTATGCCAAGGATTGTCGAGGATCCTCTTCAAAGCCTCACGTCGAAAGATTCAAAAAGAAGGAGGTTCTAATCACTTCTTGGAGTGATGACGAGGAGGAGATTGAAAGATCTCTCGATGCTAATCACGAATTTATGGCACTCGACTCCGAAAGCAATATCGAGGTAAGTTCTATACTTAATGATAATGAATATGATAATTTCGAATTTTGCGATTCATAAGAAATCCATCATGACGATGAGTTATTAAGTGCGTTTGAATCTTTAAACATAGAATACGACGAGATGGTTAAATTAAATATGTCTTTAAAGAGGAAAATAAAATCTTTAGAACTCGAAAAATCCTCTCTTCAAAACAAAGGCAAAACTATTGAACTCGACCATACCTCATGCCTTGAAAAGGAAAACGTTTTGAAAATCGAGTTGACAAAAACTCAAAAGGAGCTAAAATATATTTTGAACAAATTTACTCTCGGAAACGAGAAATTCGAAAATCTCTTATCCATTCAAAAATCTCCATTGTTAAAACACGGCCTTTGTTTCGACCCGTTTAAAAGGGAACAATCCCTTATCAATCTTGACAAAATAAAGAAAACCGAAGCCGAGAATTTAAAAACTCCTTTCAAACAACGAGTTCATGATAACGTTCGTTCAAAGTTAAGAACCATCAAAGTTAAACAAATATGGGTTCCAAAAGGGACAATTGTTCCTAATGCTATAAGTATCGTTAACTTTGGAGGACCCAAAAGGGCTTGGGTACCGAAACAACCAAGAAACACTATTTTTGTAGGTACCGGCACCAAGGAAAAGCAAGTGGTACATTGATAGTGGATGCTCAAGGCACATGTGCGGATCCAAGGACTTATTTGAATATCTCGAATATCAAGAACAAGGACATGCGACCTTTGGCGACAATCAAAAGGGAAAAATTAAAGGCATCGGAAAAATCGGTAAGGAACCTTCTCCCTCTATCAACAAAGTATTATTTGTTGAAGGTTTGCATCACAACTTACTTAGCGTTTCTCAACTTTGTGATGAGGGTTTTAAAATTTTATTCGAGCAAACTCATTGCACGGCATTTAGAAATAATAAAATTGCATTCATCGGTTTGAGATGTGGAAACATTTATATTGTCGATCTTAATGATAAAAGTTCATTCAATGAAAAGTGTCTTATTACTTTGGATGATAATTCATATTTATGGCATCGTAAATTGGGGCATACATATCTACCAATCATTTCTATTTTATCAAGACACGATCTTGTCCGTGGTATACCCAAACTCAAATTTGATCGGAAGCATTTGTGTAAATCATGCATAAAAGGGAAACATACTCGAGAATCTTTCAAACCAAAATTCGAGGTTTCCACTAGCCGTATTCTTGAACTTGTGCATATGAATTTAATTGGACCATCTAGATATGTTAGTCTAAATGGTAAGCTTTATACTTTGGTCATTGTTGATGATTATTCCCGTTTTACTTGGGTTAGATTTATTGCTCATAAAGACGATACTTTTTCCGAGTTTTCCAAATGGTGTCGTTTGGTGCAAAATGAGAAAAATCTTTCTATAATTTCAATTCGCACCGATCACGGAGGTGAATTTGATTGCACTCCGTTTGAGCTTTTATGTGACAAATATGGTATTAATCACAATTTTTCGGCTCCTAGAATGCCTCAAAAAAATGGGGTTGTTGAAAGGAAAAATCGATCTTTGGAGGAAATGTTAAGAACTATGCTTAATGAATACTCTCTTCCACAATACTTTTGGGCCGAAACAATTTTTACGGCATGTTATATGATTAACCGTGTCCATGTTCGTAGAACTAACCTTAAAACTCCGTATGAATTATGGAAGGGCAAAAAGCCAAATATATCTTATTTCCATCCTTTTGGTTGCAATGTGTTTATCCTAAATAATGGTAAGGATAACTTGGGGAAATTTGATGCTAAATCCGACTCCGGAATATTTCTCGGTTATGCTACAAATAGCAAAGCATATCGTGTTTACAATATTAGAACAAATAAAGTTGAAGAATCCATTCATGTTAAATTCAACGATATGATCTCACCCCTGAGAAAGGTAGAATACTTTGATCATGTAAGTATTTTTCCGGACACTCATCCCTCAAACGAAATGGAGAAAATTTTGGAAATTCAAAAGAAGACAATCGAGAGTCTACCGAAAGATTGGAGGCACATCAAAGACCATCCAAAAGATCTTGTGATTGGAAACATTGAAGATGGTGTTCAAACCCGAAGGAGAACCATCGAATATATGGCTCATTGTGCTTTCGTATCCGAAATAGTTCCCAAGAATATATCCGAGGCTCTTGATGATGAAAGTTGGATGATGGCAATGCAAGAGGAGCTTGTACAATTCATGCACAATAATGTATGGAATTTAGTTCCCGCTCCTAAAGATAAAACAATTATCGGAACTAAATGGGTGCACAAAATCAAGAGTGACAAAGACGGTAACCCAATTCGAAATAAATCTCGTTTGGTCGCTCAAGGGTATAATCAAGAGGAAGGCCTTGATTACGAAGAAAGTTTTGCTCCCGTGGCTCGACTCGAAGCCATTTGTTTGTTATGTGCATTTGCCGCTCACAAAAAGATCAAACTATTTCAAATGGATGTGAAAAGTGCATTCTTGAATGGATACATTCAAGAAGAAGTCTATGTCAAGCAACCTCCCGATTTTGAAGATCACCAATTTCCGGATCATGTCTATAAGCTCAACAAGGCACTCTACGGGTTGAAAGAAGCACCCCGAGCATGGTATGATCGTTTAAGTCAATTTTTAATTGCAAATGATTATTAAAGAGGTAAAGTCGATAATACCTTGTTTGTGAAAATATTGAATAATGATATACTTGTTTGCCAAATCTATGTTGATGACATTGTATTTGGAGCTACTAACGAATCATTGTGCCAAGATTTCTCTAATCTTATGAAAGGAGAGTTCGAGATGAGTATGATGGGAGAATTAACATTCTTCCTCGGGCTTAAAATCAAGCAATGCGAAGATGGAATCTTTATTCATCAAACAAAGTACTCAAACGATCTCCTAAAGAAATTCAAAATGGAGAGTAGCAAAGTGATCTCAACACCAATGTCCTCATCATTAAAGCTTGAAAAAGATGAAAATGGCAAATCCGATCAAAAATTATATCGAGGTATGATCGGATCTTTGCCATATTTGACTGCTTCTAGGCCAGACATAATATTTGTTACATGCTTATGTGCTTGATTCCAAGCTAATCCCAAGGAATCACATTTAATTGCTTGTAAACACATTTTTCGTTACTTGAAAGGGACCATCGGACTAGGCCGATGGTATCCCTCTTGCTTGGACTTTAATTTTATTGCATATAGTGACGCCGATTTCGGCGGATGCAAAATTGATAAAAATAGTACTAGTGGTACATGTCATTTCATCGGTTCATGCTTAATATCTTGGGGAAGTAAAAATCAAACTAGTGTAGCGTTGTCTACAGCTGAGGCCAAATACATTACTGCAGGGAGTGCCTGTGCTCAGGTAATATGGATTAAAAACCAACTCCGCGACTACAGAATTTATTTTGAAAATACCCCTATTTTATGTGATAATACTAGTGCAATAAATTTGAGCAAAAATCCTGTGTTGCATAGTAGGACTAAGCATATAGATATTAGACATCACTTTCTACGCGATCATGTGCAAAAGAAAGACATTTGCTTAATTTTTGTCGGGACGAAAGATCAACTAGCTGATATCTTTATGAAACCTCTTCCCGAGGAATCATTTAATTCTATTCGTTTGCAACTTGGTATGGGACATCTTGACAATTTTTGAAACTAGTTGTCTACTCGAGAAATCAATCGCTTCATTCGCTAATTTCCCATTCCTGTACGTCTTCCCTTCGATAGCGCACGCTAACCCCTTCTCTTCTGCGTACACTAATTAAAATCCCCTATTTCGATATTTGATACTGGACAGTCTAGTGAGCTATCCATATTTCCTTAACGTACGCTAGATATATACCCGTTGCGTACGCTAACTAAACCTTTTTAGTTCCCTATATGAACCCTGAACAATCTAGAAAAACAAATACCCTTTCATAACGCACGCAAACGAAGATCCCCTTTTCACAGCAAGAACCCTAGCTATAATCCGATTCATATAATTCCGATCTCTTCCCTACAATCCTTCAATTCCTGTCACAATCATGTCGAGCAAGGTAAGAAAACTTATGGAGAAGGCTTACAAAAGCACAAAACGTACCCGCGAACCAGAATATGATACATCTCATTTTGTGTCTTATACCGCTTTCAAGGTATTTTCGGAAATCCTCCCTCAGGAGCACTTAACCGACTGCTATTTCTTCAATTTCGGCAGTCTTGAACGAGCCAAGGTAAATATCCGTGAATTCTTTGAAGCCTTGAGTATTGCTCGACTCGTAGAATGCAAAGAAATTATATATCCTTCATTTGTTCGAGAGTTCTATGCTAACTTGCATCTGGGAGATGGTGAGGGCTCCTCTGGTGGCTTTGTGCTCAGTAGCTTGGTTAACGGAACTATAGTGAAGGTTTCTTCGAAAATTCTTCACGAGCTATTTGGATTGTCGTTTGAAGGTTTTACTTGTAGTGGGAAGTCCATTGTTGATGAATCGGACTTGACTGAGAATGAAGTTGCCAATTTTCTGTGTTCGAAAGCTGTCATCGAGGTTACCGATGAAGTTTTCGAAAACAACGATTTCGGTATACAAATCCGATTATTGTTGGTCGCACTTACGAAATGTTTGATGCCTAAAGTGAACATGCAACATAAACTTGTCGGCGTCGATAAACATGTGGTATACCGGGTGTTGAACGAGGATAAGGTGGATTTCACCTCGATTGTTATAAATTGGATGAAGGCGAAAGGAGACTCTTTCCGCTCCAAACACTATTTGTCGAGAACGCGGAAATCTGGGCTTCCATTCAGATTTGTTTTGACTGTGATTTTCCGTCGCTTCAATATTGACTTGTCGGGCGAGGCATCGATTCCGGTGTCTCGGGGACACGAGATTAGCGACCTCACCCTCAAAGCGATGTATTATGTTGAAACCATTAATAGAGGTTGGGTGTTATTCTCGTATCTCTGGGAAGACGACCAAGTTACAAAAGGAACGCGAACACCGACTCTGGCCGAATGTGTTCTTCATCGAGGACCACAAACGCTTCGGGAACTACAAATCAGAACGATTGTTCATCATCCGAAAACCAAAGGCAAACGACCGATGAAAGATTCTGTCACCGAGGAAGAAGAGAGTGACCTCATTGCCCGGATGCGGAGCATCGAGACCTCACAAATGGAAATTCGTGAGGATATTCAGTCTCTACGTTCGGAAGTCCGAGAAGTTCGTGGGTTGAATTCAGATTTCATTCGATTCACTCACCTGTCATTCCCGTTCCCATCCTCTTCATCCAAACAAGCTTCATAGATTCTAGGAGTTTGATTCTCGATGTAGCGAACCTTGTTTTTGATGTCATGTGCCTTGGTTATGTCATGTTTGGATCATTTTCATTAATAAAATGCGCATTCCTTCTCTATGTCTCTTGGTTATTGTCTTACGGATGTTTTGTTCATATGTTCGTGCCATATTGTGTTATATATGCAAATCTTCAGGGGGAGTCTGTTTTGTTAATGTCAAAAAGGGGGAGAAAACACTCCAAAACCGAACATACTAACATATCGAACTAATCACTTTGATTCAAAAATTTTAAATGGTTTTGCATGAAAATATTAAATGTTTTGACATCATCAAAAAGGGGGAGATTGTTGACTCAAAAGTATTTTGATGATGATTAGATCCAAAACATTTAATAAAATCTATCTCAGTAAGCTACTCTATTGAAGATGAAAAATGTTCCTAGCACACGCTATATAATGCATCGTAGCGCACGCTATCGAAGCTCATATGCAGGCAAGTCAAATCAGCTGCAGTCAAGTTGGAATTCTACCTGATGGCTTACGCACGCAAAGTATCTATTATCAGCGCACGCTATATTACAAAATTAGCGCACGCTATATTCCTTATCTAATGCACGCTATCGCATCTCAGTCATAGAGGACAGTAAGGTCTGGAAAGAAAAGAAGGAATTCATCTGCGCACGCTATAGAAGAATATTTACACACGCTATTCTGACTCATTAGCGTACGTTACCTAGCAAAGCTTGCGTACGCTACCGGAAAACATGTTTGGTAGTCCAGTAGCCACTGGACTCAAAATAAGGAAGCACTTACGTACGCTATACAAGCTAACGTACGTTAGTGAGGAAAGTATATAACGCACGCTATTCAACACTTATTAGCGCACACTAAAATATTCAAATTTCTACCGTTGGTCAATTTACCCGTTGGAACGCAGAAGTCAATAGGAGATCCGAGAAATCTGGAAAGTTAATATTAAATAATACTATGCACAATTGGTAGCGCACGCTAAGTATAAATATATCCGTTGGGAAAGAGTCGTTGGGGAGACAAACCGACATAATCTAAAGTCAAGATTGAAGACCTGTTGAACAACTGTTAGCGCACGCTACGAAGGTATGACTAGCACATGCTAGACATATAATTTTACCATTGGAACAGTTTGTGACCGTTCAGATCGACCAAGTCAGAGAACGATTGCGCACGCTTTGGAGGTATTATTAGCGCACGCTAATAATACAGATTTCAGCATATGAAGAAGGACTTGATACTATAAATACCCATAGGACTTGGGTATCTCACACACAACTTCAAGCATTCAAGTATACAAGCAATCAAAGCATTCTTGAGCTGAGTTTTCTATCTTTTATTGCATTCTAAGTTGTGAGAAGAAAGATACAAAGAGTGATACATCTTGTAATATTTATTATACTTTGTATTCTTTCATTTGGTTGTGAGTGTTGCATCACTCATACAAGAGCGTTAGAGAAATGAATTTAGAGTCATTAATCCAGTGTTATTAGGATCTTTGATCTGGCATTATTAGGATTACACTCCAATATTCGTAATTAAGGATTATCTAGTTCCGATAGAACACTATATAAACAAAGTTTATTTTGAGAGTGGTTCTGCTTGGATCAATAGAAGACAAGTAGTTGTAACGGTTTTTGTACTCGGACCAATCGAAGACGAGTCAAGTGCGTGGTTGTTCTTGAGCCAATAGAAAAAGAAGTCGGAGAGAGGACGTAGGCAAGTTGCCGAACGTCTATAAATCTTTGAGTCTTTTACTTTCCGCACTATTTTCTTTTATTCGCGAGAAAGTTCTATATTCCGCATTACCACTATTCAACTCCCCTTCTAGTGGTGAATTTTTCTCTTCAAGAACCAGAAAACTAGAGGAACAACTCTTCTTGAAAAGTAGAGTTACCAGTAGATCAGAAGAGATAATCAACTCTTCTTGACAAGGCAAGGGAATTCTACTGGGCAGCAAAACTAATGCTGGAGCCAAGTCTAAGTCAGTCGTGTCCACCCAAGTCCAGCATAAAGTCCAATTGCCAAGATCTAAGATCCGATGCCTATGGGCCAAGCGGAGGCTGGGGCCGAGCTGACCCAGACGGGCGAGAGGGTGCATGGGTGTGCAGGAGGACGAGCCACCTCCAAGACAAGGGGTATAGTCTTGTCCATGTTACATACTATCCAACACTCTTCACTTTATTTAGTATCTTAATCTTCTTCACATGTTCAATGTGGAAAGTGATTCTTCAGATTCTCATTCATTTCAAATTGCATTTTCAAATGACTTTACTCATTAATTAGTTACTCATTGCAAATTAGTTTTGAGAAACTAGATGTACTATAATTATCTACTCCAAACACTGGCTAATCCTTGACCATCCAATTTTACAAAAAATAAATTTATAGCCATTAAAAAATCAATTGAAAACTAATTTTCCCAAAACAATGTTTGGTTCGACTTCATTGCGAGAGAAAAACAATGAGCTGCCGAGAGAGAGAACGTTGTCAACAACTTCAAGGAGAGGCAAAGAGAAAATGATTGCTTTTTGGAAATGGCAATGAGGATATTACAAGAAACATTGTAAATCATATTAAATAAATATACACTTTAATCTAAGACCTACAAGATTTCTGTAAAGGGTCAAAATACTAAAATTATTGTAAAATGACATATTTTGTACTAATAGTCATTGCTCTTTATATACAATCACTTTAGCACATGTTTAAGCTAGGGTTCGCTGGAATTAGAATTTTGGTTTCTAAAATCTGGGAGATCGTAAAGTGAGAATTAAAATTTTAATACCAAACCAAAAGTTAACAAGTTATACATCCTTATCTAGAATCTTACGTATTGTAAAGTGACAATCAATTTTTTAACACCAAACCATAAAGTTAACAAGTTACATATCCTCATTCATAAGAGTATAATTTATTGATACAATTTTGGTTAAAAAGACTAAAGTACCCTCTAAAAATTATTGATGTTGACTTTCATTTCCTTTTGTATTTGTATTTAATCCGAACTCTTTTATTTTTCATTTTTCTTAATTTTCATCATATTCTCCACTTAACCACCTAAACTAATACAAAATTATTTGAAAACGGAAGTATCATGCATTGAATTTTCTGATTTCATTCTTAACTTCAAAATGCTTCATTCTGTAGATCACAAGTACGTCAAGTACAAGTCTAGAGGGGTGTGAATAAACTTGTAAAACCCTTTGCTAAATAACTGTTTGAAAACTCTCAGCTGAGATTTAGTGCAGCTAAGTTAACTCGACTGAGTTTAATGCAGGTAAGATTTATCAGTTGTAAAAGAGTTTCGCGGTAGACAGCTGACTTTTAATGCAATAGTTAGGATGAATGCAACAGTTAAGTATGATGATAAAAAAAATAAAACACATAGTAGTTATAGTGGTTTCAGAGGTGGGGTAATCCTCTACTGGTCCACTACTCTGCTAACCAGTTGGAGACAAATTCACTATAACTTTCAATCACTGAAATCTTGTTACAGTAAATTTTGTTATAACATCTTTCAACCAGTGAAAACCCTTGGGCATGTAACTGTTAGGAATATGTCCTCGAATGCCACTAAGAGGATGTATAAGAGAGGGCATTGTACTTGTAATTATGTAAATTCTTATTCAAAGGCAATTGTTTGTTTCTTTATTTACTTGTAGTCACTGGCATTCCTGACTAATATATATATATATATATATATATATATATATATGTATATGTATGTATATACCTATAGAAACTAGTCCATGTATTTGAGAGCAAACATTCAACTCCTTATTGGATAAGGGAATCAGCACTGGAAAAGTTTATGGCTCAAATACTTAAATCATTCATAAGTTGTGAAACTTGGTAGGCGTTAAGTTTGTGTGAAGAGTTGTATGATGTGTTCTTTGACTTGGAGAGTGTCTGTCGTCAATAATGGTTAGTGGGAGCACATGTTGTAGGTATGCTAATTGGATTAGTATACTCGAACCGACTCACCCTCGATTCGTCACACGGATTTCACTCTCGGATAGTCAATGACGAAATCAAAAGGTTTTGATAGGTATTTTTGAACCGTTGACTTGAGTATTTAGTGGAGGTGTGCTTGTGATGTTAAGATTTTCACTAAAGTAGTTCAAACCAGAAAATCAAAAGGTGAGGATCAACCTCGACATGAATCTTGACGGGCAAGTAGCAGGTTTAAATACCAAGATAGGATTCTTTCTCCTGTAAGTGAACAGGTATATGTCCTATGCAGTTATTGGTAGATGAGATCATAAGTCTTTGGCCAAAGTGTTGGAGCTAGTTGTATTTGATACACAAGAGCTCAGTGATCTCGTTCTGCACTAACTCAGGCATAGCATCAAAATACAGATAGGGTTCAATTGACTGTAACCCTATAATTTTATCGGAATAAATGAAAGAAGGGTTTATACGTATACTGGTATTCACAACATAATGGTTCTTGAATGATCTATATCATTCGTTCTCAGTAAGGTTACAGTGTAGGCTGCTAGGCTGGCTAGGTAGTGTTATAACTCTTTGGTTCCTCCCATTTCTTACTGAGACGGACCTACCGAGTCGCGCATTAGGGAGACGATGGATTAATTTGAGCTTATTCTCTCTTAATTAATTTTTAGATATTAGATGTCTAATTTAATTTATTGGATAGATTAAATCGATTTGGTGAATTAAATAAATTACTGGTAATTAATTTAATTCATAAATAATTATTTCTTGGAGAAATAATATTTGAATATATATAATTAGATTAATTAATTATATCAATTTTATTAACGTACCAAGTGTTAGGAGTATGCCCTCGAATGCCACTCAGAGGATGTTGAGTGAGGGCATTGTACTTGTAATTATGTAAATCATTAATGTAAGGCAATGGATGTTTCTTTATTTACTGGTAGTTATTGGCATTCCTAACTCGTAAATATACATATAGAAACTAGTCCGTGTATTTGAGAGCAAAACGTTCCACTCCCTATTGGATAAGGGGGTCGACACTGGAAAGGTTTATAGCTCAATACTTAATCGTTCGCAAGTCGATGAAACTTGACTGGGCGTTGAGTTTATGTGAAGACTTGTATGACGTGTTCTTTGACATGGAGAGTGCCTATAGAACACTAATGGTTAGTGGGAAAACACGTTATAGGTATGCTAATTGGATTAGTATACTCGAACCGACTCACCCTCGATTCGTCACACGGATTTCACTCCGGGACAGTCAATGACGGAATCGAAAGGTTATGATAGGTATTTGTGAACCTTCGACTTGAGGATTTAGTAGGGATGTGCTTGTGACGTTAAGATTTTCATTAGAGTAGTTCGACCCTATAAATCAGGAGGTGGGGCTCAACCTCGACGTGCATCTTAACGGGCAAGTAGCAGGTCCTACTAAATACCAAGATAGAATTCTTTCTCCCGTTAGTGAGCGAGTTATATGTCCTATGCGGTTATTGGCAGATGAGATCATAAGTCTTTGGCCAAAGCATTAGAGCTAGTTGTATTGGATACACGAGAGCTCAATGATCTCGATTTGCATTAATGCATGCATAGCATCAAGTGCAGATAGGATTTGACTGACCGTGACCCTATAACTTGATCGGGACATTTGAAAGAAGGGTTTATACGTTTACTGGTATTCACGACAGAATGGTTCTTGAATGATCCCATCATTCGTTCTCAGTTGGGGTACAGTGTAGGCCGCCAAGCTGGCTAGGTGGTGCTACTACTCTTTGGTTCCTCCCATTGCTGACTGAGACGGACCTACCGAGTCGCACAATAGGATTGACGACGGAATGAATCGAGCTTAATCTCTCATTATGAATATTAGATATTGGATATCTAATTTGGGACATTGGATGTCTAAATTGATTTATTGGATAAATTAATTTACGGCCTAATTAATTAAATAAATTACCGGGTGATTAATTTAATTAATGAATATAATTATTTCTTGGAGAAAATAATTATGTTATTATATATTTAATATGATTAATTAATTGGACTAATTAATCGATATAAATACATCGGAACGGAATCGGAGTTTATCTGTTTGGATTCTCGGGAGTCCGAAACGAACCGCTCTCATCGTATTTCTTCTAGAGGTCGGTCCCACCATTGATTCCTTACCTTGGTCTTAGTCTTGATTTGGTTGGTGTAAGACTTAAGACTTGTGAGATATCATATCTCTTATTATATATATCAAAGGGATTGTGTGCGATTTGTAAGTAGAATAAAGGAAAGACAACTCTCACTTCTCATCCACCAATTCCATATGTGAGTCTATAGTGAGAGAGAGAGAAAAAGTTTTCTCAATTGTCTTCATCTTGTTCTTGAGTTTTCTTGGAGAAAATTCAAGATACATTGAGAGATAAATATTATACACTTAGAGTGCAATAATAAAAGGCTTCATCACTTGAATCTAAACGTAACCTTAGAGGTTAATCGAGTGTTGTCATTCTGGTCGTTTTTCTGGCGCGTGACAAGTAGAGACGCGGTGCTTTCGGCATTGGATAGTTTAAGAGCTTGGAGCGGATTGGATTCGTAGAGATCAACCAAAGCTTGGGGAATAGCTCAAGAGAAGGTTACCATTTAATCAACGGACTTCAAGGGTGAGTTTCTTATAACTCTTGTTTTTCGTTTCTATATTCGTATATACGTAGCTCGATCGATCCTCGTAGGTATTCGGATCGAATTAATTTTCGTTTTACCGCTTCCACTGGGCCTTCATTTTAGGCACCGAATCCCAACAGTGGTATCGAAGCATAGGTCTTGCGATCTTATATACGATATTGACATTTGGAATGCTCGATTAGATGGTGAATGATTTGGAATCATTTTAGTCATAATCGTGGTATATGTTTTTCGTTCGTTATAGTTGTATTTTTCGTAAGTTTATGTCTAAATATAAATCTTGTATTTCTTGGAAATATGATTTATAGTGAAGATATGAATGTTGAAAAATATAGATATTGGATATACGGTCGAAAAACTAGCCCCGAATTGCTGTTGGACGGTCCGAGAGTGGTCCGGAAGCAGGGGGCCGCAGCCCAGGGCTGTTGCAGCCCGCATGGGAGGGCACTGGACTGGGGGCCGCGACCCAGGCTCAAGAGGCCGCGGCTAAGGGCCACTGGGTAGCCCTGCATGCTGCCTGGTGGCGTTTCGGGCGCGGTTCAACCCATTTCGGACCCTTTTCGGGCTTGTTTGCTTCGTGTATTCCTAAAAATGATTAAAATGATTTATGGTATTTCATTTTATAAGGGAAAATTGATTAATCGGAATACTTGTGATCGACCAAATTATTTTGAACGTTTTCATATTACCGATTGTGTGAATCGATTGGATCGCTTCGTATTGTTGATTGGATCAATGTATCTCTACGCTTTCCATTTATTTAGTATTTATTGGATGAATGCTTTTGAATGGGGATGTGGTTCGTGGACTTAGTTTTTGAATCGTTCGTTTTATTCGATTGGGTTGTAAAGGCCGTTTTGAGCCTATTTATTTTACTAGAAATATTTGTATCTAGGATGCAATTTTCAATGTAAAATTTATATGTAATGACGAAGACCGGAGGAAGATCCGTTTCAAGAAGATGAAGATTCAAGATGAAGACTTATAATTAGATTACGGAGATTTTGTTTTGTAGGAACGGTCCATGAACCACATGTTGGTAGCAACTAGGTTGTGAATGGTTTTTTCATATTGTATGAATACCACAAACGCGCTAAAATGATTAATGTGCAAAGTGTAACAGTAATCACGAAAATTCTCCCACTACAAATTATTAAGTTTATAAGGTTTCAAGGTTTCCCTTCCCTCCATCAAGTTTTCGGGAAATTGAAATCCAAACCGGATGTGCTATGCTTCCGAGTTATCGGGGTAGTCGTTCGGGGAGGACGGATAAATTACCGGAAGCGCATTGGATGCCTTCAGTTGGAGCAAATTTTATCCCTAGAAACCTGATAGGTTGCCGGATAAGATTAAATTGTGAAACTGATTTGCGTAGATGGTATAAACTTAACTTGTTCACAAACCATAGAAACCGTATAGGTTGAGGGGAGTGAACAAGGGAGAAAATAAGATCGAATAATCCATTAGATGGTTTGGTGTTGGACACCACTTTATGAAAATTAATAGACTAGAAACCTGTTCGGTTGACCTCTATTAAGATTTATAAAGAACTCGATCACCACTATGAAGTAGTGCGATGATATTTCCGGATATCACATGGGCGTGTGTTGTTCCGATAAAAAGAGTGGGAGCTGGGTAACAAGAATAGAAAAGACCTTAATTTTATACTTAGAACATAATTAAACGAGTCACTAATTAATCTGTTATACTTAATGCAGACATAACTCTCAATATGCCAATGAATCCACTCGCAATTCTACTCTAGAAGAACACCCTGATTGGACCTAAATTTGTGGACTGGCTCCACAATCTGATGATTGTCCTCAGTATAGAGGCATTGGGATACATCTTGGAGATGGACATTCCGGCGCCTCCTGTGCAGACCAGATCCAATCAGGAAGAGATCGAAAACCACGAAAAGTGGGTTAAGGCTGACATAAAAGTCCGTGCTTACATGATGGCTTCTATGTTTAATGAGCTTCAGAGAGCTCATGAGAAAATGACTTCGCTGGCGATTCTATCTCACTTAACCGAACTTTATGGTGAGCACAACAGAACTACTAGATGGGCTAATGAACAAACTGGTGACCGCTCAGTCTCAGATGAAGACTCCGCGGATGAAGGAGTCTGCCCTTGTGATTTCTTCTGGACTTCAGAAGTCTAAGAATAAGAAGAAAAAGACCAAGAAGCAGACTGGACCACAAGTTAAGGACCTTAAAGGAAAGGGCAAGGCCCCGATGGTTCCAAAAGGCAAGAAGAAGAAAGATACTTGTCTCAAGTGCGGTGAGCTGGGCCACTGGGCTAGAGACTGTCCGATTCTTCATGGCACTTGGTCTGAGAACTTTTAGTTTTGGAAACAAATTGTTCTCTTTGTATTTTCTACTTCTGGATTACGGTGCTAGTTCTCATATTTGTCTTGTGAATCGGGATCTGGAACAAAGTAGGAAGCTTGGAGCTAGAGAAGTTATGATCACGGTCGGAGCGGGCATAGTGTCGAGGCGACCACATAGGATCACTTCTTTTGGGTTTAGAATCCGGCTTTGTTTTGACTTTAGAAGATGTACTTGTTTTGCCCAAGGGACACAAAAACATTGTATCCATTCCGGTCATGGACCGAAAAGGCTTTTTATTTTTCATTGGTGATGGTTCCTGCAAAATTTATTTCAGAAATAAACTAGTGGGTACTGCTACATTATTAAATGGATTGTATCATCTAAATCTCAGCAACAAAGTAGTTGTGAATACTATGACTAGAAAAAGTGGTAGGGATGAAACCAATCAAGTTTTGAAATGGCATCTTAGACTTGGTCATGTTGGTCAGACCAAGGTTTACAAGATGGAAAAGGATGGACTTATGGGTCCATTGGGATCTGATCCCTTTCCTACTTGTGAATCTTGCCTTAAAGGCAAAATGACTAAGTCCCCCTTCACACGGACTTTTGAAAGAGCCGCTGATAAACTGGGATTAATCCATACCGACGTATGTGGTGCTTTGGAAGCAGCACGTGACAGATATCAATATTTCATTATGTTTACGAATGATCATACTAGGTATGGTTATGTATACTTAATGAAACATAAATCCGAGGCCTTTGAGAAATTCCAGAAATTTAAGGCCCAAGTATAGAAACAAACTGGTTATCATATCAAAGCACTTCGGTCGGACCGAGGTGGCAAGTATATGAGTACGGAGTTTGACGAGTTCCTTAAGGAACATGGAATAGTTTCACAACTAACACCTCCAGGTACTCCTCGGTTAAATGGTGTGTCAGAAAGAAGGAACTGGACCTTGTTGAACATGGTCCGTTCTATGTTGGGCTACACTGAATTACCGATTTATCTGTGGGGTATGAACTCCTGACTGCCGGTTACATCTTGAACAGACGTCCTTCCAAATCCGTTCGTAAAACTCCACATGAGATGTGGGAGGGCAGGAAACTAAGTCTGAATCATATTAGGATTTGGGGATGTCCCGCCTATGTCAAAAAGACTAAGGTGGAGAAGTTGGAAGCTAGGTCCGCGAAGGGACGTTTCATTGGATTCCGATCTGGGACGATGGGATATATATTCTACATGCCCGAAGATCGAAATATCGTTGTTGCTTTACAAGCACACTTCCTAGAAGATGTGTTCATTCAGGAAGGCGGAGCAGGTAGAAGTATTTCTTTAGAAGAATATAATGAAACTTCTCGAGAGACACCTGTGCAAGAAACTGGAACCGAACCTTCTGAAACACAAGTACAACCACCTCGTAGTTCTAGTAGGGTGTCTCATTTACCAGAGAGGTATGGGCTTGTGCACTTGGAGGAGTTGGGTCTCCATGAGGTTCCAAGTGATAGCCAAGAGACTGACCCAACGACCTATGACCAAGCGATGGTGGATGTAGACTCTGCGAAATGGCGTGAAGCTATGGAATATGAGATAGACTCGATGCATGTCAATTAGGTCTGGACTCTAGTAGACCTCCCAAAGAGCATAGTGCCTATTGGGAACAAGTGTATCTACAAGAGAAAGACTGATGGTGATGGCAATGTTGACGCCTATAAGTCCAGGCTTGTGGCAAAGGGTTATACCCAGAAAGAAGGTATCGATTACCACGATACCTTCTCACCCGTAGCTATGATCAAGTCTATTCGCATGATGCTTGCTATAGCTGCCTACCACGATTATGAGATATGGCAAATGGACATAAAGACGGCTTTCCTTAATGGATTCCTCGAAGAGGAATTCTATATGGAGCATCCTAAAGGCTTTGTGTCCGAAGTCGATATTCAGAAAGTGTGCAAGCTTCAGCGTTCCATTTATGGACTGAAGCAAGCTTCGCGTAGTTGGAACCTTCGTTTTGACGAGGCGGTCAAAGAGTTTGACTTCGTGCAAAATGAAGAGGAACCTTGTGTATACAAGAGGGTTAGTGGGAGCAAGATCACATTCTTAGTACTATATGTAGATGACATTCTACTAATAGGAAATGATGTGGGAATGCTCAGTTCTATGAAAGCTTGGCTTTCTAGTAATTTCTCCATGAAAGACTTGGGAGAAGCAACCTATATTCTTGGTATTCGGCTCTACCGGGATAGAGCGAAGAGGACAATAGGTCTTTCCCAAGCCCTCTATATAGATAAGATCTTAAAGCGATTTAAGATGGATGATTCTAAAAGAGGGTTCCTACCGATCCGACATGTAATAAAACTCTCCTTGAAGATGTGTCCTCAAAGTGAGGAACAACGAAAGGAAATGAGCAATATACCATATGCTTCAGCCATGGGTAGCCTTATGTATGCTATGTTGTGTACAAGACCTGACATCGCGCATGCTGTAAGCGTGGTGAGTAGGTTTCTGGCAAACCCAAGTAGGGAACATTGGACTGCCATAAAGAACGTTCTCAAGTACTTAAGAAGGACTAGAGATATGGTTCTGATGTATGGCGGTGGAGAATTGGATGTGGTGGGATTCACTGATTCGGACTTCCAAGGACTGAAGGACGACTCGATGTCTACTTCTGGCTACATATTTACTCTTAATGGAGGAGCAGTATCTTGGCGTAGCGCCAAGAAAAGCGCGACTGCTGATTCCACCTGTCAGGCTGAGTATCAAGCAGCCTCGGTGGCTTCCAAGGAAGGGTTCTGGATTAAGAAGTTTCTAGGAGAACTTCAAGTGATACCATGTGCTGAGCTGCCAGTTCCGCTGTACTGCGACACCGACGGAGCTGTAGCGCAGGCCAAGGAGCCGAGGTTTCATAAAAGCACCCAACATATTGAGAGGAAGTATCATCTCCTAAGAGAATTTGTTCGCAAGGGATATAATGTGCTGCACAGAGTAGACTCGGCCGACAACGTCGCCGATCCACTGACCAAGCCACTTTCTCAGACTAGCTTGGAGCGTCATCTGGAGAACATGGGTATTAGATACCATAGTGTGTGGCATCGAGTGCAAGTGGGAGATTGTTAGGAGTATCCCCTGGAATTCCACTCAGAGGATGTTGAGTGAGGGCATTGTACTTGTAATTATGTAAATCATTAATGTAAGGCAATGGATGTTTCTTTATTTACTGGTAGTTACTGGCATTCCTCACTCGTAAATATACATATAGAAACTAGTCTGTGTATTTGAGAGCAAAACGTTCCACTCCTTATTGGATAAGGGGGTCAGCACTAGAAATGTTTATAGCTCAAATACCTAATCGTTCGCAAGTCGATGAAACTTGACTGGGCGTTGAGTTTATGTGAAGACTTGTATGACGTGTTCTTTGACATGGAGAGTTCCTGTCGAACACTAATGGTTAGTGGGAGCACACGTTATAGGTATGCTAATTGGATTAGTATACTCAAACCGACTCACCCTCGATTCGTCACACGGATTTCACTCCGGGACAGTCAATGAAGAAATCGAAAGGTTGTGATAGGTATTCGTGAACCTTCGACTTGAGGATTTAGTAGGGATGTGCTTGTGACGTTAAGATTTTCATTAGAGTAGTTCGACCCTATAAACCGGGAGGTAGGGGTCAACCTCGACGTACATCTTAACGGGCAAGTAGCAGGTCCTACTGAATACCAAGATAGAATTCTTTCTCCCGTTAGTGAGCGGGTTATATGTCCTATGTGGTTATTGGCAGATGAGATCATAAGTCTATGGCCAAAGCATTGGAGCTAGTTGTATTGGATACACGAGATCTCAATGATCTCGATTTGCATTAACGCATGCATATCATCAAGTACAGATTGAGTTTGACTGACCGTGACCCTATAACTTGATCGGGACATTTGAAAGAATGGTTTATACATTTACTGGTATTCACGACAGAATGGTTCTTGAATGATCCCATCATTCGTTCTCAGTTGGGGTACAGTATAGGCCGCCAGGATGGCTAGGTGGTGCTACTACTCTTTGGTTCCTTCCATTGCTGACTGAGACGGACCTACCGAGTCGCGCAATAGAATTGACGACGGAATGAATCGAGCTTAATCTCTCATTATGAATATTAGATATTGGATATCTAATTTGGGACATTGGATGTCTAAATTGATTTATTGGATAAATTACTTTACGGCCTAATTAATTAAATAAATTACCGGGTGATTAATTTAATTAATGAATATAATTATTTCTTGGAGAAAATAATGTTATTATGTATTTAATATGATTAATTAATTGGATTAATTAATCGATATAAATACATCGGAACGGAATCGGAGATTATTTGTTTGGACTCTCGGGAGTCCGAAACGAACCGAACTCGTCGGATTTATTCTAGAGACCGGCCCCAGCATTGATTCCTTACCTTGGTCTTAGTCTTGACTTGGTTGGTGTAAGAATTAAGACTTGTGAGATATCATATCTCTTATTATATGGATAAAAGGGATTGTGTGGGATTTGTAAGTAGAATAAAGGAAAGACAACTCTCACTTCTCATCCACCAATTCCATACGTGAGTCTATAGTGAGAGAGAGAGAAAAAGTTTTCTCAATTGTCTTCATCTTGTTCTTCATCTTGTTCTTGAGTTTTCTTGGAGAAAATTCAAGATACATCGAGAGATAAATATTATACACTTAGAATGCAATAATAAAAGGCTTCATCACTTGATTCTAGCCGTAACCTTAGAGGTTAATCGAGTGTTGTCATTCCGGTCATTTTTCCGGCGTGTGGCAAGTAGAGACGCGGTGCTTTCGGCGTTTGATCGTTCAAGAGATTGGAGCGGATTGGAATCGTAGAGATCAATCAAAGCTTGCGGAATAGCTCAAGATAAGATTACCATTTAATCAACGGACTTCAAGGGTGAGTTTCTTATAACTCTTGTTTTTCGTTTATATATTCATATATACGTAGCTCGATCGATCCTCGTAGGGATTCGGATCGAATTAATTTTCGTTTTACCCCTTCCGCTGGGCCTTGTTTTAGGCACCGAATCCCAACACCAAGGTGTATCTTTCGGACTAGATACACAACGATCCATTTCACGGACCGAAACAAACCAACTCCTCCATTATTTCTTGTTGGCCGCCCCCCCTCATTAATATGTCTCATGTTTTGGTTTTATGTGATATATGATTATTTTGGTGGGGTTGAGAATATAATAATTTATGTATATTTTATCTGGAGGTTTTTGGAAATATGTGTGGACTTTTCGATAAAAAATATTTTATCTCTAAGAGTGTTTGTAAATTATAATTATGATATATATATATATATATATATATATATATCCTTCTAGCCATGTTCTAAGAGAACAAGAAAATATAGAATTTTTCCCGTCTTCTTCTGGCGCGTGGCTAGTGGAGGCACGGTATTTTCGATGCTCGGGGATTTTTCAAGAAAGCTTGCAAAATTCAGTTTGTGGCAAAATCTTCACCAATATTTAATCAAAGGACTACAAGGGTATGTTTATTGATTATTTTACCCTTGTCTTTTTATATTTGTATATATGATGCATGATTGGTCTGTTTTAGGGGTTCAGTTTATTATTGTTTTTATTTCTGCTGCGCCTTCGTTTTAGGCATTGAATCTCAACAGTAACTCCTTCCCTTGGTTGCCTAATACCTTTTGATCGAAAACCCTTGGATGCCTCAACAACTCTCAAGTTGCCAATTAGCTTCCAACCAAGAACCTGTGGATGCCGTACAACCTCTTACTCTCAAGAACCTTATTTAAGAAATACCCCGTACTCCAAATTTTAAGACAAGAGTGTTTGTCTTCTCTAACTTGAGAGCTTATTTGTATATGATACTTTATGATCTTGCTCTTCCGATGCTATAGTTGTATATTGCTTTCGTTTGCTTTGATTGTGTTGTGCCGAGATTTATTCACCTCGACAGGCGATCGACTGCAAAGCCGAGCGACCGAGTCCACATCCAATCATGCTATGGCGAACACGCCTAAGTGGAGATAACATTCCGTCTTAGAACATCCCGCGATCGACTCCCAAGGCGATCGCCTTTGGCACCTAGCGACCGTCTGTGATGCCCGACCTAAGACGACCGTCGATTACCACGTCTGAAGGCCTTTGTCCGTCAAAGACCACGAAGACTGAATCTCAAAGCAGCTCCCATGTGCAGATCCGCGACAGGTGCCGCGTTTCACGGATCGTTGACCACAGACTGGCACCACCTTATCACCTACCGACAAACCCGCCGAAAGGTACAAGGTGGGACCACCCGTGACAGCGACTCAAACGTGTGCAGGCTTCTCATTGGACCGCACAGCTGGATGCCAGCAACTCCTGCAGACTTTAAAGGGACCAACCCATGTGCTAAAAGACGATCGCCCGCTTATTATAATACAGCAAAGGCGATCGCTCGGCATGTCCTAGTCTTATAAATAGAGAACATCCAGCAACTGAAGAAAGGTTCACATTTCTGTTCCCCATTCTACTAAGAAAGAACTCCCAGTTGGCAATCCATTCCAACTTCATTCACGGAAATACATACAAGCATACATATTCTCAGGCTCCCGGCTTCCTCATCGGAATCTACTTCAGGATTTCTATCTCAGTACCTCTCAACCAGAAGACGGTCGGCAGAGGCAAGAAATCTCCACAGTTCAGATTCACAAGCCCCGAAGCTCAGACATACAGCTTATACACGCCGTGAGAGACTATCGATCTCTCACCGCCGTCACAGCTCATCAACGTCGTTACAAGAACTCACACAGCATCACATCTGGTTCTTCCGGAAATCTACACGCTCACTAGCTAAGATAACTAGAATCGTTACACTCATGGTAATAGTATTCTAACATTAATACTTGTATCCCCGAATATTCATATTAATAACATCTCGCGAGAGCATTCAAGCCCGGGACTAACAACCCCGGCAAATCTTGTGTTATTTACTTTCTCTATGGAAGTGCTCTCGCACTTTGTTTGCTATCCATCCATTCCAGCAATATCTATCTCCGGATAATATTTTGGGTAGCAACAATTGGCGCTAGAAGGAGGGCGGCAAAATCTAAACCTTCATTTTTATTCCTACCGTCCCGAAGAACACTCACTGTTCTCGGGGCATATACTTGAAGTGATACTCACTGCGCTTCAAAGAAAGCCTTCAGAATCATGACGTCCGCCACTACATCGAAGAGAGCCACTCTCCAAACCGCCGGACACCAAATCCCAGCTCAATCCGAGCCCCAGCCGACGGCAGAAGGAAGTCGCAGGAACGCGAGACTCTCGATCCTGCACCTGAAGGATGGCCCCAGCCTCTCACTCGATCAGATCCAAACTGCGGAACAGATCGAGGAGGCTATGGCCATCCTAAAGGAGCGACGGAGAGCATGTGCGATGCCCGCTATAACTCCCTCGGCCATCCGCCGCGTGGGCAAACGGAAGTTCAAGGGGTTACTGGGCGAGCGATCGTCAGAAAGCCCCAAGTCGCGAGAAAAGGCTCTCGCAAGGTCGGACGGTTCCGTATTCAGTCGCCTGGGGAGCGATCCATCATGGCAACCGGGGCATTCTGGCCCCAACCACGAGACGATGGAATCCGAGTCCGCCACCAGGAGTTCGGCCTACCCAACTCCCAGCGGAAGGCAGATCAGCCTCTTGGATCCCATTACGAACGCTAGGGGGTCAGTTCTAGATCGCCTCGGCTCTCGCTCCGAGCATCTATCTGCGAGCAGCCAGGCCACAGCGATGGCCGCTATGAAACGCCAGCTCGACGAGATGAAAACACTCTTGGACACTGGGGAAAGCACCAGCAGAAAGATCATCGGACCGACCGAGCCACTCACGGCCCACATCGAGCTCGCCCCCATGCAACCAAGGATCGCTCCTCCCAAAACACCTCTATACGAAGGGAGGTCGGACCCCGAAACCCACCTAAGCAAGTTCCGGATCTATATGTCCGGGTCTGGGGCATCAGATGCAACCAAGTGCCGAATCTTCCCGTTAACATTGGGCGAGCTGGCCCATAGGTGGTACATCTCGCTACCACCGCGATCGATCGTCTCCTTTGAGAAACTGGCGAATGACTTCACGTCATACTTCGCCACCAAGGTCGCCAGACCAGAAGGCCCCCACCGCATGATGAAAGTCAGACAGGGGGAAGACGAATCCGATGCAGGCTACATCGACCGAGTGGACAAAATCGTCCTCACCGGCGAGCCCATCAGCGAAGAGCTCGCTCTCTATTCAGTCCTGGGGGGATTCTACGGTCACTCACCCATGTTTAGACACCTGACGAAGGACATCCCCCCAACTTACACGATCTTCCGCGCTAAGGCTGCCGACTTTCTGACCAGGCAGAAGCTGCTCACCCTCCGCTTAGGTGAGGAAACGCCACCTCCTGTCCGAAAGACGGCGATCGCCAAAACCAAGAAAGCGGTCGCCAAGCCACCCGAAGATCGCAAGACCTTTGAGGACATGGAAGCCCATCTCCTCCATACCTTCAACCGAACTCTGGCCCACATTTTCTACGCCGTCAAGGGGCGCGAACCGCTGAACAAGCCAAAGGCGATAAGGGACCATGGTCATCTGGACCACAATCAATATTGCGCCTACCATAAGAGTCCCAGCCATAGCACCAACCAATACCGTGACCTCCTCAAACAACTCTGGAAACTGTTCGAGGAAGGCAAGTTGGACAACTTATTGGCTTAGCCGGAGCCCCTCCAATCTCCCAACACGGTCGCCCGAGTCGAACGCGAACAGGCTGGAAAGCTCATACGAGCCGACCCCTCGATCAATCTCGGCGACCATATGCTTCAATCAAGAGAAGGGAACCTCGGACGTCTATCCCCGATGTCCCACCTCATCAACCCAAAGGCTACTGCCTGAACAAACGCTTCGAAAAATCGGAGGACTCGTTCGCCATCTACAGTTCATCATCTAACATGGTGGACTAAGGCACGAGATCACCTCCCCCGCACAACGTACACCGTCGAAGATCGGCATCTACATGACGATCCGAGGTAGAAGAGTGTAGCCATGGTCCTGGTAGTCGATGGAACCGACTGCTTCGTCTATGCAAGGTCCCTTTGGGCCACGATCGCCCGCCCTTCGTTTAAATACGAGGCCGGCGTAGTCTGAGGGCCTTCCAAAACTAATCAGTGGACACGCTCGCCCGCCCTCAAAGGTTCATCATCTGACTTGGTGGACCCGGACAATGCGACGCGTCCCTACCCCCGTCTCAACGTACACCATCGAGGGTCGCCATCTTCATGGCGGGCCGAGGTGGAAGCAGAGCTAACAAGCCGCGTAAGTGGAGTTGAATAATCCGATGACGCCCCGCGCAAGGAATCTTCCAGACCAAGACCGCACGCCCTTCGTTTAAATACGAGGCGAGGCGCAGCCTTCGGAGGACCCTACCAATTAAGTGAGTGACGAGAACTTAGCCATCAGACGGAATGTCGCTCGTGCATAAGACACGGTCGTGGAGGTTGGTACATCGGACTCCGCGATCGTTCATAGCTCCTCAAGACCGAGATGGACGGCTCCTTTCGAGGATTCGACAAATTTGAAGACCGCTCACTCAACGATTTATTTTCGTCCCCTTACTTTCACTAAGTGAACAAAAACAAGGGGGAAAAGAGTGCGGAGCTACCTATACGACGATCGTCCCTATTCAATTACATACGGAGATCGGCATTATTCAGATGTTTGTGCAGCGATCGAATGTGTTGTAAAAGTTATCTATATGAGTTTATCAATTCACGTAGACGTACACTTGCAACAATCTCTCCTCACACATCTGTACAAAGTTAAGCAAAAGACTCAAAAATAGCAATCATTCAAGTGATAAATCGAAGAACCAAACATTCATTTCATTACTTGAAATCTCAAAGGTACATACATGGTCGCCCGAAGGCCTAAGTACTACAAAAAGAAAGCTACAGATTATAAGGCAATAAGCTAGAAACAGTAAAGAGAAGTGCCTCAGGCCCCTGCCTGGCCTTCGCCTTCAGCCCCCGGATCTGTCCGCGACCCTTCTCCAGCCTGCGGAGCAGCCTCCCCATCCTCCGGAGCGTCGGGATGAACAAGGTTCGCCGGAATCGGGTACCAGATCAGGTCCACACCGATGTCCGCAAGATCCAAGATAGGCATGGAGAAGTCGGGGTGAAGAGGGTGCTCCAATGCGTACGCTTTGAATTTTTGGCTAGAGGGCCGACCTCCAGTCCTCCTTTCTTAGCGACTCGGAGCGAGTCAGCGAACGCCATATAATAGGCAAACTCACTGACAAACTCCACGTTAAGAAAGGGATTGGCCTCGGTCTCCTCTTGCTTCCCCTTCAGCTCCGCCATCGCCAGCTGCACACCCTAGAGCTCGGCCTCCCTTGCAGCCGTCTCTCCCCTCGACTCCGCCAGCTCGCTAGTTAGCCGAGCGATAGTCACCTTCAGTCGGTCGGCCTCCTTCTCAGCAACCTTCTGCGACCGTACGACATTTGTCATCCGGTCCCGAAATCGATCGACTGTCACCCGGGATAGCTCGTCATCCTTTCTCGCTAGCTCAAGTTCTTGGCTCGCCCGCTTAGCTGCGTCCAGGGAATCCTTCTTCATTGCCACAATCCTGTCAGCGAACTCGGCGTTCTCTTTCCGAGCCACCTCGAGATCCGCCTGCAGGCGAATAGTGTAAGGACGCCCCTCAAACTCCTGCACAGCCTGGGCAGCCATTGTCTGAAGAGAAAGAGCGAAAGCAGCCTGCATCGAACTCCCAGATCGTTGACGAGCAATCGCATCTAAGTCCTTCGTCCAGGCTTTCGGCAGAGCGAAAACGGCCCGGCTGACGTATAAAGGTATATCACAAGCCTGGCGAGGAGATCGGCTCGCTAAGAAATCGACCACCATCGGCGGGCAAGTTGGGTCAGTTCTAGGGACCCTACATCAAAACAATAGGAGTTAGCACATCTCCTACGCGAATGACAAGTTCCAACTCAACAAGCAATGTCTACCTCTCAGCCCTCTCGGGGTCGCGACCGAAGTACGGTTTCCCTCGAGGGGTCTCAGGATCGGCGATCGCCATCTCCCGTAAGAAAGCCGCGGAGGGAGTAGGCTCATTCTCCAGAGGAACAACGGTGATCGGAGGCACGACGATCGGCACCTCGCCGGCAGGGTCAGAAGCTGGAGTTTCTTCCGACCTCAGCCGTTTGCAGTTCGTTCGAAGCCCCTCCTCAGGAACTTCCTCCTCAGCCACGATCGGCTCCACGCGAGGCTCCACCTCCGGAATGATAGGCAACACAACAGGAGGAGCCCGAGATGACTTCTTATGGCGGAGACGGACCGGAACTCCAGGATTCGACATGGCTATCTCCGGTGGGGGCTCCAAAAAGCGAGGAAAGCGTACCTCTACAATAAAGATAGTCGAACAACAGTTAGACATTTTCCTCAAGCAAGACGATCGCCAAGCAATCGAAGATCGCAGAAACTCATACCTGATATCGAGAGATGTCTCGGGAAACGGAATAGCCGAGCCGACAACCAACGACTCTCCTTGTTGATCCGGCTAGCGTCCAAGTTGTCGTCCGACAAGCTCCGTATCCACTCCCAGACAACTAGGAAATCAAAAGGCAGCTCCTCGATCGCCCGAATATGGAAACCTGCAATAACGAAATCAAATTAGATCAGTTCAGAACACATCCGAACAAAGGGAGAGTCTAAACCCTTACCGGGATTCCTCTCCCGAAAGCTAGTGGGGATCTCCATCTCGCCCGTAGGATTGTCGCTCGGAGAAGCCTTCCACGCACCGGCGACCCAGAACCACTTCGCCGGGTCGCCCCGCGCCTTGTTCGGGACTCCAAGGATCACCCGACCGGATTGGCTTTGAATATGGTAACCTCCGACCGACCCTTTCTGAGCCGTCAGCTTGAATAGGTGGTTCATCTCCGACGGCGAAGGAAGGCAGTATAGTCGGTGAACGCCGAACAAGGTGAGAGTGCAGATTATCTGGAGCCAAGCATTCGGCGTCAACTAGAGTGGCGCCACGTTCCAGGCAGCTAGCAGATGGGAGACGGAGAGCGACAAAGGAAATCGCAGCCCTGCCTCCATGATCACTTCGTTCACGGCGACCATGCCCTCCGGAGGCTGATCGGCCCGTTCATTCTCAGCCGGCACAAACAGATCCATGTCTGAAGGGACATGAAACCTCGTCCTCCAGACGGCCAGGTCCTTCCTGGTCGCCAAACTCTTGATTTGGCCGAGAGACCATAAAGATCGCTGCGCATCCCGGAATAGCGATCGCTTCGGAGGTTGATAAGGATTAGCGATCGAGTACTCCCGATAATTGAACTTACGAGATGGACCGGCCAACCTCTACATAATTTCAGCGAAAGCCAGATATGCCCGGCTGAAAGCACTGTGCTGCTCCCAGTGGGCCCTAACCACCAGATCCCTCTCCATCTGCGAGCACCTCCGCTCGAACAAAGCCTCGATTTCCGTAGGGTCAATTCCGGCTCGGATAGCCTCAGCGGCCGTATCCAGATGGAAGTCAGCAGAGGATACTCCCCGGGCAGTCGATGCCCCGGTGGCGGAGCTAGTACCCACTTCGTGTGAAGAAGATGTTCTAGTCATTCTCGAAGAAAGAAAGGAGAAAAGTAGTTTTTTCTTACCCAAGGATGGAATCGATCGACGATCGGCAGTCGGATATCTCAGAAATATTCTTCAGCAAAATCCTTCTTTCTCCAGTAATAAACGCGTAAGGGTGTTAACGCTGCAACCTTACGCCCTTTTATAGAAGGTAGAAGGGACTCCTGTGCAATTAAGGAGAATCTCAGGGGTCGAAGGTGCAAACGTCGCAATTAATGCTCCCTTGAAACCCGCGACGCGTCTTTTCAAGGACACGCCAGACAAGGAGTCACAGCTAACCGTCGGTATCCTTCAACAGGAACCCGACACGTGCCCCAAAGACTTTTCCACGTCCATTACCATATCCCGCTCAGTTCAGCGACCAACCAGGTCGTCCAAATTCAGAATCAAACCGCTCAATGATGATCGCCAGTTCAGTAAAATACAAAGTCACTGGTCATAATTCAGCGATCGCCAACAGAACCACCTCACCCCACGTTTCCAACAACGGAGCGAGCTGGGGGGCAATTGTTGTGCCGAGATTTATTCACCTCGACAGCCGATCGACTGCAAAGCCGAGCGACCGAGTCCACATCCAATCATGCTATGGCGAACGCGCCTAAGCGGAGATAACAGTCCGTCTTAGAACATACCGCAATCGACTCCCAAGGCGATCGCCTTTGGCACCTAGCGACCGTCTCTGATGCCCGACCTAAGACGACCGTCCAGTACCACGTACAGAGGCCTTCGTCCGTCAAAGACCACGAAGACTGAATCTCAAAGCAGCTCCCATGTGCAGATCCGCGACAGGCGCCGCATTTCACGGATCGTTGACCACAGCCTGGCACCACCTTATCACCTACCGACAAACCCGCCGAAAGGTACAAGGTGGGACCACCCGTGACAGCGACTCAGACGCGTGCAGGCTTCTCATTGGACCGCACACCGTTTGCCGGCAACTCCTGCGGACTTTAAAGGGACCAACCCATGTTCTAAAAGACGATCGCCTGCTTATTATAATACAGCAAAGGCGATCGCTCGGCATGTCCTAGTCATATAAATAGAGAACATCCAGCAACTGAGGAAAGGTTCACATTTCTTTTCCCCATTATACTCAGAAAGAACTCTCAATTGGCAATCCATTCCAACTTCATTCACGGAAATACATACAAACATACATATTCTCAGGCTCCCGGCTTCCTCATCGGAATCTACTTCAGGATTTCTCTCTCAGTACCTCTCAACCAGAAGACGGTCGGCAGAGGCAAGAAGTCTCCACAGTTCAGATTCACAAGCCCCGGAGCTCAAAAATACATCTTATACACGCCGTGAGAGACTATCGATCTCTCATCGCCATCACAGCTCATCAACGTTGTTACAAGAACTCACAGAGCATCACATCTGGTTCTTCCGGAAATCTACACGTTCACTAGCTACGATAACTAGAATCGTTACACTCATTGTAATAGTATTCTAACATTAATACTTGTATCCCCGAATATTCGTATTAATAACATCTCGCGAAAGCATTCAAGCTCGGGAATAACAACCCCGACAAATCTTGTGTTATTTACTTTCTCTACGGAAGTGCTCTCGCACTTTGTTTGCTATCCATCCATTCCAGCAATATCTATCTCCGGATAATATTTTGGGTAGCAACAGATTGCTTGTAAGTATAGTTTGTATTGTGCTTCTGCTCAAGTGTTCTTGAGATATTTATAGTAAGATTCTTGAGCTCTTCATAGTTGTTGCATCTTAGAACAAATCCATCAGTTGGAGAGTGGACTTCATTATTTAGCTTTTCTTCTCTTTGCATGACTTTGTCTCTTTCTTCAAATCCGATCATTTGCGCCGTTCTTCTTTGATTATTATATTTGCAAAGTCTTTAGGATACGAATCTCGATGAATATTCTATTCCTTAAATTCTGAGAATCAATCACTTTGTTTCCGTGGCTTTCCTTACGTTTGCATGTGATTCGCCGTCTTTGTTGACTTTTCAACGTTTGCTGACGTGGACATAGATGATTTTCAAAGCTTGGCTGATATTCTGCCTTGGCCAAACCTGGCTGATATGTTGCTTTGACCGAAACTCAACTGATGTTTGTCTGGTCAACCTTAGCTGTATTCTTCTTTGACCAAACTCGGATGACATTTGACTTTTTTATACTAAGTTAAAATTGTCTTCAGTGATGTTCAGCTGTATTTCTGACTTAGTCAAACCCGAATGATATTTTATCTTTGACCAAAACCTGACTGATGTTTCATATGTTCAAACTTAGCTGAGATTTGCTTTGACCAAAACCCGACTGATATTTTTATCTGGTCAAGCTCAGCTGGTATTTGCTTTTTATCAAAACCCGACTGATTTTAGGCTATTCTATACTTATCCAAAATTCTATCTGATCAATATGATCAATACTTAGTCTAATCTTTTAAAGGCCTATAGAAGATACTCATTTGGTTCTTCTTTACAATGTCAAGTACTTTAAACATACATTTGAAGTAAACTCCGAATACAAGGATAACATCATCAAAATCTCAAAAAAGTATTCCTAACAAATTCCCCCTATTTTGATGATGGCAAGACTTAAGTTTCAAATGCAATAAAGTCATCACACACAAACAAAATAAGCTAAAATAAAGGCAAACTCAATCTATTTTAGACAACCAAGAATTTTCATTCAGATCGACTGTATATACTTTTATACTTAGGAATTTTAATACAGTACAGTCCTTTGTCAAAAATAAAATTACAAGCAAAATAACAACTAAATGAAAAATAAATTTTAAGTCTTCCCTCTTCCTCTTCCTCTGTTTTTGCTGGAGGGAGTGAGTTCAATGGTTTATCTCTAATGGGTCTTTTTACTACTAGAATAAGCACATATTTCTTCTTCACAATAGAGGAAGCAATTTCTTGATCTTCAGGGGAGGTGTATTTTTTCTCGATGCATACTTGTTGTAATACCCGTACTTTCTATTTCTATATTTTTTCGATAATAGTGACTTACTTGTGTTCACTGACATATTTTGGACATGTTTTGTTCAACACATTTCGTCATTCGAGCAAGCTTTTATATTGTTTCGGATTAATTGACGTATTATTTCGACTTTTCCACATATAAGTTCGAATTTGTAAAATCACCATCAATTCTTGGAAACTCCAAAAGTCTTAGTCTTTGCAGTATGATAGAGCATCAAGTTAGCTTTCCAATGGTTCAAACGGTGAGTCAATCGGAGTCCAGGCGTAGGAGTTATGGTCGAAATAGCAAAGACTACATAGTGTATAATTAGCGCACGCTAAACGCATCTATTAGCGCGCGCTAATGAAGTATGGCAGAGGGCTTTGGACTGTATTTTGCATCCGATAGCGCACGCTACACATACCTTAGCGCGCTAACTGTTGACAGTATATATAGGACTGCAGAGGTCAACTTTCATCATTTCTTCCTCCGCTTTCTTCCTTCCGGCGATCTAGACTATCTTGAGGGTGTATAAGCATGGATTTTGGCCTGATATCATCACCCATCAACATCTTTGAGTTCCTAGTACGTATTTTACAACATCCCCAACATCTTTTACCGTTTAATCAAGGTAAAATTCTTATAACCCTAATTTCGGGTATTTTGGGGGTTTTATTTTTGACTTTGATTTCAATCCATTTTTGATAAATCGAGTAGTGTTAAATGATGTTGTTAAATATGTTCTATGGATTATATATATCCATTTCCTCAATTCTTTCAACCCAATTGATGATTCAAGTGTTCTTGAGGAACTGTGAATATTTATTGTTCGATTAAATATTCATATGAGTTTTTCTTTGTTGATTTGAGGCGTTTCTCATTGGTTTTGGTCTTGCTCCTCATTGTGATCGTATTTCATTATTTCTTAAAGAAGTTGTAGGTTCCGAGGCACTTCGACCGAGCCGTGTTCGTCGGAGTATTTGCATGCCAATTTCGAGGCAAATAACTTGTCCATACACTCCGTGTTTCGTAGATATGATAATTGATAATCGACTATGTGTGCTATTTAAGTACTCATAATGAACTTTCAAAGGATTGGTATAATCTTGTTACGACTCTCTTTCCAAATACTTGGGTACTTTGCGAATAGATGAACCTTACGAATACGTTGTGTTGTGGTTGTGAATCGAAGTATATTTTCTTTTGTTATGCGACTAGTAAAGCTCTCTGTCCTTATTAAGGGTGGTATGTTGGAATGCGTATTTATTTGTTGGTGTGTAATATTGTGTTGTATGTTCGGAATACTTGTTAGATTTTGATGATGTCATTAATATAAAATCAAATGTTTATTACTTGGCAAAATGTAAGGAAGAACCAAATGAGTATCTTCCATAGGCCAAAATATGTTAAGTATAAAACTTGGCAAAATGTAAAGAAGAACCAAATGAGTATCTTCTGTAGGCCAAAAATTTGTTAGGCTGAAAATCGGTTAAGTACCAAGTACAGCTAAGTCCATCAGAGAGGATCAGCCGAGTCCAGTCAGAGTAGCTCTGGTCAACAAAATTTATCAGAGAAGTTTGACCAGACTGCAGCCAAGGTACCTCAGGGAAGTCACCTGATCAGATAAGTCACAAACAGTGAACAGCCGAGAGGACCTGTCTGCAGAGATGTTAGCTGCATATCAGCCTACTCGAAGGCAGCCAAGTACTCCAAGTCCACGTCAGCATGCGTTGAAAAGTCAAGTATTACGGAAAGCTCACATGCAACGTGAAGAGACAAATTGGAGTGATTCCCGCAAGAGATATGATTTAAATAAATCATCCAGACCCACCTTGAAGACTTTAATCATTTTATATTCAAAAGATTCAGCGCTCACATGTAGAAGTCTTCACAACGGTCGGAAGATAAAATAAAATAATGGAAATCCAGCCTTGCAACGTTCAGAAAAGATTAAACAATGAAGTCTCCCTCCAACAGACGGATTTGTTCAAAAGATTTGCAACGGCTACAAGGAAAAAGCTCAGAGATCATGACCTATATATATCCGGAGATTTGAAGCTGAGCAACTACCGGTGCGAACATACATTCAAGCGATCAAAGCAATCAAGCAATCTAAAGCAATCAATAACATCGTGAAAAGAGCAGCTCTAAAAGTTCATACTTAAGGAAGCTCTTAAGTTGGAGAAGACAAAAACTCTTGTCTATAATCCTGAGTACGGGGTACTTCACTGGTTGAAGTAAGAGACTGTAAATGCATCCAAGGATCGAGGATCAAGAGGTGCAAGGCAGTCAAGTGTGTACAACGGCACGGATTTCCACTGGTTGGAAGTTGTTGTAGTGTGGTTTGAATCACTGTAATATTTATCACTGGTTGAAAATTATAGTAAATTCATCTCCAACTGGTTTGGAGAAAAGTGGATTAGTAGAGGATTACCCCACCTCTGAGACCACTATAATTGCCTGAGTTATTTACTGTTTTACTGCATCATACTTTAACTGCTGCATTCATTGTTAAGTGTTTCATTAAGTTGATCTCTATTCGTCATCAGCTGACTTCCGCATATATCTAAGAACAAACGACTCCTAGTCATTTGTTTAACTATCAGCTGAAGAAACTCACTCTTCGTGAAAAAGAGTTCAAGAGTTTCTACAAGTCTATTCACCCCTTGATTGAGCTTGTCTTGGACTGATCTAATTTTGTTTTCTTTTTGCAGGACCTCTCGTTCCAGCGATCGGCGATCTCCCTTTCGATTTCTTGATCGTTTGGGAGCGGATCCGTGCCTTGGCGGATTCTTTTATCGACGTTCGCTCGCTTAGTAGTGAAGCGCATCGGTTGGGGGCACGATTGTTTTGCTTCCCTCGTCACTTGAAAGTTCCAGGTATGAGTTTAAGTGGTGCTTCCTTGCTTGACGATCGTCTCCAGGAGGTCGTATCGTTTAAGTTGTTTGTCTAACTTGCTTGTACTTCTTCTCTGACAGAGGTTCATTTTTCCCGTTTTGCCGAGCCACCGCCAGAGATAGCCATGTCGAACCCGGGAGTTCTTGGTCGCCTTCACTTGGGTAAGAAGACTGGTCGCGTTCCTGCGACGACGTCTTGCCTGGCTCCGGCAAAGAGGCCTGCTGATGCGCCGGTCGCCGAACCGGTAGTTGGGTAGGAGGAACAACTTCAGCGCCGCAAGAGGCGGAGGCCGGAGGAGTCCCTACCGATTGCTGAGGCGGATGTGTCCATCCTTGAGCCTCCGGTTGCTGCGGCTCCTATATCTGCCATCCCGATGACGGAGCGATCAGGCCCTAGGCCTTCGGAATCCGGCTCCCGGTCATCGGGCGGGCCTACAAAGAAGGTGGCGATCGCTGAGGCGGAAACCTCTCGGGGTAAGCCATATTTTGGTCGCGATCCCGAGCTGGTCAATAGGTAAGAAAAGGACCAACATTTTCTGAGTTAGGCATTCTGAGCATGGTATAGGCTAACTCCTTGGTTTCCTTGGTTTGTGCTGCAGGGTTCGTCTTGCCGACCCGGACGTTGCTCCTATGGTGCTGGACTTTTGTCGAGTAAGGCTCCGAAAACATCTCTTGACGTCCGTTCTTATGTCCAGCAGGCTATCACCTCTCTGCCCAAGGCCTGGACGACCGATCTTGATGCGATCGCTCGTCGGCGATCTGCAGATGCCATGCAGGCGACCGTTGCCCTGGCTCTCCAGACGGCGACGATGGCTGTCCAGGCTGCTAGGGATATTGAGGGGCGACCCTCCACGGCTCGTCTCCATAGCGATCTAGAGGCCGCCCGGAATTCAAACATCGAATTTGCCCACCGGATCCAGTCTATGGAGAAGGAGTATCTGGAGACGGCCAAAAGGGCTAAGCAGGACGTTGACCGATTAAAGCAGGAGCTGAGCCGCTCTAAGGAGGCTGCCGACCGGTCTCGTGACTAGGAGAAGGAGACCCGCCAGAAGTATGTGGCCTCGCAGGAGGAGGCGGCTGGGCTGAAGGCGATGGTGGATCGCCTCAGCGGTGAGCTGGAGGCGGCGAAGAGGGAGTTGGAGGCGGCCAAGGGAGAGAACGCCGCCAAGGTGGTTGAGCTGGCGGAGGCTGAGAAGACGACAGTGGAGCTGAAGGGGCAACTGAAGGCGATCGAGGATGATCCCTATCTCAATGTGGCGTTTGTCGGCGAGTTCGCCGATTACTTGGCCTACGCCGATGCTGTCAGAGCCGCCCAGAAGGTAGGGATCGAGATCGGTCCCTTGATGTAGAGCTTCAAAGCTTATGCGCTCAAGCACCCTCTGCACCCAGAGTTCTCTTTGCCGATCCTTGACCTCATCGACTTTGGGATCGACTTGAGTTGGTATACTGGCAAACTCATTCATCCAGAGGCCGAGGAGGAGGCCCAAGCCGATCCGCATCCTGAGGGCGATGACCAGCCAGCGGGGCCTTGAGAGATATTTTTTTTTCCTCTGTAACTTTTACTTTTTTGTTTTCCTTTGTAATGCCTTCGGGCCCCGTAATGTATGAAACTTGCGTTATGAATAAAATGTTCCTCTTATCATACTGTCTCTTTACATACGATCGCCTTTGAATGTTCGCGTGCAATTTTTACAAGTATGTGTATGATTGCTTTTGACGGTTTGTTCATCCGACCGATTGTCTGAGTGTTGAAGGCATTGACATGTTTTGAATCGAAATTCTTACTTGTAACTTTTGTCGAACGATTCCGATCGTCCTACACGTGTCTGAGTGAAGGTGATCGGGCGTGGTTCCTTTCTGTCCGATCGTATTTGGGATTAGCTCGGCCCATCTCTGCCCCCTTGTTTTTGTTGACTTATTGTAAGTAAGGGAACAAAAATTAGTTTGTCTGGCGAGCTATCTTCAGTTTTGCCGATTCTGAAGAATCGTGAACGGTCGCGGAGTTCGATGGACCGTCCTCCACAACCGTGTCTTTATGTGCGAGGGATATTGTCTATCCCGCGACTCACTTTTTGTGAGGGTCCTCCGTTAGGCTACGCCCGCCTTGTGTTAAAATGAAAGGCGGACGATCTTGGTCTGGAGGAGTCCTTACGGGGGGCGTCGTCGGCTTATTCGACTCCACGTCCGCAGCATGTCAGCTCTGCTTCCACCTCGGCCCGCCATGAAGATGGCGACCCTCGACGGTGTACGTTGAGACGGGGGTAGTGGCACGTCGCATTGTCCAGGATCGTCATGTTAGATGATGTACCCTGAGGACGTGCGATCGTGTCTACTGATTATTTTGGAGGGTCCTTCGGCTACGCCAGCCTCATATTTAAACGAAGGGCGGGCGATCTCAGCCCGAAGGAACCTTACATGGGTGAAGCTGTCGGTTCCATCGACCTCCAGGACCATGGCTGTATTGATTTTACTTCGGATCATCGTGATCAACGATCGTCGGCGGTATGCTATATACCTGGTGGGGCGATCTCCAGAATAGATGGGATAGGAAAAAATCTCATTATATTCCTTGTACATCATTGAAATTGAATACAAAATTTTCACTGGTAGTATTTTTTAAGATGCACGGCGTTCCAGGGGTATTGATCCGGAATACCGTTAGGATGTTCCAGTTCGTAGGCTCCTTTAGTTAGCCATCTGGATACTCTGAAGGGGCCTTCCCAGTTCGGACCAAAAACGCCAGTGTGGGTTTGAATCTTCTTGAGGACGAGATCGCCCACTTGGAATCTTCTTTCTTTGACCTTTGAATTGAAGAACTTCTCGGCTCTGCTTTTGTGGATTGTGTTCTTCATTTCTGAGGTCAGCCGTCGTTCTTCGAGCATGTCGAGGTCGATCCGTCGGGCCACATCATTGTCGGTCGTTATCTCCTGTTCGGTTCGATGGCTGAGGACGGCGATCTCCGAAGGAATCACTGCTTCTGTTCCGAAGGCGAGGGCGAATGGGGTTTCTCCGGTTGAATTACGGGTCGTCGTTCGGTATGACCACAAAACATCTGGGAGCTCGTTCGCCCATCGTCCTTGCCTGGATTCGAGTCGTGCTTTAATTGTGTGTTTAAGGATCTTGTTCACTGCTTCTACCTGCCCGTTCGTCTGAGGGTGATAGGGTGCTGAGAACTACCTTCTGATTCCCCACTTCGCACAGAATTGCATGACTTCTAAGCAGTCGAATTGCTTTCCGTCGTCGGAGATGATGGCCTGGGGCAGACCAAAACGGCATATGATGTTTTTCCAGATAAACTTGATCACTTGTTCCTGGCCGATCTTGTTTAGTGGCTCGGCCTCTGCCTACTTGGTGAAATAGTCGACCCCTACGATAGCAAACTTACAGCCCCCTGGAGCCGTTGGCAGGGGGCCAATAAGGTCGATGCCCCATTGTGCGAATGGCCAAGGGATTACATGGAGGTGAGCTGTTCGGGGGAGAGTTTGATGTTTGGGCCCATTATCTGACACCTGTGACACGATCTGGCATAGGCGATCGCATCCTTCTGAAGTGATGGCCAGAAGAAACCTTGCCTGGTTGTCTTATGGATGAGAGCTCGCCCGTCCGCATGGTTTCCGCAAATCCCGTCATGGATCTCGGCTAAAACGAGCCGACCTTCCTCTGGTGTAATACACTTGAGGAGGGGAAGGCTGAAGGCTCGTTTGTAAAGCTGGTCGTCCAATAGGGTATATCTGGTCGCACGGAGCTGGAGTTGGCGAGATTTAACACGATCGTCAGGGATCGTTCCGTCCTTTAAGTATTTGATGAATGGAGTCATCCAGTTCTCCTCGGCGATGGAAATCGTGGTGACCAGGCTTCTGTCGATCGTCGGCCTTGCTGACTTTGTGATTTGGATATTGGAGAAGTCGGCTGCCCCATCCGATGATGCTAGTTTGGAAAGAGCATTGGCGTGGGAGTTGTGCTCTCTCGGGACTTGTTCGATTAGCAGTTCTTCAAATTTTGTGCACATTTCGGCGACCAGCTCTTGGTATTTGACCATCTTTTCGCCGCGTGCCTCATATTCTCCTTTGACTTGGTTCACAACCAAAAGGGAGTCCATGAAGATATGGAGGCGACGAACATCTAGGGCGAGGGCTAGATCGAGCCCGCCTACCAAAGCTTCGTATTCAGCTTCATTATTGGTCGCACGAAAACCGAAACGTACAGCATTAGTGAAACTTTGACCGTCGGGGCTGATGAGGACAATCCCTGCCCCTGCTCGCGAGTTGGTCGCCGAGCCATCCACATATAATTTCCAGGCCGGTCGGCCGATCTGGGTCGGACTGTGAGGGAAAGTTAATTCCACCACGAAGTCCGCCAGAGCTTGGCCTTTGATCGCCGTGCGAGGAGCGTAAGTAATACCGTATTGAGCGATCTCCAGCGACCATTTGAGGAGTCGCCCGTTGGTGTCCGGTCGGTGTAGGACTTGCCTTAGAGGCAGAGTTGTTAGGACTTCCACTTGATGATCGAAGAAATAATCCCTCAGCTTACGAACACTCATGACAAGGGCATATGCGATCTTCTCCAATGGTGTATAGCGTGTCTCAGCGTCGTGGAGCGCCTGGATAACATAGTAGATCGGCAAGTGGGCTTGTCCCTCTGCTCGCACTAGAACGGCACTCAGCGCGACCTCCGAAGCTGCTAGGTAAAGGAATAATTTTTCACCGGGGATCGGCTTTGCCAGGATCTGGGGGTTAGATAGATATTCCTTTATCTTGGCGAACGCTATCTGGCTTTCCTTCGTCCATGCGAACTTCTTGTTTTTGATGGTTGCGAAGAAAGGCTTGCTTTTATCGCCGAGCCGTGATATGAAACGGTTGAGGGCGGCTAGACAACCTGTGAGGCATTGCACCTGCTTGATGTTTCGCGGTTCCTGCATGTCAAGGATCACCTGTATCTTGGTGGGGTTCGCCTCGATCCCCCTTTGTCTCACGATGTGCCCCAGGAATTTCCCGGAGCCCACCCCGAAGTTGCATTTCTTGGGGTTCAGTTTCATGTTAAACTTCTCAAGGATGGCGAACGTCTCGGCGAGATCGTTGAGGTGATCTTCCTTCTTGAGGCTTTTAACCACGATGTCGTCAATGTAGACCTCCATGGTTTTGCCGATCTGATCGGCAAACATTCTGTTGACTAGTCGCTGGTAGGTTGCCCCTGCGTTTTTCAAGCCGAACGGCATTCGGACCCAAAAGTATATGTCTTTTTCCGTGTGGAAAGATGTGTGTTTTATGTCTTCCTCCGCCATTGGGATTTGATGATATCCGGCGAAGGCATCCATAAATGACATCATTTCACCTGCCGTACTATCGACCAAGTGATCAATATGAGGCATCGGAAAGTGATCTTTTGGACATGCCGCGTTGAGGTCGGTGAAGTCAATGCATAACCTCCAGGATCCAGTTGGCTTTTTGATGAGAACCGCGTTGGCGACCCATTGTGGTTCGTCTGTGGCTACTCCGATTAATTTGTTGTTGAGTAACTTCTGGACTTCTATGTCGAGCGCCGCGTACTTCTCGGGACCGAACTTCCTACGCTTTTGGTGAACAGGCTTCATTGCCTGGTCGATCTTCAGATAATGGCAAGCATGTTCGGGACTTATGCCAACCATATCTTGATGCGACGAGGCAAAGACTCCGATGTTCCTACGTAGCAAGTTGATCAGATCCCCCTTTAATTCGTGGTCGATGCTTGCGCCGATCTGTACTTCCCGTTCTGGATGAACCGGATCCATCGTAATACTTTCCAACTCTTCGACAGGGACGGTCGCCTCACGTTTGGTGCGATCTCCGGACTCGGTCCTTGGATCGATGTCGAGACTTGTCTCGAAACCGATCCTTGGCTCGATGTCGTCCGTCAATTGATGAGCGATGGCGTCCCCTAAGTCGGGTTGGTACGATGTGCTCGGCTCGTCGATCTCCATGTGTTGATCGTCGATCGCTTCAATGTTACATATAGTATGGGAAGTATTGAAAGAAGTAACAACATAGGAGTAATTCAAACATCTTTTTGCCATTAGCTGATCTCCTTTTACATTACCGACCGTCCCATCGGCAGTGGGGAATTTGATACAGTAAAAGAAAGATGAGGTGACCGACTCAAAGGTTTCTAAAAAGGGGCGACCTAGGTGTAATACCCGAGATTTATGTTATGTAATTAGAACTTGTGACATTGTTATTGTTGCACTTTTATCTGAGTATTATTCTCCGTATTTCATAATCCGATGTTGTTGAGCGTATGATTTCATGAATGTGATTTAAAAATTGTAATTCTGTGCATGTAGCGCACGCTATCGGCTATGTGTAGCGTACGCTAACATGGATCCATAGCGCACGCTACAAAGGAACATTAGCGCACGCTATGCGTGGTCAATATGATTGAGACGTGTGGTAGGTGAGATCAGGCCGGGGATCTTGGTCGGATTGTGTCGGGATGAACCTGTACGTCTTTCGGGAAAAGCCAAGTCAACGCCTTAGCGCACGCTACTGACATGAGGATAGCGCACGCTAAGTGCTGAGTACAGTGAGGTCAGTAAGTCGTTAGCGCACGCTACGAGAATGGACTAGCGCGCGCTAATAACCATTTCCTATAAATAGGACAACATCCTTTTCGTAATTTCAGTCCTTTCTTCTCCCACATCCGAATCCTTATACTTAGAGTATTACTCTCTTCATCCTAAACACTTCATATCAACATCCTAGCTCGTGATTGAAGATCGTATATCATTGGAGATTGGGGTTCAAGCCTTCGGTGTTGGATTGCTTCGAATTTCCTCCTTGTTCTTCACTACTTTGAGGTAGGTGATTCTTCACCAATAATAGTAGTATTCTGAAGGACGTTTGATCATGCTTATCTTGTCAGTTAGATTCTTAAGTAGTCGAACATCATGTGTTAGAAGGATATTTTCGATGTTTCGATACTTATTCACCGTATAAACCATTGAACCTCTTGGTGTTTGAACTCCTAGCATATTCTGAAGCTTCAAACCAATTTGTGATCAGTAGACGGATATTACCTAGTTGTTACGTTTTACACATTGGAATCATGCGTTTTGGAACGTAGGATGAACGGAACTTAGAATATTTTCTTGAAGATCAAGATGAATGATGGCGTAGTAATGATGATACGTATCCTTGTATCTCGTAGTCGTTTAATCCGTATAGAACTTTCACAAACCTTATGAGCATGATATGCACGGGGATGACATGTATTATCACCATAGAATTTTTGAGTTCATCACCATTAGAACAAGTTTTCTGTCAGTAGTAATCTGCCATGCACGGTTAGCGCACGCTAACATACGTAAGTTAACGTGCGCTATCGGGGATAAGTTAACGCACGCTACTTTTGGTACGTAATGTACGTTATGATATCAGTCGAGTCAGTCGGCTGATCAAAGAGAACTGTAAGTCCATGGCTAGCGTACGCTAGGCTTAGATGATAGCGTACGCTAACATGCAGGCTTAGCGCACGTTACGTAGAGTACGTAGCGTACGCTAAGTAGTTCAGGCAGATTGTTTATTTTGAGCTTTTGGCCGTAGACCGAATTGCTAGGCAATCGTTCAACTTGAGATGATTTGTATATCATTCCTTTTGTTAAGGTTCTAGCTTGCTATGTTGATCGAAGGAGGCGGCCTTTGAGTGTGTTGAGATCATTAAAGTGTTTCGTTCTTGCCATCTTCGAGGCAAGTATCGTAATATGTTAATATTGGTATTTTGAGCATGCGTGTGATTATTCATGTTGTTGAACATGAGATTTATTTCGTTGAATTGTCATGATATTCGTTATCTAGTGTTTGTATGTTCATGTTGATGGACATGGTGATTTGGCATATATGTTATGCATGAGTTATGTTTGTGTTTGTTGTGCGATCTATGCTGAGGGCGCTGGATCGGATGTCCACCTCGTGTTGGTCCGACGGGATCATCTTGGGATCTAGGCTGAGGGCGCTGGATCATTGGACGGGTTATTTCCACCTCGTGTTGGTCCGACGGGATCATCTTGGGATCTATGCTGAGGGCGCTGGATCATTGGAATACCCATGCTGTGTTAATGGAATCTTGTGGATTCGCATTATCGGATTCCGGTAGCGGAAGTCCGTGTGATGTATCTTGTTATGTATTGTTGATGCATATTTGATTCGTTTAAATGATACTTGTACTAGCATCGTTTTGCTAACCCCTTCGGGGGTGGACATTTGTTTTGATGTTCAGGTAGTCGAGGAGCAGAAACAATGTACAAGATCGACGTGACGACGAATGGGTTCAGTGATGTTTGTTGTTGTTGGTGATTTGTTTTCTTGGTTTGATTCCAGTACTCGAGTACGCGTGTCTTATTAATATTATTTCGATATGGTTGTATTAATTACTCGTTGAACCAGTTGTACGGTTTTGTAAACTTGAATTTCCGTGATGTTGATGTTCTATATTTACATTTCTTTTAAATTAGCCTTGTAAATCCTTACTTAAGGGGTTTACGGCGCTGTAATTATTCCGAATATCTCAGGGTGTTACAGAATATGGTATCGGAGCTAATATTTATGGATATCTTGGCAGTCGGGTTTTAAGTTGGGTCTGTTTACGTCATTGATTTACGAGTCGTTCGTAACATCACTGTTCAGCCAAAAGTCGTCATGTGGACCGTGGTTGTAAGTCTCCTAATCTCTTCTACTACCGTTTTACTTAATTACTGTTTTTTGAGTATTGACGGGCTTTATTTCGAATACTTTGTCCTGGATATTGAGGAATTGTGTTTACAGTATGTTGAGAGGAGGACGTGGACGCGGACGCGGTCGTGGACGCGAACGGGGTAACATGAGACAGGAGGATTCCGCAACTACCCTGCATTATCGCCTAGTCGAACCGATTCCCATTCTCGAGGGCGAAGGATCGCGAATGACGACGCAAATCCTAACATGCCGGGAGTGCTTCAACAGTGGTGGCGCAGATAAACCGGCCGCCAGTAGTCGGCCGCATGCAGACGGCGATGGGACAAAGAGACCACGAGGATAACCGGGAGACAAATGGCTTGGCCGGGGTGGTCAAATTGCACCCACCAAAATTTGACGGATCTCACGAGGCACTTACTTGGGATCACCGGTCAAGGAGTTAGAGAAGATATTCGGTCTTAATTGTCCCGAGGACCTAAGGTTCCCATTGCCCAAGATTTTCTCGACCGGGAGGCCTTTGATTGGTGGGAAGCTATTCGACCCGAGAATCATAATGCGGATTGGACGGAATTCAAACTAATGATGGAAGCATGATTGTCCTCGTCCCAGCTAGAGAGGCAAAGATCCGAGAGTTTTTCTCACCACAGAGTTCGGAAGCATCTATGATGATGTAATCAAAACTTTTAATCATCACCGACTTGTGTGCGACACTTGGTCGAACGGAGGCAGAAAAGATTTTTCATTTCGATATGCGGATGAAGCCGGAGATTCAGCAGTACATGTCCGGGTTCGAGTGTACTAGGTTGCGACAGTATCAAGACAAAGCGCTGGCCTACGACATGAAAGAGGCGGCGGTGGAGAAATCAGTGGAGGCAAAGAAGTAGAAGGTGACCGGCAACTTTTCAGAAAACAAGAGTGGTGGGCCCCGCAAGGGCCAGTCTTCCTTTTATTCAGCTAGGAAACCTCCACAACCTTCTAGAGGCGGAAAGAAGTTCCGAACTACATCAGCAGTTTCGGACGCATCAAAGAAATGCTACAATTGTGGTCGAGCAGGGCATATTCGACGTGACTGCCCCGCATCTTCTGTGACTTGTTACGATTGTGGACAAGAAGGGCACCGTGCGGCCTTCTGTGGAGCTTCTACTAGATCCTTTGGTACTCGCACTCCAGCGCCAGTTCCGAAGGAGACAAGTGTGAACCAGACGCAGCAGAGTGGATTTCAGCAATAGAACGTTGGGAAGAGATAGACATCCAGTGCTGGGTCCGTTCCTCCGCGCCTGTACGAGATGAGGAAATCTGACGATCAGAACACTGCTGTTGCATCAGGTACGATTCAGATCCTTTTGCAACCAGTTAGTGTTTTATTCGATTCCGGAGCTACACATTCTTTCGTATCATTGAACTGTGTAAATCGTTTAAGAATCTCGTGCTTATTTTATTGTGAACCATATGTTGTGGGTTTGCCGAGTGGAGAGAGAATTGTGGGAACCCTAGAGGCTAGAGATTTTCCAGTGTCTATAGGAGGGAGAGATTGGCCATCGAATCTTATTGTAGTTGACATCTACGGTGACGATTTAATTCTCCGAGACGATTGGCTCAACCGTTATGGAGCTATTCTGAATTACCGAGAGAGAGTCATTTCTATCATTGCTGATGACGGATCTGAACACTTATTCCGAGGATGGAGACCAGGAAGCTCGGGAAAATTGATCAAAGCAATGAAAGCCGTGAAATTACTGAAGCAGGGATGTCACGGACTTTGGTGCTATGCCATGAGGAAAGAGGAAGGAGTAGAGCTCTCGTCTATTTCAATTGTGAATGAGTTCTCAGATGTATTTCCTGACGAACTACCTGGGTTACCTCCTCAGAGAGAAGTGGAATTCACTATCGAATTAGAGCCAGGAGCAGCTCCTATTTCCAGAGCACCATACCGCATGGCGCCAACCGAGATGTATGAACACAAGAAGCAACTGGAGGAATTGTTACAGAAGGGCTATATTCAACCTAGCGTTTCTCCTTGGGGAGCGCCCGTTCTCTTTGTCCAGAAGAAAGACGGATCCCTCCGACTGTGTATTTATTACAGGGAGCTCAACAAGATGACGATCAAGAATAAGTACCCTATACCTCGGATCGACGACTTGTTTGATCCACTGCAAGGGGCAAGGGTATTCTCGAAGATTGACTTGCGATCAGGATACCACCAGTTGAGAATTAAGGAATCGTATATACCGAAATCTGCTTTCAGATCCCGGTACGGGCATTATTAATTTGTAGTAATGCCATTTGGACTTACCAATGCTCCTGCGGTATTCATGCAATTGATGAATCGGGTATTCTTGGAATACTTGGATAAATTTGTGGTCGTCTTCATTGATGACATCTTGATATATTCGAAGGACGCAGAGGAGCATGCCGAACATTTGCGTGTGGTTTTGAGCACTTTGAGGAAGGAACAGCTGTATGCAAAGCTTTCAAAATGCGAGTTCTGGCTCATGGAGGTAACTTTCCTCGGGCATGTGATATCACCGATTTGAGTTCAAAGTGGACCCAAAGAAAGTCGAAGCAATCTTGGAATGGGAAGCTCCTAATAACGTGAAGGAAGTCCGGAGTTTCTTAGGACTTGCTGGATATTATCGCCGCTTTGTAGAGGAATTTTCCAAAATTGCTCGCCCGCTCACTCAGCTGTTACAGAAAACTCAAAAGTTTAAGTGGGATGAGAAATGCCAGGCTGGTTTTGATGAACTTAAGAAGAGACTGACAACAACACCTATATTAGCATTACCAGATGGAACTGATGGATTCATGGTGTCTGCCGACGCTTCAAATCAGGGTCTGGGATGTGTGTTGATGCAAAAAGATAAGGTGATTGCCTATGCTTCTCGGCAGCTGAAACCATACGAGGTCAATTACCCGACTCATGATCTGGAGTTAGCAGCTGTAGTCTTTGCATTGAAAATTTGGAGACATTATTTATACGGCACTCATTGTTAGATCTTTACCGATCATAAGAGCCTCAAGTACATTTTCAGTTAGAAAGAATTAAACATGAGGCAGAGAAGGTGGCTGGAATTGATCAAGGATTACGACTTGGAGATTCTCTATCATCCGGGAAAAGCAAACGTAGTAGCTGATGCCTTGAGCCATAAACCTGTTTCTCTTCGAGTGTTGGAAGCACTTACATCCCAAACCAGTATTCAACGGGAACTGATCCGCGAGGGGATTGAAGTATGGGCACCAGGAATCCAAGGGCAACTTTATGTGATGGAACTGACTTCATCACTAGTCGAGGAGATCAAGTCTAAGCAGTTGGACGATTCTCTGATCCTTCGATTATGTGATGAAGTAAAGAAAGGAAAAGCCCGTGATTCGTGATACAAGATGATGGAGTTCGAGATTTCGTGAGTCGACTTTGCGTTCCCGATGATGATGATTTGAGACGGACTATTCTGAAGGAAGCTCACAGCGCGCCCTATTCTATTCACCCGGGCAGCAGTAAGATGTATAAGGATTTAAAACAAAATTTCTGGTGTGGGAATATGAAGAAGGACGTAGCAGAGTACGTTTCGAAGTGCTTAACTTGTCAGCAAGTTAAGATTGAACATCAGCCACCTGCCGGAATGTTAAGGCCGCTTCCGATCCCTGAATGGAAGTGGGAGGACATCTCGATGGATTTCATCACCAGTATGCCAAGGACTAGAACGGGAATGAACATGATTTGGGTTATATTTGATCGACTAACCAAGTCGGCTCATTTCCTAGGAATTAAAGATACATGGGGACCCGAGAGATTGGCACGAGTATTTATTGCGGAGATAGTCAGATTGCATGGGACGCCGAAGACCGTTATTTCGGATCGAGATGGTCGCTTCGTGTCGCACTTCTGGAAAGCAGTTCACAGGGCTTTGGGGACTGAGCTCAACTTTAGTACGGCTTATCATCCCCAAACGGACGGTCAGTCCGAAAGGACTCTTCAAACAGTAGAAGACATGCTTAGAGCTTGTGCGTTGGATTGGTCAACTGATTGGGAAGTTCACTTGCCCTTGATCGAATTCACCTATAACAATAGTTGGCATGCTTCAATTAAGATGGCACCATTTGAAGCTTTGTACGGGAGAAGATGTCGATCGCCCCTGTGCTGGGATGATTCTTCGGACTTGATCAGGACGGAACCGGAATTGATAATTCAGACTCAAGAGAAGATAGCTTTGATTCGAGAAAGACTGCTGACTGCCCAGAGTCGACAAAAGTCTTATGCAGACGTACGTCGTCGTCCTCTAGAGTTCGACGTTGGGGAACATGTACTATTCAAGGTGTCTCCTACACGAGGGATTTTCCGTTTTGGGAGGAGAGGTAAGCTAAGTCCGAGATATATCGGACCATACGAGATCCTCGAGAGAGTTGGAGATTTAGCATACAGGTTGGCCTTACCGCCATCGCTGAGTCACGTTCACAATGTGTTTCACGTATCCCAACTGCGGAAGTATGTACCGGACCCCAGTCATGTCATTGATTTCGACGAGATCTAGATAGCTAATGATGGCACCTTCGAAGAGAGACCAATCAAGATACTTGAGAGTCGGATCAAACAGTTGAGGAATAAACCAATACACTTGGTTAAAGTACAATGGTCACGACACGGAGTCGAAGAGGCCACTTGGGAAACAGAGGACAGTATGAAGACTAGATATCTGGAGTTGTTTTCATCTTAAGTTTCGGGACGAAACTTCTTTTTAGGAAGGGAGGATGTAATACCCTAGATTTCTGTTATGTATTTAGAACTTGTGACATTGTTATTGTTGCACTTTTATCTGAGTATTATTCTCCGTATTTCATAATCCGATGTTGTTGAGCGTATGATTTCATGAATGTGATTTAAAAATTGTAATTCTGCGCATGTAGCGCACACTATCGGCTATGTGTAGCGTACGCTAACATTGATCCATAGCGCACGCTACAAAGGAACATTAGCGCACGCTATGCGTGGTCAACATGATTGAGACGTGTGGTAGGTGAGATCAGGCCGGGGATCTTGGTCGGATTGTGTCGGGATGAACCTGGACGTCTTTCGGGAAAGGCCAAGTCAACGCCTTAGCGCACGCTACTGACATGAGGATAGCGCACGCTACGTGCTGAGTACAGTGAGGTCAGTAAGTCGTTAGCGCACGCTACGAGCATGGACTAGCGCGCGCTAATAACCATTTCCTATAAATAGGACAGCATTCTTTTCGTAATTTCAGTCCTTTATTCTCCCACATCCGAATCCTTATACTTAGAGTATTACTCTCTTCATCCTAAACACTTCATATCAACATCCTAGCTCTTGATTGAAGATCGTATATCATTGGAGATTGGGGTTCAAGCCTTCGGTGTTGGATTGCTTCGAATTTCCTCCTTGTTCTTCACTACTTTGAGGTAGGTGATTCTTCACCAATAATAGTAGTATTCTGAAGGACGTTTGATCATGCTTATCTTGTCAGTTAGATTCTTAAGTAGTCGAACATCATGTGTTATAAGGATATTTTCGATGTTTCGATACTTATTCACCGTATAAACCATTGAACCTCTTGGTGTTTGAACTCCTAGCATATTCTGAAGCTTCAAACCAATTTGTGATTAGTAGACGGATATTACCTAGTTGTTACGTTTTACACATTGGAATCATGCGTTTTGGAACGTAGGACGAACGGAACTTAGAATATTTTCTTGAAGATCAAGATGAATGATGGCGTAGTAATGATGATACGTATCCTTGTATCTCGTAGTCGTTTAATCCATATAGAACTTTCACAAACCTTATGAGCATGATATGCACGGGGATGACATGTATTATCACCATAGAATTTTTGAGTTCATCACCATTAGAACAAGTTTTCTGTCAGTAGTAATCTGCCATGCACGGTTAGCGCACGCTAACATACGTAAGTTAACGTGCGCTATCGGGGATAAGTTAACGCACGCTACGTTTGGTACGTAACGTACGTTATGATATCACCGAGTCGATCGGCCGATCGAGAGAACTGTCGATCCATGGCTAGCGACGCTAGGCTTAGACGATAGCGCACGCTAACAGCGTGCTTAGCGCACGGTACGTAGAGTACGTAGCGTACGCTAAGTAGTTCAGGCAGATTGTTTATTTTGAGCTTTTGGCCGTAGACCGAATTGCTAGGCAATCGTTCGACTTGATATGATTTGTATATCATTCCTTTTGTTAAGGTTCTAGCTTGCTACGTTGATCGAAGGAGGCGGCCTTCGAGTGTGTTGAGATCATTGAAGTGTTTCGTTCTTGCCATCTTTGAGGCAAGTATCGTAATATGTTAATATTGGTATTTTGAGCATGCGTGTGATTATTCATGTTGTTGAACATGAGATTTATTTCGTTGAATTGTCATGATATTCGTTATCTAGTGTTTGTATGTTCATGTTGATGGACATGGTGATTTGGCATATATGTGATGCATGAGTTATGTTTGTGTTTGTTGTGCGATCTATGCTGAGGGCGCTAGATCGGATGTCCACCTCGTTTTGGTCCGACGGGATCATCTTGGGATCTAGGCTGAGGGCGCTGGATCATTGGACGGGTTATTTCCACCTCGTGTTGGTCCGACGGTATCATCTTGGGATCTATGCTGAGGGCGCTGGATCATTGGAATACCTATGCTGTGTTAATGGAATCTTGTGGATTCGCATTATCGGATTCCGGTAGCGGAAGTCCGTGTGATGTATCTTGTTATGTATTGTGGATGCACATTTGATTCGTTTAAATGATACTTGTACTAGCATCGTTTTGCTAACCCCTTCGGGGGTGGACATTTGTTTTGATGTTCAGGTAGCCGAGGAGCAGGAAAACAGCCACAGTACCGATGTGACGACGAAGGGGTTCAGTGATGTTTGTTGTTGTTGGTGATTTATTTTCTTGGTTTGATTCCAGTACTCAAGTACGCGTGTCTTATTAATATCATTTCGATATGTTTGTATTAATTACTCGTTGAACCAGTTGTACGATTTTGTAAACTTGAATTTCCGTGATGTTGATGTTCTATATTTACATTTCTTTTAAATTAGCCTTGTAAATCCTTACTTAAGGGGTTTACGGCGCTGTAATTATTCCGAATATCTCGGGGTGTTACACTAGGAACCCATTATAGATGCTGGGCCTATCTATGATTACAAAACTTAGGTTCCTAGTAATCCTAACCTTGGGATCATAAAAGCATATTAGCTCGACGGAGAGATTAATCCTCCCGTAGGCTTGGACCGTGTTGTCGCCAAACTCTTGGAGCACGGTGTCGAAAGGCTTGATGAATTTGATTAAGTTGCCGATTTGGTCTAGGGCGGATTTGAATATGATGTTACAGAAACTCCCATTGTCGACCAGTATGCGATCGACCGTCTTCCCAAGGATACAGGCGGAGATCACCAGTGCATCCTCTTTGGGGCATTGCACTCCCTCCCTGTCTTTGTTGGAGAAGGTGATGAGTGCGTCTTTAGAGATGGTCGGCTCCGGAGGTACCACGACATGGACCCCGGCGAACGTTCTCAGCTCGGCCTTTCGCTTCCTGTTTGACATGGTGGAAAACGGGGAAAGGCCCCCGAGGTTTCCATCTCCCGCTTGGAGCATGTTGATCCGACCGCCAGGGTTGATCGGAGGGACCGATTCATCCGAGTACTCCGGCTCATGCTCAATTCTGGCGACTGGATTGGGGGGAGTTCTTTCGCGTTGTCGGCGCTCGCGCCCTCCGGTCCTTTCCGTCCTGGGCTCTGGCTTGGTGACCAAGTTGTCCAGTTTGCCCTCCTCAAACAGTCGCCAGAGCTGTCTGAGGAGGTCGCGGCATTGGCTGGTGTTGTGGCCGGGACTTTTATGGTAGGCACAGAATTTGCTACGATCTAGATGACCGTGGTCCCTTATCGGCTTTAGTTTGGAAAGCCACTCGCGACCCTTGATTGTGTTGAAGATGTGGGCCGGGGACAAGTTGAGGTTGTGGAGAAGGTGGACCTCTACATCCTCGAAGGCTTTGAACTCGCCAGGCGGCTTTGAGACCGCCTTTCTGGGCTTGGCGACCGCCTTCTTCTGGACATGGGAAGGTGCCTTTCCTTCTTCGGATGGTCCCTCGTCTAAGCGGAGTGAGAGCATCCTCTGCCTGGCCAGGAAATCGGCGGCTTTGCCGCGGAAAACCGAGTAGGTCGGGGGGATATCCTTTGTGAGGTGCCTGAACATGGGCGAGCGTCCGTGGAATCCGCTCATGACTGAGTTGAGAGCGAGCTCTTCGCTGATGGGCTCGCCGGTGAGGACTATCTCGTCTACCCGGTCGATGTAATCTTCGTCTGACTCGTCCTTCCCCTGCTTGATTTTCATCATGCGGTGGGGGCCTTCACGGAGAGCGACTTTGTCGGCGAAGTACGACGTGAAGTCTCTTGCCAGCTTCTCAAAGCAGTTGATTGAGCGAGGTGGTAGTGAGACGTACCACCTGTGGGCGAGGTCGCCTAGTGTTAATGGGAACATTCGACACTTGGTCGCATCTGATGCTCCACATCCGGTCATGTAGATCCGGAATTTGCTCAAGTGGGTTTCCGGATCTGATCTCCCCTCATATAGAGGTGTTTGTGGGGGATTGATCGCCGGTTGGACTGGGGCGAGCTCGATCTGAGTCGCGAGTGGTTCGCTTGATCCAACGATCGATCTCCTAGCGCCTGCCCCATTTTCCAGGAGCGCCTTCACCTTGTCCAGCTGGCGTTGCATGGCAGCGATCGCCGTCGCCTGACTGCTCGCCGAGTGGCTCTCAGAGTGCGAACCAAGGCGATCGTGTACTGATCCCCTAGCCCCGTGGTGAATGACGAGCTCCCTCCCAGTGGGTTCCTTCCTCCGGCGAGCAGGGCCTCGCTGACCGACCTGTCTCCTGGGAGTCGGATACGCCGAACTCCTGGTAAAGGATTCGGATACCGATGTCTCCCGGCTGGGGCCTGAGTGCCCAGGTCACCATGAGGGATCGCTCCCCAGGCGGCTGAAGACGGAATCGTCCTGCCTTACGAGAGCCTTCTCCTGTGGCTCGGGGCTTTCTGTCGATTTCTCGACATAAATCCCCTTGAGCTTCTGTTTGCTCGCCCTGCGGTTAGCTGACGGAGTGATGGTGGGCGAATCGCGGGCCCTTTGTCGTTCCCTGAGGATGGCTATAGCCTCCTCAATCTGTTCCGATGTCTGGAACTGATCGAGTGAGAGGCTAGAACTGTCCCTCGGGGGCGGGAGTGAGAGCCTAGCGTCGCCACGGTCGCCTTCCGCCGTGGGCTGGGATTCGGTCCGGGCCGGAACGAGATTTCCGGCGGATCTTAGGGTGGCTCTCTTGGAAGTCGTAGCAGAAGTCATTTTTCGGAAGCTTTTTTTTTGTTGAAGAACAGTGAGTGTTTCTTCAAGTATATGTCCGGAGAACAGTGAGTATTCTTCGAGACGGTAGGAATAAAAATGAAGGTTTTGAGAGCCCCCTTCCTCTAGCGCCAATTGTTGTTACCCAAGATATTATCCGGAGATAGTATTGCTGGAATGATCAAGTAACAAACAAATGCGAGAACACTACCGTGAGAAAAAAGATAAAACAAGATTTGCCGGGGTTGTTAATCCCGGGCTTGAATGCTCTCGCGAGATGTTATTAATAAATATACTGTCGAGTACAAATATTAATGTTAGAATCTATTACAAGGACTGTAAAGACTTCTAGTTATCTAGGCTGTAGAGCGCGTAGATTGCCGGAAGAACCAGATAAGTGAATCTGCGAGTTCTTGCTTGGGATATATGATGAATGTGTATGAATATCACTATGAATGCATAAGTGGTTGCCAAAAGAGTCTTTGATTTTCCCTTTTGTGTGTATTTTGCACTGAATTCTCCTTTGGCTGTAGCAGTGAGTTCTCTATTTATAGGGGACAAGGTAGTTGGGACCTCTCAGGCGATCGCGGGCGACCGCCGTTTTCTATATTATAATAAGGTGGCCGATCGTCCCGTCACGTGGGGCTGTTCCCTTAAAGTCTGGGGCCGCTGCTGGAGCCAGCTATGCGAGCCAATGGGAGGCCAGCACGCGTCCTAGGTAGCTGTCCGGAGAGGACCCACTTTGTACCTTTCGGCGGCCTTGTCGGTAGGTGTGGCAGGTGACAGGCTGGGTCAAAGATCCTATCTGTCGGTATCCTTTGAAGATCCGCACGTGGGCCACGGTCCAAGATTCGGTCTTCCCGAGGAGGACCCACTTTGTACCTTTCGGCGGCCTTGTCGGTAGGTGTGGTAGGTGACAGGCTGGGGTCAAAGATCCTATCTGTCGGTATCCTTTGAAGATCCGCACGTGGGCCACCATCCAAGATTCGGTCTTCGACGACTTTGACGGATGTTGGATCCATACGTGGCACGAGATGATCGCCTCTGGTTCGCTCATTAAAGACGATCGTCAGATATCAGAAGACGATTGATGGGTACCAAAAGACGGTCGCCGTATTGTGCCGAACTCTAGGAGATTGTCCAGAGTATGTCTTCCATGGTTGGTTTCTCTGATCGTGATGACGATCGCCTATAGAGGCGTTTTAATCGCCGCACAACAACGTGTTAGCTGTTGTGCAATGTATTGCGTACCGAACGTGTGTTATGTTGGTTGTGTGTCGTTGATTGATGATAGTTGTTGAGAGTGTTGAGATTATGTTATGTGCGTGTGACGTACGATTTTGTGGTGATCAACGTGATTGATTAACTGTGCTCATTGTTGTATGTAATTTGAATGTGAATGTGGTGTGCTGGAACGCTAAGTTCACTCGTGTGGGTTCGAAGGGGCCTACGAGGATTCATGGCACAGGTCCATGGGATCAGGGCATAGTGTATGGTGCTGAGGTCCAATCGTGCGGGTCTGACGAGGCCAACGATGATTCATGGCACAGGTCCATTGAATCAGGACACAGTACGTCCAACCGTGCGGGTTCGACGGAACCTACGGTGACACGTGACACAGGTTCACGAGGTCGGGACTGGTTGTTGTGATTGTTGTGTTGGCTCAATCCGTGTGGGTTTTTGAACCTACGGAGACTCGTGGCAAGCGATCACGGAGTCATGAGCATGATTGATTGTTGTGATTATTGTGTTGGCTCAATCCGTGTGGGTTGTTGAACCTACGGAGACTCGTGGCAAGCAATCACGGAGTCATGATCATGATTGATTGTTGTAATTGTTGTGATTGGTTTAGTCCGTGCGGGTTGTTGAACCTACGGAGACACGTGACAGGGGATCACGGTGTCACGAATCATGTTTTGTAAATCAAACTTTTTTTAAGAAAGTTTTAAGAAAAGAATGTTGGGCCGAGCCCCACGAGATTTATGGAAATGTTTTCGTACTGTAAATTGTTGAAATACAATTTGAGATTTGGGCTGAGACCCTAAGATTTTCGAAAGGTTTTGAAATTCTAAGAATTCCCGAGATGATAATCTTATTTTCGAATGCTTCATAGCCTATCTTCCCTTGCGAAAACCTCCCGGGAATATCTTGATACTTGATTTTTATATTTGATTCACGATTATTACTTGCTTGTTATATTTCGTATGATTTGATACTTGCACTAGTAAAACAGTCGAGTTTTACTAACCCCCGAGTAATCGGGGGGTGGATGTCTGTTTTGTGTCCAGGTACATGCAGATTTAGGGGAGCAGTCACAGGATTGGCACAAGAGGATGACGAGCTGCGATACTAATCATGAGTCAAGAGTTGTTTGATTTTTGGTTGTGTTGTCAGAGTTGATTTCAGTCTTCCGCTGTATTGTATTTCGACCCCTGTGTGGGTAATGTTGTTTAAGTCAGTTTTGTTGATTGGGTTGTGTGACCTCATCGGTCTGTGTATTCACGTGTAAGTGACCATAACGGTCTGTATTATTTTATTGTTTGACCCTGGTCGGGCAAGCATTTGGTTGTTTATGGATGTTTAGCCTCGTAGATCCTTGTGGAAAGGGTCTACGGCGTGTAATATTCCCATATGGTTTTGGGGGCGTTACATTTATGGTATCGGATCTTAGGTTGCGGAAACCTAGGCTGTCGGGTCGAGTCGAGTCATGATTTGTCGAGTAATGTGTTGTCTTGTCATTTGAGTCGCCAGGTGACAAGTTGAGTTGTGCGTAGTCACAACGCATTGGATATGTTGTCGGATGAGATTAGTATCGTGGGCAACCGTCATCTCCGTGCAGCCTGTGGACTTAAGTCTCCTCTTTTATGCATAATATCTGTGTTCATGATTTCATTTATGTGTGATATTTGTGGTGCATAATTTTATTTACACGGTGTTGTGTAATGAAGTTGTATTCGATACTTGGATACGCTGTACGTGTATAGAAATGGATGTATTGATGTTTGGCCCTTGAACCACCATGTGGGTTGGTATGGCGTGAAAGTTGTGAACCTTGATGGGTTTCACGATAGAGTTCGCGAGAGACTCCAATGAATGGTTTTGTTGCATATTTAAACGTGATGCCATGAGATGTATGTGATTGAATTGGCGATCCTGGTTGCCATTTGAGTATGTGGTTTTAAATTCGACTGTTTTTGGAATGTTGTAATTTTTGTCCGCTATGGGTAAGTTTGAGAATGTTTTCTGAAGGACTTTACAGTTTGAGAATTTTTGTAAAAATCGACTTTTGGAAAATATTTTGGTGGTACGGTCAAACCACGGTTTATATGGATTTTTAAAATTTGTTAAACTTTGACAAATGAGCCGTGTATTTTCAAATGACACAATCAGACGGTATTTGAAAAATGTGTTTTGAAGTACTTCGGACATTGTAAAATATTACCGTCGTTTTGGTTATGAACTAAAGGATTTTGGAAAATTTTTATTTTGCAGAACGATTTTTGGTTTTCGGAATTTTGAACTTCATATGTCCACGTGTTGGGGCAAGTTGTTGTGATAAGTTTGTGGTGTTGTTGTGCTCGCCGGAGAATGTTTCAGTGTTTTCTAAATGTTGAGATACATGGTTTTGATTTGATGATCGGGGTATTAAAAGTGTTTTCAAAAATTTCATTTCACCAAATTTTTCAAACTTGAGAATTTTAAAATTTTATTATTTGAATAACACCCCAGAAATATTTTATTTTTGTTGCTAGTGTTTGAACCCTATGATAAGTGTGTGGTTTTGACTGTGTTTGATTTGGTAAAATCCAAACATCTCTGTTGATGTGACTGTGTGAATTATTTTTGAATGAAGTTCTTAAATTACAGTGTTAGTTCGTGCACTGGTGTGATGACTTGGAGTTGATGTTTTATCGTGCTGCTATTTATCATCCTATGTTGACGTTGGGATGTTTGGTTGGTTGAGTTATTCTGAAAGTTTTTTTTTCACTAAGAGAAAGTGTCCTCATTTTTATCAAATGCGAAATGGTTCTCCAAAGTCTCGATGACGATGTTTCACGTTTGTACTTTTTGAAAGATGATACAAAAGATCAACCGGTGATTTTCTAATTTATTTTCAAAAGGAGGTTTTCGTTTTTAAAACCTATCCATTCCCGTTTGAGGGCTGGGTATGTATGTATGATGTTCGCGTTGTCGTTATGATGTTTGCTCCCGAGTATGATCGAATTGGTGGCATGAACGTCGAGGCGTTGCCACGCATTTGTTGTACTAGCCCTTTATGAGAGGTGTGAACTGGTGTTTACTGTTTATCGCCTCGTGGTGATTTGCGTGTTGTCGCACGAGTGTGAGCTGTTGAAGCTTGGGTTTGTACGTTTGTGTACACGTGTGATTGTTTCATGATGTTTGTAATTATGTGCTGGTTATCGTTCGGGCCGTTGAGGTCGCCGAACGATACCGTCGTTGTTGTAGTGTTTGTGTGTGTATTACTTTACGATGGTAATCGCTGTATATGATATGTGTTATGATTCTTTGTTGTGCTGAGTTGGCATCTCCGCTATATTGTTTTGTGACGTTATGCCCCATTATATCTAGCATTTGTATATTCGGTATGCCGATCCGAGGTGTTTCAACCGTGATGTGACGGGGCATGCACGTGTAAATTGTCCTTCTCGTCAGTAACGCGTTTCAAGTGCGGACTCGAGGGACACCGAATTCAGTTTTGCGAGTTGGCTACTGAGACTTTCGAAGTTCGCGCTTCAGCACATATATCAGGATCGGCTCTGAGAGACCCATGGGAGATTTTCCTGTCGGATGCTTTTTGTGTTGTGACCTTGTTTCCATTGTTGTGAGTTGCGGGGACGACATTTCTTTTATAAGAGGTCGGATGTAATACCCGTACTATATTTGACTTCTGCAGTTACTCATTCTAAATTCTATCGACTTGCACGTGTTCGTCGATACTTTTTGAACTTGTTTGATGTCTCAGTTGTCATCGTTCGAACTGGTTGTGACCTTGTTTCATATCGACCTGTTTATCATCGTGACCTTTCCGAGTTCGGTTCGATTCTTGTGAACCTTGTTTGGAAGTAACATCTTTCACTTTCTACCAGTTCTTTTAATGTCTGGAGTTGAAGTGGGGACTTCGGAGTCATTGTTCGGCTGTTGTCATTCGATCATTGTTGTTCAGTCATTGTTGTTCAATCGGGGTTGTCTGGCTGTTGTTGCCTGATCTCGTACTGCGGAGAATTTTAGTTCACCGTTAATCAACTGTTTCGAGTGTGGCCAAGTGGGTCACCGAGCCGTGCATTGCGAGATGGTAGTTGAGAGATTTAGGGATTGAGGTTGCGTCTCTGCTCCGAAAGGACACAGAAATGCCTAGTGTAGTTTTTGAGGACTTCGGCGTAGTCCGAATTGTTTGTGGTTGTCCTTGTGGATCGTTTGTGTGTTTATTTCCGTTTTCTTGATTGTGCGTGTTTCCTTATAATGGGTGCTTTGTGTTTTGTGATTGTTCGGATAATCGACTTGGTTGTATTATCAGTTTGATGACGCTTGTCACTTGTTGGTTTTATTACGACTCTATCGGTGGCGTTGTGTTGGTCGTCGTGGAGCGTGTTTTCACGCCGTATGTGTCTTTGCGTTTCTTGGAGCGTTTCGCCGTTGGGCGCGAGTTTTCGGTTTTTGTGTATCTCGTCGAGTTTTCCTGGCGGGGATATTGCTTCTCCCTACTTGTTTTAAGTTTCGGGACGAAACTTCTTTTAAGGAGGGTAGAATGTAATACCCGTAATTTTGATTTCCGGTAATTTCTTTTTTTCGGCGAAAGTCCATTTTAACGACTCTCTCATGACCGTTTTGTTATTTCGAGAATGATTAATTCTGCACTTTTTGTCATCCGAGTTCGTTTCGGTGTCGTTTTGTTGAGTTCCGTGCCTTTTGGCGACTTTTCCGCACTTGAGTTCGATTCTTGCGAATCTCGTTGGAAACTGCTGTTTCGAGTTTCCCGTAAGTCCGTTTAACTTTGTTAGAAGTGTTGTGAACTTCGGTTTGGTTATTCGATCACGTATCGTGATTTTCGGACGTTTTGGGCCATTTTCGTAATTTCCCAAAGTTTGGGGTAATTACCTTCCGTTGTCGAATTTCGACCCTTCGGGTGGTCGGAATCGTGTATTCTCTTAGCTCTTAGATTCGTCTTTGCGAGTACTTCGTAACCGTATCTTAGATTCGTATTCAGGTTCGGGTTTCGGGGTCATTCAGATCGTCGTTCTGATTCTTCATTTTGTGCCTGGAGGCTGCTGGCCGGACCTGGGCGAAACGGCTCTGAAAACGGCGCTTCCGAGCGCCGTGTCCTGCGCCGGGTTGGCCAGGACTGGCAGCCTGCCGAGACACGGCCAAGACACCCGGTGCTGGTGTGGGCTGTTTGCTGCACCGTGTCCGGCAGCAGTATATATATGACAGGACAGTCGGGTTTTTCATCATTTTTCTCACTCATTTCACGCTCTTCCGCGGCTGGAGCTTTGATGATCATGGAGGGATGTTGTTAGGTGTTAAATCCATGAAGTTCCTGAGTCCATAACATCGATTAATCATTCTATAACTTGCTCCGAGTTCGGTTCGATTCTTGTGAACCTTGTTTGGAAGTAACATCTTTCACTTTCTACCAGTTCTTTTAATGTCTGGAGTTGAAGTGGGGACTTCGGAGTCATTGTTCGGCTGTTGTCATTCGATCATTGTTGTTCGGTCGTTGTTGTTCGATCGGGGTTGTCTGGCTGTTGTTGCCTGATCTCATACTGCGGAGAATTTTAGTTCACCGTTAATCAACTGTTTCGAGTGTGGCCAAGTGGGTCACCGAGCCGTGCATTGCGAGATGGTAGTTGAGAGATTTAGGGATTGAGGTTGCGTCTCTGCTCCGAAAGGACACAGAAATGCCTAGTGTAGTTTTTGAGGACTTCGGCGTAGTCCGAATTGTTTGTGGTTGTCCTTGTGGATCATTTGTGTCTTTATTTCCGTTTTCTTGATTGTGCGTGTTTCCTTGTAATGGGTGCTTTGTGTTTTGTGATTGTTCGGATAATCGACTTGGTTGTATTATCAGTTTGATGACGCTTGTCACTTGTTGATTTTATTACGTCTCTATCGGTGGCGTTGTGTTGGTCGTCGTGGAGCGTGTTTTCACGCCGTATGTGTCTTTGCGTTTCTTGCAGCGTTTCGCCGTTGGGCGCGAGTTTTCGGTTTTTGTGTATCTCGTCGAGTTTTCCTGGCGGGGATATTGCTTCTCCCTACTTGTTTTAAGTTTCGGGACGAAACTTCTTTTAAGGAGGGTAGAATGTAATACCCGTAATTTTAATTTACGGTAATTTCTTTTTTTCGGCGATAGTCCGTTTTAACGACTCGCTCATGACCGTTTCGTCATTTCGAGAATGATTAATTCTGCACTTTTTGTCATCCGAGTTCGTTTTGAGTTCCGTGCTTTTTGGCGACTTTTTCGCACTTAAGTTCGATTCTTGCGAATCTCGTTGGAAACTGCTGTTTCGAGTTTCCCGTAAGTCCGTTTAACTTTGTTAGAAGTTTTGTGAACTTCGGTTTGGTTATTCGATCACGTATCGTGATATTCGAACGTTCTGGGCCATTTTCGTAATTTCCCAAAGTTTGGGGTAATTACCTTCCGTTGTCGAATTTCGAGCCTTCGGGTGGTCGGAATCGTGTGTTCTCTTAGGTCTTAGATTCGTCTTTGCGAGTACTTCGTAACCGTATCTTCGATTCGTATTCAGGTTCGGGTTTCGGGGTCGTTCGGATCGTCGTTCTGATTCTTCATTTTGTGTCTGGAGGCTGCTGGCCGGACCTGTAATACCCGGTTGTAATTCAGTAATTATCATTCAGTAATTATCATTCAGTAATTTCACTCGTTAATGATCATTTGTCACTCATATTCAATCATGGTATTCATCGTTCAGAGTAATTGTATCGTGTATCAATCGTCATTCATCACTAATCTAATTGGAGTTTCGTGCTGTGTTTATCATCATTGTCATTTTCGTTGTGGGCTGTGCGTGAGGAGTAGCGCACGCTACGTACTCTTTTAGCGCGCGCTAATTGAGTACGTGTAGCGCACGCTACCACTCGATATTAGCGCACGCTAATGTTGGCCGCGATCCGAAGGCACCGGACCGGCAGGTGAGTTATATGTAGCGCACGCTACGAATGGTAAGTAGCGCGCGCTAGTAGTCCGGAGTAGCGCACGCTATGCAGTTGGTATAGCGCGCGCTAAGGTCAAATCAGGTTGAGTCCAGTGGCTACTGGACTGCATTGGATTAATTCATAGCGCATGCTATGAGTGGTTTTTAGCGTACGCAAGCGGTGTAGTAGCGCACGCTAATTGTTGGTTGTAGCGCACGCTACCGAGATCAGATCAAAGGACAGAAGTTTCTGGACTTCAGTACTGGACAGCAGATATTTAGCTAGCGCACGCTAACAATTGGAGTTAACGCACGCTATTGGGATAGAGTTAACGCACGCTACCAGGTTGTAGCGTACGCTAACGGGTCAGCCAGAGTTCACTGGAATGTTCATACAACTCGTTAGCGCACGCTAAATAGCAGGACATAGCGTGCGCTAATCTGGAGCAGTATAAATTGGACAGTTGGCCTGAGTTTCGTCATTTTCTCACTTATCTTCGTTTTTGAGCGACGTCGGGCGATTTCGGGCGACTTGGAGTGTTCTCTTCGAGCTGCTATCATCTATCATCATCTTCAAGTCTTTGAGTTGGATTAATCATCATTTCATCATCCTAATCTCATCAAATCAAAGGTATTAATCTACTGGATCTAGAATTTCGGATTTTTGGGTTTTCCTTCCGATTTCTTCGTGTAAGCTTTGATTGTTATTGGGATATGTTAGATATGGATTATCTACCTTGGATAAATATATTCCAACGGATTTAATGGCTATTTTCGGAATTATTTCGAGAACCCTTAGGGTTGACTTCGGTTAATTTGGGGATTTTCCGATTGTTGTTGTTGTTGTAATCTTGAATTGTGGATTCCTATTGGATTATTGATGCCATTGATATTGTTTTGCTGGTTTGAATCAATCATTTGAAAGTTGGTTTCGATAATTCGGGTTTTGGTTGTAACCAACGGGAAGGATATTTTCAACATTATCGTTAGAGTGCACCTACGAGTTTGGATATTGTTGTATCGACGTTTGAGTTGGTTATAATCGTGTTTGATGCGTGTATTGATCAAATTATTGGTAATTGTGTTATTCAAGGTTGTTCGAGCGACCGACTCTTCATTTAGGACGTTGTTCGTGGACGGACATTCTTCACCGGTTGAGTAAGTTAATTCTTACTCGGTTAAAAGGATATTCATTCCTTTTGTTGTTGTTCATTCATAATCGTAACTCATTCATTATTGTATTAACCGTATCAAAACTTGTCATTGTCAATTAATCACCTCAGTCATAAGGAACGACGGTTCCAATCATTTCACTGAGCTGTCATTCATTTCACCATCATTTCATCTTGGTGAGTCATTATTCATTTTCGTTGTCACTTTTGTTATATCGTGGCATTCCGGGTCGCACTGGCGTGCCGGTTGGTATGTGTAGGATTTTCATGTCGGGCACATTATAGTCGTGTGTTGGTTGGCGGCCTCACATTGGACTGTGCACACGAGTTGATGGCTTCGTGAGACTGATTAGGTACAAGACCACACGTGTATTCGATCGATACTCGTTGGTGGCTTGTGCACGGACACATTTCCATCCCGAACGTAGTGTGGCGCCATTCCTTTGAGCCGTACTGATAGTTGATTCATATAGCATGTTTGATTGCGTATGTTTCAACAGGATATTTCATAACTTCAGATATATCATGATTGTGTATGTTCAACCCTTGAGGATTGTTGTTCTGCTTAACTGACCCAGTTGAGGGATATTGTTTTTCAGGTCATGGCAAGGCTAAAGCACGGGGAGAGCACGGTGACGTCAAGGAGTCTCAGTGATACTAGAAGGGGGCCCCAGTCTTTTCAGTCATTTATGTTTCCATCATTTATTCCGCTGCAGACATTCCGTTTGAATATTCATTTCACTCAGTGTTGTATATTTTAACTCCATATAAAATATACATGTATCCTGTATTATCATGGGTGTGTTGTATGAAACTCCACATCGGAGTAATTAATGTTGTAATGTGGTACGGTACTACATTTACCCTGTGTAATTCACTCATTTTCATTAGCCTGGTGGGTCCCAGTCGGGGGTCCACGGCACTGTAATATCCGCCTAGTTTGGGGTGTTACAGAGTTGGTATCGGAGAAGTGGTTTTGAATACTACCTTCCGAGTCATGTCTCATTTGAAATCATCGTCATCGGACTAGTATCATTGGACTTTCGCGTCACGTGTGACCTGTGCAAATGCCGAGCCAATCAGACCAAGAACTGTAAGATTTTTTTTTCGCCATGGTATAATTTCTGGCAATAATCATTCATTCATAATTTATCAGTTAACAATCCTCAAACATCATTTTCATTTTGACCAGGACGGTCATGTTAACTCATTAATCACTCAATTCATTTCATTACTCAGTTGTTGATCTGGAAGATCATATCATTAATCTTGTTAACTTGTTCAAGATAATCATTTCAATAATTTCATCAGATAATCATGTCACCTCAGTTAATCATTCATGTAACCACTGTGTTGCAGCGTATGCTCATTTTCATCATCTCATGTCATAGTCATAATGTGATATTCATGCGAGAGATATAATCATCATGTGACTTTCCACTTCAGTATGGAAAGAGCTGGCAGAGGACGTGGGGGAAGAGGCCGTGGTGCAGGCCGAAACCCGAGAGCTCGTGTGAATACACATGCGAATGCCAGGAATAATGCTAACTCATCGAGCAGTGATGCTGCCACTCATTCACCTGGACGTGATCATTCGCTATCAGGGAGTCGTACCCGGGACACAGCTCAGTCAGAGGGTGTTCGAGTTGACCCACTCGCTTTTATGTAGGGCATGATGGCCCAAATAACTCAGATGGAACAACTAATGGAGGCGATGCATAACTCCACTACTCAAAATCAACAGGCTCCTCCGCCGCCACCTCAGAGGCAAGAGAGGGGTGTAAACAATATCATTGGCAATATCTCTCGCCAGCGACCACCTACTTTTGAGGCCTCATCTGAGCCGGCGGATATTGTTCATTGGCTTGAGCATTTCGAGAAGTTATTTGCTATGGTGGATTGCCCTGAAGGGCATAAAGTTTCAGTTGCGGCTTACTATCTTGGTAAGAGAGCTCATTCATGGTGGTTATCGTTGAAGCCCACAGACGGATCCTGTACTTGGGATCAGTTCAAAACTCTCATGATGGAGAGGTACTATCCGGCCCCACTCAGGGAGGCCAAGTTGTCGGAATTACTCACTCCCGACCTTTCGGCGGATGATGATGTTCTCGCCATCGCCGAAAAATTTCAGGAACTTCTTCCGTTCGCCTCGTCTATCATTCACTCTGAGGCGGACAAGATCAAGTATTTCAGCAAGAGGCTGAAACCCCGTATGAGACTACAGCTGCTTAATCATAATTGCACCACGTTGGCCGAATTCATTGAGAAAGCTCTTACCTATGAGCTTACTGCTAAGGAGATTGCTAAGCAGCAACCTTCATCTGCTAGCAAGAAGTCCAAGAACCGTAATCAGTCTGACGGAAGTCAGTCCAGTTTCAAGAAGCCACGTGCGTGCTCTACCTTTTCTGAGCGACCTCCTATGGCACCTAAACCCGCGGAATCTCAGTCTCGAGCGGCCGCTCGCCGCCACACTGCTTCAACCGTGAAGAAGTGGTCATTTCAGCACTAAATGTCCAAGCAGTCATCACGTGCCACAATCAGATTGCCGGGCATAGGGCCCGTTTTGCCGAAGGGACTCTAAACCTACTCCGGCGTCATCTCGGGCCCTGTGTCATTCAATGTACAAAATCAAAGCCACTTCAGTCGGCTGCTCAAGACGACAGGAGCTAAAGTTGGAGCCAAGAGCTATCAGATGGGAGCGTCCGGTTCGGGGGCCGGCAAGCCCCGAATTTATGAGATAAAGAAGACCGATGATCCAGAGGCCCGGATGATCTCAGGTACACTCGATATTCTATCTCAACCTGTGTGTACCCTTTTTGATACTGGTGCATCGCATTCATTCATTTCCGAGTCATGCTTGAGTAGACTACATATGGGTAGTGCTACTAGTTGTGAGCCTTATGTCATTGGTCTACCTGACGGTAGAAGAAGTATCGGTAATCATGAGATTAAGGATTGTCCGATTCAGCTTCATGGCCGTGTATGGCTAGCAGACCTAATCGTGGTAGATTTACCGAGGGACGACGTCATTCTGGGTATTGATTGGATGGATCGTCACGATGCCATCATTAGTGTCCGTAAGCGTATGGTCACTATCATTTCAGACGATGGGGTTGAATGTGTTTTTCAGGGAGGTAATCCCGGATGTTCTGGTAAGGTCATTAATTTGATGAAAGCAGTGAGATTACTCAATCAGGGGTGTATTGGTTATTGGTGCTATATGACCAAAATCGAGAAATCATCAGTAATGTTGACGGATATTCCAGTAGTGAGGGAATATGCCGATGTTTTTCCAGACGAGTTACCTGGTTTGCCTCCACAGAGGGATGTGGAATTCACGATTGAGTTGGAGCCCGATACATCCCCGATATCGAAGGCACCGTACCGGATGGCCCCGACCGAAATGCAGGAATTAAAGAACCAACTTGAGGAGTTGTTCGAGAAAGGTTATATCCGCCCGTGCGTCCCCGTGGGGAGCACCAGTGTTGGTTGTCAAGAAGAAGGATGGTTCGTTCCACTTGTGTATTGATTACCGGGAATTGAACCGGGTGACGATCAAAAATAAATATCCTCTACCCCGTATCGATGATCTTTTAGATCAACTTCAGGGAGCTTCAGTATTTTCCAAGATCGACTTAAGATCTGGATATCATCAGTTGCGAATTCGAGAGTCGGATATCACGAGAACGGCGTTTCGAACACGCTATGGTCATTATGAGTTCATGGTAATGTCGTTTGGGTTAACTAATGCACCTGCGGTATTCATGGAGTTAATGAATCGGGTTTTCATCGACTTCTTGGATCAGTTTGTTGTTGTCTTCATTGATGACATTTTGATTTATTCTCGTGACCGAGAGGAGCATGAGGTTCACCTTCATCAGGCTCTCGACGTGTTGAGACGAGCGCAACTTTATGGGAAGTTTTTCAAATGTGAGTTCTGGATGTCCGAAGTGACTTTTCTCGGGCATGTAATTTCATCAGACGGAGTTCGTATCGACCTTCAAAGGACGCATGCTATTCGAGATTGGCTACCTCCGAAGAATGTTAAGGAAATTCGAAGTTTCCTCAGATTAGCGGGTTATTATCGGCGGTTTGTGGAAGGATTTTCTAAAATCGCTCAACCCTTGACGAACTTGTTGCAGAAGGACAAGAAATACACGTGGTCCGACGCGTGTCAACGGAGTTTTGAGGAACTCAAGAGCCGGCTAATGTCAACACCTGTACTTTCCTTGCCGCAGGGGACGGAAGGATTTGTGGTTTATAGTGATGCGTCCGGACAGGGTCTCGGATGTGTGCTCATGCAGAATGGAAAGGTTATTGCCTATGCTTCACGGCAATTGAGACCTTACGAAGTTAATTATCCGACCCACGACCTGGAGCTAGCAGCCGTAGTGTTCGCTTTGAAGATTTGGCGTCATTATCTTTATGGCCTTACCTATCAGATATTCACCGATCATAAGAGTTTAAAGTATATATTTACTCAGAAGGAGTTAAATATGCGACAGAGATGGTGGTTGGAATTAATCAAAGATTATGATATCGAGATCCTTTACCACCCGGGCAAGGCGAACGTTGTCGCCGACGCCTTGAGTTGTAAGTCCGTTCAGGAACAGATGCTTGCTCGTTTAACAGTTCAGAAGGAGCTTCAGCAGGAATTCCTTAGACCCGAGATCGAGGTCTGGCTTCAGCGAGTTCAGGGGCAGCTTTGTATGTTGGAGATCTCATCGTCACTTGAAGAGGCCATCAGAGGGAATCAGGGTTCGGACCCATCATTGTTACGCATTCGTGAGGATGTGGCTCAGGGGAAAGCGCCTGGATTTGTGGTCCACGAGGATGGACTTTTGAGATTTAAGAATCGGTTGTGCGTACCGGCGAATGACGAGTTGAAAAACTCGATTTTGAAAGAAGCTCATGCTACCCCTTATTCTGTTCATCCGGGGTCTAGCAAGATGTACAAGGACTTGAAACAAAACTACTAGTGGAGTAATATGAAGCGAGAAGTCGCGGAATTTGTTTCGAGATGCTTAACCTGTCAAAAAGTTAAGATTGAACATCAGCGACCGGCGGGCATGCTGAAACCTCTCCCTATTCCAGAATGGAAGTGGGAAGACGTTTCTATGGATTTCATCACGAGTTTGCCGACGAGTCGTCGTGGCATGAATACGATCTGGGTAATTATGGACCGCTTAACTAAATCGGCTCATTTCCTTGAGATTAAGGATACGTGGGGTCCCGAGAGACTTGCCCAGTTGTTTATCAAAGAGATAGTGAGATTGCACGGTACTCCTAAAAGTATCGTTTCCGATCGTGACGGACGATTCGTGTCTCATTTTTGGAAATCAGTTCATCGTGCTATGGGAACTCAACTTAATCTCAGTACCGCTTTTCATCCTCAGTCCGACGGGCAATCAGAGAGGACTATTCAGACATTAGAGGACATGTTGAGGGCATGCGTCCTAGATTGGAAAGATGATTGGGAATCCCAACTACCATTGATCGAGTTCACGTATAATAATAGTTGGCATTCCTCGATTAAGATGGCACCTTACGAGGCCTTGTACGGTCGTCGTTGTCGATCTCCTTTGTGTTGGGATGACTTATCAGAATCAATCGGCACCGAGCCCGATATGCTTATAGTCGCCCGTGAGCAGGTAGCTTTGATCAGGAGTCGTTTGTTGACCGCTCAGAGTCGACAGAAATCATATGCAGATAATCGTCGTCGACCGTTAGAGTTCGAGACGGGTGACCATGTTTTGGTCAAGGTATCCCCGAGTCGTGGTATCTTCCGTTTTGGGAAGAGGGGAAAGTTGAGTCCGAGATTCATTGGACTGTTTGAGATTTTGGATCGAGTAGGCGAGTTAGCTTATCGATTGGCCTTACCTCCGGCATTGAGCCGAATCCATAATGTGTTTCACGTATCTCAGTTACGGAAGTATGTTGCCGACCCGAGTCACATACTTCAGTTTGACGAAATTGAGATCGAGGATGATCATTCATATGAGGAGCGTCCTATACGAGTTTTAGAGCGGCGAATCAAATAGTTGAGGAATAAGACGATTCCTTTGGTTAAAATTCAGTGGTCTAGACACGGAGTCGAAGAGGCTACTTAGGAAACCGAGGATAGTATGCGGGAGAGTTATCCCGAGTTGTTTGACCCTTAATTTCGGGGACGAAACTCTTTTAAGGGGGGGTGTATGTAATACCCGGTTGTAATTCAGTAATTATCATTCAGTAATTATCATTCAGTAATTATCATTCAGTAATTTCACTCGTTAATGATCATTTGTCACTCATATTCAATCATGGTATTCATCGTTCAGAGTAATTGTATCGTGTATCAATCGTCATTCATCACTAATCTAATTGGAGTTTCGTGCCGTGTTTATCATCATTGTCATTTTCGTTGTGGGCTGTGCGTGAGGAGTAGCGCACGCTACGTACTCTTTTTAGCGCGCGCTAATTGAGTACAGGTAGCGCACGATACCACTCAGCATTAGCGCACGCTAATGTTGTCCTGGCTGCAGTCCAGAAGGCACTGGACTGCAGGTGAGTTATATGTAGCGCACGCTACGAATGGTAAGTAGCGCGCACTAGTAGTCCGGAGTAGCGCACGCTATGCAGTCGGTATAGCGCGCGCTAAGGTCAAATCAGGTTGAGTCCAGTGGCTACTGGACTGCATTGGATTAATTCATAGCGCACGCTATGAGTGGTTTTTAGCGTACGCAAGCGGTGTAGTAGCGCACGCTACTTGTTGGTTGTAGCGCACGCTACCGAGATCAGATCAAAGGACAGAAGGTTCTGGACTTCAGTACTGGACAGCAGATATTTAGCTAGCGCACGCTAACAATTGGAGTTAACGCACGCTATTGGGATAGAGTTAACGCACGCTACCAGGTTGTAGCGTACGCTAACGGGTCAGCCAGAGTTCACTGGAATGTTCATACAACTCGTTAGCGCATGCTAAATAGCAGGACATAGCGTGCGCTAATCTGAGCAAGATAAATCGATGCTTAGCCCGAGTTTCGTCATTTTCTCACTTCTCTTCTTTTTGAGCAACGTCGGGCGATTTCGCGACTTGGAGTGTTCTCTTAGCCGCTATCATCTATCATCATCTTCAAGTCTTTGAGTTGGATTAATCATCATTTCATCATCCTAATCTCATCAAATCAAAGGTATTAATCTCTTGGATCTAGAATTTCGGATTTTTGGGTTTTCCTTCCGATTTCTTCGTGTAAGCTTGGATTGTTATTGGGATATGTTAGATATGGATTATCTACCTTGGATAAATATATTCCAACGGATTTAATGGCTATTTTCGGAATTATTTTGAGAACCCTTAGGGTTGACTTCGGTTAATTTGGGGATTCTCCGATTGTTGTTGTTGTTGTAATCTTGAATTGTGGATTCCTATTGGATTATTGATGCCATTGATATTGTTTTGCTGGTTTGAATCAATCATTTGAAAGTTGGTTTCGATAATTCGGGTTTTGGTTGTAACCAACAGGAAGGATATTTTCAACGTTATCGTTAGAGTGCACCTACGAGTTTGGATATTGTTGTATCGACGTTTGAGTTGGTTATAATCGTGTTTGATGCGTGTATTGATCAAATTATTGGTAATTGTGTTATTCAAGGTTGTTCGAGCGACCGACTCTTCATTTAGGACGTTGTTCGTGGACGGACATTCTTCACCGGTTGAGTAAGTTAATTCTTACTCGGTTAAAAGGATATTCATTCCTTTTGTTGTTGTTCATTCATAATCGTAACTCATTCATTATTGTATTAACCGTATCAAAACTTGTCATTGTCAATTAATCACCTCAGTTATAAGGAACGACGGTTCCAATCATTTCATTGAGCTGCCATTCATTTCACCATCATTTCATCTTGGTGAGTCATTATTCATTTTCGTTGTCACTTTTGTTATATCGTGGCATTCTGGGTCGCACTGGCGTGCCGGTTGGTATGTGTAGGATTTTCATGTCGGGCACATTATAGTCGTGTGTTGGTTGGTGGCCTCACATTGGACTGTGCACACGAGTTGATGGCTTCGTGAGACTGATTAGGTACAAGACCACACGTGTATTCGATCGATATTCGTTGGTGGCTTGTGCACGGACACATTTCCATCCCGGACGTAGTGTAGCGCCATTCCTTTGAGCCGTACTGATAGTTGATTCATATAGCATGTTTGATTGCGTATGTTTCGACAGGATATTTCATAACTTCAGATATATCATGATTGTGTATGTTCAACCCATGAGGATTGTTGTTCTGTTTAACTGACCCCGTTGGGGGATATTGTTTTTCAGGTCATGGCAAGGCTAAAGCACGGGGAGAGCACGGTGACGGCGAGGAGTCCCAGTGATACTAGAAGGGGGCCCCAGTCTTTTCAGTCATTTATGTTTCCTTCATTTATTCCGCTGCAGACATTCCGTTTGAATATTCATTTCACTCAGTGTTGTATATTTTATCTCCATATAAAATATACATGTATCCTGTATTATCCTGGGTGTGTTGTATGAAACTCCTCATCGGAGTAATTAATGTTGTAATGTGGTACGGTACTATATTTACCCTGTGTAATTCACTTATTTTCATTAGCCTGGTGGGTCCCAGTCGGGGGTCCACGGCACTGTAATATCCGCCTAGTTTGGGGTTTTACAGGACCTGGGCGAAACGGCCCTAAAAACGGCGCTGCCGAGCGCCGTGTCCTGCGCCGGGTCGGCCAGGACCGGTAGCCTGCCGAGACACGGCCGAGACACCCGGCGCTGGTGTGGGCCGTTTGCTGCACCGTGTCCGGCAGCAGTATATATATGACAGGACAGTCGGGTTTTTCATCATTTTTCTCACTCGTTTCACCCTCTTCCGCGGCTGGAGCTTTGATGATCATGGAGGGATGTTGTTAGGTGTTAAATCCATGAAGTTCCTGAGTCCATAACATCGATTAATCATTCCATAACTTGCTCCGAGTTCGGTTCGATTCTTGTGAACCTTGTTTGGATGTAACATCTTTCACTTTCTACCAGTTATTTTAATGTCTGGAGTTGAAGTGGGGACTTCGGAGTCATTGTTCGGCTGTTGTCATTCGATCATTGTTGTTCGGTCGTTGTTGTTCGATCGGGGTTGTCTGGCTGTTGTTGCCTGATCTCGTACTGCGGAGAATTTTAGTTCACCGTTAATCAACTGTTTCGAGTGTGGCCAAGTGGGTCACCGATCCGTGCATTGCGAGATGGTAGTTGAGAGATTTAGAGATTGAGGTTGCGTCTCTGCTCCGAAAGGACACAGAAATACCTAGTGTAGTTTTTGAGGACTTCGGCGTAGTCCGAATTGTTTGTGGTTGTCCTTGTGGATCATTTGTGTGTTTATTTCTGTTTTCTTGATTGTGCGTGTTTCCTTGTAATGGGTGCTTTGTGTTTTGTGATTGTTCGGATAATCGACTTGGTTGTATTATCAGTTTGATGACGCTTGTCACTTGTTGGTTTTATTACGTCTCTATCGGTGGCATTGTGTTGGTCGTCGTGGAGCGTGTTTTCACGTCGTATGTGTAATATCCGACTGTAACTTTTCATTTATACCTGTCATTGTATTATTCGAATAATCTGATTATCATGAATCGTTGCATTTAGTATTATGTTGAGGTATTATAGATTTGAATTTCATATCGTTGTTATTTCATTTCAAATGTGATGATTCGATGTTAATTAGAGAGTTGCATTTTCGAATTTTTCTGTTGATGTAGCGTACGCTACATAGTACGATTAACGTATGCTAATCCTGTGCCTTAGCGTGCGTAATGTTTCCTATGTTGCGTACGCTAAGTGGGAATCTGGCATAAGTTGACTTCAGCACGTGAACTCCTTAACCGTTGGCATGCATGTGAGTAAGGTCTGAGCTGTCATGTCGGCCAGAGTCAACTTTTATTAGCGTGCGTAACCCATTTTTCATTAGCGTGCGCTCAAGACCTGCGAATTCAAGACAGTAGCCACTGTAAGCCGCTTACGTACGTAATATCGACCGGTTAGCGTACGTAAGTGTATTAGCGTACGCTAAACTGTTCCGATAGCGTGCGCTAAATATGTACAGTCTATTTATAGGACCAGCCTGTTTTTCACTTCTTCACAACTCCAAACCGATTCTCTCTCCATATATCGTCCCTCTGCACTCCCAAACCAATATCAACCTCCCCTAACTTGCTTCTAAGCCTTAAATCTTGGAGTGGAGCTCATTTCCTTGGAGATTAAGAGGTGTTCTTGAGCTTGGAGTATATTTTCTCATAGCATTGAGGTTGTTCTTCATTTCTGGAGGTAGGTGTACTTTCCTCTCTGTATTATTTTCATATGTTGATGTTAATGACGAATTATACTTCACCTAGAGTTAGATTAATCAAGTAAAACATAGTTTTAATCCAACCTTTTTAACACTTTTGATGAATATGATAAATAAGGGTTTGAGATGGATGTGTTCTTGATGATATAGTGATTAAACACCATTTTAAGTCTTCACTTACCTTGGGAAGAACTTGGCCATGTTAGTAGTAGAAGGATGTCTTCTTACTCAGATTTCTTAAGAATCATATCCTCCTTATGTTTAGCTCAGCAAGATTTTGAATGGTTAAGGATAATTGTGAAACCAACACAACAACTTTTCGTTAATCTAATGTGTTGAGAACTTAGTTTGTTTTGATCATCATACTAGATACATGGTGAATTCATCATGATGTTAATGAATCTTCCAGCCTTGTAAACAAAGATTTTGATAATCCTCATGGATATGGTGTAATCTCAGAACTAATAAACTTGTTGTAAACTTAATATTCAATTTAGATGAGAGGAGAATGATCATAAATGTGCAGATTTTGTTCCTTCAACATTTTAATGTTTTGGAAAGTTTAATCATCATAAGATGATCTTAACATCATAATTGGTTATTCAACATACCCTTGATAGAATTCTTGTTTATGATGAACCATATGAACATTCGGTAAAAGTATTGTAAACCGATTTTTATGGTTGTAATGATGTTAAAAGAACTCCTGACATAAGGCTTCGATAATTGGAAATAACAAACTATTCTAAAGGATTGTAGGATGACGTCTTACTAATCCTATATTGATAATTATACGAATATGTTATTGAGTAAAATGTATTTCGTTTAAGGTTGATTGTTCGAGTAAACAATATTAGTCGAGGACCGTTCGTTCGTTCCGACAAGAAGAGGACTATTCTCGTCTCCGTATTGAGGCAAGTTATCTTGATTGGTTATAATGATGATTAGATTCTTGTGATGGTTATATATTTCATGTGTATGAAATGTTTATGAAATGCTTGTCGTGATTTGACATTGTCCTTGACATTGTTCCGTTTCATCATGGGTGTTGTATTCCCAAGCACGTCGCTTTGAATCGTTGATCTCGTTGGTCTTTATTTTCACTTCGGTGAGTTTCCTTTATCCTTAAATTGGATGTGTGTTTCGTTGAACTTCGTTGTCATGTTGTATCGTGACATTTCCGGAATCATATCTGCGTGCCGATTGGATATTGTGTAGGATTTTTAGCCGGGCACTTGTATAGTCATACGTGGATGTTTCCGTATTGGACTGTGCACACGAGACATAGTTCGTGAGGCTAATTAGGTACATTGTTACACGTATATTCTGGATTCCGTATACGGGGTAGACATGTACACAGACACATTTCCGGATCGGGCGTACTATGATGTCCATCTTGAGCTATATTGTTAATCGTTCATAGTCCATGTATGATTGGATGTGTTCAATGGTTTGTGACTGATTGTTTCATACGCCCGAGGGGTATGATTAATAGTCGGAATGATTTTCTTGAGATCTATATATGTGAATTGTATAATGTCGGAACAATTGATTATCATGTATATCTGACCCTGTGTTATGGGCGAAATAGTTGTATTGTATTTTAGGTCGAGGCAAAGGCAAGGCACGGGAAGAGCATGCTGAAGGCGAAGGGTTCGAAGGATACTAGTTCGGGGGCCCCACATCATTTGTTGTCCGGTTATGTTAAACCGTGTTATGTTATTTTATTTTCTGCTTCATTTAAATTACTATCTGGTTGTATTGACATTTGAAGTATTTTCTATCTCCATATGGTTTATACTTGTTTTTTGGATCCTGTGTATTATAAGGCCGTTGGCCGTAATTTCGATAAACTCCTAATCGGAGTAATGACTATTCATTGTGGTTCGGTATCACGAATAATATTTATTTAACCTGTTTTGGATATCGCCTGGTGGGTCCCAGTGTGGGGTCCACGGCACTGTAATAGCCGCCTTTTGGGGTGTTACAGAAGATGGTATCAGAGAGTTGTTTCCTTTTTATGAGTCATTGTGGAATGAACTAGTATCAAGAGACCTTCGTGTCACGTGTGACCTGTGTAAGCGCCTGACCTTATGAGCCAAATACGGTATGTACTTTATGAGCCATGATTTAGTTACTGGCATAATATTGATATCAGTATGGGTCTCCTTGTTGATCATGTTATTTCGAGGAATTGTGACAGGATTTGTCTGATTGATAATCCGAGGTAAATGCTGAATTGATTATATAATTGAAATTGTTCGACTTGACACCGATATAATATTCGGTGCGACATTCGTGGTATCGATAACCGTTTTCCTTGAATATGTGATTCCTAGTTGCTATTAACTTAGCATGAATTTTAGTATCTTGAACTGTACTTATGGTTATCACTATGATTGATTCTTTCAGTATGGAAAGAAACCTGAGAGGTCGTGGCAGAGGGGGACGAGGCCGCGGAAGGGGCCGAATCCCGATACCTCGAGCCAACAGACGCGCGAATGCGGATCAGAGTTCCGCAGATAGTGGTTCACCTTCTAGGGAACAACCGCACCACAGTGGACGCGGGGATGCGCGTGTCGATCCTTACGTCGTAATGCAGGGCATGATGACGCAGATGACCCAGATAGGTCAACTAATGGAAGCTATGCAGAGGGCCTCTACTGGCCAGCAACAGGGGGCTCATCCTCCTCATGTGATTGGCGGACCCGTGAGTCGGATTATCAGCAACATCTCTCGCCAGCGACCACCGACTTTTGAAGGCTCCTCTGAGCCTGCTGACATTGTGCATTGGATCGAGCATTTTGAGAAACTTTTCCAGATGGTGGACTGCCCGGAAGAGAACCGCGTCTCGGTAGCCGCGTATTATCTTAGCAAAGGCGCTCATACCTGGTGGCTTTCAGTAAGGCCAGCTGATGGTGTTTATACTTGGGAGGAATTTAAAAACCTCATGCTAGATCGTTACTATCCAGGGCCACTCCGTGAGGCCAAACTGTCGGAACTGCTGAACCTCGACCCGTTTGAAGACGATGATGTATTATCTGTTGCTGAGAAATTCCAGGCACTCCTTCCTTTCGCCACGACAATTATCCGAAGAGAGGCCGATAAGATCAAATACTTTCTCAAGAGGCTTAAACCCCGAATGAGAATGCAGCTGTTGAATCACCACTGTACTACCTTACCAGAGTTCATCGAGAAAGTTCTGGAGTACGAACTCACCGCGAAGGATATTTCCAAGAAAAAACCACAGTCCAACAACAAAAGGTCCAGGAATCAGAACCAGACTGAGAGTAACCGGGGGACATTCAGGAAGCCCCAGTCATTGCCCAACCCTTCTGATCGACCACCCATGGTGTCGAATCCAGCTGGATCGCACTCTCGAGCGGTCCCCTCCTCTGTTGTGTGCTATAACTGCGGAGACCAGGGGCATTTCAGCTCCAAATGCCCGAAGCCTGCCGTCACATGCCATACTTGTGGCAAGATTGGTCACCGTGCTCGTTTTTGCACGGGTGGGCCCGGACCTGAACCAGTGGCATCTCATGCTCCAGTTCAGTCCTCTGTCTAGAACCGGATGCCTCCGTCCGCTTCCTATCAGACCACCGGGGCGAATAGGGGAATGGGCCGTGGGAATCAAAGTGGTACACCTGGTGCCGGAGCTGCGAAACCCAGGATTTACGAGATGAAGAAAGCTGACGACCCCGAGGCCAGCATGATTTCAGGTATACTCGAGATCCACTCCCAGCCTGTGTGTGTTCTTTTTGATACCGGTGCTTCACACTCCTTTATATCTTCTTCTTGTTTAAGTCGTTTGCCTCTAGACCATGTTATCAATTGTGAGCCCTACATGATTGGTCTACCTGATGGTAGAAGAATTATTGGAAATCGTGAAGTCCAGGACTGTCCGATTCGTTTGAACGACCGTGAGTGGTTATCAAATCTGATTGTAGTCGATTTACCTAAGGATGATATAATCTTGGGTATCGATTGGATGGACCGTCATGATGCAATACTCAGTGTCCGCAGTTTAATGGTAACCGCTACTTCCGATGATGGTTTCGAGTGTATTTTTCGAGGTGATAATCCCACTGCTCGGGAGAGTCATCACGCTATGAAAGCAATAAACCGCTTAATCAAGGGTGTATTGGTTATTGGTGCTACATGACCAAAACAACAGATCGACCAGTTGAATTGGCCGACATTCCGGTAGTCCGAGACTACCCAGATGTATTTCCAGACGAGTTGCCAGGCTTACCTCCTCATCGTGATGTGGAGTTTATTATTGAGTTAGAACCTGGTACATCCCCGCTCTCAAAAGCACCGTACCGTATGGCTCCGACTGAGATGCAGGAATTGAAGAACCAGCTTGAGGAGTTGACTGACAAGGGCTATATTCGACCTAGTGCATCCCCTTGGGGAGCACCAGTGTTATTCGTACGGAAGAAAGATGGATATCTGCGCTTATGTATTGATTACCATGAGCTGAATCGAGTAACCATCAAGAACAAGTATCCCTTACCTCGTATTAATGATTTATTGGACCAACTTGAGGGAGCTGCAGTGTTTTCTAAGATCAACTTGAGATCTGGTTATCATCAGTTGAGGATTCGAGAGTCTGACATTTCGAAGACAGCATTCCGTACTCGCTATGGGCATTATGAGTTTGTGGTGATGCCATTTGGACTGACTAATGCACCGGCGGTATTCATGGAGTTGATGAATCGAGTTTTTATTAACTGTTAGGCGTATTTTTATGCGCATTTATATCATTATTGTATGTCCATTTTTGAGCCTAATTCAGCATAAATGAGATTTTAATGCACTATTCTTATATGTTTTGCAGGAAATCAGAGTCCGGAAGCCAAAATGATGAAAAACGGGCGAAAACAACAGTTTTTGGTCATGAGCCGCGGCACAAACCAAGTGAGCCGCGGCACACGAAGACAACCAACGAGCAGTGAAGCACACTGTACTGTGTGCTGCGGCACACACCAAGTGAGCCGCGGCACAGGATGAAAAATGCGCCCAGGTATGGGCGCTGGGCGTTAAGGGGCCGCGACACAGATTAAGTGAGCCGCGGCCCACCAGGCGGTTTTGGCTGAGCCTTCCGCGTTTCTTCGCCGTTTCGGAGCCTGTTCTCGACCTAATCACACGGACGCGTTCTGGAGAATGAGGACAACTATAAATAAGCATCATAGGGCTGAAGAAATGGGGGGATCGATCAGAGGAGAACTGGAGGGGGATCGATAGCTAGGGCGAAGAACACAAGGAGGAGATTTGTGGGCGACGACAAGACCACGGATCCCTACGGTTTTTCTGAATCTTAGTTCCTAGATCTGTTTGAGTAGGATTTTGATTGTAGCCGATTTCATGACGGTTTGATTATTTATTATTATTTCAATTTACTCGTTATTCTATTGAATTGGATTCTTCTTACTGTTCTTAATGCTTTTTAATTGTCTGGCCAACAGTTAATTTGTTTTGAATGTCTTTATGGATTCGGGAGATGAAATTTAGGCATAGTTCTTGTGAGATGAATCATAATTTTCGTGAGATAGGGATATACTCATGCGAATTGTGAAGCCTGTTATTGTGGGAATTCTTGAACTGTTTTAGCTATTAATTATCTAATTCGAATAGGGATATATCGAGTTAATAATTCGTAGTATTTTCTATCGACCTTGGGAAAGGCTTTAGAATGATTTAGGAATTACTGGCTTACAATCGATTGAATAAAAGTGAATTGAATTGAATAAATATCATTCCTGATTGTTTGAGGTGAAAATCATAATCCTACGCCCTTATTAGTATTATTATAATTAGTACTATTATTTATTAGTTTAGGTATAAATTCCATATAATTGTTCTTCAAATAAAATTGTGAGTTGCCTATATTTTGGTACTTAGTGAAATCAGTCCTCGAGGGAACGATACTTTACTTATCACTTTATTACTTGTTGACACCGTGCACTTGCGGCATATTGTGTGGGATTTTCCCACAACAAGTTTTTGGCGCCGTTGCCGGGGACTGATTTTTCGCTAATATCAATACCAAGCGACTCTAATTTTAATTTGAAGTTTTTCTTTTTTTTAGTCTCTATATTTTTATTTCTTCATTATGTTTTCCTATGAGTATCGTGGCTTTTGGCATTTCATAAATTTCGATGTTCTTAATAATTTGCCAAATAGGGTCAGTCAGCCCCCTCCCCCGAAACAAAAGACCATGCTTGAACAATGTGTAGACACTCTTAAAAATCCTGATAGTACCCTTTTTGAGCTAGAATGTACACGTCGTGGTCTTGAAGTTCACTACGGTTATTTTCCATCTCATATATTTAGTAGTGAAGTTGAGGGGGAGGTTGAGAAGAATGACATGTTGAGTTTTAGGGTCGATCCCCCAGCACCTGATAATTACATAAAGTGTGATGAGCTTGTAGAAGAAGTTACCATTGACGATGTTTCCACAGAAATTCCATTAAATTGTCATCAAACTTCGACTAATAAGGTGAATACGTTTGTGCCAAAATTTTTATTAACGGTGCCACACATAATTTTTCCTAAATCCATAATGGGAGAGATTGACCCCATTACTCATGATTTTGTTGAGGCTAATTCTTCGAGTTCTAATGAGGTTGTGCATGATAATTCTTTATTATTTGCCCATTCGAACTCTGCTTATTTTTTCATGCTTTATCATTATTATATTCTTCCATCATTTTTTGGTTGTCTGCATAATTATTCTTACTCTTTATTCTCGGCAACCGGGCATGAGCCAAAGCCTCCCTTATGGAATAAGAGGCTTATTGATTGCAAAAAGGGGGCATTTGTCAATCTCCATAGAAAGAAGCCACGTTGAATTTTTGTTTGCCACGTCGTGCTCAAGACGTAAAATAGAGCGCTTGATGGGAGGCAACCCATCATTTTACTTGCTTTCTAGTTAGATGTTTTTATTTGATTTTTCGTTAGTAATTTTCTTTTCTTTGTTTTATATTTCGTTTGGATTCGTGTATTCTTGTGGCCCTTATTTCTCTAATCTTTTTATAACCCCAATGAGTTATTAGTCTTCATATTCTAGTCTTGCTTGATTTAATGTCTATTGTTATTTCATGACTAGAGACTAAGTTTGGGGGTCCCTCGTGATGCTGAGCGTTATTTGAAGTATGGATTGATCGACGTTTCCACTCAGACATGTGCTGGCTTTCAAGAAGACATTTGGAATAAGTTTCACTTTTCCTTATCTCTTTTATTTTCACATGAGTTCTATTATTGATGATGTTATGTGTAGAGGAATAAATTGAAGCATGCGATAATTTTCTTAATTTTTCCTGGGTATAAATTGCGATTGCTTTATTGTCCTCGCATGCTGTTGATGTTTTTTTTGCTAAACGTGAATTTTTCGTGCTTCCGTGTGTAAAACTGATGTTACGATACTGAATTCTCTTGGAAGAAACGGTTAACTTTTGGTCGAGTTGCAGTCAGAGATATCTGTTTCTATTGAATATTCAATTAGGTCCGAAATTTTATCGTTTTTGTAGAAATTTTAGCAGATAAGAAAAGAGACATACGTGTTTTCAAATCACTGTCTACACGTTTGGTTAAATTTTTCGTGTAGCTAGTCGTCCAGTAATATGAGTCTTGTTGGCACTTGGATTGAGTTTAGAGACGGACAGTTTTTCCCAAGAAAAAGTCGAGATATTGATTGTTCTATGATGGGAAGTCTAGTAATCGGGGGTATTCACGTGACCCGTTGTTTACTCTCGCGTAAAACGGCGACCCTGAGTAGATTAATAATTTAGAAATATCACATTACCGATGATAGGAAGCCTAGTAACAGGGGGTATTCACGTGACCCGTTGTTTACTCTCGCGTAAAATAGCAACCTTGATATGCGGAAATAGCTATTCGAGTTGTTTCTCCACTGTGAAGGGGAACTTAGTAACTAGAAGCATCCATGTGCCCCATGAGTGTCTTTTACGTCAAACGGTTCTCCAATGCATGAGAATGGAATTCCACCCTAGGATTATCCCGATGAAACATCCCAAGATCCGAACCTAGTGGTTGACTCGAATCATATTATTGATCATACATAAGGGAATGCTGTCCTAGGAGTAATTTTAATAATGAAACTCTTGAATTTTGCCTCTAGACTGTGGGACTGGGCGAATTGGCTTGCTTACTCTAACCCTTCATATTGACGGTCGGTTAAATTCACGCTTGTTAATCTTTGAGCTTATTTTTCTTCATTAACGATTGATTAGGACTGAAATTGGTTACTTAGTGGAATCAGTGTCCTGGATGTGACTCGCTATTACGGTACTTGTACTATTATTGGAGATTTTCAGGGTAGTATTGATTAAGTTGAGCACTATGGATTTGCATGATTATTCACGATACATTTTGTTTAAAATTGATAATTTTTTGCTTGAGGACAAGCAAAGGCTCAAGTTTGGGGGTATTTGTTAGGCGTATTTTTATGCGCTTTTATATCATTATTGTATGTCCATTTTTGAGCCTAATTCAGCATAAATGAGCTTTTAATGCACTATTCTTATATGTTTTGCAGGAAATCAGAGTCCGGAAGCCAAAACGATGAAAAACGGGAGAAAACAGCAGTTTTTGGTCATGAGCCGCGGCACAAACCAAGTGAGCCGCGGCACACGAAGACAACCAGCGAGCAGTGAAGCACACTGTACTGTGTGCCGCGGCACACACCAAGTGAGCCGCGGCACAGGATGAAAAATGCGCCCAGGTATGGCCGCTGGGCGTTAAGGGGCCGCGGCACAGATTAAGTGAGCCGCGGCCCACCAGGCGGTTTTGGCTGAGCCTTCCGCGTTTCTTCGCCCTTTCGGAGCCTGTTCTCGACCTAATCACACGGACGCGCTCTGGAGGCTGAGGACAACTATAAATAAGCATCATAGGGCTGAAGAAAGAGGGGGATCGATCAGAGGAGAACTGGAGGGGGATCGATAGCTAGGGCGAAGAACACAAGGAGGAGATTTGTGGGCGACGACAAGACCACGGATCCCTACGGTTTTTCTGAATCTTAGTTCCTAGATCTGTTTGAGTAGGATTTTGATTGTAGCCGATTTCATGACGGTTTGATTATTTATTATTATTTCAATTTACTCGTTATTCTATTGAATTGGATTCTTCTTACTGTTCTTAATGCTTTTTAATTGTCTGGCCAACAGTTAATTTGTTTTGAATGTCTTTATGGATTCGGGAGATGAAATTTATGCATAGTTCTTGTGAGACGAATCATAATTTTCGTGAGATAGGGATATACTCATGCGAATTGTGAAGCCTGTTATTGTGGGAATTCTTGAACTGTTTTAGCTATTAATTATCTAATTCGAATAGGGATATATCTAGTTAATAATTCGTAGTATTTTCTATCGACCTTGGGAAAGGCTTTAGAATAATTTAGGAATTCCTGGCTTACAATCGATTGAATAAAAGTGAATTGAATTGAATAAATATCATTCCTGATTGTTTGAGGTGAGAATCGTAATCCTACGCCCTTATTAGTTTTATTATTATTAGTACTATTATTTATTAGTTTAGGTATAAATTCCATATAATTGTTTTTCAAATAAAATTGTGAGTTGCCTATATTTGGGTACTTAGTGAAATCAGTCCTCAAGGGAACGATACTTTACTAGTCACTTTATTACTTGTTGACACCGTGCACTTGCGGCATATTGTGAGGGATTTTCCCACAACATTAACTATCTGGATCGCTTTGTAGTCGTTTTTATTGACGACATTCTTATTTACTCTCGTGACCACGAAGAGCACGAGCGTCACCTCCACCAAGTCCTCGATACATTGAGGCGGGAACATCTTTATGGGAAATTTTCCAAGTGTGAATTTTGGATGCCTGAGGTTATCTTTCTCGGGCATATGATATCAGCCGAAGGGGTGAGGGTGGACCCACAAAAGACGGAAGCCATTCGGGATTGGCTACCACCGAAGAACGTGAAGGAAGTTCGTAGTTTCCTCGGCCTAGCAGGTTACTACCGACGGTTCGTAGAAGGATTTTCTAAAATTGCGCAACCAATTACTAGCTTACTGCGGAAGGACAAGAAGTATTTATGGTCAGAAACATGTCAGCAAAGTTTTGATGAGCTCAAGAGTCGATTGATTTCGGCACCTGTTTTGGTCTTACCAAAAGGAACAGAAGGATTTGTGGTGTATAGTGACGCGTCGAGAGAGGGCCTGGGATGTGTACTAATGCAGGAAGGGAAAGTGATTGCCTATGCATCGATACAATTGCGACCCTATGAAGTTAACTATCCGACCCATGACTTGGAGTTAGCAACCGTGGTGTTTGCTTTGAAAATCTGGCGTCACTATCTTTATGGAGTTACCTGCCAGATCTTTACAGACCGCAAGAGCCTAAAGTACATATTTACTCAGAAGGAGTTGAACATGAGGCAGAGAAGGTGGCTAGAATTAATCAAGGACTATGATATCGAGATCCTTTATCATCCGGGTAAAGCTAATGTGGTTGCCGATGCTTTGAGCCGTAAGACAGTGCAGGAGCAGATGCTGAGCCGTTTGACAGCACAGAGAGAGTTGCTATTGGACCTTATGAGGCCAGAAATTGAAGTTTGGTTACAGCGTGGTCAGGGACAACTTTGCACTCTTGAGATTTCTTCTTCTCTTGATGATATGATCAAATCGAAGCAAGTTACGGACCCATTCTTATCTCGAATCCGGGATGAGGTAAACCAAGGGAAAGCCCCTGGATTCGTGATCCACGAGGATGGATTGATATGCTTTAGAAATCGAGTTTGTGTACCCGCTGACGAAGAATTGAGGAACTCTATCATGAGAGAAGCCCATGCTACCCCGTACTCTATTCACCCGGGATCTAGCAAGATGTATAAGGATTTGAAGCAGAATTATTGGTGGGGGAATATGAAACGTGAGGTTGCCGAATTTGTTTCGAGATGTTTTACCTGTCAGCAGGTTAAGATTGAGCACCAGCGACCTGCAGGAATGCTGAAACCGCTCCCGATTCCCGAGTGGAAATGGGAGGACATATCTATGGATTTTATCACTAGCTTGCCAACGAGTCGTCGAGGAATAAATACGATTTGGGTGATTGTGGACCGTCTGACCAAATCAGCCCACTTCTTGGAGATTAAGGACACGTGGGGTCCCGAGAGATTGGCCCAGCTGTTTATTAAGGAAATTGTGAGATTACATGGTACCCCCAAGAGTATCAGACGTGACCGTGACGGGCGATTTGTGTCACACTTCTGGAAGGCAGTTCATCGTGCGATGGGCATGCAGTTGAATTTCAGTACGGCTTTTCATCCACAGACCGATGGTCAGTCTGAGAGAACCATCCAGACTCTAGAGGACATGTTGAGAGCATGTGCTCTTGATTGGAAGGACGATTGGGAAGCCCAGCTGCCTTTGGTGGAATTCACATATAATAATAGTGGCACGCTTCGATTCATATGGCACCGTATGAAGCATTGTATGGCCGTCGCTGTAGGTCCCCTTTGTGTTGGGACGAACTGTCAGAATCTCTGGGTACGGAACCCGACATGTCATTAGCAGCTCGGGAGAAGATCACTTTGATTAGGAGTCGGTTGTTAACAGCTTAAAGTCGACAAAAGTCTTATGCTGACAACCGTCGACGACCACTTGAGTTCGAGGTTGGTGACCATGTGTTAATGAAGCTGTCTCCTACCCGAGGTGTTTTTCGTTTCGGGAAGAGTGGCAAGCTGAGCCCGAGGTACATTGGGCCATTTGAGGTTTTGGAGCGTGTAGGTGATCTGGCCTATCGACTAGATTTACCGCCGACTTTGAGTAAGATTCACAACGTGTTTCATGTCTCCCAGTTGAGAAAATATGTTGCTGATCCGAGCCATGTACTACAGTTCGAAGAGATTGAATTAGCAGAGGATCATTCGTACGAGGAGCGCCCTGTGCGGATACTCGAGAGGAGGATCAAGCAGTTACGGAACAAGACGATTCCCCTACTGAAGGTTTAGTGGTCACGACACGGAGTCGAGGAGGCTACGTGGGAGACCGAGGATAGTATGCGAGCAAGATACCCCGAGTTATTTACCCCTTAGTTTCGAGGACGAAACTCTTTTTAAGGGGGAGAGTATGTAATATCCGACTGTAACTTTTCATTTATACCTGTCATTATTATTCGAATAATCTGATTATCATGAATCGTTGCATTTAGTATTATGTTGAGGTATTATAGATTTGAATTTCATATCGTTGTTATTTCATTTCATATGTGATGATTCGATGTTAATTAGAGAGTTGCATTTTCGAATTTTTCTGTTGATGTAGCGTACGCTACATAGTACGATTAACGTACGCTAATCCTGTGCCTTAGCGTGCGTAATGTTTCCTCTGTTGCATACGCTAAGAGGGAATCTGGCATAAGTTGACTTCAGCACGTGAACTCCTTAACCGTTGGCATGCATGTGAGTAAGGTCTGAGCTGTCATGTCGGCCAGAGTCAACTTTTATTAGCGTGCGTAACCCATTTTTCATTAGCGTGCACTAACGACCTGCGAATTCAAGACAGTAGCCACTGTAAGCCGCTTACGTACGTAATATCGACCGGTTAGCGTACGTAAGTGTATTAGCGTACGCTAAACTGTTCCGATAGCGTGCGCTAAGTATGTACAGTCTATTTATAGGACCAGCCTGTTTTTCATTTCTTCACAACTCCAAACCGATTCTCTCTCCATATATCGTCCCTCTGCACTCCCAAACCAATATCAACCTCCCCTAACTTGCTTCTAAGCCTTAAATCTTGGAGTGGAGCTCATTTCCTTGGAGATTAAGAGGTGTTCTTGAGCTTGGAGTATATTTTCTCATAGCATTGAGGTTGTTCTTCATTTCTGGAGGTAGGTGTACTTTCCTCTCTGTATTATTTTCATATGTTGATGTTAATGACGAATTATACTTCACATAGAGTTAGATTAATCAAGTAAAACATAGTTTTAATCCAACCTTTTTAACACTTTTGATGAATATGATAAATAAGGGTTTGAGATGGATGTGTTCTTGATGATATAGTGATTAAACACCATTTTAAGTCTTCACTTACCTTGGGAAGAACTTGGCCATGTTAGTAGTAGAAGGATGTCTTCTTACTCAGATTTCTTAAGAATCATATCCTCCTTATGTTTAGCTCAGCAAGATTTTGAATGGTTAAGGATAATTGTGAAACCAACACAACAACTTTTCATTAATCTAATGTGTTGAGAACTTAGTTTGTTTTGATCATCATACTAGATACATGGTGAATTCATCATGATGTTAATGAATCTTCCAGCCTTGTAAACAAAGATTTTGATAATCCTCATGGATATGGTGTAATCTCAGAACTAATAAACTTGTTGTAAACTTAATATTCAATTTAGATGAGAGGAGAATGATCATAAATGTGCAGATTTTGTTCCTTCAACATTTTAATGTTTTGGAAAGTTTAATCATCATAAGATGATCTTAACATCATAATTGGTTATTCAACATACCCTTGATAGAATTCTTGTTTATGATGAACCATATGAACATTCGGTAAAAGTATTGTAAACCGATTTTTATGGTTGTAATGATGTTAAAAGAACTCCTGACATAAGGCTTCGATAATTGGAAATAACAAACTATTCTAAAGGATTGTAGGATGACGTCATACTAATCCTATATTGATAATTATACGAATATGCTATTGAGTAAAATGTATTTCGTTTAAGGTTTATTGTTCGAGTAAACAATATTAGTCGAGGACCGTTCGTTCGTTCCGACAAGAAGAGGACTATTCTCGTCTCCGTATTGAGGCAAGTTATCTTGCTTGGTTATAATGATGATTAGATTCTTGTGATGGTTATATATTTCATGTGTATGAAATGTTTATGAAATGCTTGTCGTGATTTGACATTGTCCTTGACATTGTTCCGTTTCATCATGGGTGTTGTATTCCCAAGGACGTCACTTTGAATCGTTGATCTCGTTGGTCTTTATTTTCACTTCGGTGAGTTTCCTTTATCCTTAAATCGGATATGTGTTTCGTTGAACTTCGTTGTCATGTTGTATCATGACATTTCCGGAATCATATCTGCGTGCCGATTGGATATTGTGTAGGATTTTTAGCCGGGCACTTGTATAGTCATTCGTGGATGTTTTCGTATTGGACTATGCACACGATACGTAGTTCGTGAGGCTAATTAGGTACATTGTCACACGTATATTTTGGATTCCGTATACGGGGTGGACATGTACACGGACACATTTCCGGATCGGGCGTACTATGATGTCCATCTTGAGCTATATTGTTAATCGTTCATAGTCCATGTATGATTGGATGTGTTCGATGGTTTGTGACTGATTATTTCATACGCCCGAGGGGAATGATTAATAGTCGGAATGATTTTCTTGAGATCTATATATGTGAATTGTATAATGTCGGAAGAATTGATTATCATGTATATCTGAACCTGTGTTATGGGCGAAATACTTGTATTGTATTTTAGGTCGAGGCAAAGGCAAGGCACGGGAAGAGCATGCTGACGGCGAAGGGTTCGAAGGATACTAGTTCGGGGGCCCCACATCATTTGTTGTCCGGTTATGTTAAACCGTGTTATGTTATATTATTTTCTGCTTCATTTAAATTACTATCTGGTTGTATTGACATTTGAAGTATTTTCCATCTCCATATGGTTTATACTTGTTTTTCGGATCCTGTGTATTATAAGGCCGTTGGCCGTAATTTCGATAAACTCCTAATCGGAGTAATGACTATTCATTGTGGTTCGGTATCACGAATAATATTTATTTAACCTGTTTTGGATATCGCCTGGTGGGTCCCAGTGTGGGGTCCACGGCACTGTAATAGCCGCCTTTTGGGGTGTTACAGAATGTGTCTTTGCGTTTCTTGCAGCGTTTCGCCGTTGGGCGCGAGTTTTCGGTTTTTGTGTATCTCGTCGAGTTTTCCTGGCGGGGATATTGCTTCTCCCTACTTGTTTTAAGTTTCGGGACGAAACTTCTTTTAAGGAGGGTAGAATGTAATACCCGTAATTTTGATTTCCGGTAATTTCTTTTTTTCGGCAAAAGTCCATTTGAACGACTCGCTCATGACCGTTTCGTCATTTCGAGAATGATTAATTCTGCACTTTTTGTCATCCGAGTTCGTTTTGGTGTCGTTTTGTTGAGTTCCGTGCTTTTTGGGGACTTTTCCGCACTTGAGTTCGATTCTTGCGAATCTCCTTGGAAACTGCTGTTTCGAGTTTCCCGTAAGTCCGTTTAACTTTGTTAGAAGTGTTGTGAACTTCGGTTTGGTTATTCGATCACGTATCTGTTAGGAATACTTGTTAGATTTTGATGATGTCATTAATATAAAATCAAATGTTTATTACCTGGCAAAATGTAAGGAAGAACCAAATGAGTATCTTCCATAGGCCAAAATATGTTAAGTATAAAACTTGGCAAAATGTAAGGAAGAATCAAATGAGTATCTTCCATAGGCCAAAATATGTTAAGTATAAAACTTGGCAAAATGTAAAGAAGAACCAAATGAGTATCTTCTATAGGCTAAAAATTAATTAGGCTGAAAATCGGTTAAGTACCAAGTACAGCTAAGTCCATCAGAGAGGATCAGCCGAGTCCAGTCAGAGTAGCTCTGGTCAACAAAATTTATCAGAGAAGTTTGACCAGACTGCAGCCAAGGTACCGCAGGGAAGTCACCTGATCACATAAGTCACAAACAACAAGGAATGAGAGAGGTCCAGACTGCAGAGATGTTAGCTGCTCATCAGCCTAGACAAAGTCAGCCAAGTACTCCAAGTCCACGTCAGCATGCGTTGAAAAGTCAAGTATTACGGGAAGTCACATGCAACGTGAAGAGACAAATTGGAGTGATTCCCGCAAGAGATATGATTTAAATAAATCATCCAGACCCACCTTGAAGACTTTAATCGTTTTATATTCAAAAAGATTCAGCGCTCACATGCAGAGTCTTCACAACGGTCGGAAGATAAATTAAAATAATGGGAATCCAGCCTTGCAACGTTCAGAAAGAGTAAACAAAGAAGTCTCCCTCCAACGGACGGATTTGTTCAAAAGATTTGCAACGGCTACAAGGAAAAAGCTCATAGATCATGACCTATATATATCCGAAGATTTGAAGCTGAGCAACTACCGGTGCGAACATACTTTCAAGCGATCAAAGCAATCAAGCAATCTAAAGCAAACAATAGCATCGTGAAAAGAGCGGTTCTAAAAGTTCATACTTAAAGAAGCTCTCAGTTGGAGAAGACAAAAAACTCTTGTCTATAATCCTGAGTACGGGGTACTTCACTGGTTGAAGTAAGAGACTGTAAAGGCATCTAAGGATCGAGGATCAAGAGGTGCAAGGCAGTCAAGTGTGTACAACGGCACGGATTTCCACTGGTTGGAAGCTGTTGTAGTTTGGTTTGAATCACTGTAATATTTATCACTGGTTGAGAATTATAGTGAATTCATCTCCAACTGGTTTGGAGAAAAGTGTATTAGTAGAGGATTACCCCACCTCTGAGACCACTATAATCGCCTACGTTATTTATTGTTTTACTGCATCATACTTTAACTGCTGCATTCATTGTTAAGTGTTTCATTAGTTGCTTTATATTCGTCATCAGCTGACTTACGCACATATATTAAAGAACAAACGACTCCAAGTCATTTTTCTACCTATCAGCTGAAGAAACTCACTCTTCGTCAAAAAGAGTTTAAGAGTTTCTACAAGTCTATTCACCCCCCTCTAGACTTGTACCTGGACGAATTGTGACCTACAAGTGGTATCGGAGAGGTTGGTTCATTTGATTCACGAACCAGATCTATATCAAAGATATATCTTTACTCTCACTTTATAATGGAACACATGCACTCTAGACTCCCTGTGTTTTCAGTTGACGAGTATGATTTTTGGAAGATAAGGATGCAGGCACACTTATCTTCGATTCATGACGACATGTGGTGCATCATAGAGGATGGTCCATTTATCTTCGAGAAGGACAACACAGCAGAGGAGATTGCAGCAGGAAAGCCAGAGAAGATTCCCAAGAAGAGGACAGAGCTGACTCCCGCAGAAAGAAAGCTGGCCAATCTTGATAACAGGGCCAGAGATGTATTATATCAAACTCTTGACAAATCCACCATGGTCAAGATCAAAAACTGCAAGAATGCCAAAGAAATCTGGGACACATTAGCCCTAATGTGTGAAGGAACGGAGCTGATCAAGGAAAACAAGCTGTCAATTGCTATCCAAAAATTTGACAACTTTAAAATGAAGAATGGTGAATCTATAGACCAAGTGGACACAAGGTTCACTGAGATTATCAATGAGATCAACTCCCTCGGAAAAACCTATGGCAACAGGGAAATGGCACTGAAGGTTCTCAGATCTCTCAACCCTGAATGGAGCATGAAGGCCGTAGCCATGAGAGAGTCCAAGGACCTGAATAAGATAAAGATTCAAGAGCTGTTCTCTGATCTGAAGGCTTAAGAGTTCGAGCTTCCAAGTTCATCCTCAACTGAGCCTACAGAGAAGGGAATAGAATTTGCAGTCGAGTCCCCTGCCAAGAGCCTATCTGATGTAAAGCCTCCAAATCCACTAGATTTTGAGGAAGAAATGGCGTTTATAATGCAAAGGTTCAGCAACTTTAGAAAGAACTACTCCAAATATAAGAAAAATTATAAGGAGAATCCAAGAAGAAACCAGAAAGATGGGAGCTGGAAAGTTGAATGCTACAATTGTCACAAGACAGGACACATCCAAATGGACTGTCCTGAGCTCGAGAAGGACGAAACCAAGAAGGAGGTGGGCAGAAAAGAAGATAGAAGAAAGGCCCTCATCGGAGAAGACCAGGAGCATGTCGAATCAAGCAGCGGATTCTTTTCTGATGAAGATGAAGAGTATGATTGCCTGATGGCAAACCTAGCTGATGAAGAGGTAACTTCTAAACCCACCGATTCAAATAACAGCTCAGCCATGTCACAAGATATGGATCTACACGAATCGGTAAATCAGTTATTTAATGATTTTGAAACACTCAAATCTGCACACCAAACTGTATCAGCTGAAAAGACTTAGCTGCAAGATGAGAATAGGCAGCTGAAAAATGATTTCGAAAAACTCAGCCTAGATTTGAATAAGGTTGAGATAACTGCAGCTGACTTTAAAAACTAGGCTGATGTTAATACAGCTGAGATAAACAGACTGACCATTTTACTTAAAGAAAAATCAGCTGCACTTACTCATGCCAAAACTGAGTTTACTAAGCTGACACAGGTGAATAAAACTCAGGCGCAGGAAATAACCTCCCTGAAGGCGTCTTCAACCCTGGAAGAATTGTGTACCAACAAAAGCCCACTATATTCCAAATCAGGCCTTGGATATGATCCTCACACTCCCTCTAGTTCTAAAAGAAAATTTATCAAGGGAGAAACAATTGTCTCGACTGTTGAGCCTACGTATAAACCGTTTTTCAAAAACAGGCAACAGCCAAGTCAAATGTCTAGCCGCAATGTTACACTGTAGCCACCTAAACAGCGACTAGGCAATGGCCCTGTGCGGTGATCCGCACAACATGCCCACTATTATCAACAACTCCCTAAAAACAGATTTCAAAATGGGAGGGGCAGATGGAAACCTCAAGGTTATCCCAATTTCCAAAACGAACAAGTGTGGAGACCTCAAAGATTTGACAAATGGTCTCAGCCAAGATTTAGAAATGGCCCACACTATCAAAATTTTTAGGAATATCCAGTATACAATCCCAACAGGAGATTCAGACCTCGACCTTACACACCTTATGAGGGTTATAATAATAATAACAATGTCTATAATCCAAGGAGAAATCAATTCTCCAGGAAACCAGCTAACCCCAAAGGACCCACACAGATTTAGGTACCTAAATTTCTCCTTGTCTGATTGCAGAAAAAGTGGAAGGACTACAACCACATCTCCACAAGCTCAAATTTTGGAGGTGAAGAATGGTTCGTAGATTCTGGATGCTCGAGGCATATGATCGGGAACAAGAAGATGCTATCCAAATACACTAAAGAAAGAGGTCCCGATGTAACCTTTGGAGATAGCTCTAGAGGACAGACAAAAGGCTTTGGAGAGCTGCACCGAGGAAATATTGTGCTATCCAAAGTTCATTATGTCAATGGGCTCAAGTACAATCTCCTGAGCATAAGCCAGTTCTGTGACAAGAAGAATCTAGTAGTCTTCACCATTTTGAAATGCATGGTGATAGATATCCTGTCTGGAGAAGTGAAGCTCCAAGGTATCTGAAGGAGAGATGTCTATATGATTGATTGGAACACAGGAACACCTAACTCTTGTTTTCTATCCAATACAGTAGCTGAAAATGGATGGCTGTGGCATAAAAGATTATGTCACCTGAACTTCAAGGCCATCAACAAAATCAGTTCTCAGAAGCTGGTCAGAGGACTTCCAAATGAAGCATTCAAGAAGGAAGCACTTTGTGATGCATGTCAGAAAGGAAAGCAGACCAGGGCATCGTTCAAACCAGTTCAGCCTACAACGCTCACAACAAGGATCTTAGATCTACTCCACATGGATCTATTTGGTCCTATCAAGCCAAGGACTTTGAGCGGCCGGAAGCATGCACTTGTTATAGTAGATGATTATTCAAGGTACACTTGGATCATCTTCCTATGCAAGAAAAGTGAAACCTTGACCAAGCTACCTGAGCTGTTGAGAAGGATCCAGAATGAGAAATCCCTATCCATAATCAAGATCAGATCTGATAGAGGAGGAGAGTTTCTCAACAATGCGATAACTGATTACGGCGATCAGAATGGGATCCAGCATGAGCTCTCTGCAGCCAGGACGCCCCAGCAGAATGATGTTGCTGAAAGAAGGAATGTAACTCAAGGAAGCAAAGCAAGGTCCATGATTGCGGCGGACTGCCAAGAGGTTACGGGTCAAGTTGTCAACACACTGTCACACCTGCATCAGAGTATGATAGTAGGGAGACATGGCAAAACTCCCTATGAGGTTTGGAATAATAGAACTTCTACTGGTGCTTACTTTCATGTTTTTGGTTGTAAGTGTTTCATCCACAACAATGGTAAAACCCAACTAAATGCCTTTGATGCTAAAACTGATGACAGTCTCTTTATGGGATATTCACAAAGAAGCAAGGCATATAGAGTCTTTAATAAAAGAACCTTAGTTATGGAGGAAACACCCCATGTTGTTTTTGATGAATCTACCTTTGAGTACAGGAAACAAGTTGAGCTAATTGAGAACAAGCTCAAGTCAGCAACCCTTGAAGAAGTCATTATACATGACACCGGAATGGTGGACTCACCTGCACTGCATCGATGACCCAACCGCACTGGCCAAGACCCAACTGCAGATCAGACAGGATCACCAAACCTATCTGATCCGGTTGCCGCTGATGAAGATCTAGCCGTAGCTGATAAAGACTCATCTGCAGATCAGATCCAACCTGCAGATGACAAGACGGTACCTGATCCAGTTGCAGACCAGAACCCAGCTGATGCAGAAATCCACCAAGGCAATCCAACAGGGGAAACAAACCCAGAAGAAGACGATATCCCCAAATGGCTCAAGGATCACCCAATCCAGCAAATTATCGGAAAGTTGACGTTAAGACGAGACAGTCAACTCTACCAGCAGGAATGGCCATGTTCTCATGTTTTATGTCACAAATTGAACCTAAAACTACAGAACAAGCCTTGGAATATTATTCATGGATTAATGCCATGCAAGAAGAGTTGGAGCAAATGGAAAGAAACAAAGTTTGGGAACTAACAGACAGACCTGATCACAAGAAAGTTATCGGCACCAAATGGGTGTACAAAAACAAGAGTGATGAAGACGGAGCTGTTGTTAGGAATAAGGCCAGACTTGTAGCAAAAGGGTATGCACAGTGTGAAGGAATAGATTTTGATGAAACCTATGCACCTGTTGCAAGATTAGAGGCCATCAGACTATTCCTCGCATATGCTGCATTTAAGGATTTTGAAGTATATCAGATGGATGTGAAGAGTGCTTTTCTAAATGGAATTCTAGAAGAATAAGTCTATGTAGAGTAACCCCCAGGTTTTGTCAAATGAGACAAGGTCTATAAGCTGTTGAAGGCTCTCTATGGACTTAATCAAGCACCAAGAGCGTGGTATGAAACACTATCTGTGTTTCTGGAGAAGAATGGATTTTGCAAAGGAAAGGTGGACAAGACCCTATTCAGAGTAGAGCACGAAGGCCACATATTAATAGTCCAGATATATGTGGATGACATCATTTTCGGTTCAACCAATCCAGAGTTATGCGAGAAATTCTCCAATCTCATGCAAGGAGAATTTGAGATGAGTATGATGGGAAAGCTTAACTTCTTTCTCGGACTACAAGTTAAGCAGATGGAAAAAGGAATTTTCATCAACCAAGCAAAGTATACCAGAGACCTTATCAAGAGATATGGAATGGAATCAGCCAAGCCAGCAAGAATTCCTATGAGCACAAGTACTCACCTGGATGCAGATGAGGCAGGCATATCAGTTGACTCAACTCACTACAGAGGACTCATTGGATCTCTTCTGTACCTCACTGCAAGCAGACCAGACATATCCTATGCCGTAGGAGTTTGTGCGCGATTCCAGTCCAAGCCGAAGCAATCACACCTAGATGCAGCCAAGAGGATAATAAAGTACCTTAAGTCTACAATCAATGTTGGACTATGGTATCCCAAGGATGATAATTTTGAGCTGTCAGGATACTCAGATGCGGATTTCGCAGGATGCAAAATCAACAGGAAAAGCACTAGTGGAACGTGCCAATTCCTAGGAACAAGACTGATATCCTGGTTTAGAAAGAAGCAGGTTTCTAACTCTATCTCCACCACAGAGTCAGAATACCTAGCTGCAGGTAGCTGTTGTGCACAGATTCTATGGATCAGACAACAGTTAAGGGATTATAATATTATTGCAAACGAAGTTCCAATCTGGTGTGACAATAATAGTGCTATTGCAATAACCAACAATCCGGTTTTGCATTCTAGGATGAAGCACATTGATGTTACGCACCACTTCATCAGAGACCATGTGCTTAACAAGTGAGTTAGAGTTGAAAGAGTCAGCACCGACTATCAGATAGCTGACATCTTTACCAAACCCTTTCCAGAAGAAAGATTTTTGGAACTGAGCAGAGATCTTGGATTACTAGATTGGGAATCTAGTACTGAAGCAAGCTGAAGAATCAGATCCTAGCTGATGCAGGCAAGAATACGAAGGACGGACAAAGCAACCTAGCTGATCAGAATACCAGGCGAGAAGTCAACTCACCTGATGCAGAGTGGTCAACAGTCAACAAATCAGACCAGCTAAGTTTTCTAAATTGACCTCTAAATATTTAATTATTATCTGCCATATTTATAATATTATTATATTAATTTTGGTTAACAAATGGCATTTAAATATATATTTTTCTAAGACAAATGGCAATTTTAATACACGCGTCAATCGCCTATTAAATCGACCTCCACGGTGGCCAATCAAAATCAACCGTCAAATTTTAAATAGGCCACCGATTCAAATTTGAAATTCAAAAGAATATCAAAAGGCGTACCACCATTTCAAATATATAATAAATTAATCCATACGTCTTTTCATCTTCTTTATAAGGAAAGAAGATCTTTCACTTTACCCTTTACGCTTTCAAACCCTAGATTTTTCAGAGCAAAAATTTCTTGAACACCGAAATACACTAAAACCTTTTGATTACAGAAATGGCAACCTACTTCGAAGGCGTAAACCTGAAGGCGGTCAAGGACCAGATCATTTTCTCGCTGGTCGTCGATTTTGAAGGTTTGTTAGAAGCTAATCTGGAGGATTATGATGTGTACAACCTAATCCGCGCGATGAAGCTCAATGGGATCTACCCATTCCTTGATGTCAACCCGCAACATCTATTCAAGGAGGATGTCATCGCGTTCTATCGCGAAGCTTGTTTGATTCAAGACGGAATTCGGAGCACAGTCGGAGGAATTCAGGTCGACATAACGCGAGAGTCGATTCGCAGAGTTTTCGGTATGAAGCACCGCGGCATAGCCTTCGAAGCGCTCAAACAGTCTTCTGCCGAAATCTGGAAGACGATTAAGGACAAGAATGTGCCCAAAAAGCTGAAATTAACTGCCAAGAGGAATGAGCTTAAGAAGGTTTATCGTTTTGCATTGGACATAACCAACAAAATAATCATGGGGATGGCCGGCAGTTATGATCAACTGTCGTCGGAAAAATTTATGGTGCTGGGAGCACTAATTCAGGAAGAATAAATTAACTGGGCAGACTACATCTTCAGGCAACTCGTGCGAGAGGTTAACAAAGTCGAGTGGCTTGACGATGAGAAGAGATTTAAGACAAAGCTGGCGTTTGGAACGCAGCTAAGTTGGTTTTTGGAAAAGACTGGTGTGGCAAAGGGAAGCACTGACTCCTTCCACCCCAACAAAAGACTTGGTCATATGGACCACGAGAAGCTGAGGAAATTCGGAGGCGCAAAGAGAGCAGCTCAGATGCTGAAGGACCTACCTGACACGAGGCCATATCCGAGATATTATTCGTCAGGAGAGTCGGACAGACCTGCAGCCAATATCGCTACTACAGTCGAGTCAGACACCGAGTCCGACGACACTCCCATAGCAGTCAGATTTAAGAGAAGGGGACCAGCCCCTGAAGGACCTTCTACCATGTAGTCGTCACCAGAACCCTCTCCCAAGAGGCCAAGGAAACTGCAATTTAGTGAGGAAGAGCAGTCTGAACATCTTGCCAGCCCCTCAGCCAGGTCACCAACTCATCTGGAAGACCAGCCTGCCCCAGGCACACTCGAGACTCGGATTGTGGCTGTACTCACCCCGTCAGCCTACATCTCCGAGGAAGAAGAAGCAGGTCTCATAATTTCTATCCCTGAAGCCAACTATACCTTTAACCTATTAGAAAATAACACTTTCAATCTATCCATCGAACAACTTCAACTTGTTAAACCCTTAGCCCTAAAACAATCGTTTTTTGAAATTCTTGAAGAATGGAAATTCTTAAAATCCTTATCCTTTGTCAAACTTCAATCTTTTATCAACACTTGTGGTTGGGACTATCCCCAAGCCACAGAGGATGTACTGACAAATTTTTGTAATACGTCAGACGCAATTTTAATTCTTCAGGAGGACTGGTTCATGTCCAATTTTAAAGCCAACATGGACCAGTTCATCCACTGCATTATTCTTAGCATTTTTGATGGATCTTATGAGCATGTTGTTAAGGAGGAAGTTGAAAAGGAAATTAGAATTGAGGAGGTAGATGGAGAAGGAAATAAAGAAGTTGTTGATTTGGTTGATGAAGAAGAGCAGGAAGAGAGAAGAACAGAAGAAAATACTCCAGTTGAAAAATAGTCAGGCGAAATTGAGAAAACAGAAGAGTTGGCTGATGAAGGAGAAGAAGAAGAAGGAGAAGAGGTAGAACAAGAAAAAGATGAAGGAGAAAAGGAGGATGATGATGAAAAGGATAATGATGATGAAGGAGAAAACGAGGAGAAGGATGATGACAACAATGATGATGATGATGATGATGATGATGGAAGAGATGAAGGAGCTGAAAAAGAAAATGAAAAAGAAAAGGATGGGGAGGAAGAAAAGGAAAATATTGAAGAAAAGGCAGAAGAAGAGAAGGAGGAGGATCAGGAGAAAGAGGAAGAGAAAGAAGAAGAAAAGGAGCCAGAGCCGGAGCCAATTCAAGAAGCTGCAGATAGGACTGTGGTACCTGCCCGGTACACCAGCCTAGACGCGGAGTTAGCTGAAGACTCCAGGTCAGGGACCCCAGAGAAAACCCCCTCTGGACTACTCCGCCGCAGCATGTGCTTCCCTAGTGGTTCTTTTGCGTAAGGCTCAGAGAGCACTCTCCATCGGCTCGTATATCTCCCGCCATGACCGAGCCGATCGTGCAAATAGTCAAAGATACAATGGAGAGATGTCAAGGCCACAGTCACTCCTGACCTCCAATCAATCAATGCAAAGATCAACACTCTGCTGCAGAGAGAGATTCCTCAGCCCCCTCCCCCTACCAACAACATAATGCCATTTGGCATGTCTGATTGGATGAGCATAATGGAGCAGCAATTGACTACCCTAGTTGATGCTGGCAAAAAGGGGGAAGAGAGAGTTCAGGGGGAAGGAAGTAATCAAGGAGAGATAAGGGCAGAGATAAGAACAAAGAAGAGGCAAGATATCCTTCAAATTGAAGGATCTTCAAGTCTGAAGAGGAAGGGAGGAGCAGATCCAGATGAACAGGCTGACCAGCCTGAAGGCAAGAAAAGGAGAACTAGAGGAGGTTTTGGGCCTACTCTAGAATGGGAAGGAAAGGAGCTGTGGTATGTTGAGGATTTTATACCATATGAAGCCCTGCCCATGTGGGGAACTGCAAAGAAGAAATTCATCAGAGACTACTACATCTGGGAAATACTCCAGGATGATAATCTCTCCCCACAGCAGATCTTCATCAATTTCATGGAGGCAGCTCATCCAAAACTCTGGGATATTCTGAAGAAGCATGCTAAGGATCAAAATGCTTATCCTATGATTCCCTCATTCAGAGCAGAGGAAGCGCCGACCCATCTGGACAATGAGCTAAATGAGCTAGAGCTTCAAAGAGAAATCAAGCAGTTATGTCTTGAGAATAGATTTTCATCCCAACAAGAACAAGACTTTGCAGCTCTTGTTGTGAAGAGGAAATATGGTCTTGCTCCAGTCAAGATAAGACCAATTGGAGCTAAACCATTCAGACCTGCCAAACAGCCTATTCGAAGAGGCAGAGGAAGAGGCAGATGACTTTATTTCTTTGTACTTGTAATTTTTTATTATTTCTGTACCTGTAAAAACTTTCCTGTAAATTTCAATCTTAATCATAATCAGAAAGTTTTATAACAGTCTGTTGAATGACAATTTCCAGTTGTCTCAATATTAGACTGATTTTAGTTTATGTCTTGCACTTAAGTGCAGACTTGATCATTTGATTACTTGTCTAAAGTTTTGCCATCATCAAAATAGGGGTAATTTGTTAGGAATACTTGTTAGATTTTCATGATATCATTAATATAAAATCAAATGTTTATTACTTGGCAAAATGTAAGGAAGAACCAAATGAGTATCTTCCATAGGCCAAAATATGTTAAGTATAAAACTTGGCAAAATGTAAGGAAGAACCAAATGAGTATCTTCCATAGGCCAAAATATGTTAAGTATAAAACTTGGCAAAATGTAAAGAAGAATCAAATGAGTATCTTCTATAGGCCAAAAATTAATTAGGCTGAAAATCGGTTAAGTACCAAGTACAGCTAAGTCCATCAGAGAGGATCAGCCGAGTCCAGTCAGAGTATCTCTGGTCAACAAAATTTATCAGAGAAGTTTGACCAGACTGCAGCCAAGGTACCGCAGGGAAGTCACCTGATCAGATAAGTCACAAACAGTGAACAGCAGAGAGGTCCAGACTGCAGAGATGTTAGCTGCTCATCAGCCTAGACAAAGTCAGCCAAGTACTCCAAGTCCACGTCAGCATGCGTTGAAAATTCAAGTATTACGGAAAGTCACATGCAACGTGAAGAGACAAATTGGAGTGATTCCCGCAAGAGATATGATTTAAATAAATCATACAGACCCACCTTGAAGACTTTAATCGTTTTATATTCAAAAAGATTCGGCGCTCACATGCAGAGTCTTCACAACGGTCGGAAGATAAATTAAAATAATGGGAATCCAGCCTTGCAACGTTCAGAAAGATTAAACAAAGAAGTCTCCCTCCAACGGACGGATTTGTTCAAAAGATTTGCAACGGCTACAAGGAAAAAGCTCAGAGATCATGACCTATATATATCCGAAGATTTGAAGCTGAGCAACTACCGGTGCGAACATACTTTCAAGCGATCAAAGCAATCAAGCAATCTAAAGCAAACAATAGCATCGTGAAAAGAGCAGTTCTAAAAGTTCATACTTAAAGAAGCTCTCAGTTGGAGAAGACAAAAAACTCTTGTCTATAATCCTGAGTACGGGGTACTTCAGTGGTTGAAGTAAGAGACTGTAAAGGCATCCAAGGATCGAGGATCAAGAGGTGCAAGGCAGTCAAGTGTGTACAACGGCATGGATTTCCACTGGTTGGAAGCTGTTGTAGTTTGGTTTGAATCACTGTAATATTTATCACTGGTTGAGAATTATAGTGAATTCATCTCCAACTGGTTTGGAGAAAAGTGGATTAGTAGAGGATTACCCCACCTCTGAGACCACTATAATCGCCTGCGTTATTTACTGTTTTACTGCATCATACTTTAACTGCTGCATTCATTGTTTAGTGTTTCATTAGTTGCTTTATATTCGTCATCAGCTGACTTCCGCACATATATTAAAGAACAAACGACTCCAAGTCATTTGTCTACCTATCAGCTGAAGAAACTCACTCTTCTTGAAAAAGAGTTTAAGAGTTTCTACAAGTCTATTCACCCCCCCTCTAGACTTGTACCTGGACGACTTGTGACCTACAGTATCGTGATTTTCGGACGTTTTCGGCCATTTTCGTAATTTCCCAAAGTTTGGGGTAATTACCTTCCGTTGTCGAATTTCGAGCCTTCGGGTGGTCAGAATCGTGTGTTCTCTTAGCTCTTAGATTCGTATTTGCGAGTAATTTGTAATCGTATCTTCGATTCGTATTCAGGTTCGGGTTTCTGGGTCGTTCGGATGGTCGTTGTGATTCTTCATTTTGTGCCTGGAGGCCGGCGGACACAGGCGAAACGGCCTCAAACGGCGCTGCCGAGCGCCATGTCCTGCGCCGGGTCGGCCAGGACCGGCAGCCTGCCGAGACACGGCCGAGACACCCGGCGCTGGTGTGGGCCGTTTGCTGCACCGTGTCCGGCAGCAGTATATATATGGCAGGACATTCGGATTTTTCATCATTTTTCTCACTCGTTTCACCCTCTTCCGCGGATGGAGCTTTGATGATCATGGAGGGATGTTGTTAGGTGTTAACTCCATGAAGTTCCTGAGTCCATAACATCGATTAATCATTCCATAACTTGCTCCGATCGGCCGAATCACGGCAAGTTTTCTTAAAATCTAGTTTTGGGGATTTTGTTCGATTTGTCCATTTAATCCGTTTTAACTCAGAATAGTGATGTATTGATGATTGTTAAGCTATATTATATCAAAATCCTTGTTATTACTCGGTTGGATTGCCACGGATTTGTCGTTTTATTGAGTATCTTATCGACGCCTTGAAGGTGTTCGATAAAATGTCACAAAGAGAATCCGAGCGTTCTACGCTTATTCTTCCTTGTTCGTTCGTTAATTTATTGATGTTATGATGTTAGGGTCAGATTCCTTGTGAAGAACGCGAGTCGGAACCCTTCCGTTCGTTGTCTTCGTCGTGGTACAAGCTTCCCGGTCGAACCGTGTTCTTCGGGGTATTCGGTATCGATTACTAAGGCAAGTATCTTATTATACGACTTGTATCTTGCGACTAATAATCACGTATGAGATTTATAATGATTTTGCTTGCCTTCGTAAATATGTTCCATTTGAATTGGATGTGTATTCCACAATTCGAAGGCTTCGTGATAATAGTGTTATGTTGGTATACGTGTTAGCTGTTGTGCAATGTATTGCGTACCGAATGTGTGTTATGTTGGTTGTGTGTCGTTGATTGATGATAGTTGCTGAGAGTGTTGAGATTATGTTATGTGCGTGTGATGTACGATTTTGTGGTGATCAACGTGATTGATTAACTGTGCTCATTGTTGTATGTAATGTGAATATGAATGTGGTGTGCTGGAACGCTAAGTTCACTCGTGTGGGTTCGATGGGGCCTACGAGGATTCATGGCACAGGTCCATGGGATCATGACTTAGTGTATGGTGCTGAGGTCCAATCGTGCGGGTCTGACGAGGCCTACGATGATTCATGGCACAGGTCCATTGAATCAGGACACAGTACGTCCAACCGTGCGGGTTCGACGGAACCTACGGTGACACGTGACACAGGTTCACGGGGTCGGGACTGGTTGTTGTGATTGTTGTATTGGCTCAATCCGTGTGGGTTGTTGAACCACAGAGACTCGTGGCAAGCGATCACGGAGTCATGAGCATGATTGATTGTTGTGATTGTTGTGTTGGCTCAATCCGTGTGGGTTATTGAACCTACGGAGACTCGTGGCAAGCGATCACGGAGTCATGAGCATGATTGATTGTTGTAATTGTTGTGATTGGTTTAGTCCGTGCAGGTTGTTGAACCTACGGAGACACGTGACAGGGGATCACGGTGTCACGAATCATGTTTTGTAAATCAAACTTTTTGTAAGAAAGTTTTAAGAAAAGAATGTTGGGCCGAGCCCCACGAGATTTATGGAAATATTTTCGTACTGTAAATTCTTGAAATATAATTTGAGATTTGGGTTGAGACCCTTAGATTTTCGAAAGGTTTTGAAATTCTAAGAATTCCCGAGATGATAATCTTATTTTTGAATGCTTCATAGCCTATCTTCCCTTGCGAAAACCTCCCGGGAATATCTTGATACTTGATTTTTATATTTGATTCACGATTATTACTTGCTTGTTATATTTCGTATGATTTGATACTTGCACTAGTAAAACAGTGGAGTTTTACTAACCCCCGAGTAATCGGGGGGTGGATGTCTGTTTTGTGTCCAGGTACATGCAGATTTAGGGGAGCAGTCACAGGATTGGCACAAGAGGATGACGAGCTGCGATATTAATCATGAGTCGAGAGTTGTTTGATTTTTGGTTGTGTTGTCAGAGTTGATTTCAGTCTTCCGTTGTATTGTATTTCGACCCCTGTGTGGGTAATGTTGTTTAAGTCAGTTTTGTTGATTGGGTTGTGTGACCTCATCGGTCTGTGTATTCACGTGTAAGTGACCATAACGGTCTGTATTATTTTATTGTTTGACCCTGGTCGGGCAAGCATTTGGTTGTTTATGGATGTTTAGCCTGGTAGATCCTTGTGGAAAGGGTCTACGGCGTGTAATATTCCCATATGGTTTTGGGGGCGTTACAGGTATCAAGTGCTTACTTAATTAGTTCATTGTATTACGAGGAACTTTGTGTTTACAGATTTTTCGTGGCCTTTCGGAGCTGAGCAGAGTGTTTGTTTCATTTTGTTTGGCTGCCACCCTTCATTTTAGTGGGGTAGAATGTAATACCCGTACTTTCTATATCTATATTTTTTCGATTCTAGTGACCTGCTTGTGTTCATTGACACATTTTGGATATGTTTTGTTCAGCACATTTCGTCACTCAAGCAAGTTTTTATATTGTTTTGGATTAATCGACGTATTATTTCGACTTTTTCACATATAAGTTCGACTTTGTAAAATCACCATCAATTCTTAGAAACTCAAAAAGTTCTGAATTATTTCAATATGATAGAGCATCAAGTTAGCTTTCTAATGGTTTAAACGGTGAGTCAATCAGAGTCCGGACGAAGGAGTTATGGTCGAAATAGCAAAGACTACATAGTGTATAATTAGCGCACGCTAAACACATCTATTAGCACGCGCTAATGGAGTATGGCAGAGGGTTCTCGACTGTATTTTGCAGCCGATAGCACACGCTACACGTAGCTTAGCGTGCGCTAACTGTTGACATTATATATAGGACTGCAGAGGCCAACTTTCATCATTTCTTCCTCCCCTTTCTTCCTTCCGGTGATCTAGACGATCTTGAGGGTGTATAAGCATGGATTTTGGCATGATATCATCACCCATCAACATCTTTGAATTCCTAGTACGTATTTTACAACATCCCCAACATCTTTCATCGTTTTAATCAAGGTAAAATTCTTAGAACCCTAATTTCGGGTATTTTGAGGTTTTTGTTCTTGACTTTGATTTCAATCTATTTTTGATAAATCGAGTAGTGTTAAATGATGTTGTTAAACATGTTCTATGAATTATATATCCATTTCCTTAATTCTTTCAACCCGATTAATGATTCGAGTGTTCTTGAGGAACCGTAAACATTTATTGTTCGATTAAATATTGATATGAGTTTTCCTTTGTTGAGTTGAGGCGTTTCCCATTGGTTTTGGTCTTGCTCCTCGTTGTGATCGTATTTTCATTATTTCTTATGGAAGTTGTAGGTTCCGAGTCACTTCGACCGAGCCATGTTCGTGGGATTATTTGCGTGCCAATTTCGAGGCAAGTACTTGTCCATACACTTCGTGTTTCGTAGATACGATAATTGATAATCGAAGTGTGCTATTTAAGTACTCATAATGAACTTTCAAAGGATTGGTATAATCTCGTTACGGCTCTCTTTCCAAATACTTGGGTACTTTGCGAATACATGAACCTTACGAATATGTTGTGTTGTGGTTGTGAATCGAAATACTAGTCTTGAGTTTTATATGATTGTATATATTCACTCTGGGACGAGCCGACGGGTCCTGTGACGGTTCTGTAGTCTTTGGTGCCGTTCCGCGAATATTTTGGGTTAACCACTCTGGGAGGGTCCGATGGGGCCTCTGAGGGTTCCGTTGCCTTTGGTGCGGTTCCACGGTTAATCACATATGTATTGAATGTGATGCTATGAGATTTAGTTATTTGGGAATACTAATCTTGAATTGTACGATTACATTTATTCACCATCGATTACATGTGACCCTCATTTATTTACCATTGTTTAGTCCAGATTATTATACTCTTGGAATATGCTGTGTATGGCTCGTATTTGCACTTTATACTTTCACTAGCAAAATAGTGGAATTTTGCTAACCCCCGAGTAATTGGGGGTGGATGTCTATATTGCATTCAGGTATGTGCAGGTTCCTGAGGAGCATGACACGGGATTGGTACGAAGGATGATGGAAGATAAATGAAACTAATCACGTGAGGGCCAGTATTGGGATTTGTTGGCCGAATTGTATTATTCTTTTCCGCTGTAGTGTTTTCACGTCGTATGGGAGTGTCGTTGCATTTTGACACTTGCATGGGTACGAGTCGGGATATAGATGTATATGAAGTTTAAGTTGTTTGTTATTGATGTAGGGCCAAATCGGTCTACTGATTCGTATTTAGCCATGTTTGGCATTTGTTTTGATGTCTTGTTTTGGTATCTAGCCTGGTAGATTCTCACTCAGAGGGTCTGCGGCGCTGTAATATTCCCGAGTGGATTGGGAGTGTTACAGAATATGGTATCGGAGCTTAGGTTGTGGAAACCTAGGCTGTCGGGTCAAGTCGAGTATTGTTGAGTCTTGTCTTGTCGGACTTGTTCTGACTAAATCGTGTCATGATGCGTCGTCTACTTTGTCAGCCATGATTAGTATCATGGTGCAGCCATCATCTTCGTGCGACCTGTGGATGTAAGTCTCCTCTTTTTTGTGTATTATCTTTGTTTCATGGCTGTTTACATGCGTTTCATGGAGATGAAATTCGTATTTGATACTTGTGGCATATTAGTGGATTGGATACCAAAGGGTGTAGAGTGATATGAAACCTTGAACATTGATGTCTTTCAGGATATGTATCGACAATAGAGTTTGTTGAAAAACCCATATAGATGATGTTGACGCGTGTTGGAATTTGGTAGTAATGACTTGTGTATGATTAATTGGTGATCTTGAATGCCATATAGGCATGTATTTGAGAATTGACTATTTTTGCTAATTGTTGGTATATGCTACAAATATGTTCACATTGGTAATTGTGCATGGTGTGTGTGTGTTGGAAAACGCTTCTCTGAAAATTTCATAGACTTGAGTATGTTTGTGGAAAACTAATTTTCGAAAATGTTTCGACGGTGCGGTTAAGCGGTGGTTTCGTGTGGATTTTGAAAATTGTTGGAAGTTGGCGAGCCGGGTTTGTATCCTCCAATAAAACCCTATGACGGTATTTAAAAAAGGTATGTTTTGAAGTATTTTTGGACATTTTGTAAAATTTTACCATCGTTGATCTTTTGTCGTGTTTAAGAGGATTTTCCGGAAATGATTTAAACATATTGGTTTTATTTTCAAAAAAATTCGAGTACACGATTTTAAAAATCTTTCGCACCATAAAATTTCTATATTCAAAATAAAATGTGATTTTTACTCTCAAAAATAAATACTGAAAGATGAAAAATCTTACTCGATTTAAACTACAAATTCAAACTTGAAATGTTTTGTGAAATGAGTTAGTTAGCGCATGCTAACTTAGCCATTAGCACGAGCTAACGAACTTTGATAGCACATTCGATTATTTCAACTCATTAACGCACGTTAATTATTTGACAAAGAGTTTTTCAAAAAAAAAAAAAAAATATTATTGTTGTGTTTGACAAATATTAGTTTTTTGACAAAGAGTTTTTCAAAAAAAAATATTACTGTTGTGTTTGACAAGTATTAGTTTTTTGACAGAGAGTTTTTCAAACAAAAAATATTATTGGTGTATGTTGTGTTTGACAAATATTATTTTTTTGGTTTATGTTGTGTTTGACAATATTTTCATTTGTTTATACAGGCACATGACTTCTCCTCGGCATCCTTCTTGTTCTCCTTCTCATTCTCCTCATACTCCTCGCCATTCTCCTCCTCATTCCGCTGCTTCTCCTCATACGCAGAATACTACATCGAGAAATCCTACAAGATGTAGAAGTATGGCCAAACGGCGTGTAGATGGGAAAAAGCTACCTCTTGATATCGATCCAGTCAGGGGAAAACTTAAGTACGAGCATAAAGTCAAGTTGAGTATGTATTTGGGTAAACTTGCGAAAGATCATGTTTCTATATTGTACGATCGATAGAATCACGTACCGGACAAGCACGATAAGGAAATGCTGTGGCAGGATGTATTGGTACGTGCATTACTTTTGTGATTAATTATGTGTTTCACTTTGTGCTTAAATTAAATTAAATTATTCTATAAAAACTGAAATTAAATAAAATAATTTAAAAAACTGAATTAAATATAAATATGGATTAAAAGTGAAATTTATTAAAAAAACCTTAATTTAAGTAATTTATTTTCTAAAAACTAAAATTAAATAAAATAATTTAAAAAATTGAATTAAATATAAATAATTTGGAATAAAATTAAAAATTATGAAAAAACATTATTTGATCAAATTATTCTATACAACAACAACAACATCTAAGCCTTAGTCCCAAAATGATTTGGGGTCGGCTAACATGAATCAAACTTTGAAACCGTCAATAATCGTTACATAAATAACATAAAAGGAAAAAAGAGGGAAAAAGTAGAGAAAAAAGCAAATAAAAAAAGAGAGTGAAAAAAAAAATAGGAATTAAAAAAAAAAAAAAAAAAAAAAATAGAACAAAATAGGACTTAAAAAAAAAAAAAAAAAAAAAAAAATCAGACTCCATCCACCATCCGTATTCTTTTCCGCCACATTTGCCTCTCCATCGCCATACTTTCTCCAATTCCAAGAAACCGCATATCATTTTCAATCATCTTTATCCAAGTTTTCTTGGGTCTTCCTCTACCTTTCACAACATTACTTGCTCCCCAACTTTCTAGCCTCCTCACTGGGGCATCAATAGGTCTTCTTCTCACATGACCAAACCATTGTAATCGATTCTCCATCATCTTGTCTTCTATAGACGCAACTCTTACCTTCTCTCTGATCACCTCATTTCGAGCCGATCCTTTTTGTATGACCACACATCCATCGTAGCATACGCATCTCTGCCACATTCATCTTTTGAACGTGACATCGCTTTACACCCAACACTCGGTGCCATATAACAATAAGCAGCCTAATTGCCGTGCGGTAAAATTTACCCTTTAATCTATGAGGCATGCCGGATCACATAAAACCCCGTGGCACTCTTCCACTTCAACCACCCCGCCTTTATTCTCGTGAGCCACATCGCCATCTAGCTCTCCATCCTTTTGGATAATAGATCCAAGATACCGAAAGAAAGTGGACCCATGAACAACTTTTCCATCAAATGTGATCATCCCCGCCTCTATCATCAAGTTTCGCTAAACCTACACTCCATATATTCGGCCTTACTTCGCCACCCTAAAGCCTCGAGCTTCCAAAGTATCCTCCAAAGTTCCAATTTCATTGCACTCCAACCTTCGTTTCATCAATCAACACAATATCATCTCGCGAACATCATACACCACGGAACGTCATTTTGAATTTTTCTTGTCAATTCGTCCATGACTATGGCAAAGAGAAAAGGACTAAGAGCATCCTTGATGCACCCCAATCGTAATAGGGAATTCTTCTGTCCTCCCAACATTAGTACGTACACTTGTACTAGCTCCTCATACATGTCCTTTATAATGTCAATATATTTCCGCGATACACCCTTCTTTGCTAAGGCCCACCAAAGTACTTCTCTTGGTACTTTATCATATGCCTTCTCTAAATCAATAAAAACCATATGCAGATCTTTCTTTTATCTCGATAATGTTCCATCAATCACGGATAAGATAAATTGCTTCCATGGTCGATCTTCCGTGCATAAATCCAAACCGATTTTCTCGTTATCTTCACACATTTCGATCCTTTGTTCAATCACTCGTTCCCACAACTTCATGGTATGACTCATTAGTTTAATTCCGCGATAATTAGAACAATCTTGAACATCACCTTTGTTCTTATACAAAGGGACGAGAATACTTTTCCTCCATGCTGACGGCATCTTATTGCTTCTCCAAATCTTATTGAAAAGCATAGTTACCCATTCGATCCCTCTCTCCCCCAAACACCTCCAAACTTCAATAGGTATACCATCTGGTCCTTCTGCTTTCTTTGACCCCATCTTCTTCAATGCAATTGTCACTTCACCCTTTTGGATTCTTCTCTTAAACTCTCTGTTAACCATACTTGAGGGGATGTTTAAATTCCCAATATCTAGTTCTTGATGGCCATTGAATAGGGTATCAAAGTATGACCTCCATCTCTCTTTTATCTCTTTATCTTGAACCAAAACTTTTTGGTCAGTATCTTTTACACATTTAACTTTTCCAATATCTCGCGTCTTCTTCTCTCTCATTCGAGCAAGTTTATAGATATCTTTTTCCCCTTCTTTAGTATCTAATCTTGCATATAATTCTTGATTGACCTTTGATCGGGCATTTCGCACTGCCTTTTTAGCTTCTGTTCGAGCTTTCTTGTACTTCTCATAATTCTCATCGCTCGAGCATTTACCCAGTACCTTATAACATTCACGTTTGGTCTTTATCGTTTGATCAAATTATTCTATAAAAACTTAAATTATTGCAAATAATTTAAAATTGTATTATTGATAACGTTTCAATTTGAATTGTCAATGTAGGCCAACTTTGATGTCAGTCAAATTAACAATATTGGTCAATTTCGCACGAAGACATTGCAGTCTATTGGTAGGATGTGGAGGCAATTTAACACTGATTTGACCGGCGAGTATATATATGGTCCGTCGAAAGGGTTGTCTCCTTGCGAGAAATATGGTATATCGGAGGATGATTGGAAAGAATTCAAAAAGACTCGTGAGGACCCTACTTGGGAGGTAAATCTGAATTCAAAAGACATTTTCTGTAGCTCGATTACTTGCAGATATTTCCTTACATATTATTTCGATTCCTTGCAAATAATTTTCGATTATTTGCAATATGTAAAATCTGTATATTTTGATAACAAATAAACTGGTTTGATTTTGAAAATAAAATTCCTATATAGTTGAAATTACAAAGGGTAATTTTCTTATCTTATGCTGCTCATTGTATTAACTAGATAGTTGCTTGTTGATCTGTTTGGCCTTTTGTCTTATGCTGATGTCTATATAGTATGGGATACTTAGTTATCTTGTTTTGAAGCAAACATGACGCACTGTTGTAAATGCTGCTGCATTATTTGTTGCATTGCATTGGTTGCCACCATGTGTACGCTTTATTGTTAAAGTTTCTATGAGTAATCAATGTAATGCAATAGATGATTCAAACGGGATTTGCGATGGAATATCGTATGTGATTCTGAAGATAATGGTTTCCATGTACTGATACTACATGCATCGGCTTCTAGACCTAGTCAGCTAAATGATTACTTAATTTGAGAGTATGTTTTGCTTCTTCATAATCTGTTGCTTTCAGTATTGTGAAAGGAACATCTATGTTATGAAGGCTGCTGTGAACAGTCAAACAATTATGCAGGACGTGTTGCATTGCTAAAAATACTGAATGTTAATACGAAGTTGTGAAACTGTTGATAGAGATATTATTTAAGAGCTACCATGTTATCTACTCTTTCTATCTATTTTTTTATGTCAGTTTGTCTTCTCTTCTTTTCTATTTGCCATCTTCATTTTAACAAAAATCTTCTATTGGTGCATACTGCATCCAGAAGGAACGTAGTTATTTTGTGACAAAGGATTGGGAAGACTTTATTCATATTTGTTGCATCACATTGTACTTGACCTATGAACACATTGATAGTACAAATATTATTTCGATTCCTTGCAAATATTTTTTTCCAGGAAAAGAGAATCAAGAAACAAGATATAGCGAAGATGAACAATGCTCCCCATACTATGGCTCGAGGCGGATATGATTTTGTGGAGGTACAGGAGTTGGAGAGAAAGATGAAGGACCGTAAAGAAGAAGCGTCAAAGTCTGGAGAAGATGTTATTATTGATCCTCCATCTCCACCTTCACGTCATCAGAGGTGGAAACTTGGTCGCCAAAAAAGGTCTGGAGGAGTGTCATCAGATGCAGCACGAGAGATTATTACTAAGATCGTAAGTTTAAAAAATCATTTAATATTTCACAATGTACTTAAAATTAAATAAACTTAGTTTTATTATCTTTTCAAAGGTTGATTCTGGAAATTTTTGTTTTGCAATTAAATTCTATAACTTAACCTTTTGTTGTTGAAAAAAATAAAAGTCGTAATATTTAATTTGAAATATTTAAAGGTTGTAATAAAATTTTAAAAGTTCACTTTTATGTTTCACTTATGAAACAAAGTTTTTTTTATCCTTACAACAAAAATATTAACTGTTCATTTATGTGCTTCACATTTATGTTACACTTACGAAAAAATGTTCTTTTGTAGGATGAGTTGGAGGCACAGTGTACACAGGGCAGCTTCACTCCCGAGGGACGACATGATATATTGGTCGAGGCCATTGGGAGACCGGAGCACCCTGGTCGTGTTCGTGGGATTAGATTTGGTGTAGGCATTCTAGATTATTTTGGACGATCTTCACGTCGATTTGCATCATCAAGTGTGTTGGAGGAACTAATAAAGAAGATCACATATAATGTGACACAAAATCTGATGAAGACATTTGGCCATACATTGGAGTCTTTGGGTGCCCATTCACAGCAGCCCCACACCGATCTACGTACACCTGATGATCATCATGTTACCCGTGTCAGTATGAAGGGGAGTGGTGCCGATGATGTTTCTGGCCCTTCACGAGGGAAGACTCCGCCTGGGGACACTGGTCGATTTGGATTTTATGTGGACGAGCGTCCTCCTCGTCTAGTCGCTATCGGTCGAGTTCATCATGGTGATTCTGTAACATCCCCAAAACCGTATGGGAATATTACACGCCGTAGACCCTTTCCACAAGGATCTACCAGGCTAAACATCCATAAACAACCAAATGCTTGCCCGACCAGGGTCAAACAATAAAATGATACAGACTGATATGGTCACTTACACGTGAATACACAGACCGATGAGGTCACACAACCCAATCGATAAAACTGACTTAAATAACATTACCCACACAGGGGTCGAAATACAATACAGCGGAAGACTGAAATCAACTCTGACAACACAACAAAAATCAAAACAACTCTCGACTCATGATTAGTATCGCAGCTCGTCATCCTCTTGTGCCAATCCTGTGATCGCTCCCCGAATACGCATGTACACGACGCAAAACAGACATCCACCCCCCGATTACTCGGGGGTTAGTAAAACTCCACTATTTTACTAGTGCAAGTATCAAATCATACGAAATGTAACAAGCAATTAATAATCGTGATCAAATATAATAATCAAGTATCAAATATTCCCGGGAGGTTTTCACAAGAGAAGATAAGCTATGAAGCATTCGAAAATAAGATTATCATTTCGGGAATTTTTAAAATTTCAAAACCATAAGACCTCAAGTCCTGATTCACAAAACCTTTCGAAAAACTTAAGGGCCTTAACCCAAAACTTGTTTCATAATTCAACAGTTTACAATACCAAAAACATTTCTATAAATCTCGTGGGGCTCGGCCCAACATTCTTTATTAAAACTTTTCCTGTAAAAACTTTGATTTGAAAAGTATCATGCTCATGACACCGTGATCCACTGTCACGTGTCTCCGTAGGTTCAACAACCCGCACGGACTACATCACGCACAATTAGACAAACATAATCAATTCCGACACCGTGATCCACTGTCACGTGTCTCCGTAGGTTCAACAACCCACACGGACTATTAACCAAACATAACCAATTCCGACACCGTGATCCACTGTCACGTGTCTCCGTAGGCATAACAACCCGCACGGACTATATCAATCACAACAATCACACACACAGTCCTGACACCGTAGTCCACTGCCACGTGTCACCGTAAGCCCCGTCGAGCTCACCCGGTTGACGACCGTGTCCGAAACTCATGGTCCACCGCCATGCGTTATCGTAGGCCTCGTCTGACCAAAGACGATTGGACCTCGCACCTCACTAAGTTCTCGATCCCGTAGTCCACCGCCACGAATCCTCGTAGGTCCGTCGAACCAACACGAGTGAACTTAGCGGTCACACACATATTCACATTCACATTACATACAACAACGAGCACAATTAATCAATCACCTTGATCACCACAAAATCGTACATTGCACGCAAATAACACAACCTCGACACTCGCAACAACTATCATAAATCAACGACATTTAACCAACATAACACACATCTGGTACACAATACATTGTACAACCAAGTGTACAACCATCCCATATGTACGTCGCATTCCTGCACAAATGGCACAACGCCTAACACGTATACTGATATAACACTATTATCACAAAGCCTTCAAATTGCGGAAAACACAACCAACTCAAACGGAACATATTTACGAAGGCAAGCAAAGTCATTATACATCTCATACGTAATTACTAGTCGCAAGATACAAGTGGTATAGTAAGATACTTGCCTTAATAACCGCTACCGAACGCTCCGAAGAACACGGTTCGACCGGGAAGCTCGAACCCCAAGGAAGGCAACGAATGGAAGGGTTCCGACTCGAGTTCTTCACAAGAATTCGCTCCTAAGTCACAACGATGTCAATTCAATCACAATTCTACGAAAACGTATGGAACTTCCCAAGTTCTACTCATTGAAGCATTTTATCGGACACCTTGAGGGCATAGTCCAATTCAATCGATTATTCAAGGTAATACTCAAATTCGTTTCACAAAACTTCAGGGGTAATGAATGATTTCGAGTATACAACCATGTTCTAACAATAATCTAAACTAAAACGAATCAAATCGGCCAAAACATCAAGAAACCTCTAAAATTCCCAAAACCAAGAGTTTAGGTGTTATTACATTCGATCAGTGTGGACTATGATTTTAATCGATTAATCATACTTGAAAAACTTGTTGTTCTATGATTATCTTAATCAAATCCATCCATTTATGTCAAGAATCGCGAAGGAACGAAGGAAAAAATGAGAAATGGCCGGATAACTCACCTGTGCCATTAAATAGGCCGATTCGCACCGTGTGCCGCGGCACAGGACAAGTGTGCCGCGGCCCACGGCCAAAAAAACTGCCCAGCACTGGCTTAGTGCCGCGGCACAGCTGAAGTGTGCCGCGGCACACGGTACAGTCCATTCCAACACCAAAAGGCACATCGTGCAGTCTTAGCTATTTCGACCATAACTCCTTCGCCCGGACCCCGATTGACTCACCGTTTGAACCATTGGAAATCTAACTTGATGCTTTATAATATTGCAAAGATTCAGAATTTTTGGAGTTTCCAAGAATTTATGGTGATTTTTACAAAGCCGAACTCATACTTAGAAAAGTCGTTTAGTAATCCTGAACTCAACAAAACAACACCGAAACCCGAACCTGAATACGAACCGAAGATACGGTTACGAAGTACTCACAAAGACGAATCTAAGAGCTAGTAGAACACACGATTCCGACCACCCGAAGGCTCGAAATTCGACAACGGAAGGTAATTACCCCAAACTTTCAGAAATTACGAAAATGGCCCAAATGCCCGAAAATCACCATACGACAACGAATAATCAAACTGAAGCTCACAACACGTATAACAACATTAAATGAACTTACGAAAAACCCCAAACGACAGTTTCGAACGAGATTCGCAAGAACCGAACTCAAGCGCGGAAAAGTCGCTAAAAAGCACGGAACTCAACAAAGCAGCACCGAAACAAACTCAGATGACAAAAAGTGCAGAATTAAATATTCTCCGAATGACGAACGGTCAAAAGCGAGTTTTCGAAACGGACCTCCGCCGAAAAATGAAAATTACCGGAAATCCGAAATTGCGGATATTACATTCTACCCTCCTTAAAAGAAGTTTCGTCCCGAAACTTAAAATAAGTAGGGAGAAGCAATATCCCAACAGGAAACCTCAACGAGATACACAAGAACGCATAACTTTCACCCATTGGCGAAACGTTACAAGCAATGCGAAAGAATATACAGCGTGGAAACACGCCCCACGACGACCATAACAAAGCCACCGGCAATGATTCAAAACAATAACAATCAATTAACGACGCATCACATACCACATCATATGCACACATTTAATCAAAGAAACGTACGCGACAACAAGTCTCACCCGACTAAAACGGCTATGCGACAGAAACAAATAGAGTATTACGATAGAAATCATTCCGATTCTCATCAACAAGAAAATGTCTGACGTCAAAACACAAACAATTCAAGATAACGGAAAACGAGAATACCGGATATTACATTCTATCCTATTAAAATTAAGTTTCGTCCCGAAACTTAAAATAAAATATCATGATAGAATAGAAACAAAACCAGAAAGTTCACGCAACAAATATCAATCTCTACACGAATTACAGCACAAAGTACGATACACAACTACATCACTGGACACCACCGGGCCCTCCCCGAGTAGGAACGAAAACCCGATTCCCGAACATCCTAGCAACGGACTCACAATGCACCGCTTGGTGCCCCAGTTGGCCGCACTTAAAACAATTAACCGGTGGCGAACGACAATTCTGTCTCGCATGGCCTACACGACTGCAGTTAAAGCAGGTCTTCACACTGATCGTCTTACTCGCCTCTGGGGTAAGGTTCTTAGACTGGTCAACCGAACTAGGAGTGCTCCCAGAAGGAAACTGCAAAGCAACAGGCTCACGGATCTCACTCCTCTGGCCTCTTGAAAAATTCCTCGAGGTCTTCTGTCTCTTACTCTCTGAACCAGATTCCGTCACAGAAACGGCCATCTCAATGGCTAAAGCTCGATCCTGATATTCCTTCAGGGTGGTACACATGAGCGGAGCCATACTCTCACGGATATGGGGTTTCATGTGCATATTGAAGTATCGGACCTTGTCCGCTTCACTTCTCACTTGATCACGAACATAAGCCAACTGTCGATTATAATCGACTATCGCCTGGGATATTGACACATCCTGGGGCGTAGCCGAGAAAAATTCAACGATTCTGCGTTCACGAACAGCAACGGGTAATACTCGCCTCCATGGCGGTCTTAAACTCAGCCCATGTAGGTGTACGGTGCAGCACTACAACGTGCCACCGATCTGCAGCCTTCTTTGTCGAGTAGGTACTTGAGCAATGGGTACCCTCCTATCATCCGGACAAGCTACAAGATCAAATATTCTCGTCAACCGGAAGAGCCGCTTTTCCCAACCTAACAAGTCGACGAACCCACAAAACGGGCGGCTGCATCTTCATCACATCTCGTAACCACTTACTAGTTTCGTTATCCCTATTTGGGTTCTCATCCCGACGTACGGCCTGATTCATCTGCACTAACTGATCAACCACCTGACGAAGGATGGTGGCGGCGCCAACGTCAACATTAACGCTAGTCGAATATCCCTGATCTGTACTGAGCTGATTGGTACTCGGCAAGGAGGGAGTCGCCCTCTCTTGCTCCCGATTACGACCACGACCACGACCATGACCACGGCCTCGACCTCGACCCCTTAGCATACTGAACGGACATCCAATCAGAATAACAAGATAAAACAAACCTCACATAATCGACATAAGCCCAAAATCAGCAGCACAATGCAATATTCACACGTTCACATTGACAAAGATGAACGACCTATACCTCAGCATACACGGTTAAAACATTAAGCATACCATTGTGGTCCAACACCGGTAATATTTTAAAAAAAAAACAAGTTTATCGAGGTATTTGTTCGAATGATAATATAAAAAAAATTCGCGAGTTCGAAAGATTTTGCTGGGGTGAAATTTTGAAAGTACTTTGTTTAATACCTCGGTCATTGAAGTGGGGAACGATGCCTAACAACGTATCCCGCCACTTGGGCATACAACCCAGATTTTCTGACGAGAATAATAATATAGCAACTCACTGCACGGTTTAACCTCAATACATAAACACATAACGTTCTAAATTACGGAAGCCAAAGTTGTTTTGCAAAACAGAAATTTTCCAAAATCCTTTAGTTCATAAGCAAAATGACGGTAATATTTTACAATGTCCGAAGTATTTTAAAACACATTTTTTAAATACCGTCTGATTGTGTCATTTGAAAATACACGTCCCATTTGTCAAAATTTAACAAATTTTAAATATCCATATAAACCATGGTTTGACCGCACCACCAAAATATTTTCCAAAAATCGATTTCTACAAAATTCTCAATATGTATAGTCCTTCAGAAACATTCACAAACTTACCCATAGCGGACAAAAATTACAAAATTCCAAAACAATCAATTTAAAACCACATACTCAAATGGCAACCGTGGTCGCCAATTCAATCAAATGCATCTCGTGGTATCAAGTTTAAACACACAAAGAAAATCATTCATCGGAGTTTCTCACAAGCTCTACCGTTGGTACCTTCACAGAACCCATCAAGGTTTACAACCTTCACACCATACCACCCCACGCGGTGGTTCAAAAGTAAAACAACAATACGCTCATTATACTCATACCATGTGCCATAAGTATTAAACACGACTACATCACACAATGCTGTGTAAAGAAAATCATGCACCGCAATCAACTCACTAAGATAAAATCGAGATACACAGGTATTACGCATAAAGGAGGAGACTTACATCCACAGGTCGCACGGAGGTGACAGTCGCCCACGATACTAATCTCGTCCGACAACATAACCGACACGTTGTGACCACGCACAACTCAACTTGTCACCTGACGACTCGAACGACAAAACAACACATTACTCGACAAAACATGACTTGAAACGACCCGACAGCCTAGGTTTCCGCAAACCTAAGCTCCGATACCATAATTGTAACATCCCCAAAACCGTATGGGAATATTACACGTCGTAGACCCTTTCCACAAGGATCTACCAGGCTAAACATCCATAAACAACCAAATGCTTGCCCGACCAGGGTCAAACAATAAAATGATACAGACCGATATGGTCACTTACACGTGAATACACAGACCGATGAGGTCACACAACCCAATCGATAAAACTGACTTAAATAACATTACCCACACAGGGGTCGAAATACAATGCAGCGGAAGACTGAAATCAACTCTGACAACACAACAAAAATCAAAATAACTCTCGACTCATGATTAGTATCGCAGCTCGCCATCCTCTTGTGCCAATCCTGTGACTGCTCCCCTGAATCTGCATGTACCTGGACGCAAAACAGACATCCACCCTCCGATTACTCGGGGGTTAGTAAAACTCCACTATTTTACTAGTGCAAGTATCAAATCATACGAAATGTAACAAGCAATTAATAATCGTGATCAAATATAATAATCAAGTATCAAATATTCCCGGGAGGTTTTCACAAGAGAAGATAAGCTATGAAGCATTCGAAAATAAGATTATCATTTCGGGAATTTTTAAAATTTCAAAACCATAAGACCTCAAGTCCTGATTCACAAAACCTTTCGAAAAACTTAAGGGCCTTAACCCAAAACTTGTTTCATAATTCAACAGTTTACATTACCGGAAACATTTCCATAAATCTCGTGGGGCTCGGCCCAACATTCTTTCTTAAAACTTTTCTTGTAAAAATTTTGATTTGAAAAGTATCATGCTCATGACACCGCGATCCACTGTCACGTGTCTCCGTAGGTTCAACAACCCGCACGGACTACATCACGCACAATTAAACAAACATAATCAATTCCGACACCGTGATCCACTGTCACGTGTCTCCGTAGGTTCAACAACCCACACGGACTATTAACCAAACATAACCAATTCCGACACCGTGATCCACTGTCACGTGTCTCCGTAGGCATAACAACCCGTACGGACTATATCAATCACAACAATCACACACACAGTCCTGACACCGTAGTCCACTACCACGTGTCACCGTAAGCCCCGTCGAGCTCACCCGGTTGGACGCACTGTGTCCGAAACTCATGGTCTACTGCCATGCGTTATCGTAGGCCTCGTCAGACCAGCACGATTGGACCTCAGTACCTCACTAAGTTCTGATCCCGTAGTCCACTGCCACGAATCCTCGTAGGTCCCGTCGAACCAACACGAGTGAACTTAGCGGTCACACACATATTCACATTCACATTACATACAACAACGAGCACAATTAATCAATCACCTTGATCACCACAAAATCGTACATTGCACGCAAATAACACAACCTCGACACTCGCAACAACTATCATAAATCAACGACATTTAACCAACATAACACACATCCGGTACACAATACATTGTACAACCAAGTGTACAACCATCCCATATGTACGTCGCATTCCTGCACAAATGGCACAACGCCTAACACGTATACTGATATAACACTATTATCACAAAGCCTTCAAATTGCGGAAAACACAACCAACTCAAACGGAACATATTTACGAAGGCAAGCAAAGTCATTATACATCTCATACGTAATTACTAGTCGCAAGATACAAGTCGTATAGTAAGATACTTGCCTTAATAATCGCTCTGCGAACGCTCCGAAGAACACGGTTCGACCGGGAAGCTCGAACCCCAAGGAAGGCAACGAACGGAAGGGTTCCGACTCGAGTTCTTCACAAGAATTCGCTCCTAAGTCACAACGATGTCAATTCAATCACAATTCTACGAAAACGTATGGAACTTCCCAAGTTCTACTCATTGAAGCATTTTATCGGACACCTTGAGGGCATAGTCCAATTCAATCGATTATTCAAGGTAATACTCAAATTCGTTTCACAAAACTTCAGGGGTAATGAATGATTTCGAGTATACAACCATGTTCTAACAAGTATTAATCAGGCAAGTACATGTATTACATTTCGTTATGTATGTTGCGTTTTCGAAAGGAATGATGAATTGTGGTTTTCGGGTGCGTGAGTTGTGTTCCTTCCACCCGGAGTGTCCGACGGGATGTCTGGGGGTCGATACTAAGGGGTACGGCCGCGGAAGTGGACTTAGGTGTGTGTGTGGTTGAACTTCCACCCGGAGTGTCCGACGGGATGTCTGGGGGCCGATACTAAGGGGTACGGCCGCGGAAGTGGTATCCCACCCGGAGCGTTCGACGGGATGTCTGGGGGTCGATACTAAGGGGTACCGCCACGGGATACCAGTTGTGATTTCGTGATATCGTGATGATTGAAACTGATTTGATTGCCAATGTAGTATTCCGGAATATTTATGGCAAATGATTTCTGATTGAGATGATTGTGTAAAATTCGTATTTGTAGTATATAATGTTGTGTAATTGTGTACTTGCACTAGCTATTCGAATGCTAACCCCTTAAATGCGGGAAATGCGTCTTATGCATTTCAAGTACTGGTCGAGCTGAGGAGCTGACATGGGATGTGCACACAAAGGATGGGCTGGCATGATGATGCGGCTAGAGTCTGTATTTTTATGTTTTGTCATTGCATTTGCCGAGTACTAGAGTTAGACTGTTTACTTTTAAACTTGGTTTAAGTCCACTGCGTGGACAATGAATTGGTATTTAACTTATGTTTCATGTACTCCGTTAAAATGTTTGGCCGAGGCCACGGCCTTATTTACTTTATGAGTGCACCTTTTGGGATTTCATTGTGGTTTGTGTCATGTGTTAGCCTGGTAGACCTCATGAGGGTTCTACGGCATGTAATGTCCCATTTGTGAATTGGGGTGTTACATGTATGGTATCAGAGCTTAGGTTTTGAATACCTAGGCTGTCGGTAAATTTTGGGTCTCTCAGTTGCGTCGTTAGAGTCAGTCGTTGAGCCTAATATCATCATGCTACCGTCTTTTCATGCGACCCGTGGCTGTAAGTCTCCTCGAACTCTTATATTTCTGTAATTCGCTTTCTTGCATTGTTCGGAATTGTGAATTGTGATACCAACTTTGTAAATTGTGAATCTTTCTGATCTTGTTCTTTTCATATTTTCTTTAGTATGTTGAGAGGTCGTGGTAGACCAGCTAGGGGACGCGTCCGAGGCCTTGGTTGGGGTGCTGGTAATGAAGAGGGCTCACTTTCTCAGTCCTCTGCGGACTCAGCCTCTCACTCAATGCCATCGGGTAATAATGCCGACGCCGGGGCTACTGCTGTACTTCAGCATTTAGTAGCCTACCTTGCTCAGATAGCTCAGGGTGGACCCCAGAATCTGCCTCCGACACCTGAAGAGGAAGCTAGTAAGTGGCTTCAGATGGTGACTAAGATGCACCCTCCTCGTTTCTCTGGATCTTCTGACTCCCTCGGTTGGGAGAATTGGCTCTTTCAGTTGTCCAGGACCTTCGATGCCGTAGCTTGTCCCGAAGACAAGAGGGTACATATTGCCCAGTATCTCCTGGATAAGAAAGCTGCGGAATGGTGGGAGGCTGTGACGCCCAGAGACCGCCAGGCCACTTGGGAAGAATTTAAGGCTGCTATGGAAGCAGAATATTGTCCACCACTAGTGAAGGAGCGCAGAATTGTGGAGTTTTTCACCGCTACACCTCAGGATGTGCCTATTTCTCAGGCCATCATCACTTATAATCAGCAATTAGGATTTGTGAAAGATCAGGTGAGGATCGAGGCCAACAAGATTCGTTATTTTAATATGCGCATGAAACCGCATATCAGGCAGAGTATGGCACCGCTCATGTGTGTCACTTTAAAGGAGTATCAGGATCGCGCTCTAGCGATCGAGATGGCCGCACCGGAATCAGAGTTGGGTACCGAGGCCAAGAAACAGAAAACGGCTGGCCATTTTTCATCCGGCAAGAGTGGCCGATTCTCGAGAGCACAGTCTGCCCATACACCTGGGAAGAGGCCATTTCATCAGGCTGGGGGATCTCAGGGTAATCGTTCAGTCCAGTCCGTTGCTTCTGGTGGCAGGGTTTGTTTTAACTGCAACCAATATGAGCATTTGATGAAGGATTGCCCTTCTCCTCCAGTTACTTGCTTTACTTGCGGACAGACCGGGCATCAGGCAGTTCACTGTGAGAGGGCCACCGGGGCCGCTAGAGTTCTGACTACCACTTCCGATGAGAGGGATCACAACACTCCAGCTACTCATGTCCCGCAGAGTTTGGGTTGGGGTCAGCCGGATCGCCGTACAGCATCGAGTTCAGGTTCAGTTCACCCCCGATTATATCAGATGAGGCGCACAGAGGAGGCAGACATTCCGGTGGCGTCAGGTACCACTCAGATTCTTACTTATCCAGTTTCAGTTCTTTTTGATTCGGGTGCTACCCATTCCTTTCTTGCATCGGATTGTGTGAGTCGTATTGGCTTTGACTGCTTGTTTGAGTGTGAACCGTTTGTAGTGGGTACGCCCAGCGGGGAACGTATGGTTGGGGACCGGGAAGTTAGGGATTGCCCAGTGAGGATCGGGATCCAGGATTGGCCCTAGAATCTCATGGTGATAGACCTTAAGCGTGAGGATTTGATCCTCAGGGACGATTGGTTGGATCGTCACGGAGCTATCATGAACTATCGGACTCGTACTATCTCGATAGTGGCCGAGGACGGCACCGAGCATACTCTCGTCGGTTGTAAGCCGGGTAGATAGGGGAGTGTGATTAGCGCCTTGAAGGCGATGAAACTTCTGAACCAAGGTTGTGTCGGCTACTGGTGTTATGCTATGAAGGCGGAAGATGGTGGAGTTGATTTGTCGTCAATTCTAGTTGTTAGCGAATACCCCGACATATTTCCGGATGACTTACCGGGATTACCACCACATCGAGAGGTGGAGTTCCCTATTGATCTAAAACCAAATGCGGCCCCTATTTCTCGAGCGCCGTACCGTATGGCACCGTCGGAGATGTTAGAATTGAAGAATCAGTTGGGAGAGTTGTTAGATAAAGGGTATATTCGACCGAGCGCATCGCCGTGGGGTGTGCCTGTACTTTTTGTTAAGAAGAAGGATGGATCGCTTCGTTTATACATCGACTATCGAGAATTAAACAAGTTAACCATCAAAAATAAATACCCTTTGCCCCGGATTGACGACTTGTTTGATCAGCTTCAGGGGGCGACAGTCTTTTCGAAGATTGATTTGCGATCGGGCTACTACCAGTTGAGGATTCGGGACATCAATATACCGAAAGCTGCCTTTCGGACGAGATATGGCCATTACGAGTTTGTGGTTATGCCTTTCGGGCTAACCAATGCCCCAGCAGTGTTCATGCAGTTGATGAACAAAGTTTTTATTGAGTATCTGGACAAATTCGTAGTCGTCTTTATCGATGACATCCTTATCTATTCACGGAGTCGGGAGGAGCACGCCTTATATCTCCGGATTGTATTAGACATTTTGAGAGCTGAGCAGTTGTACGAGAAGTTCTCTAAGTGTGAGTTTTGGATCGAGGAAGTGATGTTCCTCGGGCATGTGATTTCAGCAGAAGGAGTTCGGGTAGATCCGCAGAAGATAGAGGCATTGATGGCTTGGGATCCGCCTAAGAATGTGAAGGAGGTGAGGAGTTTTCTGGGTCTTGACGGCTATTACCGTAGATTTGTTGAGGGATTTTCTAAGATCGCTAGACCACTCACTCAGTTGCTCCAGAAAACTCAGAAGTTCGAGTGGACTGCAGTCAGACAGGATAGTTTTGACGAGTTAAAGAGACGATTGACTACCACACCCGTTTTAGCATTGCCTCAGGGGAACGAGGATTTCGTAGTGTATAGTGATGCTTCGGGCCTTGGGCTCGGATGTGTTTTGATTCAGAGAGATAGGGTTATTGCTTATGCGTCCCGCCAGTTGAAACCTTATGAGGTAAATTATCCCACGCACGATTTGGAGTTAGCTGCGGTCGTTTTCGCCTTAAAGATATGGAGGCATTATCTCTATGGGTCGTCGTGTAAGATTTTTATGGACCACAAGAGTCTGAAGTAAATCTTCAGTTAGAAAGAGTTGAATATGAGTCAGCGTAGGTGGTTAGAGCTAATTAAAGATTACGACCTCGAGATACTTTATCATCCAGGTAAGGCTAACGTAGTGGTTGATGCGTTGAACCGGAAACCGATGGTGTTACAAATGTTAGAGGTACTTACACCACAGAGCAGGATCCAGCGGGATTTGATTTGCCAGAATATCGAGGTTTGGGTTCAGAGAGTTCAGGGTCAGTTATGTGCGTTAGAGATCACTTCGTCCTTGACAGATGATATCAAGGCGAAACAGTATGATGATCCGTGTTTGGTCCAGTTGAGGGAGGATGTGAGGAAGGGGAAAGCCCCTGGATTTGTGGTTCAGGATGATGGCGTTCTGAGATTTCGCGGCAGATTATGTGTACCGAATGACATTGAGTTGAGGCAGAATATTTTGAGTGAGGCTCATACTATGCCTTATTCCTTACATCCTGGTACGAGCAAAATGTACAAAGATGTGAGGAGTAACTATTGGTGGAGAAATTTGAAGACGGACGTTAGCGAGTTTGTGGCGAAGTGTTTGACGTGTCAGTAGTTTAAGATTGAGCATCAGCAGCCCGCGGGGTTGCTACGACCACTTCCCATTCCATAATGGAAGTGGGAAGACATCTCTATGGATTTCATTACCGGGATGCCTAGGACTCGGACTGGAATGAACATGATTTGGGTTATTGTTGATCGACTAACCAAATCAGCTCATTTACTGGGTATTAAGGGCACTTGGGGTCCGGAGAGGCTGGCACGAGTATTTATATCAGAGATCATGAGATTGCATGGGACTCCTAGGAGTATTGTTTCAGATCGAGATGGCCGCTTTGTATCACATTATTGGTAGGCTGTTCATCGAGCTTTGGGGACTGAGTTGAGACTCAGTACGTCTTACCACCCTCAAACTGACGGACAGTCAGAGCGGACGATCCAGACGTTGGAGGATATGCTGAGAGCTTGTGCCTTAGATTGGAATGATGATTGGGAGTCGCACTTGCCGTTGATCGAGTTCACGTACAACAATAGTTGACACGCCTTGATAAAAATGGCACCATTTGAGGCATTGTATGGGAGGAGGTGCAGATCGCCGTTGTGTTGGTACGATGCGTCCGAGCTGATTGGTACCGAGCCCGATATGGTAGTTGAGACGAGAGAGAAGATTGCTCTGATTCGCGATAGGTTGTTGATGGCCCAGAGTCGACAGAAGTCTTATGCCGATACGTGTCGCTGGCCATTGGAGTTTGAGATGGTAGATCATCTTGCTTAAGGTGTCGCCAACATGGGGAGTTTACCGCTTCGGCCGGAAGGGTAAACTTAGTCCGAGATATATTGGGCCGTTCGAGATTTTAGAGAGAGTTGGAGGGCTTGCCTATCGGTTAGGCTTGCCGCCATCCCTGAGTCACGTGCATAATGTATTTCATGTTTCCCATCTTAGGAAGTACATACCGGACCCTAGCCATATTATTGATTTTGGAGAGGTCCAGTAGGGACCCGACATTACCATTGAGGATAGGCTGATTCAGATTTTAAAGCGTCGGGTGAAGCAACTTCGACATAAAACCATTCCTTTGGTTAAAGTTCAATGGTCGAAGCATGGATCCGAGGAAGCCACATGGGAGATGGAAGAGAGTATGCAGTCGAGATACCCTGAGTTATTCACGTTGTAAGTTTCGGGACGAAACTTATTTTTAGGGGGAGAGAATGTAATATCCGTACTTTCTATTTTTTGGTAATTTCTATTTTTGGGATATTTTCGTTTCGGACGACTCGCTTGTTACTTTTTTGATATTCTGAACCTATTTTGTTCTTGGAGTTTTTCCGTTTGGACGAGTTTCGAGGATTTTTTTGCATAATTTCATCTTGAATTATATCTTGTCGCATGTACGTTTGACTCTCGTAAAACTCGTTCATTTTCGTCATTTCTTGGTTTGCGTAAGTTTGTATGGTTGAGTTGGTCGTGTTGAGACTTTCGGTTTGTTAATCCGACGTCGTATCATGATTTTCGGGCACTTAGGCTATTTTTGTAATTTCCCATAAGTTTAGGGAATTTCACTTTCTTTGTCGTTTTACGGACTCTGCGGTGGTCGGAGTTGTATTTTCTTTCAGCGCTCAACTCTGTCGTCTTTAATACTCCGTATTTGTGCTTCTGGAATCTGGCCTTGCGTTGCATTTCGATTTTTGTCTTTGTCGGCGGATTATCGAGCATTCTTCGCTTTGCTGAGTAGCGCACGCTACTCCTGGTTTCCTTGCGTGCTCTATCACTGCGTGGTTAGCGTACGCTAACTTGGAGTTTGTAGCGTGCGCTAATTATTTCAATTTGGGCCGAGCGTTGATGCCTTGATCTTGGACCAGGTAGCGTACGCTAATTCAGCGTTAACGCACGCTAATTCCTAACATTAGCGCACGCTAATCATCTTAGCTTGCGTAAGCTAACGGGAGGACAGTAGGCTAATTGCATTTCCACACCCCGTTAGCGCACGCTAAGCCTTGTGCGTAGCGTGCGCTAAGCCTATTTAATATAAATAGGACAGCAGCAGCCAACTTCGTCATTTTTCCGTCTTTACTTATTCTCTTCAGCTTTGGGTGATTCCAAACGAGGGTTAGGGCTGATTCCGACCAAATATCATCATCCACTACCATCCGTGCATTCCTTGCGTGAATTCTTCAAGTTCTTAACATTTTCCACCATCCGAATCAAGGTAAGAATCCCTGAAACCCTTGTTTTGAGATTTTGGGGAAATTTTGGGGATTTCTTGTGATTTGACTCTTTTAGTCCGAATTATCATGGATTCTTGCTAGACTTCGATAATGTACTTGTAATCCTTCGTTTTTATTGAGGATTTGTGGTTTTAAACTCCAAGTTTTCCATTGCTCGTCACTTATAATCGACGATACCCTAGTTATGTTCGACAAATTGTTGCAGCGGGTAGAACTAGGATGTAATCCTGCGTTTTCGTAGTTTTAAGATTGGTTGTTCATCGTTATTGTGTTAGGATCGGATTTGTGAAGGTTATTCGGGAAAACCTTTCCGGTCACCATTTTCCTTCACGTCGTATTAATCAGGCAAGTACATGTATTACATTTCGTTATGTATGTTGCATTTTCGAAAGGAATGATTGTTGTGCGGCGATTCATACGCTTTCATGGCGATCGGCATAATGGTCTGAGAGCCAACCATAGAAGACATACGCTGGGCAAACACCCAGCAGTCGGCACCCACGGCGATCGTCTTTTGGTATCTAGCGATCGTCTATAATGTCCGACAATAGACAATCGTCTAGTGCCACGTATGAATCCAACATCCGTCAAAGTCGTCGAAGACCGAACCTTGGACGGAGACCCATGTGCAGATCCACAAAAGGCGCCGTAAGATAAGGCCTTTGACCCCAGCCTGTCACCTACCTCACCTACCGACAGGCCCACCGAAAGGTACAAAGTGGGACCTCCCCGGACAGTGACTCAGGATGCGTGCAGGCTTCCCATTGGCTGGCACAGCTGGCTGCCAGCAGCAGCCTCGGACTTTAAGGGAACAACCCCACGTGACGGGACGATCGCCCACCTTATTCTAATATAGAATACGGCGGTCGCTCGCGATCGCCGGATAGGACCCAGCAACCTTGTCTCCTATTAATAGGGGGCTTACAACAGTGGCTTAAACATCATCGTGAATACAGTGAAAAAACACACAGAGAGAGAATAAAGACTCATCTGGCAATTACTTACACATTCATAGTGATATTCATACACACTTACCGAACATCCCAAGCAAGAACTCACAGAGCTTCATATCTGGTTCTTCCGGCAATCTACACGCTCTACAGCTTAGATAACTAGAAGTCTTTACACTCATTGTAATAGATTCTAACATTAATATTTGTACTCCAAAGTATCCATATTAATAACATCGCGAGAGCATTCAAGCCCGGGATTAACAACCCCGACAAATCTTGTGTTATTTATTTTCCCACGGAAGTGTTCTCGCATTTGTTTGTTACTCGATCATTCCAGCAATATTATCTCCGGATAATATTTTGGGTAACAACAATTGGCGCTAGAAGGAAGGCATTTAAACCTTCATTTTTATTCCTACCGTCCCGAAGAACACTCACTGTTCTCCGGACATATACTTGAAGAAACACTCACTGTTCTTCAAAGAAAATCCTTCAAAAACATGACATCTGCCACGACCTCCAAAAGAGCCACCCTTCGATCTACCGGAAATCTCATTCCGGCCCGGACCGAATCCCAGCCCACGGCGGAAGGTGACCGCGACGACGCTAGGCTCTTACTCCCGCCCTCAAGGTACGGTCCTAGCCTCTCACTCGATCAGTTCCAGAACGCGGAACATATTGAGGAGGCTATAGCCATCCTCAGGGAGCGACGGAGCGCATGCGACTCACCCACCATCACTCCGTCAACCATCCGCCGAGCAGGCAAGTGGAAGCTCAAGGGGATCTATGTTGAGAAATCGACAGAAAGCCCCGAGCCGTAGGAGAAGGCTCTCGTAAGGCGGGATGATTCCGTCTTCAGCCGCCTGGGGAGCGATCCCTCATGGCGACCCGGGCACTCGGGCCCCAGCCGGGAGACATCGGAGTCCGAATCCGTTACCAGGAGTTCGGCATATCCGAATCCCAGAAGACAAGTCGGTCAGCGGGCCCCCACTCGCCCAAGAAATGAGCCCGCTAGCAGAGAACTCATCATCCACCATGGGGCCAGGGGATCAGTGCATGATCGCTTTGGCTCGCCCAGAAGGCCCCCACCGCATCATGAAGATCAGGCAGGGGAAGGACGAGCCCGATCAAGATTACATCGACCGGGTGGACGAAATAGTCCTCACCGGCGAGCCCATTAGCAACGAGCTCGCTCTCTACTCATTCCTGGGGGATTCTACGGCCACTTACCCATGTTCAGGCACCTTACAAAGGACATCCCCCCGACCTACTCGGTCTTCCGCGTCAGGTCCGCTGATTTCCTGGACAGGCAGAGGATGCTCACCCTCCGCGTGGGCGAAGGATCTGCCGGAGATGGGAAGACGCCATCCCACATCCATAAGAAGGCGGTCGCCAAGCCCAGAAAGGCGGTCGCAAAACCGCCTGGTGAGTTCAAAGCCTTCGAGGATGTGGAGGTTCACCTCCTCCACAACCTCAACTTATCTCTGGCCCACATCTTTAACGCCATCAAGGGGCGCGAGTGGCTTAACAAACCAAAGCCGATAAGGGACCATGGTCATCTAGACCGCAGCAAATTCTGTGCCTACCACAAGAGTCCCAGCCACAACACCAGCCAATGCCGCGACCTCCTTAGACAACTCTCGCGACTGTTTGAGGAAGGCAAATTGGACAACTTGGTCACCAAGCCAGAACCTCGGACAGAGAGGACCGGAGGGATCGAGCGCCGACAAAACGATGGAACCCCTCCCAATCCGGTCGTCGGGATCGAGCAAAACGAGCCGGAGTATTCCGACGAATCAATTCCTTCGATCAACCCTGGCGGCCGGATCAATATGCTTCAGGCGGGAGGTGGAAACCTCGGGGGCCTTTCCCCGGTTTCCACCATGTCGAACAGGAAGCGAAAGGCCGAACTGAAGGCATTTTCCGGGGTCCATGTTGTGGTACCTACGGAGCCGACCATCTCCAAAGACGCGCTCATCAATTTGTCCAACAAGGATATGGAGGGAGTGCAGTGCCCCAAAGAGGATGCATTGGTGATCTCTGCATGTATCCTTGGGAAAATGGTCGATCGCGTGCTGGTTGACAATGGGAGCTTCTGAAATATAATATTCAAGTCCGCTCTTGACCAGCTCCGCAACCTGACCAAGTTCATCAAGCCGTTCGACACCGTGCTTCAAGGGTTCGGCGACAACAGAGTCAAAGCCTATAGAAGGATCAAGCTCTCTGTCGAGCTAATATGCTACTACGATCCCAAGGTTAGGATTACTAGGAATCTAAATTTTGTAATCATAGATAGGCCCAGCATCTATAATGGGTTCCTAGGTTGTCCATTTCTAGAAACCTTTGAGGCGGTCGCCTATTCTTTCTTTTACTGTATCAAATTCCCCACCGCCGATGGGACGATCGGTACTGTAAAAGGAGATCAGCTTATGGCAAAGAAATGTTTGAATTACTCCTATGTCGTAACTTCTTTCAATACATCCCATGCTGTGTGTAACATTGAAATGATCAATAATCAACCGATGGAGATCAACGAGACAAGCACATCGTACCAACCCAATTCAGAGGACGCCATCTCACATCGATTAACGGACGACATCGAGCCAAGCCTCGACATCGATCCAAGGATCGAGTCCAGAAACCATTCCAAATGAGAAGCGACCGTCCCTATTGAAGAGTTAGAAAATGTAACGATAGACCCGGCTCGCCCGGAGTGGGAAGTACAGATCGGCGCAAGCATAGATCGCGAATTAAAAGAGGATCTTATCAATTTACTACGTAAGAACATCGGAGTCTTTGCCTGGTCGCATCAAGATATGGTCGGCATAAGTCCTGAACACGTTTTCCACTATCTAAAGATTGACCCGGTAAGGAAGCCTATTCACCAGAAACGTAGGAAATTTGGTCCTGAGAAGTACGCAGCGCTCGACATAGAAGTCAAAAAGCTACTCAACAAAAAACTAATCGGAGTAGCTACAGACGAACCACAATGGGTAGCCAACGCGGTGCTCGTTAAAAAGCCGAACAGCTACTGGAGGTTATGCATCGACTTCACCGAACTCAACGCGGCATGTCCAAAAGACCACTTTCCGATGCCTCATATTGATCACTTTGTCGATAGTACAACAGGTTTCGAAATGATGTCGTTCATGGATGCCTTCGCCGGATACCATCAAATCCCAATGGCGGAGAAAGACATAAAGCACACATCTTTCCACACGAAAAAAGACATATACTTTTGGGTCCGAATGCCGTTCGGCTTGAAGAATGTGGGGGCAACCTACCAGCGTCTAGTCAACGGAATGTTCACCAATCAGATCGGCAAGACCATGGAGGTCTACATTGACGACATCGTGGTCAAAATCCTCAAGAAGGAAGACCACCTCAATGACCTTGCCGAAACGTTCGCCATCCTCGAGAAGTTCAACATGAAATTGAACCCCAAGAAATGCAACTTCGGGGTGAGATCCGGAAAATTCCTGGGGCACATCGTGAGCCAAAGGGGGATCGAGGTGAACGCCACCAAGATTCAGGCGATCCTCGACATGCAGGTGCCACGGAATGTCAAGCAGGTGCAACGCCTCACAGGTTGTCTAGCCGCCCTCAACCGTTTCATATCTCGGCTCGGCGATAAAAGCAAGCCTTTCTTCGCCACCATAAAGAACAAGAAGTTCGCATGGACGAAGGAGAGTCAAATGGCGTTCGCCAAAATCAAGGAGTATCTATCTAACCCCCAGATCTTTGTTGACTCAAAATGTATTTTGATGATTATTCCATTCAAAACATTTAATTAGATCAATCTCAGTTTGATATTATATTGAAGGAGCTAAACAGTGCTAGCGCACGCTACCCATATCATAGTAGCGCACGCTATCGAGAAATGCATGTACAGCCCAGTCAGTCAGCTGCAGCCAAGTGAAGTCACCTGATGGATAGCGCACGCAAGTCATTCAACATTAGCGCACGCTAAGCAACTACAGTTAGCGCACGCTATGCAATTAATATTAACGCACGCTATCGCATCATTCCATAGGACAGTGAGGTTTGGAAGAAATTGGAAATGGTTTTTGCGCACGCTACAAACATCCACTTACGTACGCTAAAACAAGGATTTAGCGCACGTTATTTTTATCTACTTGCGCATGGTACCGATATCACGGTCAGTAGTCCAGTAGCTACTGAACTCAACATGTAAAGGACTTTACGTACGCTACACAGGGTAACGTACGTTACTGAAAGAAATATTTAGCGCACGCTAAGATATAAGCATTAGCGCACGCTAAAAGGAGTCAGCATCTTACCGTTTGATTTTCTACCGTTGGAAGGCAAGAGTCAATGAAGATCCGTGAAATCTGGAAAAGTTGGAATTAATTAATGCTAGCGCACGCTATGCATACTTGCTAGCGCACGCTAAGCTCAAATCTAGCCGTTGGATAAAGAGACGTTGGGGAGACAAACCAACATTTTCAAAGTCAAGATTGAAGACCTGTTGACCAGCCGATAATGCACGCTACTGATACATGACTAGCGCACGCTAGCCATACAATTTTACCATTGCAACAGTCTTTGTGACCGTTCAGAAAAGCCAAGTCAAGATCGGTAGCGCACGCTAGAAGACATTATTAGCGCACGCTAATAATATGTTTTTCAGTATTTGAAGGATGGCTCTCACCTATAAATACCCATAAGACTTGGGTATCAAACACACAACTTCAAGCATACAAGCATACAAGCATACAAGCAATTAAAGCATACTTGAGCTCAGTTTCATATTTATTATTGCATTTTAAGTTGTAAGAAGAGAAATACAAAGAGTGATATACCTTGTAATATTTATTATACTTTGTATTCCTTCATTTGATTGTAAGTGTTGCATCACTTACACTTGAGCGTAAGAGAAACGAATCAAGAGTCACTAATCTAGTGTTATTAGGATCTTTGATCCGGCATTGTTAGGATTATACTCCCATATTCGTATAGTGAGGATTATCTAGTTCCTATAGAACACTAGATAAACAAAAGTTTATATTGAGAGAGAGGTTGAGCTTGGACCGATAGAAGACAAGCGATTGTAACGGTTGTGTACTCGGACCGATCGAAGACGAGTCAAGTTTGTGGTTGTTCTTGAGCCAATAGAAAAATAAAGTCGGAGAGAGGATGTAGGCAAGTTGCCGAACCTCTATAAATCTTTGAGTCTTTATTTTCCGCACTATTTTTCATTTATTCGCAAGAAATTTTGTTATTCCGCTTTACCACTATTCAACCCCCCTTCTAGTGGTAAATTTATCTCTTCAGTTGGTATCGGAGAGGGTCTCTTTTTAACGGTCTAACCACCTAAGGGAAAAAGATCCGCAAATGGCACTTCTTGGCCAAATCGAAGGAAATGCTCTCAACCGTCCTCCCTTCTTCGACGGTTCAAATTTCATGACATGGAAAAAGAAAATGGCTATCTTCGTTCAAGCCTATGACATTGAAATTTGGAAAGTCATTGCTCTCGGTCCGAAGCTTGCAAAGAAGGAGGATGGATCATTGAAAAAGTTCGACGAATTCAATGATGAGGATTGGAGGAACACACACGTCAACTCACGAGCTACTCAACTCCTCTATTGCGCTCTTAATCCCGAAGAACTCAATAGGATATCGTCCTACGAAAGCGCAAAAGAAATTTGGGAAATTCTCGAAGTCACTCATGAGGGAACCACCCAAGTTAAGGAGACCAAAATCAACATGTTACTCCATGACTACGAACTTTTCTCCATGAAAGACGAGGAAACGATCACAAATATGTTGGATCGATTCTCGGCTATAACCAATGGTCTTGCATCCTTCGGAAAGCCTATATCGAGCAGCGACAAAGCCAAGAAAATTCTTCGCTCGTTGCCACGAGAATGGGATGCTACGGTTACCGCAATCATGGAATACAAAGATCTCAACAAACTCGAGTTTAGTGCCCTCATCGGGTCACTTATCAATTATGAGATCGTTCTCAAGTCAAGAGGCACCAAACCAAAGCCTCGGGAAAGAGTAGTCGCATTGAATGTTGATAGCGACATTGAAGAAGATGTTCCCGAAGATGAAGACGACGAGGAACTTGCTCTCTACGCCAAGAACTTTAGAAGGTATAAAAGCCTCATCCAAAAGAGGCGAAGCTTTCTTGGTCGGGATGGCAAGACGGAGCAAAAGAAGAGCGGCTACACACCTATAAAGAAGTTCGACAATAATTGTCGGAAATGTGGTCAAGCCGGTCACTATGCCAAAGATTGCCGAGGATCCTCTTCAAAGCCTCAAATGGAAAGATTCAAAAAGAAGGAGGTCTTAATCGCTTCTTGGAGTGATGACGAGGAGGAGATTGAAAGATCTATAGACGCAAATCTAGCATTCATGGCACTCGACTCCGAAAGCAATATCGAGGTAAGCTCTAAACTCAATGATGACGAATATGACTCTTTCGATTTTTGTGATTCACAAGAAGTTCATCATGATGACGAGTTATTAAGTGCGTTTGAATCCTTGAACACGGAGTATGACGAAATGGTTTAAATTAAATATATCTTTAAAGAGGAAAATAAAATCTCTATAACTCGAAAATTCCTCTCTTCAAAACAAAGGCAAAACTATTGAGATCGACCATACATTATGCCTTGAAAAAGAAAATGTTTTGAAAATCGAATTGACGAAAACTCAAAAGGAGCTAAAATACATTTTGAACAAATTTACTCTCGGAAACGAGAAATTCGAAAGGCTTCTATCTATTCAAAAATCGCCTTTACTAAAACACGGTCTTGGTTTCGACCCTTTTAAACGGGAACAATCCCTTATCAACCTTGACAAAATAAAGAAAACCGAAACCGAGAACTCAAAAGATCCTTCCAAACAAGTTGATAATGCTAATGTTCGTTCAAAGCTGAGAACCATTAGAGTTAAACAAATATGGGTTCCTAAAGGGACAATTGTTCCAAATGCTATAAGCATAGTTAACTTTGGAGGACCCAAACGGGCTTGGGGACCGAAACAACCGAGAAATTGTATTTTTGTAGGTACCGGCACCAAGAAAAAGCAAATGGTACATTGATAGCGGATGCTCAAGGCACATGTGCGGCTCCGAGGACTTATTTGAAGACCTCGAATATCAAGAACAAGGACATGTGACCTTTGGGGATAATCAAAAGGGAAAAATCAAAGGCATCGGCAAAGTCGGTAAGGAACCTTCTCCTACTATCAACAAAGTATTATTTGTTGAAGGTTTGCATCATAATCTTCTTAGCGTTTCGCAACTTTGTGATGAAGGCTTTAAAATCCTCTTTGAGCAAACGCATTGCACGGCATTTAGAAATAATAAAATTTCATTCATTGGTTTGAGATGTGGAAACATCTATATTGTTGATCTTAATGATAAAAGTTCATTCAATGAAAAATGTCTTATTACTTTGGATGATAATGCATATCTATGGCATCGAAAATTGGGGCATACTTCTCTACCTATCATTTCTATTTTATCTAGAGACGACCTTGTTCGCGGATTGCCCAAACTCAAGTTTGATAGAAAGCATTTGTGTGAATCATGCATAAAAGGGAAACACACTCGAGAATCTTTCAAACCAAAATTCGAGGTTTCCACTAGTCGCGTTCTTGAACTTGTGCATATGGATTTGATTGGACCATATAGACATGTTAGTTTAAATGGTAATCTCTACACCTTGGTTATTGTTGATGATTTCTCTCGATTTACTTGGGTTAGATTTTTAGCACATAAGGATGATGCATTTTCCGAGTTTTCTAAATGGTGTCGTTTGGTATCAAATGAGAAAAATCTCTCCATAATTTCTATTCGCACCGATCACGGAGGTGAATTTGATTGCACTCCGTTTGAACTTTTATGTGATAAATACGGTATTAATCATAACTTTTCGGCTCCTAGAACGCCTCAACAAAATGGAGTTGTTGAAAGGAAAAACCGATCTTTGGAAGAAATGTCGAGGACAATGCTTAATGAATACTCTCTTCCACGATACTTTTGGGCCGAAGCAATTTTTAAGGCATGCTATGTGATTAACCGGGTTCATGTTCGTAGAACTCAACTTAAGACCCCGTATGAATTATGGAAGGGCAAAAAGCCCAATATTGCTTATTTTCATTCTTTTGGTTGCAATGTATTTATTTTGAACAATGGCAAGGATATCTTAGGCAAGTTTGATGCTAAATCCGACTCCGGAATATTTCTTGGTTATTGTACTAATAGCAAAGCATATCGCGTTTACAATATTAGAACGAATAAAGTTGAAGAGTCCATACATGTTAAATTCAATGATATGATCTCACCCCCGAGAAAGGTAGAATACTTTGATGCTGCAGGTACTTTTCCGGATCCCTCTCCCGAAGTGAAGAAAATTTCGGAAATCGAAACGAATACAATCGTTGATTTACCGAAAGATTGGAGGCACATTAAAGACCATCCAAAGGACCTCGTGATTGGAAACATTGAAGACGGTGTTCAAACCCGAAGGAGAACCACCGAATTTATGGCTCATTGTGCTTTTGTATCCGAAATAGTTCCCAAGAATATATCCGAAGGTCTCGATGATGAAAGTTGGGTAATGGCAATGCAAGAGGAGCTTGTGCAATTTATGCACAATAATGTATGGAATTTAGTTCCCGCTCCTAAAGATAAAACAATTATCGGAATTAAATGGGTGCATAAAATTAAGAGTGACGAAGACGGTTATCCAATTTGAAATAAATCTCGTTTGGTCGCTCAAGGGTATAATCAAGAGGAAGGTCTTGATTACGAAGAAAGTTTTGCTCCCGTGGCTCGACTCGAAGCCATTCGCTTGTTATGTGCATTTGCCGCCCATAAAAAGATCAAACTATTTCAAATGGATGTGAAAAGTGCATTCTTGAATGGGTACATTCAAGAAGAAGTCTACGTCAAGCAACCTCCCGGTTTTGAAGATCCTCAATTTCCGGATCATGTCTACAAGCTCAACAAGGCACTCTACGGGTTGAAGCAAGCACCCCGAGCATGGTATGATCGTTTAAGTCAATTTTTAATTGCAAATGATTACAAAAGAGGCAAAGTCGATAATACCTTGTTTGTTAAAATATTGAATGATGATATACTTGTTTGCCAAATCTACGTTGATGACATTGTATTTGGAGCTACTAATGAATCTTTGTGCCAAGATTTTTCTAATCTTATGAAAGGAGAGTTCGAGATGAGTATGATGGGAGAATTAACATTCTTCCTCGGGCTTCAAATCAAGCAATGCGAAGATGGAATCTTTATCCATCAAACAAAGTACTCAAACGACCTCCTCAAGAAATTCAAAATGGAAAGTAGCAAGGTGATATCTATTCCAATGTCTTCAACATTAAAGCTCGAAAAAGAGGAAAATGGCAAATCCGTAGATCAAAAACTATATCGAGGTATGATCGGATCTTTGTTATATTTGACTGCATCTAGGCCAGATTTAATATTTGCTACATGTCTATGTGCTCGATTCCAAGCTAATCCCAAGGAATCACATTTAACTGCTTGTAAACGCATTTTTCACTACTTGAAAGGGACTATCGGACTAGGTCTATGGTACCCTTCTTGCTTGGATTTTAATTTAATTGCATATAGTGACGCCGATTTCGGCGGATGTAAAATTGACAAAAAGAGTACTAGTGGTACATGTCATTTTGTTGGATCATGTCTAATATCTTGGGGAAGTAAAAAGCAAACCAGTGTAGCATTGTCTACAGCTGAGGCCGAATATGTCGCTGCAGGAAGCGCCTGCGCTCAAGTGTTATGGATTAAAAATCAACTCCGCGACTATGGCATATATTTTGAAAATACCCCTATTCTATGTGATAACACTAGTGCAATTAATCTGAGTAAAAATCCTGTGTTGCATAGTAGAACTAAACATATAGATATTAGACATCACTTTCTACGCGATCATGTTCAGAAAAAGGATATCTGTTTAATTTTTGTCGGGACGAAGGATCAACTTGCTGACATTTTTACAAAACATCTTCCCGAAGAATCATTTAATTCCATTCGTTTACAACTTGGTATGGGACATGTAGACAATTTTTGAAATAAGTTTTCTACTCAAGATATCAATATCCCTGATTCACTTCATTCGCTAGCGCACGCTAGCTTCACTCACATAATGCGCGCTAATTACTGCCTTCGATAGCGTACGTCAACCATATCTATCTTGCGTACGCTAACCAAAACCTTTCGAATTCCATTTCATCTACTGGACTGTCCAGTAAGCTTTTCATTTTTACCTAATGTACGCTAATTCTATGTCCCTAGCGTACGCTAATTAAAACTTCGCTGACTATATATAGTCCGTGCGACCCAGTATCACTTTCACCCTTTTTCTAACGCACGCAAACGCCAGAAATTCCCTTCCAGCGAAAAACCCTAGCTGCAAATCCGAACCAAATACTACAATTTTCTCCCTCAAAACTTCGATTTTCTTCAAAATGTCTAGCAAGGGAAGAAAAACCATGGAGAAAACCTACAAACGCCCTCGCAATAACGAATATGACGCGACCCGTTTTGTCTCCTATGTTGCATCGAAGGTATTCTTCGATATCCTACCTCAGGAGAGTCTGACCGATTGCTATTTCTTCAATTTCAGCAGCCTTGAACGGGTTAAGGTTAGTACTCGCGATTTCTTTGAGGCACTAGGAATAGCACGGTTTGTTGAGTGCAAAGAGATTGTTTACCCTGCGTGTGTCCATGAGTTTTATGCGAATCTGCACCTTGGTGATAGTGGTGATAATGGAGGATTAGTGCTCGGTAGCCTAGTGAATGGAACTGTGGTGAAGATTTCTTCGGAAATACTTCACGAGTTATTTGGCTTATCGAAAGACGGATATGATTGTTGTGGGAAAACCATTGCCGAAGAATCTCTTGTGTCCGAGAGAGATATTGCTGATTTCTTGTGTTCGAAAACGATCATCGAAGTCACGGATGACGTCTTCGAGAATAACGATTTCGGTATCCACATTCGCCTGTTGTTGGCCGCTCTAACAAAGTGTTTAATGCCAAAAGTCAATACCCAACACAAGTTAGTCGGCGTTGATAAGAATGTGGTGTATCAGGTGTTGAAGGATGATAGAGTGAATTTCACTGGTATTGTGCTAAGCTGGATGAAGGCGAAAGGGGATTCCTTTCGGTCTAAGAATTACATGTCGAGGACTCGGAAATCTAGACTTCCTTTTGGTTCAATTCTCACGGTGATATTTCAGCATTTTCGCGTCGACTTGTCTAATGAGGCACCCGTTCCGGTGTCTCGGGGACACGAAATAAGCGACCTAACCCTCAAGGCCATGCATTATGTTGAGACATTCAATCGAGGTTGGGTATTGTTTCCGTATCTCCGAGATGATGATCAAGTACCAAAGGGGACGCAGATGCCAACATCGGTCGAGCGTGTGATGCACCGAGGACCCCATACGCTTAGGGAGATGCAATCCAAATCATTTGTTCGTCATCCGAAGACAAAAGGGAAGCGCCCGATGAGAGACGTTGTCTCGGAGGAAAAAGAGAGCGATCTTTGCGCTCGGATGCGGAGCATCGAGACCTCTCAGCTGGAAATACGAGAGGATGTTCGGTCTCTTCGCACGGAAGTCGGGTCTCTCCGTTTGGAAGTCGGGGAAGTTCGTGGACTGATCTCCGATTTCATCCGTTACACACACCCTTCATTCCCTTTCCCATCGTCCTCTTCTGACCCTGCACCTTAGATTTTAGGATTTTGATGCTTGGTTGTAGAATCTTATTATTCGAACGATCTTTATGTCTCATGTCATGAAAACTTTATGTATTGCTTGAATTCTATCTTAATGATATTCGCATTTCACTTCATTTGCTATTTGTTGTTTACGTGTATTGTTATTTCCGTAATTTCACTTTGGTTAATGGCATTTTCGTTGATATTTGTTAAAAATGCAACAATTCAGGGAGAGTTCCTTTTTGTTTATGTCAAAAAGGGGGAGAATACTCCAAAAACCGAACTATACTATATCGAACAAGTTACCTTGATTCGAATAATTTAAAATGTTTTTGCAGGTATAAAAATTAAATGTTTTGACATCATCAAAAAGGGGGAGATTGTTGACTCAAAATGTATTTTGATGATTATTCCATTCAAAACATTTAATTAGATCAATCTCAGTTTGATATTATATTGAAGGAGCTAAACAGTGCTAGCGCATGCTACCCATATCATAGTAGCGCACGCTATCGAGAAATGCATGTACAGCCCAGTCAGTCAGCTGCAGCCAAGTGAAGTCACCTGATGGATAGCGCACGCAAGTCATTCAACATTAGCGCACGCTAAGCAACTACAGTTAGCGCACGCTATGCAATTAATATTAACGCACGCTATCGCATCATTCCAGAGGACAGTGAGGTTTGGAAGAAATTGGAAATGGTTTTTGCGCACGCTACAAACATCCACTTACGTACGCTAAAACAAGGATTTAGCGCACGTTATTTTTATCTACTTGCGCACGCTACCGATATCACGGTCAGTAGTCCAGTAGCTACTGCACTCAACATGTAAAGGACTTTACGTACGCTACACAGGCTAATGTACGTTACTGAAATAAATATTTAGCGCACGCTAAAATGAGTCAGCATCTTACCGTTTGATTTTCTACCATTGGAAGGCAAGAGTCAATGAAGATCCGTGAAATCTGGAAAAGTTGGAATTAATTAATGCTAGCGCACGCTATGCATACTTGCTAGCGCACGCTAAGCTCAAATCTAGCCATTGGATAAAGAGACGTTGGGGAGACAAACCAACATTTTCAAAGTCAAGATTGAAGACCTGTTGACCAGCCGATAACGCACGCTACGGATACATGACTAGCGCACGCTAGCCATACAATTTTACTGTTGCAACAGTCTTTGTGACCATTCAGAAAAGCCAAGTCAAGATCGATAGCGCACGCTAGAAGACATTATTAGCGCACACTAATAATACATTTTTCAGTATTTGAAGGATGGCTCTCACTTATAAATACCCATAAGACTTGGGTATCAAACACACAACTTCAAGCATACAAGCATACAAGCAATCAAAGCATACTTGAGCTCAGTTTCATATCTATTATTGCATTTTAAGTTGTGAGAAGAGAAATACAAAGAGTGATATACCTTGTAATATTTATTATACTTTGTATTCTTTCATTTGATTGTAAGTGTTGCATCACTTACACTTGAGCGTAAGAGAAACGAATCAAGAGTCACTAATCCGGTGTTATTAGGATCTTTGATCCGGCATTGTTAGGATTATACTCCTATATTCGTATAGTGAGGATTATCTAGTTCCTATAGAACACTAGATAAAGAAAAGTTTATATTGAGAGAGAGGTCGAGTTTGGACCGATAGAAGACAAGTGATTGTAACGGTTGTGTACTCGTACCGATCGAAGACGAGTCAAGTTTGTGGTTGTTCTTGAGCCAATAGAAAAAGAAAGACGGAGAGAGGACATAGGCAAGTTGCCGAACCTCTATAAATATTTGAGTCTTTATTTTCCGCACTATTTTTCATTTATTCGCAAGAAATTTTGTTATTCCGCTTTACCACTATTCCACCCCCCTTCTAGTGGTAAATTTATCTCTTCAATCTTGGCAAAGCCGATCCCCGGCGAAAAGCTATTCCTCTACCTGGCAGCCTTGGAGGTCGCGCTGAGTGCTGTTTTAGTACGAGCCGAGGGGTAGACATACTTGCCGATCTACTACATTAGTCAAGCGCTCCATGACGCGGAAACACGTTATACACCATTGGAGAAGATCACATACGCTCTAGTCATGAGTGTTCGCAAGCTAAGGGCTCACTTCTTCCAACATCAAGTGGAGGTTCTGACGACTCTACCTCTAAGGCAAGTTCTACACCGGCCAGACACTAACGGGCGACTACTCAAGTGGTCACTAGAGATCGCCCAATACGGTATCACGTACGCTCCTCGCACAGCGATCAAAGGCCAAGCTCTGGCAGACTTCATGGTGGAATTAACATTCCCTCACAGTCCTACCCAGATCGGCCGCCCTGCTTGGAAGCTATACGTGGATGGCTCGGCAACCAACTCGCGAGCAGGGGCAGGGATTGTCCTCATCAGCTCCGATGGGCAAAGTTTCACAAATGTTGTGCATTTCGGGTTTCGTGCGACCAACAATGAAGCCGAGTACAAAGCTTTGGTAGGCGGGCTCGATCTAGCCCTCGCCCTAGATGTTCGTCGCCTCCATATCTTCATGGACTCCCTCTTGGTCCTTAACCAAGTCAAGGGAGAATATGAGGCGCGCGGCGAACAGATGGTCAAATACCAAGAATTGGTCGCCGAAATGTGCACGAAATTTGAGGAAGTGCTAATCGAACAAGTCCCGAGAGAGCACAACTCCCAGGCCGATGCCCTATCCAAGCTAGAGTCGTCAGATGGGGCAGCCGATTTCTCTAATATCCAAATAACAAAATTAGCAAGGCCGGCGATCGACAGAAACCTGGTTACCACAGTTGCTGTTGCCGAGGAGAACTGGATGACTCCGTTCATCAAATACTTAAAGGACGGAACAGTCCCTGACGACCGTATCAAAGCTCGCCAACTCCAGCTCCGTGAGACCAGATACACCCTATTGGACGACCGGATTTACAAGCAAGCTTTCAGCCTTCCCCTCCTCAAGTGCATTACACCGGAGGAAGGTCGGCTCGTTTTAGCCGAGATCCATGACGGGATCTGTGGAAACCATGCTGGCAGGCGAGATCTCATCCATAAAACAACCAGGCAAGGTTTTTTCTGGCCTTCACTTCAGAAGGATGCGATCGCCTATGCCAGATCGTGTCACAAGTGTCAAGTAATGGGTCCAAACATCAAGCTCTCCCCCGAGCAGCTCACTTCAATGTACAACCCATGGCCTTTCGCCCAATGGGGCATCGACCTTATAGGTCCCTTGCCGACAGCGCCAGGGGGCTGTAAGTTTGCCATCGTAGGCATCGATTATTTCACAAAATGGGCTGAGGCCGAGCCACTCAACAAGATCGGCCAAGAGCAAGTAATCAACGAAAAGCAGTTCGACGATTCGGTCTGCCCCAGGCCATCATCTCCGACAACGAAAAGCAGTTCGACGATTTAGAAGTCATGCAATTCTGCGAGAAGTGGGGAATAAAAAAGCTGTTCTCGGCCTCCTACCACCCTCAGACGAACAGGAAGGTAGAAGCCGTAAACAAAATCCTCAAACACATGATTAAAGCACGACTCGAGTCCAGGCAAGGACGATGGGCGAGCGAGCTCCCAGACGTTTTGTGGTCTTATCGAACGACGACCCGTAATTCAACCGGCGAAACCCCATTCGCCCTCGCCTTTGGGACAGAAGCGGTGATTCCCTCGGAGATCGCCATCCTCAGCTAACGAACCGAACAAGAGATGACGACAGACAATGATGTGGCCCGGCGGATCGACCTTGACATGCTCGAAGAACGACGAATGACCTCAGAAATGAAGAACATCATCCACAAAAGGAGATCCGAGAAGTTCTTCAATTCGAAGGTCAAGGAAAGAAGGTTCCAAGTAGGAGACCTAGTCCTCAAAAAGGTCCAGACCCACACAGGAGTTTTTGGCCCGAATTGGGAAGGCCCCTTCAGGATATCTAAATGGCTAACTAAGGGAGCCTACGAACGTGAACACCCTAATGGCACTCCGGACCAATATCCCTGGAGCGCCGTACATTTGAAGAAATACTACCCGTGAAAACTTTATATTCACTTTCAGTTACCCAGTGTATAAGGAATATAATGAGATTTTTTATATCCCATCGATTCAAGCGATCGCCCCACCAGGCATATCGTATACCATCGAGGGTCGTCGTTCAACATGGCGATCCAAGGTAGAAACAGTGCAGCCATGGTCATGGAGGTCGATGGAACCGACAGCTTCGCCCATGCAAGGTTTCTTTGGGCTGCGATCGCTCGCCCTTCGTTTAAATACGAGGCGGGCATAGCCGAAGGACCCTCCAAACTAATCCGTGGACACGTTCGCACGCCCTCAAAGTACATCATCTAACATGATGTACCCGGACAAGGCGGCGCGTCCCTATCCCATCACAACGTATACCGTCGAGGGTCGCCATCTAACATGCCGACCCGAGGTAGAAAAGTGCTAACAAGCCACGGACGTGGAGTCGAATAAACCGACGACACCCCGTGCAAGGACTCCTCCAGACCAAGACCGCTCATCTTTCGTTTAAATACAAAGCAGGCGCAGCCTAACGGAGGACCCTAACAAAAAAGTGAGTCGCGGGACATTCCCTCGCACATAAAGACACAGCTACGGAGGTCGGACCATCGAACTCCGCGACTGTACACGAGTCCTCAGAGTCGGCAAAACGGGAGATAGCTCACCAAACATACTATTTTTTTCCCTTACTTACAGTAAGTAAACAAAAACAAGGGGCAAAAGAAGTGGATCTAACACACGATCGGAAGGAAGGAACCGTACCCGATCGGCTTCGTTCAAACACACGCAGGACGATTGGTTTTGTTCAACAATATTTACAAGTAAGAATTTCCAAGCATGTCAATACATTCAACATTCAAACAATCGATCAGGCGAACAAGGCATCAGAAGAAATTATTTACATACTTGTATAAAGTCACATGCAAACATTCAAAGGCGATCGTACATGTAAAGAATCAGATGCGAAAAAGGAATATTTTATTCAAATGAAGAAGTTCGTACAATACAAAGCCCGAAGGAAATACAAAGAAAAAGTAGAAAATTACAAAGCGAAGGAAGACAAAAGAAACACTCAGACTCCCCCCGGCTGGTCTTCGCCCCCAGGTGGCGGATCGGCACGTGCTCCCTCATCGGCTTCGGGATAGATAAGTTTATCCGGATAAGGATACCAACTCAAATCGATCCCCAAGTCAGTGAGGTCGAGGATCGGCAGGGAAAATTCCGGATGCAAAGGGTGCTCGAGTGCGTAGGCCTTGAAGCTCTCCATCATAGGACCGACCTCGATCCCTACCTTCCTGGCGGCTCGGACAGCGTCGACGTAGGCCATATAGTAGGCAAACTCGCCGACGAGTGCCACATTGAGGTAGGGATCGGTCTCGATCGCCTTTATCTGCCCTTTCAAATCCGTGGTCGTCTTCTCAGCTTCCGCTAGATCGACCACCTTGGCGGCCATTTCTCCCTTTGCTTTCTCCAGCTCTCCCTTTACTTTCTCCAGCTCGCTGTTGAGCCGATCCATAGTCGCCTTCAGCCCAGTCGCCTCATCCTGTGAGGCCACATGCATCCGGAGAGATTCCGTCACCTGGTCGCGGAACCGATCGGCCACTTCCTTGGAGCGGCTCAGCTCCTGCTTCATCCGATCGATGTCCTGCTTGGCTCGTTTGGCCGTCTCTAAGTGTTCCTTCTCCATGGTCTGGATCTGGTTAGCGAAGTCGACGTTTTTGTTCCGAGCGGCCTCGAGGTCTTGATGAAGGTGGGCATTAGAGGGTCGCCCCTCATAATCCTTAACAGCTTGGGCGGCCATCGCCGCCGCCTGGAGAGTCAGGGCGAACGTCGCCTGCATGGCATCTCCAGACCGCCGACGAGCAATCACGTCGAGGTCGGTCGTCCAAGCCTTAGGCAGAGAGGTGATGGCCTTGGAGACATAAGAAGGGACATCAAGGGACTTATGCGGAGGCTTCCTCGCCAGGAAATCCAGCACCATTGGCGAGACGTCCGGATCAGCAAGACGGACCCTGAAACACAAACAAAAAGAAACAAAGGAGTTAGTATATACCTTACACAAATTTCCTAACTCGGAAAGATCAAACTGGTCTTACCTGTTGACCAGCTCGGGGTCGCGGCCAAAATAGGGCTTGCCCCGAGGAGTTTCAGCTTCGGCGATCGCCGAAGCCTTCAAGAAGCTGGCCGAGGGCCTGGAGCCAGACCCCTTCACCATCGGAACAACAGAGATAGGTGGAGCGGCAACCGGCGGCTCCAAGATAGTTATGTCCGCCTCAGCTGACGGCAGGGACCCCTCCGGCCTCCGCCTCTTGCGATTGCGCTGGAGTTGTTCCTCCTCCTGAATTTCCGGCTCGGCGACCGGCACCACAGCGGGCCTCACCGCAGGGACGGGGCGAGACGTCGTCGCAGGGACACGACCCATTTTCTTTCCCTGGTGAAGACGACCGATGAGACCGGCGTTAGACATTGCGATCTCTTGCGGTGGCTCGGTGTAGCAGGGAAAATGAATCTCTGTCAAGGAAGGAATTCAGACAAGTTAAACATCTACCTCAATCAGGCGATCGTCATGCAGGAAAGAGGAAGTAAATATTCATACCTGGGGCTTTCAGGTGGCGAGGGTAGCGAAACAGTCGAGCTCCCAACCGATGACGTTCGTGGCTGACTGAATGAACGTCGATGTAGGAGTCCGGCAAGGCGCGAATTCGCTCCCAGACGATCAAGAAATCAAAAAGGAGATCGCCGATCACTGGAACAAGGAATCCTGCAAAAAGAAAACCAAATTAGATCAGTTCAAAGAGTATCCAAATAAAGGGAGAGTTGAAACCCTTACTCGGATTCCTCTCCCGAAAATTGGTGGGGATATCCAACTCTTCCTCCGGCTTATCGCTCGATGGCGACCTCCATGCTCCGCCGAGCCAGCACCACTTTGCCAGATCGCCCCGAACCTTGTTCGGCACCCCAAGGACCACCCTACCCATGCGACCCTGGATATGGTAGCCTCCGACCGATCCCTTCTGCCCGGTCAGCTTGAAAAGATAGTTCATTTCCAGCGCAGAAGGCATACGAAACAGCCGATGACCGCCGAACAATGTCAAGGTACTGATAATCTGCAGCCAAGCGTTCTACGTCAACTGGAGAGGCGCCAGATTCCAGGCGATCAGCACATACGAGACGACGAACGGCAAGGGAAACCACAATCCGGCCGCCAGGGTCATTTCATTGACGGCGACCATACCCTCGGGAGGCTGGTCGGCACGTTCGTTCTCGGAGGGCACGTGCAATGAAACATCAGAAGGAATATGATATTTCTCCCTCCAGCGACTCAAGTCTTTCCAGGTCTCCGAACTCCGAATCTGACCGAGAGTCCACAGAGAGGAGTCAGCGGCCCGAAACGCCGTCCGCTTCACATGTTCGTAGGGATGAGCGGCGGAATACGCTTCGAAATCAAATTCTGGATAGGGTCCGACGATCCCCTCCATAAGCTTGGCAAAGTCTAAATAAGCGGGGCCAAATACGCTATTATTTTCCTAAGACAACCGTACCATTTCATCTTCATCCACCGGCGAGCCCCCCTGCTCCGCCGCCGCCGCGGATCTCGTCACTTCGGCCTCATTGAAGAGCTCTTCAAGTTCCGCGGGTGCAATCCCCACATGAATGGCCTCAAAGGCCGTTTCCATATGAAGACCCACGGGAATATCCTCCCGGTCAGGCGAAGCCGCGGAAGCGGAGGAGCTACGAGCCTCGAATGTTTTAGATCCGCCAGACATGTTCTTAAAAGTAAAGGGGGAGAGAAGAGTTGTGTTCTTACCTAAAAGGAAGGACGGTCGGCACAAGGATCGTCGAAAAAATTCTGCAGAGTCTCGGCTAGAAAGCAAGGGTGCGTTAAGAGTGGAAATGAAGAAGCCATAGCCCCTTTTATAGGTAGGAGCATGGGTCTCTGTGCAAATAGGCGAAATCCCGAGGGCTGGAGTGCAACCGTCAGGGGGGACACATTAAATGCAGCCCTCGAAAACCCGTGTGCGCGTCTTTTCGAGGGCACGCCAGGCGACAAGTCTGACAAAACTGTCGGACTCCTCCAATGGTAGCGCGACGCGTGTCCTTACAATGTTTCGAGAGCTCGCCTTCATTTCCCGCTAATTCCAGCGCAAAAGGAGATCGTCCAAATTCGAAATCAGATTTTCCTGACGATCGTCCTTGTCATGAACAAATGAGCCAATCGTCTAAACACTGGCGATCGCCAACAGTGCCACCTCAACATCGAGGCGAGCTGGGGGGCAATTGTTGTGTGGCGATTCATACGACTTCATGGCGATTGGCATATTGGTCTGAGAGCCAACCATAGAAGACATACGCTGGGCAAACACCCAGCAGTCGGCACCCATGACGATCGTCTTTTGGTATCTGGAGATCATCTATAATGTCCGACAATAGATGATCGTCTCGTGCCATGTATGAATCCAACATCCGTCAAAGTCGTCGAAGACCGAACCTTGGACGGAGACCCACGTGCAGATCCACAAAAGGCGCCGTAAGATAAGGCCTTTGACCCCAGCCTGTCACCTACCTCACCTACCGACAGGCCCGCCGAAAGGTACAAAATGGGACCTCCCCGGACAGCGACTCAGGACGCGTGCAGGCTTCCCATTGGCTCGCACAGCTGGCTTCCAGCAGCAGCCTCGGACTTTAAAGGAACAGCCCCATGTGACGGGACGATCGCCCACCTTATTCTAATATAGAATACGGCGGTCACCCGCGATCACCGTAGAGGACCCAGCAACCTTGTCTCCTATAAATAGGGGGCTTACAACAATGGCTTAAACATCATCGTGAATACAGTGAAAAAACACACAGAGAGAGAATAAAGACTCATCTGGCAATTACTTACACATTCATAGTGATATTCATACACACTTACAGAACATCCAAAGCAAGAACTCACAGAGCTTCATATCTGGTTCTTCCGGCAATCTACACGCTCTACAGCTTAGATAACTAGAAGTCTTTACACTCATTGTAATAGATTCTAACATTAATATTTGTACTCCAAAGTATCCATATTAATAACATCTCGTGAGAGCATTCAAGCCCGGGATTAACAACCCCGGAAAATCTTGTGTTATTTATTTTCCCACGGAAGTGTTCTCGCATTTGTTTGTTACTCGATCATTCTAGCAATATTATCTCCGGATAATATTTTGGGTAACAACAATGATGAATTGTGGTTTTCGGGTGCGTGAGTTGTGCTCCTTCTACCCGGAGTGTCCGACGGGATGTCTGGGGGTCGATACTAAGGGATACGGCCGCGGAAGTGGACTTGGGTGTGTGTGTGGTTGAACTTCCACCCGGAGTGTCCGACGGGATGTCTGGGGGCCGATACTAAGGGGTACGGCCGCGGAAGTGGTATCCCACCCAGAGCATTCGACGGGATGTCTGGGGGTCGATACTAAGGGGTACGTCAACGGGATACCAGTTGTGATTTCGTGATATCGTGATGATTGAAACTGATTTGATTGCCAATTAGTATTCCAGAATATTTATGGCAAATGATTTCTGATTGAGATGATTGTGTAAAATTCGTATTTGTATATAATGTTGTGTAATTGTGTACTTTCACTAGCTATTCGAATGCTAACCCCTTAAATGGGGGAAATGCGTCTTATGCATTTCAGGTACTGGTCGAGCTGAGGAGCTGGCACGGGATGCGCACATAAAGGATGGGATGGCATGATCATGCGGCTCGAGTCTGTATTTTATGTTTTGTCATTGCATTTGTTGAGTACTGGAGTTAGACTGTTTACTTTTAAACTTGGTTTAAGTCCCCTACGTGGGCAATGAATTGGTATTTAACTTATGTTTCATGTACTCCGTTAAAATGTTTTGGCCGAGGCCACGACCTTATTTACTTTTTGAGTGCACATTTTGGGATTTCATTGTGGTTTGTGTCATGTGTTAGCCTGGTAGACCTCACTAAGGTTCTACGGCGTGTAATGTCCCATTTGTGAATTGGGGTGTTACAGTAGCAAGTGTGGTTCAATCTTTGTAGCCAGAAGTTTTTCTACTATTTTTTCCAGCATCTTGCGGATCAGATCAATTAGGTTAGAAGGCTGCTGAAATGCAGTTGCCTCTGTTTGGTGAAAGTTCTCAGCTGTGTTTTTTAGGTTCAGCTGACTTTTCAGCAGGAGGGGACTTTTCATATGCATGTTCCCCCTACTTCTCTTCCTCTTCACCTTGTGATTGTTGAGCTGAATTTGATCCTTGATCAGGTGCATCCTAATCCTTATCATAATCAGAATCAACCTGATCATCTTTATTGTCATCCTCTTCTTCTTTTTCTTCTTTTTCTTCTACGTCCTCCTTAACAGCAACATCTTTTTCTTTTTCTACTTCTTTGTCTTCACTCTCCTTTTCAACTGCATCTTTTTCTATTTCTTCAACTACAATAATTTTCTTATTTTCATAAACATCATCAAAATCTTTTCTCTGAGCTACCCCCTCCATAATACATAGAATAAATTTGTCCATGTTGGTTTTGAAATTGTGAATGAACCAATTTTCATCAATTAACAAACTCATTTCAGTTTCGTTGCAAAAAACTTGAATGAGTTGTTCAGTAGAAAGAGAGTAGTCCCAACCACTTCTCTCCACTAGTTCCTTCAGAGCATTGAAACTTATGGTCTTCAATCTCTTCCAGTCCTTGTAGATACAAAGTTTGTTGATGTGCTTTCTTACTGACCTGAGTTGTTCCTTGCTGTGGTTGAATGAATTGTTTTCCTTAAGGTTGAATTTGTATTGAATGTGTGCTTCTTCAAGGATTTCATCAGCTTCTTCCACCTCAGGGATGCTGGGGAGTTCAGGTAGAGGTTCTTCAGGAGCTTCTTCTTCTTCTTGAATAATAATCAGTTCTGTGGATTGATCTGAAGGACCTGGGAAGGTGATGATTGGTCTTGGAACTTTGATGGATGAGACTTCAGGTATGTCGGTTTGGTAATCACTGAAATAAAATACAACAGTCTGGTTCAATACCGAGAATACAAATATCCAAATGAAGGGTTATTAATACATCACCAAAATCCAAACATCATAAACCGATGACGTACTCGAGTACTTATTGAAATAACCAACAAACAACAGACAATAAACCCGGCCGGAACATCACTCTGCACCCTCGTCGTCATGCAGCTCCAGTGGTTGTTTCCCCGCTCTCCTGGATACTGAACATAAATAAATGTTCACCCCCGAAGGGGTTAGCACAACGATGCTAGTACAAGTACAATAATCATACAACAGTGATATAATCAACAATTATATCATAACAAGTTTCTCCAATGAGAAATATCAACAACACATATCATATCATAACATTTTCAACATACTGATGGTATTCCAACGATCCAGCGCACACAGTTGTAGATTCCCATGATGATCCCGTCGAACCAACACATGGTGGAAATACCTGTCCAACGATCCAGCGCATACAGTTATAGATTCCCATGATGATTCTCGTTGGATCAACGCATGGTGGACATATAATCACAACACATTTACACAATACAATCACATCATAACTGTCATAATATAAACAATTCTAATTAGAGTACTTGCCTCGGTTTGTTGACAAGAATAAAACTTCCACGAATATCAAAATACTCGAAGGTCGTCCCCTTCGATCAATCACATTGCTAAGCTCGAACCTTAACAAAAGAAATAACATAGAATTCATCTCATGTCGTACGAATGTCTAACAATCCAAAAATTATGGTAGGAAGTCCTTAAAATGCAATCTGTCTCGATCGCTTAACGCACGCTACGTATCCTATGTAGCGTACGTTAATGCTACTCATTAGCGCACGCAGTTACACACAGCCTAGCGTACGCTAAACATGCACGGTCAATGCGTCACTGATCAGCCGACTGACTCTCGTGATGACTTAACGCACACTAAGTTCCAAACGTGGCATACACTAATCAGACTCGATAGCGCACGTTAATTCACGTAGCTTAGCACACGCTAAGCGTGCATGGAAGTTCACTGAAGGGCAGCAGATTGTACAAATGGTGATGAAGTAAGCGAATTCCTCAGTGATTAATGTTTGTTATCCGAATACATGTTATGTTCATAAACTTATGAATGATCTCACGGATAATAACAACTTCGAGATACAAGTATACGTATAATCATCACAACACCATAATCCATCTTGATTATAATTCTCATGCGAAGTTTGGTGATCTCCGGCTGGTGCATTAGATTCTACTATCATTATACACATTCGGACTTCATCTTGAGGGTGAACTAATAATTCCAACTTACACGAAAGAATATTTCCTAAGATGATTCTTCCCTTAAGTCCTTATAACCGAAAATGATATCACCTCCAATTTATGATCACTGAGATAACATAAATCATATGGATAATCAACTTCAGAATGTTTCTCTCATCATTTTAAGTACTAGGATTCCAACTACGAGGTTCCAACGATAATATCATAAGCATAGACATTCCAATCTTCTAAACATGATGTTTGTTGAATAATTCACTAATGAAATTCAATATCTCGTTAGCATGATCATCTAATTCCTTAGAATCCAAATCTATGGGTGGAGATAGATTGAACATACCTTAATATGACGAAATCACTGAACCCCAAAGGTAGAATCTGACTCCGGTTGGTTATATGCCACTCCAAGGTGTTACTTCTCCTCAATGATCAATCACAAGAAGTATCCAATGTCCAATGATCAAGTGGATGTGATATAAGTGTATCTGAGGAAGATGATATGCTCTCTGGTCTCTCAAGAACGAAAGATAAACGAAATAAATGAGAATAAAATGGAGTGTTGGCCCATATATAAACTTTCTGTACATATAAGATTAGCGCACGCTACTATGCATACTTAGCGCGCGCTAATAAGAGTTGACTCCAAACTGTCCAGGTTCGTCCGCGGGAATCTTATCCGGACCCATGTCCCGGCTGGCGCATGTGCTAGCCGCCCAGCTCAATAATTGAGTGCCTAGCGCACGCAACTCCTACATATGTAGCGTGCGCTAGTAGTAGCCGATAGCGCGCGTTAAGCTACATTCTTAGCATGCGCTATCACGAGTTTGCATGAGAAATTTTGCATGTTGTTATACTTATGTACAAAGATACCAATTCAAGAAATATCATACTCCAATTATCAAGACCACAAATCCGAATAATACAGGGTTCGAATACAGATGGAATACACAATAATAAATCCGAATATTACATACTCTCCTACTAAAAAGGAGTTTCGTCCCGAAACTCAAGACGAAAATAACTCAGGATATCTGGACTTCATGCCATCTTCCGTTTCCCATGTGGCTTCTTCCACTCCGTGGCGTGACCATTGAACTTTGACCAAGATGATTGGTTTGTTCCTCAACTGCTTAACTCGACTCTCGAGTATCTTGACCAGTCTTTCTTCAGACGTCCCATCATGAGCGACTTCGATCTCGCCGAAATCAATGACATGACTAGGATCTGGTATATACCTCCGTAACTGGGATACGTGGAACACGTTATGAACATGGCACAATGACGGCGGCAATGCCAATCTGTATTCCAACTCTCCAACTCTCTCAAGGATCTCAAATGGTCCGATATATCTCGGACTCAGCTTTCCTTTCCTTCCGAAATGAAAGATTCCCCGAGTAGGAGAAACCTTTAAAAGTACGTGGTCTCCCGTACTGAACTCCAAAGGGCAACGACATACGTCTGCATAAGATTTCTGTCGACTCTGGGCGGTCAACAGTCTTTCACGAATTAAGGCTATCTTCTCTCGAGTCTGTACGATCAACTCTGGTTCTGTTCCGATCAAGTCTGATGAATCGTCCCAGCATAGGGGCGATCTGCATCTTCTCCTGTATAATGCCTCAAATGGTGCCATCTTAATGGAAGCATGCCAACTATTGTTGTAAGTAAATTCAATCAACGGTAGATGAACTTCCCAATCGTTTGACCAATCTAAGGCACATGCCCTTAGTATGTCTTCCACCGTTTGAATGGTCCTATTGGATTGTCCGTCAGTCTGCGGGTGATAAGCTGTACTAAAGTTCAATTCGGTCCCCAAGGCCTTATTAACTGCTTTCCAAAAGTGAGACACAAAACGGCCGTCTCGATCAGAAATAATGGTCTTTGGCGTACCATGCAGTCGAACTATCTCTGAAATAAATACTCGCGCCAACCTCTCTGGTCCCCACGTGTCCTTAATGCTTAGGAAATGAGCTAATTTGGTTAGACGATCAACTATCACCCAAATCATGTTCATTCCTGTCTTGCTTCTTGGCATGCCAGTGATAAAGTCCGTCGATATGTCCTCCCACTTCCATTCAGGAATCGGGAGCGGTTTCAACATTCCGGCAGGTCGTTGATGCTCGATCTTAACCTGCTGACAAGTCAAGCATTTTGAAACATAGTCCGCTACATCTTTCTTCATGTTGCCCCACCAGAAATTCTGTTTCAAGTCCTTATACATCTTACTCGTGCCCGGGTGGATAGAATAGGGCGATCTGTGAGATTCCTTCATAATCGTACATTTCAGAACATCGATATCAGGAACGCAGAGTCGGTTCTGAAATCTCAAAACTCCATCATCATGAATTAGGAATCCGGGGGCCTTTCCCTTGATCACTTCATCACGTAACCGAATCATCAGAGGATCATCTGCCTGTCTAGATTTGATTTCTTAGGTTAATGACGAAGTTAATTCCATCACGCACAGTTGTCCTTGGACTCTTTGTAACCACACTTCAATTCCTTATATAGTCATCTCTCGTTGAAGGCTAAGTTGGGAGGTCAGAGTCTCCAGCATCTGAATAGAAACAGGCTTGCGGCTAAGTGCATCTACCACTACATTCGCTTTGCCTGGATGATACAAAATCTCCAAGTCGTAGTCCTTAATTAGCTCTAACCATCTTCTTTGGCGCATGTTCAGCTCTTTCTGACTGAAGATGTATTTGAGACTCTTGTGATCAGTAAAGATTTGACAGTGAGTCCCGTACAGGTAATGTCTCCAGATCTTCAAAGCAAAAACTACTGCTGCTAGCTCTAAATCATGTGTTGGGTAATTCACTTCATAAGGTTTCAGCTGTCGTGAAGCATAAGCGATCACCTTATCATTCTGCATCAATACGCATCCGAGTCCTTGGTTCGAAGCATCACTGTAAACTATGAATCCTCCAGTCCCCTGTGGAAGTGATAAAATTTGTGCTGTCGTCAATCTCCTCTTCAATTCATCAAAACTAGTCTAACACGACTCGTTCCACTCAAACTTTTGAATTTTCTGCAGGAGTCGAGTAAGTGGGCGGGAGATTTTAGAAAACCCTTCCACGAATCGACGATAATATCCAGCAAGTCCTAAGAAGCTTCGGACTTCTTTCATGTTCTTTGGAGGCTTCCAATCCATAATTGCTTCGATCTTCTGAGGATCTACTCGGACTCCTTTAGCTAATACCACATGGCTGAGGAACATTACTTCCTTTAGACATAATTCACACTTAGAAAGTTTGGCGTACAATTGCTCGCTTCTCAAAAGTTCTAATACAATCCACAAATGCTACGCATGCTCTTCCGGGCTCTTAGAATACACCAGAATGTCATCAATGAACACGACCACAAATTTATCCAAATATTCGATGAACACTCAGCTCATCAATTGCATGAATACAGCAGGTGCATTAGTGAGACCAAACGGCATCATTACAAAATCATAGTGTCCGTAGCGAGTTCTGAATGCTGACTTCGGAACATCATATTCCTTAATCCTCAGCTGATGGTATCCTGATCTCAGATCGATTTTAGAAAATACTGTTGCTCCTTGCATCTGGTCAAATAAATCATCGATCCGTGGCAACGGATATTTGTTCTTAATCGTCATCTTGTTCAGCTCTCGATAGTCGATACACAGTCGAAGCGATCCATCCTTCTTCCGGACAAAATGAACTCGCGCTCCCCAGGTCAAAACGCTTGGCTGGATATAGCCTTTGTCCAGTAACGCCTCCAGCTGCTTTTTCAGTTCATACATCTCAGTAGGTGCCATACGATACGACACTTTAGAAATTGGTGTAGCTCCGGGTTCCAGCTCAACGGTGAATTCTACATCCCGTCGTGGAGGTAGTCCAGGTAACTCGTCAGGAAATACATCTGGAAATTCGTTAACAACAGGAATGGATGAAAGTTCCACAATTTCGTCTTCTTTCTTCATTGCATAGCACCAAAGATCCTGCAGTACTGTTTCAACAATTTGACAGCTTTCAGTGCCTTGATCAACTTTCCTGAGCTTCCTGGTTTCCATCCTTCAAACAGTACTCTGGAGCCATCGTCAGCGATCATCGAAATATTCCTCCTTCGGTAGTTTACAATAGCTCCATATCGATTAAGCCAATCGTCTCCGAGTATCAGGTCGTCTCCTTGCATTTCTATCACAATCAGATTTGAGAGCCACTCTCTGCCCCCAAATGATACAGGGAAATCTCTAGTCTCTAAGTTCCCAACAATCCTCTCTCCACTCGGTAAACCAACAAAATAAGGTTCACAGTAATGAAAACCAGAAATATTCAAACGATTTACACAAGATGAGGATATAAATGAATGCGTAGCTCCCGTATCGAATAAAACGCTAACTGGCTGGGAAAGGATCTGAACAGTATCTGATGCGACAGCAGCATCCTGATCATCTGTCCTCCTCATCTTATACAGACGTGGGGGAACAGATCCGGCACTCGATGTCCCCTGTCGGTCCCATTGTCCTCTGCCTCATCCGCGGCCAAAATTCTGAGGCATCTGAGAACTTTGCTGCGTCTGTTGGATACTAGCTTCCTTCTGAACTGGCTGCGATGTATGGGTCCCATTGAACTTGGTGACATCCTTGCAAAACGTCGCACGGTGCCCTTCCTGTCCGCAATCAAAACATGTAACTGGAGTGCGCAAACAATCACGCCAAAGGTGACCTGGGCGACCACAGTTAAAGCACCTCCTAGCTGTATCCGTCGTGGCCAACATTGTTCCAAAATTATTTCCGCTCTTAGATGGGTGCGGAGGTTTCTTGAAAGAATGAAAAGAATACTGGGCCTTGCGGGGACCGCTGCTGTTGTACTCTGTAAAAGTACTAGAGACTTTCTGTTTCTTGGACTCCGTAAATTTTTCCATTGCTGCTTCCTTGATTTCGTACGCCAACGCCTTATGCTGGTATTGACGGAGAGTGGTACATTCAAAACCGGACATGTACCTCTGGATTTCTGGTTTCATCCTCATATCAAAATGAATCATCATCTCTGCATCTGTTCTGACCAGATGTCGAACAAATGCTAGCTGCTGGTTAAATGTCTTAATTGTCTGGGATACGGGTTCGTCTGATGGCTGAGCGGAGAAAAACTCCCGAACTTTGGCTTCCCTCATAGGACGAGGGCGGTACTGATCTTCCATCATCATTTTAAATTCTGTCCGATCAGCATCATGATCTGCAGGTCGAATAGCTTCCCACCACTCCGATGCTTCCCCTATCAGAAAGTACTGAGTAATAGGGGCTCTCCTGTCGTCTGGGCAATTAATTCCAGCAAAATTTTTCTCCAATTCCTTCAACCAATGATCCCATGTGGGAGTCTCGGAAAAGCCATCAAATTTGGGTGGTTGCATCTTCGCTACCTCTTGCAACCATCGGTCACCTCGATTTCCCATTTCTGGGATCCTTTGCTGTCCATCTCCCTGCTGAAATCCCACCGCCACCTGCATTCGGTCCACGACCTGAGCGAACTGAGTCATCTGGTTCACCACTTGACGAAGGATTTTTGGTACAGCAGGTTCCAGTTCGTTATTGATAGATCGTTGCGGCTCGCCTGAGCTATGACTGGCCTGATTAGAAGGCGACGCTTCCCTTTCAGCATTCCTTCGTCCCCATCCTCGACTGCGACCACGTCCACGTCCGCCTCTCAACATACTGTAAGCATAAATACTCAATATACAGGAAACAACATCGTTCTAATGTTCAAGTATAAAGAGATACAACATGTAAAGAACGAGATAGAGTTTAGGAACTTAAAACCACCGTTTGCATGAAGATGTAGGCAGTACAGTGATGTCATTCACGGCCGGTTACCACAAAAGACGTAAATGACCCCTATTTTAACCCAATGGCCAAGATATCCATAATCTTAGCTCTGATACCATATTCTGTAACACCCCCGATATATTGAGAAATATTACAGCGCCGTAAATCCTTTACATAAGAATTTACAAGGCTGAAGAAATGAAATGACAATAACAGATACCAACTTATGAAATCATTGAAATAAAATACAACAGTCTGGTTCAATACCGAGAATAAAAATATCCAAATGAAGGGTTATTAATACATCACCAAAATCCAAACATCATAAACCGACGACGTACTCGAGTATTTATTAACCAACAAACAACAGACAATAAACCCGGCCGGAACATCACTCTGCACCCTCGTCGTCATGCAGCTCCAGTGGTTGTTTCCCCGCTCTCCTGGATCCTGAACATAAATAAATGTTCACCCCCGAAGGAGTTAGCACAACGATGGTAGTACAAGTACAATAATTATACAACAGTGATATAATCAACAATTATATCATAACAAGTTTCTCCAATGAGAAATATCAACAACACATATCATATCATAACAGTTTCAACATACTGATGGTATTCCAACGATCCGGCGCACACACCTATAGATTCCCATGATGATCCCGTCGGACCAACACATGGTGGAACTACCTGTCAACGATCCAGCGCACACAGCTATAGATTCCCATGATGATTCCCGTCGGATCAACGCATGGTGGACATATAATCACAACACATTTACACAATGCAATCACATCATAACTGTCATAATATAAACAATTCTAATTAGAGTACTTGCCTCGGTTCGTTGACAAGAATAAAACTTCCATGAATATCAAAATACTCGAAGTTCGTCCCCTTCGATCAATCACGTTGCTAAGCTCGAACCTTCACAAAAGAAATAATATAGAATTCATCTCATGCCGTACGAATGTCTAACAATCCAAAAATTACGGTAGGAAGTCCTTAAAATGCAATCTGTATGGATCGCTTAACGCACGCTACGCATTCTATGTAGCGTACGTTAATACTACTCGTTGGCACACGCAGTTACACACAGCCTAGCGTACGCTAACCATGCATGGTCAGTGCCTCACTGATCAACCGACTGACTCGCCTAATGACTTAACGCACGCTAAGCTCCAAACGTGGCGTATGCTAAACATACTCGATAACGCACGTTAATTCACGTAGCTTAGCGCATGCTAAGTGTGCATGGCAGTTCACTGAAGGGCAGCAGATTGTACAAATAGCGATGAAGTAAGCGAATTCCTCAGTGATTAATGTTTGTTATCCGAATACATGTTATGTTCATAAACTTATGAATGATCTCACGGATAATAACAACTTCGAGATACAAGTATACGTATAATCATCACAACACCATAATCCATCTTGATTACAATTCTCATGCGAGTTTGGTGATTAGATTCTACTATCATTATACACATTCGGACTTCATCTTGAGGGTGAACTAACAATTCCAACTTATACGAAAGAATATTTCCTAAGATGATTCTTCCCTTAAGTCCTTATAACCGAAAATGATATCACCTCCAATTTATGATCACTAAGACAACATAAATCATATAGATAATCAACTTCAGAATGTTTATCTCATCATTTTAAGTACTAGGATTCCAAATACGAGGTTCCAACGATAATATCATAAGCATAGACATTCCAATATTCTAAACATGATGTTTGTTGAATAATTCACTAATGAAATTCAATATCTCGTTAGCATGATCATCTAATTCCTTAGAATCCAAATCTAAGGCTGGAGATAGATTGAACATACCTTAATATGACGAAATCACTGAACCCCAAAGGTAGAATCTGACTCCGGTTGGTTATATGCCACTCCAAGGTGTTACTTCTACTCAATGATCAATCACAAGAAGTATCCAATGTCCAATGATCAAGTGGATGTGATATAAGTGTATCTGAGGAAGATGATATGCTTTCTGGTCTCTCAAGAACGAAAGATAAACGAAAGAAATGAGAATAAAATGGAGTGCTGGCCCATATATAAACTTTCTGTACATAGCAGATTAGCGCACGCTACTATGCATACTTAGCGCGTGCTAATAAGAGTTGACTCCAAAACTGTCCAGGTTCGTCCGCGGGAATCTTATCCGAACCCATGTCCCGGCTGGCACATGTGCTAGCCGCCCAGCTCAATAATTGAGTGCCTACATGCAACTCCTACATACGTAGCGTGCGCTAGTAGTAGCCGATACCGCGCGTTAAGCTACATTCTTAGAGTGCTCTATCACGAGTTTGCATGAGAAATTTTGCATGTTGTTATACTTATGTACAAAGATACCAATGCAAAAAATATCATACTTTAATTATCAAGACCACAAATCCGAATAATACAGGGTTCGAATACAGATGAAATACACAGTAATAAATCCGGATATTACAAATCATCCATTGTAATTATGCATTTTGGTTATGTCTATATACTTCTCAAAAGTATATGCCTCTTTTTTTTATTTGCTTTGATTCATATTCGGGGAATTATTATGTATTTATCAAAGCAGTTGTAGTTGGTACCAAGGATTAATAATATATCATGCATTTTTGAACTTCAAGTTCATATTTCAGTTGTGAGGATATAGTGTGATGCATTTCACATATTTCCAACTACCAATACTCCCCCTCATTCTAAAAGATTTCTTGAGCACCAAACCCGTAGGCCAGTATCCCAGGGTTCATCTTCAGTCATGGGATCTTATATATTATGTTCTCGATATTGGCTGGAGGACTTTAAATAGTATGCCAATTGATATCCCACTTGTATGGACATATCTTGATCATTTATAGGATCAATTCAAGTTTATTTGGGATATATTACTAGTTTTATATGATCTGGAATATACGCTCAAACCGTGAGCAAATCATGTTGTAAATTTCCGATTACGAGTCATATAAATATGTGACTATCTAGTGGATCCATAATATCTAGTAGTTCATATGTAGAGGAAGTGGGCCCATACTCCCCTTAATATATTCCAAATTTATTAGGTATTCGTTCCCAATATTGGCTAGTAGTGATATTAATCGAGAACAAATATTTGAAGACGATGTGTCTATATCACCATATAGATATTTAACCAACATATCACATCATATTTCGGTGCCATTATTGCAAATCATTATCAACATGGAGTTGTCGCTCCCACATGTCATATTATGTTCATTATTCAAATGTAGGGCTGTAGTTCATACACTTCAGGACGCGGAGTCAAATCTCATACGCGTAATTCCAATCTATAAATAGATTATCATTGTATTCACAAAATTCACCCATACTAAAAGTCTAAAAAGCATAATGGATTCAATGATTTAGAATCTTTGTTAATATTACCCATCTCTTCCAGTGAATATCATAAAAATAATTTATCGAGCTCGACTCGAAAGATTAAGGGTGCTAATGAGAAATGGCATCCTAGAAGATATTCGATGGTTGATTGAAGCACAAGTCCGACTATCTGGTGAATTTTCAAATTCATTTAAGTACATGCCAGGTATAAGTAAGAGTAGTTTTGCATAGAAACAGAGAGCAAAAAGATTAGGTGGGTGCTATAAATGTGCTCGGTGGACATGTGACACACGATGCAAATCTGTGGGGTTTGTATCCAAAAATCGAGAAAGTAAAATAGCATTTATCAAGGATGGGTTGAGTAAGGAATATATGGATCATGATATCCAATAGATTCTTGATACACATCCCGATGGATACGTTCATTGTGAACTAATGGATTTGTGGATACAATTTAAGGATGAACGGGAATGTTATAGTCAAGAAAAATTAGTCTCAAAAGATCTAGTTTGTAAGTTCGTTCTATCAAAGTTGGTATAAGATAATAGAAAAATAATGCAAGTTGATGAATATTGTTTTCCAATATTTAAATTTCTCAGCTGCCGATCGGTAAATTCATTTTCATTGAAAAATATAATAGCATTCTTTCGTTTTCTTTTGCAATTTTATCAAAAAGAAAATAGTAAAAATAGTGACTTATCTATCGCTCCTTTTTCAATGAAAAATAGTGAAGTCATTTGTCTTCTACTAAGAAGTTTGTTCTTTAAATTTGGGGTCCACAAATCAGAAAATGTATCTCTCATAAAAGTATTTCGAAAGTCTAGTGTAGAAAGATGGAGTTCTCAGAATCATCATATAGATCTCATCCAATTAAAACTATATATATTTTAGGTGGATCCAATCTGATAGGTCATATCCAGCATATATATATGGCATATCAATTCGTAAAAGAATTAGAAAAACACAAAATCAATATATTTGTGTTATCTTTTAGAGGCTGCACAAAATGGGAGAATAAGATGAACAAGTGTCTTATACTTTCCCACAGTTAGAACCAGTAGTATAGGGGGTTCAACTGGGTTGATGCTTCAAGCACAGTCTGTGCCTGATAGTTTTATGTATGTGGTGAATAATAGTGATGCTTTTATTGTTCTTTCAGGTGGCTATGGCACACTCAATGAGATATTCAACATCACCTCATAGGCTGAGCGGGACGTCCCTACCAAACCAATAGATTTGTTGAATATTAATAATTTCTCTAGCGATTTACTTGCCTTTCTGGATCAAGGAGTAGATCACAATTTTGTATCTCAGCCATCAAGAGATATAGTAATATGTGTTAACACTGTTGCTGATATACTTATAAAGTTTCCGGCATATATTTCAGTTAAGAATTTGGAAGTCAAATCTCATCAGCCACAGACTATTGGTGCAAAACGGAAAAGAAGTTTAGATCTTTTAGATCTTTTATTATAAACCCTGATGATAGGGGATGGCAGAGTTATGGAGTTTTATACTCTCGAGACGCACCCCTCTCCTTTTTTTTGAGGTTTCATATGTATTTTCTTTTCGCATTTCATATTATCGAGTGTTTACTGTCTTTCAGCTAGTTTCGCTATTCACTTCGACTGTTGTGTGCTTCCTCCAGCAATAATAAGATCATCTTTTGCTTTTATGCAAATACATTATTCTCACGAATATGTGATATATGCTTCTCCATAAATATTGTCATATCAATATGATTTAGATAATCGATCAATTACTTCTTCAGAGTAGGATTTATATTTATCAACTGCTTCTTGAGAGCAGGATTTAGATAATAGATCAACTACTTCTCCAGAGTAGGATTTATTTTTATCAACTGCTTCTTCGAGAGCAGGATTTAGACAATCGATCAACTACTTCTCCAGGATAGGATTTATATTTACCAACTGCTTCTCGAGAGCAGAATTTAGATAATCGATCAACAACTTCTCCAAAGAATGATTTATTTCTATCCACTACTTCTTCGGGAGCAGGATTTATGAACTATTCATGTGGTATAACTGACCACGATCATGATATATAATATATAAATTGCATATGTAAAACCATCCATCTTGTGATAATTGAACTCATCACATGGGAGGAATTGTAATTGCAGAAAATAAAATTAGATAATTGTGTGGTTTCAAGCCACCACTTTGAGATAAATAAGAGATATAAATTAAACTACAAAAATAATTAACTGCTTTTACCAAGGCAGGTTCGTCCTATCAATTCCTCAAAATATAGTCATCGTCAAGGTATATGTCGAAATATCGAATACATAAATCTTTGTGATTTCCGGAGTTGGATATTAATTCGTACATTTGATAATAATATAAATGAAATGAGTTAACACTCATATAAATATTACTGTCAAATTAAAGGTCGCGTAAAATACATCACGATGACATCAAGTATACTTAATTCAGATAGTATATGTTGCCTATAATTGAGAAAATCTGAATTTGTAGATCAATGAATTAAAAAGAATAATTTATTGCTTTATTTTAATTTACTTTACCCCTTTTCTTGGTGCTGACATTTACTTCTTTCCTCATTATTTAATTAATTCCCTGATCCATCAGTCAACACCGAAACTCTCGCCAGATCAGCGCCGCTATCTAGTCCATCAGCTGCTCAACCGGCTCCACCATCTTGGTATGGGTAGCCATGTCCAAAACCACCAGAAATGTCTGTTTACGGCAATCGGGAACGAACATACTCAAAGTACTTGCTTGCCATATGGTCTGGTCCCGGCACTCGTTATTGGTCAGTTTGAGAACCGCTTTAGTCCAAAGCTCCTTGAAATCCTAAGGTAGACCAGTTGTCCACCATGATCCATTTCCTTGTGTTTTTGTTCACCAAGTTGGCGAGGACACCAGATCAAGCTTCGTTTTGTTTACCGCTGCCTGTAGCGATCTCCGATCTTCCGATCGATCAAGTTGGCAAAATCTTCGTCGGAGGTGATTGATACCAACGCATCTAAATCCTTCGTCAAATTGACAAATTAGACTTGTCTGTTTACCAAATTCTCCATCAAGTCTTATATGGATAAATTTATCTGTCTGGGTAAATATGTCTGTCTTGGTCAATTGATGGTGTTGTCTACTTATTCATCTGAATAAACTGTTTGAATAACAGAAATGACCGATTTACCCCTGAATATGAATTATAAGCTGTTTTATAAATTGCTGTTTATTTTTTAAGCCATATAAAAGATATAAACCAAAAATGGCAAGAATAAATTTACTAATTTCCGAATTTTTTAAATAGTTCAGAATTTTTTAGATTTTCTAATTTCCGAATTTATAATAATTTTTTTGATTTTTTAATATTAATATTCCATAATTAAAAATATCAGCAACAACTTTGGGAATTCAACTGGAGACCTAGGAGGCAAGCTGCAAGGCCAAAGAAAATGGCTACACCTCCGAGACAGCATTAATACTGGAATAATAATAATAATAACCCTCGTTTTTAAATGCATCATAATCAAGGTTGCAGCGATTACATGCCTGCCCCACGTAGACATCGCAAAACGGACCAAAAGTAACCTACAGCAAGCCAATTACTATCAGGAAAATTTGGGTACCAAAAGGTACTACCATACAAGGACCCAACATTCAAAGGGGACCTAAATCTACTTAATTTCTTTGCTTATAGGACATCAAAGAGAAGGATATATGGTATTTCGACAGCAGATGTTCTCGACACATGACAGGAGATAATAGCAAGCTGTCAGACTATGTAGAAGGCCGCGTTCCAAAAGTGCGCTTCGGTGATAAGTCCAAAGGAGGAATAAGAGGGAAGAGAACCCTGCTTGTAGGAAAATTCAAAGTCACCTACGTGGCTTATATTGAAGGCTTACAGTACAGTCTACTTAGTATTAGCTAGTTCTGTGACAAATGGTTCTCGGTGATGTAACACCTCCAATCCGCTCAGGGATAATACACGCCGTAGAACCTTTCCTCAAGGATCTACCAGGATGGTAACAATATTGAACATCTCAACAATGCCTTCAAGGCTAAAATGACTCAGTAGACCGATTTGGTCTTTCAATAAATACATACAACTCAAACTCATTACATGCCCACGCAGGGGTCGAATACAACACACTCCCGTACAACGGGAAAATATACAGCAGCGGAAAATAAACTATAACTAAACCAATGACATCATACGAATCCTCGTGTGATTAGTATCGTTCATCTTTCATCATCCTTCGTGCCTACCCTGTGTTATGCTCCCAAACCTGAATGCAAAAACAGACATCCACCCCCCGAATACTCGGGGGTTAGCAAAACTCCACTGTTTTGCTAGTGCAAGAACAAAGTGCAAATACGAGCCATACAATTCACATTCCACGAATAACAATAACCAGGAATCCTCAAAGATCCAAGCGTAACGAAAAGTACTTCCCGAGGCAAGAGTTTGGGTAAAACATTCCAAAACCGAAAGATCATAAATCAAGGGAAACAATTTATAAAACCGTTTAAAATGCCATCGAGAGTTTTAATAGAAAACAATTTAGGATTTACCAAATCCTTCTCTTTCCAAAATCAACAGGGGTCACAGCCCAAAGGTTTTATTTTCACAAATGAAACCAACAACAATACACAACGTTAAAACCCACGTCACGCGTCCTCGATGGACATAAAATACACACGCACCCGTGAAGTTTCACTCGTGAATCCAGGGCGAAACCATTGGACCCCCTCCATGGCCCCCTCGAACCCTCCCGAGGTGAGCAAACACATTCACAAAACATACACACCAACCTGTGAAGTTTTTTACTCGTGAACCCAGAGTGAAGTCATAGATTCCCCCGAGGCCCCGTCGGACCCTCCCGAGGTGAGTAAAATACATTCACTAAACATACACACCAACCTGTGAAGTTTTTACTCGTGAACCCAGAGTGAAGTCATAGATTCCCCCGAGGCCCCGTCGGACCCTCCCGAGTGGAGTAAAATACATTCACTAAACATACACACCAACCTATGAAGTTTTTACTCGTGAACCCAGAGTGAAGTCATAGATTCCCCCGAGGCCCCGTCGGACCCTCCCGAGGTGAGTAAAATACATTCACTAAACATACACGCACAGGCATCGCCTGGGACCGGGACGAAGCCACAAATCCCACCCGAGGCCTCGAAGGACCCTCCCGAGCTGGCTAGCGAAACAATCATGCACAAATAACATATCACACCAAAGATATCCAAACAATTCACCCAGAGGCATCAAACACTTATCAAAACACCACGTCAAACCATAATGCACCGAAAAGAGATAATATACGTACACACGCATTATCAAGCACAAAATCAACACCAAACATATCCAAAGGATTCACGTAGTCACTTACAACGCACACAATTTACAAAACACACGCGTTTTAAAAGTGAGCCTTTAACGAGGCTAGCCGAATCTTTTGAAAACTCATTTCAAACAAAAAAACAATCATACCCAGACGACCACCAATCATCATATCCACAAAACAAGAAATGTATGGACAAGGTACTTGCCTCGAATAAGAACAACGCGGAGAATCGACTGAAGTAGGTTGGCACGAACCGACTACGAACCTGCCGACTCCACCGATCGCCAACTCGCGATAATAACTACGAAGGACAATAACAACAATGAAATGAATTCTATAATACGACTTAAAGCCGTTGAATTCAAGGAACAAATGAAGAAAGTTCAAGTGTTTCCCCCAAAACGGCCAAGAACACGATTCGTTCCGTCAAAACACGAAACCGGAAATCCAAATCGAAATATGGATATACAATCCATAGTATATTTTTAACAACATCATTTAACAACAATCGATCCATAAAAAAACGGATGGAAAACGAGATCGGGAACAAATCCCCCAAAAAGTCGATTCGAAGGAAATCAAGAAATATACTTCGATTCGACGAAGAACAATGGATTAAATGATGTTAAACACAAGCATACTACCAAGATTAATCATACCCATCATGAATTAATCAACAATACGGAACGAATCGGATAAAAACGCAAAAACCCCAAAATTCAAGAAACTAGGGTTCTAAGAAGAGATTACCTTGATTCGCTGGATCAAAGGATGATATAGGATGATCAATCAATGATATGAACTCAAGAACTTCATGGATTTGTTGTTCAACAACATGGCTTCGCCTCCTCCGAAGCTCCACCCGCGGATAGAAAAGAATGGAAATGGAAAACGAGTGAAAATGTGACTGCACTGTCACATTATACTGGTGCAGCCTAGCGCGCGCTAGGTTGCCGGGCTAGCGTGCGCTATCGGCCCAGGCCGCAATCCAGAACCTCACTGCCCTATTGACTCGGCCAGGTAGCGTGCACAGCCTTCCGTTCGTAGCGCGTGCTACCTGCCGATCATAGCGTGCGCAGTGCTTGACAGTAGAGTGCGCTACCTGCCGAGCCTACCCGAGTCCAGAACCTCAGGACCCTCCGCCTGCACTCCGAGCACAGACACGCTGGCCGGTCGACAGGTGCGCTACACTGCCGAGCTAGCACGCGCAGCCTTCCAGCCAGAAGCGCGCTATGCCGGTTCTCGCCGTGCTCGCCGCCAAAGGCCCAAGACTTCCGACAAGGCCGCACTGTCCGCCACCGCCACCGCCATGACCCGACCACTCGATTTCCGAAAACGTACGGAACGAACACGACGAAAAGTTCGCGGAAAAAATCAACGACCCGAAATGAAAACATAATGCAATAATTAATCATACGCGACCAAGAAAAGGGTCGAGACAACAAATACAGATACAGATACCCATAACTTTGGGTAAATTACAAAATGGCCCAAAACGCCCGAAAATCTGGATACATGATCGAATAACCAAACCGAAGTTCACAACACGTTTAACAAAGTTAAACGGACTTACGGGACACTCGAAACAGCAGTTTCGAACGAGATTCGCAAGAATCGAACTCAAGTGCGGAAAAGTCGCCAAAAAGCACGGAACTCAACAAAACGACACCGAAACGAACTCGGATGGAAAAAAGTGCAGAATTAATCATTCTCGGAATGACGAAACGGTCATGATCGAGCCGTCAAAATGGACTTTCACTGAAAAAAAGAAATTACCGGAAATCGAAATTACGGGTATTACATACTACCCTCCTTAAAAGAAGTTTCATCCCGAAACTTAAAACAAGTAGGGAGAAGCAATATCCCGCCAGGAAAACTCAACTAGATACACAAGAAATGCGTAACTTATGCCCATCGGCGAAACGTTACAAGCAACGCAAAGATATATACGACGTGAAAACACGCTCCACGACGACCAACACAACGTCGCCGGTAGAGACATAATAAATTCAACAAGTGACAAGTGTCATCAAACAGATAATACAATAGAGTCGATTATCCGAACAATCACAAAACACAACGAACGAAAATCAATATGATTGACCAACCCAATGGTACATCAATCAAAACGCGAGCCAATCGCTGAACTTATACGGAATTCCACCGCACAAGGGTTGGAAGATCGAAAACGAGACTAATTTCCCGAACTTAAGAGAATTACGAAGGAGTCTGAACGTTCAACAATCACGAGACGAGATCAACAAAAACCGAACAATCAAACGATCGAACCACAACGACCGAGACAACAAAAATCGAATAATCATGTTCGAATCACGGAGAACAATAAAATTCAAACAACAACTCCAAGGCTCACAGGAATCGAACCGAACTCAAAAAAGTCACAGCGATAACCAGATCCACTCAAGATAAGATCACAGCTCGTTCGAATGATGAACCCGAAATACAAAGCAAGTTCAGAAAGTATCAATGAACACGAGCGAGTAGATAGAATTGGAAAAGAGAAAATGCAGAAGCCAAAAATAATACGAGTATTATATTCGACCTCTTCTAAAATAAGTGTCGTCCCCGAAACTCACAACAACGAAATCAAGGTGACAACACAACAAGCAACCGACAGAAACATCCTTCAAAGGCCTCTCAAAGCCGATTCTGATAACTGTGCTGAAGCACGAACTCCGAAAGTCTCGGTAGCCAATTCGCAAAACTGAATGCGGTGTCCCTCGAGTCCGCACTTGAAACGCATTACTGGCGAGAAGGACAATTGATACGTGCATGCCCCCGGCACACCATGGTTGAAACACCTCGGCTCGGCATACCGAATATACAAATGCTCGATACAATGGAACATAACATCACAAATAAACGAACCCAAGATGCCAATTCCACACAACATATCAACGTAAGGTAGCCCGCATACACAGAATCATAGCAACAACGGCATCGTTCGGCGATCTCAACGGCCCGAACGATAACCAGCACATAATCACAAAACATCATACAAGTATTACCGGACCGCAAACAGGAACGATAGGTTTTTAAATATGAAAACCACCTTTTGAAAACAATTTGGAAACACCGGTAGATCTTGAGTATCACTTTACAAAAAGTAGTACAAACACCCTTATAGAGACTATTGAAAATCATTTTGCGTTTGAACAAAAATGAGGACACTTTTCTTTTAGTGAAAAATTTTAAGAAATATTCGACCCTTGGGTCTAAGCAACTGCATTTGAAAATATCTCAAAATATTTTTGGTCCTCAACTGGAAATTGAAATGTATTGCGGCATTAGAAAGCACCTTGAAAACACCGCAAGAAAATAATTCGTTTTAAAAGTACATCTCGAAATTTAAGGCAAAATCCTTTATCAAACCGTCGTAAAACATTCAAGGCCAAAGTGCCAAAACGCGATTTAGGGAATCAGTTTTACGAATTAGAACTCAGTTTGCGAAATACTGAAAGTCATTTTGAAAGGACTCACGCAGTGGTTAAAATACAGTTCGAAAATACATTAGCAGCGACACCGCTCCGCATATAAAAAAAATATTAGAGTCGAATACTCACATATCACGGAATAAAAATCCACACAAGGGTTCAATCAATCAACGATATAATCATACAAGCAGCTCAGGTCACACGAGGCACAACACAAAGAAGGGAGACTTACATCCACAGGTCGCACAAAGATGATGATCGCCCCACGATACTAATCACGACCAACAAACTCAGACGACGCGTCGCGACACGACTCTGTCAGACAAAATCCGACGAGACAAACTCAACAAACATCACTACACCCGACACCCTAGGTTTCCACAACCTAATCTCCGATACCATTTATGTAACACCCCCAATCCGCTCAGAGATATTACACGCCGTAGAACCTTTCCTCAAGGATCTACCAGGCTGGTAACGACATAGAACATCTCAAAAATGCCTTCAAGGCTAAAATGACTCAGTAGACTGATTTGGTCTTTCAATAAATACATACAACTCAAACTCATTACATGCCCATGCAGGGGTCGAATACAACACATTCCCGTACAACGGGAAAATATACTGCAGCGGAAAATAAACTATAACTAAACCAATGACATCATACGGATCCTCGTGTGATTAGTATCGTTCATCTTTCATCATCCTTCGTGCCGACCCTGTGTTATGCTCCCAAACCTGAATGCAAAAACATACATCCACCCCCCCGAATACTCGGGGGTTAGCAAAACTCCACTGTTTTGCTAGTGCAAGAACAAAGTGCAAACACGAGCCATACAATTCACATTCCACAAATAACAATAACAAGTAATCCTCAAAGATCCAAGCGTAACTAAAAGTACTTCCCGAGGCAAGAGTTTGGGTAAAACATTCTAAAACCGAAAGATCATAAATCAAGGAAAACAATTTATGAAACCGTTTAAAATGCCATCGAGAGTTTTAATAGAAAACAATTTAGGATTTACCGAATACTTCTCTTTCCAAAATCAACAGGGGTCACAGCCCAAAGGTTTTATTTTCACAAATGAAACCAACAACAATACACAAGGTTAAAACCCACGTCACGCGTCCTCGACGGACATAAAATACACACGCACCCGTGAAGTTTCACTCGTGAGTCCAGGGCGAAACCATTGGACTCCCTCTGTGGCCCCGCCAAAACCCTCCGGAGGTGAGCAAACACATTCACAAAACATACACACCAACCTAGGAAGTTTTTTTACTCGTGAACCCAGAGTGAAGTCATAGATTCCCTCGAGGCCCCGTCGGACCCTCCCGAGGTGAGTAAAATACATTCACTAAACATACACCAACCTGTGAAGTTTTTACTCGTGAACCCAGAGTGAAGTCATAGATTCCCCCGAGGCCCCGTCGGACCCTCCCGAGGTGAGTAAAATACATTCACTAAACATACACACCAACCTGTGAAGTTTTTACTCGTCAACCCAGAGTGAAGTTATAGATTCCCCCGAGGCCCCGTCGGACCTCCCGAGGTGAGTAAAATACATTCACTAAACATACACACCTACCTGTGAAGTTTTTACTCGTGAACCCAGAGTGAAGTCATAGATTCCCCCGAGGCCCCGTCGGACCCTCCCGAGGTGAGTAAAATACATTCACTAAACATACACACCAACCTGTGAAGTTTTTACTCGTCAACCCAGAGTGAAGTCATAGATTCCCCCGAGGCCCCGTCGGACCTCCCGAGGTGAGTAAAATACATTCACTAAACATACACACCTACCTGTGAAGTTTTTACTCGTGAACCCAAAGTGAAGTCATAGATTCCCCCGAGGCCCCGTCGGACCCTCCCGAGGTGAGTAAAATACATTCACTAAACATACACGCACATGCATCGCCTAGGACCGAGACGAAGCCACAAATCGCACCCGAGGCCTCGAAGGACCCTCCCGAGCTGGCTAGCGAAACAATCATGCACAAATAACATATCACACCAAGGATATCCAAACAATTCACCCAGAGGCATCAAACACTTATCAAAACACCACGTCAAACCATAATGCACCGAAAAGAGATAATATACATACATACGCATTATCAAGCGCAACATCAACACTAAACATATCCAAAGGATTCACGTAGTCACTTACAACCCACACAATTTACAAAACACACGCATTTTGAAAGTGAGCCTTTAACGAGGCTAGCCGAATCTTTTAAAAACTCATTTCAAACAAACAAACAAACATACTCAGACGACTACAAATCATCATATCCACAAAACAAGAAATGTATGGACAAGTTACTTGCCTCGAATAAGAACAACGCCGAGAATCGACCGAAGTAGGTTGGCACGAACCGACTACGAACCCGCCGACTCCACCGATCGCCAACTCGAGATAATAACTACGAAGGACAATAAGAACAATGAAATGAATTCCATAACACGACTTAAAGCCGTTGAATTCAAGGAACAAATGACGAAAGTTCAAGTGTTTCCCCCAAAACGGCCAAGAACACGATTCGTCCCGTCAAAATACGAAAACGGAAATCCAAATCGAAATATGGATATAGAATACATAGGATATGTTTAACAACATCATTTAACAACAATCGATCCATCAAAAATGGATGGAAAACGAGATCGGGAACAAATCCCCCAAAAAGTCGATTCGAAGGAAATCAAGAAATATACTTCGATTCGAAGAAGAACAATGGATTAAATGATGTTAAACACAAGAATACTTCCAAGATTAATCATACCCATCATGAATTAATCAACAATACGGAACGAATCGGACAAAAACGCAAAAACACCAAAATTCAAGAAACTAAGGTTCTAAGAAGAGATTACCTTGATTCGCTGGATCAAAGGATGATATAGGATGATCAATCAATGATATGAACTCAAGAACTTCATGGATTTGTTGTCGCCTCCTCCGAAGCTCCAGCCGCGGATGGAAAAGAAGGGAAATGAAAAATGAGTGAAAATGCGACTGCTCTGTTACATTTATACTGGTGCAACCTAGCGCGCGCTAGGCTGCCGGGCTAGCGTGCGCTATCGGCCCAGGCCGCAATCCAGAACCTCACTGCCCTACTAACTCGGCCAGGTAACGTGCGCATCCTTCCGGACGTAGCACGCGCTACCTGCCGGTCGTAGCGTGCGCAGTGCCCGACAGTAGCGTGCGCTACCTGCCGAGCCTACCCTAGTCCAGAACCTTAGGACCCCTCTGCCCAGACCCGATAGCGTACGCTGGGACGGTCGACAGCATGCGCTACAGTATCCGAGCTAGCCCGCACAGCCTTCCAGCCATAGCACGCGCTACGCCGGTTCCTGCCGTGCTCGCCGGCGATGCCAAGACTTCCGATAGTGCACTGTCCGGCCACCGGCCGCCATGACCCGACGACTCGATTTCCGAAAACGTACGGAACGAACACGATGAAAAGTTCGCGGAAAACATCAACGACCCGAAATAAAAACATAATGCAATAATTAATCATACGCGACCAAGAAAAGGGTTGAGACAACAAATACAGATACGGATACCCATAACTTTGGGTAAATTACAAAATGGCCCAAAACGCCCGAAAATCACGATACGTGATCGAATAACCAAACTGAAGTTCACAACACGTCTAACAAAGTTAAACGGACTTACGGGAAACTCGAAACAGCATTTTCGAACGAGATTCATAAGAATCGAACTCAAGTGCGGAAAAGTCGCCAAAAAGCACGGAACTCAACAAAACAACACCGAAACGAACTCGGATGGAAAAAAGTGCAGAATTAATCATTCTCGGAATGACGAAACGGTCATGAGCGAGCCATAAAAACAGACTTTCGCCAAAAAAAAGAAATTACCGGAAATCGAAATTACGGTATTACAGGTGAAATTCTATATAGATCAATGTAGAGTAAAGAACATCTTAACCAAAGAAATTGTTCTCACGGGAAGCAGGTCAGGTAATATGTATATTGCTGACTGGAAGTCTACGAGCTCCACAATTCCATGTTTTCTTGCCAAAGGCATTACAGATCAAAGCTGGCTATGGCACAAGAGGATGTCACACATCAACTTCAAGACAATCAACAAGCTCGCTAGACATGGAATGGTTCGAGGTTTGCCTGATGTGTCATTCCAAAAAGACAGCGTATGCGGACCCTGTCAGAAAGGCAAATAAGTCAAAACCACCCTGAAAAGTAAATCATACCTATCCACTCACAGAGTTCTATATATGCTACATATTGATCTCTACGGTCCTATAGACCTTGTAAGTTTGGGAGGTAAGAAATATTGTTTAGTTGTTGTTGATGATTATTCTAGGTATGCTTGGACTATATTTCTGAGCAAGAAGAAAGAAACCATAACAAAGCTGCCCGAGCACCTGAGAAAGCTTCATAATGAGAAATGGTTGAGTATCTTGTCCATTCGTTCCGACAGAGGCACTGAATTTACTAACCGCTTTCTAGAGCAATACTGTTCGGACAATGGAATATAGCATGAATACTCATCTGCCCGGACTCCTCAACAAAATGGTGTTGCCAAGTGAAATAACAGGACGCTCAAAGAAGCAACAAGAACCATGATCACCGCAAGCAAGTTGCCGCAGCATTTCTAGGGTGAAGCAACAAATACAGCGTGCTATACACAAAACCGATGTATTATCAACAAGCATCACAACAGAACAGCTTACGAGGTATGGAATAATAAAACTCCTTTAGTTTCATATTTTCACATATTTGGATGTCGATGCTATGTTCTGAATAAAAGGTAAGATCAACTCAAGACCTTTGACGAGAATTCAGATGAAGGGATATTTGTAGGATATTCCTATGTCAGTATGGCTTTCATAATCTTTAACAAAAAGAAGCTGACAATCGAGGAATCTGTCCATGTTGTGTTCGATGAACCTCACAATGATCCTGTAGGAGTATAAGACTTGACTCAGAATATCCAAACAGTCTCCATTAATGACCCTCAAACTCCAACAGAACATGTCGTAGGTTTAGAAATCAACCCCGCAGCTATAAGAACAGAGGTAGTTGAAGCTGATGTTGTACAAGCTGAAACTGAAGCTATAGCACCACAAGATACAGTACAGGACGCAGAACTAGAACTTGACAGAATATGGTTGAAAGATCACCCACATAAGATAATCATAGGAGACATTGATGCTGGAGTATCTACCCGCTGGAGAATACAGAGTACACAAGGAACTCTACTGTGTGCGCAAGAAGAACCCAAATCTTAGAAATCTCCATTTCCCGTATGGAAATCTCAATCAGAACTTAGAAGACATGTGCACACTCGCTATATTCACTACTACAAAAAGGAGTTTAAACATCGTCCAATTAACATCGGTTTTTAAGAAAACCGATGTTAAAAATAAGGCGGTGGTGTAATTGTAATTTATTTTGACGTTCACATCGGTTATTATTAGAACCGATGTGAATTTTTGACGTTTCACATCGGTTTTTATAAAAACCGATGTGAAATGAGCGATTTCACATCGGTTTTCTTGAAACCGATGTGAATTTTATTTAGATTTTGCGGATTCTACACCGGTTCATACAAAAACCGATGTGAATGCATATATATTTATATACTGTCCTGAAGGGTTTGGTACTTTCTCATTTGTCTCTCCCGTTTCATCCCTCTCCCGTATTTGCTTCTTGTAGTGATGAACGAAGGCGAGAGGATCTAAGGATGGGTGTTCGGATTCACGATTATTTGGGCTCTTTGCAGTGGTTCGCCTGCGACACCAAGCTGTGCAAATCGCCGCTGTGCAAATCGCTGCTTCACGATTTTTGCTTTTTTTTTTTAACTTTTTGTGCTTTTTCCCTAGGTAATGGATGTTTATGATTATTTTCTTCTGGATTGGAGCTCTCTCTGTTGTGTATTTGTAAAGTTTATGTTTTGTGTTATGCGCATTTTTTTTTTCTTTTTCTCGGGAAAGGATGACCAAGGTTGCTGCAGCCGCCCAGTTGCCCGAATCTAATGCTCTTCACTATGGCGGCGTGGCCGACGGAGGTGGGGTTTCTAAGTTTTCCAATACCAGTTTAAATTCATCCATTAAAATCAAAGGACTTCGTCTTTATCTTCAACCCTAAGATCTCACAGCAGTGCCAGTAATTTTTTTGCTGTCCATTCGATAAAATTTCCAGTAAGGTAAGATCAATATGATGTTTTATTGTTTTTTGAATCAACTTTATTGTGTTTTAAGTCAATTTAAAATATAATTTTAGGGATTTACTGATAGTACATTTTTTATTTTATGGTGTTCTTCAACCCACCATCAAAAAGTAGGTGATGGAAGAGATGCTTATGTTGAATCTCCTATTGAATACTTGCATTAAATATCTGTCATGTGTGGAACTGAGGTATGAGACCAGGAGTCTTCCTCAATCTATTATATAATCTCAACATGGTAGTTGTTTCAAATTAAACGAATGTCAGTTCTTTTCTTGGTATGCATATTTGCAGGTTGAGTTCACGCAAACTTTGGTCCTAAGCACCGAACTTCTCTACTGAGGTTTGTAAATTCACTACTTCCCAACATTTTTTTTACGAAAAAAATCTTGATAAATTGATATTTTTTAATCCGACATGAATCGGAAATTATTGGAACCAAAAAGCGTACCGTATAAAACCAAACCGGTCCTTGAACAGGGCTCAACATTTAGGCAGTTCAAGCTTATTTCTTTTCTAAATGATAGTATTTCATCAAAGTAAATGAAATAAACTTGGTTTTGGACAAAAGTGGATCACACCGAGACTGTTTGTGGTTCGGTACAGTATATTTTTGGTTTATTTTATGGGTTTGTCCTGAGTTTTGCACACACGTAGCCATGCTACTTATCGGTCATACCATTTTTTGTTTCCTAAAAGGTAAGGTTCGCGGGAGAGAAAATAGGTGAAGGGATTGGTGGAACACGCAGGGAAGTCCATCATCAGGCGGCCATGGAATCTCTTATCAGTTTAGGTCGTAAAAACTATTTTTTTATTTGCAAATGTTATGTTTATTAATTCCTTTTGTGGTGATAAATCATTTTGGAAAGGAAAATTATATACTTATTGACCCAAGATTATTGCATATTTGTGGACTTTATTGATCCCAATAGTTATTAAAGTTCACTCGAAGAGGAATTTTTTCTGTTGGTATATGGTAAACACGTAACATATGAGCAATGAGACAAAGAATGTCCATCCATATAACTATGCTTGGGTTTTAACATTTGAACATATTACATTAATTAGGAGAAACTTAAAATGAATTTATAGTTAGAGTGTATTTAGAATTCGGGCTTCTACATATGAGGTGACAAATGAGTGCTTGGTTTACCAAAATAATTACTTCAAGGTATTTGAGGTGAGCTTTAGGCTTCAAATCTTAAAAAAAACAGATGAATATCCTGATAGTACAAACATACCTACCGGTAGAATTAGTGAGAGATTGACTATGATATCTGTTTTGCTTTCAAATAATGATTCAATAAAATGACAATGTTACTCAACAGTGAAGGATATTGAGTAGTTTTTTTTTTCAATTCATTTTCTTACTTAATATACACATTCTGAAATTCTAAGAGTAGATATTTTAAATAATGAAGAGAAAATTTCTTATGTGAAAGCATATGGCCACTTTTATTAACTTGTTACGTATTTTTGTAAATATCCTACTTCTATTGTTTTAGAGTAAAATTCGAAGTAAAGCATCTAATGCTTCTTGTAAAAATCTTAAGGTCGTGAAAAATGAAGGGTTATCGGATTTGCTCATAATCTAACTAAGCATCTAAGATCCATTTTCGTAGCTTCTTAATCAAAGTGTGTTTTGTGTATTCTGGTTTTAGGCGACACAGCATGGGAGTTGTTAGTAGATTCGTGCCAGGATCTAATGTTTGTATGCCAGCATATCAGAAACTCCTTTGATCAGGTTGTTACGGCGTTCAGGTGTAGGGAAGGAGAAGAAGTGATCGATGTTGAAAAGTAAGGAGAAAAACCAATGGTTGTAGTCCCTTTGTGCCATATTCTCTCTGTATAAGTCATCATTCGTCGAGGCCTGATATGGTCAGTTCATGAAGTTAAAGCTTTCGGAACTTTTATAAGGACGTATATTTTTGTTTTGTAATTAGTTGATAATGTTTGTTGTGAACAAATTGAGATTTAATACAAGATGTATGTTTTTTGCTTCATAGTTGATAATACATTCATTGCTTCAAAATTATGTTGGGATTGATTTTCATTTGAGATGTTATGCTTGAGGTTTTTTTGGATAGAAATATGTTGGTGTAGATTTGGCGCAATTTTATATAGGTGGATTTGGCATATTTGTGAGTGCAGTGCAGGGCTGAAAAAAACAAAAAAAAAACAATTTAACATCGGTTCTTAAAGAAACCAATGTGAATGACAAAATTAACATCGGTTCTTAAAGAAACCGATGTGAATTAGAAATTTTAACATCGGTTGAAATCCAATGTGAATGACGATATCAACATCAGTTTTAATATGAACCGATGTGAAATATCAGATTTACATCGGTTTTACAAACCGATGTGAATTTTACATCGGTGGATACGACATCGGTTTTAAAAACGATGTGAATCGTATAAAAAAACCGATGTTAAATCCTTTTTTCGTAGTAGTGATTCTTAGCTCAATCCGAACCTGTTTCTACCAATGAAGCCCTGAACAATTCTCACTGGATCACTTCAATGGAAGAAGAGCTTAATGGTTTCAAAAGAAACAATGTATGGTATCTAGTACCCAGACCTGAACATCAAGCTGCAATGGGAAACAAATGGGTATTTAAAAACAAGAAGGATGAGAATGGATTAGTAATCAGAAACAAATCACGTCTAGTCGCACAAGGCTATAGACAAGAAGAAGGCATATACTATCATGAGACATTTGGCCCTGTAGCCAGATTAGAAGCCATTAGGATATTTCTAGCTTTTACCACCCATAAGAGCTTCATAGTATATCAAATGGACATTAAGAGCACATTCCTAATGTTAGGAGTATGCCCTCTAATGCCACTCAAAGGATGTTGAGTGAGGGCATTGTACTTGTAATTATGTAAATCATTTATATAAGGCAATGAATGTTTATTTATTTACTGGTACTTACTGGCATTCCTAAAGTTGTAAATATACATATAGAAACTAGTCCGTGTATTTGAGAGCAAAACATTTCACTCCTTATTGGATAAGGGGGTCAGCACTGGAAAGGTTTATAGCTCAAATACATAATCGTTCGCAAGTCGATGAAACTTGACTGGGCGTTAAGTTTATGTGAAGACTTGTATGACGTGTTCTTTGACATGGAGAGTGCCTGTCGAACGCTAATGGTTAGTGGGAGCACACGTTATAGGTATGATAATTGGATTAGTATACTCGAACCGACTCACCCTCGATTCGTCACACGGAGTTCACTCCAGGACAGTCAATGACGGAATCGAAAGGTTGTGATAGTTATTTATGAACCTTCGACTTGAAGATTTAGTAGGGATGTGCTTGTGATGTCAAGATTTTCATTAGAGTAGTTTGACCCTGTAAACCGGAAGGTAGGGGTCAACCTCGACATGCATCTTCACGGGCAAATAGCAAGTCCTACTGAATACCAAGATAGAATTCTATCTCCCGTTAGTGAGCGGGTTATATGTCCTATGCGGTTATTGGCAGATGAGATCATAAGTCTTTGGCCAAAGCATTGGAGCTAGTTGTATTGGATACATGAGAGCTCGATCATCTCGATTTGCATTAACGCATGTATAGCGTCAAGTATAGATAGGGTTTGACTGACCATGACCCTATAAGTGTAATACCCAGTTGTAATTCAGTAATTATCATTCAGTATTTATCATTCAGTAATTGATACTCAGTAATTTCATTCATTATTGATCATTTGTCACTCATATTCAGTCATGGTATTCATCATTCAGAGTAATTGTATCGTGTATCAATCGTCATTCATCACTAATCTGATTGGAGTTTCGTGCCGTGTTTATCATCATTGTCATTTTCGTTGCGAGCTGTGCGTGAGGAGTAGCGTACGCTACATACTCCTTTTAGCGTACGCTAATTGGGTATAGGTAGCGTACGCTACCACTCAGCTTTAGCGCACGCTAAGGTTACCCTGGCTGCACCCGTAAGGTACCGACCGCAGTGAGTTATAAGCAGCGCACGCTACGAATGGTAAGTAGCGCGCGCTAGTGGGTTGAAGTAGCGCACGCTAACATGAGGTGTAGCGCGCGCTAAGGACGGATCGTGTTGAGTCCAGTGGCTACCGGATCGCATCGATTAATTCATAGCGCACGCTATGTGTTGTTGTTAGCGTACGCAACCGATATATTAGCGCACGCTAAACAATGGTTGTAACGCACGCTATCGGGCCGACGATCGAGGTCGTGCGCTCGACTCCGGCCGGGCATCAATATTTCGTTAGCGCACGCTAATAATGGGTCTTAGCGCACGCTAGTAGTATGGTCGTAGCGCACGCTACAAGAAGGTACGAGCGCGCGCTACCGTGTTCGGACAAAGGTACCGGACTACCCAAATTACTTGTTAGCGCACGCTACGCACAAGGCTAGCGACGCTAACCTCGACCGACTATAAATTGGGCAGTTTAGTCGAGTTCGTCATTTATTCATCTCATTTCATTCCTTCGGAAATTTTGGGCGATTTCGAGCGATTCGGAGAGGATTCTTCGAGGTGTAATCATCAATCATCATCTTCAAGCTCATCTTTCGGATTGATCATCATTTCATCATCTTCATCACATCGAATCAAAGGTATTAATCTCTTGGATCTAGAATTTGGATTTTGGGTTTTCCTTCCGATTTCTTCGTAAGCTTGGATTATCATTGGAATATGTTGGATATGGATTATCTACCTTGGATAAGTATATTCTTACAGATTTAATGGTTATTTTCGAATTATTTCAAGAACCCTTGGGGTTGACTTGCTATTTTTGGGGATTTCCGATTGTCGTTATTATAAACTTGAATTGTGGATTTCTATGAGATTATTGATGTCATTGATAATGTTTTGCTGGTTTGAATCAATCATGTTGGAGTTGGTTCGATAATTCGGGTTTGGTTTTAACCAACGGGTATCTCAATGTTTTCATTAGAGTTCATCTACGAGTTCGGATATTGTTGTATCGACGTTTGGGTCGGTTATGATCGTATTTGATTCGGGTATTGATCGGTTGTTGGTAACTATTGTTGTTCAAGGTTGTTCGAGCGACCGACATTTCATTTAAGACGTTGCTCGTGGAAGGACATTATCATCGGTATTGTGTAAGTTAATTCTTACTCGGTTAAAAGGATATTCATTCCTTTTGTCGTTGTTCATTCATAATCGTAATTCATTCATCATTGTATTAACCGTATCAAAACTTGTCATTGTCAATTAATCACCTCAGTCATAAGGAACGACGGTTCCGATCATTTCATTGAGCTACCATTCATTTCACCATCATTTAATCTTGGTGAGTCATTATTCATTTTCATTGTCACTTTTGTCATATTGTGGCATTCCGGTCATCTTGGCGTGCAGTTGGTATGTGTAGGATTTTCATGTCGGGCACATTATAGTCGTGTGTTGGTTGGTGGCCTCACATTGGACTGTGCACACGAGTTGATGGCTTCGTGAGATCGATTAGGTACAAGACCACACGTGTATTTGATCGATACTGCTGGTGGCTTGTGCACGGACACATTTCCATCCCGGACGTAGTGTGGCGCCATTCCTTTGAGCCGTCTCGATAGTCGATTCATATAACATGTTTGATTGCGTATGTTTCGACAGATAATTCATAATTTCGGATATATCATGATTGTGTATTTTCAACCCTTGAGGATTGTTGTTCGTAAATCGGCCGTTGGGGATACTGCTTTTCGTGTCATGGCAAGGCTAAGGCACGGGAGAGCACGGTGACGGCGAGGAGTCCCAGTGATACTAGTAGGGGGCCCTACTATTTAGTCATTTATGTTTTCTTCATTTATTCCACGCAGACATTCCGTTGGAATATTCATTTGACTCAGTGTTGTATATTTTATCCCCATATAAAATATACTTGTATTCAGTATCATCCTGGGTGTGTTGTATGAAACTCCTCATCGGGGTAATTAACTGTGTAATGTGGTTCGGTACTACATTTACCTGTGTAATTCATTCATTTTCATTCGCCTGGTGGGTCCCAGTCGGGGGTCCACGGCACTGTAATATCCGCCTAGTTTGGGGTGTTACAGAGTTGGTATCAGAGCGTGGTTTTGAATACTACCCTCCAAGTCATGTCTCATTTGAAATCATCGTCATCGGACTAGTATCATTGGACTTTCGCGTCACGTGTGACCTGTGCAAATGCCGAGCCAATCGTACCAAGAATCGTAAGATTTCTAATGCCATGGTATAATTTCGCATTAATCATTCATTCATAATTCATCGCTTAACAATCCTCAATCATCATTGTCATTTTGACCGGACGGTCGAGTTAACTCATTAATCACCAATTCATTTCATTGTTCATTGTTGATCGTGAAGATCGAATCATTAATCTTGTTAACTCATTCAAGATAATCATTTCAGTAACTTCATCAGATAATCATGTCACGTCAACTAATCATTCATGTAATCGCTGTATTTGAGCGCGTATGCTCATTTTCATCATTTCATAATATAATCATAATGTGATACTCATGCGAGATATATAATCATCATATGACTTTCCACTTCAGTATGGAAAGGGCTGGCAGAGGACGTGGAGGACGAGGCCGTGGAGCGGGCCGAATCCCGAGAACTCGTGCGAATACACGTGCAAATGCCAGGAATAATGCTAATTCATCAAGCAGCGACGCTGCCACTCATTCACCTGGACGCGATCATTCACTGTCGGGGAGTCGTACCCGGGACACGGCTTAGTCAGAGGGTGTCCGGGTTGACCCACTCGCTTTTATGCAGGGCATGATGGCCCAAATGACCCAGATGGCTCAGTTAATGGAGACAATGCATAACTCCGTCAATCAAAATCAGCAGGCTCCTCCGCCGCCACCTCAGAGGCAAGAGAGGGGTGTAAGCAATATCATTAGCGATATCTCTCGCCAGCGACCACCTACTTTTGAGGGCTCATCTGAGCCGGCGGATATTGTTCATTGGCTTGAGCATTTTGAGAAGTTATTTGCTATGGTGGATTGCCCTGAAGGGCATAAAGTTTCAGTTGCGGCTTACTATCACTACTACAAAATACCCATTTAACAGCGGACATTTAACAGCGGTTATCGTAAAACCGCTGTTAAATTTGTGCGGTGGCATGGTTCGTAAATACTATGAAAAATTAACAACGGTTATTACAGAAACCGCTGTTAAAATCTGCCAGTTAACGGCGGTTTCTTGTAAACCGCTGTTAAAATCTGCCAGTTAACGGCGGTTTCTTGTAAACCGCTGTTAAAATTTGCCAATTAACGGCGGTTTCTGTAAGAACCGTTGTTAATTATTCATATTTTACGGCGGTTACTTTAAAACCGCCGTTAATGGACGGGTGCTAACAGCGGTTACATGAAAACCGCTGTTAATCTTCCTTTTAATTACACCCGTTTCTTTTTTCTTTCTTTCTTTCTTCTTTTTTCCTTTCTTTCTTCCTACGCTCGACTCCGCGACTTTTCACAGGCGACCCGCGACCTCCGGCGACCTCGTGACCCCCGCGACCTCCGGCGATCTCGTGACCCCCGCGAACTCCGGCGACCTCGCGACCCCCGCAACCTCCTCGGCGTTTCGCAATCGACCACCGCGAATTATTTTGTAATTATTCCGAACTCTCTTCTTTGTTCCTATTTGGTAATTTTATCTAGTCTTTTAAGGATTGTTGTGTGATGTTTAATGTGTGTGTTGTGTGTGTATGTGCATATATAGGTGTGGCAGTGTGTGTGCGTGCAGTGTGTGTGTATTGTGTGTGGCAGTGTGTGTGTGTATTGTGTGTGTGTGTGTGGCAGTGTGTGTGTATTGTGTGTGGCAGTGTGTGTGTGTGTGTGTATCGTGTTTGTTTGTGTTGTGTGTATTGTTTGTGTGTAATGTAGTTTTACATGTTATTTTCTTCTTGTTTGTCGTATAATTTAATCGATTTAGTTGAGTGTGCGTGTTTAATTATGTGTGTTGCTTTTGACAACACTATTTTGTGGAACACGAATTATTTTGGGATAGCTTTGGTTAACTTCTTAAGGATCTTCTTCCTTTCGGATAGATGTTAACTTTCGTCTTAAGGATCTTCTCCCAACAGTTCGTGCAGATAGAGTTAGCAATCTTGACAAAGCCATAAGTTGACGTAGTATACAGTTAATTCTATTTTGACAACCGTCGTTCATGTTTCTATTGTAAACAACAATTATAGGACTACCATACCTTTGTCATTCTCTCACAAAACAATTTTCAAAAAGTTATTAATCATATAGAAATGAAATTCTTCCCCTTTATACAAAACAATAGAAAATTGATGAACATAGTATGTGTAATGTAAAAGAAGAAATGGATCGAAGTTGGATGAATGCAAGTCGTGCGAGTGCGGAGTATGACAATGGAATTGAGCAATTTCTTAAATTTGCTCGACAACATCGCTTGGAACCCGATGAACGATACTTTTGCCCTTGTGTGAAGTGTATGAATGGGAGACGACATGAGGTGACACAATTCGGGAAAATCTTGTTTGTGAGGGGATATACACCAAATATACGGTGTGGATATGGCATGGAGAAATAGTAGATGTTCAAAATTGAAAAACTCATGTAGATATAGATGGTGATAAATTTGAAGAAATGATTAGTGATGTCGGACAAGAATCATTTCAAAGAGCTCATGTTTATGATGCGTTGAAAAGTGATTCAGAGACTCCATTGTATCCGGGTGTGAAAATTTCACACGTCTATCTGCCGTGTTGAAGCCGGTTAATTTGAAGGCAATAAATGGGTGGAGTGACAAAAGTTTCACCGAATTGCTCCATTGATGAATGAGATGCTACCAACAGCAATACATTGCCTAAGCGTACCTATGAGGCGAAGAAGGTTTTGTGTCCGATGGGTATGGAGTATAAAAATACACGCTTGTCCCAATGATTGCATACCGTACGTAAAAGAGTTTGAAGAATTGCATAAGTGTCCTAGGTGTGGGGTATCACGATACAAAGTGAAGAATGATGGAGAGAACACACAACAAGGACCTCCCGAAGGTGTTATGGTATCTTCCGATTGTTCCAAGGTTCAAGCGATTGTTTGCTAATAGAGATGATGCAAAGAATCTCACATGGCACGCAAATGAGAGAAAATGCGACGGGCTAATTCGTCATCCAAATTGATCTTTGCACAATGGAAGAAAATAGATCATTTATTTCCAGATTTCGGGAGTGACGCAAGAAACCTTAGGCTTGGACTTTCCATGATGGAATGAATCCGTTCGGTAACTTAAGCACCAAGCATAGCTCTTGGCCTGCTTTACTTGTGATATATAATCTACCTCATTGGTTATGTATGAAACGGAAGTACGTTATGTTGTCAATGATGATTTCAGACCAAAACAACCAGAAATGACATAGATGTTTATCTAAGTCCGTTGATTGATGACTTGAGAATGATGTGGGATGAAGGGATTTACGTGTTTGATGGTTACCGCCAAAGAAAGTTTCAAGTTGCGTGCAATGTTATTTTGTACGATTAATGACTTTCCCGCATATGGAAACTTGAGTGGATATAGTGTGAAGGGACATCATGCATGTCCTATATGTGAAGAAAACACAAGCTACATCCAGTTGAAACATGGAAATAAAACAGTTTACACTCAACATCGGAGGTTTCTCGACCGCCATCACCCGTATCGTAGATTGCGAAAAGCTTTTAATGGATTCCCGTAAAATGGACTTGCGCCGATGCCCTTAACAGTGAGCAAGTGTACGATCGTGTGAAGAACATAAATACTATATTTGGAAAAACTAAAAGAAGGTCACTACGACAAACATTTGGAAGAAGAGGTCAATATTTTTGATCTTCCCATCGGAGACATCTAGATGTTAGACATTGCATAGATGTTATGCATGTCGAAAAAATGTTTGCGATAGTGTGATCGGCACACTTCTCAATGTTAAACACAAAACAAAGGATGGTGTCCAGCTCGTCAAGACTTAGAGGAAATGGGTATACGTCCTCGCTTGCATCCGCAAGTAGTCGGTAAACGAACTTATCTTCCCCGGCATGTTATACTTTATCCAAGAGAGAAAATCAGCTTTTGTAATTGTTTACAAGGCATTAAAGTGCCACAAGGTTATTCGTCGAATATTAAGAGTCTTGTATCGATGCAAAATCGACATTGGCCGGCTTAAAGTCTCATGACTGTCATGTCTTGATGCAACAACTTCTAGCCGTGGCTATACGTGACGCCTTGCCTAAAAAGTGAGAAATGCCATAACTCGCTTGTGTTTTTCTTCAATTCTATATGTAGAAAAGTGATCGATCCTTTGGTTTTGGATGAGTGGAAAACGAGGTCATTGTTATCTTGTGCCAATTGGAGATGTATTTTCCTCCTTTTTTTGATATTATGGTTCACTTACTTGTCCATGTAGTTAGAGAGATTGAAGAGTGTGGCCCCGTTTATTTGCGATGGATGTTTCCGATTGAGCGATACATGAAGATTTTTAAAGGGTATAGTAAAAACCCATTTCGTCCATAAGCATCTATTGTTGAGAGGTATATTGCATAAGAAGCAATCGAGTTTTGCATGATTACATGTCACAAACACCATCTGTAGGGCTTCCAAGTCTCGACATGATGGGAAACTTAATGGAAAGGGTACACGGGTGTTAAAATATTAACCAAGAATCGCGATGAGGTGCTTCAAGCACATTTGTACGTTTTGAATAACACTGATGAGGTTCTTCCGTACTTGTCTGCTCACAAGAATCTTTTGAAGACAAAGAATCCCCGAATGAGCGAGAAATGGTTGTTGATTGAACATAATAAGACTTTTTGAGGTGGTTTAAGGTACAAATCTCTGAAAGTGATAGCGCATCCGAAATGTTAAAATGGCTAGCTTATGGGTCAAGTCCGATGTCGTAACTTGGAATGGATATGATATCAATAAGTACTCATTCTATACAAAGTCACAAGATGACAAAAGTTCGGTTCAAAATAGCGGAGTTACTCTTCAAGCCGAGTCAATGCACTTTTCAAGCTCGAAAGATAAAAATCCAGCTATGGCATCGACAAGTTACTATGGAGTTATTGAAGATATATGGGAACTTGATTATGTTAAGTTTAGAGTGCCTATTTTTAAGTGTAAGTGGGTTGATAATAACACGGGTGTGGTAATCGATGAACTGGCTTTACATTGGTAGATCTTCATAAGATAGCTTACACTGACGAGCCTTTTAACATGGCATATCAAGCTAAACATGTGTATAAAGTCAAGGATCCATGAAATGAAAAATTGTCATAGTTCATTCCGCGTAGAAGTGTGGATATTAATGAAACTGAAGAGTCAAGTTTTGACATTTGTGAGTTTATTCCTTTATCAACACGGATGCCGACTATCGTTGAAGAAAATGTAGCAGACGACATACATGCCATTCGAGATGATCATGATGAAGGCATATGGGAAAACGTTGTTATCTAGAGTCAAGTTAGATAGTTGATGATGAAGGCATAGTCGATTATGTTGAATTGTAGTATTAATGTTCAATTTTGTGACATTGTTAATGATAAAGTTGTTTTTGTTGAATTTTAGTATTAATGTTGAACGTTCTGTTATGAAGAATCAAGTATTTATATTTTAGTAATTAAGATTATTTCATTATTTGTTATTAAAAAAAATGTGTGTGTGCGTGTGTATATGCACTCTGTGTAGTGTGTATAGCAATGTTTTAAAAAACGATCAGCTCGTACGAGTCGACTCGCGAGTCGTACAATAAAACTTACATATTAATAACACAATAAAAGTTCATAAGATAACTAATGACAATCGAGAAATGGTCCAAAATAAAATTTTATTAATTCAATTGTACCTTCCACAGCTAGACTTTCAACTTCCTTCTCGTTTCAACTTGACGTACTCGGCAGAAGATGAAAGTAATGGGGACACACCTGTCATAATACACAGAGCTGTTCTTGTGTCGGTTGAACGCATGTTATCTATACTTATTGCAATAATGCCAATACGGAGGAAGCACAGATTGAATGTGTTTCCCCTACTTAACTAAGGTCAAAATGAAAAGTTAAGATTTAACCAAGAGATTTCATCTGAGTTTTCCTGCCAAAATTGTGACAGAATATATAACTTATTTAACGACTTATATTATATCATTGTTAGAAAAAATATGTTTTTTTTTCTGTTCGATTATATCGAGATATTACTGATCTCTCCTATGTAACTTTTGATAGGTAAAGGAGCAGATTCATGAAGTCGATATTATGTAGATGTTGATATAAGTGATAAGACCGGAAGAAGAAGGTGATACAAATTTTGCTCCAGTGCTTAATACCATGTTGTAGTTCTTCATATAACTACGTACATAGATATTACTCTTGTTCCACAAAAAGCTGATCTCTTTTTTATTTTTATTTTTTGGTTTCATCCTAAATGCTTTGTTTTTGTTCAGATCGCGATCGAGTCCTAAATCTTGCCATTGTAATACCTCGTAGTTAGAGTCATGCTTCTCTATTGTTATCCTTGCTTAATTGTAATGACTGACATGTAACTACCCCTTAAGGTTAATATATTTATAGAAAACTCCATTTATCTTTTAAAATTACAAGTACCTTCGTAAAGTGTTACAAGCACCACCTTGAGTGAATTTCCACAACAGCTATCACCTGAGATGCAATTTGTAAAAAGAGAAAAACTGGTTTCCCCACCCCACCCATCAAAATTGGTTGCTTTCAGAAATATGAAACAAAATTTGATAATTTTCATATTCAAGCTGGAGTACTCCCTTTATCATTTATCCCTGTTTTCTCGTTATTGATGACTGATGTTAGGTTTGCTACTTGTTTATGAGTCCCAGTTATCTTATGGTTGCTTTCTTATGTCGGCATTCTGTGTTTTATTAATGCAGGCACATGGCGTCTCCTTCTCGTTCCCCTCACACTCCTCCCGCTCGTTCTCCTCATTCCTCCCGGTCTCCCGATGCTCATACACGTAGTACTTCTACATCGAGAAATCCCACGCGATGTAGAAGTATGTCGAAACGTCGTGTTGACGGAAAAAAATTACCTCTTCACATTGATCCAGTACGGGGAAAGATCAAATACGAACACAAATTGAAGTTAAGTACGTACTTGGGAAAACTTGCCAAAGATCATGTCTCGATACTGTACAAGAGTTGGAAGCAAGTACCGATGCGGGATAAAGAAATGTTGTGGTGATATATTGGTACATGACTCTCTTTTGCAACCATGCTTCAAATTGAATTAATATACTTTAATTTACTGAAAATCACAAATTATTTTATTGAAAATCACAATTTCTTTCTCTATTTCACAATTATTATACTAGTATTTAATATAATATAATGATGAAATTGTGATTTTCAGTAAAATAATTTTCAGTAAAATAAAGCATATTATTCTTCTGCGGAAAGATCCTGAGGGGATAAGGTCCCCGCCCTGTTTATTTCCTTCTTCTGTTTCCTGTTCTTTTATCCAAGCACCACATATGCATTGCCAATCTGAATAGTGTTATTATCCATTTTTGGTACTGGTGCCGTCTTTCTAGGAATCTGCTGGTGTTATTTTTTTTAAAATAATTTTATCTTAATTGAGACTTTGAAGGTATATACAAATTAAAACAGATAAAAAGAATTATAATCAGAATTGGAAAAATTGAAGGTTTATGGTAAATAGAAGCTGAATAAAACTTACTGCAATCTTTATGAGGAATCTTTACATTTTGGTGGTACTGCGCAAAAATAAAATTGTGGCCTAAAACTTTTTTCATAGTTTTTTCTTATGAAAAACTTATTCCTAACTGGACTTATAAAGCATTATAATTCACAAAATGACTTTAAAAAATCTGTTTGACATGGTCCAAATCAGGTTCATGAAAATAAGAAACTTAATCAGATGCATTTGAGATTATTTCTAAGGCGAGATACTTGAGCCTGTAACTGAAACTTCTCCGCCTTGCCCCAGAGATTCTTCGTATCTCTTCGTTATCATCGACTTGGCTTCCCTGAACCATGACAACACATTAGTCATGAAATCCTTCAACTTCCACAGAGGGTTATCAAGCAATTTTTTTTTTTTGATATACCTTAGCCAACCACTCAGCTGTGACTATCTTAATATCAAAGGTTATTGAGCATCTGTGTTTAGTGATGTGATTTGCACACTATCTTCGTAGGTCATCTTTACGGCCCACAACCTCCACCACACTTTTTCACTGCACTTGGCAAGCAAGAGATCTTTACCGATTCTATCAAAATAAATGCCTGTGTCCTTTTTAATCGCATATCTGTCGATACCCCTTAGCTGCTTAGTGTCTTTGAACTTTTGGTACAATTCAGGCACAAATGTAAAAATATCCCTCTTAGGGTTCCAGACAGGGCATTTGGGTTTAAATTGTTTCTTCTTCTTTGGACCTTTATCTTCCTCAACACTTTCTGATGATGAAGACTTGTCAAATTCATATTCATCACTTAACTCACCAACCACTTGGATGTCAAGTATTGGGCCATTGTCCTCAACAAAATTAGGTTGTTCTTCTTGAATGTCAACAGTTGCAGATTTTGTAGTAGTCCTCTTCTTCTTTTACTTCATTTCCTCCATTTTCTGAACTCTTATATCTCTTAATTCTTCATCACTCACATCAATAGAGTTTCCAGATTGTACTTCATCATCATCAGATGCAATGCCACCATTAATTCTATCATCCTCTTCATAAACAACATTGTCAATTGATTCTTCACCAGGTGCCTCACTTGATTCACCAAGAAAACTGTAATCACCAAAAAGGATCACTTGATGCAGCAGCAAGGTCTACTTAAACTGGTTCTAAGGTTTATTTTGACTTTTTGTTTGCAACTTAAGTTTGACTAATCTGAGTTTCAGCAGATCAAATCTCACCCTAGATGTAATATTAAGCTGTTTAAACACAAGATTACCCTAGATATGCCCTAAATCTACCAATGCTTAAGGCCACATATTCACAGAACACATATTAAGCCCAGATTTGCAAATTTAAAGAACTTTTGACTTTTAGCTATATAACCTTATGTATTTTATGTTGGTTTTGACTCAAATATACCTAAGTGAGCCTAAGTGCGCAGAAAACTCAAAGATAAAACAACAAGGACACAAAGAACAGGCATGATCCAAACACCTCTTTAATAGGGAGATTACACTATCTTTTTAAGTTTCAAGCTAAAATCTACCAATTTCATGCTCAGAACAGATTACTTAGCTACTTTAAAGTCTAAATGAACAATTTAATTTATCAACTAACAGCAGGAACACAGAAATGCATATTTAGATATTCAAGGCAGTAAACTGATTATTCTAATTAACTAACTTCTACAACTGATCAAGTTAGCTAACAAATAAGGATCTAAAACAGATAATAACAATAAACAGAAATGTAGAGGGAGATTTGGTAGTTGAACCCAGAGTGGCACAATTTTTAGAACCTCTTTGTCAAAACAGAAATCAACTTCCCATGGCTTTAATCACAGTCTATTAGAACCTCTTTGTCAAAACAAGAAAATTGAGACATTCCTTTGTCTGATGTAGCCAACTCATCGGACATTCCTTTGTCTGATGTAGGCCAACTCATTGTGTCAGATTTCGTTTTTTTACATAACTAATTGTGTGGCTAAATCTAGTTTTAATTGTATATATTTAGGCCAATTTTGATGTTAGCCGATTAGCAATCTTGGTCATTTTCAAAAGACGTGTTTACAATCCATTGGCGTAAAATGGAGGCGCTTTAAGTCCTGATTTGTCCGGTGTGTACATTTATGGTCCAAGCAAAGTAAATTCTCCTTGTGACAAGTATGGTATCTCAGAGGAGGACTGGAGAGATTTCAAAAGGATTCTTGAGGACTCCGCTTGGGAGGTTTAACCGAATACAATGTTTTAATTTTTTTTTTTAAGTTCAATGTGAAAATAATGAACGCACAATCAAATAAAATAATTTCTAATTAATAACATAAAATCAAATAAAAAATGTTTTAAGTTTTTTTAAAGTTCAATGTCAAAATAATGAACGCACAATCAAATAAAATAATTTCTAATTAATAACATAAAATCAAATAAAAATGTTTTAAGTTTTTTTAAAGTTCAATGTGAAAATAATGAACGCACAATCAAATAAAAAAATGTTTTAAGTTTTTTTTTAAAGTTCAATGCTGAAAATAATGAACGCACAATCAAATAAAATAATTTCTAATTAATAACATAAAATCTGAAATAAAAAAATGTTTTAATTTTTTTTTTTAAGTTCAATGCTGAAAATAATGAACGCACAATCAAATAAAACAATTTCTAATTAATAACATAAAATCTGAATAATTTTACAAGAATCAAAATATTTATAAAATTGTTTATGGATTATTTGATACTTGTATCAGGAACAAAGAAGTAAGAAACAAGAATTAGCCAAAATGAACATTCCGCATTATATGGCTCGAGGAGGGTACGACTTGGTGGATATACGGGAGATGGAGAGGAAGATGAAGGAGCGTCGAGAAGTATCCAAATCTGAAGAAGATATTGTTATTGATCCTCCGTCTCCACCTACGCGTCATCAAAGGTGGAAGCTTGGTCACACAAAAAGACGGGAGGGTACGTCATCCGATGCTGCACGGGAGATTGTCGAGAGGATTGTAAGTTCTTTTTTAAGAATTATTTTTTCTTGTAAGAAAAAGAAAAAGCTCCCCTTTTTTGTTGCTAAGTGTTAGCAAACATTAAAAATTTTCGATGAAGTATTTGATCTTTTCTATAACATCCAACTTTCGCACACTAAGGGGTATTTTTCATTTTGAGAGATATGTGGAGGTTTTTATAATTATTATGGATAATTACAAATAAACCCCACGGGTTTAGGCTAATTACACAAAAACAAAGGTTTGTGAAAAACTACCTCCAAAAAGATCATTCAGTTTAATTTTGTATCATACTTTATTCCTTTCATAAGCAAACACAATCCAAAAAGCCCCTTATATTTGTAACACAACAAACCTTGAATTTTTTTTTTTGTGATTTTCAAAAGCCTCGAGATTTTTAGGTAAATACCTCAAACAATATCAGGGTTTATCTTGAACTATCCCAAATTATTAAACCTCTGTGGCGCTTTGTAATATTATTTGCTTTATTAAATGTAAATAACCACTTTTCTACCCAATTATTTTTATCTACATTCTTGTATTGTTTTTTCTCCTTCATCAACTTGTATCGCTTGTTTGCAAATTTCAAAATTTTGTAATATGGTGCCAAATTAAATTTTTGTAGGATGATTTGGAGAAGCAGATACACAAGGTACCTTCATTCCCGAGGGACGACAGATATATTGGCGGCCGCCATTGGGAGACCCGAGCACCCAGTCGTGTTCGTGGCATTGGTTTTGGTGTGGGTATTCGCGATTACTTTGGACGATCATGTGGATTGACGTCTTCCGTAAGTAAAGATGTGTTGAGCGCTTAAGGAAAGAGATCACCCTTGATGTCACAAAGAATTTGAGGAAAGAGTTCGCCGACAATGGGTGCTAGTTCCCAGCGGCCTGTTGATATTCATACACCGGATGAGGTTACTCGTGTTAGCACGAAGGGGAGTTGTGCCGATGCTATTTATGGCCCTTCCGGAGAGAGGCCTGTGACTGGAGACACTCATCGAGTTGGATTTTATGTGGACGAGCATCCTCCCCGTCTAGTTGCTATCGGTAGGGTTATTCAGGCGATTCGACCCTACATTGTGCTCCTTTACCACTCATTTGGTTAAGGTAGTGGTTGAGGAGGCCGTAGATGCCAGCCAAGTCCCTGTGGCGACCGATGAGGTGAGAGTCGTGGGGAAGCTTTAGGTGGATTTATTGCATGGCCACGAGATTTTATTTTCTCCGATTTTTCAAAGGTAAAAGTTTTCTTTTTCTTTTAGTAACTACCAAACATTATTGCAAAATCAATCCAATATAAATTGATTATGATTTCTAATATGGAAAAGATTAAACGCAACCAAAATGCGTAGTAACATCCCAAAGGAATGGAAACATGTAGGAATAATAATAAATAAAAATAATAAGCCCTATTCTTTTTTGTTTTATTGACTTTATTGGAGTATATATTTAGATAGTATATATATAAAAATATTTTAACCCCGACATGTATTGACATGTAGAATGGGACTCTCTTTATTTTCGTGTGATTAATCGGTTCTTTAAAAGATTTATCGACTATGGAGTGAATGATTTGATGAATGAATATTCTTTATTCAATATACAAGAAATTCGCACCAATTCTACTCTTTTTAATATTCAAAAATAGATATAGGTTCGGGTCATTATTAATGAGTTTATATAGTATTCAATAGATACGTTTATCCTTCATCCTTTCAAGTTACAATGGAAAGAAAACAAAATAAATTATTTCAAATTTACTTGTATTTTACACTATACTATATGAAATAGGATATTCAAATGACCAAAGAAGCGGGCTCGCTGAATGACGGTCGAGGACCAAAGATGACATCATGAGAGACTTACTTATGGTCGGCCGAGTATGTACAATAGTCCGATATCAGTGCCGTGGGATACAGCTATCTTTGGCTGTGGTGGTGATGATGTTCCATTGTACATCGCTCACACTGATATTTTAGAGATCGTTCAAGGAAAGGAGTGGCTTAGTTTATCAGTTTTACAGCTTTGGACTATGTGAGTAATTTTTTTTATGGAATCTTTCTACATTCGTAGTATGTGTGTGTGTACAGTGTGTGTGTGTGTGTGTGTTTGTATGTGCTGTGTGTGTGCAGTGTTTGTGTGTGCAGTGTGTGTGTGTTTTTATTGTGTGGCAGTGTGTGTGTGTGAAAAGTCTGTTTGTGTGTGTTTGTGTGCAGTGTGTGGAGTGTTTTTTTTATATTAATATTTTGCTTAACAAATTAGGTATTTGTCTACTATGAATGTCGGCACGATGGACGAGGTTTTGTATGGATATTTTGATCCTCAATCCATACAAAATATGGGACAGAGGGGAGAGGAGATCTCGAGATATATATCGACGCGTATGCTTGAGTCGAAGAAGCAAATATACATGGGAGCTTACCATCATAAGTAAGATAAAAGATTGTAAATTTCAAAATATTTTCTTTCTAACAAAACTATTTCCTTTTTTTTACAACATACTGTAGTAATATGTTCTTTCTTTCAAATGCATTTATCTATGTAGGCATCATTGGCAACTTCTGGTCATTGTGCCGGAAGAGGAACTATTATATGGTTTTGCTCACTACATAGTAGGCCCGACTCTCGCATTAAGGCCATACTCCAAAAGTAAGATTTTATTTATAATATATTTGCTTTAAAATTTTATATCAACGACTCAATATATTATTGTTACTTTTAAGCAGTGCCGTGACCGCATTCAAGACCATGGATGGTATGCATACAAGTAAATCAAAGCAGGCGGTTAGTTGGATATATCCCAAGGTAATACATTTAATTACATGAGTGTAAATATGTGTGTTTGTGTGTATGAATATTTGAGTGTGTACGACAATATTATTTTTGGAAACACGAATTATTTTGGGATAGACGTGGTTAACGTCGTAAGGATCTTCTCCCTTTGGGATAGATGTTAACTTTCGTCTTAAGGATCTTCTCCCAACATATCGTGTATGAAGTGTCCGTTTGTTTGTGTTGGTTTTTTTTTCTATGCAGTGTGTGTGTGTGTGTGTGCAGTGAAGGTGAAATCTTTTTGCTTTCATGACTTTTTTTTTTTTTGCCTTGGCACTGATGGTTAAGACATTTAGTGACAATATGCTGCTTTTGTCCTGATGCAGTCATTTTAAAGTAGTGTGTAATAGTGGAACTACCTTTTTTTAATAAGTGTGTAATAGTGGAACTACCTTTTTTTTCAAAAACATACACCAAAGAAAAAGCTAGATTTCTGATATGTTTTGTTGAACTGGTTTTATGCACAAAGAGGTGGATTATGTTGGATATAATTTATGAGTTGAGTTTCTTGATCTGAGAAACAAATTTCAAGTTGCATCCAGGGATTAGCTACTACTATAACTCTTTTTACTTTTTTAAACCTCAGAAAATAATGCTCTATATATGACTCAACATCCACATGATTTCATCATATAATTAGACACAATTTAGGACAAGATTTCATGTAATGTTGCTCCATTTTATCGAATCTGTTTATTTACCACGTTGACATTTATAGGGACGTAGTTTTCTAATTGTGAAGTTTTTAGGTAACTGCATCTAATGTGTGCGTGAGAGAGAAAAATGAGAACAAGCATGCCAAGTGGTTTTTAATCGTATGACATGAGGCTCGCGATAACCCCGTTGGATAGGTTTACTTTAATCATAGTATACATCCATACTTTAGGTATTTTAATGATAAGAACTTGAAATCTGCATTTGTATATGTAAATCAAATTGGCATGTTAGGATCTGTTTTTAAATTACAGATCATTCATAAAAGCTTGCAGATCATATGCATTTCCGAATGTTCTTCACTTTCACGCTATTGTTTTTCCGAATGATGGCACTGAAAAAGGGGTTTTTTCAAGTTGCCCAGTGCTTGAAGATTTGGTGCTATATGGATGTGTTTTCAGTAGGGTTTGTGTCAAGTTCGATGTTTTTAATCAGAACCTCAAACGACTCACATTGATGTGTATCTGTCCAGGAGAACAAAAACAGCCTGTTGTGCAGTGTGTGTGTGTTTGTGTTTTTTTTTTTCTTTTTTCTGTTTGTGCAGTGTGTGTGTTGTGTGTGTTTATGTTTGTGTTTTTTTTTTTATGTTTGTGTGTGTATTGTGTTTATGCTGTGTGCAGTGTGTGTGTTTGTGTTGTTGTTTTTCTTTTTTTTTTTTTCTGTTTGTGCAGTGTGTGTGCTGTCTGTGTTTTTTTTTTTTTTTGTGCATTGTGTGTTTGTGTCAGTGTGTGTTTTTTAACTGTGTATGTTGTGTACGTGTTGATTTTATTTACTGAAAGCGACTCATATAATTGTGTCTTATTTTGTTTTAGTGTAATAAACAAAATGGAGGTTGGGAGTGTGGTTATTATGTTATGCACTGGATGTCGACTATCGTCCGAGCGCGTATTTTGGATGGTTGGATGGAGGTAGTATATTTTTTACTTGAAGTGGTGATAAAACTGTTTACTCTTTTACATTTAAAGTTTGTTTATTATACGTTTATATGTGCAGATGTTTGATGATGTTGGAGCACTGTCTGAAGATGTTTTTGATAAAATTCGAGTTGATTGGGGACTTTATTTCTTGGAGGTGCGAAATCGTCTCGCGACATGATTTTGGTGTTTTTGTGTGAATACATTGGATATTTGTATGAATTATTTGGGATGAATTGGGATTTTTGTATTATCTTTTTCAATGTATTGGTGGTTCAATGAATTTGGTGTTGGTTATTGGATATTTGTATGAATTATTTTTGGATGAATTGGGATTTTTGTATTATCTTTTTCAATGTATTGGTGGTTCAATGAATTTGGTGTTGGTTAGTTCTTTTTGGTGTGTTTGGATTCGATGAATTGGTGGTTTATTGATTAGTTTGATCCGATTCAGGTACTGGATTGTGCAAAATAGGCCAAAAACTGGATTAAACGATTTATATTTTAACAGCGGTTCCTCCATAACCGCTGTTAATTCTTACACTTAACGGCGGTTTGATAACCGCTGTGGAGTGCCAGATTTAACAGCGGTTACCATCAACCGCTGTTATTTTTCACATTTAACAGCGGTTTACTAAAACCGCCGTAAGATATGATAAAATTCAACGGCGGTTCTAGAACCGCCGTTAAGATCAAGTGTAACAGCGGTTGATCAAACCGCCGTTAATTGGCAAATTCAACGGCGGTTTTTAAAACCGCCGTTAATAACAACGGCGGTACATATAACGGCGGTTTTTAAACCGCCGTTAATTAGGCATTTTAACCGCTGTTAAAAGCCAGTTTTGTAGTAGTGTATCTCGGTAAGAGCGCTCATTCATGGTGGTTATCGTTGAAGCCCACAGACGGAACATGTACTTGGGATCAGTTCAAGACTCTCATGATGGAGAGGTACTATCCGGCCCCACTCAGGGAGGCCAAGTTGTCGGAATTACTCACTCCCGACCTTTCGGCGGATGATGATGTTCTCGCCATCGCCGAAAAATTTCAGGAACTTCTTCCGTTCGCCTCATCTATCATTCACTCAGAAGCGGACAAGATCAAGTATTTCAAAGAAGAGGTCAAAACCCCGTATGAGACTTCGCCATTTAATCATAACTGTACCACTGCCGAGTTCATTGAGAAGGCTCTTACTTACGAGCTTACGGCTAAGGAAATTGCTAAGCGGCAACCTTCGTCTGCTAGCAAGAAGTCCAAGAACCGTAATCAGTCGACGGAGTCGTGCCACTTTCAAGAAACCACGTGCGGGCTCTACTTTTTCGAGCGACCTCCCACGGCGTCTAAACCCGCGGAATCTCGGCCGCGAGCGCGGCTCGCCATCACTGTTTCAACTGTGAGGAAGGTTCATTTCAAGACCAAATGTCCGGCTGCATCACGTGCCACAATCAGGATTGCCGGGCATAGGGCCCGTTTTGCCGTAGGGACTCTAAACCCACTCCGCGTCATCTCAAGCCCTGTGTCATTCAGGTGCGTAATCAAAGCCACTCGGGCGTCGTTCAAGACGACAGAGCTATAGGCGGAGCCAAGAGCTATCGGGACGGAGCGTCCGGTTCGGGGCCAAGCCCCGAATTTATGAGATGAAGAAGACCGATGATCCCGAGGCCCGAATGATCTCAGGTACACTCGATATTCTATCTCAACCTGTGTGTACCCTTTTTGATACTGGTGCATCTCATTCATTCATTTCCGAGTCATGTTTGAGTAGGCTACGTCTGGGTAGTGCTACTAGTTTTGAGCCTTATGTCATTGGCCTACCTGATGGTAGACGAATTATCGGAAGTCGCGAGATTCAGAATTGTCCGATTCAGCTTCATGGTCGTGTATGGCCAGCGGACTTAATCGTAGTAGATTTGCCGAGGGACGACATCATCTTGGGTATTGATTGGATGGATCGTCATGATGCCATCATTAGTGTCCGAAAGCGTTTGGTCACTATCATTTCAGACGATGGAGTCGAATGTGTGTTTCAGGGAGGTAATCCCGGCTGTTCTGGTAAAGTCATTAATTTGATGAAAGCAGTAAGGTTACTCAATCAGGGATGTGTCGGTTATTGGTGCTATATGGCCAAAACCGAGAAATCATCAGTAATATTGACGGATATTCCGGTAGTGAGGGAATATGCCGATGTTTTTCCAGACGAGTTACCTGGTTTGCCTCCACAGAGGGATGTGGAATTCACGATTGAGTTGGAGCCTGGTACATCCCCGATATTGAAGGCACCGTACCGGATGGCCCCAACCGAAATACAGGAATTAAAGAACCAACTTGAGGAGTTGTTCGAGAAAGGTTATATCCGACCGAGTGCGTCCCCGTGGGGAGCACCAGTGTTTTTTGTCAAGAAGAAGGATGGTTCATTCCGCTTATGTATTGATTATCGGGAGTTGAACAGGGTGACGATCAAGAATAAGTATCCCTTACCCCGTATTGATGATCTCTTAGATCAACTCCAGGGAGCTTCAGTATTTTCCAAGATCAACTTAAGATCTGGATATCATCAGTTGCGGATTCGAGAGACGGATATCGCGAGGACGGCGTTTCGAACACGCTATGGTCATTATGAGTTTGTGGTTATGCCGTTCGGATTGACTAATGCACCTGCGGTATTCGTGGAGTTAATGAATTGGGTCTTCATCGACTTTTTGGATCGGTTTGTTGTTGTCTTCATCGATGAAATTTTGATTTATTCTTGTGACCGGGAGGAACACGAGTTTCACCTTCATCAAGTGCTCGACGTGTTGAGACGAGAACAACTTTTTGGGAAGTTTTCCAAATGTGAGTTCTGGATGTCCGAAGTGACTTTTCTCGGACATGTAATTTCATCAGACGGAGTTCGTGTCGATCCTCAGAAGACGGAGGCTATTCGGGATTGGCTACCTCCGAAGAACGTTAAGGAAATCTGAAGTTTTCTCGGATTAGCGGGTTATTATCGGCGGTTTGTGGAAGGATTTTCTAGAATAGCTCAACCCTTAACGAACCTTTTGCGGAAGGATAAGAAATACACGTGGTCCGACGCATGTCAACGGAGTTTTGAGGAACTCAAGAGCCGGTTAATGTCAGCACCTGTACTTTCCTTGCCGCAGGGGACGGAAGGATTTGTGGTCTATAGTGATGCGTCCGGACAGGTTCTCGGATGTGCACTCATGCAGAACGGGAAGGTTATTGCCTAAGCTTCACGGAAATTGATACCATACGAGGTTAAGTATCCGACCCACGACACGGAGCTAGCGTAGTGGTGTTCGCTTTGAAAATTTGGCGTCATTATCTTTATGGCGTTACATCGAGATATTCACCGATCATAAGAGCTTAAAGTATATATTTACTCAGAAGGAGTTAAATATGCGTCAGAGACGGTGGTTGGAATTAATCAAGGATTATGATATCGAGATCCTCTACCACCCGGGCAAGGTGAACGTTGTCACCGACGCCTTGAGTCGTAAGTCCGTTCAGGAGCAGATGTTTGCCCGTTTAACAGTTCAGAAGGAGCTTCAGCAGGAATTCCTTAGACCCGAGATCGAGGTCTGGCTTCAGCGAGTTCAGGGGCAGCTTTGTATGTTAGAGATTTCATCGTCACTCGAGGAGGAAATCCGAGAGAATCAGGGTTCGGACCCATCATTGTTACACATCCGTGAGGATGTGGTTCAGGGGAAAGCCCCTGGGTTCGTGGTTCACGAGGATGGACTGCTGCGTTTTAAGAATCGGTTGTGCGTACCGGCGAATGACGAGTTGAAAGACTCGATTTTGAAAGAAGCTCATGCTACCCCTTATTCTGTGCATCCGGGGTCTAGCAAGATGTACAAGGACTTGAAACAAAATTACTGGTGGAGTAATATGAAGCGAGAAGTCGCAGAATTTGTTTCGAGATGCTTAACCTGTCAACAAGTTAAGATTGAACATCAGCGACCGGCGGGTATGCTGAAACCCCTTCCTATTCCCGAGTGGAAGTGGGAAGACATTTCTATGGATTTCATCACGAGTTTGCCGACGAGTCGTCGTGGCATGAATACGATCTGGGTGATCGTGGACCGCTTAACTAAATCAGCTCATTTCCTTGAGATCAAGGAAACGTGGGGTCCCGAGAGACTTGCTCAACTGTTCATCAAAGAGATAGTCAGACTGCACGGTACTCCTAAAAGTATCGTTTCCGATCGTGACGGATGGTTTGTGTCGCATTTTTGGAAATCAGTTCATCGTGCTATGGGAACTCAGCTTAATCTCAGTACCGCTTTTCATCCTCAGTCCGACGGACAATCAGAGAGGACTATTCAGACCTTAGAGGACATGTTGAGGGCATGCATCCTCGATTGGAAAGACGATTGGGAAGCCCAACTACCATTGATCGAGTTCACGTATAATAATAGTTGGCATGCTTCGATTAAGATGGCACCTTACGAGGCCTTGTACGGTCGTCGTTGTCGATCTCCTTTGTGTTGGGACGACTTATCAGAATCAATCGGCACCGAGCCCGATATGCTTATAGCCGCCCGTGAGAAGGTAGCTTTGATCAGGAGTCGTTTGTTGACAGCTCAGAGTCGACAGAAATCATATGCGGATAACCGTCGTCGACCATTAGAGTTCGAGGCAGGTGACCACGTGTTGGTCAAGGTATCCCCAAGTCGTGGTATCTTCCGTTTTGGGAAGAGGGAAAAGTTGAGTCCGAGATTCATTGGCCCGTTCGAGATTTTGGATCGAGTAGGCGAGTTAGCTTATCGATTGGCTTTACCTCCGGCGTTGAGCCGAATTCATAATGTGTTTCACGTCTCTCAGTTGCGGAAGTATGTTGCCGACCCGAGTCATATACTTCAGTTCGACGAAATCGAGATTGCCGACGATCATTCATATGAGGAACGTCCTATACGAGTTTTAGAGCGGCGAATCAAACAGTTGAGGAATAAGACGATTCCTTTGGTTAAAATTCAGTGGTCTAGACACGGAGTCGAAGAGGCTACTTGGGAAACCGAGGATAGTATGCGGGAGAGTTATCCCGAGTTGTTTGACCCTTAGTTTCGGGGACGAAACTCTTTTAAGGGGGGGTGTATGTAATACCCGGTTGTAATTCATAATTATCATTCGGTATTTATCATTCAAGAATTGATACTCATTAATTTCATTCATTATTGATCATTTGTCACTCATATTCATCATGGTATTCATCATTCGAGTAATTGTATCGTGTATCAATCGTCATTCATCACTAAACTGATTGGAGTTTCGTGCCGTGTTTATCATCAATGTCATTTTCGTTGCGGTATGCGTGAGGAGTAGCGTCGCTACATACTCCTTTTAGCGTACGCTAATTGGGTATAGGTAGCGTCGCTACCACTCGGCTTTAGCGCACGCTAAGGTTACCACTGCGATCCGTAAGGTACTGGACTGCAGGTGAGTTATAAGTAGCGCACGCTACGAATGGTAAGTAGCGCGCGCTAGTGGGTTGAAGTAGCGCACGCTAACATGAGGTGTAGCGCGCGCTAAGGACGGATCAGGTTGAGTCCAGTGGCTACTGGACTGCACTGGATTAATTCATAGCGCACGCTATGTGTTGTTGTTAGCGTACGCAACCGATATATTAGCGCACGCTAAACAATGGTTGTAACGCACGCTATCGGGGTCAGATCAGAGGTCGTGCGTTTTCTCGACTCCGGTCTTTGGGCATCAATATTTCGTTAGCGCACGCTAATAATGGGTCTTAGCGCACGCTAGTAGTATGGTCGTAGCGCACGCTAGAATAAGGTACGTAGCGCGCGCTACCGTGTTCGGACAGTGGGTACTGGACTACCCAAATTACTCGTTAGCGCACGCTACGCACAAGGGCTAGCGCACGCTAACCTGGACTGACTATAAATTGGACAGTTTAGTCAGAGTTCGTCATTTATTCATCTCATTTCATTCCTTCGGAAATTTTGGGCAATTTCGAGCGATTCGGAGAGGATTCTTCGAGGTGTAATCATCAATCATCATCTTCAAGCTCATCTTTCGGATTTATCATCATTTCATCATCTTCATCCCATCGAATCAAAGGTATTAATCTCTTGGATCTAGAATTTCAGATTTTTGGGTTTTCCTTCCGATTTCTTCGTGTAAGCTTGGATTATCATTGGAATATGTTGGATATGGATTATCTACCTTGGATAAGTATATTCTTACGGATTTAATGGTTATTTTCGGAATTATTTCAAGAACCCTTGGGGTTGACTTCGGTTATTTTTGGGGATTTCCGATTGTCGTTATTATAAACTTGAATTGTGGATTTCTATGAGATTATTGATGTCATTGATAATGTTTTGCTGGTTTGAATCAATCATGTTGGAGTTGGTTCGATAATTCGGGTTTGGTTTTAACCAACGGGTATCTCAATGTTTTCGTTAGAGTTCATCTACGAGTTCGGATATTGTTGTATCGACGTTTGGGTCGGTTATGATCGTATTTGATTCGGGTATTGATCGGTTGTTGGTAACTATTGTTGTTCAAGGTTGTTCGAGCGACCGACATTTCATTTAAGACGTTGCTCGTGGAAGGACATTATCATCGGTATTGTGTAAGTTAATTCTTACTCGGTTAAAAGGATATTCATTCCTTTTGTCGTTGTTCATTCATAATCGTAATTCATTCATCATTGTATTAACCGTATCAAAACTTGTCATTGTCAATTAATCACCTCAGTCATAAGGAGCAGCGGTTCCGATCATTTCATTGAGCTACCATTCATTTCACCATCATTTAATCTTGGTGAGTCATTATTCATTTTCATTGTCACTTTTGTCATATTGTGGCATTCCGGGTCATACTGGCGTACCGGTTGGTATGTGTAGGATTTTCATGTCGGGCACATTATAGTCGTGTGTTGGTTGGTGGCCTCACATTGGACTGTGCACACGAGTTGATGGCTTCGTGAGACTGATTAGGTACAAGACCACACGTGTATTTGATCGATACTCGTTGGTGGCTTGTGCACGGACACATTTCCATCCCGGACGTAGTGTGGCGCCATTCCTTTGAGCCGTACTGATAGTCGATTCATAAAACGGGATTGATTGCGTATGTTTCGACAGGATAATTCATAATTTCAGATATATCATGATTGTGTATTTTCAACCCTTGAGGATTGTTGTTCTGTGTAACTGACCCCGTTGGGGGATACTGTTTTTCAGGTCATGGCAAGGCTAAGGCACGGGGAGAGCACGGTGACGGCGAGGAGTCCCAGTGATACTAGTAGGGGGGCCCAGTCTATTTAGTCATTTATGTTTTCTTCATTTATTCCGCTGCAGACATTCCGTTGGAATATTCATTTGACTCAGTGTTGTATATTTTATCCCCATATAAAATATACTTGTATTCAGTATCATCCTGGGTGTGTTGTATGAAACTCCTCATCGGAGTAATTAACTGTGTAATGTGGTTCGGTACTATATTTACCTGTGTAATTCATTCATTTTCATTCGCCTGGTGGGTCCCAGTCGGGGGTCCACGGCACTGTAATATCCGCCTAGTTTGGGGTGTTACAATAAGTTGATCGAGACATTTGAAAGAAGGGTTTATACGTATACTGGTATTCACGACAGAATGGTTCTTTAATGATCCCATCATTCGATCTCAGTTGGGGTACAGACTGGCTAGGTGGTGCTACTACTCTTTAGTTCCTCACATTGCTAACTGAGATGGACCTACCGAGTCGCGCAATAGGATTGACGACGGAATGAATCAAGCTTATTCTCTCATTATTAATATTAGATATTGGATATCTAATTAATTGGGACATTGGATGTCTAAATTGATTTATTGGATAAATTAATTTACGGCTTAATGAATTAAATAAATTACTCGGTGATTAATTTAATTCATGAATATAATTGTTTCTTGGATAAATTAATTATATTATTATGTATTTGATATGATTAATTAATTGGATTAATTAATTGATATAAATACATCGGAACGGAATCGGTGTTTATTTGTTTGGACTCGCAGGAGTCCGAAACGGACCGGACTCCTCTTACCCTTCTAGATGGCCGCCCCTCCTTTTTCTTCCACCTAATATGGTGGAAGACTTCATGATTTGATATCATGAAGTGTTTTGCTTTAGGGACATGGAATCTCCCTTTTATATTGTAGAGGTGATTTCATGTGGTGATTGAAGAATATAAGGAAGACTAACTCTCACTTACCTCAACCCTTGGCATTTCATATGTGAGATAGAGTTCAAGAGAGAGAGAAAAACTTTTTCTCATGGTCTTCTTCTTCTTCTTCTTCTTCATGTGTTCTTGGTGATTCTTGGAGAAAAATCAAGAAATTAAAGAGAGAAAGTGAGTTATACACTTATAGTGTTGTAATAACAAATCGAAAGCTTCCATCACTTGGTTCTAGCCATAAACTTGGAGGTTAATTGGGTGATCGTCATCTCATTCGTTTTTCCGGTGCGTCGCAAGTATAGGCGTTGTATTTTCGACGTTTGATCATTCAAGTGCTTAGAGCACTTTGGATCATAGGGAATTCGTTTAAAGCTTGGGGAATAGCTCAAGATAAGGAATCCATTTAATCAACGGAGTACAAGGGTGAGTTTCTAACATCTCTTGTGTTTTCTTTTATATATTAGTATATACATAGCTCGATCGATCCTCGTAGGTATTTGGATTGAATTAATTTTCGTTTTACCGCTTCTGTTAGGCACCGAATCCCAACACCTAAATTGAGACCTCGCCGAATAAATCTATGTTGAACAACCACCAGGGTTTGTCAACACAGAAGGCGGAGACCTTTTATACATACTACGGACTTAAGCAAGCATATAAAGGATACCATGACTTGAGTACGCTGGTGGAAAACAAATTTTGAAACATTTTTGACGATGCGGTCAAACAGTGGGTTGATGTTGATTTGGAAATTTTTGCACTTCAATGAACTAACCTTGTCTTTTAAGGGAACCCTATGACAACCTTTTTGAAGCAGATGTTTTGAAGTATTTTGGATGCTTGGTTAAGTATTACCGTTGACGGCATTTTGTTGTGTTTGAAAGGATTTTAAGAAAATGATTTTTGTGTATTGATTCTATTTTCAAATGATCGAATAAATGATTTTAAAACCTCCATACCAAAAAAAATTATATTTATGATTCAAACAGGATTTTGATTTCAAAAAGGGTGGGAAAGAATATCCTTTTAAATTGTGTCAGTAGCGCATGACGCACGCTAAATAGTATGCTTACCGCGTGTTAAGATGCATTATGTTGTATGACTTGGATGTGATGGTGGATATGTGGAAATATCTGTTGTATGTATTATCCACCAGAGGATGGTTCGGAGGAACCTCTAGGTGTCGATGCCAAGAGAGCATGACCATGGGATACTCTATGAGCTATTGATTGTGATGATGATTGTGGTAACACGCGATTACCCAATGTGCTGTTGATTTTGATGATGTTGAGTGGTAACATGTGATTACATTTTGTGTTGATACTGTGATAAGAATTCGTGATGTCATAATTATGTGATGCTATGTTTCATTGTATTAAACTATTGTATGATCAGTATGCCGAAATGGCGAGGTCGAGGTCGTGGTCGCGGCCGTGGACATAATCAGGATCGTGATTCGGTGACTCACTCATTTTCGAGTGCCAACCAGCTCAGTACAAATGGTCGGGATGACCAATCGCGTGAGCAGGAGCAGTCATCCGGGGATAATGTTAATGTTAGCGCCGCCACCATCCTCCAGCAGTTGGCAAATCATTTGACACAGATGAATCAAGCAGCGAACTGGAATGAACCTCCCGAAGGGAATGACGGAGCTAGTAAGTGGTTGCGAGATGTAATGAGAATGCATCCACCTCGTTTTTGTAACACCACCGATATATTCAGGAATATTACAGCGCCGTAAATCCTTTACATAAGGATTTACAAGGCTGAAGAATTGAACAGACTTTAAAAGGTATTAACGAATGGAAATAACAGAATTAAGATACAGTAGTTCTGACCAACTGAGAGTACAATTGTTCAACAGGAACTTAATAATACATTACCAAATTCAAATTCAACATAAATGACTTCGTACTCGAGTACTTATCGAAATAACAAATAAACAACAGACAAATAAACCCGGCCGAAACATCACTCTGCACCCTCGTCGTCATGCAGCTCCAGTGGTTGTTTTCCCGCTCTCCTGGATCCTGAACATAAACAAAATGTTCACCCCCGAAGGGGTTAGCACAACGATGCTAGTACAAGTACCCCAACATATTATTCATATCTCATGAAGAATAATAACGTAAACGACAAAATACCAACGAATCTTCTCCTACGAGAAACTCATAAATGACATACACAACTGATAATCACAACATGATATCATAAAATACACATGGTAATTCCGTCGATCCAGCGTTCACTGCCTAGAACCCACGATGATCCCGTCAGACCAACCCGTGGTGTAAAAACCCGTCCGATGATCCAGCGCACGCTAGCATAGATCCCCCGATGATCCCGTCGGACCAACACGAGGTGGACATACAATAACGACATACATGCACGACAATATGTATAACAACAATACATAAAACAATTAAGGTACTTGCCTCGATTTGAAGACAAAAACAACACTTCCACGAAAATGAACATTCGAAGGTCGTCCTCCTCAATCAATCACGTAACGAGACCAAACCTTAACAAAAGAAATGATATAGGATTTATCTCACGTCGTACGAATGTTTAACAATTCGATTTACGGCCAAAAGTTCATAAAATGCAATCTGCCTGAACTGCTTAGCGCACGCTAAGTACTCTGTGTAGCGTGCGTTAAGTCTGCTCGATAGCGCACGCAAACAACAAAGCCTAGCGTACGCTAACTATGTATGGTCAGTACTTCACTGACCAGTCGACTGACTCGTCTGATGGCCTAGCGTACGTTACGTACCAATCGTAGCGTACGCTAACTCGTGCTCGATAGCGCACGTTAATCTTCATAGCTTAGCGTGCGCTATCTATGCATGGCGATTCTTCTTTGGGCGATAAGCTTATTCTCATCATGATCAAAACAATGAAATCTTCCGTGATAATTCATGTTACCTCCATGAATATCATGTTCATACTCTTATGAATGGTTTTACGGATAACAACAACTTCGGATTCGAGGATATGCATACCATTAAAACCATATTCCATTTCGACTACAATTCTTCATATGACGATTCGAAAGGCTTAACGTTTGATATCAACACATTATATCCATCGAAATTATCATGTTGTAGTTGTTTAACATTCCATCTATGCTAGATAAATCCTTCCATGATCAATCCCTTAGATTTATCTAACAATAATGATGTTAAAGTCAAGTCCATGATTGTTATGAAGTCATCTACTAGATTCGGATTTACCAATGATAGAAGCTTCCTTTACTTGTCTAATGAAATAAGATTCGAACCATGATGATCATAATCATGGTACTTAAGGCTTAATCATCTCAACATTCCAAACATGATATACTTTGGATAATTCATCTATGAAAATCAATATCTCGCTATCATGATCATCCAATTCTTTAGAATCCAACTCTAAGTCTGGAGATAGATTGAACATACCTTATTATGATGAAAATCACTGAACCGTAAGGTAGAATCCGACTCCGGTTGGTTGTATGCCACTCCAAGGTGTTATTCCACTTAAATGATTACTCTCAAGTGATAACCAATATATAAACACCAACAAGACGTGTTCTAAGTGTGTAGAAGGATATTTCAGCTCTCTGGCCTCTCAAGAATGCAGAATGGACGAGTAAAATATAAGCCAAAATGGGTTGTTGTCCCATTTATAATATTCTGCATTTTAACAAGTTAGCGCATGCTACTAAGCTTTCCTTAGCGTGCGCTAATAATAGTTGACTTCAGAACTATCCAGGTTCGTCCGCGGGAATCTTGTCCGGACCCATGTCCCGGCTGGCGCATGTGCTAGCCGTCCCGCTCAATAATTGAGTTCTTAGCACACGCAACTCCTTTCTGCAAAGCGTGCGCTAATAGTAGCCCGATAGCGCGCGTTAAGATACATTCTTAGCGTGCGCTATCACGAGTTTGCATGAGAAATTTTGCATATTTTTATACTTATGTACAATGATATCAATGCAAGAAAATATCATACTCCAATAATCAAAACCACAAATCCGAATAATACAGGGTTTGAATACAGATGAAATACACGGTAATAAATCCGGATATTACAGTTTTGTGGGTGCTTCTGATTTGTTAGGTTGGGCGAATTGACTCTTCCAATTGGGAAGAACATTTGATGTTGTATCTTGTCCGGATGAAAAGATAGTACCTATTGCCCATTACCTTCTTGACAAGGAAGCTGCAGAATGGTGGGATGCCGTAACGAATAGAGAACGTATAGCTACTTGGTCTGAGTTCAAGGATGACATGGAGGCCTAGTATTGTCCGCCACTTGTTCGAGAGCGCAGGATTTTTGAATTTTTCTCGGCCACGCCTCAGGATGTGTCAATATCCCAGGCGATAGTCGATTATAATCAACAGTTGGGTTATGTTCGTGAGCAAGTGAGGAGTGAAGCAGACAAAATCCGTTATTTTGATATGCATATGAAAGCTCGCATACGTCAGAGTATGGCTCCTCTTAAGTGTACTTCTCTAAAAGAATACCAGGATCGAGCTTTTGCTATTGAGATGGCCATTTTGTGACAAAAACTAGTCCAGAAAGTAAGAAGCAGAAGATTACTAGTAGTTTCTCTAAGGGTCAGATGAGTGAGTTTCATGAGCCTGATGATTCGCATCGTTTGGTTGGAAAGACTTCTCGTTCGGTTGGTTAGTCCAATTCCGATGGTTAGTAAGGGTAGCAATGTGAAAATATGTTTCAACTGCAGTCATGTGGGCCACACCAGTAAGAATTACCGTTCGCCGCAAGTGAATTGTTTCAAGTGTGGTCAAGCGGGGCACCAAGCGGTGCATTGTGAGACTGTTGCTATAATGTTCGGGAAGCGAGATTTCGTTCCTACTTCTGGATGGCCCAGCGGTTTCCAGTGATAGTATTTTTATGTTGGTCTTGTGGATTTTATCTTGCGTGTAAACTTGATATGTGATGCTTGATGTATGGTACTTGATATCTGATATTCTGGTTTGAATATTTCCGTGTGGATTGTTGTGATGGTTATTTTAAATCAATCCGTGTGGGTTTTTGAACCTACGGAGACACGTGATAGGAGATCATGGGTGTAATATCCTGAATGTTAGAATAATATTCTATTGTTAACCTTGTTGGAAAATTGGTAATGTGGTTTTTTTCGGTAATAGAAGTGATATTGAGTAAACGAGAATAATATATCGGGTGGTATTTTCTAATGTCTTCGAATAATTGTTGGTAAGAATGTGGCGGTGGCCAACGTTATATTCTCCGATAAATTATTCAACGAAAATTAGAGAAATTGTCCGGACTAAATATGAGCTTGTGAATTTACTTGGATCTATTGGAGATATATTTGGTCTTGGACCATTTAAAATAATAAAGAAATACTGAAAGTGTACATAGAAATAAAATTGGATATTTTCTTGGAAGTATCGCGGACAAGTATCACCTTTGAATAATCACCACGATTTATTGATAAGGTAAAAAATTCTGAAAACTAGCATTATTATATATAATTGAGTTAGTTTTCCAACGATTTAAACGGCGATCAAATCGGAGTTCGTACGAATAAGTTAAGAACGAATTAGTGGAAGACTACCAGCTGCCGGGCACCGTGCGTCACTGCGTGCGTCAGCATCCTACAGGCTTCCGGGATTCCCGCGCGAGTGGGGCAAGGGTCGTCACACATGATTCCTAGTCAGGACACTATTTTGACAGACTAGATGAATTCTAATACGTAAAGAACGGCCTTACCTTTGATATTACCTCATTCAATTTGTCAATATCTGTAGAAAATGTACACCTCTTCCATTACGTCTTTCTTTATCCTAGTTTTGAGATTTTGAAGTCCTCCAAGATGCTCAAACACCCAACGAATCTGAGCAGTCTACTCCAGGAGACGTCCGGTAGTTGTTTGACGAAATCCCCTAAAGAGTATGTGAATTCCACAATGGGTTGCCATCTTTGCACTCGATTATCTCATAATCGCTAAGTAATTTTACGAATAAATATCGAGCATTTTGTAAACATGGTACATTTAAGTATAAATTTTATTTTAGCATAAGTATTAATTCAGAATACTTGGATAATACGAGCCGTTTTCTGGTGAGTCAGACCAGCTTTTATAAAAAAACTGACTGGAACCTGTTCGATGAATTTCTCTAGTGAGTGAGAATTCCAGACTCGGTTTACTCTTTTGAACTCTATTATATCACGAACTGTAAGTTAATTTGAGAATCCATCTCAACTATTTTGTATATAAAATACATGTTAGTATAAAAGGAGCTTGTATCGTTGGTATGGAGTCAGAATTCCTGAACATAATAACCCACTTTACACTGAGTCAGCCCTGTTTGTATCAGTCATTTCTAGCAACTTGTCTTTTGAAAGTTGATCGAGTTGTCTAACTTGAACACGTATATCTTTGAACCTGCAAGTCTAATTTTGATAAAGTTTTATGAAATTTGTCTCTGAGATACATGTTATCATAAATCAGTTTTATTTTGATTTTTATCAGCTGGTAAGACTCCTGTATTTACCAATATATTACTGAGTCAGGTCTATATTTTTCGTATGAATCGAACGGGTTGAATACCTTGTATTTGTATTTAAGGGTGGAAAATTTAACAACAATGATTATTAATTTTTCTATATGAGAACCATGAGTTTTCAAAATTGATGACTTTGGAATATTTTCTGTATTTAAATAGTACGAAGTTTTTGTTCAATCAAATTGATATAAATAACGGTTATACCATAAATACGGACGAAAAATATTGAATATTATTATTTTTATTTAAAATAATATGCTGGAGTTTTAGTAATTAAATTGGTAAAGTCCGGATCGTCATTTTTGAGAAAGGGGAAAATAATATTATAAATTTGGGATAGCCGTTGATCATGGAAATTGAATGCATAATACATTGATTTTAGTGAGTTATTAATCTCGGGATATAAATACTTTGTCAAGGTGTGCAAATCGAACCTCAGGAACTCTAACGGAATTGCTTTACCGACCGGTTATTTGAGACAAGTTATACTTGTTCAGTTTATAATATTTTTAATAAATGGTTTCGGTTTTATTTCATTTATAATTCATATAGAAATGATATTATAAATATACGTTGTCGAGAATATGGGTTGTATATTATGCTTTGGTTTGGGATAAATAATAATGTATATGATTTAATTATGTTTGATAAATATGTAGAGGTGAGTTACGTTCGGTCTGTGATATGGCATGTCGGATATCGAGGATAGTTTATCGTATTAATGTTAATGGACTGTGCCTCATTCGAGATTATTCGTATAACTGTGTACTCGTTTAGGGAAGTTTGTTCGTGGAAATGATTTATTTTCAGCTTTGAGGTAATTTAAGTGTGGTTCACTTACGAGGATAATTATTTCTGTTGAGTTGTCGTATATGTTTTATGTTGAGGTTTCGTATAATGAGATTCATTTTGGTTATTCGTTGAGGGATGTTGATCCCAGGACTATAGTGTTGAGATTGTTGATCGTGTTGATCATTCTATTGGGATTGTGATCCCAGGGTGGTTGTTTTGGATATTGTCGGTCGTGTCGATCTTTAATTATCCGTGTGACATTGTTCATTTCAGTGAGTCTTTGATCCTTACTGGGTATGTGATTCCTTGAGTTTCGTTGTCATGTTGCATCGTGATATACCTGGAGTCATATCTGCGCGCCGATCGGTTATGTGTAGGATTTTCAGGGCGGGAACGTATAGTCATGTGATGGGGTCATGTCCTCACATTGAGCTATGCACACGAGACGTTTACTTTATGAGACTGATTAGGTACAAGACCACATGTGTATTTTATCGATACCTGGAGTGGCTTGTGCACGAACACATTTCCGGATCGGGCGTACTGTGACGTCCATCCTTGAGCCATATCGATGGGTCGTTCATCCTCCATGTATGGTTGGGTATGTTCGACAGTTTGCGACTGGTTGTTCATATGCCCGAGGGGTATGTTCGACAATCGGGGTTATTTATTTGAGATGTATTATAGTTGATCTTGTTGGAGTTTACCATGTTGATGGTATTCTCGGTCGTTGTTGATCCTTTGTTGATCGTGTTGGAGTTTATCATGTTGATGGTATTCTCGGTCGTTTTTGATCCTTTGTTGATTGTGTTGGAGTTTATCATGTTGATGGTATTCTAGGTTGTTGTCGATCCTTTATTGATCGAGTTGTAGTTTATCATGTTGATGGTATTCTCGGTCGTTGTTGATCCTTTGTTGATCGTGTTGGAGTTTATCATGTTGATGGTATTCTCAGTTATTGTTGATTCTTCGTTGTTAGTATTGGGGTTTATTATGTTGATGATATTGTTGGTAGTGGTAGGACTTTAGTTGGTCGTATTGGAGCTTATCATGTCGATGATATTCTCGGTTGATTTATTGGTTGATCGTATGAGCATTCGTATTGTGCGTCGATGTTTCGGGACTTTTTATCATTGTTTTGTGGTAGTTGATCTACAGATATGTTATGTGTTATTGGTTTTTATCCAGGTTGAGATTTGATTGTGTGATCCGACGGACAGGATTAGGCACGGATGAATTACTTCATGCTTATGAGTTATGATGATGTTTTGAAGATTCTTGGTATTTTTTGAATACAGTACAGATGGTTATAGTGAGTTCATTTCATCATTTGAGGATGTGAAATGTGGATTATGATAAGGATCGATTTGATATGGATTGGTAAGGTTATGGCGGTAAGATTAAATCAGTTGTATTCCTACATGCAATTACATTGGTATGTAATTATTTATGGGATGTGATCGCTATCATTATTGAGTATTGTGGCTGACTCCATTGTGGGCTTTATTTTTACGTACTCGGTGATCGAGCTAGTATCGGTCGTGAAGAGATGAGCTTCACGGGTGATACTGGCTATGGCATTATTTTGGGAATCGAGTATTCTTAACTGGTTGTTTTATTCCGCTGCAAATGTATATTTTGAACTATGTCTATATCCGCTGCGTGTGTATTTTAAAATGGCCTTTTGGGTATTTCGTAAACTTGGGTTATTTCGTTAAACCTTTTTCCCTAAACTATTTATCGGTACGTGTAAGTAGTGGCTTAACGTACTTTTTGAAACTGTAGAGTTTTGGCGTTTGGCCTTGAACTATTAAACGGTTTTATTTTGTGACGATATTTGGAAAATGGATTCTTGTAAATTATTTAAAATATATTACTGTCTTTCGCCTGTTGGCGTATTTGAAATGTTTGCGAAAATGAGTTTTAGCCTGGTGGGTTCCGGCGTGGGCCCACCACGACGCTGTAATATCCCCGGATTGTTTTGGGGGAATTACAGAAGATGGTATCGGAGCTTGGGTTTTGTGAAACCGAGGCATGTGTGTTATGTGGCTCTATCAGTACGGTAGTAGCGTGACTTTTGAAAATTATTTTCTGACTTTTGAGTCAAACCGATTTTTGGAGGTTCCAAAATTTTTAAGATATTTTCAAAATTTCAATAATTGCGATACTAGTGTATGTTGGTATTGTGTTAAGACTTCGTATGGGAGTCATATGCTAGTATCATGGGAGATCATCGACTTCACGCAACTATAAGTATACTGTTTTGCTTATTCGCTTGTGGCGATGATCGATTGCTTTTGTGATGAGTTTGGAAATTTTGGTTGATCTGTTGGTTGTGACAGGATTGCAAGATTCGAGGACGAAACTTATTTTAAGGGGGGTAGTATGTAATATCCTGAATGTTAGAATAATATTCTATCGTTGACCTTGTTGAAAAATTGGTAATATGGTTTTTTTGGTAATAGAAGTGATATTCAGTAAACCAGAGTAATATATCAGGTGGTATTTTTTAATATCGTCGAATAATTATTGGTAAGAATGTGGCGGTGGCCAAAGTTATATTCTTCGATAAATTATTCAACGAAAATTGGAGAAATTGTTCGGACTAAATATGAGCTCTTTAACTTACTTGGATCTATCGGATATATATTTTGGTCCTGGACCATTTAAAATAATAAAAAATACCGAAAGTGTAAATAGAAAAAAAATTGGATCTTTTGTGGGAAGTATCGCGGACAAGTATCACCTTTGAATAATCACCACGATTTTTTGAGAAGTTCAAAAATTCTTAAAATTATAAATATTATATATAATTGAGTTAGTTTTCCAACGGTTCAAACGGCGATCAAATCGGAGTTCGGACGAATAAGTTATGAACGAATTAGTGGAAGACTGCCAGCTGTCGGGCACCGTGCGTCACTGCGTGCGTCAGCGTCCGACAGGCTTCCGGGAATCCCGCGCGAGTGGGGTACGGGTCGTCACACATGATGCCTAGTCAGGACACTGTTTTGACTGACTATCTGAATTCTAATCCGCTCGACAGTTTCAAATCCATGTTAAGCCACCGCTTACACGTACCGAAAAAATAGTTTGGGGAATCGGTTTTACAAAATAAAACCCAATTTGCAAAATACCAACATGCCAAAACAAAGTTCATCACAGTGGCCAACCACCGGTAGTATTCTTTTCTTTAAAACTCCACGAGGTATTTATTTAAAATTTAAAATCTTGAAAATGTTAGGATCTGTATGATTTTTTTTTAGATATAAAATTTGAAAACACTGTTGATACCTCCGGATGTTTTACCAAATCGTGAATCATGAACTTTAACAATCTTACTTGAAAATGTTTGCAAGTCAACATTCTAAAATATTAATTCTTTGGAAATAAAATCATCATCACAATAGCAAAACACAATGTAATAACATATTACCACTCAATAGCATCACAATCAACAACACATAAGACATCCCGTGGTCATGGCATCAACCCCCAGAGGTTCCATCGAACCGTCCCCGGGTGGCAACCTATTCACACATACGATAAACATTTCCATAGATCAACAATCACATCCAAATCATGTTAGACAAATACTCTTAATGCGCGCTAAGCCTACGATTAGCGTGCGTTAACTATATTACTCTGTTTGCCCATTCTAGTTAGCAAGCGCTAATTAGCACATTAGTGTGTGCTAACTGCCACAATTCAGAAAAGTTCATCCTTCACCCTTTTAGAAATTAAAACCGCATTTGATTTATAAATGTCAAAATTTTGTGGTGTGAAGGTTTTTAAATTGCTCACGCAAATCATTTGAAAACAGCACAAATATGCGAAAATCATTATCTTAAAATCCTTTCAACACGACAAATGGTTATCAACGATCACATTTTACAAGTGCCATAGAACACTTCAAAACATAGTTTCAAATACCGTCGCAAGGTTCCCGTTTGAAAATACAAGGCCGACTCGCCAGGTTCAAACCATTTTTTTTAAATCCACACTATGTCGTCATTTGACCGTACCGTCAAAACATTTTCCCAAAACTGATCTTTCCAAAAAAAATATTCAAGTCTTTGGACCTTTTGAAAAATCATTTTAAACATACACACAGTGGATATATATACAACCACCATCTAGAACGAATAAATCTAGAAACGTATGCCCACTCGGCGTACGGGATAATCAATTCCACAAACAACTCACAAATACCGAGTTCAAACACATGTCAAACCATCCATCCAAGTTTAACAACATAACAAGCTTGTTGCAACGAACACACAAACACATAATATTTTAAATTCTGAAAATCAAACTCGTTTTACAAATTAAAATCTTTCCGAAATCCTTTCAACATATCCAAAAATGACGGTAACATTTTACAATATCCAAAGTACTTTAAAACACATATTTCAAATACCGTCTGAAGGTGTCATTTGAAAATACATGACCAACTCGTCAAAGTTCAACCGATTTCAAAATATGTACAAAACCTTTGTTTAACCGCACCATCAAAATATTTTCGAAAATCGATTTTTTTACAAACACACTGAAGCCCATAAAATCTTTCAGAAAATCGTTTTCAAACCTACATGCAGCGGACTCGATTACAACTATCCAAAAATAATCGAACTTGAATCCACATGCCCAATCGGCAAACAAGATCACCATTTCGATCAAATACAACTCGTAAACACCAAGTTTAAACATACATCAAAACCATCCATGTGAGTTCCTCACGAACTCTACTGTCAATACACTTCCAGGAACACATCAATGCTCAAGGCGTTCACATCATACTGCACTACTTGTTGCAAATTTCGTTTAACGCAAGCGCACGTTATCGTAGACAAGTAATAAAATGATGAGTAAGATATCGTTCCCACGAGGACTGACTTACTAATTACCGATTTATAAGTATTCTAATTTTATTTGAACTGTCAAAAGTTGGGTTTCATGTAATAACTAAAGAAAACCAATAAAAGAATAAACAGGAAAAACGATCGCTTGAAGAAAGAAAATCAACTAAGAAATAAATCTAGGATTGTGAATTCACCTCGGTTTATTCGAATTTACTCTCGATTATCTGAAGTTAATGATTTCCCAATTTATTGAAGGCGAAGGTTGCTAAAGTACTCTACCGCCTCTCCCGAGGACAGTAGATTTTTCTAAGGTGAATAATACACTCTATCCCTAGGTGAATTAATTCGACAATAGGCAAAAGGCACGGAATCTTCAAAAAGCCACGTAGTTCCTATGAGTATATTCCTATCTCACAAGATAAAACGGTTCTCACCAATATTTCCTCACCAACTCTCCTCTCCCGATTCGAGTTGCGTAATTAAAACAATTCAATTATAGGCCACACAATTGAAAGCATTAAAAACAATTGGGAAAACTTAACAGAAAAGGGAATTATATAGATAATCAAAAGCAAATTCGTCAGAACTTTGGTTTCATCAAAATCCTAGAACAGGGTTTTAGCCTGACATACTAAAGAACAAAAATACAGAAATAATTAATGAAAGCATAAAGATCAAACGCATATGAAGAACTCGGATTCCTCCGTCCTTCTGCTTCCGCTCTCTGCTCCTTGGTGTCTTCTATTTCTTCTCCCTTCAATCCTCTATTCCGCGATACCTCCGATGATGACCTTAAACCCTTATTTATAACTCTTATCAGCCTCCAAAACGCGTCTGTGTGATTAGGTCGAGAACAGGCTCCAAAACGGCCCAGAAACGCGGCAATTTCGATGAAAACCGCCCCGTGGGCGGTGGCTCACTTAATCTGTGGCACGGCTCACGGTGCTCAGCGCCTATGCCTGGGCGCGCGTTTTTCTTCCTGGGCCGCGGCTCAGCATCCTTGTGCCGCGGCCCAGGAAGAAAAACGCGCGCCCAGGCATAGGCGCTGAGCACCGTGAGCCTGTGCCGCAGCTCAGGGTACAGTTGGTTCAGCACTTTCAGGTCCACTTGGTTCGTGCCGCGGCTCACTTGGTTCGTGCCGCGGCCCCAGGCCAAAAATTGCCGTTTTCGCCCATTTTTTATCGTTCGAGCTTCCGGACTCCAATTTCCTGCAAAACATAAAAGAATAGGGCATTAAAAGCTCATTTATGCAGATTTACACTTCAAAAGAATATAAATTAATGATAAATAAGCGTATAAAAATACGCCTAACAAATACCCCCAAACTTGAGCCTTTGTTTGTCCTCAAGCAAAAATCAATTTTAAACAAAATGTATCGTGAATAATCGTGCAAGTCCATAGTGCTCAACTTAATCAATACTACCCTGAAAATCTCAACGAATAGTACAAGTATCGTAATAGTGAGTCACATCTAGGACACTGATTCCACTAAGTAACCAATTTCAGTCCTAATCAATCGTTCATGAAGAAAATCAAGCTCAAAGATTAACAAGTGTGAATTTAACCGACTGCCAATATGAAGGGTTAAAATAAACAAGCTAAGTCGACCAGTCCCATAGTCTAGTGGCAAAAATTTCAAGAGTTTCATCATCAAAAATAAACTTCGGACATTATTCCCTTATATGTGATCACTAAAATGATTCGAGTTAACCACTAGGTTCGGATCTCGGGATGTTTTATCGGGATAATCCTAGGGTGGAATTCCATTCTCATGTATTGGGAAACCGTTTCACGTAAAAGACACTCATGGGGCACATGGATGCTTCTAGTTACTAAGTTCCCCTCCACAACGGAGAAAAAACTCGAATAGCTATTCCCGCATGTCCGATTCAAGGTTGCTGTTTTACGCAAGAGTAAACAACAGGTCACGTGAATACCCCCGGTTACTAGACTTCCCATCATAGAACAAATTATATCTCGACTTTTTGGGAAAAACTGTCCGACTCTATGCTAAAATCAAGTGCCAACAAGACTCATGTTACTGGACAACTAGCTACGCGAAAAGTGTAACCAAACGTATAGACGGTGATTTGAAAACACGTATGTCTCCTTTCTTATCTGCTAAGATTTCTACAAAAACGAAAAAATTTCGGACCTAAATGAATACTCAACAGAAACAGATATCGCTGACTACAACTCGACTAAAACTCAACCATCTCTTCAGAGAGAAATCAGTATCGTAACATCAGTTTTACACAAAAAGAAGCACGAAAAATTCACGAATGCAAATAATATCACGACAAGCAAGGCTAGCAACAAAAAGATAACGAAAAATAACGAAAAAAATGCAAACGAATAAGTACAGCAATAAGTATAGCAACAGAAAGTAAACCCCCCCCCAAACTTAGGACGTACATTGACCTCAATGTACACAAAATGTAATATGCAATAAAAGAAAAGGTCATGTACTCCCCTACAGTCTGCTCACGAACTGGTGCCGGCGTCGTCCGGCGAAGAGGGTGGCGTGGCTAGCCAAACTGGTGGGATGAAAGGCCCGTCCGGGTGCATAATGTGGGCCGTCCATGCAGCAAGGTGCTCCTGGTGGTAAGCATCTCTCGCTGCCAGGCGCCTCGTCTCACGTCGGTTGGCCCGACAGGCCTACTCTCTCATCTCATCTCGGACGGCTGCGATGATGCTCTCTCTCTCCGTCTGAAGCTCCTCTCTCAGTGTAGCCAGATGGCCCTCTCTCTCTCTCCTCATCTCCTCTCTCCAAGTAGCCAAGTGACTCTCTCTCTCTCTCCTCATCTCCTCTCCCAGGCCGTCGAACATCGCCTGCAAGTGCTCTCTGTCGGGCGGCGGGCTGGACTCTGCCTCCCCATGCGTCAGAAGAAGAGGCTTGGGGGACTGCTCGTGTGCCTCATCAAGTATAAATCCTCGTGCCCCGAGCGTGTGCCGGCGCTCCACCCCACTGGTCGAAGTGCGAAATGATGCGATGATCAATCGGACCCTGGGGGGTTAACATCGGCTCGTCATCCGACCACGTCATTCCCGACTGCCGGCATAGAGCGCAGATGAGAGAGGGGTGCTTCAACCCCGTCTTGGCCCCTCCTTGAATGCATAGAAGACTAGATCGGACCAGAAGAGGAGCCACATCGAATCTGAGCCCCGAAGTGATAGCGTATAATGTACGGGCTCGAGAGAGTAGTACAGAGCGGATCTGCGAGGTAGGATCTACACGAGCGCAGATGAAATACAACCAGACTCGCCCGAGCCGACTGAGGCGCGAGCTCTTAAAGTAGAAGGCCGACGAACCCGGGGCGCGCATCTCCCAGACAGAGCCGGGCTGTGTGAGTGTCTCGAGCAGGGCCTCCCTCGTGAGGCCACTCATAGCTCGTGTATATGCCGTCTCATCCACCACAGGCATCTCTAATAATCTCCGGATGGCGGCCACTGAGAAATCCATGGTAATGCCTCGGACGACGACCTGCATCTGAGTATCTGACTGCGGTATCATCTGCCCTGCTCGGATATGCTTCAGCAGAGCGCTAGCATAAAACTCCTGTACAATGGAGATCACCGCCGGCTCGGGAGGTGCAGCGAAACGGGCCCACCCCATCTTATTGATCATCGTAAGAAGCTCCCCGTCCTGGGGGGCTGGAGTGAATCCCCGCTCCGGAATCAAAGGTCGAGGACGAATCTTTTCATTAAATATTTTATGGATTTCCGGGTCGGAGAATTGGTGCGACTCCAACTCGGCTCGGCTCTGTGAAGTTTCCCCTCGTGTGGGGGACGATTGCGTCCTAGCCCAGCAACGACGCCAAAAACTTGTTGCGAATTTCGTTTAACGCAAGTGCACGTTATCGTAGACAAGTAATAAAATGATGAGTAAGATATCGTTCCCAGGAGGACTGACTTACAAATTACCGATTTATAAGTATTCTAATTTTATTTGAACTGTCGAAAGTTGGGTTTCAAGTAATAACTAAAGAAAACCAATAAAAGAATAAACAGGAAAAACGATCGCTTGAAGAAAGAAAATCAACTAAGAAATAAATCTAGGATTGTGAATCCACCTCGGTTTATCCGAATTTACTCTCGATTATCTGAAGTTAATGATTTCCCAATTTATTGAAGGCGAAGGTTGCTAAAGTACTCTACCGCCTCTCCCGAGGTCAGTAGATTTTTCTAAGGCGAATAATACACTCTCTCCCTAGGTGAATTAATTCGACAATAGGCAAAAGGCACGGAATCTTCAAAAAGCCACGTAGTTCCTATGAGTATATTCCTATCTCACAAGATAAAACGGTTCTCACCATTATTTCCTCACCAACTCTCCTCTCCCGATTCGAGTTGCATAATTAAAACAATTCAATTATAGGCCACGCAATTGAAAGCATTAAAAACAATTGGGAAAACTTAACAAAAAAGGGAATTATATAGATAATCAAAAGCAAATTCGTCAAAACTTTGGTTTCATCAAAATCCTAGAACATGTAATACCCGGTTGTAATTCAGTAATTATCATTCAGTATTTAACATTCAGTAACTGATACTCAGTAATTTCATTCATTATTGATCATTTGTCACTCAGATTCAGTCATGGTATTCATCATTCAGAGTAATTGTATCGTGTATCAATCGTCATTCATCACTATTTTGATTGGAGTTTCGTGTCGTGTTTATCATCATTGTCATTTTCCTTGCGAACTGTGCGTGAGGAGTAGCACACGCTACGTACTCCTTTTAGCGTACGCTAATTGGGTATAGGTAGCGCACGCTACCACTCAGCTTTAGCGCACGCTAAAGTTACCCTGGCTGCGATCGTAAGGTACCGACTGCAGGTGAGTTATAAGTAGCGCACGCTACGAATGGTAAGTAGCGCGCGCTAGTGGGTTGAAGTAGCGCACGCTAATATGAGGTGTAGCGCGCGCTAAGGACAGATCAGGTTGAGTCCAGTGGCTACTGGACTGCACTGGATTAATTCATAGCGCACGCTATGTGTTGTTGTTAGCGTACGCAATCGATATGTTAGTGCACGCTAAATAATGGTTGTAGCGCACGCTATCGAGGTCAGATCAGAAGGCAGACAGTTTTCTGGACTCCAGTACTGGGCATCAAATATTTCGTTAGCGCACGCTAACTATGATCATTTACGTACGCTAGTAGTGTGGTCGTAGCGCACGCTACAAGAAGGTACGTAGCGCGCGCTACCGTGTTCGGACAGTGGGTACTGGACTACCCAAACTACTCGTTAGCGCACGCTACGCACAAGGGCTAGCGCACGCTAACCTGGACTGGCTATAAATTGGACAGTTTAGTCAGACTTCGTCATTTGTCATCTAATTCTCATTCTCTCGTCGGTTCTTGGCGATTTGGGCGATTTAGAGAGTATTCATCAAGGTGTAATCATCAATCATCATCTTCAAGACTTTGAGTTGGATTAATCATCACTTCATCATCTCCAAAACATCGAATCAAAGGTATTAATTTCTTGGATCTAGAATTTCGGATTTTTGGGTTTTCCTTCCGATTTCTTCGTGTGAGCTTGGATTATCATTGGAATATGTTAGATATGGATTATCTAACTTGGATAAATATATTCCTACGGATTTAATGGTTATTTTCGGAATTGTTTTCAAGAACCCTTGGGGTTGACTTTGGTTAATTGGGGATTTTCCGATTGATGTTGTTGTAACCATGAATTATGGATTCCTAATGGATTATTGATATCATTGAAGTGTTTTGTTGGTTCGAAATACTCAATTTAGTGTTGGTTTAGACATATTCGGGATTGGATATTTTCGAAGTTGTGTGGTCGGTTATGTATTCGTTGGAATGCCTATGAGTTTGATTATCGTTGTTTTGACCTTTGGGTTAGTCGTGTTTTGTTGCTTGATACGTGTATTGAACGATTGTTGGTAATTATTGTTATTCAAGGTTATTCGAGCGACCGGTATCTTGGTTAGGACGTTGTTCGTGGACGTACAATCTTCATCGGTATTGAGTAAGTTAAATCTTACTCGGTTAAAAGGATACTCATTCCTTTTGTCGTTGATTGCTCATAATCATAATTCATTCATCATAATATTAATCATTTTGAGACTTGTAATTATCGAATAATTATTTCATTCACGAGGAACGACGGTTCCAAATCATTTCATTGGGTTATCAATCACGTCACTATTACTTTCATATCGGTGAGTCATCTTGGCCTTGTCTAATTACTATTCATTGATATTCACCATGGTCATTCTCGTTCATGTGACCTTCCGGGTTCATATTGCATGGTCGGGTGTGGCTGTGTGGAATTTTTAGTCGGGCACACGATGGTCATGTATTGGGTTCACCGATACATCGGACCGTGCACACGGTAACGCTTACCTCCGTGAGACTAATTAGGTACAAGGACGGGTGTGTCCGGTCATTCGTCTTGTACACTTGCACAGAACATTACGGGCGTACTATGATACTCCTCTTCAGCGTAATTCATAATTAAGAATATTTCATCACTTCAGTTAATTCATGATTGTGTAATTTCAACTCTTGAGGATTGTTGTTGTAGAATCGACCCCGTTGGGGGATTTTGTTTTCAGGTCACGGCAAGGCAAAGGCACGGGAAGAGCATGTTGACGGCGACGAGTCCCAGTGATACTAGTAGGGGGCCCCAATCATTCCGTTTGTTTCAGTCATTTTCAGTCATTTCAATCATTTGTATTTTCCGCTGCAAATTCCGTTTGAAATGTTTATTTATTCAGGGTGGTGTATTTTATCTTCATATAAAATACACTAGTATTCGGTATTGTCCTGGTGTGTTGTACTTAAACTCCTCATCGGAGTATCTGGTAATATAATGTGGTTCGGTACTACAATTATATTATTTAATTCATCATTTTCATTTGCCTGGTGGGTCCCAGTCGGGGATTCACGGCACTGTAATATCCGCCTAGTTTGGGGTGTTACAGAGTTGGTATCGGAGTGTGGTTTTGAATACTACCCTCCAAGTCATGTCTCGTTTGAAATCATCGTCATCGGACTAGTATCATTGGACTTTCGCGTCACGTGTGACCTGTGCAAATGCCGAGCCAATCAGACCAAGAACTGTAAGATTTCTAATGCCATGGTATAATTTCTGGCATTAATCATTCATTCATAATTCATCAGTTAACAATCCTCAATCATCATTGTCACTTTGGTCAGGACGGTCAAATTAACTCATTAATCACTCAATTCATTTCATTATTCAGTTGTTGATCAGGAAGATCAAATCATTAATCTTGTTAACTCATTCAAGATAATCATTTCAGAAGCTTCATCAGATAATCATGTCACGTCAATTAATCATTCATGTAATCGCTGTATTTGAGCGCGTATGCTCATTTTCATCATTTCATAATATAATCATAACGTGATACTCATGCGAGATGTATAATCATCATATGACTTTCCACTTCAGTATGGAAAGGGCTGGCAGAGGACGTGGAGGACGAGGCCGTGGAGCGGGCTGAATCCCGAGAGCTCGTGTGAATACACGTGCAAACGCGAGGAATAATGCTAATTCATCGAGCAGCGACGCTGCCACTCATTCACCTTGAAGAGATCCTTCACTATCGGAGTCGTACTCAGGACACGGCTCGGTCGGAGGTGTCCGGGTTGACCCACTCGCTTTTATGCAGGGCATGATGGCCCAAATGACCCAGATGGCTCAGTTGATGGAGACGATGCATAACTCCGTCAATCAGAATCAGCAGGCTCCTCCGCCGCCACCTCAGAGGCAAGAGAGGAATGTGAGTAATATCATCGGCGATATCTCTCGCCAGAGGCCACCTACTTTTGAGGGCTCGTCTGAGCCGGCAGATATCATTCATTGGCTCGAGCATTTCGAGAAGCTGTTTTCTATGGTAGAGTGTCCCGAGGGACACAAAGTTTCTGTTGCGGCTTACTACCTGTGTAAGAGCGCACATTCTTGGTGGTTATCGTTGAAGCCCACCGAAGGATCTTGTACTTGGGATCAGTTCAAGACTCTCATGATGGAGAGGTATTATCCGGCCCCACTCAGAGAGGCCAAGCTGTCAGAATTGCTCACCCCCGACCCCTCAGCAGACGAGGATGTTCTCGCCATTGCCGAGAAATTACAGGAACTTCTTCCGTTCGCCTCATCTATCATTCATACAGAGGCGGATAAGATCAAGTATTTCAGCAACAGGCTGAAACCCCGTATGAGACTTCAGTTACTTAATCATAATTGCACCACATTGGCCGAATTCATTGAGAAAGCTCTCACCTACGAGCTTACTGCTAAGGAAATTGCTAAGCAGCAACCTTCGTCTGCTAGCAAGAAATCGAAGAATCGTAATCAGTCTGAAGGCGGTCAGACAACCTTCAAGAAACCCCGTGCGGGCTCTGCTTTCGAGCGACCTCCGTGTCGTCTAAACCCGCGGAATCTCGGTCTCGAGCGCGCCTCGGCCATCACCTGCTTTAATCGTGGGGAGCTTGGTCACCTCGGTACCAAGTGTCCTCGGCGGACTATCACGTGTCATAATTGTGGGATTGCCGGGCATAAGGCCCGTTTTGCCGTAGGGACTCCAAACCTACTCGGACATCATCTCGGGCACCTAAGCAACACTGCTCGTAATCGAGCCACTTCAATCAACGCGTCGTTTAAAACGACAGGAGCGACTAAAGGTGGAGCTTTTAGCCATCAGACGGGAGCGTCCGGTGCCGGGACTAGCAAGCCCCGGATTTATGAGATGAAGAAGACCGATGATCCAGAGGCCCGAATGATCTCAGGTACACTCGATATTTTATCTCAACCTGTGTGTACCCTTTTTGATATTGGTGCATCGCATTCATTCTTTTCCGAGTCATGTTTGAGTAGACTACGTCTGGGTAGTGCTACTAGTTGTGAGCCTTATGTCATTGGCCTACCTGATGGTAGACGAATTATCGGTAACCGTGAGATTCAGGATTGTCCGATTCAGTTTCATGGTCGTGTATGGCCAGCAGACCTAATCGTGGTAGATTTGCCGAGGGACGACGTCATCTTGGGTATTGATTGGATGGATCGTCATGATGCCATCATTAGTGTCCGTAAGCGTATGGTCACTATCATTTCGCATTTATGGGGTTGAATGTGTGTTTCGTGGAGGTAATCCTACTGCTGGTAAGGTCATTAATTTGATGAAAGCAGTAAGGTTACTCAATCAGGGATGTGTCGGTTATTGGTGCTATATGGCCAAAATCGAGAAGTCATCAGTAATGTTAACGGATATTCCGGTGGTGAGGGAATATGCCGATGTTTTTCCAGACGAGTTACCTGGTTTGCCTCCACAGAGGGATGTGGAATTCACGATTGAGTTGGAGCCTGGTACGTCCCCGATATCGAAGGCACCGTACCGGATGGCCCCGACCGAAATGAAGGAATTAAAGAACCAACTTGAGGAGTTGTTCGAGAAAGGTTATATCCGACCGAGTGCGTCCCCGTGGGGAGCACCAGTATTATTTGTCAAGAAGAAGGATGGTTCATTCCGCTTATGTATTGATTATCGGGAGTTGAACAGGGTGACGATCAAGAATAAGTATCCCTTACCCCGTATTGATGATCTCTTAGATCAACTTCAGGGAGCTTCAGTATTTTCCAAGATCGACTTAAGATCTGGATATCATCAGTTGCGGATTCGAGAGTCGTACATCACGAGGACGGCGTTTCGAACACGCTATGGTCATTATGAGTTTGTGGTTATGCCGTTTGGATTGACTAATGCACCTGCGGTATTCATGGAGTTAATGAATCGGGTTTTCATCGACTTTTTGGATCAGTTTGTTGTTGTCTTCATCGATGACATTTTGATTTATTCTCGTGACCGGGAGGAACACGAGTTTCACCTTCATCAAGTGCTCGACGTGTTGAGACGAGAACAACTTTATGGGAAGTTTTCCAAATGTGAGTTCTGGATGTCCGAAGTGACTTTTCTCGGACATGTAATTTCATCAGACGGAGTTCGTGTCGACCCTCAGAAGACGGAGGCTATTCGAGATTGGTTACCTCCGAAGAACGTTAAGGAAATCCGAAGATTCCTCGGATTAGCGGGTTATTATCGGCGATTTGTAGAAGGATTTTCTAGAATCGCTCAACCCTTAACGAACCTTTTGCGGAAGGATAAGAAATACACGTGGTCCGACGCGTGTCAACGGAGTTTTGAGGAACTCAAGAGCCGGTTAATATCAGCACTTGTACTTTCCTTGCCGCAGGGGACGGAAGGATTTGTGGTTTATAGTGATACGTCCGGGCAGGGTCTCGGATGTGTACTCATGCAGAACGGGAAGGTTATTGCCTATGCTTCACGGCAATTGAGACCTTACGAGGTTAATTATCCGACACATGACCTGGAGCTAGCAGCCGTGGTGTTCGCTTGGAAGATTTGGCGTCATTACCTTTATGGCATCACCTGTCAGATATTCACCGATCATAAGAGTTTAAAGTATATATTTACTCAGAAGGAGTTAAATATGCGTCAGAGACGATGGTTGGAATTAATCAAGGATTATGATATCGAGATCCTCTACCACCCGGGCAAGGCGAACGTTGTCGCCGATGCCTTGAGTCGTAAGTCCGTTCAGGAGCAGATGCTTGCCCGTTTAACAATTCAGAAGGAGCTTCAGCAGGAATTCCTTAGACCCGAGATCGAGGTCTGGCTTCAGCGAGTTCAGGGGCAGCTTTGTATGTTAGAGATTTTATCATCACTCGAGGAGGCAATTCGAGAGAATCAGGGTTCGGACCCATCATTGTTGCGCATCCGAGAGGATGTGGCTCAGGGGAAAGCCCCTGGATTCGTGGTCCACGAGGATGGACTTTTGAGGTTTAAGAATCGGTTGTGCGTACCGGCGAATGACGAGTTGAAAAACTCGATTTTGAAAGAAGCTCATGCTACCCCTTATTCTGTTCATCCGGGGTCTAGCAAGATGTACAAGGACTTGAAACAAAATTACTGGTGGAGTAATATGAAGCGAGAAGTCGCAGAATTTGTTTCGAGATGCTTAACCTGTCAACAAGTTAAGATTGAACATCAGCGACCGGCGGGTATGCTGAAACCTCTTCCTATTCCCGAGTGGAAGTGGGAAGACATTTCTATGGATTTCATCACGAGTTTGCCGACGAGTCGTCGTGGCATGAATACGATCTGGGTGATCGTGGACCGCTTAACCAAATCAGCTCATTTCCTTGAGATCAAGGATACGTGGGGTCCCGAGAGACTTGCCCAGCTTTTCATCAAAGAGATAGTCAGACTGCATAGTACTCCTAAGAGTATCGTTTCCGATCGTGACGGACGGTTTGTGTCTCATTTTCGAAAATCAGTTCATCGTGCTATGGGAACTCAGCTTAATCTCAGTACCGCTTTTCATCCTCAGTCCGACGGACAATCAGAGAGGACCATTCAGACATTAGAGGACATGTTGAGGGCATAAGTCCTCGATTGGAAAGACGATTGGGAAGCCCAACTACCATTGATCGAGTTCACGTATAATAATAGTTGGCATGCCTCGATCAAGATGGCACCTTACGAGGCCTTGTATGGTCGTCGTTGTCGATCTCCGTTGTGTTGGGACGACTTATCATAATCAATCGGCACCGAGCCCGATATGCTTATAGCCGCCGTGAGAAGGTAGCTTTGATCAGGAGTCGTTTGTTGACAGCTCAGAGTCGACAGAAATCATACGCAGATAACCGTCGTCGACCATTAGAGTTCGAGGCTGGTGACCATGTGTTGGTCAAGGTATTCCCGAGTCGTGGTATCTTCCGCTTTGGGAAGAGGGGTAAGTTGAGTCCGAGATTCATTGGACCGTTCGAGATTTTGGATCGAGTAGGCGAGTTAGCTTATCGATTGGCTTTACCTCCGGCATTGAGCCGAATTCATAATGTGTTTCACGTCTCTCAATTGCGGAAGTATATTGCCGACCCGAGTCACATACTTCAGTTCGACGAAATCGAGTTCGCCGACGATCATTCTTACGAGGAGCGTCCTATGCGAGTTTTAGAGCGGCGAATCAAACAGTTGAGGAATAAGACGATTCCTTTGGTTAAAATTCAGTGGTCTAGACACGGAGTCGAAGAGGCTACTTGGGAAACCGAGGATAGTATGCGGGAGAGTTATCCCGAGTTGTTTGACCCTTAGTTTCGGGGACGAAACTCTTTTAAGGGGGGGTGTATGTAATACCCGGTTGTAATTCAGTAATTATCATTCAGTATTTATCATTCAAGAATCGATACTCAGTAATTTCATTCATTATTGATCATTTGTCACTCGTTCACCATGGTATTCATCATTCAGAGTAATTGTATCGTGTATCAATCGTCATTCATCACTATTTTGATTGGAGTTTCGTGCCGTGTTTATCATCATTGTCATTTTCGTTGCGAACTGTGCGTGAGGAGTAGCGCACGCTACGTACTCCTTTTAGCGTACGCTAATTGGGTATAGGTAGCGCACGCTACCACTCAGCTTTAGCACACGCTAAAGTTACCACAGCTGCGATCCGAAGGTACCGGACCGCAGTGAGCAAAGTAGCGCACGCCACGAATGGTAAGTAGCGCGCTAGTGGGTTGAAGTAGCGCACGCTAATATGAGGTGTAGCGCGCGCTAAGGACAGATCGAGTTGAGTCCGGTGGCTCTTTGGATCGCACCGATTAATTCATAGCGCACGCTATGTGTTGTTGTTAGCGTACGCAATCGATATATTAGCGCACGCTAAATAATGGTTGTAGCGCACGCTATCGAGGTCAGATCAGAAGGCAGACAGTTTTCTGGACTCCAGTACTGGGCATCAAATATTTCGTTAGCGCACGCTAACTATGATCATTTACGTACGCTAGTAGTGTGGTCGTAGCGCACGCTACAAGAAGGTACGTAGCGCGCGCTACCGTGTTCGGACAGTGGGTACTGGACTACCCAAATTACTCGTTAGCGCACGCTACGCACAAGGGCTAGCGCACGCTAACCTGGACTGACTATAAATTGGACAGTTTAGTCAGACTTCGTCATTTGTCATCTAATTCTCATTCTCTCGTCGGTTCTTGGCGATTTGGGCGATTTAGAGAGTATTCATCAAGGTGTAATCATCAATCATCATCTTCAAGTCTTTGAGTTGGATTAATCATCACTTCATCATCTCCAAAACATCGAATCAAAGGTATTAATTTCTTGGATCTAGAATTTCGGATTTTTGGGTTTTCCTTCCGATTTCTTCATGTGAGCTTGGATTATCATTGGAATATGTTAGATATGGATTATCTACCTTGGATAAATATATTCCTACGGATTTAATGGTTATTTTCGGAATTGTTTTCAAGAACCCTTGGGGTTGACTTTGGTTAATTGGGGATTTTACGATTGATGTTGTTGTAACCATGAATTATGGATTCCTAATGGATTATTGATATCATTGAAGTGTTTTGTTGGTTCGAAATACTCAATTTAGTGTTGGTTTCGACATATTCGGGATTGGATATTTTCGAAGTTGTGTGGTCGGTTATGTATTCGTTGGAATGCCTATGAGTTTGATTATCGTTGTTTTGACCTTTGGGTTAGTCGTGTTTTGTTGCTTGATACGTGTATTGAACGATTGTTGGTAATTATTGTTATTCAAGGTTATTCGAGCGACCGGTATCTTGGTTAGGACGTTGTTCGTGGATGTACATTCTTCATCGGTATTGAGTAAGTTAAATCTTAATCGGTTAAAAGGATACTCATTCCTTTTGTCGTTGATTGCTCATAATCATAATTCATTCATCATAATATTAATCATTTTGAGACTTGTAATTATCGAATAATCATTTCATTCACGAGGAACGACGGTTCCAAATCATTTCATTGGGTTATCAATCACGTCACTATTACTTTCATATCGGTGAGTCATCTTGGCCTTGTCTAATTACTATTCATTGATATTCATCATGGTCATTCTCGTTCATGTGACCTTCCGGGTTCATATTGCGTGGCCGGGTGTGGCTGTGTGGAATTTTTAGTCGGGCACACGATGGTCATGTATTGGGTTCACCGATACATCGGACCGTGCACACGGTAACGCTTACCTCCGTGAGACTAATTAGGTACAAGGACGGGTGTGTCCGGTCATTCGTCTTGTACACTTGCACAGAACATTACGGGCGTACTATGATACTCCTCTTCAGCGTAATTCATAATTAAGAATATTTCATCACTTCAGTTAATTCATGATTGTGTAATTTCAACTCTTGAGGATTGTTGTTCTGTGTAACTGACCCCGTTGGGGGATTTTGTTTTCAGGTCACGGCAAGGCAAAGGCACGGGAAGAGCATGTTGACGGCGACGAGTCCCAGTGATACTAGTAGGGGGGCCCCAATCATTCTGTTTGTTTCAGTCATTTTCAGTCATTTCAGTCATTTGTATTTTTCGCTGCAAATTCCGTTTGAAATGTTTATTTATTCAGGGTGGTGTATTTTATCTTCATATAAAATACACTAGTATTCGGTATTGTCCTGGTGTGTTGTACTTAAACTCCTCATCGGAGTATTTGGTAATATAATGTGGTTCGGTACTACAATTATATTATTTAATTCATCATTTTCATTTGCTTGGTGGGTCCCAGTCGGGGATTCACGGCACTGTAATATCCGCCTAGTTTGGGGTGTTACAGAACAGGGTTTTAGCCTGACATGCTAAAGAACAAAAATACAGAAATAATTAATGAAACCATAAAGATCAAACGCAGATGAAGCACTCGGATTCCTCCGTCCTTCTACTTCCGCTCTCTGCTCCTTGGTGTCTTCTGTTTCTTCTCCCTTCAATCCTATATACCGCGATACCTCCGATGATGACCTTAAACCCTTATTTATAACTCTTATCAGCCTCCAAAACGCATCCGTGTGATTAGGTCGAGAACAGGCTCCAAAACGGCCCAGAAACGCGACAATTTCTATCAAAACCGCCCCGTGGGCCGCGGCTCACTTAATCTGTGCCGCGGCTCACGGTGCTCAGCGCCTATGCCTGGGCGCGCGTTTTTCTTCCTGGGCCGCGGCTCGGCATCCTTGTGCCGCAGCTCAGGGAACAGTTGGTTCGGCACTTTCAGGTCGCCTTCGTGTGCCGCGGCTCACTTGGTTCGTGCCGCGGCCCCAGGCCAAAAATCGCCGTTTTCGCCCGTTTTTCATCGTTCGAGCTTCCGGACCCCAATTTCCTGCAAAACATAAAAGAATAGGGCATTAAAAGCTCATTTATGCAGATTTACACTTCAAAAGAATATAAATTAATGATAAATAAGCGTATAAAAATACGCCTAACACTACTCGGTGCCCAAACCATCATTACATTAAGCTCAATACACATGTAGTACATCACAAGTACCAAACACAGATTTCTTCTCACAACATCCATATAAACGGAATCACGAAACACATATATCTCACATAGAAGGGAAGACTTACATCCACATATCGCAAGAAGATAATGGCTCCACCATGATACTAATCACGACCGACATCACAGACGATGCATCGCGACACAACTCAGTCAGACACAACCCGATAAGACATGACTCAACAATACCCAACTTGACCCTACAGCTTAGGTTTCCACAACCTAAGCTCCGATACCATAATTGTAACACCCCCAAATTATAACAGGGAATATTACACTCCGCAGACCCTCTCTATGAGGATATGCCAGGCTAGACACCGAACAACACAATACATTACTTGTCGAGGTAACAAAATAATGAACCATTAGACCGATTTGGTCTTTCACCAAAAACATACAACTAAAAAATGCACATCTCTAACTTGACTCATACCCATGCAAGGGTCAAATACACTCACAAACTCATACAACAGAAAATATGACAGCTGAGAGCTTAACATAATAACCTCCGACTAACTACTCCTAGAGCTGGACTTCGTGTGATTAGTATCATTCATCTTCCATCATCCTTCGTACCGATCCTGTGACTGCTCCCACGAACCTGCATGTACCTGGACGCCGAATAGACATCCACCCCCCGATAACTCGGGGATTAGCAAAATTCCACTATTTTGCTAGTGCAAGTATCATACTATACGAAATGTAACAAGCAAATAGAAACCACGAATCAGATACGATAATCAACTATTAAAACATTCCCGAGAGGTTTTAGGATTTTGAATTCAAGCAAAGAAGTATTTGAAAATAAACTCATCATCTCGGGGATTTTGAAAGTAGAAATCTTTATGGACCTCGAGTCCAAATTACAAAACCTTTTCAAAAGTCTTAGGGTCTTAGCCCAAATCTCAAATTGTATTCCAACAATTTATAGTACGAAAACATTTCCACAAATTTCATGGGGCTCGACCCAGCATTCTTTTCATAAAACTTTGATCCTCAAAACATGATCTTGACACCGTGATCCACCATCACGTGTCTCCGTAGGTTCAACAACCCGCATAGACTACACCAAACACATTAACTAAACATCAACAATCTTGACACCGTGATCCACCATCACGTGTATCCATAGGTTCAAAAACCCGCACGGACTAAACCAACATATAATCAAACAACAACAATATTAACACTGTGATCCACCGTCACGTGTCTCCGTAGGTTCAAAAACCCGCACGGACTAAACCAACATATAATCAACAACAGCCCCAACTCCGTGATCCACCACCACGAGTCACCGTAGGTCCCGTCGAACTGACACGGCTGGACGTACTGTGCCCTAAACCTATGTTCCTCGTCATGTGTTATCGTAGGCCTCGTCAGACCCGCACGATTGGAGCTCAGCACCTCATTAAGTTCTGATCCCGTGAGCCTCTGCCAAGAATCCTCGTATGTTCCGTCAAACCCACACGAGTGAACTTAACGATCACACACAACTATCACAATCACATTCTATCAACAATGAACTCTGCCAATCAATCACATTGATCACCACAATTCATGTACCACGCACACATAACACAATCTCAATAATTCAACCATCATAACACAATCCATTGCACAAACATGTGTACAACCAAACCAAAGTGATTTTCACAATCCTGTACACGTAACCCTACACACAATACACGTCCATAGAACCAATCTAACACAATCGTCACAACCATCATGATTGCTCGATCATGAACAATTAAGCACCACACACGAACATGAAGTATTTACGACAATTGGTTAGTAATCACAACCTATGAAACATATATTTATTCATCGAGGTAAGCCAATCATCGTAAATCTAACACGTAATTTATATTCATAAGACACAAATCGTATAAGCATGATACTTGCCTCAGAATCGGCACGCAAATACTCCGACGAATACGGCTCGACCGAAGTGCCTCGGAACCTACAACTTCCGCAAGACACAACGAAAACATGGTCACAACGAGGTTCCAGACCAACAACAACGGAAATCACACTAAACTATCGAAAGAAGACTCATTGGAACATTTAATCGAACATTAAATGTTCCCGATTCTTCAAGAACACTAAGATCATCAACTAGGTTGAACGAACCGAAGATATGGATATACAATCCATAAATCATGATTAACAACATCATATAACATCAATTGATTCATCAAAATTGACTAGAATCGGAATCGGGAACAAATCCCCAAAAAAGTTTGAAAAGGGATTTTCAAAGAATTATCTCAATCCGGATGCAGAACAAGGATTAGATGTTGTTAATCCACACCAAAACCTTGATGATTATGTTTAAGGATGAAATCTTAATGAACTTTCGACGAAATTTCGTCTGGAAATCGCCCAAATCGCCAAATGAAGAGGAAGAATGAAGAAATGGGTTCAGAAACCTGTTTCTAACATTTTATACTGCTGCAACACCAACCCGACCGTGTCGGATTTGACGCGGTTGAGTCACATGGGCAGAATTGGATTTGTGTAGATAGTTTTTACAAATATGAACATAACTTTCCCATCCCAACTTGGATTGACTCTTCGTTTGAACCATTGGAAAGATAACTTGGTTCTCTATCATACTTCAAAGTTTCAGAATTTTTGGAGTTTTCAAGAATTGATGGTGATTTTCCAAAATCAAACCTAAATATGGAAAAGTCGAAATAATATGCTGATTAATCCGAAATAATATAAAATATCGCTTGAATGACGAAAAATGCTGAACAAAACATGTCCAAAATATGTCAATGAACATAAACAAGTCACTAGTATTAAAAAATAAAAATATCGGGTATTACATGCACGAAGTCAAACTCTTTTACTGCCTCGTCAAAATGAAGGTCCCAACTATGTGAAGCCTGCTACAGTCCATTTCACAGAGTCTACATCCACCATTGCTAGGTCATAGGTCGCGGTTCGGTCTCTTGGTTATCACCTGGAACCTCGTGGAGACCAATTCCTCCAAGTGCATAAAACCATACCTCTCAAGTAATTAAGACACCCTACTAGACCTGTGATGTGGTTGTACTTTTGTTTCAGAAGGTTTAGTTCCTAATTCTTGTACAGGTGTTTCATGAGGAGTTTCATTTTATTCTTCCAAAGAAATACTTCTACATGCTCCACCTTCCTGAATGAACTCGTCTTCCAGGAAGTGTGCTTGCAAAGCAACAATGATCTTTCGATCTTCGAGCATGTAGAATAGATAACCAGTTTGTTTTTCGACTAGGGCCTCAAATTCCTGGAATTTCTCAAAGGTCTCGGATTTATGTTTTATTAAGAATACATAACCATACCTACTATGATCATCCGTAAACGTAATGAAGTACTGATATTGATCATGTACTGGTTTTAAAGGACCACATACATCGGTATGGACTAATCTAAGTTTATCAGTGGCTCTTTCAAAAGTCCCTGTGAAGGGGGACTTAGTTATTTTGCCTTTAAAGCAAGATTCACAAGTTGTAAAGGGATCCGATCCCAATGGGCCCATAAGTACATCTTTTCATTTGTAAACCTTGTTCTGACCAACATGACCAAGTCTAAGTTGCCATTTCAAAACTTGATTAGTTTCATCCCTACCACGATTCCTAGTCATAGTGTTCACAACAACTTAGTTTCATCCCCAGCTCCAATTTTTCTACTTCGTTCTAGATCCTGATTCAAGGTACAAACGTGAGAACTAGCACCTGAATCCACTATCCCAGAAGTAGAAAATATGGTAGCAGAACAATTAGTTTCCAAATCTAAAAGTTCTGTACCTAAACCTCCATAAAGGATCGGACAGTCTCTTGCCCAGTGGCCCAGCTCACCGCATTTGAGATATGTGTCCGTCTTCACCTTATTGCTCTTAGGAACCATTGGGGCCTTGCCCTTACCCATAAAGTCCTTATTCTATGGGCCCATCTGCTTCTTGGTCTTTTTCTTCTTATTCTTGAATCTCCGAGATCCATAAGAAATTACAAGAGCAGACTCCTTCACCCGCGGAGTCTTCATCTGAGACTAAGCGGTTACAAGTTTGTTTATCAACCCTGCTAAATTGCAAGCAATCTCATTGCAGTTGAAGTTCAGAACAAACTGCGAGAAGGAATCGGGAAGAGATTGTAGGATAAGGACGATTTGTAGAGAATCATGCATCCTAAAATCAAGAGCCTCCAATCTCTCGATCATAGAGATCATTTTGAGGACATGGTCCCCGAATTTCTCACCTTTCTTCATCCTGGCACCGAAAAGCTCTTTAGATATCTCATATCTAGCAGTTCGAATGTGCTAACCTTAAATCTCGGTTAAGTGAGATAAGTCATTTTCATGAGCTCTCTGAAGCTCATTAGACATAGAGGCCATCATATAGCCACGGACGCTAGTGTCATCCTTAACCCACTTTTTGTGGTTTTCAATATCTTCCTGACTGGCTCTGGTCCGCACCGGAGCCGCCGGAATGTCTGCCTCCAAGACATATCCCAGCATCTCCATGCTGAGGACTATCATCATGTTGCGGAGCCAATCCACAAAGTTAGGCCCAATTAAGGTATTCTTTTCGAGTAATATAGTGAGTGGGTTCATTGTCATTATTTAGAGTTTTATGTATGCATAAAGTGCACTAGATAACACACGTTCAATTATGGTCTGAGTTTAGAATTAAAGACTTTTATATTATTTTAACCCATCTCACACTATTTTTATCGGAATAACACACTCCCCTGTGAAATCCGGAAGTATTCGTTCTCTATACTTCATAGTGGTGATAGAGTTCTTTATAAATTTTAATAGAGGGCAACCGAACAGATTTCTGGTCTATTAATCTTTATAAAGTGGTGTCCAACACCGACCCATCGAATGGATGATTCGATCTTCTTTTTCCCATTGTTCACTTCCCTCAACCTATACGGTTTCTATAGTTCGTGAACAAGTTAAGTTTACACCATCAACGCTGATCAGTTTCACAATTGAAACTTATCCGGCAACCGAACAGGTTTCTAGCGATAAAATTTGCTAAAACCTAAGGCATCCAATACTCTCGGTAATTTATCGACCCTCCCCGAATGAGAACCCCGATAACCCGGAAGCATAGCACATCCGGTTTGGATTTTAGCTTTCCGAAAGCTCGATGGAGGGAAGGAAAACCTTGAAACCTTTTAATTTTAATATTTTGTCGTTGGAGAATTTCCGCGATTAATGTTACACTTTGCACAATAATTCATTTAAGCATGTTTGTTGCATTCAGACTATATGAATAAAACATTCACAACCTAATTGCCACCAACGTGCAGTTCATGGACCTTTCCTAGAAAATAAACATGCTCAGACCGCGGTCCAGTAGTGCCAGACCGCACGGCAGCCCCTTTCGGTCCATTTCCCGGGCCGTCCAACGGCAATTCGGGGCTTGATTTTCGACCAGATGTCCAATATCAATATTTTTCGACTTTCATATCTTAAATATAAATCATATTTCCAATAAAATAAAGATTTATATTTAGATATAGATTTACGAAAAATATAACTACAATGAACAATCGAACATATACTACGATCATGACAATAAATATTTCCAAATCATAAACCATTCAATCAAACATTCCAATGCTATATATCGTATATATGATTGCAAGACCTCGCTCCGATACCACTATTGTGATTCGGGGCCTAAAAACGAAGGCACAGCAGAGGCAATATACGAATCAAATTCGATCCGAATCCCCAATAGGATCGATCAAGCTACGTATATACGAATATATAAAACTAAACAAGAGATAGATACAAAATCATACCCTTGTAGTCATTTGATTAAATGGTTGTAGTTTGTGATCTCCTCCACAAATCCGATTCGCCAAGCTTTTGGTGATCTCCGCCACGAATCTGATTCGTCAAGCTTTAGAAATCCCGAGCACCGAAACATCGTGCCTCTACTTTCCACGCACCGGAAGTCGATCGGAATAACACACACCTTGTTATCCTCCACGTATACGTCTAGAACAAGGTGGTTGGAGCTTAGAAATTATATTTATAACACTCTAACTGTATAAAATGAATAATATCTCCATTTTCTCCAATAAAATGAAGAAGAAAATGAAGTGAGAAATTGAAGAAGACAAAGTTTCTCTCACTCTCTACAAACTCTTTGCCGTGGGTATTTTCGCACATGAAGCGAAGTCATAAAAATTAGGAAGAGAAGACTTTTTACTTCCTTTGATGAATACTCACGGCTCAAAACCAGGAGTGGAGAGTTATATTATTCTTCATTTTTCAACTCTTATTATTCTCAAGTCTTCCCTCATATAAAAATACATCACATGATACCTAATTATATGTCTTGGTCTTCCTCTAAATAAGGAGAGGAATCAAAGACCAAGCCAATGCATGTGCGAGAGAAAGGGGGCAGCCTCTAGAAGGAATTAGGAGAGTTCGGTTAGTTTCGGACTCTCGTGTGTCCAAGCAAATAAACTTCGTTCTGTTCCGATGTACTTATATAAAGTAATTAATTCAATTAATTATATCAAATACAAAATATTATAATTAATTTCTCCAAGAAATAATTATATTTATGAATTAATTAATCACCGAGTAATTTATTTAATTCATTAAGCGTAAATTAATTTATCCAATAAATTAAATTAGACATCCAATATCCCACAATTAATTAGACATCCAATGTCTAATAAATTAGATATCCAATATCTAATATTTATAAAGAGAGAATGAGCTCGATTTATTTCATCGTCTATCCTAATGCGCGACTCGGTAGGTTCGTCTCAATTAGCAATGGGAGGAACCAAAGAGTGATAGCACCACCTAGCCAGTCTCGCAGCCTACAATGTAACCTAACTGAGAACGAATGATTGGGATCATTCCAAAACCTTTCTGTTGTGAATACTAGTATACGTATAAACCCTTCTTTCAAATGTCCAGATCAAGTTATAGGGTCACGGTCAGTCAAACCCTATCTGTACTTGACGCTATGCATGAGTTAATGCAAATCGAGATCACTGAGCTCTTGTGTATCCAATACAACTAGCTCCAATGCTTTGGAGAAAGACTTATGATCTCATCTGTCAATAACTGCATAGGACATATACGCATTCACTTAGAGGAGAAACAGTCCCATCTTGGCATTTATTAGAACCTTCTACTTGCCCGTCAAGATGCACGTCGAGGTTGACCCCCCTTCCGGTTTTCTGGGTCGAACTACTCTAATGAAAATCTTAATGTCACAATCACATCCCTACTAAATCCTCAAGTCCAAGGTTCACGAATACCTATCATAACCTTTCGATTCCGTCATTGACTGTCCCGGAGTGAAATCCATGTGACGAATCGAGGGTGAGTCGGTTTGAGTATACTAATCTCATTATCATACTTATAACATGTGCTCCCACTAACCAATAGTGATCGACAGGCACTATCCAAGTCAAAGAACACATCATACAAGTCTTCATATAAACTTGATGCCCAGTTGAGTTTCATCGACTTGCGAACGATTAAGTATTTGAGCCATAAACCTTTCTAGTGCCGATCCCCTTATCCAATAACGAGTGGAACGTTTTGCTTTCAAATACAAGGTCTAGTTTCTATCTTTATATTCACTAGTTAGGAATGCAGTAACTACTAGTAAATAAAGAAACACACAATCGCCTTCTGATAATAATTTCAATAATAACAAGTACAATGCCCTCACTCTAACATCCTCTGAGTGGCATTCGAGGGCATACTCCAAACACGCACCTCTGTCAGGGATCCCACTTCTCTATACGATCCCTTACCTGTCGAGAATCCCAACCGAATAGTAGAACCCACTACTATGTGGAGTCCCTCCCCGACGGATATTATAAATAACACACTCCTTCAAGTCCAAATAGAGGAAGCCTTTGACCGCTTCCCAGTTGGAAATCCTACAGGGTCGCCCCATACGACACCTTGTACAACTGGGAGGACTGGAAAGAAGAGGAGTTATTTGCTCTGGAGGTCACGGGCACCCAGAACATTGAGGTCTTGATCAGATGGGATGATCACTTTTCCCTTGATCTTATCTCAAACTACCTCATGGCAAAAGAAAAGGCCCGACACAAAGGGAAGTCACAATCTAGACACAATGCTCCATCACCAAGCAACCACTCTGAGCCAGACTCTTACGATGATGATGAGGCCTTACAGGCAGGCCTTCGGATAAGCTGAGAAGAGGCTAGGGAAGGAGAAATCCCCAACATCCAATCCCAACAGGGCCAGGGGACATCCTCTGAAAAACATCGGTCCCCGCCCCTGCAGCAGGAAGTAGCCCATGAAGAACAGAAATAGGAGTAATCAGTCCCTCCTGTCATCCATAAAGAACCTGCTACTTCTCCCCTACAGGAAGCTCATTCTGTACTGATGCATCTATCCAACAGACAAAAGAAGAATAAGAAGAAGAAGAAGAAGAAGAAGAAGACGCCACCCACGCCGTTCGCCAAGAGGAATCAGTCCCTCTTTGGAACAGGCGGAATCTGAAAGTCGATAGGAGAAATCAGTCCCTCCTATAGTTCCGACTACTGAAAATAAACCAAGGCCGGAAGAATCAATCCCTTATGTCTTCCAGACAGACACTGCAGCTCAACCTTCAAAAGCCCCTACTTCTGAACAGGTTGAATCTCCTATCTCTACAGGTTCCCACTCTGAATCTGATGATGGTTTCCTCCCTGACTACAGACAATAGAAACCCCATCACAATGTGGTTCTTCAACTGCTCGGAGAACCGTCAGACTCAAAGATTGCGTGCCCTGGCTCTCCGCGCATAGAGTCACGAATTGAGCAACTTCAAGCCATCGATCACCAGACTGTATTTCTGCAGGATGTCGTCAAGGTCATGTATTACATCGGAAAGGAGATAGACTGGATGTACGAAACATCTCATGACGAGTTCCCGAAGCTGAAAATGGCTATCAACAATGTGGAAGAGGCTTTTCGCCTCATGCCAACAGCACTGTGGCAAGCCCTTAACCAACTTAAGCATCATCAAGAGCAAATCCTTAAGCAAGAGCAAGAGAAGCTTCGGGTCACTGAAGAAAAGACTGTTTCCATCCTTGAATACATCGGCTCCAAACTAACTGACCACGATCACAAGATTGAAGATCTTACAGCAGTGGTATGGAGGCTGGTCGATAGTGTCAATGATCTAAAGACCTAATAGGCCAAATCAATGAAACTCCTTCGAGATATTCATGGCAAGTCTTGGATCTTGATGATGCCAAAAGGGAGAAGAGTCTAGAGAGGCTACCAGGAAGTGGAGGCTATAGAGAGAAAGAGTAGAGGCTGCATTAGAAGAAAAAGTCGTTACTGCCGTTAGACGACTGGCCGGACCTGGTCCAGGTCAAAGAGTGAAAGGAACAGGGTAACTGGTTCTCGACCTGAGTTCCAGGATCCCAATTTTCAATGGAAGAGTACATTATGAAAGCCTTATGAGATTTTGCTCCCAACTGATCGACAACCTACAACAACTAAATTAAAGGACTGCAAAAACAATGAACTGCTGAGATAATTTTATATGATCATCAGGGAGTCCGCCATGTTCAATAAATTCAAAATTCTATAGGATGCCACCAATGAGTTCTCGAGGCTGCTGGCAGAAGGAAAGCTTCCCTTACAGTTAAAGATGAAGTCTAATCACCAGAAGGGTGAACAGGTAACCTATTCGGAAAATTGGATCCTTGCCTACGATGCCTTTAATGAAGGATGAAACATCTACAGAGACTGAGGCAAAGACTCTTTAATCAACTGGTGGAAAGGAACGGATTATGATCCCTCTAGAAGGACTTGGAAACATTCACATTATAGGGACTAGATTCTATTAGTTATATGTTGTATTTTATCCTACTGTATGCTCATCGATGCAGTATTTATTTATCTTTCAAGCCATTTAATTTTCATTTATCAACAAAATTTTGGTTTCTTGAAAGATTACAGCTGGTAATCTACTTTTACTATTTTTACTATTTTGGTTACGATGTACTGATATATTCAACAAGTACAACTTATTAAATCCAAAAGCTGTAAGAACTTGTCTGTGAACAATTCATAGATTAAGTTGTATTCAATCTATATTATATTTTGTAAAATTATGTCTGTGCGCTAATTATAGGTTAAGTTGTAATATACGTAGTCTTGTAGGACTTTCATTTTAGATCTTGCCTGCGAGCAGTTCAAATTTTTAGACTAATTAGTGAAGACCAGATCTATCGACCAGAAGACTTGAAGACAGCCTCTCTGTATCTAGAAAAGATTTGGCATTATCAAAAAGGGGGAAATTGTTGGGATAAACACAGCCTGTTTTGAGAATCGCCATCGTACAACAAGAAGTCTTCAGAGTCAGCAATTCGCTAAAGTATGGAAGCTGCTAGAAAACTATGTATAGCATATCCATAAAACAAGAGATCTTCCTATAGATTCCGATGCTACAGAGCCTACATCTTCATACAACAGAAGTGAAGTGAGTTGGATACAATAATCTTGCTGTAAGAGTTTTACTTAGGAAAAGTAAAACACATCCAACAAGGCTGAAGAATAGCATTAAACTGCTGTGACATAAACTTTGTTTATTCATAAAGTATTGACGGTTAAAGTAGCATTTAATGCTGATGGGACAGTATTTAATACGGCCGAAAGAGATAACATTCTGAACGCGCTGATGAGCATTTAAGGCAATGTCAAAAAAATGTCTGAAGCATTAAATGCGAATCGACTTTAATTCAAACATTCTGCAGCTGCCAAACAAAGACATCTTAATCTCAACAACCGGTCAACGGCTACATTCATAATGGATCTATTTCCAAGGTTATAAATAGTCCCAAGCAAGAGGACATTGTTTACGAACTGAATGACTTAACTTCGCGATTACATCTGACAATCATCTCTGACAATCAAGCTAAAAAGAGCAGTATATTTCCTGATCATACAACATTATCAAAGCGAACAAATATATTCATTCCTCAACACAAACAGCACCGCATACAAAAATCGCTCGTCAAAGCATACAACTGCTTGAAATTTTTCTACCATTTTTACCGTTGAGATCAAACTTTAGCCCGGTGTGGACTAAGTCCTTGCTAGTTCCGACATGTGTGGGAAGAATAACATTGAAGATGAAGCTTCGATCTATGTGAGAAGAATCAAGTCGAAAGAGCTGAAGCCAATCTATGTTAACAGCCCAAGTTGTTGTCACTATATTAATGTGTATGAACGATACAGAGACAGGTTTAGTTAAAGTCACGTACTTGTACGTAGGGATTTTAATAAATATTTTACTCTTATATGGAGAACTAGTGGACATACAGGGGTTTACCTCGAACCACTTATATCTGTGTGTTATTTACATTTCATCCTTACTGTTTCCATTTGTAACTGTGATTTAAAGTATACATTGTGAAAACTATGTACGCATCAAGCAAATAGGAGAGTACCTAGTTGCTGTACTTACATCAACTCACTATTAGACTTCCGCTACGCATTAACTTCGTAAAACATACACCTTATTGTATTCTCCCTTTCGAAGCTGTTTACTATATACTATGTGGTCAACATGTTCAATTACCGGGGCATTTACAGTATATCCCTTCATGTAACGAACAACACTATTTTTTTTTGTGAAATGCAAAAAGAACTTTATAATTTTCCCCCCATACTTCTTCAAGCACTAACTCTGGTAAACACAACCCAAAATAAAAACAAAATGAGTTACCCCCTAATATCACCACATTATTTAAGTATCCTTCTTCATAAATTTTTCTAAATTTCAAGTATAGGAATATATATATATATATATATATATATATATATATATATATATATATATATGGAACAGAAAGTTTATTATGCGGCTACCAACAAAATATCCTTTAAGGCACAACGAGGAAACTAGAGAACTAATGATTTTGAGTTAGGCAAAGATAATATGAATGGTTAAACAAAATTTGCCTAAGATCATTTTCACTAATGGCATACACTATGTGATTTTGAATAAGATGCCAAGGAAAGTTCTAGAGTTCTACATCATGGATGAACCACTCAACTAAAATGGACGAATATAATGTATACGACAAGGCCCAAAAGCTCACCGGTTAAAATTTGAGATCTATTAAAAATTAATTTGAGTGAAAGATCCTTGGATTTTCTCAAAATAGTCCCTTGGTAGTTTGGATGTGGCATAAAAATTGGCGTAAAAGTTTTCATGATTGTATAAAGGTGAATTTTCACAAATTATGCCCGATATTCAATTTTTGAAATGCAAAGATTTAGTCGAGTAAAGCGCATTCCAAACTAAGCATAGAAATTCAAAAATTTACCCCCAAACTTATAACATTCATTGCCCTTAATGAAAATAGTATAATAAGATAGAGAAACTCCCGGGACTATTGATTTATCATGGAGTGGATGTGCCTTCATCTGGTGAAGGTGGTGGGGTGGTAGGCATAGCTGGAGAAATGAAAGGCTCGTCACAGTGACTGATCTGGTGCATCAATGTGCTTGGTGGTCTCGATGATAAGCATCTTGCGCTGCAAGTTGATGCTCTGACTGTCGATTAGCTCGTCGAGCCTCAACACGCATCTCTTGTTGCATGACCTTTAACAGTGACATCTCTCTCAACAAGATAAGCAGCCTGATCTTCCGGGATTTCCATCCGCAAATCTTCAATTGCCCACACCAAGGCCTGAGTATCGACGGGGGGAGTGTACTCTTTTCTTGAGTAGGTATATCTGTGTGAGGCAACTCTTCATTTGTACTGTCATGAGTGTTTGAAGCCGATACTATTTTGCCATGCTGAAGACAATGGTTGTCGGTGATAATAAATCATTTTCCCGAAGAATAGGGCGGTGCGCCACCCCATTAATCAAAGTGGCTAATATTTCTATGATTGATTGGGTGCAGGGGTGGGGGATTAGGCTCATCGTCCGATCAAGTTAGGCCTGACAAGCGGCAAAGCGCACAAATCAAAGAAGGGTGTTTTAAACCCACATTTGTGCCCCATGTGATGCACTGAAAGATTGACTGGCTCAAAATAGTTGCCATATAGAAGGCAAAGTCGCTCACAACTGCATATAGAAGCTAAGCTCAGGGAAGAAGAACAGTGCGAGGCTGTGAGCTCGGAACGATACGTGTACAGATAAAGTGCATCCAAGATTTTCCATATTTACTTAATGCCGAATACTTGAATAAATAAGATGTTGAACCAACCACTCTTGTATTCAATTGAGTTCCTGGTTGAGCTATGGCTGTGATAATTTCATCTCTAGTTACGATATCCATCAGTGCCTCATATGTGGTGTTATCAACCTGTGGTAAGCCAAGCATTCGTCTTAAGCTTCATGTAGAGAAATCAACGTTTATTCCATGGACCATGACTTGGGTGTATGTAGGATCTATGCTTTGTATAGATCGATTTACTTGTAAGCGTCATGAAGGGCATGTGTGTAGAATTTATATACAATAGAGATCACGACCGGCTGGTGGAGTAGTAAAAGCTTCCCATTGTTGTTTATTAATCATGTCGAGTCACTCACCATCTTCGGCCAAAGGAGTAAAAACGCTCTAAAAAATGATGGGTCGGTTTCGTACTCGGTTTAGATATAAATTATGAAATTATTCATTGGCAAAGTGATCGTTGAATTGTTGGTGTGACATTATCATTTTCTGCGGTAGAGGCGCGAGTGTGAGAGCGTGTTTTTCGTGATGATGAATCTCAAGTTGAACCACTTCTTGTCTTTGCCATAATGCCTAAAAGTTTTTTTCTGATGTTAACACAAGGATTAAGTTCATATATTAGGGCATCCCAAATTTGATGTTCCTATCAAAATTATGAAGGTCAACCCAACTGCCAGGATAGAAGGCCAACCTCATGCAGAAATAATTGAAAAATAATGGGAACAGTGGACAACCGTTGATCGCAACCATCCAAATTTTGACAACATCGCCAAGAATTCGCTATTTGTCACTCTCGACAAAGGCACATTCTCAAAGGTATAGAGTTGTAAGAGAAGCAAAGAAATCTGGAAAAAACTCAAGATAGTTTCTGAGGGAACTGAGCTCTCAAAATAAAATAAAATTTCAAAACTCACTCACCAATTTAAATCTTCTAAAATGAAAACAATTGAACACTTGAGGAACTTGATCTCGGATTTATCGATATTGTTGGTGAACTCGAAGCTTTGGGCAAAGTGTACATCTAAAAGGAGAAAAATTTCAAATTCCTAGATCACTCCTTGCCCATTGGGACATTAAGACCACAGCTCTGTGTGTGTCTTGCAATCTTAATGATATATCTAATCTGACCTCTTCTCTGACCTATAAGCCTTTAACTATGACATTGACAGAAGAGATAAGGCTGAAGAGTCCCCTACGAAGACTATAGCACTGGCCGTTGTATCTGACAGGAGACACTGTTGTGCCCCCAACATATCCAAAGCCGCTGACAGCGATGATGACATCCTCTCACAAGATAAATTGGCCGTGCTTATATACAAATTTTGGAAATTCATTAAGAAATCCGAAAAGGCTCCCTACAAGACTAAACCCTTCCATCTTCTGGAGTATCTAATCAATGTTATAATTGCATGAAACTAGGACACTATGCAAATAGATGTCCTCATCCTAAGATACAGAAGCTGCCAGAGGCTGAGCAACAGGAGAAGGATGAGAAAATATGTGTCTGGAGAAATAAGCTTAAGGCAGTGATTGGGGAATCAGAAGGCACGTCCACACCAATCAAAACAGAGGAATGCCTATAGGCTGTCACTGATAGTGACTCCTCTGATGATGACATTGAAGATAAAGCCTATGTGTGCTTTATGGTAAAGGAAAAGGATGATGACAGTGATGATGAGGTAAGCTCAACCTCATGCATCACATACCTTTAAAAACATGATGAATGAGTTTTGAACCATTCAAAAAGCCCATGAGATGCTTAAACAATAAAACCTACAGCTCTGTCTCTCTTTCTAATGTAGAGCTGAAGGATGAAAATGACCTGCTGAAAAATGATTATGAAAATGTCTTTAGATTGCGAAAATAGCAATGTCACTCATGAAAAACTGGCTCAGGATTTGCTATGGGAACATCCAGTGCTTCTTTCATAGGAACGGCTTCTGATGGGTGGAATACTGCAGGGGTTGGTACAGTAGGAGGAGCTACCTCAGTGACAACTGTAATCGGTTGAGGTGGTGTAGGAACAGCTTATGACTTTGAAGATTCCTTCTTAGTCTTTTGCTTCTTCTTCTTCGCAATAGTTGTGAGTGAGCTGCTATCGGGAATCGCTTTTTCTTGCTTACAGGCCTCTTCTTCTTATCGCGGTTACTATCTTTTACATTGGAAGAGTGATCACTGACATCCCTTGGATCACCCGAGATTGGCATAGAGTTTGGGTCCATCCTATGAGCAATCGGCATAGACTTGTCATACAGTGTGGGTTTGGAACCACCCAAGAACTTCCCAACAAGAATTTTCTTTGTCGTAAATGACTGTTGGATGCTACAGCTCCTCAGACTGTAGTTCAACATTAGACCAAAAGATTTCCTTGAAATTTATGGCTTGGGGGCCTCCTCCTATAGACGCTTCAAAACTACCTGGAACCATTTCACCTTCTCTCCACTCATAATAGCCACCATCATTCTGAACCTTAAGTTCTTGCATGTTTCAAAAGCTCCGGTTCGATTCTCTATGATCTGGCAGTAGAACTCGTGCAAATAGAAGTAAGGAAGAGCAAAAATCTTCTTATGGAAAGAGGGGTGAATGTATGTCGTGTTGGGATTTCTAGTGAATAGATTCCAGTATACTTTAACCATACTATCAGACCCAAAGGTCTCCAATCCTCCAATGAAAGACCGTCAGAGGACAACTTATACATTTTGTCCAGAAGTTCCCTGGTTATTGAGATCCCTTCTCTTGTATGGTGCTTACAATGGCAGTTAACAGATAACCCTTTTTATTAGATGTGTAGTTGAAGTCAGCATCCAGATAAAATTCCTCCACGGTCGATTCATCATAGTTTTCTAGGTGTAGGCTACACAGTTTGTAAAGACCTTGTCGCTTGACATGGGAAATCACCAGATTTATCATGGCCATATATTCTTCCTCAGAGGTGATGCATTCTTGCAGCACATGGCAGGCGAAGCTTCTTCTGTCGATGATACTTTGCTTCTTTTTCACGGACAAAGACGAAGTTTGTGAAGAAGTCACTTTTGCAGATAGATAGATGAAAAGTAAGAAGTAAAAACTTGGCAGAACAAGTTATAAGTATTTAGGATGTATATTGTAGGCTCGTTTAATTTACAAAAAGCATAAAGAGTCTATTGATCAGCATACTGGCCCTTTTATAGTGTGAAGAAAGGCTAGATTACAGTGAATGGTCAGATTAAGGGATGAGAACCATTTTTGAATAGACGTACATGATGAATCCGGATGTAACCGATACATTAATCCATCAGTTTTTGAATTTAATGCCCGGTCCCACCTCTGACACATTACAGCCTCAACTATTGCACGTTCAGGCGGTTCGAATTTTAATGTCATAAATTTTAAGGTCTTAAAGTCCATATGTCGTTTCAGTATGGGAAGTTAAATCGTTTTAAATTCGGACGATGCACGTGGATTAAAACTTGTTTTGAAAATGTTAAGTGTATGGAATTTTATACAGTTAAAATATTAATTGATATCCTACAGTATTTGTGCTGTATCCCCAAAAGTACATGATATAGAGCGCCTAGCTACTCGATACGAAGAGCAACTACTAGACCAAGCTAAAGGAAACCGACGTAGGGACTTGTAAATGGAGGACGATGCATGTAATATTGTTTGATTTAAGTTTGGCCTGCAACAAAGTCAAAAATGGAAGGTAAACTCTATTGGTTGCGAAGTCAACAATCCTTCCAGCTGCCTTTTTCCATCAACCATCTTTTTCCTTATTTGTTTTCCAACTTGTTTTCATGTGTTTCCATGTGTGTCAAACTTTGTGGTTTTTACTTTCCCATTGTATTTCCATGTATTTGTCTTGTGTTTACATCATGTATTCCCACCTAGTTGATCTATATATATAGATCATTAGGTTCTGCTTGTTAAGCATTCAATTTTTCTTTCAATACAATTCAGTTTCTATCATTGATATTAGTTCTTGTTATTCAAGACTACTTATCTTTTATCAGTTTATGCTGGTAAACTGATCCCCTATTTGGGTCCGACGCTAGTCGATCCATTCCACACATAATCCTACTGCGTCAGTCTGTACTAGAGAAGAAACTTACCAGTCTCTTCACCTTCAAGATGGCAGAACAACTGCCACCACCACCACCCCTCATGAGAGCAGATATTGATGGGTTAACAACGGCCTTTTCCGCGTCCCTCAACACACTGATAGCCGTATTCACCAAGAAGCTTAACGCCAACAACAACAACCGCCCAAGACTAGATAGGTACGAGGGTCGTCATCAACCCCAACCCAGTGGCCGACGCCACCCGATCACCAGTTCTAGTTCCGACTCCGAGTCCGACCGAGATGAAGAACCACCCCAGAAAGACCACGATTATCGAATGAAGTCCGACATTCCATACTTCTATGGGAACATGGGTGTTGAAGAATTTTTAGATTGGCAAATCGAGGTCGACCACTTCCTCGACATCATGGAGATTCCAGTGCACAAACAAGTAAAGATGGTTGCTTTCCGTCTGAAAAGCACCACAACCGTATGGTGGGATAAGTTTATAGCCCAACGGCAATGACAATAGAAAGGTCCAGTACGTTCATGGAGAAGAGTAAAACTACTTATCGCCGAACGATTCCTACCAGAATAGTACGAGCAAATCTTGTACAAGATGTACTGGGATTGCTCCGAAGGATCAAGGACCATGGCCAAATACACCACTGATTTCATTCGCCTTTCCGAACGGAACGAAATCGGCAAAACCAAAGGCCAAAGATTTGGACGCTATATCAACGGCCTCAAGAGTTCGATACAAGACAAGATCAGACTTCAAACCATTTGGACGGTAACGAAAGCATCAAGCTTAGCCATGAAGGCCCAGCTTATGGACAAGACCACTTGTACCTCATCCTATCGCCGATACAACACACTGACTCCCACCGAAGCCACTAGTTCCGCCACTGATAAAGGAAAGGGTATCGTGCCTACTCCATCGACGTGCGACACCAATCCACCACGAAACCCTACCGAGTTCCAAAGCAAAACTAAACCACCAAAATCGTCCAACGTTTACGTCCGACCAACAAGGTCTCAATGTTAACGTTGTGGCCAACCAGGCCATAGATCCAACGAAAGTACCAACCGAAGGACATTCAGTTTCGTAGATGAACAAGGAAGCAAAGAGTAAGATGATTATAATGAAGTTGACTTCGCGGAAGAAGAATCTGAAGAAAAGGTAGACATCGTACTCCAACGGGTCCTCCTCTATCCAGAAGAAGAAGGCCAAATAAAGAACCTTTTTCACACTTATTGCTCCATCAACAAGATGTTGGAACGAGATCGGAATATGCGCCATGTTACGGAAGCATAAATTAAATGAGCGGAAATTAAACGACACAAGATTTATAGAGGTTCGGTTATAAATGAGCCTACGTCCTTTCTCGGTATCTTTTTCTATAGGTTCAAGATAAAAACCTCTGCACCTCTCTTCTATCGGTAGAGGGATAACCATTACAATCACGTCTTCTATTAGTCCGTGATAAACCACTCGTACTTGTCTTTACGTCGGTCCAAGTTAAACCGTTTTCCTTTTCATAGGACAAGGAATCAACCTCTCTAGCTTTCTATCGGTACTAGATAAACCTCACGAAGATAGCGATTGCGATTCTAATAATGCCGGATCCTTGATCCTAATAACACTGAATCCAATCGTTGTAACACCCCCAAACTAGGCGAATATTACAGTGCCGTGGACCCCCGACTACGACCCACTAGGCGAAAGAAAATTAATGAATTGAGTGATATAATTGTAGTACCGAACCACAGTATATCATTAATTACTCCGATGAGGAGTTTCAAGTACAACACACCCAAGATAATACAGAATACATGTATATTTTATATGAAGATAAAATATACAACACTGAATGAAATGAATATCCAAACGGAAGTCTGCAGCGGAAATAAAATAAAGAAAACACGAGTGAATGAAAAGGACTAGGGCCCCCTACTAGTATCACTGGGACTCCTCGCCGTCAACGTTCTCTTCCCGTGCCTTAGCCTTGCCATGACCTGAAAACAACATCCCCCAACGGGGTCAGTTACACAGAACAACAATCCTCAAGAGTTGAATAAACACAATCATGATGTATCTTAATTATGAAATGATGCTGAAGAAAGGCATCATAGTACGCCCGTAATGGTATGTGCAAGTGCACAAGACGAGTGTCCGGACACACCCGTCCTTGTACCTAATTAGTCTCACGGAGGTACATTACCGTGTGCACAGTCCAATGTGTCGATGAACCCAACACATGACCATCACGTGCCCGACTAAAAATTCCACACATCCCCACCCGGCCACGGAATATGAACCCAGAAGGTCACATAGGCAAGGTAGGACCATGAAGAATAATAATGAATAACAATCCGACAAGGTCAAGAATGACTCACCGAGATGAAATGATAGTGAAACGAATGATAGCTCAATGAAATGATTGGAACGTCGTTCCTCGTGAATGAAGTGATTAATTGACAATTTCAAGTCTCAATACGGTTAACACGTTATGAATGAATTATGATTATGAATGAACAACAACGAAAGGAATGAATATCCTTTTAACCGAGTAAGAATTAACTTACACAACCGGTGAAGAATGTCCTTCCTCGAACAAACGTCCTACAATGAGATGTCAGTCGCTCGAACAACCTTGAATGACAATTACTAACAAACGCTTAATATACGTATCAAACACGATTATAACCAACTCAAATGTCGATACAACAATATCCAAACTCATTGAGGCATTCTAACGAATACTTAGCAAACATACGTCCTTTGATAATATCCAAACCCGAATATATCGAAACCAAACTCCAAAATGAGTAGTTCAAACCAACAAAACACCTTCAATGATATCAATAATCCCTTAGGAATCCACAACTCGAGTTAACGACAACATCTAATCGAAAACCCCCAAATATCAAAGTCAACTGTAATGAGTTCTAGAATCAAACCCCAACAATTCATGAAATCCGAAATATATGCCATTAAATCCGTAGGAATACATTTATCCAAGGTAGATAATTCATATCTAACATATTCCAACAACAATCCAAGCTTACACGAAGAAATCGGAAGGAAAAATGCCCAAAATCCGAACTTCTAGATCCAAGAGATTAATACCTTGATTAGATGTGATGGGGATGATGAAATGATGATTAATCCGAATGATAAGCTTGAAGATGGTGATTTGTGGATTCAGCTCAAAGAAAACTCTCCAAATCGCCCGGAATCGCACAAAACCGCCGAAGGAATGAAGTGAGATGATGAAATGACGAAATGGACTGCATTGTCCAATATATACTGTCCCCAGATTAGCGTGCGCTAGCTCTTGTGCGTAGCGTGCACTAAAGGGTGTGCTAGGTAGTCCGGTACCCTCTGCTCGCAACGGTAGCGTGCGCTACGTACCTTTTGTAGCGTGGGCTACAACCATATACTTAGCGTGCGTTAACACAAAATATTAGCATGCGCTAATGAATTATCTGATGCCCAGTACTGGAGTCCAAAACCTCCTGTTCTCTGATTTGATAGGGATAGCGCGCGCTTCACACAAAATTCATCGTGCGCTATAGACACCGATTAGCGTACGCTAATTTACTCGTAGCATGCGCTAGGAATTATTCCAATTCAGTCCAGTAGCCACTGGACTCTGCCTGATCCGACCTTAGCGCGCGTTACACTGACTGCATAGCATGCGCTACTCCGACCTACCAGCGCGCGCTACTTACTATTCGTAGCGTGCGCTACTTACAACCCAACTGCAGTCCAGTGCCTTCTGGACTACCTGCTTGAAACACACAAGCGTGCGCTAGTGTTGAGAGATAGCGTGTTCTACCTGAACTCAATTATCGCGCACTAAAGAGAGTACGTAGCGTGCGCTACTCCTCACACACAGCACACTATGAAGATGACAACGATGATAAGCACGACACGATTCTCCAACTAGATTGATGATGAATGACGATTGATACACGATATAATTACTCTGAACGGTGAATACAATGATTGAATGTGAGTGACAAATGATCATTAATGAGTAAAAATTACTGAGTGACAATTACTGAACGATAAATACTGAATGATAATGACTGAATTACAACCGCGTATTACATACACCCCCCTTAAAAGAGTTTCGTCCCCAAAACTAAGGGTCAAACAACTCGGGATAACTCTCCCGCATACTATCCTCGGTTTCCCAAGTAGCTTCTTCGACTCCGTGTCTAGACCACTGAATTTTAACCAAAGGAATCGTCTTGTTCCTCAACTGTTTGATTTGCCGCTCTAAGACTCGTATAGGATGCTCCTCATATGAATGATCATCAGCGATCTCGATTTTGTCGAACTGAAGTATGTGACTCGGGTCGGCAACATACTTCCATAACTAAGAGACGTGAAAAACATTATGAATTCATCTCAACGCCAGAGGTAAGGCCAATCGATAAGCTAGCTCCCCTACTCGATCCAAAATCTTAAATGGTCCAATGAATCTCAGACTCAACTTTCCTCATTTCCCGAAACGGAAGATACCCCGACTCGAGGATACCTTGACCAAAACGTGGTCACCTGTCTCGAACTCTAATGGTCGACGACGATTATCTGCATAAGATTTCTGTCGACTATGAGCGGTCAACAAACGACTCCTGATCAAAGCTACCTTTTCACGGGCGGCAATAAGCATATCAGGCTCAGTGCCGATTGATTCTGATAAGTCATCCCAACACAAAGGAGATCGACAACGACGACCGTACAAGGCCTCGTAAGGTGCCATCTTAATCGAAGCATGCCAACTCTTATTGTACGTGAACTCGATAAACGGTAGTTGGGCTTCCCAATCATCTTTCCAATCGAGAACACATGCCCTCAACATGTCCTCTAAAGTCTGAATTGTCATTTCTCATTGTCCATCGTACTGAGGATGAAAAGTTGTACTGAGATTAAGCTGAGTTCCCGTAGCACGATGAACTGATTTCCAAAAATGAGACACGAATCGTCTGTCATGATCGGAAACAATACTTTTAGGAGTACCATGCAGTCTCACTATCTCTTTGATGAACAACTGGGCCAGTCTCTCGGGACCCCACATATCCTTAATCTCAAGGAAATGAGCCGACTTAGTTAGACGATCCACAATTACCCAAATTGTATTCATGCCACGACGACTCGTCGGCAAACTCGTGATGAAGTATATTGAAATATCTTCCCAGTTCCACTCTGTAATAGGGAGAGGTTTCAGCATACTCGCCGGTCGCTGATGTTCTATCTTGACTTGCTGACAGGTTAAGCATCTCGAAACAAATTCTGCGACTTCTCGCTTCATATTACTCCACCAGTAATTTTGTTTCAAGTCTTTGTACATCTTGCTAGACCCCGGATGAACGGAATAAGGGGTAGCATGAGCTTCTCTCAAAATCGAGTTTTTCAACTCGTCATTCGCCGGTACGCACAACCGATTCTTAAATCATAAAAGTTCATCCTCGTGGACCACAAACCCAAGGGCTTTCCCCTGAGTCACATCATCTTGAATGCGTAACAAAAATGGGTCTGAACCCTGATTCGCCCTGATCGCCTCCTCAAGTAGCGATGAAATCTCCAACGTATAAAGTTGCCCTTGTACTCGCTGTAACCAGACCTCGATCTCGGGTCTCAGAAATTCCTGCTGAAGTTCCTTCTGAACTGTTAATCGAGCAAGCATCTGCTCCTGAACGGACTTACGACTCAAGGCGTCGGCGACAACATTCGCCTTACCCGGGTTGTAAAATATCTCAATATCATAATCTTTGATTAGTTAGAACCACCGTCTATGTCGCATATTTAACTCCTTCTGAGTAAATATATACTTTAAACTCTTATGCTCGGTGAATATCTGACAGGTAACGCCATAAAGAAATGACGCCAAATCTTCAATGCGAAGACCACGGCTGCTAGCTCCAGGTCATGGGTTGGATAATTAACCTCGTAAGGTGTCAATTGCCGTGAAGCATAAGTAATAACTTTCCCGTTCTGCATTAGTACACATCCGAGACACTATCCGGACGCATCGCTATAAACCACAAATCCTTCCGTCCCTTGCGGTAAAGAAAGGACAGATGCTGAAATTAACCGGCTCTTGAGTTCCTCAAAACTCAGTTGACATGCGTCGGACCACGTGTATTTCTTATCTTTCCTTAAAAGGTTCGTCATGGGTTGAGCGATTTTAGAAAATCCTTCCACAAATCGCCGATAATATCCAGCTAATCCGAGGAAACTTTAGATTTCCTTAACATTCTTCGGAGGTTGCCAATCTCGGATAGCCTCCGTCTATTGAGGGTCGACACGAACTCTGTCTGATGAAATTACATGTACGATAAATGTCACTTCGGACATCCAGAACTCACATTTAGAAAATTTTCCATAAAGTTGCTCTCGTCTCAACACGTCGAGCACCTGATGAAGGTGAAACTCGTGCTCCTCCCGGTCACGAGAATAAATTAAAATGTCATACATGAAGACAACCACGAACTGATCCAAATAGTCGATGAAAACCCGATTCATTAACTCCATGAATACCGCAGGTGCATTAGTTAACCCAAACGGCATTACCACAAACTCATAATGACCATAGCGTGTTCGGAACACCGTCCTTGCGATATCCGACTCTCGAATTTGCAACTGATGATATCCAGATCTTAAGTCGATCTTGGAAAATACTGAAGCTCCCTGAAGTTGATCCAAAAGATCATCGATATGAGGTAAAGGATATTTATTCTTGATCGTCACCCAGTTCAATTCCCGGTAATCAATACACAAGCGGAACGAACCATCCTTCTTCTTGACAAATAACACTGGTGCTCCCCACGGGGACCCACTCGGTCGAATATAACCCTTCTCGGTAAAATCCTCTAATTGATTCTTCAACTCCTGCATTTCGGTCGGGGCCATATGGTACGGTGCCTTTGATATTGGGGACGTACCGGGCTCTAACTAAATCGTGAATTCCATATCTCTCTGTGGAGGCAAACCAAGTAACTCGTTTGGAAATACATCGGCATATTCTCTCACTACAGGAATATCCGTCAACATTACTGATGGTTTCTCGGTCTTGGTCATATAGCACCAATAACCGACACACCCCTGACTGAGTAATTTCACTGCTTTCATCAAGTTGATGACCCTCCCGGAACAGCCGGGATTACCTCCCTGAAATAGACATTCAACCCCATCGTCTGAAATGATAGTGACCATATGCTTACGGACACTAATGACGGCATCGTGACGATCCATCTAATCAATACCCAGGATGACGTCGTCCCTCGGTAAATCTACCACGATTAGGTCTGATAACCAATCACGGCCATGAAGCTGAATCAGACAATACATAATCTCACGATTCCCGATAATTCTTCTACCATCAGGTAGACCAATGACATAATGCTCACAACTAGTAGCACTACCCAGACGTAGTCTACTCAAACATGACTCGGAAATAAATGAATGCGATGCACCAGTATCAAAAAGGGTACACACAGGTTGAGATATAATATCGAGTGTACCTGAGATCATCCGGGCCTCTGGATCTTCGGTATTCTTCATCTCATAAATTCGGGGCTTGCCGGCCCCCAAACCGGACGCTCCCGTCTCATAGCTCTTGGCTCCGTATTTATTTGCTCCTGTCGTCTTGAACGACGCGGACTCAGTGCCCTGATTCTACACCGCTGAATGTCTCGGGGCCTGAGATGATGCCGGAGTAGGTTTAGAGTCTCTTTGGCAAAAACGGGCCTTATGCCCAGCAATCCCACAGTTATGGCACGTGACAGTCTGCCACGGACACTTGGTGTTGAAATGACCCTGTTATTCGCAGTTGAAACAGGTGATAGCCGAACTGGCCGCTCGGGACTGAGATTCCGCAGGTCTAGGCGCCATAGGGGGTCGCTCAGAAAAAGTAGAGCCCGCACGAGGTTTCTTGAAAGTGGCCTGACTGCCTTCAGGCTGATTACGATTTTTAGACTTCTTGCCAGCAGATGAAGGTTGTTGCTAAGCAATCTCCTTATCAGTAAGCTCATAAGTAAGAGCCTTCTCAATGAACTTGGCCAGAGTGGTGCAATTGTGATTAATCAAGTGCATCCGCATACGAGGATTCAACCTCTTTCTGAAATATTTGATCTTGTCCGCTTCAGAGTAAATAATGGACGAGGCGAAAGGAAGTAGCTCCTGAAATTTCTCGGCAATGGCTAGAACATCATCGTACGCTGAGAGGTCGGGAGTGAGTAATTCTGACAACTTGGCCTCCCTAAGTGGGGCCGGATAATACCTCTCCATCATGAGAGTCTTGAATTGATCCCAAGTGGAAAGTCATATGATAATTATATATCTCGCATGAATATCACATTATGACTACGTTATGAAATGATGGAAATGAGCATACGCGCTCAAACATAATGATTACATGAATGATCAACTGAAGTGATGTGATTATCAGATTAAATTATTGAAATGATTATCTTGAACAAGTTAACAAGATTAATGATATGATCCTCAAGATCAACAACTGAACAATGAAATGAACTGAGTGATTAATGAATTAACATGATCGACTTGATCAAAAATGAAAATGATGAATGAGGATTGTTGACTGTTGAATGATAAATGAGTGATTCTTATTGCCAGAAATTATACCATGGCATCAGAAATCTTACTGTTCTTTGGTCTGAGGGGCTCGGCTCTTGCACAGGTCACACGTGACGCGAAAGTCCAATGATACTAGTCTGATGAACGATGATTTCAAATGGGACATGACTCGGAAGGTAGTAATCAAAACCACGCTCTGATACCAACTCTGTAACACCCCCAAACTAGGCGAATATTACAGTGCCAAGGACCCCCGATTGGGACCCACTAGGCGAAAGAAAATTAATGAATTGAGTGATATAATTATAGTACCGAACCACAGTATATCATTAATTACTCCGATGAGGAGTTTCAAGTACAACACACCCAAGATAATAGAAAATACATATATATTTTATATGAAGATAAAATATACAACACTGAATGAAATGAATATCCAAATGGAAGTCTGCAGCGGAAATAAAATAAAGAAAACATGAGTGAATGAAAAGGACTGGGGGCCCCAACTAGTATCACTGGGACTACTCGCCGTCAATGTTCTCTTCCCATGCCTTAGCCTTGCCATGACCCGAAAACAACATCCCCCAACGGGGTCAGTTACACAGAACAACAATCCTCAAGAGTTGAATAAACACAATCATGATGTATCTTAATTATGAAATGACGCTGAATAAAGGCATCATAGTACGCCCGTAATTGTATGTGTAAGTGCACAAGACGAGTGTCCATACACACCCGTCCTTGTACCTAATTAGTCTCACGGAGGTACATTACCGTGTGCACAGTCCAATGTGTCGGTGAACCCAATACATGACCATCACGTGCTCGACTAAAAATTCCACACATCCCCACCCGGCCACTAAATATGAACCCAGAAGGTCACATGGGCAAGGAATGACCATGAAGAATAATAATGAATAACAATCCGACAAGGTCAAGAATGACTCACCGAGATGAAATGATAGTGAAACGAGCGATAGCTCAATGAAATGATTGGAACCGTCGTTCCTCATGAATGAAGTGATTAATTGACAATTTCAAGTCACAATACGGTTAACACATTATGAATAAATTATGATTATGAATGAACAACAACGAAAGGAATGAATATCCTATTAACCGAGTAAGAATTAACTTACACAACCGGTGAAGAATGTCCTTCCTCGAACCAACGTCCTACAATGAGATGTCGGTCACTCGAACAACCTTGAATGACAATTACCAACAAACGCTCAATATACGTATCAAACACGATTATAACCAACTCAAATGTCGATACAACAATATCCAAACTCATTGAGGCATTCTAACGAATACTTAGCAAACATACATCCTTTGATAATATCCAAACCCGGATATATCGAAACCAAACTCCAAAATGAGTAGTTCAAACCAACAAAACACCTTCAATGATATCAATATTCCCTTAGGAATCCACAACTCGAGTTAACGACAACATCTAATCGAAAACCCCCAAATATCAAAGTCAACTCTAATGAGTTCTTGAATCAAACCCCAACAATTCATGAAATCCGAAATATATGCCATTACATCCGTAGGAATACATTTATCCAAGGTAGATAATTCATATCTAACATATTCCAACAACAATCCAAGCTTACACGAAGAAATCGGAAGGAAAAATGCCCAAAATCCGAAATTCTAGATCCACAAGATTAATACCTTGGTTAGATGTGATGGGGATGATGAAATGATGATTAATCCAAATGATAAGTTTGAAGATGGTGATTTGTGGATTCAGCTCGAAGAAAACTCTCCAAATCGCCCAGAATCGCCCAAAACCGCCGAAGGAATGAAGTGAGATGATGAAATGACGAAATTGACTGCACTGTCCAATATATACTATCCCCAGATTGGCGTGCGCTAGATCTTGTGCGTAGCATGTGCTAACGGGTGTGATGGGTAGTCCAGTGCCCTCTGCTCGCAACGGCAGCGTGCGCTACGTGCCTTTTGTAGCATGCGCTACAACCATATACTTAGCGTGCGTTAACACAAAATGTTAGCATACGCTAAGGAATTATCTGATGCCCAGTACTGGAGTCCAGAACCTCCTGTTCTCTGATCTGATCGGGTTAGCGCGCGCTACACACAAAATTCAGCGTGCGCTACATACACCGATTAGCATACGCTAATTTACTCGTAGCGTGCGCTAGGAATTATTCCAATTCAGTCCAGTAGCCACTGGACTCTGCCTGATCCGATCTTAGCGCGCGCTACACCGACTGCATAGCGTGCGCTACTCCGACCTACTAGCGCGCCACTTACCATTCGTAGCGTGCACTACTTACAACTCAACTGCAGTCCAGTGCCTTCTGGACTGCCTGCTTGAAACAGACTAGCGTGTGCTAGTGTTGAGAGGTAGCGTGCGCTACCCGAAGTCAATTAGCGCGCGCTAAAGTGAGTACGTAGCGTGCGCTACTCCTCACACACAGCACACTATGAAGATGACAACGATGATAAACACGGCACGATTCTCCAACTAGATTGATGATGAATGACGATTGATACACGATATAATTACTCTGAACGGTGAATACAATCTAAGGTTGATTATCCGTATGATTAACGTTGCCATATTGATCATAAACTTGTAGTTGATATCACTTTTGTTATAAGGACTTTAGAAAGAATCATCTTAGGTTGTATATTTTCATTGGGATTGTTAGTTCACCTTTAAGATGAAGTCTGAATGTAATAATGGTAATGGAATCCAGTGCATCAACCTGAGATCACCGAACTTCAAATGAGAACGATAATCGAGATTGAATATAAGAGTTGTGATGATATTCATTTCCTTGAATTCAAAGATGTTTGAATCCGTAAGATTATTCATAAGTTTATGATATGTAGACGAGTAACGTACGTAAATCACTAAGGAGTTCGTACGTTTCATCACCGTTAGAACAGTCATCTGCCCAGAAATGAAACTGCCATGCACGCTTAGCGTACGCTAAGCTATGTAGATTAACATACGCTATCGGGATTAGTTAACGTACGCAACGTTTGGTACGTAACATACGTTAAAATCATCATAGAAATCAGTCGGTTGATCAGAGAGGGACTGCAGATACTTATATAGTGTACGCTAGGCTTTGTTCTTTACGTGCACTAACGAGTAGCCTTAACGTATGCTACATAGGATACGTAGCGTGCCTTAAGCAAGCCAGACAGATTACATTTTAAGAACTTTCGACCGTAATTTGGATTGCTAGATGTTCGTTCGACTTGAGATGAATTTTATATTATTTCTTTTGTTAAGGTTTGAGCTTAGAAACATGATTGATCGAAGGGGACGACATTCGAGCATTTTGATATTCGTGGAAGCTTAATTCTTGTTATCGAACCGAGGAAAGTACTTTAATTAGAATTGTTTATATCATGTCAGTAATATTGTGATTGTATTTATGTACATGTGTTGTGATTAAATGTCCACCATGCGTTGATCCGACGGGAATCATCATGGGAATGTATAGCTGTGTGCGCTGGATCGTTGGACAGGTAGTTCCACCATGCGTTGGTCCGACGGGATCATCATGGGAATCTATAGCTGTGTGCGCTGGAATGTTGGAATACCAACAGTATGTTGAGATTGTTATGATGTGATATGTGGTGTTGTTATTTCTCGTTGGAGAAACTTGTTATGATGATTGTTGATTATATCACTGTTGTATGATTATTGTACTTGTACTAGCATCGTTGTGCTAACCCCTTTGGGGGTGAACATTTGTTTATGTTCAGGATCCAGGAGAGCGGGGAAACAACCAGTAGAGCTGCATGACGACGAGGGTGCAGAGTGATGTTCCGGCCGGGTTTATTGTCTGTTGTTGGTTATTTTAATAAGTACTCGAGTACGTCGTAATTTGTGATGTTTGGATTTCAGTGATGTATTAATAATCTTCATTTGGATATTTGTATTCTCGGTATTGAACCAGAACTGTCGTATTTTATTTCAGTGATTTCGTAATTTAGTATCTATTATTGTCTTTTCATTTATTCAGCCTTGTAAATTCTTATGTAAAGGATTTACAGCGCTGTAATATTCCTGAATATATCGGGGGTGTTACAGAATATGGTATCGGAGATAAGATTATGGATATCTTGGCCATTGGGTTAAAATAGGGGTCATATATGTCTTTTAAGGTAACCGGCCGTGAATAACATCACTGTACTGCCTACGTCTTCATGCGAGCGGTGGTTGTAAGTTCCTAAACTCTATCTCGTTCTGTACATGTTGTATCTCTTTATACTCGAACATTAGAACAATATTGTTTCCTGTATATTGAGTATTTATGCTAACAGTATGTTGAGTGGCGGACGTGGACTTGGTCGCGGTCACACACGTGGACGAAGGAATGCTGAAAGAGAAGCTTCGCCTTCTAATCAGGCCAGTCACAGCTCAGGCGAGCCACAAAGATCCATTAATAATGAACCAGAACCTGTTGTACCCGAGATCATTCGTCAAGTGGTGAACCAGATGACTCAGTTCGCCCAGGTCGTGGACCGAATGCAGGTGGCAGTAGGGTTACAATAGGGAGATCGACAATAGGGTATCCCGGACATGGGAAATCGAGGTGACCGATGGTTGCAAGAGGTGGCGAAGATGCAGCCACCTAAATTCGAAGGCTTTTCTGAGACTCCCACATGGGACCATTGGTTGAAGGAATTGGAGAAAATTTTTGCCGGAATTAATTGTCCAGACAACCGGAGAGCCTCTATTCCTCAGTACTTTCTGATAGGGGAAGCATCCGAGTGGTGGGAAGCCATCCAGCCTGCAGATCATGATGTTGAATGGACAGAATTTAAATTGATGATGGAAGCTCAGTACTGCCCTCGTCCTGTGAGGGAAGCCAAAGTTCGGGAATTTTTCTCCACACAGCCGTCAGACGAACCCGTATCCCATACAATTAAGACATTTAACCAGCAGCTGGCATTTGTTCGACATTTGGTCAAAATAGATGCAGAAATGATGATCCATTTTGATATGAGAATGAAACTAGAAATCTAGAGGTACATGTCCGGTTTTGAATGTACCACTCTCCATCAATACCAGGATAAGGTGTTGGCGTATGAAATCAAGGAAGCAGCAATGGAGAAGTTGGCAGAGTCCAAGAAGCAGAAAGTCTCCGGTAGTTTCTCGGAGCACAAGAGTAGTGGGCCCCGCGAGACCCAGTCATCCTTTCATTCTTTAAATAAACCTCCGCACCCATCTAAGAGCGGAAAGAATTTCAGAACAGTGTCAGCCACGACGGATAGATCTAGGAGGTGCTTTAACTGTGGTCTCCCAGGCCACCTTTGGCGTGATTGTTTGCGTACTCCAGTTACATGTTTTGATTGCGGACAGGAAGGGCACCGTGCGACATTTTGCAAGGATGCCACCAAGTTCAATGGAACCCGTACAGCACAGACAGCTCAGAGAGAAGCCAGTATCTAACAGACGCAGCAAAGTGTTCAGATGCCTCAGAATTTTGGCCGCAGACGAGGCAGAGAACAGTGGGACCGAAAGGGTACATCGAGTGCCGGATCTGCTCCACCACGTCTGTACGAGATGAGGAGAACAGACGATCAGGATGCTGCTGTCGCATCAGGTACTGTTCAGATCCTTTCCCATCTAGTTAGCGTTTTATTCGATACAGGAGCTACGCATTCATTTATATCCTTGTCTTGTGTAAATCGTTTGAATATTTCTGGTTTTCATAATTGTGAACCTTATGTTGTGGGTTTACCGAGCAGAAAGAGGATTGTTGGAAACTTAGAAACTAAATATTTCTCTGTATCATTTGGAGGCATAGAGTGGCCCTCAAATATGATTGTGATAGAAATATGAGGAGAGGACCTGATACTCGGGGATGATTGGCTTAATCGATATGGAGCTATTGTAAACTACCGAAAGAGGAATATCTCGCTGATCACTGACAATGGTTCCGAAATACTGTTTGAAGGATGGAAACCAGGAAGCTCAGGGAAAATGATCAAGGCGATGAAAGCTGTCAAATTGTTGAAACATGGTTGTACTGGATACTGGTGCTATGCAATGAAGAAAGAAGACAAAATCGTGGAACTTTCATCCATTCCTGTTGTGAACGAATTTCCGGATATATTTCCTGACAAACTACCTGGACTACCTCCACGACGAGACGTGGAATTTACCATCGAACTAGAACCGGGAGCTGCACCAATTTCTAAGGCGCCGTATCGTATGGCACCTACTGAGATGTACGAACTGAAAAAGCAACTGGAGGAGTTACTCGACAAAGGCTATATCCATCCAAGCGTTTCGCCCTAGGGAGCACTAGTTCTTTTTGTCCGGAAGAAGGATGGATCGCTTCGACTGTGTATTAACTATAGAGAGCTGAACAAAATGATGATTAAGTACAAGTATCCGTTGCCACGGATTGATGATTTGTTTGACCAGTTACAAGGAGCAACAGTATTTTCTAAAATCTATCTGAGATCAGGATATCATCAGCTGATGATTAAGGAATCTGATGTTCCGCAATCAGCATTCAGAACTCGTTACGGACACTATGAGTTTGTAGTGATGCTGTTTGGACTCACTAATGCACTTGTTGTATTCATGCAATTGATAAACCGAGTGTTCATCGAATATTTGATTAAATTTGTGGTTGTGTTCATTGATGACATTCTGGTGTATTCTAAGAGCCCGGAAGAGCATGCACAGCATTTAAGGATGGTGTCAGACCTGTTGAGAAATGAACAACTGTACGCCAAGATTTCTAAGTGTGAATTCTGGCTGAAGGAATTGATGTTCCTCGTCCATGTAGTATCAACTGAAGGAGTCCGAGTAGATCCTCAGAAAATCGAAGCGGTTATGGATTGGAAGCCTCCAAAGAACGTGAAAGAAGTCCGGAGTTTCTTAGGATTTGCTGGGTATTATTGTCGGTTCGTGGAAGGGTTTTCCAAAATTTCCTGCCCACTTACTCGACTACTACAGAAAACTCAAAAGTTTGAGTGGAACGAGTTGTGTCAGAAAAGCTTTGATGAATTGAAGAGGAGATTGACGACAGCATCGATTTTAACACATCCACAGGGAACTGGAGCATTTATAGTTTACAGTGATGCTTCGAACCAAGGACTCGGATGCGTATTGATGCAGAACGATAAGGTGATCGCTTATGCATTACGACAGCTGAAGCCTTATGAAGTGAATTACCCAACGCATGATTTGGAGCTGGCAGCAGTAATTTTCGCTTTGAAAATCTGAAGACATTATCTGTACGGGACTAACTGTCAGATCTTCACTGATCATAAGAGTCTCAAATACATCTTCAATCAGAAAGAGTTGAACATGCGGCAAAGGAGATGGCTGGAGCTGATTAAAGGCTACGACTTGGAGATTCTTTATCATCCAGGCAAAGCAAATGTAGTGGACGATGCACTTTATCCGCAAGCCTATTTCTATTCAGATGCTGGAGACTCTGACCTCCAAGCTTAGCATTCAACGAGAGATGATTCGAGAAGGAATTGAAGTATGGTTACAAATCAGATAGATTACATTTTAAGAACTTCCTACCGTAATTTGGATTGTTAGATGTTCGTTCGACTTGAGATGAATTCTATATTATTTCTTTTGTTAAGGTTCGAGCTTAACAACATGATTGATCGAAGGGGACGACCTTCGAGCATTTTGATATTCGTGGAAGTTTTATTCTTGTTATCGAACCGAGGCAAGTACTTTAATTAGAATTGTTTATATCATGTCAGTAATATTGTGATTGTATTTATGTACATGTGTTGTCATTAAATGTCCACCATGCGTTGATCCGACGGGAATCATCATGGGAATCTATAGCTATGTGCGCTGGATCGTAGGACAGGTAGTTCCACCACGCATTGGTCCGACGGGATCATCATGGGAATCTATAGCTGTGTGCGCTGGATCGTTGGAATACCATCAGTATGTTGAGACTGTTATGTGTTGTTGTTATTTCTCGTTGGAGAAACTTGTTATGATGATTGTTGATTATATCATTGTTGTATGATTATTGTACTTATACTAGTATCGTTGTGCTAACCCCTTCTGGGGTGAACATTTGTTTATGTTCAGGATCCAGGAGAGCGGGGAAACAACCACTAGAGCTGCATGACGACAAGGGTGCAGAGTGATGTTCCGGCCGGGTTTATTTTCTGTTGTTGGTTATTTTAATAAGTACTCGAGTACGTCATAATTTGTGATGTTTGGATTTCAGTGATGTATTAATAATCTTCATTTGGATATTTGTATTCTCGGTATTGAACCAGAACTGTCGTATTTTATTTCAGTGATTTCATAATTTAGTATCTGTTATTATCTTTTCATTTATTCAGCCTTGTAAATTCTTATCTAAAGGATTTACGGCGCTGTAATATTCCTGAATATATCGGGGGTGTTACACTGGTGGCGGAGGATAGTCCCTTAGAACTTGTTCCAAATGTTCCGAGCAATCACCGCTTACTATCCGAGCCACCAGATCTTCCAAGATTTTTCCCTGCACCTTTATATGATCTTTTGATCCTGAATGGAATGAATAATATATAGGTCAGCTTTTGCATGAGCCCAGATTATTATAGGTAATGAACAGGGACGAGTGCAGGCAAGAAATATGAGATACAAAATCCAACTATGACACAAGCTGTAATAATTAAAAAGGAGATTAGTGTGTTTTCATGGGAGATCCTTTTATGATTACGTACAGAGGTGGGCTACATATTTTAAGTAAACTCTAAACTGATTTCTCCAAAATATATGGATTAAAACTACATTTCTGATAGCTGTCCTTCATAACAAAGTTGACTAGCCCCAAGACTGTACAAGACCCAATCCCCACCCACCACATCCCATGCATTTCGAAAAAGTGGATTAATGATCCCCTGTATTTTCTAATATAGCTGCTTTGACTTCTCTGTCAACAAGGATCACAAAAAGCACTCCCATAAGCATTCACATATCCAAAAATCTTACTCAAATGTCTACAGCTAATAAAAAGTACAAACAAACAATATTCACTAAAGAAACTTAAAAAACAAAATTGACGAGACATCCAAATATCGCCCCGTAAAGATTTTGCCTGAATCTTGAAGACACTGTAATTGGTAAACGAGAATGCTTCATAACTGTCTTTGCAACAAATCCTGTAGTTAAGACGGCTTTAGTCGGCTAAAATTAATCTGCTTCATATAAATGAAAGTGTTTGTTCTGAAATAACAGCTAAACAATACTCGTACAGATTCAACAATTAAAACAACCATGTAAAACATATACATGCGATCGTATGCACATTCTTCACATGTTTAGCTTAGACACCAACCTACAGCAAAAAAATTAACATTATCAGCATATCATAAAATGCCAAATGAAATATGAAAAAAGAAAAAGAAATAGAATAGCTTCGGCACCTTAGATATTATCTTGCTATCTACAACCACAGAAATGCTCGAGTCGAAGCTTCGTTTTTCTCAGAGTTCCAATTGGATATCTTGTCAAGAGATGTCGCTTTCATACATAAATGGCATTATCAGACAAAAATTACATATAATTGTCAAACCAAAAGACAAGAGATTCACATATAATAATCGTGAAAGGATGTTTAATTAGATTTTGTTAGATTCCCAAGCTTCATATTTGATGTTGTTGCTTATCTAGGAAATCACAACCAGTCGAACATGAGAAATGGACACACTTATTTTGACGTAAAATAGGACATGATTGTCACAATAGGTCGAAAATAGGACACTTATTTAAATGGGCACACTTCATATCTGATGTTGTTTACTAAATCATGCATAGTAGGGTATTTTGGGTGAAAAATGCTCTTTTGCTTAATTGGCAATGCAATTTTCATCAATGGACATTAGCATTTGAGACGTTCTTAGTACAGGATTACCATCATTGAATCATGAAAGATAGATTCAGATGAACATTAACATAAGGGGACACTGCTACATATGAGTTTTCGGTATTCAACTGTAACTCCAACAATGCACATATGCACATCAGTCATACGCCAGAACCATGTTATACATCTAAATTTCATAAATCTAAAACCAATTACAATTTGTTTTCCATAAAATTTAACATAGGCAATATCTCACATCCGTTACTAGCATTGTTTTTGCTAACCCCTTCAGGGGTGGACATTGTTTTGATGTTCAGGTAGCCGAGGAGCGGGGAAGCAACCACAGTACCGACAGGACGATGAAATGGCTCAGTGATGTGGTTGATGTTATTGTTATTGTGATTTGTCTACTTGGTCTATTTAGTACTCGAGTACGTCTATTTTAAAAATGTCTTTTCGATATGGTTGTATAAGTTAACTCATTTGATCGGTTGAATCAAATCTGTATTTGAACTTCAGTTGTACGTTTGGTTTATATTTACACTCCTTTTAAAATTTAGCCTTGTAAATCCTTACCTAAAGGGTTTACGGCGCTGTAATTATTCCGAATATCTCGGGGTGTTATAGGTCACGACACGGAGTCGAGGAGGCCACGTTGGAGACGGAGAGCAGCATGCAAGAGAGGTATCCCGAATTCTTTACCCCTTAGTTTCGAGGACGAAAATCCTTTTAAGGGGGGAGTATGTAATACCCGACGGAAATTCTTGCTTACTGTTGTATTATTCGGATAATTCAATACTGTTGTATTCTTGTTGTATTTGTTTAATGTTTATTAATGTTGGAATATATCATAATAGACTTAATAAAAACTATCACTCGCACTATGATTGAATTTTCAGCGTTGTATAGATAAGTGCATTTTTGGGCTAGTAATTTTGTACTTAACGTATGCTAACCCTTTAGCATAACGTACGTTATAGTGTGAGATTTATGTACGTAAGGAGGTGCCTTTTACGTACGTAATATTTGTAGTCGTATCCGATCTCAACTTTCGGCGTGTGGGGTCGGGCGTGATTCGAATATCTGATCTTTTGGAGGCAACCTAGTTGACCTACATTACGTATGTAATGCTCCAAGCGATAACGTACGTAATGATATTCGTATTTTAGTCCAATAGCCTCTGTAATTAGTTTACGTACGTAACACTTTTGGTGTAGCGTACGTAAAGCTGCTAACGTACGTTATCCTTTGGTGTATAACGTACGTAACGAACTGTGCTGTTATAAAAAGACAACTTGTGTCTTTCATTTTGCACGTTCAACTTCGTGATTTCTCCAGTATAAGCATACCCTGCCTCCCTAGATCACTTCTACCTTCTTTCCACTTATGCTTGAGCTATACATCTTGGTTTGGAGCTTGTTGATTGGAAGTTTGGAGTCATTCTTGAAGCTTAGGGTGTGTTCTTGTGATTTTGGTGTAGTGTTCTTCATTTCTGAAGGTATGTGTGCGATTCCACTTTGTAAATTCGTAGTTATGATACTAGAGGTCGATCATACTACACCTATAGATGAATTAAACTAGTAAATTTTAGTTAACTTTTAACAACTTGGTGATTAAGGGTTTTGTAATGATGAATCCTTAGTGTTTTAATAGTGATTATCATGTGTAGTATAAACACACTCTCTTTACTAGATTTTTACATCATCAAGACTATAATAATCATTAGCTTCATTTTAGATAGGTTTTTTGTAGAACTACCACCATTTCATTAAACCAAACACCATGCTTAAGGAGGTTTTTGAACTATATTGGCTTAGGATTCTTCATTTAATTTGGTAGAACCCTAAATTATATCAACCAAGTTCCAGAGATGATTAATTCACCTTATTGATGAATTTGTAATGATCTTATAATGAATAACTCGACTACATCATTAATCTAACTAGGTGAACTCATAATCAATGAACATGGTAATAACTTTACAATTCAATCCGTTCAAACAATGTTAGTCATTGAGTAACCTTCATTTTGATCAAAGCTTTCTGGAACATAGTTGTTAGGTTATATCTTTCAAAACATTGATGTTATTCTTGATAAACTCTAATTCGTTTGAATTATACGAATAATCGAGAACACCTTGAATGATAACCAATAATGGGAATTAATTGAAGCTAGTATGAACCCTTGAAATGGAATTATTAATCAAGGACAGTTGAACTAAGCAAATTGAAATTAGGGTATTGATTTGCTGAACTAGACATCGATAGTTATGAAAATGTGTTATTGAATGGATTGTATCCCTTACAAGGTTGATTGTTCGAGTAACAGATATTAAGTCGAGGACCGTTTGTTCGTTTTTCAAGGAAGGACTATTCTCGCCTCCGTATTGATGCAAGTTATCTTTCTTGGTTATAATGATAATTGGATTCTTGTGATGGTTATACGTTTTATGTATATGAAACCCTTACAAAACTTGTGACTTGTGATTTGAGGTAGTTCTTAATGATGTTCCGTTTTCATCGTGGGATTGTATTCCCAAGTTCGTCACTTTCAAACCCTTGATATTGTTGATCTTATTGTCATTTCGGTGAGTCCTTGATCCGTAATCGGATTTGTGAATTATTGAATTCATTTTCATATTGCATCGTGACATATCCGGAGTCATATCTATGTTCCGATTGGATATTGTGTAGGATTTTTAGCCGGGCACATATATATAGTCATGCGTGAATATTTTCCGTGTTGGGCTGTGCACACGAGACGTAGTTCGTTGAGGCTAATTAGGTACATTGTCCCACGTATATCCTGGATTTCGTATACGGGGTGGACATGTGCACTGACACATATTCGGATCGGGCGTACTGTGATGTCCATCTTGAGCCGTACTATCTTATTCGTTCATATTCCATTTATATATTTGGATGTGTTCGACGTTTTGTGACTAAGCATTCATACGCCCGAGGGGTATGTTCGTTAGTCAGGATGTTTTCCTTGAAATCTTATATGTGAATTGTATAATATCTTGATAAACCATTTATCATGTATATCTGACCCTGTGTTGGGCGAAATACTTGTGTTGTATTTTAGGTCGAGGAAAAGGCAAGGCACGGGAACATCAGGGTGATGGCGAAGGGTTCGAAGGATACTAGTTCGGGGGGCCCAAGTCTTTTGTTAACTGGTAATGTTCGTACCGTGTAATGTTATCTTTACACTTTATTTTAGTTATGAACAAATGTATTGTTATTTAAAGTATATTCCATCTCCATATGGGTTATACTTATATTTTGGATCCTGTGTATAATCAGGCCGTTGGCCATACTACTGTAAACTTCTAATCGGAGTAAGTACTATGTTTTGTGGTTCGGTATCACATGTATTGTGTATTTAATCTGTATTTTTGATATCGCCCGGTGGGTCCCAGTGTAGGGTCCACGGCACTGTAATGGCCACATTATTGGGGTGTTACAATAGTGGATTCATCTCCAACTGAATTGGAGAAAGTGGATTAGTAGAGGATTACCCCACCTCTGAGACCACTATAACTGCCTGCGTGTTTTACTGTTTTCAGCATCATACTTAACTGTTGCATTCATACTTTACTATTCTATTGATTAGTTTTGTTTTCTTCGTCAGCTGGTTTCCGCATATCTATCAGCTGAGAAACTCACTCTTCGAAGAAAAGAGTTTAAGAGTTTGAATAAGTCGATTCACCCCCCGCCCCTCTAGACTTATTCCTGGACGACTTGTCACCTACAACTACCAGAGACTTTCTGCTTCTTGGACTCGGAGAACTTTTCCATAGCTGCTTCTTTCATTTCATACGCCAAGGCTTTATCTTGGTACTGGCGGAGAGTGGTGCATTCAAAACCTGACATGTACCTGTGTATTTCTGGCTTCATTCTCATATCAAAGTGAATCATTATTTCCGCATCGGTTCTGACTAGGTGTCGAACAAACGCCAGCTGCTGATTATACGTCTTAATCGCCTGAGCCACCGTCACATCCGACGGCTGCGCAGAGAAAAATTTCCGAAATTTAGCTTCTCTCACTGGACGAGGGCAGTACTGAGCTTCCATAATAAGTTTGAACTCTTCCCAACCGGCATCATGATAAACATGTCGGATGGCTTTCCACCATTCGGATGCTTCTCTTGTTAGAAAATTCTGGCCAATGGGGGCTCTCCGGTCATCTGGATAGTTAATCCCGGCAAATACTTTCTCTAGTTCTCTCAACCAGTGATCCCATGTCGGCGTCTCAAAAATCCATCGAATTTTGGCGGGTGCATCTTCGCCACCTCCTGTACCCTTCTGTATCCTCGATTTCCCAAGTCTGGGATGTCCTGATGTCTTTCCCCTGGTCGCAATCCAACTGCCACTTGCATCCTGTCCACCACTTGAGCAAATTGAGTCATCTGGTTGACCACGTGACGAAGGATGTCGAGAATGGCAGGATTGGCATTTGTCTCCACTGTCTGTTCTCGTTCATTATTAATGGACTTCTGCTGTTCACCGGAATTGGAGTTAGCCTGATTTGACAGTGAATCAGGAACAGAAGGTGAAGCTTCTCTCTCAGCATTCCTACGTCCGCGTCCACGACCACGACCACATCCATGTCCTCCCCTCAATATACTGTAAGCATAAGCACTCAATATACAGGGAATAATATCGTCCTAACGTTCAAGTATATAAAAAAAGTACAAGATGTAAAGGACAAGATCGAGTTTAGGAAACTTACAACCACCACTCACACGAAGAAGTGCGCAGTACAGTGATGTTATGCGCAACCGGTTACCACAAAAGACATATACGACCCCTATTTTAACCCAACGGCCAAGATATACATAATCTTAGCACTCCAATACCATATTATGTAACATCCCCGATATATTCAGGAATATTATAGCGCCGTAAATCCTTTACGTAAGAATTTACAAGGCTGAGAAAATGAAAAGACAACAACAAATACCAACAAGCAACGGCAGCGGAAATAAAATACAACACGAGTCTAAAAACAATACTGAAACACAAACGTCAAATGGTGAACATTAATACATGACCAAATCCAACATCACAAATGACAATGTGCTTGAGTACTTTATTAAAACAACACAAACATACAACAAAATAATCTGGCCGCAACATCACTCTGCACCCTCGTAGTCATGCAGCGCTAGTGGTTGTTTTCCCGCTCTCCTGGATCCTAAACATAAAACAAATGTTTACCCCCGAAGGGGTTAGCACAACGATGCTAGTACAAGTACGATAATTATGCAACAATAATTTATTTAACAATCCCTGAATAATAATGTCAATAATATCAACAATAATCACGACAAGTCTCTCCAACGAGAAACAGTAAAAATGTACAATATATCATATCAATCTCAACATACTCGTAGTATTCCAACGATCCAGCGCACACAGCTATAGATTCCCATGATGATCCCGTCAAACCAACGCATGGTGGAAATACCTGTCCAACGATCCAACGCACACAGCTATATATTCCCATGATGACCCCGTCGGACCAATGCATGGTGGACAAACAATCGCAACACATATACAGAATACAACAATCAACATAGCCGACATCAATACGAATGAATGTAATTAAGGTACTTGCCTTAAATTGACGACAAGGATAATACTTCGACAGATGTCAATACACTCGAAGGTCGCCCCTTCCATCAATCATGTTGCAAAGCTCAGATCATAAACAAAAGAAATAATATAGAGTTCATCTTACATCATATAACTAACGTACGAACATCTAACATCCTAAACTATAGTCAAAAGTTATCGACACTTCGGATCCTGTCCGATTCTCTTCATAACGGACATTATATACTCAACGTAAGGTACGTTAAGTCTGTGCCTTAATATACGTAAGCTCCTATGCCTAACGTACGCTAAGCTTGTATTTGACAAAGTTCTCTGATCAGACGACTGTCTCACCTGATGCTATAATGTACGTAAAGCATGATACTTAACGTACATTATACTTGCTGGTGTCATTGATTTCAAGGATATTCATCAAACCAATATAATTCTATACTTCAATCTTCATTCATGGTTCAGTCATTCATACAATTCGTATCAAAGGTATGATCATACGAATACTAACAAATTCTCGAAGGAAGATGAAACAACCATGTTATAGGTTCAATTCGATTATCCTTAACATAATCAATCCATTCTAACCAAGAATATATCGAAGTTTATCAATTCAAACACCTTTTATGAAATACGAACCATTCTTGGTGAAACTCCTAGAATTTATATTCTTGAACACTTTGATTCTAGGTCATGATATCAACATGGCATTGTGTATAACTCGACCAAAATGTACCACAATCTCAGAAACTACGTCCTAATGTTCAACATACCAAGGTTCGATCATAATTCTCTTAATAACAAAGAACAATCCAAGTATTACCAAACCAATCTTCCTAGAACATGATATTCGATTACTATGACATCCTTGAAAATTAATAATGTCAGTAACATACTCAAGAAACCGAATTCAAGGTTGGGTTAGTGTAAACATACCTTTCACAAAGAATAACGATGAAAATGATCGGTAGAACTCAACTCTGGAAGCTTGAACACCAATCCAAAATGTTAATGCTCTCCAAAACCGATCGAAGTGGATGATATATGAAGTTATAGGCTAGGTAAGCTCCCAAAACATGAAGGAAATGAGAAGAGCAAAGAGTTGGAAGTGAAATGGGGTAATGTCCTATTTATGAAACTCCGATCTTTACATACGTTAGCCTTATGATATTATGTACGTTATCGTCTTAGCGTATGTTGTCTGAGATCCTTAGCGTACGTTAACGCCCGATAGTAGCTACTGTCTCATTTTCTGGCCTACTTAACGTACGTTAACCATTACCTTTTACGTATGTAATGAGCATGGTGTAGCATACGCTATCTCAGTCCTTTAGCGTATGTTAAGCCCCGTTAACTTGCTTTTTCAAAAAGCTGTCTCACGCGGGAATCTTATCCCCGTCCCCCGTCGCAAGATGGCCCATGTGCCGACCAACCTTATCTGCATGATTGTACGTTACGTACGCTATGCTTCGTCCATAGCGTACGCAATCCTCAGTCCATAACGTATGTTAGGCTCATCTGCTAGCGTACGGTATGACGTAGATGCATGCACGAATTTGCAAATTCTTCCTAATATGATCATGACTGATTAGAATATGAATACGGAAAAAATCATACTTCGATTATAGATACCACAAAGTCGAATATTACAAGGTTCATATACAGATGAAAATACTCAACAATTATCCGGATATTACAATTCCCCTTTTCAATTCCGACCGTTTGAAAAACTTTCTTTTTTAGCGCTGTTATTCTTGATTAGAATAATCATAAGTATTCAGAATGCAGATCTCAAGGCATATTTTATTCCTAGCTTTTCAGGAATCTTTCGAGTGTGTCTCCTTACGTTTGTATGTGGCTTTCCGTGATTGTTAACTTTCAACGCTTGCTAACATGGACTATGTTACTTGGCTGATATCTTGACTGAGAACTTATCTGATATCTCTTGGTCAAACCTGCCTGATGTGAAACTTCTCTGATATATCTTGGTATAAGTTCTCTGAGATAAAGTTCTCTGAGATAAAGTTCTCTGCTCTGGACTTCTCTGAGATAAAGTTCTCTGAGACAAAGTTCTCCACTCTGGACTTCTCTGAGATAAAGTTCTCTACTCTAAAGTTCTCTAATATGAAGTCCTCTGATCTGAAGTTCCCTGACCTAATGAATATTCTCTGATATGATGGTCAAACTTCAGCTGATATTTTTTGACCAGTTCTCGCCTGATAACTCGACTGTAGATGGGTTTTGGTCAAACCTCTCTGATATTCTGTGTTGGCCAAAACTTGTCTGATGTAGTGCCTTCTTCAGAACTTAACTGCAGCTAGATTTTGGTCAAACCTCTCTGATGTGTTGTGTTGACCAAAACTTCTCTGATAGTGAACTTGCCTGATAACTTCTATGATAAATGGGAGTTCTATACTTAGCCTATTTTGTACTGATCAATATTTGATCAAGACTTAGCCTAACTTTAAAGGCCTATAAAAGATACTCATTTGGTTCTTCTTTACAATTTCCAAGTACTTAAAAACATACATTCGAATATTTAACAATACATGGATGACATCATCAAAATCTAACAAGTATTCCTAACAGATTGATATAGTCCCATTAATGGTTTCCTCTCAAAACGCTCGAGTGATTTGTGAATAAATGAGTTCTACGGATATGTGTATTGTGGTTGCAAATTGAAATATATTGCCTCCGTGATATGTGAATTATAGAAGCCCTCTTCCCTTGTTCAGGGTTGTATGCTCGAATGTGTACTCGTTTGATGACTGCGAAAGTGTTGTGGTTGCAATGTTTATTGACCCCTTTGAAAGGAGGTGGTATTATTCGGTATTGTTCGAGAAGTTTATCTCCTTGTGGTAAGTGATCAATTGAAAGTGATGTTCTACCGGGTAGAGTTCGTTAAGACCTCCGGGATCCATTTTTGTTAGTACGGGTTGAGTTTTACCATAGGGTTATCCAAATCGGGTACGTCTCGAGGAGACTCCTAGGTTCGTGCTTGCTAGCACGATGCCAAGATAATTTACAGGCGTATTTTTGGACATGGTACATGCTCGTCATGGGTTATCCAAACCGGGTATGTCGTCGCGAGACTCCGAGGTTCGTGCTTGCTAGTACGATGCCAGGATAACTATGAGTGTATGTTATATGTCTATCGTGGAATTCTAATACTTGGGATTATTTGCTTGATGTTTATCATGGCGGTATGGGGTTAACCACTCAGGGATGGACTCCAAGTCCTCTGTGGGATCTTTGCTTATAGTGCGAATCCACGGTTAATCATGAGGTATGGATATCTCATTTGTTTATCGTTGGTTTATTCACTCGGGTATGCACGAATAGGCTCTGAGGTTCATGCTTGTTAGCTTGGGACGAGAATAACCTTTGGGCGTATGATTGACATGGATGTTTGGGTCGTGGACACCATAAATGATTGTCGGATTATTATTTTGGGAAAATAAATCTTTAGGTTGTGACGCTAATGTGATTTTTGAAAAGATGAGGATTCTCAAATCCAAAATGTATTCTTCTGAAAACTCCCGAGATCTTTGAAACGCTTTACAAGTTGTTTACTCGTTTTATTATTGCCTTTCAAGGTTTAGACTTATCTTGTTTAAATGAAACATCTCGGGAATCCTTTCACTGTGTTTGACTCGATGTTTATTCATACTATTATAATCACGGAATATATATGTATGTATGGCCCGTATTTTCACTTTATACTTGCACTAGCAAAATAGTGGAATTTTGCTAACCCCCGAGTAATCGGGGGTGGATGTTGTATTGCATTCAAGTACGTGTAGGTTCTGGAGGAGCATAACACGGTATCGACACGAAGGATGGTGGAAGACAAATGATACTAATCACATGAGGGCCACTATTGGGTATTCGACATGGTCGAATGGTATTATCCTTTTCGCTGTATTGTTCTCCTGTCTTATGGGAGAGTTGTTGTATTTTGACCCCTGTGCGGGTCTGAGTTTATTAACAGAGTTGTTTGTGATGTTTACGTTGTATGTATCGATGAAATACCAAATCGGTCTACTATTTCATTTGTTTAGCCATGTTGGCATTAGGTATGATGTCTCATGTTAGTATTCAGCCTAGTAGATCCTCTTAAGAGGGTCTGCGGTGTTGTAATGTTCCCAAATGGGTTAGGGGTGTTACATTAGTGCTCTCGGTTCTAACGTATGGTCTCCAAAGATAAAACGACATCGTCTCAAAGGTAGTAGCACCACAAAACCCACGAGCTCTGACGAACTGGAACGAGGTGAGGACGAAGCCGACTATGTATGCAGAAATTGTGTATGTCGATTTTTTTGCATGTACTGATGCAAATGATATGCATGCCTATTTATAGGCCATCTCACACCTGCGGGGATTTAACACAGCCACTAATGGCTGTCATAATGCAAGCATTCATGCTGCATTGATACAGGAGTTTCAGAATTCAAAAAGGTAGGAGTTACGGAATTCAAAACAGCCATTTACTCCTCCTCATCCCACCTGGGAGGTTACTGCCATGTTCTGACTGAATTTGAATAGCTAGGATGCACCTGGACTGTATTCATCTCCTTGACCGCTCTATAGATGTACCTGGACATCCTTATGTGCACATACGAGCCTAACAACATTGTTGAGCTAGTCCAAAAAAATATTTAAGCAAGCAAGGCCTAGCCCAAGGCCAAGCCCACGACCAGGCCCAAAGAACAGCCCAAAGACCAATTGCCAAGATGCAAGATCCGGTCCGCGGCCGAGGCCGTGGCGAGGCGGGCGGGCGGCGGCGCGTGTGTGCACGCGTATGGCTTTAAGCCCATCACATGTGCCATCCCTCATTAATCCACAATTAAGTGATAAACTTTAATTCACTATCTCACTTACCAGGAATCGATTTAGAGAATGTGAATATACCACGATCATCTACTCGGAACGTAAATCGATCCTATGATATTTAATTTTACAATATAAAATTAAATTCATTAACGATTCCAACACAAAGTCATTCAAAAGGCATGTTGTGATATAGTTTGATAAAATGCAAGAAGAAGTGTTCCACTAACCGACAAACATTGAATACAAATACTTTTAAACAAAATTTTTATAAAATCTAACAGACTATTCACCACAATCTACTCTTGTACTTGCCTCATGATCAACCCACCCAATATTGAACTTGACATATAATATGGTACGTAGGAAGAAAGGTTATCTTTGTTAAATTCATGTGAGCAATGGCACCAAAGTCCATATACCAATCTTCATCTGGTGATTGAATTTTCATAGTTGAGAAGAGAGCCAGGAGGTGAGTGGTTTGATGTGGTGGGTGCTGCTGGAGATGGGCGGGATGTGTTAAAGGCTGAATTGGGGCTACTGGACATTGTTGGAGCCATGGGCTGTAGTAGTAGGTTGGGCCATGGGGAGATGGGTCGTGTTAATGGACAGAATTGGATGAGCTGTGAGGCTAGACAAACAAAAGATTGTGTTGCTGCAGGGCTGGTGTAAAACCCAGATTTTTGAACATGTTAAAATACCCTTTAATCTCGAATCTATAAAAAAACGTTTAATTATTTAAAATATTGCATTACGATTATAGCCTAAGTATTTAAATCGTTAACATTTGAACAAATTAATGTAGTACGAATATAAGACTTATACTGAAATAATTTGTACACATTTAAAATTGTCACACGTTTTCTATTTTTGTCCCTAGCCGAATGATATGTTGTACACAAACATATGTAATCGTGAATCATGTCAAAGTTCATGATGGGTTTTAAATTTGGCAAAGTCTTCCATCAAATCCCCATAATTTAGGCATTTTCTTTTTTGGAATTCCTCCCCACTCGCCTATATATATCACACACACATACTTCACAAAACTAAAAATCCTAAAACCTAAAACTAAAAACGGCGGCTACCTTGTTCTCTATCATTCTCGTTCGATCGAGGCATGCACAAAGGAAGACTTGGTGGTAGATTGAAGGTCTCGGGTTCGTTGGTATGATTAAACACGTTATATGATGGCTTAAATGAATTCTGGAATTAAGACAGCTTGTATACTTGAATTTGTGAATGAGATAGGTCATGATATATAATGATTCAATTCAGTTTATTTTGATTAAAACCTATTTTTATGTCTTAGTTAAGTTCTCCAATTGGTTTGGTGTGATTTCGAGTTGTTTTGGTCGTGTTTTTTATTTTTGTGTGATTAAGTGTTGAATGTGAAATTCGGGAGTCTGAAATCAGTCCACTTTGTCGATTTTTGATTCAAAAACTATAATAAGTTGGGCCATTAAACTCTCCTGTATGTAACTTCTACATGATTAGTAATACCATGAATTTTTGTGAATTTTTTCTGGATGTTTTGTTAAGTCGTTGAGGTGGATACTTTTTGGGTACAACTGCAGGTCGGTATTCTGAATAGTCTTAGTTTGAGTATTTGTCGTGTGGGGTCAAACTAACTAATAAATTCTGGGAAAATTCGTGTGGGTTCTAAGGACATTGAAGTACCTATGTGAATTTTTGTGAATTTTACTTTTGAGTACTGATGTGGTTCAAAAATTCGTCAAGTTGCAACCTGTTCATAGATAAAAGCTGATAAAAAGGTTAAAAGGCTAATAAAGGTTAGGGTTGTATTGAATTTATCTCCAAGTATGCTGTCAGGTTTTTGGGTCATATTGAAAGGGGTCCTTTTTAATGATACCAACGTGTTTTTGAGTGATTCTTGAATCTAAAATCAATTTATGGAAAAGTACTTTCTGAATATGTAAGTCTTGTAATTTTTATAAGTCGAGAGAATGTCTTTTCTGATTTTACAATTTCAAGTGTCAAACCTGTCAATTAGTAATCCGAATTTCAACCTTGGTTTATGATTTTTGTTTTGAAATCAGTAATGAATCATTAACTCAAATTGGATAGAGCTTAAATATAAGATGTGTTTGGCCTCTGTGATTTTTGGTGGAATTTTTAGAGTAGCACATCATGGTCTCTTAATTGCTTACTTTTTGAGTCTCAGATCTGTCACCGAATCTGGACTAGTTTTGATAAGGAATTTTTGTTCTATAGCTATACTACCTGAAAATTCGACAAAAATTACACAAAGTATAAAACATATGTACCTACCTGGGGTAATTTTTCTATGGCTCCAAGAGGTGCACAAGTATACTTTAAAAATCCGGAAACATGATACATGTTTTGATATTAAAAGATGAGTTTTCTTAAAAAGGTGGTTACACACTCAAAGTCTTTTATATTACTAAAATGAGTAACCAAATTCATTTGGACTTAAAGTAATACTTGGTTATTGATCCGTATAGGTTCCGTGAAGTGGGAGTGATCCTGTATCTTGTGATCCATTTATCTTTGTTTACTTTTGCTATTGAATAAGGTACAGATATTCCGTACTCTTTCACCAAGAGTACAACTACTTTCTCTCTCATAACCTTTCTCTCTCTTCTATATTATTTGCCTATCTTATTTTGCACTATTGATATTCGAACTCTTCGTTTGAACCTTTGACATTTCATCTTTGATTTGATACATGTGAACTGAACCTTTGATATTAGCTCTTTGATTATTTGAACCTTGATATTGAACTTTGACTATATGAATGAGACCTACACTTTGATTTGGACTTGTACTTTTTGACCCTCCAGTAGTTACCCAGGTATTATCTGTTCCCAGTTATGGGGGGTCCATGACCATAGCATTGATGCACCAATGTTATGACTCTAGTGTGGTTGGATAGATGTACCACACCGTCCCTTATCTGCTATCTGCTATAGCCATTATAATGATTATGAATTGTTTGCAGGGGCATATGGATGCATCCTAGATTTGTTTGTTATTTGTTTGGGCTACTATGATGATATGAATACATATTATATTTGTTTGGTGATTGGGCATGCGTGCATGCAGTCCCTTCGCATTTGGGAGTTGATCACTCCATTGGGCTACTATTTGTTTGAATATTTGTTTGGGCCTGGGGTAAAATACTGAATCCACATTCATACACTTTATACTTAAACTTTGATATCCCTTTGATTATCCATTGACACCATATGTATTCTATCTTCGCATTCCTTTGATTATCTTATCTCGTTTGATCTATTTTGTTATTTTCTTTATATCTGTTCACTGAGTTTTTTATGCTCAGCCGCTTTTCTTCTCAATGCGGCAGGTACTTAAGCTAGGAGCGGGGTTATTAGCTTGGGGATGAGAGAGAGTGGATTACCCTATAGATTTATTTAAATAATAGACTTTATTTCCTTATCGTTATTTCTGGATTTCGGACATTTGTATCGTACTTTCTTTTGTTTGGTTTCGGGGACACTTGGTGTTGTTTTAGTCCCCTTTTGATACTCTTTTGATAATTTTTATTTAAGACTTCCGCTGTTTGATTTGAATATGTTGTATCTGATATGTTACCACAAAGTGACGCTTCTACCCTTGCCGGGTTGGGGCCTTACAATTTATGGTATCGGAGACCTAGGTTCGACCTGTAGAGCTTAGGCTATGACCTGTGAGGATTGGGTAGACATTAGGTTTCCTTCTTCATCTTTTCCTTTTGTACTTCATCTTTATTTTGACCTTTCTAATTGTTTCTGATAATTGATTCATTGGACCATTTGAGATTCTTGATCGTATTGGGGAGGTTTCGTATCGTCTGGATCTACCTCCACAGTTATCGCATGTTCATGATGTCTTCCATGTATCTCTTATGAGGGAATACAAGTACCATCCGTAACCGTTATCCCTTTCCTCGTATTGATGGTTTGTTTGATCTGCTCCAAGGAGCTAAATGTTTCTCCAAGATCGATCTTAGGTCCGGTTATCATCAGCTTCGGGTTAAGGAGAAGGATATCCCTAAGACTACTTTTCGAACTCTCTATGGACACTATGTGTTTTTGGTTATGCCTTTCGGACTGACTAATGCTCTGGCAGTGTTTATGGATCTTATGAACCGCATATTACATTCTTTTCTCGACAAGTTTGTTATCATTTTCATCGACAACATTTTGGTTTATTCGAAGTCTGAGGAGGAGCACGAGTAGCATCTTAATACGGTTTTGCATATTTTGAGGCAGGAGAAGTTGTATGCGAAGTTCTCCAAGTGTGAATTCTGGCTTAGTCAAGTTGCTTTCCTTGGTCATGTTGTATCTGCTAGTGGTATCACTATGGATCCGGCGAAGGTTGTAATACCCGCCATTTTTATAATGCAATATTATTATTTTATAATAATATTATAATGCATTTTATGTTATTTAATTCAATTTAAAGGATCATGAATATTTATTTCGACGTATCACAAGTCCTAGCCCGAGTCATTTTTTTCAGTTACATTCTAGTAGTCATTAATAATGTTAATAATGCATTTTATTTAATTTAATCTCATTTCATTACCGAGTGAGTAATTGTTGTACAATTACTTTCACTACACGTACAAGTCAACTTCATGTAATATCATTTAATAAGATCAGATATTTTCATGATATATCTTATGTTCTAAACCCGAGTCAATTTCTCAAGTTAATTTCAGAACATTTAATATTAATTATTTTTTTAGTATGATAATTAAAGATATTATTATTATTAATAATAATATTTATAATGGGAGAAATATTAATATTAACGATATTAATATTTTATTCTTTATTATTTCTATATCATAATTTATATTACTTTCGATATTATTAGTATTGATGTTATTAATATTATTACCACTGTTATTATTATATTTTTTTATCATTATTATTATTATTATCATTATTGTTATTATTATTATTATTATTACCTTGGCTCAAGCATAATTGTACTGACCCAAATTACTGATTAAGCCCATAAAAAAATTAATTAAACCCTAACCCTAAACCTACAGTATAAATATACTACTACTACAGTACAATACACAATACTACGCAAAAAATACACAGTACACTTTTCTCCTCTTCATAGAGCACATTCAGAATACACCTTTCTTTTCCGAGCGCCGTTCATCAGCAAACAAAAAAAAAATACACAGAAAATACAATACACAAATTTCTTGTTCTTCGCCAAGGAAGAAAAGTAACACCGGGAGCACAGAACGCAGATCTGATCGGGTTCATCGTACGACCAAACATCCCAGTAGCGTCGCATCTGAAATTTTATCCAATCCAACTCGTCGTCCGGTCGATTTTCAGTCGCGCATCAACCGATTTCCATTCAGTCTTAGGTAAAAAAAAAAAACTCAGCTTCTCCATATCTTGTGTTTTATCATCTTTTGTTGGTTCAGAATTCATCTGCAAACCACACCAAGATCTATATCAAATATACATTATCAAATTATCAATCAAAACCAAAACAAAAATCGAAACTTCAGACCAGAATTTGTGTATCCACCTCGATTTTCATCTTCCCAAACAAATCAATCAGTTCCAAACTGCCCGAATTCATCAACCCAAATCCGGGCCAAGCCCGAAACCAGAATTTCGCAACTCAGATTTCTCTTCCAACACTTCGACTTTCTCAAACCCGAATCAGTCCGAAATTTTACAAACCGAAACCCCTTCCATCCCGAATCGGACCTCGGAAACCAACAGAAAACACTAACCAAAACTGAATCGAACCCGGATCTAACTTACCTTTTCATCCAAGTTCGGCCCGAACTCAAACCCGTAACCCAAAATCAAATCAGGAACCAAATTCCCCAATTTTAAAACCATATTCAGGAACCCGAAACCAGAAACATCGGCCTAACCTCGCCGAACCTACCCGTTTCGCTTCGTCGGAACCGCCGCCTACTGTGGGCCGTCGCGACACCAGGGCCGGAAGAACAGTCCGACTCGGAGTTGTTTGTGTGTACCTTCGTTTCAGTGTGTGTGTATGTTATTTATTGTATGTGTGTGTGTGTGTTTGTTTCGGAAATTTTGTCATGGCCGAGAGAAGAAGAAGGGCAGAAGTTGGGAGGAGAAAGAAAAACGGGAAGAAGAAGAATAAATGTTTCGGTCGGCTGAAGTTAGGTTTAGGGGGTATTTATACCCCCGAAATTTTAAGACTTTTCGTTTTAGACCCCAGATTCCTGAGGTCTTGCACCTTGACCCCAAATCTATTTATTCAGTTTTCAATTCAGCCCCCCAGCAAGTATAATTAATCCGATTTGACCCCAGTCAACTTTTAAAATTCACTTCCAGTCCTATTTTGACCGAAATATTAAAATGTTGACTTTCAATTAATATTAATAATTAATCTGAAATTTATGCATAAGTATTTTAATTTCAGTCATTAATAAAGTTAGCTTTTCGGTTAATATTAATGAAAAATTTTAATTTATTTTTAGTTATTATATAGTGATATTCGTATCTTCTCATTTATTATAAATTTTAAGGATAATAATAACTATTATTATATGTAGACTTTATCGAGGATTTACGGGCTTAGGACTGTGAGTCGAGCATCTTCATTTCAAGTCAGACATCATCATTTATTCAGGTGGGAATTTCACTATCACTTTAATTGCTTTAATTGGACTGTGTATGTGATCTTCTATTCATATTTAAAATTTATATGCACGTTGTAATTCAGGCTAACCTGTTTTCGTGTAAGAGGCTATCTTAAGATATTATGTTGTTGCGGGGACACCTGCGCAACCTCAATATTCACATGCGTGCTCGATTCATGCTATTTGTGGTATTGTGTTTATGTTTGATGTTGTTGCGGGGGCACCTGCGCAACCTCAATATTCGTGTATGCGTGCTCGATTCATGCTATACGTAATATTGTGAGTATGTATTTACGTTGAGGAAAATGTGATAGATTATTCATGTTATGCTTTCCATGAGATTGTATATTACTGTGATCAGTGTGATTTCCACGAGCTGAAGGAAGCTAACCCCCACCTTTATTGAACCCGCAGGTTGAACCGAGCCGGATGGACGAAGGAGCGATCCGAGGGGGCATATGAAAGAGAATTTATTTCATGATGTTTCTTTATGTCAACTATTTCGAAACTTTTGGGGAAACTTTGACTAGAAATATTAAATTATGATTTATTTTCTCCCGCCGCAAATTTTTACCTCGTATTTATGATGAAATGTTACCTTATTTAAAGGTATTTATTTTTATGTCATTGTAGCGACTCGACTTTGTAGGCGAGAATTTTTATATTCTCAAAGAAATTATTTTCGTCAAAAATTTACCTTTATTTTATTTATTTCCCCAATAATTACCCTAGAAAGTCGGGGCGTTATATAGTGGTATCAGAGAGGGTTTTACCTTTCTGTTGACTCGCTAAAATGTAAAAGTATCATATGCTCTCAGCTTCACCACTTCGTCACTCCGTCTGAGGTACCAAATTTCAGTCATTATTCATGCATATGTCCTTTCATTTTATTCACATAATTATTTATGCGTGTACGAACTGTTAGAATGGCCAAACCTAGAATGACTCCACGTAAGAAGCTCCCAGCTACTTTTGACCCGCGTCTCCTAGCGCGTAAGGACTGGTGGGACGACCCTAGTCTACCAGAAAATGCGCCACACTACGTCATTAATAGACTGAGTAAGTGGCTAAAATCTGGGAAACAAGGTTCCGTCACTCGCCAGCTAGAGCACTTGATGGAGAAATTATCCGAAGACTGGAGTTCCTGCATCTTCCGGCTTTGGAAAAAGGCCATCAAGAGATCGCTTGAAGAACGAGAGGTTGCAGACGATTTCCAATTTGTCGCTGGACGCCTATTTGATTTAGATGCTCGAGAGGAGATTCCAATTGCAAATTGGGATGCCGACTCTACGGACGAGGAAGACTCGGAGGAGGATCCCGAAGAAGATCCAGAAGAAGTTCCCGATGAAAGCTCAAGGATGGATCTCGCCGATAATATGAAGGATGTGATGATGGCGGATGTCGAGTCTGAAGACGAAGTCATTTCGTGGATTGAGCCACGATCCCCTATTCCCATTATATAGATTATTAGTAGTGATGATGGGAGTAGTGCGTGTAGACTCGATAACTATCAACGTGAAGATAGAGATTAACGAACGTAGCTTCTTAGCCAACTTGCACATAGTGGAACTTAGCGATTTTGATGTTATTTTGGGTATGGGTTGGTTGGACAAGCATAGAGCTGTAGTCGAATGCTCCGAAAGGAGGGTAACCTTATGTCCGTATGTTGATGTCAAGACCGTATTCGAGGGAGTTAGACACAGCAGTACCCCGAAGGTGATTTCTGCCATGAAAGCTGTGAAGATGCTGAAGAAACGTGATTGCCAAGGATTTTTGGTGAATATGATTGGGAAACTGACCTCGGAGAAGACAGTAGCTGATGTACCTATCGTCAAGGAGTATCCAGATGTCTTTCCCGAAGACTTTCCCGGAGTTCCGCCGAATCGCCAAGTTGAGTTCTCAATTGATCTAGTGCCAGGAGCGGCACCAATATCGAAAGCTCCCTATAGGGTGGCGCCTAAGGAATTGCAAGAGTTGAAGGTACAACTCCAGGAACTGCTTGACTCTGGATTCATCCGACCGAGTGTTTCGCCATGGGGTGTGCCAGTGCTATTCGTGAAGAAAAAGGATGGAAGTTTGAGGATGTGCATTGACTATCGTGAACTTAATCGACTCACAATAAAGAATAAATATCCACTTCCTAGAATAGAGGACCTATTCGGCCAACTTGGACGATTGGGAGTATTTTCGAAGATATATTTGAGATCCGGATATCACCAGCTGAGGATTAAGGGTGATGATATCCCGAAGACCGCATTTCGAACTCGTTATGGACACTATGAATTTATAGTAATGCCATTTGGTTTGACTAATGCGCCAGCGGTATTCATGGACCTCATGAACCGTGTATTTCAACCTTATTTGGATAAGTTTGTCATTGTGTTCATAGATGACATACTTGTGTACTCAAGGACCAAGGTCGATCATGAGCAGCATCTTAGAACGATATTGGGAATACTGCGCAAGGAGAAGTTGTATGCAAAATTCAACAAGTGCCAATTTTGGCTTAACCGAGTTGCATTTTTGGGTCATGTGGTCACTTCTAAAGGAATTGAGGTTGACCCGATTAAAGTTGAGGCAGTCAATGATTGGAAAGTACCGAGTAATGCGAATGAAGTTCGAAGCTTCTTGGGATTAGCCGGTTATTATCGGATATTCATCGAGGGATTTTCGAAGATAGCTGCACCGATGACTAAGTTGACTAGAAAGGGGGAAGCTTTCTTATGGAATGAGAAATGTGAAAGGAGTTTCCAAGAACTTAAGCAAAGATTAAGCTGCGCACTAAGATGTGTGATTCCCGATCTGACGAAAGAATTTGTCATCTACAGTGATGCATCCAAACAAGGTTTGGGATGTGTATTAATGCAAGAGGGCAAGGTAGTTGCCTATGCTTCGAGACAGTTGAAACCGCACGAGCTGAACTATCCTACTCATGATTTGGAATTAGCAGCGGTAGTTCATGCCTTGAAGATTTGGAGGCATTACCTATATGGAGGTGAGTGTGAAATCTATACAGACCACAAAAGTCTGAAATATATTTTCACACAGAAGGAATTGAATATGAGCCAGCGCAGATGGCTTGAGTTGGTCAAAGACTACGATTGTACAATTCATTACCACCTCGGTAAAGCAAACGTAGTTGCTGATGCACTAAGCCGTAAGGCAAGAGGAGACCTAACTTGTTTGTTGACCAAGGAGGAAAGCTTGGTCAAGGAATTTGCAAGGATAAACCTTGAGATGGCTACACCATCGAGTCCAGTTGATTCATTATTGGCTAGTTTGGTGGTACAACCAACCTTGAGGGAACAAATCAAAGAAGGTCAAGGACAGGACGACTTCTTGGTCAAGATGAAAGAACGTACTCTTTCAGGCAAGGATAAGGGATTTAGCGTGTCCGATGATGGCACGATGTATTATGAAGGGAGAATTTGTGTGCCCAATGTTGTTAAGTTGAGAGAATCAATATTGAAGGAGGCACATAGTACTCCATATACGGCACACCCTGGGAGTACAAAGATGTATCAAGATCTTAAGGGGACATTTTGGTGGGAAGGTTTGAAAAGAGATGTGGCAGACTTTGTTAGAAGGTGTATAGTTTGTCAACAAGTGAAGGCAGAACACCAACGCCCCTTTGGATTACTTAAGTCACTTCATATCGCAGAATGGAAATGGGAGCACATTACGATGGACTTTGTGGTAGGTTTGCCTCGAACGGAAAGAGGAAACCACGCTATTTGGGTTGTTGTCGACCGACTCACAAAGTCAGCTCATTTTATCCCAGTTAAGATGAACTTTCGAATGGATCAGTATGCTCAACTGTATATCAGGGAGATTGTTAAGTTGCATGGAGTGACAGTATCTATAGTATCCGACAGGGATACTCGTTTCACGTCGCGTTTTTGGGAGAGTTTGCAAGAAGCCTTGGGAACACAGTTGAATTTTAGTACGGCCTATCATCCTCAGACTGATGGTCAATCCGAGAGGACCATCCAGATCCTTGAGGATATGTTGCGAGCATGTGTGCTAGATATGGGAAACAATTGGGAACGACTGTTGCCTTTGGTAGAATTTGCTTACAACAACAGTTACCATTCGACGATCGGTATGGCACCATATGAAGCCCTATACGGTAGAAAGTGTCGATCACAACTGTATTGGGATGAGGTAGGTGAAAGGAGGATTTTGGGTCCCGAGATGATCGAGCAGATAGTTGGCATGGTGGATAAGATTCGTGAAAGGGTCAAGATAGCACAGGACTGTCAGAAGTCTTACGCCGACAAGCGTAGGAAAGATCTCGAATTCTGTGTTGGCGACAAGGTATTCCTGAAGGTATCTCCTACCAAGGGAATTGTTCGTTTTGGTCCGAGGAGCAAGTTGAGACCGAGGTACATTGGACCGTTCGAAATTCCCGAGCGGATTGGAGAGTTAGCTTACCGTTTGGCTTTACCCCCGAAACTTTCGGCTGTGCACAACGTTTTCCACGTATCATTGTTGAGAAAGTATGCGCACGATCCCAGCCACGTCATCAACTATACCGCCGGGAGTTGAACAAAGACCTTACCTATGAAGAACAACCAGAACTGATTCTCGATCGATCAGTCCGGCTATTGAGGAATAAAGAGAAGGTGTTTGTCAAGATCCAATGGCGTAACCACAACAAGGATGAAGCCACTTGGGAGCGCGAAGAGGAGCTACAAGCTCGTTATCCGAGTTTCTTCAATCGAGGTATATCATTTATTTTCGAGGACGAAAATTTTTCTAAGAGGGGTAGGTTGTAATACCCGCCATTTTTATAATGCAATATTATTATTTTATAATAATATTATAATGCATTTCATGTTATTTAATTCAATTTAAAGGATTATGAATATTTATTTCGACGTATCACAAGTCCTAGCCCGAGTCATTTTTGCCAGTTACATTCTAGTAGTCATTAATAATGTTAATAATGCATTTTATTTCATTTATTCTCATTTCATTATCGAGTGAGTAATTGTTGTACAATTACTTTCACTACACGTACAAGTCAACTTCATGTAATATCATTTAATAAGATCAGATATTTTCATGATATATCTTATGTTCTAAACCCGAGTCAATTTCTCAAGTTAATTTCAGAACATTTAATATTAATCATTTTTTTAGTATGATAATTAAAGATATTACTATTATTAATAATAATATTTATAATGGGAGAAATATTAATATTAACGATATTAATATTTTATTCTTCATTATTTCTATATCATCATTTATATTACTTTCGATATTATTAGTATTGATGTTATTAATATTATTACCACTGTTATTATTATTTTTATTATTATTATTATTATCATTATTGTTATTATTATTATTATTATTATTATTACCTTGGCTCAAGCATAATTGTACTGACCCAAATTACTGATTAAGACCATAAAAAAATTAATTAAACCCTAACCCTAAACCTACAGTATAAATATACTACTACTGTAGTACAATACACAATACTACGCAAAAAATACACAGTACACTTTTCTCCTCTTCCTAGCGCCGTCGTTCACATTCAGAATACACCTTTCTATTCCCAGCGCCGTTCATCAGCAAACAAAAAAAATACACAGAAAATACAATACACAAATTTCTGCCAAGAAGTTCTTCGCCAAGGAAGAAAAGTAACACCGGGAGCACAGAACGCGGATCTGATCGGGTTCATCGTACGACCAAACATCCCAGTTGCGTCACATCTGAAATTTTATCCAATCCAACTCGTCGTCCGATCGATTTCCAGTCGCGCATCAACCGATTTCCATTCAGTCTTCGAGATAAAAAGAAAAAAACTCAGCTTCTCTTCCAACACTTCAGACCCGAATTTGTGTATGCACCTCGATTTTCATCTTCCAAAACAAATCAATCAGTTCCAAACTGCCCGAATTCGTCAGCCCAAATCCGGGCCAAGCCCGAAACCAGAATTTCGCAACTCAGATTTCTCTTCCAACACTTCGACTTTCTCAAACCCGAATCAGGCCGAAATTTTACAACCGAAACCCTTTCCATCCCGAATCGGACCTCGGAAAACAACAGAAAACACTAACCAAAACTGAATCGAACCCGGATCTAACTTACCTTTTCATCCAAGTTCGGCCCGAACTCAAACCCGTAACCCAAAATCAAATCAGGAACCAAATTCCCCAATTTTAAAACCATATTCAGGAACCCGAAACCAGAAACATCGGCCTAACCTCGCCGACCCTACCCATTTCGCTTCATCGGAACCGCCGCCTACTGTGGGCCGTCGCGACACCAGGGCCGGAAGAACACTCCGACTCGGAGTTGTTTGTGTGTACCTTCGTTTCAGTGTGTGTGTATGTTATTTATTGTGTGTGTGTGTGTGTGTGTTTGTTTCGGAAATTTTGTCATGGCCGAGAGAAGAAGAAGGGCAGAAGTTGGGAGGAGAAAGAAAAACGGGAAGAAGAAGAAGACTAAATGTTTCGGTCGGCTGAAGTTAGGTTTAGGGGGTATTTATACCCCCGAAATTTTAAGACTTTTCGTTTTAGACCCCAGATTCCTGAGGTCTTGCACCTTGACCCCAAATCTATTTATTCAGTTTTCAATTCAGCCCCCAGCCAGTATAATTAATCCGATTTGACCCAGTCAACTTTTAAAATTCACTTCCAGTCCTATTTTGACCGAAATATTAAAATGTTGACTCTCAATTAATATTAATAATTAATCTGAAATTTATGCATAAGTATTTTAATTTCAGTCATTAATAAAGTTAACTCTTCGGTTAATATTAATGAACAATTTTAATTTATTTTCAGTTATTATATAGTGATATTCGTATCTTCTCATTTATTATAATTTTAAGGATAATAATAATAATTATTATTATTATATGTAGACTTTATCGAGAATTTACGGGCTTAGGACTGTGAGTCGAGCATCTTCATTTCAACTCAGACATCATCACTTATTCAGGTGGAAATTTCACTATCACTTTAATTGCTTTAATTGGACTGTGTATGTGATCTTCTATTCATGTTTAAAATTTATATGCACGTTGTAATTCAGGCTAACCTGTTTTCGTGTAAGAGGCTATCTTAAGATATTATGTTGTTACAGGGACACCTGCGCAACCTCAATATTCACATGCGTGCTCGATTCATGCTATTTGTGGTATTGTGTTTATGTTTGATGTTGTTGCGGGGGCACCTGCGCAACCTCAATATTCGTGTATGCGTGCTCGATTCATGCTATACGTAATATTATGAGTATACATTTACGTTGAGGAAAATGTGATAGATTATTCATGTTATGCTTTCCATGAGATTGTATATTACTGTGATCAGTGTAATTTCCACGAGCTGAAGGAAGCTCACCCCCACCTTTATTGAACCCGCAGGTTGAACCGATCCGGACGGACGAAAGAGCGAGCCGAGGGGGCATATGAAAGAGAATTTATTTCATGATGTTTCTTTATGTCAACTATTTCGAAACTTTTGGGAAAACTTTGACTAGAAATATTAAATTATGATTTATTTTCTTCCGCCGCAAATTTTTACCTCGTATTTATGATGAAATGTTACCTTATTTAAACGTATTTATTTTTATGTTATTGTAGCGACTCAACTTTGTAGACGAGAATTTTTATATTCTCAAAGAAATTATTTTCGTCAAAAATTTACCTTTATTTTATTTATTTCCCCAATAATTACCCTAGAAAGTCGGGGCGTTACAAAGGTTGAGGCTATCACTAAATGGCCGAGACCTACTACGGTGATCGAGGTCCGGAGTTTTCTTGGTTTGGCAGGTTACTATCGGAGATTTGTCGAGGGATCCTCACAACTCGCCTCACCATTGACTAAACTGATGAGGAAGGGATTGAAGTTTGATTGGACCGATGAACAAGAAGAGAGTTTTGAGACTCTGAAGCAAAAACTTGTGTCAGCTCCCATTTTGACACTTCCATCTGGTACAGGCGAATATCAGATTTGTAGTGATGCTTCCAAGAAAGGGTTAGGTTGTGTTTTAATGCAGCACGGGAAGGTTATTGCGTATGCCTCACGCCAGTTGAAACCCTGTGAGGAGAACTACCCTACGCATGATCTAGAGTTGGCTCCAGTTATTTTTGCTTTTAAGATCTGGAGGCATTATCTGTATGGGGATTCTGTTGATATCTTCACGGATCATAAGAGTCTCAAGTACATATTTACCCAGAAGGAGTTGAACATGAGACAGTGTAGATGATAACATTCAGTATCACCCGAGTAAGGCTAATGTAGTTGTCGATGCTCTTAGTCGTAAGTCGGGTATGATTGCTAGTCTGAAATTTGAGCCTAAGATTTTGCATGATCTTAAGCTCATGGAGGTGGAGTTCTGTCTGCCTGGGCGCGACAGTTATTGGGCTAGCTTGAAGGTTGAGTCTAACTTGATCTTTAAGATTAAGGAAGCTCAGCGTGACGATGGTGAGTTATGGGCCATTGTTCAGAATGTGGAAGAGGGGAAACAGTCTGAATTTCGGGTTGATGATGACGGCATTGTTTGGTTAGGAGATCGCCTTTGTGTTCCGAGTGATCCTGAACTTTGTGAGACAGTTATGTCAGAAGCTCACAGTTCTCCTTTCACCATACATCCGGGTGTTGTTGCCCAAAATATCTATCCGAAGATTAAATACTGCTGGAGACGGACAACAAACAAATGCGGGAGCACTTCCGAGAGATGGTTAATAAAACAAGATTTGCCGGGTTTGTTAGGCCCGGGCTTGAATGCTCTCGCGAGATGTTATTAACACAAATATTCGTGGATACAAGTATTAATTAGAGAAATCTAAGTACAATGAGTGTAAAAAGACTCTGTTGATCCGGCTCTTGAGCGAAGCTAGGTGTTCTTCGTCCCGCCGGTAATCTGCTCGAGGAGAAAAGGCCGGGAGAAGTAAGACCGAAAGAAAGATGTTGCCAAGAGTTGGATGTTAGCCAAGTGCTTAATGATTTGCTTCAGATCGTGATATTGCCGAGTGTTTAGAGAGTCGAATCTCGATTTGTGCAGAAGAGTTTCGGTGGTAGAAGTTCTGTCCCTTTTACAAGTGAAGGCCGCTTTGTATATATAGAGGCCGAGAGGCCCTGTCCCTAGTGGGCGATCGTCTTTCGGCATTTAATGTGCCGGGCGATCGTCCTAAAGGGCACGTGGGCCGCCTGCCAAAAGTCCAAAGCCACACTGGTGGCCACCGTGCGGTCCAATGAGGATCCAAAGACGCGTCCTAAGCACCGTCACAGAGGTCCCACTTAGCTACTTTCGGCGGACTTTGTCGGTGGGTGATGTCGTAGTCACATGTCTTGTCCGCCAACTCCTTTCGCAGTGCAGGCCATCTTTGGTAGGTGAGGTAGGAGACAGGATTGTCGGCGCCTTTTGTGGATCTCGCACGTGGGGTCAGCTTTGAGACTTGGCCTTTGCCGACTGGATGGTCATCGGTGGTGATCGACCTGGATGGTCTTCGGAGGTCGACATCTGCCAGTGGATGGAGGTCGCCAAGGGTCGGTCGCCAAGGGTAGGTCGCCAGGTGCCGAGAGACGGTCGATCGCCAAGGGTCGGTCGTCGAGTACCGAGAGGCGATCGTCTTGATGTCGATCGCTCGGCACCGGGACTTGTCCTGGGCCCTACGGTTGGCCAGTCTAGCATGCCCGCTGGGTTAAGGCTCGGTCGCCTGGTCGCCGATCGGCAGGCTTGCCTTGGTCGCTCGGCAGTAAGTCGGTCGCTCGGCCTCGGAGGCGATCGCCGGTCGGAAGGTGTTAAATCTTGACACAACAATTGCCCCCCAGCTTGCTCCTATGTTGAAGACATGGGGCGAGGTGGTTCTTGCTGGTGATCGCGTCTGGATGAGGACGGGCGATCTGAGCCGACTTAGGACTCGGACTTGGGCTAACATAGTCGATTGGCTTAGCTATCTTTCGGTCTTGTACCTGCAAAAAACAACATTGGCCGATCCCCCATGGAAACTTGGTGGTTTCGCTTGCTTGAGGAATCGTGCACAGTCGCGGAGATCGATGGACCGACCCCATGACCGTGTCTTGGTGCGCGAAGACAATGAGTGTCTCGTGACTCACTTTATTATGAGGGTCCTCTGTTAGGCTGCGCCTCGCCTTGTTTTTAAACGAAAGGCGTGCGGTCTCGGTCTAGAGGAGTCCTTGCGCGGGGCAGCGTCGGATGAATCAACTCCACGCCCGCGGCTTGTTAGCTCTGCTTCCACCTCGGCCAGCCATGGAGATGGCCGACCTCGGCAGTGTGCGTTGAGACGGGGTTGTGGAATGAGTCCGATTAATGTTGGAGGGCCCTCCGACTACGCCCGGCCTCGTATTTAAACGAAGGGCGGGCGATCTTGGCGAAAGGACCTTGCATGGCCGCGGCCCGGTTCCATCGACTGACAGGGCCATGGCTTTATGATGTGCGGTGGAGGCGATCTTATGCCTTAGTCCGTCATGTTATATGCTGGACTGTAGATGGCGATCGTGTCCTCCGAACTGCGGATGATGTAGCGTGATGATCGGCGATCGGGCTGGAAGAGTTGCGATCGTCGCTCGGCTGCCGATCGCTTATTCGTAGGTCGATATTGGCGATCGGGCGGGAGATCGTCGTCCGGGTGCCGATCGCGCTGCTCACAGGCTAAGAAGAAACCTTTGCCTGGCCAGAAAATCTGCGGCTCTAGCCCGGAAGGCTGCGTAGGTCGTAGGTTGGGTCTTCGTAAGATGCCTGAACATAGGCGAAAAACCCTGAAAACCTCCTAGGACCGTGTAGAGGGCGGTCTCATCGCTTATGGGCTCGCCATTGAGGATGATTACGTCTACCCGGTCGATGTAGTCCGAGTCGGACTCTTCTTCTCCCTGCTTGATTTGCATCATGCGAAGGGGACCTTCGGGCCGGACGACCCTGGTGGCGAAGTACTCAGTGAAGCCATGCGCCAGCTCGTTGAAGGAGCCAATGGACCGAGGTGGCAATGAAGTGTACCACCGGTGGGCGAGGTCGTCCAGCGTCAGAGGGAACATTCGGCATCTGGTCGCGTCAGATGCCCCGCACCCAGTCATGTAGATGTTGAACTTCCTTAGGTGCACTTGGGGGTCCGATCGCCCCACGTACACGGGTGTTTGCGGGGGAGCGATCCTGTGCTGCACGGGGGCGAGCTCGATGTCGATCGCGAGCGGCTCGCTTGGCCCGGCGATCGTCTTCTTGGCGCCTGCCCTGGATTCCAGGAGCGCCTTCATGTCGTTAAGTTGACGTTGCATTGCAGCCATCGCCGTGGCTTGGTCGCTTGCCGATCGGCTTTGGGAGCAGGAGCCGAGGCGATCGTGTACCGATCTCCGGGCTCCGCTGCCGCCGACCTCGGCAATTCGGCGAGGGGGAGCCAGCTGGCCGCTTCCGGGAGTCGGGTAGGCCGAGCTCCCGGTGACGGACTCAAACTCCGTCGTCTCGTAGGCCGGGCCGGACGCCCGTGCTGTGTCGGGTCACTGCCCAGGCGATCGAAGACAGAGGTGCCCCGGCTGGCGAGCGCCTCTTCCTGCGGACGGGAGCCTCCTGGCGATTGCTCGGCCAGTAGTGCCTTGAGCTTCCGCTTGATCTCCCGGCGAGAGACCGGGGCGTAGGCGGAGGCGCGTCGAGCACTCCGTCGCTCTGTAGGACGGCTAGGGCCCCTTCGATCTGTTCCTTGGTTCGAACCGATCGAGCGAGAGGCTCGGGCCGCCTTCCCGGACGTGGTCGAGCGCCTCGGCCGCGGCGGCTACCTTCCACCATCGGCCGGCTCGGGACCGGGACGGAACAGTGCAGCCGGGCGGCGGCGGCTTTCTTCGACGCGGAGGCTAAGACATGTTTTCTCAAGGATTTCTTTGAAGTGCGGTGAGTGTCACTTCAAGTATCCGCCCAGAACAGTGAGTGTTCTTCGGGACGGTAGGTATAAAAATCGAGGTTGGATCCCCTTCTTCTAGCGCCAATTGTTGTTGCCCAAAATATCTATCCGAAGATTAAATCTGCTGGAGACGGACAACAAACAAATGCGGGAGCACTTCCGAGAGATGGTTAATAAAACAAGATTTGCCGGGTTTGTTAGGCCGGGCTTGAATGCTCTCGCGAGATGTTATTAACACAAATATTCGTGGATACAAGTATTAATTAGAGAAATCTAAGTACAATGAGTGTAAAAAGACTCGTTGATCCGGCTCTTGAGCGAAGCTAGGTGTTCTTCGTCCCGCCGTAATCTGCTCGAGGAGAAAAGGCCGAGAAGTAAGACCGAAAGAAAGTCATTGCCAAGAGTTGGATGTTAGCCAAGTGCTTAATGATTTGCTTCGTATCGTGATATTGCTGAGTGTTTAGAGAGTCGAATCTCGATTTGTGCGTAAGAGTTTCGGTGGTAGAAGTTCTGTCCCTTTTACAAGTGAAGGCTGCTTTGTATATATAGAGGCTGAGAGGCCCTGTCCCCTAGTGGGCGATCGTCTTTCGGCATTTAATGTGCCGGGGCGATCGTCCTAAAGGGCACGTGGGCCGCCTGCCAAAAGTCCAAAGCCACAGCTGGTGGCCAGCCGTGCGGTCCAATGAGGATCCAAAGACGCGTCCGGAAGCACTGTCACAGGAGGTCCCACTTAGCTACTTTCGGCGGACTTTGTCAGTAGGTGACAGACTGTAGTCACATGTCTTGTCCGCCAACTCCTTTCGCAGGTCTGGGCCATGCTGGTAGGTGAGGTAGGAGACAGGATTGTCAGCGCCTTTTGTGGATCTGCACGTGGGGTCAGCTTTGAGACTTGGCCTTTGCCGACTGGATGGTCATCGGTGGTGATCGACCTGGATGGTCTTCGGAGGTCGACATCTGCCAGTGGATGGAGGTCGCCAAGGGTCGGTCGCCAAGGGTAGGTCGCCAGGTGCCGAGAGACGGTCGATCGCCAAGGGTCGGTCGTCGAGTACCGACAGGCGATCGTCTTGATGTCGATCGCTCGGCACCGGGACTTGTCCTGGGCCCTACGGTTGGCCAGTCTAGCATGCCCGCTGGGTTAAGGCTCGGTCGCCTGGTCGCCGATCGGCAGGCTTGCCTTGGTCGCTCGGCAGTAAGTCGGTCGCTCGGCCTCGGAGGCGATCGCCGGTCGGAAGGTGTTAAATCTTGACACAACACCGGGATCTACTAAAATGTATCGGGATTTGAAACAACATTTCTGGTGGAACGGGATGAAGCAGGATGTAGCTTCGTATGTTGCTAGGTGTTTGACTTGCCAACAGGTAAAGATTGAGCACCAAAGAGCTAGTGGTCTTTTGCAGCCGTTAGAGATTCCCCAGTGGAAGTGGGAAGAGATAATGATGAATTTTGTTACGGGTTTACCGGTCACATGAAAAGAACATGATGCGATCTGGGTAGTCGTCGATCGGCTAACCAAGTCAGCTCGTTTCTTACCGATCAAGAAAGGTTATGGTGTAGCGAAGTTGGCAGAAATCTTCCAGCAGGAGATTGTTAGATTGCACGGCACTCCGGTTGGGATTATTTCTTATAGAGATCCAAGGTTTACTTCGCGTTTTTGGAAGGCGTTACATAAGGCTTGGGGCTCTCGTCTTAAGTTCAGTACCGTTTTTCACCCACAGACGGATGGTCAATCTGAGAGAACTATCCAAACGTTAGAGAACATGTTACGAGCTTGTGCACTTGATTGGACTAGTAGCTGGGACGAGTACTTGTGTTTAGTCGAGTTTGCGTATAACAACAGTTGGCACGCTAGTATTCGGATGGCACCATACGAGATGTTATATGGGCGTAAGTGTAGATCACCTACTGTGTGGGACGAAGTAGGTGAACGGATTATTGAGGGTCCTGAAATGATTGAGATCACCAACGAAAAGGTGACTGTTGCTAGAGAGAGGCTTAAGGAAGCCAGGTCCAGACAGAAGAGTTACGCCGACAAGCACCGACGCGAGTTAGAGTTTCAGGTTGATGACCGAGTATTTCTGAAAGTTTCTCCTTTTCGCGGCGTCAAACGTTTTGGCATTAAGGGCAAGTTGAGTCCTCGTTTTATTGGTCCTTTTGAGATTTTGGAACGTGTGGGCGAGGTGTCTTATCGTTTGGCTCTTCCACCTCAACTAGCGCATGTGCATAACATTTTCCACGTATCTCTTTTGAGGGGATACAACTATCATCCTCTACATGTGGTGTCATACCCTTTTGACCAGATTCAACCAGACATGTCACTTCCGGAAGAATCGGAAGCCATTTTTGATAGGCAGGAGAGAGTCATGAGAAATAAGGTCATTCGCTTTGTTAAGATTCTTTGGAAGAATCACCCAGAGCGTGAAGCTATCTGGTAAACCGAGGAATCTATGCGAACAAGTTACCCTCATTTCTTTTCATAGTCTGGTACGTATTCATTTCCGTTTTCATTTCAATTTCGCGGACGAAATTTTTTATTAGAGGGGAAGAGTTGTAAAACCCAGATTTTTAAACATGTTAAAATACCCTTTAATCTCGAATCTATAAAATACGTTTAATTATTTAAAATATTGCATTACGATTATAACCTAAATATTTAAATCGTTAACATCTGAACAAATTAATGTAATACGAATGTAAGACTTATACTGAAATAATTTGTACACATTTAAAATTGTCACACGTTTTCTATTTTTGTCCCTAGCCGAATGATATATTGTACACAAACATATGGAATCGTGAATCATGTCAAGGTTCGTGATGGGTTTTAAATTTGGCAAATTCTTCCATCAAATCCCCATAATTTAGGCATTTTCCTTTTTGAAATTCCTCCCCACTCGCCTATATATATTACACACACACATACTTCACAAAACTAAAAATCCTAAAACCTAAAACTAAAAACGGCAGCTACCTAGTTCTCTACCATTCCCGTTCGATCGAGGCGTGCACAAAGGAAGGCTTGGTGGTATATTGAAGGTCTCGGGTGCGTTGGTATGATTAAACACGTTATATGATGGCTTAAATTAATTCTGGAATTAAGACAGCTTGTATACTTGAATTTGTAAATGATATAGGTCATGATATATAATGATTCAATTCAGTTTATTTTGATGAAAACCTAGTTTTCTGTCTTAGTTAAGATCTCCAATTGGTTTGGAGTGATTTCGAGTTGTTTTGGTCGTGTTTTTGATTTTTGTGTGATTAAGTGTTGAATCTGAAATTTGGGAGTCTGAAATCAGTCCATTTTGTCGGTTTTTGATTCAAAAACTATAATGAGTTGGGCCATTAAACTCTCCGGTATGTAACTTCTATATGATTAGTAATACCATGAATTTTTTGAAATTTTTCCTGGATGTTTTGGTAGGTCGTTGAGGCGGATACTTTTTGGGTACAACTGCAGGTCGGTTTTCTGAATAGTCTGAGTTTGAGTATTTTTCGTGTGGGGTTAAACTAAATAATAAATTCTGGGAAAATTCGTGTGGGTTCTAAAGACATTGAGTTCTGATGTGATTCAAAAATTCGTCAAGTTGTAATCTGTCCATAGATAAAAGCTGATAAAAATGTTAAAAGGCTAATAAAGGTTAGGGTTGTATTGAATTTATCTCCACGTATGCTGTTAGGTTTTTGGGTCATATGAAAGGGGTCCATTTTAATGATACCAACGTGTGTTTGAGTGATTCTTGAGTCTAAAATAATGTTTTGGAAAAGTTCTTTCTGAATATGTAAGTCTTGTAATTTTTAGAAGTCGAGAGAATGTCTTTTTTGATTTTACAAATTCAAGTGTCAAACCTGTCAATTAGTAATCCGAATTTCAACCTTGGTTTTATGATTTTTGTTTTGAAATCAGAAAGGAACCATTAACTCAAATTGGACAGCGCTTAAATATAAGATGTTTTTGTCCTCTTTGATTTTTGGTGGAATTTTTAGACTAGCACATCATGGTCTCTTAATTGCTTACTTTTTGAGTCTCAGATCTGTCACCGAATCTGGACTAGTTTTGATAAGGAATTTTTGTTCTATAGCTATACTACCTGGAAATTATACAAAAATTATACAAAGTAGAAAACATATGTACCTACATGGGATAATTTTGCTAAGGCTCCAGGAGGTGCACAAGTATACTTTAAAAATCCGGAAACTTGATACATGTTTTGATATTAAAAGATGAGTTTTCTTAAAAAGGTGGTTACACACTCAAAGTCTATTATATTACTAAAATGAGTAACCAAATTCATTTGGATTTAAAGTAATACTTGGTTATTGATCCGTATAGGTTCCGTGAAGTGGGAGTGAACCATCTATCTTATGTCTACATTCTCAACCCTGCGAGAGGTTCCATCGTACTGCTAGTAAATTGGAGATACTCATATAGTGAGATTAGGCCATTCATCTGTGGCATTAGCCAAATAGTCATCAGGGGCATGCCCTTCCTTGGACAGCAGCTTACAACAGCCGATTAGGAGTACTTTCTTGCCCACATGGGGCAGATTAAGCCCCGGTTTACTTTTGCTATTGAATAAGGTACAGATATTCCGTACTCTTTCAGCAAGAGTACAACTACTTTATCTCTCATAACCTTTCTCTCTCTTCTATATTATTTGCCTATCTTATTTTGGACTGTTGATATTCGAACTCTTCATTTGAACCTTTGACATTGCATCTTTGATTTGATACATGTGAACTGAACCTTTGATATTAGCTCTTTGATTATTCGAACCTTGATATTGAACTTCGACTATATGAATGAGACCTACACTTTGAGTTGGACTTGTACTTTTTGACCCTTCAGTATTTACCCAGGTATTATCTGTTCCCAGTTATGGGGGGTCCATGACCATAGCATTAATGCACCAATGTTATGACTCTAGTGTGGTTGGAGAGATGTAACACACCGTTCCTTATCTGCTATCTGCTATGTCCATTATAATGATTATGAATTGTTTGTAGGGGCGTATGGATGCATCCTAGATTTGTTTGTTATTTGTTTGGGCTACTATGATGATATGGATACATATTATATTTGTTGCTGATTGGGCATGCGTGCATGCAGTCCTTTCACATTTGGGAGTTGATCACTCCATTGGGCTACTATTTGTTTGGATATTTGTTTGGGACTCGGGTAAAATACTGAATCCACATTCATACACTTTATACTTAAACTTTGATATCCTTTTGATTATCCATTGACACCATATGTATTCTATCTTCGCATTTTTTTGATTATCTTATCTCGTTTGATCTGTTTTTTTATTTGCTTTATATATGTTCACTGAGTTTTTTATGCTCAGCCACTTTTCTTCTCCATGCGGCAGGTATTTAAGCTAGGAACGGGGTTATTAGCTTGGGGATGAGAGAGAGTGGATTACCCTATAGGTTTATTTAAATAATGGACTGTATTTCCTTATCGTTATTTCCGGATTTCGGACATTTGTATCGTACTTTCTTTTGTTTGGTTTCGGGGACACTTGGTGTTGTTTTAGTCCCCTTTTGATACTCTTTTGATAATTTTTATTTAAGACTTCCGCTGTTTGATTTGAATCTGTTGTATCTGATATGTCACCACAAAGCACTACTACAAAACTGGCTTTTAACAGCGGTTAAAATGCCCAATTAACGGCGGTTCCGGAACCGCCGTTATATGTACCGCTGTTAATATCAACGGCGGTTTTAAAAACCGCCGTTAAATTTGTCAAATAACGGCGGTTAATGGTAACCGCTGTTAAACTTGATCTTAACGGCAGTTATAGAACCGCCGTTGAATTTGCCATATGTTACGGCGGTTTTACGTAAACATTAAATGTGCCATTTAACAATGGTTAAAGGTAACTATTAAATCGATACTCCACAGTTATCGAACCGCCGTTAAGTGTAAGAATTAACAGGTTTTGAGGAACCGTTGAAATATTAATCATTTTATCCAGTTTTTCCCCTATTTTGCACAATCCAGTACCTGAATCGGATCAAACTAATCAATAAACCACCAATTCATCGAATCCAAACACACCGAAAATAACTAACCAACACCAAATTCATTGAACCACCAATACATTGAAAAAGATAATACAAAAATCCCAATTCATCCAAAATAATTCATACAAATATCCAATGTACTAACCAACACCAAATTCATTGAACCACCAATACATTGAAAAAGATAATACAAAAATCCCAATTCATCCAAAATAATTCATACAAATATCCAATGTATTCACACAAAAACACCAAAATCATGTCGCGAGACGATTTCGCACCTCCAAGAAATAAAGTCCCCAATCAACTCGAATTTTATCAAAAATATCTTCAGACAGTGCTCCAACATCATCAAACATCTGCACATATAAACGTATAATAAACAAACTTTAAATGTAAAAGAGTAAATAGTTTTATCACCACTTCAAGTAAAAAATATACTACCTCCATCCAACCATCCAAAATACGCGCTCGGGCGATAGTCGACATCCAGTGCATAACATAATAACCACACTCCCAACCTCCATTTTGTTTATTACACTAAAACAAAATAAGACACAATTATATGAATCGCTTTCAGTAAATAAAATCAACACGTACACAACATACACAGTTAAAAAACACACACTGACACAAACACACAATGCACAAAAAAAAAAAAAAAACACAGCACACACAAACTTCACACACAGTAGACAAATGATGTTAAAACGCAAGTAATCAACATTCTACTTCAAGAGATTGGAATGTTCATCATGTTAAAATTAGACACAAATAAACATTATGAGAAGGATATCCCAGCCCGCATCAGGTACTGGACACAAAATTAGCAGGTTTTACAATCTTATAAACATCTGACATTCTGAACTTCCCAGCCCGCATCAGATAATATCCCCATTCATCATTTTCATGTACCAGTTTGCGCGCCTTTAAATTTTTTTTCACCAGGTATGATGCTATAAAGAACCCAAGAAGGAACAAGAACTTCACAAACCTCTTAGAATCCATAAAAGAAAGCAGTCTAACCTCTGATCAGACCATCAACTAAATTCTTGTAGGACTCATTCCTTCCCAATGGAATATTCCACATAAGAGCAGCTTTATACACCTTAGATGTGCATTTAAGCTTAAGCCCCATTAACTTCATCCTCACCGTATTCACAATGCTATTAAAAACACAATCCTTATCTCTATTAAATTGATTAACCCTTCTTCTATTGTTCCTTTCATGCCAAATTTCATACACGGTAGCACTCAAAACCAACCTTTGTATAACACTCCAAATGGTATTCGATGCAGGCTTGTTAACAATACAAAAGATCACACCAGCCCATTCATTACCCACATCATCAAGCTCAGACATAATTTTAAGTCTTTCCCAAAGTCTTTTGGAAAACACACAAGAAAAGAACTAATGGCTATGTGTCTCACCATAACACCTTCGCGGGAGGTCCTTGTTGTGTGTTCTCTCCATCATTCTTCACTTTGTATCGTGATACCCCACACCTAGGACACTTATGCAATTCTTCAAACTCTTTTCTGTACAGTATGCAATCATTGGGACAAGCGTGTATTTTTTTATACTCCATACCCATCGGACACAAAACCTTCTTCGCCTCATAGGTACGCTTAGGCAATTTATTGCCTGTTGGTAGCATCTCATTCATCAACTGGAGCAATTCGGTGAAACTTTTGTCCCTCCACCCATTTATTGCCTTCAAATTAACCAGCTTCAACACGGCAGATAGACGTGTGAAATTTTCACACCCCAGATACAATGGAGTCTCTGAATCACTTTTCAACGCATCATAAACATGAGCTCTTTGAAATGATTCTTGTCCGACATCACGAATCATTTCTTCAAATTGATCATCATCTATATCTACATGAGTGTTTCCAGTTGGAACATCTACTATTTCGCCATGCCATATCCACACCGTATAGTTGGTGTTTATCCCCTCACAAACAAGATGTTCACGAATTGTGTCAGCCTCATGTCGTCTCCCATTCATACACTTCACACAAGGGCAAAAGTATCGTTCATCGGGTTCCAAGCGATGTTGTCGAGCAAATTTAAGAAATTGCTCAATTCCATTGTCATACTCCGCACTCGCACGACTTGCATTCATCCAACTTCGATCCATTTCTTCTTTTCTGTTACACATACTATGTTCATCAATTTTCTATTGTTTTGTATAAAGGGGAAGAAATTTCATTTCTATATGATTACTAACTTTTTGAAAATTGTTTTGTCAGAGAGAATGACAAAGGTATGGTAGTCCTATAATTGTTATTTAAAATAGAAACATGAACGACGGTTGTCAAAATAGAATTAACTGTATACTACGTCAACTTATGGCTTTGTCAAGATTGCTAACTCTATCTGCACGAACTGTTGGGAGAAGATCCTTAAGACGAAAGTTAACATCTATCCAAAGGAAGAAGATCCTTAAGAAGTTAACCAAAGCTATCCCAAAATAATTCGTGTTCCACAAAATAGTATTGTCAAAAGCAACACACATAATTAAACACGCACACTCAACTAAATCGATTAAATTATACGACAAACAAGAAGAAAATAACATGTAAAACTACATTACACACAAACAATACACACAACACAGACAAACACAATACACACACACACTGCCACACACAATACACACACACTGCCACACACACACACAATACACACACACACACTGCCACACACAATACACACAAACTGCACGCACACACACTGCCACACCTATACATGCACATACACACACAACACACACTAAACATCACACAACAATCCTTAAAAGACTAGATAAAATTACCAAATAGGAACAAAGAAGAGAGTTCGGAACAATTACCAAATAATTCGCGGTGGTCGATTGCAAAACACCGAGGAGGTTGCGGGGGTCGCGAGGTCGCCGGAGTTTGCGGGGGTCACGAGGTCGCCGGAGGTCGCGGGTCGCCTGTGAAAAGTCGCGGAGTCAAGCGTAGGAAGAAAGAAAGGAAAAAAGAAGAAAGAAAGAAAGAAAGAAAGAAATGGGGTGTAATTAAATGGAAGATTAACAGCGGTTTTCAAGTAACCGCTGTTAGAAGAGGAAAACGAACGGCGGTTTTAAAGTAACTGCCGTAAAATAGGAAAAATTAACGGCAGTTGCTTAATAACTGCCGTTAATTGGCAGATTTTAACAGCGGGTTGGCAAAAACCGCCGTTAACTTCTTAATTTAACAGCGGTTTCTTTTTTAACCGCTGTTAATTTTTCATAATATTTACGAACCGTGCCACCGCACAAATTTAACAGCGGTTTTAAGATAACCGCTGTTAATTGTCCGCTGTTAAATGGGTATTTTGTAGTAGTGAAGTGATGCTTCTACCCTTACCGGGTTGGGGCGTTACAGCTGGTGGATTGTAGACCAAGCACAGTGATGGGTCATAAGGAGAAGGTAGGCTGGCTGTATGTGGAGCTGACCAAGTACCCTTTGATTATTGGACTGAGCTGCAAAGTAGGCCGAGTGGTGGTATTATTGTTGGTGGGGCTGGCCGATTGGATGTGTACCAGTGAAATAATTTGGAGAAAATTTTGGATATGAAAATTTGTTATTGTTCGAACGTCCAAATTTTGGAAACAAAGAAGAACAGTGTTACTAGAGGAAGATGAATTATGAACATACTGACTTTCATGAGATTCATTCAAAAATAACATATTACAGGCTTGAGAGAAAGAGAGAAAAGGCACCTGATTGGTAATAACATCTATAATACTATTATATGAATTGACGTTTAAAAGGAGAAGAACTAGTTCTTTGTCTGAAATCTCAGCATCAGCATCTTTTAGGCTATAAGTAAGACGCTTCATATCACTCCTTTATATTGTTATTAAAGGAGTGAAGATTTCACAAAAAATATTTTGCAATAAAATCGGGACTGCTAACGCATCAAAAAGATAGGAACCAACTGAATTATAAATCCATGTTATAATTTTGAGTCAATTCAAAACTAGTCATCATCGGCAGGAGGGGGGAGCAAATGAGCTATCTAAATGACCAAGAACACGATAACTACGACACATATCAGTGAGATAGTTTCATAAAATTTGAATTTGAGGTCTTTTTCACAAAGTTTAAACCTAGAAAGGAAAGCACAATATGAATGTAAAAGACGGAAGGGGAGGAGTACTATCACCGGACAAGATAATAAACAATAGACAAGAGAAGAGGAGGGTGGCGTCGGCGGGAGCGACTTAGAGAACATGGTGGATCAGCAGTGTGGAGATGACACCGGGCAAAAGAAGGAGTCACGACCGCTGAGAGATGTTACTGGCCGAAGGCTGAGTCTGAATGGATCGGGATTGTCGGAGGATCAGACGAGGAAGGCTTATATACTCGAAACAAATTCGCCGGGATATCAACTAATGTTAGGATCGGTCTTGTCTTTAGGGAAATTAGACTGATACCATGTCAAGATATAAAACTCACATATGATATTACACCGATCATATATATATATATATATATATATATATATATATATTTATATAGTTATAAGGAGAGCCTTAAATCTAGTTACATAAGTAAATGAATAACTTGATACACAAGAAAAGGAATCTTATACAAAGTACGAAACACATCAACAAGGAAAATCATAAAAGACTAATAATATATTCTAACAAAATATAATAAAAGAATTAGATGGGACAGGACAAAGCAGGTATTCTCAAGACCAAAGTAATATTCAAACCCGTCCCGCCTAACTGTGGATTGCGGGGGTAGGACAATCGACACATAGTGGGTCTAGACGCATGAATGCGGATGAGGCCAAAATCAACATCCCTATCTATTTTTCTTTTTCTACAAACATTTTGAACTTTTCAGGTAGGAAAACATTATATATTTTTATGTGAACGAGTTTTTAAACCTCAGCTTTTACATTAACTTCGATTGACATCATCTAATTCAAAAGTATGATTACAACAACATTATTCCAATGCCTCAATGGTTCCCGCAAAAAGCGGAGTAAGGTGGATCGGATGTACGCAGCCGTACCCTTATCTCAACACATAGATGCTGTTTCCAGATGACCCAAAATGAAAATTGCATCGAGAATTGAATGGAATGACTAGTACTCCATGAGAAAAAGAAGTGCGGCCAGTTTAGTGAGTTATTTATTCTATTATAATCCAGAACTAAAGAATAAGGAGTATTTGGCTCCATTGGAAACAATGAAAAAATTCAAAAGTATGAATATAATGAGAAATATTTTCGGTAAAGTTGAACGTGATAATATGATGACATAAATTCCAATTAAAGAGCGCACTTGCTATTCAACTCGGTCCGAACCATCTCGGACAAATCTACCATCTGCAAACTTACTGTGAATTGCCTCATGCTCTGCATGATGTCCGGTTAAAAAGAAAACAAAAGTCAAAAATGAAAAAAACAAACAAATAAATTGCATCAGCAACAACTCGAAACATGTTTATTTATTCTCGTTCTGCAACATGTACATGAAAATCCCCCCGGCAACAGAAACATTCAGAGAATCAAACTGTCCGGCCATTGGAATGGTTACGAGCTCACAAGCCTTTCGGCTACTATCAGAAAGCCCACCTCCTTCACTGCCCAAAACCAGATGTTGTTGCCCAAAATATTTATCCGAAGATTAAATACTGCTGGAAGACGGACAACAAACAACAATTTGCGGGAGCACTTCCGAGAGAAAACGAATAAACACTAGATTTGCCGGGTTTGTTAGGCCCGGGCTTGAATGCTCTCGCGAGATGTTATTAATACAAATATTCGTGGATACAAGTATTAATGTGAGAAATCCAAATACAATGAGTGTAAAAAGACTCTGTTAATCCGACTCTTGAGCGAAGCTCGATGTTCTACGTCCCTGCCGATCGTCTGCTGAATGAGAGAGGCCGAGAGAAGAAAGAACCGAATGATAGTTGTTGCCAAGAGTTGGAGATAGCCAAGTGCTGTGTATTGATTCTGTATTGTGTGCTGAAATCGCGATAATGCATGTCGTTGACCGAGTGCAGGAAGCCTGCTATATATAGGGGCAGCGGTGCCTTGTCCTCTGGCGGGCGATCGCCTTCCGGCCATTATAATAATGGGGCGATCGTCTGCCAGCCAATATTATAATGGGGCGATCACACGGGCTGTCGGGCTAAAGTCCAAGGCAGCTGCTGGCAGCCAGCTGTGCGGTCCAATGAGGAGCCAGCACGCGTCCGGAGTCATTGTCACATGCGGTCCTACTGACAACTTTCGGCGGGCTTGTCGGCTGGTGGATGGATGCTGACAGGCTGTGGTCAACGATCCGTGAATTGCGGATCTTGTATCGGCTCTGCACGTGGGCTCGGTCCTGAGGTTCGGCCTTTTGCCGACTGGATGACTATCGGCATGATGCGGTCGGCATCGGCCAGTCGTTGAGGGTCGGCATCGGTCGGTCACCAAGGGTTGGTCGGCGGGTGCCGAGAGATGATCGTCCGCTAGTCGGTCGCCAGGAGTCGGTCGTCAAGTACCGAGAGACGATCGTATTTGATGTCGATCGCTCGGCACCGGGACTTGTCCTGGGACCTTCGGTTGGCCGATTTATCCTGACTACTGGGCTAAGGCTAGGCCTCCTGGTTGCTGGTCGGCAGTTTTGCATCGGCTGCTCGGTAGTGGCTAGGTCGACCGATCTCCGAGGCGATCGCCTGTCGGAGAGTATAATTCTCGACACAACAATTGCCCCCCAGTTTGCTCCGATGTTGAAGACATGGGGCGAGGTGGTTCTTGCTGGCGATCGTGTAAGATGAGGACGGGCGATCTGGTTGAGCTGACTTTGGATTCGGACTTGGGCTATCATGGTCGATTGGCTAGCTATCTTTCGGTCTTGTACCTGTAAAAAACAACATTGGCCGGTCCCTTGTAGAAACTTGATTGTTTCGTCGCTGAGAAACCGTACACAGTCGCGGAGTTAGATGGACCGACTCCATGACCGTGTCTTGTACGCGGAGACAGTGAGTGTATCGTCACTCATTTTATTATGAGGGTCCTCTGTTAGGCTGCGCCTCGCCTCGTATTTAAACGAAGGGCGTGCGGTCTCGGTCTAGAGGAGTCCTTGCGCGGGGAAGCATCGGATGAATCAACTCCACGCCCGCGGCTTGTTAGCTCTGCTTCCACCTCGGCCCGCCATGGAGATGGCCGACCTCGACGGTGTACGTTGAGACGGGGGTAGTGGCACGTGTCGCATTGTCCGGGTTCACCAAGTTAGATGATGATCCTTGAGGGCGGGCGATCGTGTCCACTGATTAATTTTGGAGAGCCCTCAGACTACGCCGGCCTCGTATTTAAACGAAGGGCGGGCGATCTCGGCCGAAAGGGACCTTGCATGGCCGAAGCAGCCGGTTCCATCGACTACTAGGACCATGGCTTTATGATATGCGGTGGAGGCAATCGCGAGCCTTAGTCCATCATGTTAAATGGTGGACGGTAGATGGCGAGCGAGTCCTCCGGCTTCGGTGAAGTTGCTTGATAATGGCGATCGGCCTGGGAGACTGGTGGTTATCGCTCGGCTGCCGATCGTGTCATTCCTAAGCCAAGAAGGAGCCTTTGCCTGGCCAGAAAATCTGCGGCCTTAGCTCGGAAGATCGCGTAGGTTGTGGGTTGGTCCTTTGTTAGATGCCTGAACATAGGCGAAAGACCGTGAAATCCTCCTAGGACCACGTAGAGGGCAATCTCATCGCTTACGGGCTTGCCGTTGAGGATGATCTCGTCCACCCGGTCGATGTAGTCCGAGTCGGATTCTTCTTTCCCTTGAATGATCTTCAACATGCGATGAGGACCTTCTGGCCGAACGACCCTGGTGGAGAAGTACGCTGTGAAGACGTTCGCCAGTTCGTTAAAGGAGCCAATGGACCGAGGTGGTAATGAGGTGTACCACCTGTAGGCGAGGTCGTCCAGCGTCATAGGGAACATTCGGCACCTGGTCGCGTCTGAAACCCCACACCCGGTCATGTAGATGTTGAACTTGCTCAGGTGCATTTGTGGGTCTGATCGCCCCTCGTACAAGGCTGTTTGAGGAGGAGCGATCTTGTGCTGCACGGGGGAGAGCTCGATGTCGATCGCGAGCGGCTAGCTTGGCTCGGCGATCGTCTTATTGGCGCCTGCCCTGGATTCTAGGAGCGCCTTCATATCGTCGAGCTGACGTTGCAATGCGGCAATCACCGTGGTTCGGTCGCTCGCTGATCGGCTTTGGGAGCGGGAGCCGAGGCGATCGTGTACCGATCTCCTGACTCCGCTGCTGCCGACCTTGACTATTTGGCGAGGGAGAGCCGAGGACTGGCCGCTGTCGGGTGCCTAGGCCGAGCTCCCGGTGACGGACTCAAACTCCGTCGTCTCGTAGGCCGGGCCGGATCGCCCGGCCGCCAGTCGGGTCACCGCCTGTGCCAGCGATCGAAAATAGAGGTGCCCCGGCTGGCGAGCGCCTCTCCTTGCGGACGAGAGCCTCCTGGCGATCGCTCGTCGAGTAACGCCTTGAGCTTCCGCTTGGACTTCCGGCGGATGGTCGAGGGGGTGATAGCGGGAGGCGCGTCGAGAGCACTCCGTCGCTCCTGTAGGACAGCCATGGCCTCTTCGATCTGTTCCTCGGTTCGGAACTGATCGAGCGAGAGGCTTGGGCCGCCGTCAAGGGACGGGATCGAGCGTCTCTGACCGCGGCGGATACCTTCCACCGTCGGCTGTGGCTCGGACTGGGACGGAACGAGGCGTCTGGCGGGCTGGCCAGTGGCTTTCTTCGACGCGGAGGCTGAAGACATGATTTCTGAAAGATTTCTTTGAAGCGCAGTGAGTGTCACTTCAAGTATATGCCCCGAGAACAGTGAGTGTTCTTCGGGACGGTAGGAATGAAAATTTTAGGGTTAGATCCCCTTCCTCTAGCGCCAATTGTTGTTGCCCAAAATATTTATCCGAAGATTAAATACTGCTGGAAGACGGACAACAAACAACAATTTGCGGGAGCACTTCCGAGAGAAAACGAATAAACACTAGATTTGCCGGGTTTGTTAGGCCCGGGCTTGAATGCTCTCGCGAGATGTTATTAATACAAATATTCGTGGATACAAGTATTAATGTGAGAAATCCAAATACAATGAGTGTAAAAAGACTCTGTTAATCCAGCTCTTGAGCGAAGCTCGGTGTTCTTCGTCCTTGCCGATCGTCTGCTGAATGAGAGAGGCCGAGAGAAGAAAGAACCGAATGATAGCTATTGCCAAGAGTTGGAGATAGCCAAGTGCTGTGTATTGATTCTGTATTGTGTGCTGAAATCGCGATAATGCAGGTCTTTGACCGAGTGCAGGAATCCTGCTATATATAGGGGCAGCGGTGCCTTGTCCTCTGGCGGGCGATCGCCTTCCGGCCATTATAATAATGGGGCGATCGTCTGCCGGCCAATATTATAATGGGGCGATCACACGGGCTGTCGGGCTAAAGTCCAAGGCAGTTGCTGGCAGCCAGCTGTGCGGTCCAATGAGGAGCCAGCACGCGTCCGGAGTCATTGTCACATGCGGTCCTACTGACAACTTTCGGCGGGCTTATCGGCTGGTGGATGGATGCTGACAGGCTGTGGTCAACGATCCGTGAATTGCGGATCTTGTCTCGGCTCTGCACGTGGGCTCGGTCCTGAGGTTCGGACTTTTGCCGACTGGATGACTATCGGCATGATGCGGTCGGCATCGGCCAGTCGCTGAGGGTCGGCATCGGTCGGTCACCAAGGGTTGGTCGGCGGGTGCCGAGAGATGATCGTCCGCTAGTCGGTCGCTAGGAGTCGGTCGCCAAGTACCGAGAGACGATCGTATTTGATATCGATCGCTCGGCACCGGGACTTGTCCTGGTATCTTCGGTTGGCCGATTTATCTTGACTGCTGGGCTAAGGCTAGGCCGCCTGGTCGCTGGTCGGCAGTTTTGCCTCGGCTGCTCGGCAGTGGCTAGGTCGTCCGATCTCCGAGGCGATCGCCTGTCGGAGAGTATAATTCTCGACACAACACAAGACACAGAGGAGAACCTGCTAAAGAGTCTGCAAAATATTTAGAAAGCCCAACCACGGGATTCGGGTTATAGTTTGTTGCAGGCTGTCCAGCCAACATTTTCATTTGAAAAACTCGCCGGAGAGTTTCTATGTGCGTCCAATTACCGGAAACTATTGGAATCGAAGCGTGCACCTCGGCAGGCTCGGAGTGCTTTGTCGTTGAATGGATCACAACAACCAGGAAGTAAAAAGACCCCATCCTGTTGAATCCGTTATGTTTAATGTAAAAAAAACAGTATGTGAACAATTTATATAATATTAAAATTAATGTTTCTTGTTATATAAATTACAATATTAGTTCATTGAAAAATAAAACTTTAGAAAAGTTGTAACCTGTCCAAAGTAGACTCTTCAAGTGGGAGCAATACGCAATAATGTGGTGCTTAAGTTCCGTGCCTAACCCGTGCTTAAGGATTATGAATACATTAGCACCCATTTACGCGGTCAAATGAGTACGTGAATACTCATGTGTAATTCAGCTAAATGAGTACTATTTTACTCATGTAATATGACTACTGTAACACCCCCAATCCGCTCAGGGATATTACACGCCGTAGAACCTTTCCTCAAGGATCTACCAGGATGATAACAACATAGAACATCTCAATAATGCCTTTAAGGCTAAAATGACTCAGTAGACCGATTTGGTCTTTCAATAAATACATACAACTCAAACTCATTACATGCTCACGCAGGGGTCGAATACAACACACTCCCGTACAACGCGAAAGAAATACTGCAGCGGAAAATAATCTATAACTAAACCAATGACATCAAACGGGTCCTCGTGTGATTAGTATCGTTCATCTTTCATCATCCTTCGTGCCGAACCTGTGTTATGCTCCCAAACCTGAATGCAAAAACAGACATCCACCCCCGAATACTCGGGGGTTAGCAAAACTCCACTGTTTTGCTAGTGCAAGGACAAAGTGCAAATACGAGCCATACAATTCACATTCCACGAATAACAATAACCAGGAATCCTCAAAGATCAAAACGTAACGAAAAGTACTTCCCGAGGCATGAGTTTGGGTAAAATATTTCTAAAACCGAAAGGTCGCAAATCAAGGGAAAACAATTTATAAAACGGTTTATAATGCCATCGAGAGTTTTAATAGAAAACAACTTAGGATTATCAAATCCTTCTCTTTCCAAAATCAACAGGGGTCACAGCCCAAAAGTTTTGTTTTCACAAATGAAACCATCAACAATACACAAGGTTAAAACCCACGTCACGCGTCCTCGACGGATATAAAATACACATGCACCCGTGAAGTTTCACTCGTGAATCCAGGGCAAAACCATTGGACTCCCGCCGTGGCCCCGTCGAACCAACCCGAGGTGAGCAAATACATTCACAAAACATACACACGCACTCGTGAAGTTTCACTCGTGAATCCAGGGCAAAACCATTGGACTCCCGCCGTGGCCCCGTCGAACCAACCCGAGGTGAGCAAATACATTCACAAAATATACACACGCACTCGTGAAGTTTCACTCGTGAATCCAGGGCAAAACCATTGGACTCCCGCCGTGGCCCCGTCGAACCAACCCGAGGTGAGCAAATATATTCACAAAACATACACACGCACTCGTGAAGTTTCAGTCGTGAATCCAGGGCAAAATCATTGGACTCCCACCGTGGTCCCGTCGAACCAACCCGAGGTGAGCGAATACATTCACTAAACATACACAAGCATCGCCTAGGACCAGGACGCCACCATGAATCACACATGAGGCCTCTAAGGACCCTCCCGAGCTGGCTAGCGAAACAATTATGCACAAATAACATATAATACCAAGGATATCCAAACAATTCAACCAGAGGCATTAAACACTTAGCAAAACACCACATCAAACCACAATGCACCGAAATGAAACCATATACGTACACACGCATTACCAAGCGCAACATCAACGCCAAACATGTCCAAAGGATTCACGTAGTCACTTACAACCCACACAATTTACAACACACACACGTTTTGAAAGTGAGCCTTTAACGAGACTAAACCGAATCTTTGAATGTTCGTTTCAAACACACAAACAACAAACACACCTGTTGTGGGAAAATCCCTCACAATATGCCGCAAGTGCACGGTGTCAACAAGTAATAAAGTGATAAGTAAAGTATCGTTCCCTCGAGGACTGATTTCACTAAGTATCAAAATATAGTCAACTCACAATTTTATTTGAAGAACAATTATATGGAATTATACCTAAACTAATAAATAATAATACTAATAATAATAATAATACTAATAAGGACGTAGGATTATGATTTTCACCTCAAACAATCAGGAATGATATTTATTCAATTCAATTCACTTTTATTCAATTGATTGTAAGCCAGGAATTCCTAAATTATTCTAAAGCCTTTCTCAAGGTCGATAGAAAATATTACGAATTATTAACTCGATATATCCCTATTCGAATTAGATAATTAATAGCTAAAATAGTTCAAGAATTCCCACAATAACAGGCTTCACAATTCGCATGAGTATATCCCTATCTCACGAAAATTATGATTCGTCTCACAAGAACTATGCCTAAATTTCATCTCCCGAATCCATAAAGACATTCAAAACAAATTAACTGTTGGCCAAACATTTAAAAAGCATTAAGAACAGTAAGAAGAATCCAATTAAATAGAATAACGAATAAATCGAAATAATAATAAATAATCAAACCGTCATGAAATCGGCTACAATCAAAATCCTACTCGAATAGATCTAGGAACTAAGATGCAGAAAAACCGTAGGGATCCGTGGTCTTGTCGTCGCCCACAAATCTCCTCCTTGTGTTCTTCGCCCTAGCTCTAATCCACCTCCGAATTCCTCCTGATCGATCCCCCTCAATTCAGCCCTTCAATGCTTATTTATATCAGTCCTCAGCCTCCACAACGCGTTCGTGTAATTGGGTCGAGAACAGGCTCCAAAACGGCCCAGAAACGCGGAATATTCAGCAAAACCGCCCGGTGGGCCGCGGCTCACTTAATCTGTGCCGCGGCCCCTATCCTTCAGTGCCTGTTGCCTGGGCGCCTTTTTCCTCCTGTGTCGCGGCTCACTTGGTGTGTGCCGCAGCACACAGTACAGTGTGCACAGCGTTCGCTGGTTGTCTTTGTGTGCCGCGGCTCACTTGGTTTGTGCCGCGGCTCATGACCAAAAACTGTTGTTTTCGCCCGTTTTTCATCGTTTTGACTTCCGGACTCCGATTTCCTGCAAAACACATAAGAATAGTGCATTAAAAGCTCATTTATGCTGAATTAGGCTCAAGATGGACATAAAATAATGATATAAAAGCGCATAAAAATACGCCTAACAAATACCCCCAAACTTGAGCCTTTGCTTGTCCTCAAGCAAAAATTATCAATTTTAGACAAAATGTATCGTGACTAATCATGCAAGTCCATAGTGCTCAACTTAATCAATACTACCCTGAAAATCTCGAAGAATAGTACAAGTATCGTAATAGCGGGTCACATCCAGGACACTGATTCCACTAAGTAACCAATTTCAGTCCTAATCAATCGTTCATGAAGAAAATCAAGCTCAAAGATTAACAAGCGTGAATTTAATCAACCGCCAATATGAAGGGTTAAAAATAAACAAGCTAATACGCCCAATCCCACAGTCTAGTGGCAAAAATTTCAAGAGTTTCATAAAAAATAACCTTCGGACAGTATTCCCTTATATATGCTCAATAAGATGATTCGAGTTGACCACTAGGTTCCGGCTCTCGGGATATTTCATCGGGATGATCCTAGGGTGGATTTCCATTCTCATGTATCGGGGAACCGTTTGATGTAAAAGACACTCATGGGGCACATGGATGCTTCTAGTTACTAAGTCCCCCTCTACAGCGGAGAAAAAACTCGAATAGCAAGTCCCGCATGTCCGATTCAAGGTCGCTGTTTTATGCGAGAGTAAACAACGGGTCACGTGAATACCCCCGGTTACTAGGCTCCCCGTTGTCGGCACATGCGATATCTCTAAACCACTAGTTTAATCAGGGTTGTCGTTTTATGCGAGAGTAAACAACGGGTCACGTGAATACCCCCGGTTACTAGACTTCCCATCATAGAAACAACGAATATCTCGACTTTTTGGGAAAAACTTTCCGACTCTAAACTCATTTTAAGTGCCCCTAAGACTTATGTTACTGGACGATTAGCTATGCGAAAAGTGTACCCAAACGTATAGACGGTGATTTGAAAACACGTATGTCTCCTCTCTTATCTGCTAAGATTTCTACAAAAACGATAAAATTTCGGACCTAACTGAATACTCAACAGCAACATATATCGCTGACTGCAACTCGACCAAAAGTCAACCGTTTCTTCCAAGAGAATTCAGTATCGTAACATCAGTTTTACACACAGAAGCACGAAAAATTCACGAAAAATTCACGTTTAGCAAAAAACCATCAACAGCATGCGAGGGCAATAAAGCAATCGCAATTTATACCCAAGAAAAATTAAGAAAATTATCGCATGCTTCAATTTATTCCTCTACACATAACATCATCAATAATAGAACTCATGTGAAAATAAAAGAGATAAGGAAAAGTGAAACTTATTCCAAATGTCTTCTTGAAAGCCAGCACATGTCTGAGTGGAAACATCTGTCAATCCATACTTCGAATAATGCTCAACATCACGAGGGACCCCCAAACTTAGTCTCTAGTCATGAAATAACAATAGACATTAAATCAAGAAAGACTAGAATATGAAGAATAATAACTCATTGGGGATAAAAAAAATTATATTAGATAAATGAGGGCCAACAAGAATACACGAATCCAAACGAAATACAAAACAAAGGGAAAATAACTAATAACGAAAAATCAAATAAAAACAACTAACTAGAAAGCAAGTAAAAATGATGGGTTGCCTCCCATCCAGCGCTCTATTTTACGTCTTGAGCACAACGTGGCGAAAAATTCTAATGTGGCTTCTTTCTAGGGAGATTGCCAAATGCCCCCTTCTTGCAATCTATAAGCCTCTTATTCCACAAGGGAGGCTTTGGCTCATGCCCGGTTGCCAAAAATAATGAATAAGAATAATTATGCGGACAACCAAAAAATGATGGAAGAATATAATAATGATAAGGCATGAAAAAATAAGCAGAGTTCGAATGGGAAAATAATAAAGAATTATCATGCACAACCTCATTAGAACTCGAAGAATCAGCTTCAACAAAATCACGAGTAATGGGGTCAATCTCTCCCATTATGGATTTAGGAAAAATTATGCGTGGCACCGTTAATAAAATTTTAGGCACATAAGTGTTAACCTTATTAGTCGAAGTTTGATGACAATTTAATGGAATTACTTTGGAAACATCATCAATGGTAACTTCTTCTACAGGCTCATCACACTTTATGTTATTATCAGGTGCTGGGGAATCGACCCTAAAACTCAACATGTCGTTCTTCTCAACCTCCCCCTCAACTTCACTACTAAATATATGAGCTGGAAAATAACCATAGTGAATCTCAAGACCACGATGTGCACATTCTCGCTCAAAAAGGGTACTATCAGGATTTTTGAGAACGTCTACACATTGTTCAAGCATGGTCTTTTGTTTTGGGGGAGGGGGCTGACTGATCCTATTTGGCAAATTATTAAGAACATCGAAATTTATGAAATGCCAAGGGCCACGATACTCAAAGGAAAACATAATGAAGAAAATAAAAATATAGAGACAACTTCAAATTAAAATTAGAGTCGCTTGGTATTGATATTAGCGAAAAATCAGTCACCGGCAACGGCGCCAAAAACTTGTTGTGGGAAAATCCCTCACAATATGCCGCAAGTGCACGGTGTCAACAAGTAATAAAGTGATAAGTAAAGTATCGTTCCCTCGAGGACTGATTTCACTAAGTATCAAAATATAGTCAACTCACAATTTTATTTGAAGAACAATTATATGGAATTATACCTAAACTAATAAATAATAATACTACTAATAATAATAATACTAATAAGGACGTAGGATTATAATTTTCACCTCAAACAATCAGGAATGATATTTATTCAATTCAATTCACTTTTCTTCAATTGATTGTAAGCCAGGAATTCCTAAATTATTCTAAAGCCTTTCCCAAGGTCGATAGAAAATACTACGAATTATTAACTCGATATATCCCTATTCGAATTAGATAATTAATAGCTAAAATAGTTCAAGAATTCCCACAATAATAGGCTTCACAATTCGCATGAGTATATCCCTATCTCACGAAAATTATGATTCGCCTCACAAGAACTATGCCTAAATTTCATCTCCCGAATCCATAAAGACATTCAAAACAAATTAACTGTTGGCCAGACAATTAAAAAGCATTAAGAACAGTAAGAAGAATCCAATTAAATAGAATAACGAATAAGAATAAATAATCAAACCATCATGAAATCGGCTACAATCAAAATCCTACTCGAATAGATCTAGGAACTAAGATGCAGAAAAACCGTAGGGATCCGTGGTCTTGTCGTCGCCCACAAATCTCCTCCTTGTGTTCTTCGCCCTAGCTCTAATCCACCTCCGAATTCCTCCTGATCGATCCTCCTCAATTCAGCCCTCCAATGCTTATTTATATCAGTCCTCAGCCTCCACAACGCGTTCGTGTAATTGGGTCGAGAACAGGCTCCAAAACGGCCCAGAAACGCGGAATATTCAGCAAAACCGCCCGGTGGGCCGCGGCTCACTTAATCTGTGCCGCGGCCCCTATCCTTCAGTGCCTGTTGCTTGCGCGCCTTTTTCCTCCTGTACCGCGGCTCACTTGGTGTGTGCCGCGGCACACAGTACAGTGTGCACAGCGTTCGCTGGTTGTCTTCGTGTGCCGCGGCTCACTTGGTTTGTGCCGCGGCTCATGACCAAAAACTGTTGTTTTCGCCCGTTTTTCATTGTTTTGACTTCCGGACTCCGATTTCCTGCAAAACACATAAGAATAGTGTATTAAAAGCTCATTTATGCTGAATTAGGCTCAAGATGGACATAAAATAATGATATAAAAGTGCATGAAAATACGCCTAACAACACCAAGACGATCACCAATCATCATATCCATAAAACAAGAAATGTATGGACAAGGTACTTGCCTCGAAACCACGATCGCAACAAGACGACGGATGAAATACGGTCGAATAGCCCCGAACCCCCGAACAATATCAAGAACGCAATAGCACCACGAGTACTACGAGAATAGCACCACACGAATCATCAATCACCAAACGGGATTCAACATCGGAAATCCTCGAGCACCTATAATCCTCCGGAAAGAACAATAAAAGATGATTACGACAAGAATCAAGGCAAAAACGACGGAAATCCCAACAAACTATCGAAAGGAACTCATTGGGGCATTTAATCGAACACTAAATGTTCAATAATTCCCAAGAACACTCGAATCGTCAATCGAGTTAAACAAACTCGATATATGGATATAAAATCCGTAGAACACGATTAATAACATCATACTACACCAACCAATGTATCAAAATCGGACTAGAATCAAAATCAAGAACAAATTCTCCAAAAAGTCAACTTGAAGGAAAATCAAGAAATATACCTTGATTCGACGAAACACACGGATTAGATGTTGATATAATCAACAAGGATCTTCCAAAACGCCTTGGAATCGATTAGAATCGACCAAGAACCCTATTTCCCATCGCACCCGTCCGATAGCCGCAAGAAAAGTGAAGAAATGAACAAAAACGGGTTGCCAGGCCTTATATAGCCGGACACTGCCGGACACTTACGGCCGTAACCGGCAGTGACTTACGGCCGTAACTCGGCCCATACGGCCGTACTCAGCAGGCCCTTACGGACGTAACCGGCATTCATCAAAAAAATATGCCCAGCACCTGTCGGACACTTACGGCCGTATCTGGCACACATTACGGCCGTAACCGGCCTTCGTCCGGAAGATGCCCAGTGCCCGTATGGCCGTACCCGATCACGCCTTACGGCCGTAACTGGAATTCATCCCGCCAAGTCTGCCGAGCACGTATGGCCGTAACCGTCACCTTACGGCCGTAACTCGGCCAGGACAGGCCCTGCTCCGACCGTGACTCGGCCGTGGCCACACCGACGGCCCGGACGACCCCGAAACCCGAACCTGAGTATGAATCGAAGATATGGTTACGAAGTACTCGCAAAGACGAATCTAAGCGCTAAGAGAACACACGATTCCGATCCGACCACCCAAAGTGTCAAAATTCGACAACAGAAGTAATTACCCCAAACTTTGGGAAATTACAAAAATAGCCCAAAACGTCCGAAAATCACGATACGTGATCGAATAACCAAACCGAAGTTCATAAGACGTCTAAAAAAGTTAAACGGACTTATGGGAAACTGGAAACAGCAGTTTCGAACGAGATTCGCAAGAATCGAACTCAAGTGCGGAAAAGTCGCTAAAAAGCACGGAACTCAACAAAACGACATCGAAATGAACTCGGATGACGAAAAGTGTAGAATTAATCATTCTCAGAATGACGAAACGGTCATGGGCGAGTCGTCAAAATGGACCTCCGCCGAAAAAAAGAAATTACCGGAAATCGAAATTACGGGTATTACATTCTACACTCCTTAAAAGAAGTTTCGTCCCGAAACTTAAAACAAGTAGGGAGAAGCAATATCCCCTGCCAGGAAAACTCGACGAGATACACAAAAACCGAAAACTCGCGCCCAACGGCGAAATGCTGCAAGAAACGCAAAGAGACATACGGCGTGGAAACACGCTCCACGACGACCAAAACAACGCCACCGATAGAGACATAATAAAACCAACAAGTGCCAAGCGTCAACAAACGGATAATACAATCAAGTCGATTATTCGAACAATCACGAAACACAATGAACGAAAATCAATATGATTGACCAACCCAACGGTACATCAATCAAAACGCGAGCCAATCGCTGAACAAATACGGAATTCCACCGCCCAAGGGTTGGAAGATCGAAAACGAGACTAATTTCCCAAACCTAAGGGAATTACGAAGGAGTCTGAATGTTCAACGATCACGAAACGAGACCAAAAAAAATCAAACAATCAAATGATCGAACCACAACGATCGAGACAACAAAAATTGAACAATCATGTTCGAATCACAAAGAACAATAAAATTCAAACAACAACTCCAAGGTTCACATCTCGACTCGAGATAATATATGATCCAGTGAATACAACAAGATGTGCATTCACATAAGATCCACAGGAAAGGGAATAGTAATTGAAAAGTCATAACGACAAACGAGTTATTCCGAAACAATACCACTCGTTCGATCAAAAAAAGCAATGGGCAGGACAAGCTCAGAAATGTCAACGAACATAAACGAGTCAATAGAGTCGAAAATACAGAAGTTCAAAATCCGATCCACTTCGAATAAAAGAACTAGTAGAACCAAAAGATGTTACTTCCGAACAAGGTTCACAAGAATCGAACCGAACTCGGAAAAGTCACAGCGATAACCAGATCGACCCAAAACAAGATCACAGCTCGTTCGAACGATGAAACTGAAATACAGAACAAGTTCAGAAAGCATCAACGAACACGAGCGAGTCGATAGAATTGAGAAAGAGAAAAATGCAGAAGCCAAAAATAATACGGGTATTACATTCGACCTCTTATAAAAGGTCGTCCCCGCAACTCACAATAATGGAAACAAGGCAACAACACAAAAGAAGTCGACGGAAACATTTCCCATGGGCCTCTTAGATCCGATCCTGATATCTGTACTCAAGTTCGTGCCCCAAAAGACTCGAAACCCAACTCGCAACACTGGATCATGTGTCTCTCGGGTCCACACTTGAAATGCATTACTAACGAGAAGGACAATTGGTACGTGCATGCCCCCGGCACACCACGGTTGAAACACCTCGGCTCGGCATACCGAATATATGACTGCTAGGTACAATGGAATATAACGTCGCAAAACAACAAACCGGAGATGCCAACTTAGCACAACAAAGAATCATAACACATATCATATACAACGATTACCATCGTAAAGTAATACACACATAAACACTACAGCAACGACGGTATCGTTCGGCGACCTCAACGGCCCGAACAATAACCAGCACATAATTACAAAAATCATGAAACAATCCTCATGTACACAAACGTACAAACCCAAGCTTTAACAGCTCACACAGGTGCGATAACACGCAAGCCACCACGAAATGACAACATTAAAGATCGTCATCACACCTCCCACAAAGGGTCAACAAAACATATGCGTGGCGAACGACTCAACGTTCACACCACCAATTTAATCATAACTCGGGGGTTAACACCCTAACGAAAGTGCGAACATCATACAAATATTACCGGACCGCAAACAGGAACGATAGGTTTTAAAAATGAAAACCGCCTTTGAAAAAAAAGATTTTGGAAACACTAGTTGCTCTCGAGTATCATATATAAAAAGAAGTAGTACAAACATCGTCATCGAGACTTTGAAAAACCACCTTGCGTTTTAAAAAAAAACGAGGACACCTTCCCTTTGGTGAAAAACTTTCAGAAATATTCGACCCTCGGGTCTAAGCAAAGCATTTCTAAATAATTGAAAATATCTCAAAATATTTTTGGTCCTCAACCAAATTTTTTTTGAAATATATTGCGGCACTAGAAAGCACCTTGAAAACACCACAAGAAAATAATTCGTTTTAAAAGTACGTCTTGGAATTTAATTTTCTAAGATACTCAAGGTTTTCAAAAATTCATTAGGCCAGAATACCCAAAACTCACAAAATCCTTTATCAAACCGTCATAAAACATTCAAGGCCAAAGTGCCAAAACTCGATTTAGGGAACCAGTTATACGAATTAGAACTCAGTTTGCAAAATACTGAAAGTCATTTTGAAAGGACTCACACAGCGGTTAAAATACAGTTCGAAAATACATTCGCAGCGACACTAACACGTTCTTAGTGTAACTATCGTAAGTGCACGATATCGTATCAAGTAGTAAGTGGACTTTTTGAGTCCGGTTTATCGATCCCACGAGGAAGTTTGGTTATAATTTGAATTATACACTATTAGTCTATTTTTATAGATACTAAGATGAGTGAAACACACAATTAAAGAGTTTGGTTTAATAATTGCAAAGAAAATGCAATATTAGTTCTAATATTTTAAGGAAATAAAAAGATTGCAATAATAATATATTGATTAACGATAAAATGAAATAGTTGGGATTACAAACTTAGTTCGTCATTAGTTATAGAAGATGTATAGGAGATCATAAGATAAATTTACTTATTATGTTGTGTAGATTCGATTTTCCTTAAAAAGACGGTTTCTCTTTCGAACTATAAAACGCCCCTTACATATTGAATCAATCCACTATATTTCTATGTTGATTGGCTTCAATACATAACATTAGGATTTATGAAAATAACTCAAAGAATCATCTAAGGTCTAGAGGTATATTTCTATCCCCTAGAACAACTTAGAGTGAAGATCATTTGATCTAATCAAACATATTTTCTTTCGAAACATATGAAGACCATAAATATCGTCATTTATTGGCCAAATAAATAAAGATTGTTAAAACAATGAAAATCACACACAATAATAAGTAATTCATAATAGATCTTTATACAAACTTAAATAACATGACTAACCTTGTTTATAATCCCAACTTAAGGTAACTTAGCCCATGAAGGGTTTAATATACATAATACAAGCTTTGGTGGTCATTATTAGTTGAATCAAGAGAAAGAATTGATCTTCACTCCCTTAGTAGATAAAGGAGAAAGAAGCAATAAACTCTCTGAACAACATATGCTATACCACACTTACACAAATCACTCAAGAACACAAGTGTGTTCTTCACACAAAAGGAAAATATTACAAAAAGTGGAAAAATTATATGATGAATGATGAATGATGAAGGGTCTAAGGGGTCTATTTATACACCTAAAGTCATCTAATAGCTCCAAAACTCCAGCATTATTACAATAGATCGGATCAATGTCACCCATCCCCTCAATGATACACAAAAAGTATAAAAAATTAGACAAATTATCACAATCTGTCAAGAGTTACGGCCGTAACATTAAGGAGTTACGGCCGTAACTTGGATGACTTACGGCCGTAACATTCAGTAGTTACGGCCGTAACTTGGCTTCATCAATTTGCTCACTGGTTGCTTTGAGAGTTGCGTTTTCAGCGTAGAATTTCTCAGACTTTGCGTTTTTGCCCCAAATCTTCTTCGGATGATAACTTTTGATATATAACTCTGATTTTGAATCCGGAAAGACTGCCGAATTCGTCTCGGAAAGCCCTACAACATGAATATATCAAGATTCAACAAAGATAAGATTTAATAAACATGTTATTTCTTGAGTAAATCAGTTATTCAATCCGATTAAGACTAGATTTACATCATCATCCGATAAAAATAAAATTATTAAAAACTAATTAATTAAAAGCAAAAAACGAGTAGACTAGCTCAATTATGGGTGAAATTTATCGATACAAACCAAGGATAAGTGTATAAAACTGACACTTATCACACCACCAAACTTGAATTCTTGCTAGTCCCGAGCAAGACTCTTTATTATTCACGCTCCAAAAAAAAAAATAAAAAAAAAATAAGAAAAATAATACACACATAAATTAAAATATAAAAAGAGAAAAGGAGATCATAATGCCATTAATACACAACAACCAGCTTTATAGAGTAGATAGAAATGAATCAAGATTCAAAATAAATCTACTAATGATTTTGAAGTTAAAACACGGTTTTATTTTGTAATTCCAAATTCAAGGTTTTCCCCCCAAAAGGTTGATTATTTCTTTCCTACTCGTGATACACACGACTCCCTTTAATGGTTGCTCTCGATCACTCGTTTATTTTTCGACTCAATATGAAGAAGAATTTCATTGGCTTCATCAAATATTGTGATTTTTCACGAAATTGAGTGTATTAAAATTCAGCCACTAATTAATTCAGATCTGCTCATAAACTACATCCCTTAATGATAGCTTTCACACCGTTATTTGCTAACGTGTAGCTCTTTTCACCAACACAATTTCTATCTTTTTTTAAAAAGGTGATAGCTTTCACACCGTTATTTGCTAACATGTAGCTCTTTTCACCAGTTTTTCTGTGAGACGGCAGCTACGCACCAACAATGGTTAGTCCTTTATTTTTCGCAAAATTTTAAGACCCCCAAAATTAAGCAGCTGTTGCTGCTCAACACTTCTCCTTTTCGTCATTTTTTTTAGGTGATAGCTTTCACACCGTTATTTGCTAACGTGTAGCTCTTTTCACCAATGACTCCTTTTTTTAGGGAATAGAATTCTTGCAGAAAATCATTTCTTAGTTTAAGCATGAAAAATCAAAAACTCCACAAATTAAGTAAATTTCAGTTCTATTTTTCATCAACCGACTGATTCTTCTTTTCTTAAGGTAACGAATGACTCGATTTTATATGATAACTACAAGGCTTGGAAAGAGAGATTAAGGCTCAAAAATTTTGGAATATACAATTTTTTTACCGGTTAAAACGATTTTAGAAACTTGTATATAGCTAACTTATTGGTGTTATGGCCAGATTAAAAATCTCATAAATCAAAATACTATATATATATATATACATACTAAAACAAATTTAAGGCAAATAACCAAAATAATCAAAACACACCAAAATACCAACACACCAAAATAATTAAACAAACCACCCCCAAACTTGAAAATAAAACTGTCCTCAGTTAAAAAAAAAATAAAATAAAAAGCAATGCAGAAAAGCAGAATACTCCCTGTTAAGAAAGTTGATGCTTGAGCTAACGCCTTTTAGAATCTGCAAGAGAATAAATATACGAGGCACACAATAAAATAAAATAAAATATACTCGGAAGTATAACACAATTTTTAAGATGCGCATTAAGAAAGTCCGAAGAGTCGCCTTACGCTGCCATCAATGCTTTTATAAAAAAAAAATTACAGCAATAAAATAATACATAAGTCGCGAATAGATGCGCGTCAAGAGATCAAGAAGAAACTCCTTAAGCTGCCACCATTTAGCACGATTATTACACATGACAAAAAGTAAAAATACAAGAGGTCCGACATGGGTTATCAAAGGGAGAGAAATGAATCCACTTTTTATTTTCTCACGGTAAAATCTTCCATCCAGACAATTTTAGCTAGAGCTGGATCTGGTTGAGGAACAAATTCATTGAGTTTTTTGATTAGTTCTTCTGGTGTTGTTGCAACGACTATAATTCGTTTAGCACGCTCGGAAATAAAACCCTTTTCAGCAGAGTAGTCGATGAAAGATAGTAAACCATCAAAGAAACCATTGACATTAAGCAGACCTATTGGTTTTTGATGAACATTTAGCCGGCTCGTAACCACATGAAAAAGTTCCTCAAGAGTGCCAAAACCACCGGGAAGGGTGATAAAAGCGCCAGAATTATTTATCATGTGAGTTATGCGATCTTGCATATTTACAGATCTAAACTCATCTCCAATAGTTGGCCCAGTGATTTTACTTTCAGCCAGAGGTTTTGGAATTATTCCCAACACTCTTACTCCTTCCATATAGGCAGAAGCAGCAGCTCGTCCCATTAATCCTAGACTTCCTCCTCCATAAACTACATGAATGTATTTTTCTCCTAAGGTACGACCCAAGTTGTGGGCTGCTTCAGTAAAACATGCCTCTTTTCCATAACTAGCTCCACCAAAAATGCAGACTGTGCTAAATTTTTTTGTTGAAGATGATGACTCCATTTTTGAAAAGAAATTTTTAAGAGAGAAACAGAGAAAAGTACAAGTTTGAGAGATGAATAAAACAAACAAGCAAAATTGTTTATTTATAGAAGAAAAAGAAGGTAAAAATTGTTTAACAAGTTTGTGATTGCGTTGATTGCGCTTCAACTACTCAATAGAATAATAAATGCATTTATCGCGTATCACATTTTTTATTCAGAAAATCTCACCACACGACAAAAATAAAAGATACTTACGCGTATGTACAGTAGTTGTGATTGTGGCTCACATCTTCCTCTGATTTTACGTTCAGAAATGGCCTAAACGCCTTCTATGAGTTGGGGAGAAGCTTCCCATCCAATTTTCTTACAAATTGGCAAATAGGGTCTTTTAACGTCAGATTCCCAAGACGTTGTTCATATTCTGGTTTGAATTTATTCCACAAACATTGAATTCCGTAATGTACGAGTCCACTAGGATGCGTGTCAAGAGAAATTTCGATATTATCTAAATTTTCTTTATTCAGACCATCCTTAATGAACTGAATTTTATCTTCTCTGTTTGTAGATGGAATTCCTAAAAATCGACATTTTAAATTACAGTTCCATCTAGCACATTTATAACAAACGGCTATCATCTTTGCTCGTCGTTTCTTTGCATATGAACTTTGTCCAAGCCCTGGTAAAAATCTAGTCGGTGTTTATGTGAATTCACCCTCTATTCTTATTTTGGCTTCAATTATGAATCTTATGTCAAAAGGTATGCTTTTATTCACAAGCAACCTCATCCTTTCAAGCCAAGCTCTGTAGATTTTTAGAATTGCATTTTTGCTTAGAAAGGGAAATCTTTTTTCAATTTTATACAATATTTCTTCCATGATAAAAAAACATAAAAAATGAAAATAATTGAAGAAAATATCTACAAATATCAGTTATTGGGAAACTGAAAATTCCGACTTTAATAGTCACGGAGTACCGTTATCCGCCACTTGACCGGACAAACACAATTGAGTACTAAGTTACAACGTCGAGAAATTTGTACTTATAAAATTAGTTTACAATGTAAGATTTCAATTATAACACTTATACTTCCCCGGCAACGGCACCAAAAACTTGACACGTTCTTAGTGTAACTATCGCAAGTGCACGATATCGTATCAAGTAGTAAGTGGACTTTTTGAGTCCGGTTTATCGATCCCATGAGGAAGTTTGGTTATAATTTAAATTATACACTATTAGTCTATTTTTATAGATACTAAGATGAGTAAAACACACAATTAAAGAGTTTGGTTTAATAATTGCAAAGAAAATGAAATATTAGTTCTAATATTTTAAGGAAATAGAAAGATTGCAATAAGAATAGATTGATTAACGATAAAATGAAATAGTTGGGATTACAAACTTAGTTCGTCATTAGTTATAGAAGATGTATAGGAGATCATAAGATGAATTTACTTATTATGTTGTGTAGATTCGATTTTCCTTAAGAAGACGGTTTCTCTTTCGAACTATAAAACGCCCCTTACATATTGAATCAATCCACTATATTTCTATATTGATTGGCTTCAATACATAGCATTAGGATTTATGAAAATAACTCAAAGAATCATCTAAGGTCTAGAGGTATATTTCTATCCCCTAGAACAACTTAGAGTGAAGATCATTTGATCTAATCAAATATATTTTCTTTCGAAATATATGAAGACCATCAATATCGTCATTTATTGGCCAAATAAATAAAGATTGTTAAAACAATGAAAATCACACACAATAATAAGTAATTCATAATAGATCTTTATACAAACTTAAATAACATGACTAACCTTGTTTATAATCCCAACTTAAGGTAACTTAGCCCATGAAGGGTTTAATATACATAATACAAGCTTTGGTGGTCATTATTAGTTGAATCAAGAGAAAGAATTGATCCTCACTCCCTTAGTAGATAAAGGAGAAAGAAGCAATAAACTCTCTGAACAACATATGCTATACCACACTTACACAAATCACTCAAGAACACAAGTGTGTTCTTCACACAAAAAGAAAATATTACAAAAAGTGGAAAAATTATATGATGAATGATGAATGATGAAGGATCTAAAGGGTCTATTTATACACCTAAAGTCATCTAATAGCTCCAAAACTCCAGCATTATTACAATAGATCGGATCAATGCCAGCCATTCCCTCAATAATACACAAAACGTATAAAAAATTAGACAAATTATCACAATCTGTCAAGAGTTACGGCCGTAACATTAAGGAGTTACGGCCGTAACTTGGATGAATTACGGCCGTAACATTCAGTAGTTACGACCGTAACTTGGCTTCGTCAATTTGCTCACTGGTTGCTTTGAGAGTTACGTTTTCAGCCCAGAATTTCTCAGACTTTGCGTTTTTGCCCCAAATCTTCTTCGGATGATAACTTTTGATATATAACTTTGATTTTGAATCCGTAAAGACTGCCGAATTCGTCTCGGAAAGCCCTACAACATGAATATATCAAAATTCAACAAAGATAAGATTTAATAAACATGTTATTTCTTGAGTAAATCAGTTATTCAATCCGATTAAGACTAGATTTACATCATCATCCGATAAAAATAAAATTATTAAAAACTAATTAATTAAAAGCAAAAAATGAGTAGACTAGCTCAATTATGGGTGAAATTTATCGATACAAACCAAGGATAAGTATATAAAACTGACACTTATCAGACACCGCTCCGCATATAAATAAAATATTAGAGTCGAATACTCACATATCACGGAATAAAAATCCACACAAGGGTTCAATCAATCAACGATATAATCATACAAGCAGCTCATGTCACACGAGGCACAACACAAAGAAGGGAGACTTACATCCACAGGTCGCACGAAGATGATGATCGCCCCACGATACTAATCACGACCAACAAACTCAGACGACGCGTCGCGACACGACTCAGTTAGACAAAATCCGATGAGACAAACTCAAAAAACATCACTAAACCCGACAGCCTAGGTTTCCACAACGTAAGCTCTGATACCATTTATGTAACACCCCTAATCCGCTCAGGGATATTACACGCCGTAGAACCTTTTCTCAAGGATCTACCAGCCTGATAACAACATAGAACATCTCAACAATGCCTTTAAGGCTAAAATGACTCAGTAGACCAATTTGGTCTTTCAATAAATACATACAACCCAAACTCATTACATGCCCACGAAGGGGTCGAATACAACACACTCTCGTACAACGGGAAAGAAATACTGCAGCGGAAAATAATCTATAACTAAACCAATGACATCAAACGGGTCCTCGTGTGATAAGTATCGTTCATTTTTCATCATCCTTCGTGCCGACCCTGTGTTATGCTCCCAAACCTGAATGCAAAAACAGACATCCACCCCCCGAATACTCGGGGGTTAGCAAAACTCCACTGTTTTGCTAGTGCAAGGACAAAGTGCAAATACGAGCCATACAATTCACATTCCACGAATAACAATAACCAGGAATCCTCAAAGATCAAAATGTAACGAAAAGTACTTCCCGAGGCATGAGTTTGGGTAAAACATTTCTAAAACCGAAAGGTCGCAAATTAAGGGAAAACAGTTTATAAAACGGTTTAAAATGCCATCGAGAGTTTTAATAGAAAACAACTTAGGATTATCAAATCCTTCTCTTTCCAAAATCAATAGGGATCACAGCCCAAAAGTTTTGTTTTCACAAATGAAACCATCAACAATACACAAGGTTAAAACCCACGTCACGCGTCCTCGACGGACATAAAATACACATGCACCCGTGACGTTTCACTCGTGAATCCAGGGCAAAACCATTGGACTCCCGCCGTGGCCCCGTCGAACCAACCCGAGGTGAGCAAATACATTCACAAAAATACAGACGCACTCGTGAAGTTTCACTCGTGAATCCAGGGCAAAACCATTGGACTCCCGCCGTGGCCCCGTCGAACCAACCCGAGGTGAGCAAATACATTCACAAAACATACACACGCACTCGTGACGTTTTACTCATGAATCCAGCGCAAAACCATTGGACTCCCGACGTGGCCCCGTCGAACCAACCAGAGGTGAGCGAATACATTCACTAAACATACACACGCACATGCATCGCCTAGGACCAGGACGCCACCATGAATCCCACTCGAGGCCTCTAAGGACCATGCCGAGCTGGCTAGCGAAACAATCATGCACAAATAACATATCACACCAAGGATATCCAAACAATTCACCCAGAGGCATCAAACACTTAGCAAAACACCACGTCAAACCACAATGCACCGAAATGAAACCATATACGTACACACGCATTACCAAGCGCAACATCAACGCCAAACATGTCCAAAGGATTCACGTAGTCACTTACAACCCACACAATTTACAACACACACGCGTTTTGAAAGTGAGCCTTTAACGAGGCTAAACCGAATCTTTTGAAAGTTCGTTTCAAACACACAAACAACAAACACACCAAGACGATCACCAATCATCATATCCATAAAACAAGAAATGTATGGACAAGGTACTTGCCTCGAAACCACGATCGCAACAAGACGATGGATGAAATACGGTCGAATAGCCCCGAACCCCCGAACAATATCAAGAACGTAATAGCACCACGAGTACTACGACAATAGCACCACACGAATCATCAATCACCAAACGGGATTCAACATCGGAAATCCTCGAGCACCTATAATCCTCCAGAAGGAACAATAAAAGATGATTACGACGAGAATCAAGGCAAAAATGACGGAAATCCCAACAAACTATCGAAAGGAACTCATTGGGGCATTTAATCAAACACTAAATGTTCAATAATTCCCAAGAACACTCGAATCGTCAATCGAGTTAAGCAAACTCGATATATGGATATACAATCCGTAGAACACGATTAATAACATCATACTTGTAACACCCCAAACTAGGCGGATATTACAGTGCCGTGGACCCCCGACTGGGACCCACCAGGCGAATGATAATGAATGAATTATACATGGTAACTGTGGTACCGAACCACATAACAACATCAATTACTCCGATGAGGAGTTTCATACAACACACCCAGGATAATACAGAATACATGTATATTTTATATGGAGATAAAATATACAACACTGAGTAAAATGAGTGTTTAAGCGGAATGTCTGCAGCGGAATAAATGAAGAAAACATAAATGACTGAAAAGACTGGGCCCCCCCTTCTAGTATCATTGGGACTCCTCGCCGTCAACGTGCTCTCCCCGTGCTTTCGCCTTGCCATGACCTGAAAAACAATATCCCCCAACGGGGTCAGTTACACAGAACAACAATCCTCCAGAGTTGAATACACATAAACATATATGTAGTATAAACCACAAGTTCGATCAAAAATGAATCGGTTAGATTATAACCCAATCTTGTTGAAGACATACGCAATCAAACATGCTGTATGAATCAACTAACAGTACAGCTCAAAGGGAGGCGCCACACTACGCCCGGGATGGAAATGTGTCCGTGCACAAGCCAACAACGAGTATCGATCGAATACACGTGTGGTCTTGTACCTAATCAGTCTCACGAAGCAATCGACTCGTGTGCACAGTCCAATGTGAGGCCAACAACCAACACACGACTTAAATGTGCCCGACATGAAAATCCTACACATACCAACCGGCACGCCAGTATGACCCTGAATGCCATGATATAACAAAAGTGACATCGAAAATGAATAATGACTCACCGAGATGAAGTGATAGTGAAATGAATGACAGCTCAATGAAATGATTGGAACCGTCGTTCCTTATGACTGAGGTGATTAATTGACAATGACAAGTTTTGTTACGGTTAATACAATGATGGATGAGTTATGATTATGAATGAACAACAACAAAAGGAATGAATATCCTTTTAACCGAGTAAGAATTAACTTACACAACACCGATGAAGAATGTCCGTCCACAACAACGTCCTAAATGAAGAGTCGGTCGCTCGAACAACCTTGAATAACACAATTGCCAATAATTAGATCAATACACGCATCAAACACGATTATAACCAACTCAAACATCGATACAACAATATCCAAACTCGTAGGTGCACTCTAACGAATACGTTGAAACTATCCTCTCCGTTGGTTACAACCAAAACCCGAATTATCGAAACCAACTTTCAAATGATTGATTCAAACCAGCAAAACAATATAAATGGCATCAATAATCCAATAGGAAACCACAATTCAGGTTACAACAACAACAATCGGAAAATCCCCAAATTAACCGAAGTCAACCCTAAGGGTTCTTGAAATAATTCCCCAAAATAGCCATTAAATTCATAGGAATATATTTATCCAAGATAGATAATCCATATCTAACATATTCCAACAACAATCCAAGCTTACACGAAGAAAATCGGAAGGAAAACCCAAAAATCCGAATTCCGAGATCCAAGAGATTAATACCTTTGATTTGATGTGAGGAAGATGATGAAATGATGATTAATCCGAATGATGAGCTTGAAGATGATGATTGATGATTACACCTCGAAGAATACTCTCCAAATAGCCTGAAATCGCCCAAAACCCCCGAAGGAGTGAAGTGAGATGAAGAAATGACAAAATGGACTGCACTGTCCGATTTATAGTCATTTCAGTTTAGCGTGCGCTAGCTCTTGTGCGTAGCGTGCGCTAACGGGTATTTTGGGTAGTCCAGTACCCACTGTCCGGAAACAGTAGCGCGCGCTACGTACCTTTTTGTAGCGTGCGCTACGGCTATGCACTTAGCGTGCGCTAACCCCAAAATGTTAGCGTGTGCTAACGAATTATCTGATGCCCAGTACTGGAGTACAGAATCTTCTGTCCTTTGATCTGATCTCGGTAGCGTGCGCTACAACCAACAAGTAGCGTGCGCTACTACACCGCTTGCGTACGCTAAAAACCACCCATAGCGTGCGCTATGAATTAATCCAGTGCAGTCCAGTAGCCACTGGACTCAACCTGATCCGTCCTTAGCACGCGCTACACCAAATATTAACGTGCGCTACTACAACCCACTAGCGCGCGCTACTTACCACTCGTAGCGTGCGCTACTTATAACTCACCTGCAGTCCAGTACCTTCTGGACTGCAGCCAGGGTAACATTAGCGTGCGCTAATGCCGAGTGGTAGCGTGCGCTACCTGTACTCAATTAGCGCGTGCTAAAAAGAGTACGTAGCGTGCGCTACTCCTCAGCATAGCCCACAACGAAAAATGACAATGATGAAACGCTCGGCCCGACTATCCAACCGGGTTGAATGATGAATCGTCCGCTCAGACTGTCTGTCTGTCTGAGGGTGATAGGATGTACTAAGCCTCAACTCGGTCCCCAAGGCTCGATGAACGGCCTGCCAAAAATGTGAGATAAATCGGCCATCACGATCCGAAACAATACTCTTAGGAGTCACATGTGATAGGAGTATGCCCTCGAATGCCACTCAGAGGTTGTTGAGTGAGGGCATTGTACTTGTAATTATGTAAACCATTTATATAAGGCAAATGAATGTTTCTTTATTTACTGGTAGTTACTGGCATTCCTAACTCATAAATAAACATATAGAAACTAGTCCGTGTATTTGAGAGCAAAATGTTCCACTCCTTATTGGATAAGGGGGTAGGCACTGGAAAGGTTATAGCTCAAATACTTAATCGTTCGCAAGTCGATGAAACTTGACTGGGCGTTAAGTTTATGTGAAGACTTGTATGACGTGTTCTTTGACATGGAGAGTGCCTGTCGAACACTAATGGTTAGTGGGAGCACACGTTATAGGTATGCTAATTGGATTAGTATACTCGAACCGACTCACCCTCGATTCGTCACATGGATTTCACTCCAGGACAGTCAATGACGGAATCGAAAGGTTGTGATAGGTATTCGTGAACCTTCTGTTAGAAGTATGCCCTCGAATGCCACTCAGAGGTTGTTGAGTGAGGGCATTGTACTTGTAATTATGTAAACCATTTATATAAGGCAAATGAATGTTTCTTTATTTACTGGTAGTTACCGGCATTCCTAACTCGTAAATAAACATATAGAAACTAGTCCGTGTATTTGAGAGCAAAATGTTCCACTCCATATTGGATAAGGGGGTCGGCACTAGAAAGGTTTATAGCTCAAATACTTAATCGTTCGCAAGTCGATGAAACTTGACTGGGCGTTAAGTTTATGTAAAGACTTGTATGACGTGTTCTTTGACATGGAGAGTGCCTGTCGAACACTAATGGTTAGTGGGAGCACACGTTATAGGTATGCTAATTAGATTAGTATACTCTAACCGACTCACCCTCGATTCGTCACACGGATTTCACTCCGGGACAGTCAATGACGGAATCGAAAGGTTGTGATAGGTATTCGTGAACCTTCGACTTGAGGATTTAGTAGGGATGTGCTTGTGACGTCAAGATTTTCATTAGAGTAGTTCGACCCTGTAAACCGGAAGGCGAGGGTCAACCTCGACGTGCATCTTGACGGGCAAGTAGCAAGTCCTACTGAATACCAAGATAGAATTCTTTCTCCCATTAGTGAGCGGGTTATATGTCCTATGCGGTTATTGGCAGATGAGATCATAAGTCTTTGGCCAAAGCATTGGAGCTAGTTGTATTAGATACACGACAGCTCGATGATATCGATTTGCAATAACGCATGCATAGCGTCAATTACAGATAGGGTTTGACTGACCGTGACCCTATAACTTGATCGGGATATTTGAAAGAAGGGTTTATACGTATACTGGTATTCACGACAGAATGGTTCTTGAATGATCCCAATCATTCGTTCTCAGTCGGGATACAGTGTAGGCCACCAGGCTGGCTAGGTGGTGCTACTACTCTTTGGTTCCTCCCATTGCTGACTGAGACGGACCTACCGAGTCGCGCATTAGGATTGACGACGGAATGAATCAAGCTAATTCTCTCATTATGAATATTAGATATTGGATATCTAAATTTAGGACATTAGATGTCTAAATCGATTTATTGGATAAATTGATTTACGGCCTAATGAATTAAATATATCACTGGGTGATTAATTTAATTCATGGATATAATTATTTCTTGGAGAAATTAATTATGTTATTATGTATTTGATATGATTAATTAATTGGATTAATTGATCGATATAAATACATCGGAACGGAATCGGAGTTTATCTGTTTGGACTCACGGGAGTCCGAAACGAACCGAACTCGTCGTATTTCTTCATCATAGCCGCCCCCCTTCCCCACACCTTGACAAGACTTTGATTTTTAAATCAATTGGAATCTTGATTAGGTGTTTAATGAATAGATATTTGATATTTTTTTCAAGGTGGGGTTAAACATGAGTTGTTCTCATGTGGAAAGGAATTGAATAAGAAGAGAAGACTTGTCAATCTCTTAGGAGTATGAGGCCATACGTGAGATACAATTGAGAGAGAGAGAAAGTGAGACTTTGAGTTCAAACACTTATCTTCATCTTCTTCTTCAACTTGTTCTTGGTGATTCTTGGAGAAAAATCAAGAAATAAATGAGAGTTGTGAGTTATACACTTAGAGTGTGATAATCTCATATTGGAAGCTTCATCACTTAGCTCTAGCCGTATCCTCGGAGGATAGCAAGGTGATCGTCGTTCCGGTCGTTTCTCCGGCGCGTGGCAAGTAGAGACGCGGTGCTTTCGGCGTTGGATCGTTCAAGAGCTTGGGGAATAGCTCAAGAGAAGGTTACCATTTAATCAACGGACTTCGAGGGTTAGTTTCTTACGACTCTTGCTTTTCGTTTATATATTCGTATATACGTAGCTCGATCGATCCTCGTAGGGATTCGGATCGAATTAATTTTCGTTTTACCGCTTCTGCTGGGCCTTCGTTTTAGGCACCGAATCCCAACACCTTCGACTTGAGGATTTAGTAGGGATGTGCTTGTGACGTCAATATTTTCATTAGAGTAGTTCGACCCTATAAACCGGAAGGCGGGGGTCAACCTCGACGTGCATCTTGACGGGCAAGTAGCAGGTCCTACTGAATACCAAGATAGAATTGTTTCTCCCGTTAGTGAGCGGGTTATATGTCCTATGCAGTTATTGGCAGATGAGATCATAAGTCTTTGGCCAAAGCATTGGAGCTAATTGTATTGGATACATGAGAGCTCGATGATCTCGATTTGCATTAACGCATGCATAGCGTCAAGTACAGATAGGGTTTGACTGACCGTGACCCTATAACTTGATCGGGACATTTGAAAGAAGGGTTTATACGTATACCGGTATTCACAATAGAATGGTTCTTGAATGATCCCAATCATTCGTTCTCAGTTGGGGTACGGTGTAGGCCACCAGGCTGGCTAGGTGGTGCTACTACTCTTTGGTTCCTCCCATTGCTGACTGAGACGGACCTACCGAGTCGCGCATTAGGATTGACGACGGAATGAATCAAGCTTAATTCTCTCATTATGAATATTAGATATTGGATATCTAATTCGGGACATTGGATGTTTAAATTGATTTATTGGATAAATTAATTTACGGCCTAATGAATTAAATAAATTACTGGGTGATAAATTTAATTCATGGATATAATTATTTCTTGGAGAAATTAATTATGTCATAATGTATTTGATATGATAAAATTAATTGGATTAATTAATCGATATAAATACATCGAAACGGAATCGGAGTTTATCTGTTTGGACTCACGGGAGTCCGAAACGAACCGAACTCATCCGTTTTTCATCATAGCCGCCGCCCCACTTTCCACCTTATTCCCTTTTGTTTTTGTTCCCATTGATTAATGGGTGATAATGACATGGTGGGGTTGATTCTCATTTGATGAGTTGTTTTAAGGTGAGTGGAATTTGAATAAGAAAAGAAGACTTCATTCTCTCATTTAATAGGCATTCATACGGATCAATCAAAAAGAGTTCAAGAGAGAGAAAAGTTCTTCTCAAAAAGTAGTCTTCTTCTTCTTCACTTTCCTCTTGGTTTTCTTAGAGAAAATTCAAGAGTATAATTGAGAGTTATGAGTTATACACTTACAGTGTGATGATCTCATATTGGAAGCTTCATCACTTAGCTCTAGCCGCATCCTCGGAGGATAGCAAGGTGATCGCTGCCCGATCGTTTCTCCGGCGCGTGGCAAGTAGAGACGCGGTGCTTTCGGCGTTGGATCATTCAAGAGCTTGGAGCGGATTGAATTGCAAGGAGATCGTCTAAAGCTTGGGGAATAGCTCGAGAGAAGATTACCATTTAATCAACGGACTTCGAGGGTTAGTTTCTTACGACTCTTGCTTTTCGTTTATATATTCGTATATACGTAGCTCGATCGATCCTCGTAGGGATTCGGATCAAATTAATTTTCGTTTTACCGCTTCCGCTGGGCCTTCGTTTTAGGCACCGAATCCCAACAGTGGTATCGGAGCGTAGGTCTTGCGATCGTATATACGATATTGGCATTTGGAATGCTTGATTAGATGGTGAATGATTTGGAATCATTATAGTCATAATCGTGGTATATATTTTTACGTTCGTTGTAGTTATATTTTTCGTAAGTTTATGTCTAAATATAAATCTTAATTTCTTGGAAATATGATTTATATTGAAGATATGAATGTTGAAAAATATTGATATTGGATATCCGGTCGAAAATCGAGCTCCGAATCGTCTTCGGACGACTTTTCGGACAAAGGGCAGGAAGCTGCCAGGCAGAACCGACCGTGTCAGGAGACACGGGCCGTGCCTGGCCGGTAGCTGCCGAGCGTGACTCGGCCATGCCAGGCCAGTCTGCCGGAAAGATGCCGACAGTGACTCGGCCATGGCAGGCCAATTTCGTCCCGGCTCGATTTTTCCATGTATTCTTGAAAATTAATCTCCGGCATGTTAAATTGGATTTAATATGATTAAAATGATTTATGGTATTTCATTTTATAAGGGAAATTTGATTAATTGGAATATTTTTGGTCGACCGAATTATTTTAAACGTTTTCATATTACCGATTGTGTGAATCGATTTGATCGGTTCGTATTGTTGATTGGATCAATGTATCTCTACGCTTTCCATTTATATAGTATTTATTGGATGAATGCTTTTTGAATGGGGATGTGGTTCGTGGACTTAGTTTTGAATCGTTCGTTTTATTCGATTGGGTTGTAAAGGCCGTTTTGAGCCTATTTATTTTACTAGAAAAATTTGTATCTAGGATGCAATTTTCAATGTATAATTTATATGTAATGACGAAGACCGGAGGAAGATCCATTTCGAGAAGACGAAGATTCAAGACGAAGACTTGTAATTAGATTACGGATTTTTTGTTTTCTAGGAACGGTCCATGAACCACATGTTGGTAGCAACTAGGTTGTGAATGGTTTTTTCATATTGTATGAATACCACAAACGCGCTAATATGATTAATGTGCAAAGTGTAACGTTAATCGCGAAAATTCTCCCACAATAAATAATTAAGTTTATAAGGTTTCAAGGTTTTCCTTCCCTCCATCGAGTTTTCGGGAAATTGAAATCCAAACCGGATGTGCTATGCTTCCGAGTTATCGGGTAGTCGTCGGGAGGACGGATAAATTACGGAGCGCATTGGATGCCTTCGGTTGGATCAAATTTTATCCCTAGAAACCTGATAGGTTGCCGGATAAGATTCAATTGTGAAACTGATTGCGTTGATGGTATAAACTTAACTTGTTCACGAACCATAGAAATCGTATAGGTTGAGGGGAGTGAACAAGGGGAAAAAGAAGATCGAATCATCCATTAGATGGGTTGGTGTTGGACACCACTTTATGAAAATTAATAGACTAGAAACCTGTTCGGTTGCCCTCTATTAAGATTTATAAAGAACTCGATCACCACTATGAAGTAGAGCGGCGATACTTCCGGATATCACATGGGAGTGTGTTATTCCGATAAAAATAGTGGGAGCTGGGTAACAAGAATAGAAAAGACCTTAATTCTATACTCAGATCATAATATAACAAGTCACTAATTAATCTGTTATACTTAATGCAGACATAACTCTCAATATGACAATGAATCCACTCGCAATTCTACTCGAAAAGAACACCTTAATGGGACCTAACTTTGTGGATTGGCTCCGCAATCTGATGATTGTCCTCAGTATAGAGGCACTGGGATACGTCTTGGAGACGGACATTCCCGCGCCTCCTGTGCGGACCAGAGCCAATCAGGAAGAGATTGAAAACCATGAAAAGTGGGTTAAGGATGACGTAAAAGTCCGTGCTTATATGATGGCTTCCATGTCTAATGAGCTTCAGAGAGCTCATGAGAAAATGACTTCTGCTAGGCAGATTCTATCTCACTTAACCGAACTTTATGGTGAGCACAGCAGAACTGCTAGATATGAGATATCCAAGCAACTGTTCGGTGCAAGGATGAAGGAAGGTGAGAAGGTTGGGGAACACGTCCTTAAAATGATATCCATGATCGAGAGATTGGAGGCTCTTGATTTTAAAATGGATACTTCTCTCCAAACCGACCTTATCCTACAGTCTCTCCCTGATTCCTTCTCACAGTTTGTTATGAACTTTAACTGCAATGAGATTGCATGTAACTTAGCTGGGCTAATGAACAAACTGGTGACCGCTCAGTCTCAGATGAAGACCCCGCGGATGAAGGAGTCTGCACTTGTGATTTCTTCTGGACTTCGGAAGTCTAAGAATAAGAAGAAAAACACCAAGAAGCGGACTGGACCGCAAGCTAAGGACCTTAAGGGAAAGGGCAAGGCCCCGATGGTTCCGAAGAACAAGAAGAAGAAGGATGCTTGTCTCAAGTGCGGTGAGCTGGGCCACTGGGCTAGAGACTGTCCGATTCTTCATGGCACTTCAGGTACAGAACTTTTAGTTTTGGAAACAAATTGTTACCTCTTGTATTTTCTACTTCTGAATCTTGGATTAAGTGCTAGTTCTCATATTTGTACCGTGAATCGGGATCTGGAACAAAGTAGGAAGCTTGGAGCTGGAGAAGTCATGATCACAGTCGGTAGCGGGCATAGTGTCGAGGCAACCGACATAGGATCACTTCTTTTGGGTTTAGAATCCGGCTTTGTTTTGACTTTAGAAGATGTACTTGTTTTGCCCAAGGGGCACAAAAACATTGTATCCATTCCGGTCATGGACCGAAAAGGCTTTTCATTTTTCATTGGTGATGGTTCCTGCAAAATTTATTTTAGAAATAAACTAGTGGGTACTGCTACATTGTTGAATGGATTGTATCATCTAAATCTCAGCAACAAAGTAGTTGTGAATACTATGACTAGAAAACGTGGTAGGGATGAAACCAATCAAGTTTTGAAATGGCATCTAAGACTTGGTCATGTTGGTCAGACCAAGGTTTATAAGATGGAAAAATATGGACTTATGGGTCCATTGGGATCGGATCCATTTCCTACTTGTGAATCTTGCCTTAAAGGCAAAATGACTAAGTCCCCCTTCACAGGGACTTTTGAAAGAGCTGCTGATAAACTGGGATTAATCCATACTGACGTTTGTGGTGCTTTGGAAGCAGCACGTGATGGATATCAATATTTCATTACGTTTACAGATGATCATACTAGGTATGGTTATGTATACTTAATGAAACATAAATCCGAGGCCTTTGAGAAATTCCAGGAATTCAAGGCCCTAGTCGAGAAACAAATTGGTAATCATATCAAACCACTTCGGTCGGACCGAGGTGGCGAGTATATGAGTACGGAGTTTGATGAGTTCCTTAAGGAACATGGAATAGTTTCACAACTAACACCTCCAGGTACTCCTCAGTTAAATGGTGTGTCAGAAAGAAGGAACCGGACCCTGTTGAACATGGTCCATTCCATGCTGGGCTATACTGACTTGCCGATTTACCTGTGGGGGTATGCACTTCTGACTGCCGCGTATATCTTGAACAACTGTCCTTCTAAATCCGTTCCTAAAACTCCACATGAGATGTGGGAAGGAAGGAAACCAAGTCTTAATCATATTAGGATTTGGGGATGTCCCGCCTATGTCAAGAAGACTAAGGTGGAAAAGTTGGAAGCTAGGTTTGCGAAGGGACGTTTCATTGGATTCCCATCTGGGACGATGGGATATCTATTCTACATGCCCGAAGATCGAAGGATCATTGTTGCTTTACAAGCACACTTCCTGGAAGATGAGTTCATTCAGGAAGGCGGAGAAGTATTTCTTTAGAAGAATACAATGAAACTCCTCGAGAGACACCTGTGCAAGAAACTGGAACCGAACTTTTTGAAACACAAGTACAACCACCTCGTAGGTCTAGTAGGGTGTCTCATTTACCTGAGAGGTATGGGCTTGTGCACTTGGATGAGCTGGGTCTCCATGAGGTTCCAAGTGATAGCCAAGAGACCGACCCAACAACCTATGACCAAGCGATGGTGGATGTAGACTCCGCGAAATGGCGTGAAGCTATGGAAGCTGAGATAGTCTCGATGCATGTCAATCAGGTCTGGACTCTAGTAGACCGCCCCAAGGGCATAGTGCCTATTGGGAACAAGTGGATCTACAAGAGAAAGACTGATGGTGATGGCAAGGTTGACGCCTATAAGGCCAGGCTTGTGGCAAAGGGTTATACCCAAAAGGAAGGGATCGATTACCATGATACCTTCTCGCCCGTAGCCATGATCAAGTCTATTCGCATGATGCTTGCTATAGCTGCCTACCACGATTATGAGATATGGCAAATGGACGTAAAGACGGCTTTTCTTAATGGATTCCTCGAGGAGGAAATCTATATGGAGCAGCCTAAAGGCTTTGTGTCCGAAGTCGATATTCAGAAAGTGTGCAAGCTTCAGCGTTCCATTTATGGACTGAAGCAAGCGTCGCATAGTTGGAACCTTCATTTTGACGAGGCGGTCAAAGAGTTTGACTTCGTGCAAAATGAAGAGGAACCTTGTGTATACAAGAAGGTTAGTGGGAGCAAGATCACATTCATAGTACTATATGTAGATAATATTCTACTAATAGGAAATGATGTGGGAATGCTCAGTTCTGTGAAAGCTTGGCTTTCGAGTAATTTCTCCATGAAAGACTTGGGAGAAGAAACCTATATTCTTGAGATTCGACTCTACTGGGATAGATCGAAGAGAATGATAAGTTTTTCCCAAGCCCTCTAAATAGATAAAGTCTTAAAACGATTTAAGATGGATTATTCTAAAAGAGGGTTCCTTCCGATGCGACATGGGATAAAACTCTCCTCGAAGATGTGTCCTCTAGGTGAGGAACAATGAAAGGAAATGAGTAATATACCATATGCTTCGTCCGCGGGTAACCTTATGTATGCTATATTGTGTACGAGACCTGACATTGCGCATGCTGGGAGCGTGGTAAGTAGGTTTCAGGCAAACCCAGGAAGGGAACATTGGACTGCCGTAAAGAACGTTCTCAAGTACTTGATAAGGTCTCGAGATATGGTTCTTATATATGGCGGTGGAGAACTAAATGTTGAGGGATTCACTGATTCGGACTTCCAAGGACAGAAAGACGACTAAATGTCTATTTCTGGCTATTTATTTACTCTTAATAGAGGAGCAGTATCTTGGCATAGTGCAAATGATAGCGCGACTGCTGGTTCCACCTGTTAGGATGAGTATATAGCAGCCTCGGAGGCTTCTAAGGAAGGGTTCTGGATTAAGAAGTTACTGGGTAAACTTCACGTGACACCACGGGCCTAGGGGCCGAGGTTTCACAACAGTACCAATCACATTGAGAGGGAGTATCATCTCGTAAGAGAATTTGTTCGCAAAAGAGATACATTGTGCTGCATAGAGTAGAGTCAGCCGACTACGTCGCTGATCCACTAACCAAGCCACTTTCTCAGACTAGCTTGGAGCGTCATCTGGAGAACATGGGTATTAGATACCATAGTGTGTGGCATTGAGTGCAAGTGGGAGATTGTTAGGAGTATGCCCTCGAATGCCACTCAGAGGTTGTTGAGTGAGGGCATTGTACTTGTAATTATGTAAACCATTTATATAAGGCAAATGAATGTTTCTTTATTTACTGGTAGTTACTGGCATTCCTAACTCGTAAATAAACATATAGAAACTAGTCCGTGTATTTGAGAGCAAAATGTTCCACTCCTTATTGGATAAGGGGGTAGGCACTGGAAAGGTTATAACTCAAATACTTAATCGTTCGCAAGTCGATGAAACTTGACTGGGCGTTAAGTTTATGTGAAGACTTGTATGACGTGTTCTTTGACATGGAGAGTGCCTGTCGAACACTAATGGTTAGTGGGAGCACACGTTATAGGTATGCTAATTGGATTAGTATACTCGAACCGACTCACCCTCGATTCGTCACATGGATTTCACTCCAGGACAGTCAATGACGGAATCGAAATGTTGTGATAGGTATTCGTGAACCTTCGACTTGAGGATTTAGTAGGGATGTGCTTGTGACGTCAATATTTTCATTAGAGTAGTTCGACCCTATAAACCAGAAGGCGGGGGTCAACCTCGACGTGCATCTTGACGGGCAAGTAGCAGGTCCTACTGAATACCAAGATAGAATTCTTTCTCCCGTTAGTGAGCGGGTTATATGTCCTATGCGGTTATTGGCAGATGAGATCATAAGTCTTTGGCCAAAGCATTGGAGCTAATTGTATTGGATACATGAGAGCTCAATGATCTCGATTTGCATTAACGCATGCATAGCGTCAAGTACAGATAGGGTTTGACTGACCGTGACCCTATAACTTGATCGGGACATTTGAAAGAAGGGTTTATACGTATACTGGTATTCACAACAGAATGGTTCTTGAATGATCCCAATCATTCGTTCTCGATTAGTTAAGTACGGTGTAGGCCACCAGGCTGGCTAGGTGATGCTACTACTCTTTGGTTCCTCCCATTGCTGACTGAGACGGACCTACCGAGTCGCGCATTAGGATTGACGACGGAATGAATCAAGCTTAATTCTCTCATTATGAATATTAGATATTGGATATCTAATTCGGGACATTGGATGTTTAAATTGATTTATTGGATAAATTAATTTACGGCCTAATGAATTAAATAAATTACTGGGTGATAAATTTAATTCATGGATATAATTATTTCTTGGAGAAATTAATTATGTCATAATGTATTTGATATGATAAAATTAATTGGATTAATTAATCGATATAAATACATCAGAACGGAATCGGAGTTTATCTGTTTGGACTCACGGGAGTCCGAAACGAACCGAACTCATCCGTTTTTCATCATAGCCGCCACCCCACTTTTCACCTTATTCCCTTTTGTTTTTGTTCCCATTTATTAATGGGTGATAATGACATGGTGGGGTTGATTCTCATTTGATGAGTTGTTTTAAGGTGAGTGGAATTTGAATAAGAAAAGAAGACTTCATTCTCTCATTTAATAGGCATTCATATGGATCAATCAAAAAGAGTTCAAGAGAGAGAAAAGTTCTTCTCAAAAAGTAGTCTTCTTCTTCTTCACTTTCCTCTTGGTTTTCTTAGAGAAAATTCAAGAGTATAATTGAGAGTTATGAGTTATACACTTACAGTGTGATGATCTCATATTGGAAGCTTCATCACTTAGCTCTAGCCGCATCCTCGGAGGATAGCAAGGTGATCGTCGTTCCGATCGTTTCTCCGGCGCGTGGCAAGTAGAGACGCGGTGCTTTCGGCGTTGGATCATTCAAGAGCTTGGAGCGGATTGAATTGCAAGGAGATCGTCTAAAGCTTGGGGAATAGCTCGAGAGAAGATTACCATTTAATCAACGTACTTCGAGGGTTAGTTTCTTACGACTCTTGCTTTTCGTTTATATATTCGTATGTACGTAGCTTGATCGATCCTCGTAGGGATTCGGATCGAATTAATTTTCATTTTACCGCTTCCGCTGGGCCTTCGTTTTAGGCACCGAATCCCAACAACATGCAACCTCATAATCTCCACAATAAATACCCGCGCTAGCCTCTCCAGCCCCCAAGTATCCTTGATACCCAGAAAATGAGCTGATTTGGTTAGTCGATCGACAACGACCCAAATCATGTTCATTCCAGTCCGAGTCTTAGGCATACTGGTAATGAAATCCATAGAAATATCCTCCCATTTCCACTCCGGGATATGAAGTGGTCGTAATAATCCCACGGGTAGCTGGTGCTCAATCTTAACCTGCTGGCAGGTTAAACACCTCGATACAAACTCATTCACGTCCGTCTTCAAATTGCTCCACCAGTAGTTACTCCTCACATCCTTATACATTTTGCTCGTACCAAGATGTATGGAGTAAGGTGTAGTGTGAGCCTCGCTCAAAATCTTCTGTCTCAACTCAATGCTATTCGGTACACATAATCTGCCGCGAAATCTCAAAACTCCATCATCCTTAATCACAAACCCAGGGGCTCTCCCCTTCCTCATATCCTCCCTCAACTGGACCAGAAACGGATCATCATACTGCTTCGCCTTGATATCATCAGTCAAGGATGAAGTGATCTCCAACGCACATAACTGACCCTGTACCCTGTGAACCCAAACCTCGATATACTGAGCAATCAAATCCTACTGGATCCTGCTCTATGGTGTAAGTACCTCTAACATCTGTAAAGCCATCGGTTTTCGGCTCAACGCATCAGCCACTACGTTAGCCTTACCCGGATGATAAAGTATCTCGAGGTCGTAATCTTTAATTAGCTCCAACCACCTACGCTGTCTCATATTCAACTCTTGCTGACTGAAGATATACTTCAAACTCTTGTGATCCGTAAAAATCTTACACGACGAACCATAGAGATAATGCCTTCAGATCTTTAAGGCGAAAACGACCGCAGCTAACTCCAAATCGTGTGTGGGGTAATTCACCTCATAAGGTTTCAACTGGCGAGACGCATAAGCAATAACCCTATCTCTCTGCATCAAAACACATCCGACCCCGAGGCCCGAAGCATCACTATATACCACGAAATCTTCGTTCCCCTAAGGCAATGCCAACACGGGTGCGGTAGTTAGTCGCCTCTTCAACTCATTACCCTATCTGTCTGCGGTCCACTCGAATTTCTGAGTCTTCTGAAGTAACTGAGTAAGTGGTCTAGCAATCTTAGAGAATCCCTCAACAAATCTACGGTAATAACCGGCAAGACCCAGAAAACTCCTCACCTCATTCACATTTTTAGGTGGCTCCCAAGCCATCACTGCCTCTATCTTCTGCGGATCTACCCGAACCCCCTCTGCTGAAATCACATGCCCGAGGAACATCACTTCTTCGAGCCAAAACTCACACTTAGAGAACTTCGAATACAACTTCTCAGCTCTCAAAATGCCTAATACAATCCGTAGATGTAAGGCGTGCTCCCCCCAACTCCGTGAATAGATAAGAATGTCATCGATAAAGACGACTACGAATTTATCCAGATACTCAATAAAAACTTTGTTCATCAACTGCATGAACACTGCTGGGTCATTGGTTAGCCCGAAAGGTATAACCACAAACTCGTAATGGCCATACCTTGTCTGAAAAGCAGCTTTCGGTATATCACCGTCCCGAATCCTCAACTGGTAGCAGCCCGATCGTAAATCAATCTTCGAAATGACTGTCGCTCCCTGAAGCTGATCAAATAAATCGTCGATCCTGGGCAAAGGGTATTTGTTTTTGATGGTCAACTTGTTTAATTCTCGATAATCGATGCATAAATGAAGTGATCCATCCTTCTTCTTAACAAAAAGTATAGGCGCACCCCAAGGCGATGCGCTCGGTCGAATATACCCTTTATCTAACAACTCTCCCAACTGTTTCTTCAACTCTAACATCTCCGACGGTGCCATACGGTACGACGCTCAAGAAATAGGGGCTGCATTCGGCTCTAGATCAATAGGAAACTCCACCTCTCACTGTGGTGGTAATCCCGGCAAGTCATCCGGAAATACGTCGGGATATTCACTAACAACTGGAATTGACGACAAATCAACTCCACCCTCTTCCGTCTTCAGAGCAAAACACCAGTAGCCGAAACAACCCTGGTTCAGAAGTTTTATCGCCTACAAGGCGCTAATCACACTCCCCGATCTACCCGGCTTACAACCGACGAGGGTATGCTCGGTGTCGTCCTCGGCCACTATCGAGATGGTACGAGTCCGATAGTTCATGATAGCACCGTGGCGATCCAACCAATCGTCCCCGAGGATCAAATCCTCACCCTTAAGTTCTATAACAATGAGATTCGAGGGCCAATACCGGCTCCTGATCCTCACTGGGCAATCCTTAACTTCCCGGTCCCCAACGATACGATCCCCGCTGGGCGTACCCACTACAAACGGTTCACACTCAAACAAGCAGTCAAAACCAATACGACTCACACAATCCGAAGCAATAAAGGAGTGGGTAGCACCCGAATCAAAAAGAACTGAAACTGGATGAGAAAGGATCTAAGTGGTACCTGATGCCACCGGAACGTCTGCCTCCTCTGTGCACCACATCTGATATAATCGGGGGTGAACTGAACCTGAACTCGATGCTGTACGGCGATCCTACTGACCCCGACCCCTACCACGACCCGAACTCTGCGGAACATGAGTAGCTGGGGTGCTGTGTTCCCTCTAATCGGCGGTGATAGTCGGAACTATAGCGGCCCTGGTGGCCCTCTCACAATGAACTACCCGATGCCCAGTCTGTCCGCAAGTAAAGTAAGTAACTAACGGAAATGGGCAATCCTTCATAATGTGCTCGGGCTGACTGCAATTAAAACAAACTCTTCTGCCAGGTGCAACAGACTGGACCGAATGGTTACCCTGAGATCCACCGGTCTGATGAAACGGCCTCTTCCCAGGTGTTGGAGCAGACCGAGACCTCGAAAACTGACCCCCTTTACCGGCCGAGAATCCGCCAGTAGTTTTCTGCTTCTTAGCTTCCGAAACCGACTCTGATTCCGGGGCAGCCATCTCGATCGCTAGAGCGCGATCCTGGTATTCCTTCAAGGTGGCACACATGACCGGTGCCATACTCTGCCTGATATGCGGCTTCATTCACATATTGAAGTAACGGGTTTTATCAGCCTCAGTCCTCACTTGATCTTTCACGAAACCCAGCTGCTGATTGTAAGATATAATGGCCTGAGAAATCGGCACATCCTGGGGTGTGACAGTGAAGAACTCCACAATCCTGCGTTCTTTGACTGGCGGCGGACAATATTCTGCTTCCATAGCAGCCTTAAATTCCTCCCAAGTGGCTCAGCGGTCTCTGGGCGCCATAGCCTCCCACTATTCCGCGGCTTCCTTATCTAGGAGGTACTGAGCAATATGTACCCTCCTGTCCTCAAGACAAGCTACGGCATCAAAAGTCCTGCTCAACTGAAAGAGCCAATTCTCCCAACCGAGGGAGTCAGAAGATCCAGACAAACGGGGTGGGTGCAGCTTAGTCACCGTCTGAAGCCACTTACTAGCCTCTTCTTCAGGGGTCGGAGGCGGATTCTGGCGTCCACCCTGAGCTATCTGAGCAAGCTAGGCTACTAACTGCTGAAGTACGGCAGTAGCCCCGACGTTGGCATTATTACCGGACGGCACTGAGTGAGAGGCTGAGTCCGCAGAGGACTGAGAAAGTGAGCCTTCCTCATAATTAGCACCCCGACCACGGCCTCGGCCGCGACCCCTAGCTGGTCTACCGCAACCTCTCAACATACTGAAGAAAGATATGAAAGAAGAAGATCAGAAAGATTCACAATTTGCAAGATCGGTACCATAATCACAACTCAAATAACATGAGGAAACGAATTACAGAACATAAGATTTCGAGGAGACTTACAATCACGGGTTGCACGAAACGACGGTAGCAGGATGATATTAGGCTCAATGACTAACTCTAACGACACGACTGACAGACCCAAAATTTACCGACAGCCTAGGTATTCATAACCTAAGGCTCTGATACCATAAATGTAACACCCCAAATCACAAATGGGACATTACACGCCGTAGAAGCTTCATAAGGTCTACCAGGCTAACACATAACTCACCAACTGAATATGAAATCCCATAAAACACAATCATCAAGTAAAATAGGGTCGTCGACTCGGCCAAAACATTTTAATCCAGTAATGAAAAATGTAACTACAGTAAATCCATTGCCCACGCAGGGGACTTTAACCAATAAAGAAAAATGAAATGGACTCGAGCCTCATCATCATGCCAGTCCATCCTTTGCATGCGCATCCCGTGCCAGCTCCTCAGCTCGACCAGTACCTGAAATGCATAAGACGCATTTCCCCTATTTAAGGGGTTAGCATTCGAATAGCTAGTGCAAGTACACAATTACACAACATTATATACATACACGATTCAACGCAAACAAACCATTAGGAAAATCATTTGAAAATCAATATTCCGGAATATCACATTTACATCAAAATAGTATATCATCAAGTTTTCCACATCACAAATATCCACGCTTGGTAACTCGCGACCGTACCCATTAGTATCGGCCCCCAGAGGTCCCGTCGAACCGTCCCCAGGTGAGAAACCAGTTCCGCGGCCGTACCCATTAGTATCGGCCCCTAGAGGTCCCGTCGAACCATCCCCAAGTGGAAGATCATCAACACACGCACCCAAGTCCACTTCCGTGGCCGTACCCATTAGTATCGGGCCCCAGAGGCCACATGCGCCATCCCAAGGTGGAAGAGTAAGAATCACATTCATTCAATAATACAGTTTACATCATTCGCATCAAAACCGTACACACACAATGAAATATAATACATGTACTTTCCTTGAATAAGACGAAACGAAGGGAACGGAGAAGGAATAGGTTTCGGTCCGAACAATCCTCCCAAATCCGCTCCTAACACAATAACGGTATACAACAAGTCTCAATAATGCGGAAAGGTAAGAATTAATCCTAATTCTACCCGTTGGAACAATTTGTCGGTCATTATGAAGTCCAAGACGGTTATAATCTAACAATGGAGAAACTACGAGGTTAAATTCGTTAAACTATAATGGAACAAGGGATTTACGACTACACAATCGTAATCTACCAATTCGTCGAAGCTAAATCGGATTAAAAGGAAGAATCATGCCAAAAATCCCGAAATCCCCAAAAACTAGGGTTCAAAGAAGTATACCTCGATTCGTAAGAGAATGATGATGATTAACCTTCCTTGGAACGCAATAATCAACCTTTAGAGGGTTTCTACGGATTACACCGGACGAATCGCTCCAAATCGCTCAGAGGAAACTCACGTCGCGAGAAAGAAAGAAAAGGAATGAAATGAGGTGACTAAGGACAAGTCAGGAATTAAAAGGCCAGACAGCGCGATACATACGTTAACTGCGTTAACGTACGTTATGATGGTTACGTACGTAACCCAACACTGGTTAACGTACGTAGCAAACAGCCTCTACTAAAATGCGAAGGCCATAACGTACGTTATGGATCATGGATAACGTACGTTATGGATCATGCATAACGTACGTTATGCATGCAGCAGTTCCCAGTTCTGAACACTGCATTCTGCACAGTCGCTACAACAACGAAACGCAACACAAGGATAGAACCAAAAGTGTAAATACGAGGTGTTCATAACAACGAATCTAAGTGTTGAAAAAAAATGCACTACTAACTACCGAGGAATCCAAAATACGACAAGGAGTGTAAAGACACCCTAAACTCTTAGAAATTACAAAATGGCCCAAACATCCGAAAATTCAAGACATGATGTCGGATTAACAATCCGAAACTCACAACATGAGCAACTCATCCAAACGAACTCATAGAAACAGAGAAATAATGAAATCGAACGAGTTTTACGAGAATCGAACATAGTTACAAAAACATATAATTCAAGATGAAAATATGCAAGAATGTCGACGAAACTCGTCCGGATGGAAAAACCCCAAGAACAAAATAGATTCAGAACCCCAAACCAGTAATAAGTGAGTCTTCCGAAACGAGCATACACCAAAAATAGAATTTACCAAAAATGGAAAGTACGGATATTACATCTTAATCGAGGCATGCCTACTATTGTTGTATGTAAACTCGATCAATGGTAAATGCGTCTCCCAATCATCCTTCCAATCCAAGGCACATGCCCTCAACAAATCCTCTAATGTCTGTATGGTACGCTCGGATTGTCCATCTGTTTGAGGGTGATATGATGTGCTAATTCAACTCGGTTCCCAAGGCTCTATGTACAGCTTGCCAAAAATGTGACACGAACCGACCATCTCGATCAGAAATTATACTCTTGGGGGTTCCATGCAATCTTATAATTTCCTTGATTTATACTCTCACTAATTTCTCCGGTCCCCAGGTATCTTTAATACCTAAAAAGTGAGCTGATTTGATTAATGGATCGACAATGACCCAAATCATATTGATTCCAGTACGAGTCCTCGACATGCTGACGACAAAATCCATAGTAATATCCTCCCACTTCCACTCGGGTATAGGAATTGGTCTCAATAATCCCGCGGGCCGATGATGCTCAATTTTAACTTCCTGACAAGTTAAACATTTCGATACGAATTCGCTAACATCTTTCTTTAAGTTACTCCACCAAAAGTTATTCTTCATATGATTGTACATTTTACTTGCACCAGGATGAATAGAATAAGGAGTAGTGTGAGATTATTTCAATATTCTTTGTCTTAGCTCGACATCATGCAGTACACAAGGACTTCCTCGGAATTTCAACATCCCATACTCTTGAATTACAAACCCAGGCGCTTTCCCTTTTTCTATGTCCTTTCTCAATTGAACCAGCATCAGATCTTCAAATTGCTTAGCTTTAATATCGTCATTCAAAGACAAAACAATTTCTAATGCACATAATTCCTTGAATTCTCTGAAGCTGAACTTCAATATCCTGCCTGATAAAGTCTTGTTAAATTCTTCGTTGAGGTGTAAGGGCCTCCACCATTTGAAGTGATATCAGTTTAAGGCTCAGAGCATCCACCACCACATTCGCCTTGCATGGATGGTATAGAATTTCAAGATAATAATATTTGATTAACTCTAACCATCTCCGTTGCCGTATATTCAATTCCTTTTGGCTGAAAATGTACTTAAAATTTTTATGTCCGTATAAATTTTACAGGACGAACCATAGAGATAATGCCTCCAAATCTTTAGGGCAAATACAATCGCAGCTAATTACAAATCATGGGTAGAATAATTCTCTTCATACGGCTTCTACTGCCGAGACGCATACGCAATCACCTTATCCCTCTACATCAAAACACATCCTAGTCCAAGCCTTGAAGCATTACTGTACACTATAAAATCATCGGTTCCCTATGGTAAGGCTAAGACTGGTGGTAGTTAGCCGTTTCTTCAGATCCTCAAAATTGTCTTGCGTATCTTGATCCCACTCAAATTTTTCAATTATCTGAAGTAATTGGAGTGGTCGGGCAATCTTGGATAATCCTTCGACAAACCTACGGTAATAACCCACAAGTCCTAGGAAACTCCTTATTTCCTTCATGTTCTTAGGCGGCTCCCATGCCAGTACCACCTCTACCTTTTAAGGGTCAACTCGAATTCCTTCTGCAGATATCACGTGTCCAAGAAACGTTACTTCTTTGAGCCAACACTACAAAAAAAAACAATTTTACCGACGCCATTTACCGACGCCCGTACCCGCCGTTGTTAAACTTATAATTTACCGACGCCATTGCCGACGACCGGTTCGCAGACTTATTTTTTTTCTTTTTTTTTTTCACAATTACCGACGCCATTTACCGACGCCATTTACCGACGCCATTACTGACGCCATTTTGGCGTTGGTAAAATTTTTTTATTATCTTTTTTTCTTTTTTCACAAATAACGACGCCGTTTACCGACACCATTTACCTACGCCTTTACCGACGCCATTTTGGCGTTGGTAAATTTTTTTTTATTTTTTTTTATTTTTTTTTAATTTACTGACGCCGTTTACGCCATTACCGATGCCATTTTGGCGTCGGTAAATTTTTTACGCTATCCCACATCGAAAAAACAGTAGTGTTTTTTCTGGTTTATAAACCAAAATCCTTCTCAACCATTTGAAATTGAAATGGAGCCCGAACTTGACCCGTCCGGACCCGGACCCGACCCGCCCGGACCTGAACCTGACTGAACCTGACCCGCCTGAGCCCGGACCTAACCCGCCTGAGCGCCGCCTGAGCCCTGACCTGAGTAGATTTTTTTTTAATTTTACGACGCCAAAAATAGCGTCGGTAAATGGCGGCATCGGTAATGGCGTCGGTAAAAAATTACCATCGAGCGTTTTTCCAACGGCGGATTGCCGTCGGTAATTTTTTTACCGATGCCATTTTCTGTTTTACCAACGGCGTTTGGCGTCGGTAAAAACTGTTTTTTTTGTAGTGCAAAATTCACACTTGAAAGTTTCGCATACAACTGTTCAGTTCCCAAAGTGTCTAGAACAATGCGAAGGTGCTCCGCATGCTCTTCCCGATTCTTAAAATAAATAAGAATCTCATCAATAAAGACGACCATGAACTTGTCTAAGTATTCGATTAATACTTTGTTAATTAATTACATAAATATGGCTGGCGCGTTGGTTAGCCCAAAAGGCATAACCACAAACTCATAATGGCCATACCTCATTCCAAAAGCCGTTTTGGGGATATCAGTATCCCGAATCCGCAACTGACAATAACCCGATCGAAGATCAATCTTCGAGAAAATAGTCGTGCCCTAAATTTGATCGAATAAATCATCTATTCGAGGTAAAGGGTATTTATTCTTGATGGTTAACTTGTTTAATTCTCGATAGACGATACATAAACGAAGAGACCCATCCTTCTTCTTGACAAATAAAATGGGTGCGCCCCAAGGTGACGTACTCAGTCGGATGTACCCTTTGTCTAATAACTCTCCCAACTACTTCTTCAATTCCAACATTTCTGAGGAGCCATACGGTACGGTGCTCGAGAAATAGGAGTAGCACTCGACTCCAACTCAATAGGAAATTTAATCTCCCGTTTCGGTGGCAATCCCGGCATGTCATTAGAAAACACATCAGGATATTCATTAACAACGGGTATTGAGGTAATCTCGACCCCGGCATCTTCCATATTCATGGCATAACACCAATAACCCAAACAACCTTGGTTAAGAAGCTTTACCGCCTGTAAAGCACTAATCACACTTCCTGATCTACCCAGCTTATATCCTTGCAAAAGATGCTCAGTACCTTCTTCGGCCACTATTGCAATATTACGAGTTTGATACTTCATGATAGTGCCGTGACGGTCTAACCAATCCTCCCCGAGGATCAAATCCTCATTCTTTAAGTCAACAACAATAGGATTTGAAGGCCAATCTCAATTTCCAATTTTCACTGGAAAATCTCAGACCTCTCAGTTGCCAACCATACGATCCCCATTTAGCATACCTACTATAACGAATTCAGATTCTAACAAGCCATATAAACCAAGGCGACATACACAATCTATAGAAATAAACGAATGTGTGGCACCCGAATCAAACTATACCGAAACTGGATGTGAATGAATTTGAGTAATACCTGATGTTACTGGAGCATCTGCACCCTCTGCACGTTTCATCTGATACACACGGAATGAACTGACCCTACACTCAACACTGCCTGCTGAGCTACTTGTCCTTGGCCCTTACCACGGCCTGAACTCTGAGGATTCTGTGAAACTGGGGTCTTCCGCTCAACATTAAATTCCTTCTGAGCTGTAATGGCTGTTGGACTGCTAACTGCTCTGGTTGCTTTCTCATAGTGGATAACTGGATGTCCACTCTGCCCTCAAGTGTAACAAGTAACCAACAGATACGGGCATACCCTCGCCAAATGGTCCTTTTGGTTGCAATTAAAACAAGCTTTGCCTCCAGAAGTAACAGTCTGGGCCGAATTACCCCCACGAGAACTAACAGCAGGATGAAATGACCTCTTCCTTGGCGCATAAATAGATTGTGACTTTGGGAACTTTCCACCCTTACTAGTCGACAAGTCCCCAGTACTCTTCTGTTCTTGGTCTCAGAACTAGCTTCTGATTCCGGGATAGCCATATCAATAGCCAGGGCACGGTCCTGGTATTCCTTCAGTGTAGAGCATGTACGTGGTGCCATGATGTGTCGGATGTGTGGTTTCATCCGCATATTAAAATAGTGAATCTTATCCGCTCCAGTTTTCACCTGATCTTGTACATGACTTAACTGCTGATTGTAGGTAATGATAGCTTGAGATATCGGTACATCTTGTGGAGTTGCCGTAAAGAACTCAATGATTCAACGTTCTCAGACCAGTGGTGGACAATATTCCGCCTCCATGGCTGACTTGAATTCTTCCCAAGTAGCCGCATGATCTTTAGGAGCCACTGCTTCCCACCACTCAGCGGCTTATAGGCACTTTTCTACCTTCGGGACAAGCCACAACATCGAAAATCCACTACTAGGAAAATAGGATTCAACATCGCCCAATTTACATCGGTTTTTAAGAAAAACGATGTAAAAAAAAAGACGGTGGTGTAATTGTAATTTTTTTAAACGTTAACATCGGTTCTTAGCAGAACCGATGTGAATTTCAGTTGTTTAACATCGGTTTTGTAAAAACCGATGTGAATATCAGTAGTTTAACATCAGTTTTTTAGAAACCGATGTGAATATCAGTAGTTTAACATCAGGTTTTTTAGAAACTGATGTGAATAGCAGTAGTTTAACATCGGTTTTAATGTGTAACCGCTGTGAAACGTTTATATTTTTCTTTCAACCCTACGCAGGCAGTCTTCCTCCTTTCAATTGTCTTTAACACTCAACGAACAGTCTTCCCCTTTCATCTTTCTTCTCGAAACTTGTCCAAGAAAACGATAATCAGTGTTCCTTCATCATCCCTAATCTCAATCGCTCTACATCATCCATCATCCCCGTTTCATCAATCCCTCAAAGGTGAAAGCTCCCAGCAGCCAAATTTAGGGATAATTACGCGGTGATAACATGATTGAGTATTACGCAGTTTTAGTGTAAAGACCCAGGGTTTTTTTGGGCGTCGTCTCCGATTAAACACACTAGAAAGAGAGCCGCCAGTTCCCCAACAAGCGAACAAAAGATATCGCCGGCAGTCGTATTCTCCAGAGGTAACTCAATCCTTTGTACTTTTCGTTGCACTTTTGATTCTATGGTCTGGTTTTCCTTCTTTGTTTTTGTGTGCATGAATTTGAAGCTTGGCGAATGGTTTTATTTGAACACTTAAAAATTCGTATCGGTGCCTTAAAATTGTGTTACCATCTCCCATTTGTTCATATTTCTGTATTTGAATGAATATTTTGTTTTATTGGTGAAGCTTATCATCATGAAGTGATCTTATCTGGCTTTGTTTGATGCTTGAAATTTTCACCGTTCAAACTACTGTATTGAAATATTTTGATTAAAATAAATTTTACCTATTAAAGGATTTTCATTTGTACAATATTGCTGGCTGTGAATCCTTTCTATGTAAATTTCTTGTTGATTTATCGAAAATTTGTTCGGTTCAGGTATTTCGACCTTTGTTAGATTTCTCGATTTTAGTTAATCACAATTTTTGACAGCTTTTAGTTAATATACATGCTGTCAGGATTTTCCGACTGTTTTTAACCCGTTTCTAGTCCGAGAAGGGGAAAACTTATAAAAGTGTAAATCATGTTTTTACCTTTAAAAGTAGTGCTCGCGCACGTCGTAACTCTTAAAAACGAAGAAGTTATGGTCTATCAAAAGATATGCTGAAAATATATATTTTTACACTATTGATAGCTTTTAGTTTATGCTGAAAATTAACTTCAAAGTCATTTTTGGACGCCTTAACATCGGAATTAGCTGAAACGGACGAAATAAAAGTTGTAATGTTTTATATATACATATTAGTCAAGTCGGATACTTTTCAAAATGTTTTATACTTGTTTAGTCGCTAAAAGTGTATATTACGACTATTGATAGTCAACATCGACAAACTATATTTTACCAACTAAATCTTTATACAAACATGTACGGGCGATATAACATTTTATAAAATGCATACATAACATATCATTGTTGTGCAACCCCGTATCAAAACAAACATAATACCATAATAGTTACATTCTTGCGGAATCTTACTAGTTACATTCTTGTTAGATGTTACTTTCGTTTTGAATATCTTCTCGTCATTTGGTTTTGAAACTATTTTGTTTGTCCAAATTGATCTAACAGTCTTAAAATGGATCGAGTTTGGATGAAAGCTAATCGAATAAGTGATGAATATGAGAATGGAGTTGAACAATTTCTAGAATTTGCATAAAAAAATCGACCAGAACCCAATCAAAAGTATTATTGTCCTTGTATCAATTGTGTGAATGGAAGAAGACATGAAGTTGGCAAGATTCGAGAACATCTTCTTTGTGATGGAATTAACAAGAATTATAAAATATGGACATGGCATGGTGAATTGATGGACTTTTCAAGTGAGCACTCGAAAGACACTTATGACATTGATGTGGATACATATGATCGAGTTGAAGACATGATTCGTGATATCCTATCCATCTGAAAAAGCTAGTTCTCCCAGCCCAAAGAATCTGTAGAACCAGCAAAGCGGGAAGGGTGAATATTTGTAACTTTCTGAAGCCATTTACTAGCTTCCTCATCCATAGTTGCGGGTGGATTTCGGTGGCTACCCTGGACAATTTGTGTTAGTTGGTTTACCAACTGTTGTAGTATATATATAGTCCCAGGTTCAGCACTGGCACCCGGAGGTTGATCTTGACCGATCAAAGGGTCTTGATGCCCTTCGAAACTCAAAGGTGGGTCTTCTTGCACCGTATGTGATGCCATTTCAGTGGTTGGTGGGGAAGGTGCATTATCCTTGTCAGTAGCACCACGACCACGGCCTCGGCCACGTCCCAGGGTTGATCTTCCCCTCATCATACTGAAGAATAAGAAAGAATATGGAACAATATCAACATAGTTCATGGATTAACATTATGGCAAATTTCATTCTATCATATCGGATTAACGAGAATGATAAGCACGACTGTTTGAGGATACTTACAGCCACGGGTCATATGGGGAGATGACAGCATGATGATATTAGGATCAACGACTTTCTCCTATGACTCTACTGACAGACCCAACTTAACCAACAACCTAAGTATTCATAACCTAGGCTCCGATATCAAACCTGTAACACCCTCAATTTACACAAGGGACGTTATGTGCCATAGAACCTTCATCAAGGTCTACCAGGCTAAACCATTACCAAAACCATACACGAAACCGAATACACTATAGAAACACAACAACAGGACAGGTCCCACGGCCAAAACATTTTATCCCAAGTACAACAGACCAAACATAGTATTATTTCGTTGCCCACACAAGAGACTTAACCATGATAATAGAAACAACATAATTCTCTTACTTAGATGACCATATAAAATCCAAAATTACTCTCAAGACTCGAGCCTCATCATGCTTGTCCATCCTTCTTGTGCGCCTCCCATGCCTGCTCCTCAAAATGTCTCAAACCTGAAATGTAAAACATTTCACCCCCAATGAGGGGTTAGCATACGAAATTCTAGTACAAGTACATGGTTACATAACGTTACATAAAAACATAATCCAACATTCCTGTCACAGTTTTAAAAGCAGTTATACACAAACTATATTCTGGAATATCGCACATCATTAAAGCAGTTATCATTTCCAAGGACATCATGTCACATTATATCATCAAGACAACATTGTTGGTAACCCACGGCCGTACCCTTTAGTACCGACCCCTAGAGGCCCCGTCTTGCCTTCACCAGGTGGGAAACCACTTCTGCGACTGTACCCTTAGCATCGGTCCCAAGTGGCCTCGTCAGAGCCTCCCCAGGTGGGAGAATGACAACACACGCACACGTATCCATTTCCGCGACCGTACCCCTTAGTATCAGTCCCCAGAGGCCCTACACGCCATCCCCGGTGGAGAATAACATATCATTCAAAAATCATAGTCCACAAGTAACAAACATGCGGAATACGTAACATACGCAACAAAACATAACCCATGTACTTGCCTCGAATAACTTGGTGCGAAGAAATCGACGAAAGGAAGGGTTTCGATTCAACTAACTTCAAAGATCCGTTCCTAAGTTACAACGAAATACAATCAATTTCAATACTACGAAAATTCTTAGAACTACCTAGTTCTACCCGTTGGGGAAATTCTTCAAATGTCTTGGGGGTATAATTCAATATGATTGATTAACGAAGGTATCCTCAAAATCATTCCATAAAACATCAATAATAACAAATGATCTCGAGTACGAAACCAAAATCCAATAACGATCTAAGCTTATACGGATTGATTCGGCCAAATCTTCATAACCCCCCCCCCCCCCAAAAAAAATCCCCCAAAATTCATAAAACTAAGGTTCTTGAGAATCATACCTTGATTTTTGGATGTTAAGAGATGTTTAGACAATGATAACTTTGCATCAAAGGTTGAAAGATGATGATTCCTAGTGATATTTGGCCGAAATTGCCTCTTCCATTGTCACAAGATCGCCCACGGCCGGAAGAAGAAGGAAGAATTGGGAAAAATGCCGAAATGGGCTGCTGCCCATGTATTTATAATGGTGAGCATTAGTGCGCGCTACACTTCCAGATTAGCGTGCGCTAACGGGCAGCCTTGGTCCAGAACCTTCGGCCGGGACCCGCCACCCTTATCCAGGACCCGCCAGCTGTCCGCACCACGTCCATATTCTTCTTCCCTGACTGGCCACGATAGCGCGCGCTGGTCGAGCGTTAGAGTGCGTTAGTCATCTCGTCCTGAGCCTACTGGACTAATCTGCCCGGCCTGGTAGCGCGCGCTGGCGGCCGCATAATGTGATCGACATCTGCCGATTAGTGCGCGCTATAGCTGGCAATAGCATGCGCTATCTTCCAATCCTTACAGAGTCTAGAATCCCAGTAACCTCTTTGGCAAGCCAGGTAGCGCGCATTACGACCGAACAGCGTGCGCTACTTAAGTAACCCAACGCGCGCTACCACGAGCACTAGCGTGCGCTGCCTATTGGTCTGACCGAAGTCCAGACCCTTCTTCCCTTGCTGCTCGGCCGATTAGCGCGCACTGCCTTATGGCCGTAGCGTGCGCTATAACCACGCCGTTTACGTGTGCTACTTGAGTGACTTAGCGTGCGCTACTCCTGTTGTCCGAAATAGATTTGCGAACACGTTACCAACGGTACAACTTGATGGTTAACTACAATCAATGAAATACCGGTGAGAATCACAACATACAGCCCAAACTCAACTCAAATGCATGATTACCAATACTTGAACAATTACAATACAGTCTACGAAATTAACAGGGTGACAACTATTGCCAATAAAAGTACGGTTATTACAATCATCAATCAAGGACGAAGTGATTTCTAATGCACACAACTGACCCTGGACTTTCTGAACCCAAACCTCGATATTCTTATAAATTAAATCCCGCTGGATTCTGCTTTGAGGCGTAAGTACCTCTAACATCTGTAGAGCCATCGGCTTACGACTCAACGCATCTGCCACTACATTGGCCTTGCAAGGATGGTAAAGAATATCGAGGTGGTAATTTTTAATTAATTCTAACCACCTACGCTGTCTCATGTTCAACTCCTTCTAACTGAAGATATACTTCAGACTCTTGTGATCCATGTAAATCTTACACGACGACCCATAAAGATAGTGTCTCCAAATTTTCAATGCGAAAACGACCGCAGCCAACTCTAAATCATGTTTATGGTAATTTGCTTCATAAGGTTTCAATTGATAAGACGTATAAGCAATAACCCTGCCTCTCTGCATGAAAACACAATCGAGTCCGATGCCCGAAGCATCACTATACACCACAAAATCATCGTTCCCCTGAGGCAAAGCTAAAACTGGTGCAGTAGTAAATCGTCTCTTCAACTCATCAAAGCTATCCTACCTATTTGCGTTCCACTCGAACTTCTGAGTTTTCTGAAGTAACTGAGTGAGTGGTCGAGTGATATTGGAAAATCCTTCAATGAACCTATGGTAGTAGCCCGCAAGTCCTAGGAAGATACTCACTTCTTTCACATTCTTAGGCCGTTCCCATGCCAATACTGCCTCTATCTTCTGTGGATCAACCCGAACTCCCTCTACTGATACCATATGCCCGAGGAACGTTACTTCCTTGAGCCAAAACTCAAATTTTGAAAACTTCGCATACGACTGCTCAGTTCTCAAAATGTCCAACACAATACGAAGATTTACAGTGTGCTCCTCCTAACTCCGGGAATAGATAAGAATGTCGTCGATAAAGACGACTACAAATTTATCCATATCCCCGATAAAAACTTTGTTCATCAACTGCATGAACACCGCTGGGGCATTGGTTAGACCGAAAGGCATAACCACAAACTCGTAATGGCCACATCTCGTCCGAAAGGTAGCTTTCGGTATATCGCTATCACGAATTCTCAACTGGTACCTGATCGCAAATCAATATTCAAGAAGACTGTCACTCCCTGAAGGTGATCAAACAAGTCATCAATCCGGGGCAACGGGTATTTGTTTTTGTTGGTGAACTTGTTTAATTCTCGATAGTCGATGCATAAATGAAGCGATCCATCCTTTTTCTTAACAAACAGCATAGGCGCACCCTAAGATGACGCACTAGGTCGAATATACCCTTTATCTAGCAATTCCCCCAACTGTTTATTCAACTCCAACATCTTTGATGGTGCCATACGGTACGGTGCTCATGAAATAGGAGCCGCACTTGGATATATATTAATAAGAAACTCAACTTCCCACTGGGGTGGTCATCCCGGCAAGTCATTCGGAAATACGTCAGGATATTTGTCAACAAATGGAATCGACGACATGTCAACTCCACTATCTTCCGCCTTCAAAGCGTAACACCAATAGCATACACAACCCTGGTTCAGAGGTTTCATCGCCTTCAAAGCGCTGATCACATTCCTCTATCTACCCAGCTTACAACCCACAAGGGTATGTTCCATGCCGTCCTCGGCCACTATCGAGATTGCACGTGTCCGATAGTCCATGATGGCACCGTGACGATCCAGCCAATCGTCTCTGAGGATCATATCCTCACCCTTTGAGTCTACGACAATGAGGTTCGAGGGCCAATCTCGGTTCAAGATCCTCACTGGGCAATCTCTAACTTCTCGGTTCCCAACCATACGATCCCCACTAGGCATACCCACTATAAATAGTTCACACTCAAACAACTAGTCAATAGCGATACGACATACACAATCCGAAGCAATTAAAGAGTGAGTAGAACCCGAATTAAAAAGCACTGAAACTGGATGAGAAAGGATCTGAGTGGTACCTGATGCCACCAGAGCATATGTCTCCTCCGTGCGTCTCATCTGATATAACCGGGGATACTGCACGGCGATCCGGCAGACCCGACCCCTACCACGGACTGAACTTTGAGAGGCCTGAGTGACTGGAGTCCTCTGATCAACAATATGCTCTTTCTGTACGGAAGTAGAAGTCGAAGCTCTGGCTGCCCTGGTAGCCCTTTCACAGTTAACTGCTCGATGCCCACTCTGTCCGCATGTGAAGCAATTAACTAGCGGATAGGGATAATCCTTCACTACATGCTCGTAACTGAGGACTGAACTGGATGGTTACTCTGGGGACTTCTGGCATGATAGAATGATCTCATTCCCGATGTGGGAATAGACAACGACTTAGAAAACCAATTTCCCTTTCTAGTGGAGAAATTACCCGATGTCTTCTATTTCTTTGCCTCAGAACCAGACTCTGGCTCCAGAACTACCATCTCGATTGCTAGAGCGCGATCCTGGTATTCATTCAGTGTGGCACACATGAGTGGTGCCAAGTTCTGCCTGATATGCGGCTTCCTGCGCATATTGAAGTAGCGAATCTTATCATCCTCGGTCCTCACTTGCTCTTTCACGTAACTCAACTGCTGGTTATAAGTGATGATGGCCTGGGAGATCGGTACATCCTGATGCGTTGTAGTACAAGAACTCAATGATCCTACACTCTTGATCCGGCGGTGGGCACTATTCTGCTTCCATAGTGGTCTTAAACTCCTCCCAGGTGGCTAAATGATCCCTAGGCACCACGACCTCCCACCACTCCACAGCTTCCTTATCCAGGAGGTACTAAACACTAGGTACCCTCTGTCGTCAGGACAAGCTACGACAACAAATGTCCTTCCCAACTGAAAAAGCCAGTTATCCCAACCTAGGGAGTCCACAAAGTCAGCGAAATGAGGTGGGTGCATCTTAGTCACTTTCTGAAGCCATTTACTAGCTTCATCTTCCGGAGTCGGGGGCGGATTCTGACGTCCACCTTGAGCAATATGAGCTAACTGAGCTACTAAATGCTGAAGTATAGCAGTAGCTCCTGGATTGGCGTTATTACTAGACGACTGATCCTGGCTTCCTGATAAGTCCTACTGCCCATCAGAACTCAGAGGTAAAGTATTCGGCACTGAATGTGAGGCCGAATCTTCGGATGATTGAGAAAGCGGAACTTCCTCACTATTAGCACCACGACCATGGCCTCGACGGTGTCCCCTAACTAGTCTACCATGACCTCTCAACATACTGAAGAATAAAAATTAAAAAGAACCAGATAAGCAAAATTCACAATTTATAAAGTCGGTATCCCAACTCACAATTCCATTTCACGCAAAAGAAATAATGCAGGAATGTAATAATTTGAGGAGACTTACAGCCACGGGTTGCACGAAGAGATGGTAGCACGATAATGTTAGGCTCACAACTGACTCTTACAACATGACATACAGACCTAATTTAACCGATGGTCTAGGTATTCACAACCTAAAGCTCTAATACCATAAATGTAACACCCCAAATCTCATGAGGGATATTACACACCATAGAACCTTCAACAAGGTCTACCAGGCTAGCACATGACACATAATTCACAATTTATCCCGGATTCTCGATAAAAAATTTGTTCATCAACTGCATGAACACTGTTGGGGCATTGGTTAGCCAGAAAGGCATAACCACAAACTTGTAATTGCCATATATCGTCCGAAAGGTAGCATTCGGTATATTGCTATCCCGAATTCTCATCTGGTAATAACCTGATCGCAAATCAATATTCGAGAAGACTGTCGCTCCCTGAAGCTGATCAAACAAGTCATCACTCCGGGGAAAAAGGTATTTGTTTTTGATGGTCAACTTGTTTAATTCTCGGTAGTCGATGCATAAACGAAGTGATCCATCCTTTTCCTAACAACATCCCAAGCGCACCCGAAGGTGACGCACTCGGTCGAATATACCCTTTATCTAGCAATTCCCCCAACTGTTTCTTCAACTCCACCATCTCCGATGGTGCCATAGAAATAGGAGCCGCACTCGGCTCTATATCAATAAGAAACTAAACTTTCCACTGCAGTGGTAATACCGGCAAGTCATCCAGAAATACGTCAAGATATTTGTTAACAACTGGAATCGACGACATGTCAACTCCACCATCTTCCGCCTTCAAAGCGTAAAACCAATAGCCTACGCAACCCTGGTTCAGAAATTTCATCGCCTTCAAGGCGCTGATCACATTCCCCTATCTACCCGGCTTACAACCCACAAGGGTATCTTCCGTGCCGTCCTCGGCTACTATCGAGATAGTACGTGTTCGATAAAGACGACTACAAATTTGAAAACTTCCTTGAGCCAAAACTCACATTTTGAAAACTTCGCATACAACTGCTCAGTTCTCAAAATGTCGAACACAATACGAAGATGTACAGCGACGTACTCCGGGAATAGATGAGAATGTCATCGATAAAGACGACTATAAATTTGTCCAGATACTCGATAAAAACTTTGTTCATCAACTGCATGAACACTGCTGGGGCATTGGTTAGCCCGAAAGGCATAACCACAAACTCGTAATGGCCATATCTCGTCTGAAATGTAGCTTTCAGTATATCGCTATCACGAAGTCTCATCTAGTAATAACCCGATCGCAAATCAATATTCGAGAAGATTGTCGCTCCCTGAAGCTGATCAAACACGTCATCAATCAGGGGCAAAGAGTTTTTGTTTTTGGTGGTCAACTTGTTTAATTCTCAATATTCGATACATAAACGAAGCGATCCATCCTTTTCCTAACAAACAGCATAGGCGCACCCCATGGTGACGCACTCGGTCGAATATACCCTTTATCTAGCAATTCCCCCAACTATTTATTCAACTCAAACATCTCCGATGGTGCCCTAAGGTACGGTGCTAGAGAAATAGGAGCCGCACTCCGCTCTATATCAATAAGAAACTCAACTTCCCACTGGGGTGGTAATCCCAGCAAGTCATCTAGAAATACGTCAGGATATTTGTTAACAACTGGAATCGACGACATGTCAACTCCACCATCTTACGCCTTTAAAGCACAACACAAATAGCCTACACAACCCTGGTTCATAAGTTTCATCGCCTTCAAGGCGCTGATCACATTCCCCTATATACCCGGATTACAACCCACAAGGGTATGTTCCGTGCCGTCCTTGGCCACTATCGAGATAGTATGTGTCTGATAGTCCATGATGGCACCGTGACGATCCAGCCAATCGTCCGAGGATCAAATCCTCACCCTTTGAGTCTACGACAATGAGGTTCAAGGGCCAATATCGGTTCCAGATCCTCACTGGGCAATCTCTAACTTCTCGATTCCCAACCATATGATACCCACTGGGCATACCGACTATGAACGGTTCACACTCAAACAAGCAGTCAATACCGATACGACATACACAATCCGAAGCAATTAAGGAGTGAGTAGAACCCGAATCAAAAAGCACTGAAACTGGATGAGAAAGAATTTGAGTGGTACCTGATGCCATCGGAGCATCTGTCTCCTCTGTGCGTCTCATCTGATATAACTGGGGGTGCATTGAGCCTGAACTCGAGACTGCACGGCGATCCAACTGACCCCGACCCCTACCACGGCCTGAACTTTGAGAGGCCTGACTGGAGTCCTCTGATCAACAATATGCTCTTTTTGTACGGAAGTGGAATTCGAAGCTCTGACTGCCCTGGTAGCCCTTTCACAGTTAACTGCTCGATGCCCACTCTGTCCGCATGTGAAGCAATTAACTAGCGGATAGGGACAATCCTTCACTACATGCTCAGAACTGAGGACTGAAATGGATGGTTACTCTCGGGACTTCCGGCCTGATATAACGATCTCTTTACTAATGTGGGAGTAGACAACGACTTAGAAAACCGATTCCCCTTTCCAGTAGAGAAATTACCTGAAGCCTTCTGTTTATTTGCCTCAGAACCAGACTCTGGCTCTAGAACTGCCATCTCGATCGCTAGAGCGAGATCCTGGTATTCATTCAGTGTGGCACACATGAGTGGTGACATGCTCTGCCTGATATGCGGCTTCATGCGCATATTGAAGTAGCGAATCTTATCAGCCTCGGTCCTCACTTGCTCTTTCACGTAACTCAGCTACTAGTTATAAGTGATGATGGCCTGGGAGATCGGTGCATCCTGAGGCGTAGCAGTAAAAGAACTCAAAGATCCTACACTCTCGAGCCGGCAGTGGGCAATATTACGCTTCCATAGTGGTCTTAAACTCCTCCCAGGTGGATAACCGATCCATGGGCACCACGGCCTCCCACCACTCCGCAACTTCCTTATCCAGGACGTACTGAGCACTAGGTACCCTCCTGTCGTCAGGACAAGCTACGGCATCAAATGTACTTCCCAACTGAAAAATCCAGTTCTCCCAACCTAGGGAGTCAGTAGAGCCAGCGAAATGAGGGGGGTGCATCTTAGTCACTTTCTGAAGCCACTTTATCTTCCGGAGTCGGGGGTAGATTCTGACGCCCACCTTGAGCAATTCTGAGCTAACTGAGCTACTAACTGCTGAAGTATAGATGTATCTCCTGGATTGGTGTTATTACCCGACGACTGAACCTGGATTCCTGATAAGCCCTGCTGCCCATCAGAACTCAAAGGTAAAGTATTCGGCACTGAATGTGAAGACGAATCTACGGATGATTGAGAAAGCAGAACTTCCTCACTATTTGCACCACGACCATGGCCTCGGCCGCATCCCCTAACTGGTCTTCCACGACCTCTCAAGATACCTAAGAATAAGAATTAAAAAGAACCAGATCAGGAAAATTCACAATTTATAAAGTTGGTATCCTAACTCATAATTCCAATTCACACAAAAGAAATATTGCAGGAACGTAGTAATTTGAGGTGACTTACAGCCACGGGTCGCACGAAGAGATGGTAGCACGATGATGTTAGCCTCACAACTGACTCTTACGACACGACAGACAAACCCAATTTAACCGACATCCTAAGTATTCACAACCTAGGGCTCTGATACAATAAATGTAACACCCCAAATCTCATGAGGGATATTACACACCGTAGAACCTTCAACAAGGTCTACCAGGCTAGCACATGACACATAATTTACAATTTATCCCATAAAGACACATTAATAATAGTAAATAGGGCTATGGCCATGGCCAAAATATTTTCGTTCAACTTTAGAAAAACATTAAGTAAAATGAGTTCTTTTCCCACGCACAGGAATTAACAACTTCCTAAAAATAATATAAGTCTACTCGACTATCCCGACAAACCACATAGACATAAAATAACATCATCAACATAGACTCGAGCCTCATCATCATGCTTGTCTATCCATTGCATGCGGTTCCCGTGTTGGCTTCTTAGTTCGCTCGATACCTGAAATGCATTTCCCCCATTTAAGAGGTTACCATTCGAATAGCTAATGCAAGTACATAATTAGACTACATTATATACAGATACGATTCAACACAGTCTTCTCGTTTAGAAGCATTTGAAAATCATATTCTGGAATATCATGTTTGCGTCAAACATCATTTCATGATATTACATCAACTCATTTCGTCACAATATTATCCACACTTGGTAACCCACGACCGTACTCATTAGTATCGGCCCCTAGAGGCCCCTTCGGACCGTCTCTGGGTGAGAAACCACTTACGCGGCCGTACCCATTAGTATCAGCGCACAGAGGTCCCGTCGAACCATCCCTCAGTGAGATAACATTAACACACACGCGATATCATAGTTCATAATTCGTATCGAAACCGTAACACATATAACAAAATATAATACATGTACTTGCCTTGAATAATACGACGCAAAGAAACCGTGGACGGAGAGACAACGATCCAAACTCACTCCAAGGTTTCGTTCCTAGCACACAATGATATTCAATTAACTACAACACTACGGAATAAAAAGGAACATCCTAGATTCTACCACTTTGAAACGATTTGTCGAATACTACGGGTGCGAAATGGATCAAATCGATAAATGTTGGAATAACGGAATTTCAGTCCACAAGACAACAAGGAAAACTAAGAATTACGAGCGTACTATCGAGATCTAATAATAATCTAGGCTAAATCGGGTTAGAAAGACCGAATCACCACAAAACCCCCAAAATACCAAAAATAAAGGTTCCAGAAGATTACCTCGATTCATAGACGAAGAAGACTAATTGATGTTGTCAATCTACACCAAACTCCATGGAAGATGATAGCTTGAATGTTGAAGAGTCAAAAGACCACCCAAAATCGCAAGGAATTGCCGAGCGTGCGAAAGAGAGGAATAAAGAAGAAAATGGGCGAAAATCGGTCATCTCCTGGGTATTTAAACCCAGGCCTGGATAATGTATGTAAGCCATGGAGAGCTAACCGACGTTATCTTCATAACGTACATAAGGCTTCCACACTTACGTACGTAATGGGTTGACAGAATTTTCTGTCCAAAAATACGGATGCCATTACGTACGTTATGAAGAAGCCTTTACGTACGTAATACCCCAGTGGCTTTAACGTACGTAATGCTCTTCGCGTAGTATAGGTAAGGCACTCCAGCATAATTTCTGACGAAACCACAAGACAATGAAATCACAAAACAAAAATACGCTTACGAAGAGTCTGAGACGATGAACTTATGTGATACAAGAAGACTCGATTCCATCTACCTGAAGGTCCGAAAAACGACAATAAAGGTGATCACCCCAAAATTATAGAAATTTATGAAACAGCCCTAAACGACCGAAAACTACGATACAGAAGTAAGCAACCACGCCGAAGATCATAACATGCCTCACAACAATAAATGAACTCGCACAAAACCCGAAATGATAGTTTCGCATAACAATCTCACAACGAGTTATCAAACGGAAAGATTACTAAAAGACACAAAATCAAGTAAAATAGTTTTGAAACATGCTCGGACGCCAAAATATGTAGAATTAGACATTTACACAATGCCAAAACTGTTACAAGCGAGTCGCCGAAAATGAAAAATACACCAAAATGGAAATTACTAAAATAGAACAGTACAGGATATTACACTCTCCCCCTAAAAACAATTTAAACTTACAAAGTGAATAACTCGGGGTATCTCTACTTCATGTTGTCCTCCGTTTCCCATGTTGCTTCATCCGATCCGTGTCTCGACCATTTCACTTTAACCAAAGGGATGGTTTTGTGCCTAAGTTGTTTTACCCAATGCTCCAAAATCTGAATCGGTCTCTCTTCAAAGGTAATATCGGGACCTAACTCAATCTTTCCAAAATCAATAATATGTTTTGGGTCCGGCACATACTTCCTAACCTGGGAAACATGAAATACGTTATGCACGTGATTCAATGACAGTGGTAAACCCAACTGGCGTGCAAGATCTCCAACTCGCTCTAAAATCTCGAACGGTCCAATATATATCTGGCTAAGTTTACCCTTCCGACCGAAGCGGTAAACTCCCCGAGTCGGAGACACCTTCAGTAATACATGGTCTCCAACCTCAAACTCCAACGGTCAGTGACGCGAGTCGGCATAGGATTTCTATTGACTTTGAGCTGTTAACAACCTATCACGAATTAAGGCAATTTTTTCTATCGTCTCAACTACTAAATCTGGTTCGGTGCCAATCAATTCAGATGGATCATCCCAACACAACAGAGATCTGCACCTTCTTCCATAAAATGCCTCAAATGATGACATTTTGATCGAATCATGCCAACTATTGTTGTACGTGAACTCGATCAACGGCAAGTGCAACTCCCAATCAACTTTCTAGTCTAAAGCGCAGGCTCTCAACATATCCTCTAACGTCTGTATCGTCCGCTCCGACTGTCCGTCCGTATGAGGGTGGTAGGATGTACTGAGTCTCAATTCGGTCCCCAAAGCCCAATGAACAGCCTGCCAAAAATGCGATACGAACCGGCCATCTCGATCAGAAATAATGCTCTTGAAAGACCCATACAACCTCATGATCTCTACAATGAACATCCGTGCTAGTCTCTCCAGTCCCAAATTATCCTTAATACCCAGAAAATGAGCAGACTTGGTTAGTCGATCGACAATGACCCAAATCATGTTCATTCCAGTCTGGGTCCTAGGCATACTGGTAATGAAATCCATAGAAATGTCCTCCCACTTCCACTCCGGAATAGGAAGGGGTCGCAATAAACCTGCGGGTCGCTGATGCTCGGTCTTAACCTGCTGAAAGGTCAAACACTGACAAAAGCTCGCTAACGCCCGTCTTCAAGTTTCTTCACGAGTAGTTACTCCTTACATCCTTGTAAATTTTGCTTGTACCAGGATGTATTGAATAAGGCGTAGTATGAGCTTCTCTCAAGATTTTACATCTCAACTCAATATCACTCGGTACACACAATCTGCCTCGAAACCTAAGAATTCCATCCTAATGAACCACAAACTTAGGGTCTTTCCCTTTCTGCACGTTCTCTCTCAGCTGAACTAAAAATGGGTCATCATACTGCCTCGCCTTGATTTCATCAATCAAGGTCGAAGTGATTTCTAACGCACACAACTGACCTTGGACTTTCTGAACCCAAACCTCGATATTCTTATAAATTAAATCTTGTTGGATTCTGCTTTGAGGCGTAAGTACCTCTAACATATGTAGAGCCATCATCTTACGACTCAACGCATCTGCCACTACATTGGCCTTGCCCAGATGGTAAAGAATTTCGAGGTCGTAATCTTTACTTAATTCTAACCACCTACGCTGTCTCATGTTCAACTCCTTCTGACTAAATATATACTTCAGACTCTTGTGATCCGTGTAAATATTACATGACGACCCATAAAGATAGTGTCTCCAAATTTTTAATGCGAAAATGACCGCAGCCAACTCTAAATCATGTGTAGGGTAATTTGCTTCATATGGTTTCAATTGACGAGATGCATAAGCAATAACCCTACCTCTCTGCATCAAAACACAACCGAGTTCGAGGCCCGAAGCATCACTATAAACCACAAAATCCTCGTTCCCCTGAGGCAAAGCTAAAACTGGTGTGGTATTCAACCGTCTCTTCAACTCATCAAAGCTATCCTGCCTATCTGCGTTCCACTCGAACTTTTGAGTTTTCTGAAGTAACTAAGTGAGTGGTCGAGCGATCTTGGAAAATCCTTCAATGAACCTACGGTAATAGCCCGCAAGTCCTAGGAACCTACTCACTTGTTTCACATTCTTAGGTGGTCCCATGCTAGTACCGCCTCTATCTTCTGTGGATCAAACCGAACTCCCTCTGCTGATACCACATGCCCGAGGATTGTTACTCCCTTGAGCCAAAACTCACATTTTGAAAACATCGCATACAACTGCTCAGTTCTCAAAATGTCTAACACAATACGAAGCTGTACAGCATGCTCCTCATGTCTCCGGGAATAGATAAGAATGTCGTCGATAAAGACGACTACAAATTTATCCAGATACTCGATAAAAACTTTGTTCATCAACTGCATGAACACTGCTGGGGCATTGTTAGCCCGAAAGGCATAACCACAAACTCTTAATGGCCATATCTCGTCCGAAAGGTAGCTTTTGGTATATCGCTATCCCGAATTCTCAACTGGTAATAATCTGATCGCAAATCAATATTCAAGAAGACTGTCGCTCCAGGAAGATGATTAAACATGTCATTAATCCGGGGCAAAGGGTATTTGTTTTTTATGGTCAACTTGTTTAATTCTCGGTAGTCGATGCATAAATGAAGCGATCCATCCCTTTATCTAGAAATTCCCCCAACTATTTCTTCAACTCCAACATCTCCGATGGTGCCATACTATACAATGCCCGAGAAATAGGAGCCGCACTCGGATCTAGATCAATAAGAAACTCAACTTCCCACTGTGGTGGTAATCCTGTCAAGTCATCCGGAAATACATCAGGATATTTGTTAATAACTGGAATCGACGACATGTCAACTCCACCATCTTCCGCCTTCAAAGCGTAACACCAATAGCCTACGCAACCCTTGTTCAGAAGTATCATCGTCTTCAACGGGCTGATCAGATTCCCATATCTACCCAGCTCACAAACCACAAGGGTATGTTCCGTGCCATCCTCGGCCACTATCGAGATAGTACGTGTCCTATAGTCCATGATGGCACCGTGACGATCCATCTAATCATCTCTGAGGATCAAATCCTCACCCTTTAAGTCTACGACAATGAGTTTCGAGCGCCAATCTTGGTTCCTGATCCTCACTGGGCAAACTCTAACTTCTCGGTTCCCAACCATACGATCCCCACTAGGCATACCCACTATGAATGGTTCACACTCAAACAAGCAGTCAATACCAATACGACATACACAATCTGAAGTAATAAAATAGTGAGTAGCACCCAAATCAAAAAGCACTGAAACTGGATGAGAAAGGATCTTAGTGGTACCTGATGCCACCAGAGTGTCTGTATCCTCCATGCGTCTCACCTGATATAACCGGGGGTGCATTGAGCCCGAACTCGATACTGCACAGTGATCCGGCTGACCCCGACCCCTACCACGGCCTGAACTTTGAGGGGCCTTAGTGACTGGAGTCCTCTGATCAACACTATGCTCTTTCTGTATGGAAGTGTAAGTCGAAGCTTTGGTTGCCCTGGTAGCCCTTTCACAGTTAACTGCTCGATGCCCACTCTGTCTGCATGTGAAGCAATTAACTAGCAGATAGGGACAATCCTTCACTACATGCTCGGTACGACTGCAACTAAAGCAAACTCTACCACCAGGAACTTAGGAATGAACTAGATGGTTACTCTGGGGACTTTCGGCCTAATAAAACGATCTCTTTCCTGATGTGGGAGTAGACAACGACTTAGAAAACCGATCCCCCTTTCCAGCAGATAAATTCACCGAAGTCTTCTGTTCTTTGCCTCAGAACCAGACTCTGGCTCCATAACTGCCATCTCGATCGCTGGAGCGCGATCCTGGTATTCTTTTAGTGTGGCACACATGAGTCGTTCCATGCTCTGCCTGATATGCGGCTTCATGCGCATATTGAAGTAGCGAATCTTATCAGCCTTGGTCCTCACTTGCTCTTCCATGTAACTCAACTGCTAGTTATAAGTGATGATGGCTTGGGAGATCGGTACATCCTGAGGCGTAGCAGTAAAGAACTCAACAATCCTACCCTCCCGAACCGGCGGTGGGCAGTATTCCGCTTCCATAGTGGTCTTAAACTCCTCCCAGGTGGCTAAACGATCCCTGGGCACCATGTCCTCCCACCACTCCGCAGCTTTCTTATCCAGGAGGTACTGAACAATAGGTACCCGCCTGTCGTCAGGACAAACTACAGCATCAAATGTCCTTCCCAACTGAAAAAGCCAGTTCTCCTAACATAGGAAGTCAGTAGAGCGAGCGAAACGATGGGGGTGCATCTTAGTCACTTTCTTAAGCTATTTACTAGCTTCCTCTTCCAGAGTCGGGGGGGATTCTGACGCCCACCTTAAGAAATCTGAGATAACTGAGTTACTAACGGCTGAAATATAGCAGTAGCTCCTGGATTGGCGTTATTAGCCGATGACTGATTCTGGCTTCCTGATAAGCCCTGCTGCCCATCAGAACTCAGAGATAAAGTATTCGGCAATGAATGTGAGGCCGAATTTGCGAATGATTGAGAAAGCGGAACTTCCTCACTATTAACACCACGACCATGGCCTCAGTCGCGCCCCCTCACTGGTCTACCATGGCCTCTCAACATACTGAAGAATAATAATTAAAGAACCAGATCAGCAAAATTCACAATTTATAAAGTTGGTATCCCAACTCAGAATTCCAATTCACGCAAAAGAAATAATGCAGGAACGTAATAATTTGAGGAGACTTACAGCCACGGGTCGCACGAGGAGATGGTAGCACGATGATGTTAGGCTCACAACTGACTCTTACGTCATGACAGACAGACGCAATTTAACTGACAGCCTAGGTATTCACAACCTAAGGCTATGATACCATAAATGTAACACCCCAAATCTCATGAGGGATATTACAAACCGTAGAACCTTCAACAAGGTCTACCAGGCTACCATATGACACAGACAATTTGTCCCATAAAGACATTAATAATAGTAAATAGGGCCGTGGCCTCGGCCAAAATATTTTCGTTCAACTTTAGAAAAACATAAAGTGAAATGAGTTCTTTACCCACGCAGGGGAATTAACAACTTCCTCGAAATAATAACAAGCCTACTCGACTATCCCGACAAATCACGTAGACATAAAATAACATAATCAACATAGACTCAAGCCTCATCATCATGCTTGTCCATCCTTTGCATGCGGTTCCCGTGTTGGCTACTTGGTTCGCCCAATACCTGAAATGCATGAATCGCATTTCCCCCATTTAATGGGTTAGCATTCGAATAGCAAGTGCAAGTACATAATTACACTACCTTATATACAGATACGATTCAATAAAGTCTTCTCGTTTAGAATCATTTGAAAATCATATTCCGGAATATCACGTTTGCGTCAAACATCATTTTCATGACATTACATCAACTCATTTCGTCACAACATTATCCATACTTGGTAACCCGCGACCGTACCCATTACTATCGACCCCCAGAGGCCCTATCGAACCGCCCCTGGGTGGAAGAACATCAACACACACGATATCACAGTTCATAATTCATATCAAAACCATAACACACATAACAAAATGTAATACATGTACTTGCCTTGAATAATACGACGCAAAGAAACCGTTGACGGAGAGACTATGATCCAAACTCACTTCAAGGTTTCTTTCCTAGCACACAATGATATTCAATTAACTACGACACTACGGAATAAAAAGGAACATCCTAGATACTACCCCTTTGAAACGATTTGTCGAACACTACGGGTGCGAAATGGATCATAATCAATAAATGTTGGAATAGCGGGATTCCAGTCCACAATACAACAAGGAAAACTAAGGATTACGAGCGTACTATCGAGATCTTATAATAATCTAGGCCAAATCACCACAAACCCAGCAAAATCCCAAAAATCAGGGTTCCAGAAGATTACCTCGATTCACAGACGAAGAAGACGGATTGATGTTGTTAATCTGCACCAAACTCCAAGGAAGATGAGAGCTTGAATGTTGAAGAGTCAAAAGACTGCCCAAAATCGCAAGGAATATCCCAACGTGCAGAAAAGAGGAAGAATGAAGAAAATGGGCGAAAATCGGTCATCTCCTGGGTATTTAAACCCAGGCCTGGATAACGTTTGTAAGCCATGGAGCGCTAACGTACGTTAACTTCATAACGTACGTAAAGCTTCCACACTTATGTACGTAATGGGTTGACACAATTTTCTGTCCAAAAATACGGAGGCCATTACGTACGTTATGAAGAAGCCTTTACGTACGTAATACCCCAGTGGTTTAACATACGTAATGGTCTTCGCATAGCATATATAAGGCACTCCAGCATCATTTGGGCATTTCACAAAGTAAGATTGTGATGAAACCACGAAACAATGAAATCAGAAAACAAAAATACACTTACGAAGAGTCTGAGATGACGAACTTAAGTGCTACAAGAAGACTCGATTCCATCTACCTGAAGGTCTGGAAAACGACAATAAAGGTGATCACCCCAAAATTATAGGAATTTACAAAACAGCCCGAAACGACCGAAAACCACGTTACGGAAATGAGCAACCATGCCGAAGCTCATAAAATGCCTCACAACAATAAACAAACTCGTACAAAACCCGATACGACAGTTTCGCACAACAATCTCACAGCGAGTTATCAAACGGAAAGATTACTAAAAGACACATTACAAGCGAGTCGCTGAAAATGAAAAATACACCAAAATAGAAATTACTAACATAGAAAAGTATGGATATTACAGTACTAGCGTAATTGCTAACCCATTTGCGGACCCGTTTTTGGGAAATTCGTGTTATGAATTTCAGGTTGCGTTTAGGCGGTTGAGCGGGCACTGGAGTAGAATGAGGATGCTGTCTAGGGTTGTTGACGTGTGCAATTCAGTCCCTTTATTTCAGTTGTCCATTTTAAAACATTTGTTTTTAAAACTTGTAAACTGATAGATGGTACTCGCGAGTACTTAGGCGTTTTAAATTTAGAAGATGGATTGTATACTAAATTTCATGTGTGATTTTCGATTATGTCTAGTTTACCGATTGTACCAAGTGTCTTATTTTAAATTGCATCTTGGTGATGTGTGTTTTCTCGCTAACTGAGATGGTTAGACGAGCGGTATAAATTAATTAGCCTGGTGGGTCCCACGTATGGTCCATGGCGCTGTAATACACCCTGAATATCTTGGGGGTGTTACAGAAAATGGTATCAGAGAACTAGGTTTACGGATACCTAGTCTTGTCGGTTAATTGGGTCTAGTTGTGTTTGATTTTGCACATCGTCATCACGCTGCCATCATCTCGGTACTCCCGGTGTTCGTATGTTTCCCTTGCTCAAATCTTCTGTTTTCTCATTTTGTACTTTCGTTTCTTGAACTGTGATTGTTTTTTTCCCATACTTATCATCGAGTTGCTTTTACTACCTTCTATCTCCAGTATAGATGCTGGGAGAGGTCGAGGTAGAGGTCGTGGTCATTGTCGTGGATGTGGCCGGGGACGTGGGGCAGCCAGTGGGGCAGCCACGCCACACTCTTCTGGAGCCAGCAGTACTGATGGCCTTCAGGTCCATACTGCCACTCAAGATGGCGCAACCGGTAATGGCGCCAACTTTGGTGTAGCAGCTGTGATGTAACAATTGGTGAACCAAATGGCTGCGAGAGCCCAGGTGGTTCGAAACCCGACTCCAGCTCATGCTGCTCGAGCCGGAGTGGATCGTTGGCTTCAGGACGTCACCAAGATACATCCTTTACAGTTTTCTGGGGCTTCAGACCCGATTGGCTGGGAGGGGTGGATCAAAGAGATGTCTAAGGTCTTTGTTACCACAAATTATCCTGAGTATTGCAAGGTCGTCCAAATCGCCCAGTATTTTCTCACTGGGGATGCTGCTGATTGGTGGGAGGCTATTGGGTCTCAAGATAATGATGCTTCGTGGGCCGAGTTCAAAGACCTCATGGAAGCTGAGTACTGTCCGTGGACAGTTCGTCAGGCGCGGGTCCATGCTGTTTATGATGCTCAGTCTCAAGATATTCCGGTTTCTCAAGCCATTGCAGATTCCAAGCGAGAATTGCGCTTTGTGAAGGCCCACGTTAAGGAGGAGAGTGACAAGATTTGCCACTTTTCTAGGAGAATGAAATAGAGGATTCGTCATTACATGTCTGGGCTCGCCTGAAACACCCTAAAGGACTATCAGAGTAGAGATCTTGCTTATGATATGTCCTTGACGGCCAGTGAGGCGGCTCGAGAAACTAAGAAACAGAAATCCATCGGTAATTTTTTGGGTCACAAGGGAGGAGTTCAGCAGAAGTCTCATCCTGCAAACGTTCCTGCGGGCGGTTCGGCTCATTTTTCTAGGGGCTTCCGAGGTACTGCCAGTGCCCCCACTCATGGGTTCAGATGTTTTAACTGTGTCCAACTGTGCCATAGGAACCGGGAGTGTCCCCGTCTGTCGTTGACTTGTCATACTTGTGGCCAGGTGGGCCACAAGGGTTCCTTTTGTGATTATTCAGAGCAGACGCTTGGTGCTCAGGCTTCTTTCCCAGCGCCTAAGGATCCGAGTGTGAATCAAGGGTCGTTTGCTCCGCAGTCTCCGCAGAGTGTCGGCCGAGGGAGAGGTCGGGGCCAGCCCGCTAGAGGGGGAGCTTCCAGTGTTGGCTATGCACATCCGCGTGTATATGAGATGAGGAGGACCGATGATCCAGCGGCTACTGTGGCTACAGGTACCGTTCATATTCATTCTCATCCTGCCAGTGTGCTTTTCGATTCTGGTGCTACACATTTGTTCATCTCTACGGAGTGTGCTTTTCCATTCTGGCACTACCTATTCACATCCTCTCAGTGTGCTTTTCGATTCTGGTGTTGCGTTGTTTGACTATTTGTCGTCTTATAAGCCTTTAATCAATAAGCTTCCCAGCGGCGATAGGATCGTTGGTGATCGGGCGATCCAAGACTGTTCTGTGGTTATTTGTGAGAGAGCTTGGCTCTCTAATCTTATTATTGTGGGTATTGAGGGTGAGGATTTGATTCTCGTGGATGATTGGCTCGAGCGGAATGGTGCGATCATGAACTACCGCACGAGGATCATCACCATGTTAGCCGAGGACGGCACCGAGCCCTCTTTCACGGGACAAAAGAGAGGAAACCATAAGATCATAATTAACGCCTTGAAGGCGATGAGACTCCTACGGAAGGGGTATATTGGTTATTGGTGTTACGTTTTGAAGGCGGGGGATGGTGGGGTCGAGTTTTCATCGATCCCAGTTGTTAGGGAGTTCCCAGATGACTTTCCTGACAAGTTGCCAGGGTTACCACTGGACCGTGAGATTGAGTTTGCAATCGAGTTAGAGCCGGGTGCGGCTCCAATTTCGAAGGCACCGTATCGCATGGCACCTTCAGAGATGGCTGAGTTGTAGAAGCAGTTGAGTGAGCTTCTTGAGTCGGGGTATATTCGAGCGAGCGCTTCCCCTTGGGGCGCACCGGTCCTATTTGTACGGAAGAAGGATGGTTCACTGCGTTTATGTATCGACTATCGTGAGCTAAACAAAGTGACCATCAAGAACAAATATCCCTTACCGAGGATTGATGACTTGTTTGATCAGTTGCAGGAAGCTGCAGTATTCTCGAAGATCGACTTGAGATCGGGGTACTATCAGCTTCGGATGAAGGAGTCCGATGTCCCGAAACATCTTTTTGGACGAGATACGGACATTATGAGAATGTGGTTATGCCCTTAGGGCTAACCAACGCACCGGCAGTGTTCATGCAGTTAATGAACAAGGTTTTCATCGAGTATTTGGATAAGTATGACGTTTTGAGGGCCGAGCGACTCTATGCGAAGTTCTCTAAATGTGAGTTCTGACTGAAGGAAGTGATGTTTCTAGGTCACGTGATTTCAGCTAAGGGGGTCCGTGTGGAACCACAGAAGATTAAGGCAGTGCTGGATTGGACACCACCTAATAATATGAAGGAGGTCCGTAGTTTCTTGGACTTGGCTGGCTACTACCATAGGTTCGTCGAGGGGTTCTTGAAACTGGCTCGGCCACTTACACAGTTGCTTCGTCTCGAATGACGGAAGGCAATTGAGGTTTGAGAAGCTGAAGAGGCATTTGACTTCGGCCCCGATTCTTGAGTTGCCATGTGGTAACGAGGGTTTTGCTGTTTATAGCGATGCTTCGAGTCAGGTTCTTGGGTGCGCATTGATGCAGCACGACAAGACTATTGCGTATGCGTCGAGACAGTTGAGGCCGTATGAGCTCAACTACCCTACTCACGATTAGAGCTATCGAGAAAGTTGTTTTTGCGGACGCTCGAGATACTTACGTCTCAATCTGAGCTTTAAGGCGATTTGATCGAGTTGAGAATTGAGATTTTGTTGCCAGAAGTTATCGGGCAACTGTGTGCCTTAGAAATTTCGTCGTCGCTAATCGATGAAATTAAACTGAAGCAGTTGGAGGATCCGATGATTACTCAAATACGAGAGAATGTTCTTAAGGGGAAGTCTCCTGGATTTGTGATTTACTAAAAAGAAGAGGAAGGTGGAATTGATTCGGGATAGGATGTTGACTGCTCAGAGCCAACAGAAATCTTATGCTGAAGTTCGTCGTTGACCTTTGCAATTCAAGGTGGGAGACAACGTTTTGCTAAAGGTGTCGCCAATGAGGGGAGTTTTCCGCTTCGGGAAGAAGGGAAAGTTGAGTTCGATATTTATTAGGCCCTTGATATTCTCGAGAGGGTCGCGAGTTGGCATACCGTTTGGCGTTGCCTCCAGCTTTGAGTCACGTCCATAGCATTTTCCATGTTTCCCAGCTGAGGAAATATGTTACGAATCCTAGTCATGTCATCGACTTTGGTGAGATCGATATCGCTGAGGATATTACCTTCGAGGAGTGCCCCTTGAAGATTTTGGAGCACCATGAGAAGCAATTGAGGCATAAGACCATTCCATTGCTCAAGGTGCAGTGGTCGAGACATGGTGTCGAGGAGGCAACTTGGGAAACCGAGGATAACATGCGTGCTAGGTACCCCGATTTGTGTGTTTCTTAAGTTTTGGGACGAAACTTGTTTTTAGAGGGGGAGAATGTAATATCCGCATTTTTCCTTTATCTGGTATTTTTCATTTTGGTGTATTTTTTGTTCTTAGTGACTCGTTTATAACCGTACTGATAATTCGAGAATATTTAATACTGGACTTTTTGTCATCTTAGCTTGTTTAGGACTTGTTTTACCCATTTTCACGTTTATTGTCATTCGCGTCGCTATTTGGTTCGATTCTCATAATTGTTGTTCAGAACTGCCATTTCGGGGTTGCCGTAAATCTGTCTTAAGTAATTTTATGCATGTTGTGAGCTTTCGTTTGGTGTTTCGATCGTGTATCGTGTATTTCAGATGTTTTGGGTTGTTTTGTAATTTCCTAAAGTTATGGGGTAATTACTATCGTTGTCGTTTTCCGAACCCTTAGGTAGTCGGAATCATGTTTTCTTTTAATACTCTAGTTCGGACTCGAACTCGTCGTGCTTATGTCTTCTTTAGTCCGTTGTTTCTGCTCTCTGGAAAAGCAGTTTAGCGCACGCTAAGTCTGTGGATTAGCACACGCAATGGTTGAGGCTTAGCGCACGCTAGGTGTGAGGCAGCGCGCGCTAATTCGGTATTCTAGTTGAGGCATAATGCTTTTGGACTTTGGAGACGAACAGGTAGCCCACGCTATGGATCATTAGCGCGCACTAGCGGGGGGTTGTTAGCGCACGTTATTTACGGGTAGCGCACGTTAACGGGTCAGAACCGAATGTTCTGGACCAGGTTTGGCTGGTTAGAGCGTGCTAACCATAAGCTGTTAGTGCACGCTAAACCGCCAGGTATATATACCCGAGAGTTGACCTCAGACGCGTCTATTTTTCATTTTTATTCCTTCCCCACGGCTTGAGAGATCCAGAGGGGATTTTAAGGCGATTTCTTCTTCCAATCACCTCAACTCTCATCTCCCTTGAGGTTTTGGTGTAGATTAACAACATCTACTTGTGTTCGTCGTCGTTGATCCAAGGTAATCTCTTAGAATCCGATTTTTGCGGAATTTGGAGGTTTTCGATTTAATGTCCGATTCGTTCCGTATTGTTGATTAATCCATGATGTATGTGATTAATCTTAGTGGTATGCATGTTTTCCCTATGAGTTCATGGTAAATTTCGTGGTATTTGTGAAATCGTGAGGATTCGGTCGCGACCGCCCTCGTTGTTGTTTTTGTACGAATTTACATGAATCGTAGGTGGGTTTTCGGGTGTATTCCGTTTTTGTACTCGTATAGAACTAGTTGTGATTATATTCGTTGAATCGCTAGGTTCGTGGTCTTCGGTTCCTAGCCAGCGTAGTTGATTTTCCAATCCATTTCGTCGTCAATATTCTCAAGGCAAGTATTCTTGTGAAACCCTTATGCTTGACATGGAATGGTAATGTATACATGTGTGGTCTGCTCACTCCGGGAGGGTCCAATAGGGCCTCGGAGGAATCTGTGATTTCGCTCTTGATTCATGTGCTTGTTTGGATAGCCAGTCCGAGAGGGTCCATAGAGGCCTCGGATAGGACCAGTGGTTTAGCTCCGGTCCTAGGCGAGTTTTCAATTGTGATTATTGACTGTTTGTTTCCCGGGAAAAGACACGTCTTGTTTTGATTTTTGAAACGATTTGATGCATGTACTATGAAATGTGTAAGTGATTGGTTTGCCATGACTACTTGTACTAGCGTAATTGCTTACCCCTTTGGGGACCCGTTTTAGGGAAATTCGTGTTATGAATTTCAGGTTGCGTTCAGCCAGTCGAGCGGGCACTGAAGTAGTATGAGGATGGTGGCCAGGGTTGTTAACATGTGCAATTCAGTACCTTTATTTCAGTTGTCCATTTTAAAACGCTTGTTTTTCAACCTTGTAAACTGATAGATGGTACTCGCGAGTACTTAGGCGTTTTAAATTTAGAAGATGGATTGTATACTAGATTTCATGGGTGATTTTCGATGATGACTGGTTTACTAGTTGTACTGTGTGTTTTATTTTAAATGGCATCTTGGTGTTGTGTGTTTTCTCACTAACCAATATGGTTAGACGAGCGGTATAAGTTAGTTAGCCTGGTGGGTCCCACGTAGAGGTCCACAGTTCTGTAATATACTCTGAATATCTTTGGGGTGTTATTGTAATATCCGACTGTAATTCTTCATCCTTACTGTTGTATTGTTCAGATAATTTGAATATCGTTGAATCATGTTGCATTTATTATATGACTAATGTCGAGATGTTACGGAATTGAGTTAGTTATCGTTGTTATTCACTTTATGTTTGTTGGTTTAATGTTAATTAGAGAGTTGCATTTTTTGGACCTATTCTGGCGGTGTAGCGTACGCTACATAGTTTGATTAACGTACGTTAAGCTTGTGCCTTAACGTACGTAATTCATTATCTGTTGCGTACGTTAAGAGGGAATCAGACAACAGTTGACTTCCGCATGTGAGGCTGTTATCCGTTGCCATGCACGTGAAGGGTGATTGGGCTGTCGTGTCGGTCAGAGTCAACCATATTTAGCGTACGTAATACCTTTTCTTTAGCATACATAAATGGCCTGTGAAATCAAGACAGTAGCCCATGTAAGTCGATTACGTACGTAACACTAACTGGTTAGCGTACGTAACAGTGTTAACATACGCTAAGTTTGTTCGATAGCGTACGTTAAGGCTGTACAATCTATTTAAAGACACAGCCTGTTTTTCAATTCTACACAACTCCAACCCAATTTTCTCTCCGTATATCCCCTCTCCTGCCTCTCTAGACCGATATTAACCTTCTCTAACTTGGTTTTGAGCCTTGTAACTTGGAGTGGAGCTCATTGATTCGGAGTTTAGAAGGTGTTCTTGAGCTGGAAGTGTGTTTGTTGTAGTATTGAGGGTTGTTCTTCGTTCTGGAGGTATGTATACGATTATCCTCTGTATTTTTCTTATGTTGATGTTAATAATGTAGAATACTTCACCTAGAGTTAAATTAATCAAGTAAAACCTGATTATAATTAAACTTTTAACACTTCTTGATGAATGTGATAAATGAGGGTTTGGAATGGAAGTGTTCTTGATATTTTGTTGATAATGTTCATGTGTTTACGAATCAGACTCTTCCTACTAAGTTGTTAACATCACTAATACAATGATAACCATCAGCTTTTTCATAGTTAAATTTAATGGATGAAATGTTGTCTTATAATGTATAAGAACACCTTGTTGAATGTTAGAAGGTTAGTGTGGTGATTCTTGAACCTAAGCTAGGTGAATTCATAGATGATGTTAGTGAATCCTCCAGGTTAGTAAGGGGGTTGTAAGAATGGTGTTAATAATCTTTATGAATATGGTGTAATCTTATAACTAATATAACCTTATTATAAGCTTACTATATTCAATCTAGATGAGATGTAGTGATGAACCTAGTTGTGTAGATTTTTACTTTCAACTTTGTGATGTTCTTGAAAAGTTTAATCAACGTAAGATGATATTGGCAACATAAGTGATTGTTTAACATGTTCTTGATAAATTCTTAGTTATAAAGAATCATGCGAATTTTCGGTAATGTCTTGTGAACCGATTGTAAGGATGAGTTGAGGTATAAAGAATTCTTGGTATAAAACTTCGATATTTTGAGATAGTAAAACTATTCAAATGGAATGTACGGTGTCATCTTACTAAATTCAATATCGATAATTATATGGATGTGTTATTGAGTGAAATGTATTTCGTTCAAGGTTGATTGTTTGAGTAACCAATATTAGTTGAGGACCGTTCGTTCGTTTCGACAAGGGAGGATTATTCTTGTCTCCGTATTGAGGCAAGTTATCTTGCTTGGTTATAATGATGATTAGATTCTTGTGATGTTTATATGTTTCATGTATATGAAATGTTTATGGATTTGTGACTCGTAATTTGATATTGTCCTTGACGTTGGTCCATTTTTCATCATGGGATTGCATTCCCAATTACGTCACTTTATCGTTGATCTCGTTGGTCCTCATGTCAATTCGGTGAGTTTTTCTTGATCCTTAATCGGATATGTGATTTGTTGAATTCGTTGTCATGTTGTATCATGACATATCTGGAATCATATCTGCGTGCCGATTGGTTATTGTGTAGGATTTTTAGCCGGGCACTTATATAGTCATACATGGATGTTTTCCATATTGGATTGTGCACACGAGACATAGTTCGTGAGACTAATTACGTACATCGTCACACATATATTCTGGATTCCGTATACGGGATGGACATGTACACGGACATATTTCCAGATCGGGTGTACTGTGATATCCATCTTGAGCCATATAGTTTAATCGTTCATAGTCCATGTATGATTGGATATGTTCGACGGTTTTGGGACTGATTGTTCATACGCCCGAGTGGTATGTTCAATAGTCGGGATGTTTTCTTTGAGATCTAATATATGTGAATTGTATAATGTCGGGAGAATCATTTATCATGTATATCTGACCCTGTATTTTGGGCGAAATACTTGTGTTGTATTTTAGGTCGAGGCAAAGGCAAGGCATGGGAAGAGCACGGTGACGGCAAAGGGTTCGAGGGATACTAGTTCGGGGGGCCCATGTCTTTTGTGTCCGATTATGTTCAAACCGTGTAATGTTACTTTAATTCTACTTTATATACATTATTGTCTGGTTGTATTGACATTTGAAGTATATTCCATCTCCATATGGTTTGTACTTGTATTTCGGATCCTGTGTATCATAAGGCCGTTGGCCATACCATTAATAAACTCCTAATCAGAGTAATTACTATTTATTGTGGTTCGATATCACAAAGTAATACTTATTTAATTTGTATTTTGATATCTCCTAGTGGGTCCCAGTGTGGGGTCCATGACACTGTAATAGCTGCCTTTTGGGGTGTTACAGTTACAACCACGCACGTTGTCAATCAAAACTCGGCACAATACGCCTTCAGGCATAAACAAACCAACACCACACATATATACCTATATCGTAATTCAACCAAATACACATACCCGACTATATTATCAGTACAAATATAGCTTATACCTTCATCCCGTTTATGTACGGCTAACTAATACTACCATCAATCATTAAAAACTCACAAGAACCTACAAAAACGCATATATATATATATATATATATAAGTTAATATAAAACACCAGATGCACTTTGGCAACTATGATTCTGCATAGGAATAATTCGTATATCAAGGTACTTGCCTTGGTAATTTCTCGCGAATACTCCGAAGAATACGGTCGATCGGAACAACTCCGAAACTCCAATGAAAATGAAGAACGGAAGGGTTGGAAACCAGCTCTTCATAGGGATCTCGATCCTAATATCCTATAATCAGTCAAATAACAATCACACGAGGAAAAACATCGTAGAATGCCCGAATTCCCTCTACGACATTTTACCGGACAGCTTGAAGGCGTCAAATAGGAACTCAATAAACCGACAAATTTCTAGCAATTAAACCATGGAAATACAGCAAAATGGGGGGGGGGGGTAAACTAGACTATTGATGATCATTCAATAACCTAAGTTAATTGGAAATAAACGGAGAACGTGATTCAAAATTCCCAAATTTCCGAAAACTAAGATTTTAGGAAAATTTATCTCGATTATAGTTCGATAAATACACTAATTTCAATGGCTTAAAATATCAATACAAAAACCGATTTATTTAAAAATGTCACTCAGTTACAAAATACACAAAATTTCATCGAAAAATAACTTGCATGTTAAAAGATATACATATTCAAAGTAGGCAACTCGATCAACTTCAAAAGAAATATTGCTGGAAATGACTGAAAAATAGCATGGCTGACTCACTAGAAAACGGTTCATATTATCCAAGTATTATGACTCAATACGTACGGTCCATATAACATTTATACTCATATATATTTTATTTACAAAATACTCAAGATGTATTTATTAAATAACTTACCTATTGTGGGATAATCGAGTTGAAAGAGGGCAACCCCGTCTGGAATTCACAGACTCTCTGGAGAATTCCTTCAAACATCTACCGAATGTCTCCTCGAGTAGTCTGCTCAGATTCACTGGGTGTTTGAGCATTTTTGAGGACATTAAAATCTTAATACTAGAATATAAAAATACTTGACGGAATAGGAGTACGTTTTCTACAGGTATTGATAAACGGTATTAGACAAACGTAGCGATAAGGCCGCACTTTATGGTTTCAAATTCCGCTAGTCAGTCAAAAACCGCATAGTGCAAAAGTCTGCCGACCACTTACGGTGCCCGCTTGTGGACCTGCCCAGCACACTGTTGGTCCCGCCCGGCATAGACGCGTGATTCGCGCGTGCGGTCTTCCGTCGGCGCTCGGCATCCGACAGTCTCTACTAATTCGATCATAACTTCTTCGTTCGGACTCCGATTAGCTCGCTGTTTAAACCATTAGAAATCTAGCTCAATTATATATAATATTGTTAATTTTCAGAATTTTTGAAAATCCCAAAAATTTGTGGTGATTTTTCAAAGTTTACACTTGTCCACGATACTTACCAAAAAATGTCCAATTTTATTATTATTTACATTCTCGGTGCTTATCTCTTATTTTAAATGGTCTAAGACCACATGTGCATCTCAAATACAGCCAAGTAAATTCACAAGCTCATATATAGTCCGGATAATTTTCTCTAATGTTCGTTGAATAATTTATCGGAGAATACAACATTCGCCACCGTCACATTCTTACTAATAATTATTCAGCGATATTAGAAAATACTACCCGACACCTTACTCTCGTCTACTCAATATCACATATATTACCGAAAAAAATCACATCATCAATCTTCCAACAAAGTCCACGATAAAATATTATTTTAAAATTCAGGTTATTACATAGCTGACGCAATTGTTTAGATTTTCTTAAATTATAGACAGATTCTTTTCCATTTCCCTCATTCCTCTTTCCTTTTCTTATTCCCTGTTCGGCCGCGACTAACCCTAATTCCCAAATCAAAAAACCCTCTTCAATCTCATCCAAATTATTAATTAGAGATTTATTCTCCACCATATCAAAGACATATTGAACCAAGTCAAAAGGTATTTCTCTTATTTTACTGTATTTATTTTTTGCATTGTTTGTGTAATTCGTTTTTGAAGTTTGCTGATTCACATTTGTTTACATAGTTTGTTTAATTCGTTTTTTCTGTTTGCTAATTCCTCTTCTTTTTTGTATAATTCGTTTTTGAAGTTTGATAATTCACATTTGTTTACTGAGTTTGTTTAATTCATTTTTTCATTTTGCTAATTCCTCTTATTTTTTATAAAATTCGTCTTTGAATTGCTGATTCACATTACTGTATAATTAGAGTTTGTAGCTTAAGTTTACTGAGATTGTTTACCTCACTATGTAGCTAGCTGTATTCAAATTTTTGTAGCAATACTGAGTTTTTGCTTAAGTTTATGGTACGCAAATGTTTAGTACTGTTTTTGCGGGATTGACTATGATGGAAACACCCTTAATGGTGAAATCTAGAAACCAATTGCACTATTAAGTAATTTCATTGCATATTTGTTATTATTTGTTGCATAAAGCTGGTCGCTAGTATATGTAACAAATAATGCAAAAAAAATACATAAATGCATATAATTCTACTCATCTACAGCCGTTAGATCTCTAATATCAATAACCTACAAAAGTTTCTAGATTTCACAAGATAATTAGTTTTCATATGATCTATTTCCTTGTTTCTGCATTCAAATTTTTTGAAATTTGTTGATTCCTATCTAGTTTGTTAATTCATTTAATCAAAAGGTATTCATGGACTGATTTTAGGGTTCATGGACTAAGTTTGTTAATTCGTTTATTGTACTTTGTATTTCAGATGTCAAGACGTAGTACCGACCAACGTGATGATGTTCCTTCTCATATCAGGGCACCTCGCCGGATGAGTATTAGTTCGCGCCCCTCATCCTCTCCTAGTATACCAGAGTCTTTGTCGTCACATAGGAGTGCGTCTGTCAGACTACCAGAGATAGAAGATCTGACCCGACACATACCCTTCGGGCAGTAGCTACAACAACAGCATTTGTATACCGACTCGGGACTCCAGCATTTGCATCCGATTCGTGATGCCGAATTTACACGGTCATGAATTATGGTTCGTTGTTATCTCATGGGAGCCTGTATACTCCATTTGTTGGTGGAGGCAGCCCTTCTAATGGACATATTGACAGTCCAGAGGCTTCACAGCAGCACATACTGATTGGCTATGGACCATATACGGGGATGTCGAGGATCGTGTCACACGATCAGCCACTATTGCAACCACCTACTACTGATCCCCCATTAGGTGGTCCATTAGTACATCACATTTCTATTCCAGAGGATCTGATGGAGTTTGAGTACGATCAGGATCAAGAGGTTTTAGCACAGCCACCAGGGAGAGGTCCGACTGAGATCTCCAAGGCGAAAGGGAAGTATGATGATCGAAAACTAATTCATCCTTTGCCAAAAATAGTTGGGTTTAGTTCGAAGAAGGCCGAGAGCGATATAGTCGGCTTACTTAAGAGGTACTACTCCTGTGAAGAGCATTGGGGCCAGGTCTCTCGACGGACGAGGAGCGAGTTGTGGCGGGAATTTGGGGTATATTCTTATAACTATTGTTACATTTTATTGTTTTTTGGATGTTCTGACAGTTTCTATATTTTTGAAGATGCATTATAGGTGGGAGAAATCGGATGAGGTTAAAATCGCATGGTATTGGGATAGATATAGCCCCAGCCGCTTTATTGATATGCTTACGCACGCCTAAATTAAAGCATATCAAAAACCAGTTGGTCAGCGATAGAAGTGATTGAAGGAAAAGGAGTTCAAGATCTTGTGGAAGCGCTGGGAGACGGAAGACAAGAAGGAGGAGGCCTTCCAGAATCTAAAAACAGGGGCACTCTTTACGATGATAGTACCGGTGTGATTATGCAAAAGGCACCGGGTACATATACTGGAGGTAGTATGAGCATGTACGAGCATGCTCATTCCATGGTACGTCTAAATTCTGTCAACGTTTTATTATATAATATAGGTTGTCTTTAATTATGTGTCATCATCAATATTGTTAATGTTTTATGTTAATGCATAGGCGAGTGATGCTGTGTCTGGGATATACCAAAGACCAGCATGCGAGAGGGAGAGGCCGGTAGAGGACCCAGTGTTTAATCCTTTGGCGTTCATGAAGACTCACATCACCAATGTGAAATAAATGGAAAAATATCAAAACAAAAAAAAAAAGAAAATTGGTGAGGGCAGCAGTGAGGCTCAACTGGAGGAGGGAGAAGCTATGTCGGGAGTATTTACTCCCAAATGGATAGACGCCCGCAGTGCAGAACTGTAATATCCGCATTTTTCCTTTCTCCGGTATTTTTAATTTTGGTGTATTTTTCATTTTTACTGACTCTCTTGAAACCGTATGGATATTTCAAGAATATTTAATACTAGACTTTTTATCATCCGAGCTTGTTTCGTACTTGCTTTACCCAATTTCGCGTTTTTTATCGTTTCCGTCGCTTTTTGGTTTGATTCTCGTAATCTTTGTTCGTAACCACCGTTTCGGGGTTGCTGTAAATTTGTCTTATGTTATTATGCATGTTATGAGCTTTCGTTTAGCATTTTGATCGTGTATCATGTATTTCAGATGTTTTGGGCCGTTTTGTAATTTCCCAAAGTTATGGGGCAATTACTCTCGTTGTCGTTTTACGAACCTTTGGGTAGTTGGAATCATGATTTCTTTTAAGTGCTTCAGTTCTTACTCAAACTCGTCGTTCGTGTCTCTTATTCAGTCCGTTGTTTGGTTTCGGGTGCTCGTTGTTTTCATCTGGGGAAGAATTCACCGTTTTCAATCTTTGAGAGCTGTCTGTACTACTTCCTGCACTCGTTAGCGCGCGCTAATTTCATTGGGTAGCGCATGCTAAATTCGCCCAGTAGCGCGCGCTAATGATTCGAATATAGTAGTGGCATTAGGTTGTTTCTGCTCTCTGGATGAGCAGTTTAGCGCACGTTAAGTCTGTAGATTAGCGCACGCTAAGGTTGGGGCTTAGCGCACGCTAGGTGTGTGGCAGCGTGCTAATGCGGTATTCCAGTTAAGGCAGAATGTTTCTGGACTCTGGATGACGAACTGATAGCGCACGCTATACCTCGATAGCGCGCGCTATCGGTGGACTGTTAGCGCATGCTATTTTCTGGTAGCGCACGCTAACGGGTCAGAACCGCAGGTTTTGGACCAGTTTTGGCTGTTCGCGCACGCTAACCATAAGTCGTTAGTGCATGCTAAACCGTCTGGTTATATATACCCGAGAGTTGACCCAGACACGTCTTTTTTTCCTCACTTCTCTTCCTCTTCTGCGGCTGGGGCGATCTAGGCGATTCTTGGGCGATTTCCGGGCGATTTGAAGTCTTGTAACTCCAAGCTATCATCTTTCTTGAGTTCAAGGTGTATATTAAAAACACCAACCCTTGTTCTTCGTCTTTGATATGAGGTAAACACTTAGAACCCTATCTTTGGTTAAATTGGGGGTTTTCGAGTATTTGTCCTATTCGTTCCATATTGTTGATTAATCCATGATGTATGTGATTAATCTTAGTGGTATTCTAGTTTTCCCTATGAGTTCATGGTAAATTTCGTGGTATTTGTCAAATCGAGAGGGTTTGGTTGTGACCCACCCTCGTTGTTCTTTGTACGAATTTACATGAATCGTAGGTGGGTTTTTGGGTGTCTTCCATTTTCGTACTCGTGTAGAAATGGTTGTGATTGTATTCTTTGAATCGTTAGGTTCGGGATTGTCGGTTCCTAGCGACCGTGGTTGATTTTTCGTTCCATCCGTCCATCGTTAATTACTCAAGGCAATTATTCTTGTGAAACTCTTATGCTTAACATGAAATGGTAATGTATATGTGTGTGATTTGCTCACTCCGGGAGGGTCCAACGGGGCCTCGGAGGAATCTGTGATTTCGCTCCTAATTCACGAGCTTGTTGGCTAGCCAGTTTGGGAGGTCCATAGAGGCCTCAAATGGGATCAGTGATTTCGCCCCGGTCCTAGGCGATGCATGTGCGTGATTTATAACTATGGCCAGTCCGGGAGGGTCCATAGAGGCATCGGATGAGATCAGTGGTTTGGCCCCAATTCCAGGCAGTTTTTGACTGTGATATTTGACTGTTTGTTTTCCGGGAAAATACATGTCTTGATTTGATTTTTGAAACGATTTGATGCATATACTATGAAATGTGTAAGCGAATGGTTTGCCTTGATTACTTGTACTGGCGTGATTGCTAACCCCTTTGGGGACCCGTTTTGGAAAAATTCGTGTTATTAATTTCAGGTTGTATGCAGCCGGTCGAGCGGGCACTGGAGCAGTACGAGGATGTTGGCCACGGTTGTTGACATGTGCAATTCGGTCCCTTTATTTCAGTTGTCCATTTGAAACGTTTGTTTTCAAATTTGTAAACTGATAGACCGTACTCGCGAGTACTTAGGAATTTTGATTTGTAATATGGGTTGTATTACTTAATGTTATTTATGATTGTCGGTAATGTCTGGTTTATCGGTTGTACCGGGCGTTTTATTTAATTATCGTCTTCGTGATGTGCGTTTTCTCGCTAACCGAGATGGTTAGAGGAGTGGTATTTCTTATTTAGCATGGTGGGTCCCATGTAGGGGTCCACGGCATTGTAATATACCCTGAATATCTTGGGGGTGTTACAGAAAATTGTATCGGAGCTCCAGGTTTATGGATACCTAGGCTTGTCGGTTAATTGGGTCTGGTTGTGTTTTGTTTTGCACATTGTCATCACGCTGCCACCATCTCAGTACTTCCACTGTTCATAAGTTTTCCTTACTCGATTCTTTCGTTTTCTCGTATCGCACTTCCGTTTCCTGAGCTGTGATTGTTTTTCTCCCGTACTTATCATCGAGTTTCTTTTACTACCTCCTATCTCCAGTATGGATGCTGGGAGAAGTCGAGGTATAGGTCGTGGTCATGGTCGTGGTTGTGGACGCGGTCGGGGATGTGGGGCAGCCAGTAGGGCGGCTACGTCACACTCTTCTGGAGCCCACAGTACAGATGGCCGTCAGGGCTATACAACTACTGAAAATGGCGCAACCGTTAATGGCACCGACTTTGGTGTTGCAGCTGTAATGCAACAGATGGTGAACCAAATGGCGGCGATAGCCCAGGCAGTTCAAAACCCGACTCCAGCTCATGCTGCTCGGGCCGAAGAAAATCATTGGCTTCAGGATGTCACTAAGATGCATCCTTCTCAATTTTCTGGGGCTTCAGACCCGATTGGCTGGGACGGGTGGATCAAAGAGATGTCCAAGGTCTTTCTTGCCACAAATTATCCTAAGGATTGCAAGGTCCCAATCGCCCAGTACTTTCTCATTGGGGATGATGCTGATTGATGGGAGGTTGTCGGGCATCAGGATCATGATGCTTCGTGGGCCGAGTTCAGAGACCTTATGGAAGCCGAGTACTGTCCGTGGCCAATTCGTCAGGCGTGGGTCCTTGCTTTTTATGATGCTTAGCCTCGAGATATTCCAGTTTCTCAGGCCATTGTAGATTTCAAATGGGAATTGGGCTTCGTGAAGGCTCAGGTTAAGGAGGAGAGTGACAAGACTTGCCACTTCTCTAGGCGAATGAAACCGAGGATTCATGATTACATGTCTGGGCTCACCTGCACCGCCCTAAAGGACTATCAGAGCAGAGATCTTGCTTATGATCTGTCCTTGACGGCCAGTGAGGTGGCTCGAGAAAGTAAGAAACGGAAATCCATCGGTAACTTTTCGGGTCACAATGGCGGAGTTCACCAGAAGTCTCAGTCTGCTAATTTTCCTGCGGCCAGTTCGGCTCATTTTTCTAGGGGCTTTCGAGGTACTTCCAGTGACTCCACTCGTGAGGTCAGATGTTTTAAATGTGGCAAGCCGGGCCATAGGAACTGGGAGTGTCCTCGTTTACCGTTGACTTGTCATACTTGTGGCTAGGTAGGCTACAAGGCTTCTTTTTGTGATTGTTTGGGGCAGACTCTTGGTGCCCAGGCTTCAGCGCCTAAGGAGCCGAGTGTGAACCAGGGGTTGTTTGATCCACAATCTCTGCAGAGCGTCGGCCGAGGGAGAGGTCGGGGCCAGCCCGCTAGAGGGGGAGCTTCCACTGTCTGCTCCGCTCATCCGTGTGTTTATGAGATGAGGAGGGCCGATGATCTAGCGGCTACCGTGGCTACAGGTACCGTTCATATTAATACTCATCCTGTCAGTGTGCTTTTCGATTCTAGTGTTATGCATTCATTTATCTCTCTAGAGTGTGTACGCCGTTTGAGTCTTGACTGTTTGTCATCTTGTGAGCCTTTCATCACTAAACTTCCTAGTGGTGATATGATCGTTCGTGATCGGGAGATCCAAGACTATTCTCTGATTATTTGTGAGAGGGCTTGGCTCCCTGATCTCATTTTTGTGGGTATTGAGGGTGAGGATTTGATTCTCGGGGATGATTGGCTTGAGCGGCATGGTGCAATCATGAACTCCCGAACGAGGATCATCACCATATTAGCCGAAGACGGCACCGAGTACTCTTTCATGGGGTGGAAGAGAGGAAACCAGAAGTTCGTAACTAACACCTTTAGAGTGATGAGACTCCTTCGGAAGGGGTGTACTGGTTATTGGTTTTTCGCCTTGAAGGAGGGGGATGGTGGAGTCGCGCTTTCATCAATTCCAGTCGTTAGTGAGTTCCCAGATGTCTTTCCTGATGACTTGTCGAGGTTACCACCAGACTGTGAGGTTGAGTTTGCTATCGAGTTAGAGCTGGGTGCGGCTCCGATTTCGAAGGAGCCGTATCGCATGGCACCTTCCGATATGGCTGAGTTGATGAAGCAGTTGAGTGAGATTCTTGAGTTGGGGTATATTCGACCGAGCGCTTCGCCTTGGGGTGCACCGGTCCTGTTTGTACGGAAGAAGGATGGTTCACTGCGTTTATGTATCGACTACCGTGAGCTAAATAAATTGAACATCAAGAACAAGTATCCCTTGCCGATGATCGATGACTTGTTTGATCAGTTGTAGAGAGCTGCGGTATTCTCGAAGATCGACTTGAGATTGGAGTACTCTCAGCTTCAGGTGAAGGAGTCCAATGTCCCCAAAACAGCTTTTCGGACGAGATACAGACATTATTAGTTTGTGGTTATGACCTTCGGGATAACCAACGAGCCGATAGTGTTCATGCAATTGATGAACAAGGTTTTCATTGAGTATTTGTATAATTGTGTCATTGTCTTCATTGATGACATCCTTATCTAGTCGAAATATTAGGAGGAACATGCACATCATCTGCGTGTGGTGTTGGACATTTTGAGGACCGAGCGACTCTATGCGAAGTTCTCGAAATGTGAGTTATGGCTGAAGGAAGTGATTTTCTGGGTCATGTGATTTCAGGCGAGTGGGTCCTTGTGGATCCATAGAAGATTGAATCAGTGCTGGATTGGACACCGCCTAAAAATGTGAAGGAGGTTTGTAGTTTCTTGGGTTTGGCTGGCTACTATCGTAGGTTCATCGAGGGATTTTCGAAACTGGATCGGCCACTTACATAGTTGCTTCAAAAATCTGAGAAGTTCGTCTGGAATGACGAAAGGCAATCGAGTTTTTAGGAGCTGAAAAGGCGATTGACTTCAGCACCGATTTTAGCGATGTCGTATGGCAACGAGGGTTTTTTTTCTGTTTATAGCAATGCGTCGGGTCAGGGTCTTGGGTGCGTGTTGATGCGGCACGACAAGACTATCGCGTATGCATCGAGACAGTTGATGTCGTATGAGCTCAACTACCCTACTCACGATTTGGAGTTAGCGGCAGTTGTTGTTTCGCTCAAGATTTGGCGTCACTATCTCTTTGGCTATGCATGTCAGATTTTTACCGATCATAAAAGTCTGAAGTACATACTTACTCAGCGGGAGTTGAATATGAGGCAGAGGAGGTTATTGGAGTTTATTAAGGATTATGACCTCGAAATCTTTTATCATCCGGGCAAGGCGAACGTCGTGGCACACACCTTGAGTCGGAAACCGGTTACGTTGCAGACGCTTGGGATACTTACATCTTAATTCGAGATTCAGCATGATTTGATCGAATTGGGTGTTGAGATTTTGTTGCCAGGAGCTGTCGGGCAACTTTGTGCTTTAGAAATTTCGTCGTCGCTAAACGATGAAAATAAACCGAAGTAGTTGGAGTATCCAGTGATTGCTCAAATCCGAGAGAATGTTCTTAAGGGGAAGTCTCTTGGGTTTGTGATTCACGAGGATGGTGTGTTGAGATCCCAGAGTCGGCTTTATGTACCGACCGACTTGGAATTGAGGCAGAGTATTTTGCGTGAGGCCCATGTTACGCCTTACTTAGTTCATCCTGGTTCGAGTAAGATGTACAATGACCTAAGGAGGAACTTTTAGTGGAACAATATGAAGGAGGATGTAGCACAATTTGTAGCGAGATGTTTGACTTGTCAGCATGTCAAAATCGAGCATCAGCGACCAGCTGGGTTGTTGTAGTCGCTTCCTATTCCGGAATAGAAATTGGAAGAAATTTCGATGGACTTCGTCATAAGCCTGCTGAGATCGAAGTCTGGTATGAATATGGTTTGGGTGATTGTGGATTGTCTGACCAAGTCGGCACACTTTCTGGGCATCAAGGATACTTGGGGTCCAGAAAGGTTGGCTCGAGTATTTATTGCAAGGTTGTGAGGATCTACGGTACTCCGAAGACTGTGGTTTTGGATCGTGATGGCTGTTTTGTATCGCATTTTTGGCAGGCGGTACATAAGGCGTTGGGTACTCGTTTTCGTCTGAGTACTTCTTTTCATCCTCCGACGGATGGGCAGTCGGAGCGCACTATCTAAACATTTGAGGATATGTTGCGTGCTTGTGCTCTCGATTGGAGCAGTGATTGGGAGGAGCATTTTTCGTTGATCGAGTTCATGTACAACAATAGTTGGCACGCATTGATCAAGATGGCACCGTATGAGACGCTTTATGGGCGGCGATATCGATCACTGATTTGTTGGAACGAGGCATCTGATTTGGTCGGGATCGAACCGGATCTCACTTTGGAGACGAGGAAGAAGGTGGAATTGATTCGGGAGAGGATGTTGACTGCTCAGAGTCGACAGAAATCCTATGCTGATGTTCGTCGTCGACCTTTGGAATTCAAGGTGGGAGACCATGTTTTGCTAAAGGTGTCTCCGACAAGGGGAGTTTTCCGCTTCGGCAAGAAGGAAAAGTTGAGTCCAAGATTTATATGGCCCTTTGAGATTCTCGAGAAGGTTGGTGAGTTGGCGTATCGCTTGGCGTTGCCTCCGGCTTTGAGTCATGTCCATAGCGTTTTCCATGTTTCCCAGCTGAGGATATATGTTCCGGATCCTCGTCATGTCATCGACTATGGTGAGATAGATATCGCTGAGGATATTATCTTCGAGGAGTGTCCCTTGAAGATTTTAGAGCACCGTGAGAAGCGACTGGGGCATAAGACCATTCCATTGGTCAAGGTGCAGTGGTCGAGACATAGTGTCGAGGAAGCAACTTGGTAAACCGAGGATAGCATGCGTGCTAGGTACCCCGAGTTGATTGTTTCTTAAGTTTCGGGACGAAACTTACTTTTAAAGGAGGAGAATGTAATATCCACATTTTTCCTTTCTTCGGTATTTTTTATTTTGGTGTATTTTTCGTTTTTAGTGACTCTTCTGTAACCGTATGGATATTTCGAGAATATTTAATACTGGACTTTTTATCAACCGAGCGTGTTTCAGACTTGTTTTACCCAATTCCGCATTTATTATTGTTTTCATCGCTTTCTGGTTCAATTCTCGTAATCGTTGTTCGGAACCGCCGATTCGGGGTTGCCGTAAATCCGCCTTATGTTATTATGCATGTTGTGAGCTTTCGTTTGGCATTTCGATCGTGTATCATGTATTTCAGATGTTTTGGGCTGTTTTGTAATTTCCCAAAGTTATGTGGCAATTACTATCGTTGTCGTTTTCCGAACCTTTGGGTAGTCGAAATCATGTTTTCTTTTAACTGCTTAAGTTCTGACTCGAACTCGTTGTTCGTGGGTCTTCTTCAGTTTGTTGTTTGGTGTCGGGTGTGCGTTGTTTTCATCCGGGGAAGAATTCGCCATTTTTCATATTTGAGTGCTGTCTGTACTATTGTCTGCACTCGTTAGCGCGCGCTAATTTCATTGGGTAGCGCATGCTAATTGCATTGGGTAGCGCACGCTAAATTCGCCCTGTAGCGCTTGCTAATGATTCGAGTACAGCAGTGGCATTAGGTTGTTTCTGCTCTCTGGACGAGCAGTTTAGCGCACGCTAAGTCTGTGGATTAGCGCACACTATGGTTGGGGTTTAGCGCACGCCAGGTGTGTGGAAGCGCGCGCTAATGTGGTATTCCAGTTGAGGCGGAATGTCTCTGGACTCTGGATGACGAATAGGTAGCGCACGTTATAGATCGATAGCGCGCGCTATCGGGGGACTGTTAGAGCACGCTATTTTCTGGTAGCGCACGCTAACGGGTCCGACCGCAGGTTCTGGACCAATTTTGGATGGTTAGCGCGTGCTAACCATAAGCCGTTAGCGCAAGCTAAACCGTCTGGTTATATATACCCGAGAGTTTACCCAGACAAGTCTTTTTTCCTCACTTCTCTTCCTTCTCCGCGGCTGGGGCGATCTAGGCGATTCTTGGGCAATTTCAGGGCGATTCGAAGTCTTGTAACTCCAAGCTATCATCTTTCTTGAGTTCTTGGTGTATATTAACAACACCAACCCTTGTTCTTCGTCTCCGATCCGAGGTAAACTCTTAGAACCCTATCTTTTGGTAAATTGGGGGTTTTGGGGTATTTGTCCCATTCGTTCCATATTGTTGATTAATCTATTATTTATGTGATTAATCTTAGTGGTATTCATGTTTTCCCTACGAATTCATGGTAAATATCGTGGTATTTGTGAAATCGATAGGGTTTGATTGTGACCCGCCCTCGTTGTTGTTCTTGTACGAATTTACATGAATCATAGGTGGGTTTTCGGGTGTCTTCCATTTTCGTACTCATTTGGAAATGGTTGTGATTGTATTCTTCGAATCGTTAGGTTCGGGATTGTCGGTTCCTAGCGATCGTGGTTGATTTTTCATTCCGTCCATTTCGTCGTTAATTACTCAAGCAAAGTATTCTTGTGAAACTCTTATGCTTAACATGAAATGATAATATATATGTGTGTGATTTGCTCTCTTCGGGAAGGTCGGATGGAGCCTCGGAGGAATCTGTGATTTCGCTGCTAATTCACGAGCTTGTTGGCTAGCCAGTCTGGGAGGGTTCATAGAGGCCTCGGATGGGACCAGTGGTTTCGCATCGGTCCTAGGCGATACATGTGCGTGATTTATAACTATGGCCAGTCCGGGAGGGTCCATAGAGGCCTCGAATGGGATTAGTGGTTCCGCCCTGATCCTAGGCAGTTTTCAACTGTTATATTTGACTGTTTGTTTTCCGGGAAAAGACATGTCTGGATTTGATTTTTGAAAAGATTTGATGCATGTACTATGAAATGTGTAAGTAAATGGTTTGCCTTTATTACTTGTATTAGCGTGATTGCTAACCCCTTTGGGGACCCGTTTTGGGGAAATTCGTGTTATGAACTTCAGGTTGCGTGCAGTCGGTCGAGCGGGCACTGGAGCAGTACGAGAATGCTGGCCAGGGTTGTTGACGTGTGCAATTCGGTCCCTTTATTTCAGTTGTCCATTTTAAACGTTTGTTTTCAAATTTGTAAACTGATAGACCGTACTCGCGAGTACTTACGCATTTTGATTTGGAATATGGGTTGTATTACTTGATGCTATTTATGATTGACGGTGATCTCTGGCTTACCGGTTGTACCGGGCATTTTATTTAATTATTGTCTTGGTGATGTGCGTTTTCTCGCTAACTGAGATGGTTAGACGAGTGGAATTTCTTATTTAGCTTGGTGGGTCCCGTGTAGGGCTCCACGACACTGTAATATACCCTGAATATCTTGGGGTGTTAAAAGAACAATATGTAAGTTTAGCTTTATATTTTTTTCATTTTCTTGTATTACGAATACGTCAGTAAATTATAAATTATGTAGCTTGTTCACTATTTGTATTATGAATGTTTAAAACGGGACCGATACTATAAGCTCGTTGAGGCATTACATTCGCCCAACTCCCCCTCCGGAAGATGAAATTTTGTTGGAATATTCTATTCCTTACATATTATGTTTTGATGATAAATTATTTACAACAATGAAAAACAAACAAACAAAACAACAAAGAGTAGAAGTCATACAATCTGGACTACAAAGCTAGCGCACGCTAGAGATAAAGATTAGCACATGCTAACGAAAGCTACCTGCAGATCAGACGAGAGTACAAAGTTACCTTAAGACAAAGCTACCTGATGGAATAGCACACGCTATATGATGAAGATAGCGCACGCTATCGAAGGAATATGACCGTTGTGAAGACTTTCAACAAGGAATGACGTATGCACTGACATAAGACATAGCGCACGCCATGAATAATATTTAGCGCACGCTATGTATACTTTATTAAAAGCAAAAATGAAGCCATAGAGAAATTCGTTCTCTATAAAACGGAAGTTGAGAATCAATTGAATGCTAAGATAAAAATCTTGAGGAGTGACCGCAGAGGTGAATATGTGGAACCATTTGGCGAATTTTGCTCGCAACATGAGATTATTCATGAAGTCACTGCCCCATATGCACCACAGTCAAATGGCGTGGCGGAACGTAAGAATCACACTCTGAAAGAAATGATGAATGCGATATTACTAAATTCAGGTCTGCCACAAAATATATGGGGAGAAGCCATCTTAACGGCGAATTATCTCTTAAACAAGATATGCCGTAAGAACGGGGACAAAACTCCTTATGAATTGTGCAAAGGAGTCAAGCCTTCCTACAGTTACATGAAAGTGTGGGGGTGTCTAGCAAAGATGGTGATACCTACTCCTAACAAAGTTAAAATAGGCCCAAGAATGGTTGACTGCATTTTCATTGGATATGCACACAACAGCAATGCTTATCGATTTCTTGTGCATGAATCCAAAGTGCCTGAGATTCACAAGAATACGATTATGGAATCAAGGAATGCGTCATTCTTTGAGAATATCTTTCGTTGTAAGACTGCAAGTGAGCCTCTTATCTCATCCGAACAGACTTCTGAACTAATTGATGAAGCTAATGAAGACCAAATATTGGATAATGAGGACGAACCTAGAAGGAGCAAGCGACAAAGGACGGAAAAATCTTATGGACCAGATTTCATCACCTACTTGCTCGAAAACGCACCTCAGACTTACGAAGAAGCTGTAAGCTCGACGGATGGACCTCTATGGAAGAAGGCTATCAAAGAAGAGATTGATTCTATATTACAGAATCATACTTGGGAACTAGTGGAATTACCTCCTAAGTGTAAACCATTAGGAAATAAGTGGATTTTCAAGAAGAAATTGAAAGATGGAGCAATTGATAAATATAAGGCTAGGCTCGTAGCAAAGGGATATAACCAACGTGAAGGCCTAGACTATTTTGATACTTACTCTACTGTGACGAGAATAACTTCCATAAGGATGATACTTTCCATCACAGCATTACGAGGATTAGAAGTTCATCAAATAGATGTTAAGACTGCCTTTCTTAATGGGGACTTAGAAGAGGAAATCTACATGGAACAACCCGAGGGGTTCTCTGCTCCTAGACAAGAAAGGAAAGTCTGCAAGCTGGTAAAATCTTTGTACGGGTTGAAGCAGGCACCAAAACAGTGGCATGAAAAATTTGATCATGTCATGATAAGTGGTGGCTTCAAAATTAATGAATCCGACAAATGTTTATATGTGAAAGACACAGAAGATGGCTATGTCAGTTTGTGTCTATATATAGATGACTTTCTCATTACCGGCAGTAATGAAAGGATAATCAAATCAACCAAAGACATGATGAGGTCGAGATTTGATATGAAGGATATGGGACTCGCAGATGTAATTTTAGGGATTAAAATCACACGAACGTCGGAAGGTCTCATGCTGAGTCAAGCCCACTATGTGGACAAAAGCCTTGAAAGGTTTAATAAAGATGACTCCGGAAACCAAAACCCCGGTGTATATGACGTTGAGACTATCCAAGAATAAGGGTGAAGGAGTATCTCAACTTGAGTACTCACGCATAATAGAAGTCTGATGTACTTGATGAGCTGTACAAGACCATATATAGCCTACTCAGTTAGTATACTAAGTAGATACACGAGCAACCCTGGAAAGGATCACTGGAAGGCGATCATAAGGGTACTGAGATACTTAAGGGGTACTCGTGAGTATGGCTGCACTATACCAAATATCCAACGGTACTTGAAGGATATAGTGATGCAAATTAGATATCTAATATAAAAGACTCCAAGTCTACAAGCGGATATGCAAGTGGCAGATAACGGTACTCCGTGGCTAGTGTATTCACACTAGCTGGTGCAGCAGTGGCATAGAAATCTTCGAAAAAGACACTTATATCTCGGTTAACCATGGAATCCGAGTTTATAGCCTTAGATAAATGTGTAGAAGAGGGAGAATGGCTACACCATTTTCTAGAAGATATTCCAAGATGGGAAAAGCCTATGACCGCAATATGTATTCATTGTGATAGTCAATATGCGATTGGCAAGGCACAGAGCCTAATGTACAATGGTAAGTCTCGTCACATAAGGAGGAGACATAATACAATTAGACAATTAATATCAACATGAGTTATCACTATTGATTATGTGTCATCAAAGGATAACATTGCGGATCCGCTAACCAAAGGGTTATCAAGAGACCTTGTTGATAAACCATCAAGAGGAATGGGTCTATTGCCTTGAGCTAATGGTTTTATGGAGGATACCCAACCTAAGCTGACTGGAGATCCCAAGATCTAGGTTCAATGGGACAACCAATCCATAAAAGTGGGCACAATCACTGTGGGGGTTACCCCGAACCGACCATTCCTAGGATGAAAATAGTGATACCCGTAGGGAGAGGTTAAGCTTATGCTTTTAATGATTCTTAAGTCGACAACGTATAGTCGGGTGGAGTAAAATACGGGTTTACTCAAAACACTTAAAGAGAATCACCTATGTTAGAGAGAAGAGGGGCTGATTCAAAGGAGAATTGCTAAGGCACAATTCTTTAGAAACTCTCGCAAAACCAGAACGGTGTCCACGTCCAAAATGGGCACAATAATGAGAACATAACAAATCAGGAAGGGCACTTGTGAAGGATATATGATGACTTACACAAGCGATCGGACAGTTCAAAGTCATCTAGTCACACTGTGTATCCAGTAAGGAGAATATATCTTTTCGAGGGAAGGTTCAAGGAGCATACTCTACCTATCCTATGCAATGCCTAACCGTAGTAACTATCACCAGGTCAACTCCGTGTCTGACGTGTGCTGCTGGACCATCAATCTCATTCATGTGAGGGATTGTTGGAAATATAGATATAATGGAGGAAATGGGCTATTTTGAGCAGCCCACTTGAGAGGAAATTTTGAGTGGGCCCGTCTACGAGTTAAAGTCGGGACTTAGTTGGAATACGTTGTAATACCCGTAATTTTGATTTCTGGTAATTTCTTTTTTTTTGGCGGAAGTCCGTTTTGACGACCCGCTCATGACCGTTTCGTCATTCTGAGAATGATTAATTCTACACTTTTTGACATCCGAGTTCGTTTCGGTGCCGTTTTGTTGAGTTCCGTGCTTTTTAGCGACTTTTCCGCACTTGAGTTCGATTCTTGCGAATCTCGTTCAAAACTGCTGTTTCGAGTTTCCCGTAAGTCCGTTTAACTTTGTTAGACGTGTTGTGAACTTCGGTTTGGTTATTCGATCACGTATCGTGATTTTCGGGCATTTTGGGCCATTTTCGTAATTTCCCAAAGTTTGGGGTAATTACTTTCCGTTGTCGAATTTCGAGCCTTCGGGTGGTCGGAATCGTGTGTTCTCTTAGTGCTCGAATTCATATTTGCGAGTACTTCGTAAACGTATCTTCGATTCGTATTCAGGTTTGGGTTTCGGGGTCGTTCGGGCCGTCGGAGTTGGCCCTGGCCGAGTCATGGCCGGCGATCAGGCCTGTGCCGCATGCCGAGTTAAGGCCGGTAGTGCTCGGCAGTTACGTACGTAAGGCCGGTTACATACGTAAGGCCCTGTCCGGTAACGTACGTAACGTTTCCGGCATTTCTAGGCAGCGAGTTCGGCCATGGCCGGTTACGTACGTAAGCCATGGCCGGTTACGTATGTAAGGCGGCCGGCGGACAGCCTATTTAAGGCGAGCAGATGTTTTTCTTCGGCCATTTTTCACTCGTTTTCTTCCCTTCCGCGGCTGGAGCTTGGTTAATCATGGAGATATGTTGTTGGACAATAAATCCATGAAGTCTTGGAGTTCATATCATCAATCATCCATCCTATAACATCCTCCGATCTACCGAATCAGGTCAGATTTCCTAGAAATCTAGTTTTGGGGAATTTGGGTATTTTGGTTGATTTCGTCCGTTTAATCCGTTTTAACTTAGGATTATGATGGATTGATGATTAGTTAGAAGTATTATATTATTTCCATTGTTATTCCATGGTTGGATCGTATCGATTCGTTGTTTGGTCGAGTTCTTGATCGACGCCTTGAAGGTGTCTGGTAGAATGTCTTAGAGGGGTTTTCGGGCGTTCTACGATTATTCTTCCTCGTATGATCGATGATTTATTGATTATATGTTGTTAGGGTCGAGTTTCTTGCGAAGAAACCGAGTTGAACCCTTCCGTTCGTTGTCGTCTTTCTTTTCGATAGCATCGGGCGTTTCGAAGCTTTCCGGTTGAGCCGTGTTCGTCGGGATACATGCGTGCCGATTTTGAGGCAAGTACCTTGTCCATATAATTCTGGTTTAATGGATACGATAATTAGTGATTATCTAAATGTGGTTGTTTGGTCGTTTGAATTGAACTTTCAAAAGATTTTGGTTTGGCCTCGTTAAAGGCTCTCTTTCAAAACGCGTGTGTGTTTTGTGAACGGTGTGTTTTGGGAATTGAGTATGATTTGATTATTTTGAACGTTGAAGGCTTTGATGATATCCCTGTAGTTTAAAGTTATGGAAGCGTGTATTCCGTGTTTAATCTTATCATTGTGTTTTGAACAGTTTGATAACGGTGTCGAGTTAGTGGCCATCTCTAGTGAGTGTTCTTAATGAACTTACATTCTTAGCATATTAGTATTGCATGAGTAACGTGTGTGTGTGTGTGTATGCTCACTACGGGTTAGATCCGACGGGGTCTCGGTAGGGCTCCACGAAGTTGTGGAATTGCGAGCTTGCTTTTAACCACTGTGGGTTAGATCTGACGGGGTCTCGGCAGGGGTCCACGAAGCTGTGGGTCCGCGGTTAATTGTGGTGCATTTTGCAATGTGATTTGATTATGGCATTTTCGGAAATGAGTGCTTTTGAACGGTTTTGATGATTGCATGCATTGACTAAGTGTGTAAGAGGTAAGTTGTTCGTTTGGCCTACTTGGCTAGGATGGCACTAGAGTATTTTGTTGTTTGTGTTAAATCATTTAATTGTGGATTTTGATGTTGGAAAACGAACCTTGTTGTCGTTCTCGTGTACTGTGAGTTGATGAAATTTGGGGCTAAAATCCCAACGGTTTGTAAAGGTCATTTTACGGATTTGGGGCTAAAATCCCAACGGTTTGTAAAGGTCATTTTACGGAAAGTAAACCTTTGGGGTGGTGACCCCTTTCGTCTTTTGGGTTTTTGAAAAGTGGGATTTGATAATCCTAAATTGTTTTTCTATGAAAACTCTCGATGGCATTCTAAACTGTTTTATAAATTATTTCCATTGATTTGTGATCTTTCGGTTTTGGAATATTTTTCTCAAACTCTTGCCTCAGGAAGTACGTTTCGTTTCGTTTGACTCTTTGAGGATTCCTGGTTATTGTTATTCGTGGAACTTGAATTGTATGGCTCGTATTTGCACTTTGTTCTTGCACTAGCAAAACAGTGGAGTTTTGCTAACCCCCGAGTATTTGGGGGGTGGATGTCTGTTTTTGCATTCAGGTTTGGGAGCATAACACAGGGCCGACACGGAGGATGATGAAAGATGAACGGTACTAATCACACGAGGATCCGTTGCTGTCGTATTGGTCTAGTTGTATTTTCTTCTCCGATGCAGTATCTTTTCCCCGTTGTACGGGAGTTTATTGTATTTTGACCACTGCGTGGGTATGTGTTGGAATTGAGTTGTATGTTATTATTGAAAGACCAAATCGGTCTACTGAGTCATTTTAGCCTTAAAGGCGATGTTTAGATGTTTGATTTTAGTTATCAGCCTGGTAGATCCTCGAGGAGAGGGTCTACGGCGTGTAATATCCCTGAGTGGATTGGGGGTATTACATAAATGGTATCAAAGCTTAGGTTGTCGAAACCTAGGCTGTCGGGTTTAGTGGTGTCTGTTGAGTTTTTGTCTCGTCGGATTGTGTCTGACTGAGTCGTGTCGCGACGCGTCGTCTGAGTTTGTTGGTCGTGATTAGTATCGTGGGCGATCATCATCTTCGTGCGACCTGTGGATATAAGTCTCCCTTCTTTGTGTTGTGCCTCGTGTGACACGAGCTATTTTTATGATTATTTGTTAAGTGACGGAATCCTCTTATGGATTTTAATTTCTTGATATGTGGTTATTTGACCCTCATATTTCGTTTATATGAGGAGTAGTGTTGCTGGATTGTGCATGTTTGACTTTATTTCTTCTATCCGCTGCATGAGTTCTTTCGTAATGGCTTTCGGTATTTTACCGACTGAGTTTTATTTCGAAAATCGATTCCCTTAACCGAGTTTGTAGCATTATGGCCTTGATCGTTTTGGCGAAATTCTTATAACGGTATTTAGTACTTTGTAAATGGGTTTTGTAAGTTTTTGAAATATTACCGTCATCAGCCTTTTTGACGTTTTCGTAAATGGTTTTTAGCCTGGTGGGTTCTGGCGTGGGCCCACGGCGTTATAATGTTCCGTGTAATTACCTGAAATTTTTGGGCATTCTAGCCCATTGAATTATTTTCGAAAACCTTGAGTATCTTACAAAATAAATTTCGAGACGTACTTTTAAAATGAATTATTTTCTCGTGGTACATCCAAGGTGCCACAATATGTTTCAAAATTCTTCTACCTCGAGGACCCAAAATGTTTTGAGATATTTTCAATATTTTATAAACACTTTTACTTAGACCCGAGGGTCGAATATTCTGAAAGTTTTTCACTAAGAGAAGATGTCCTCATTTTTGTTCAAACGCAAGATAATTTTCAAAGTCTCGAAAATGATGTTTGTTCAACTTTTTGTAAAATGATACTCAAGATCAACTGGTGTTTCCAAACTGTTTTCAAAAGGTGGTTTTCGAACTTTCGTTACGGTGTTAACCCCGAATTATGATTAAATTGGTGGCGTGAGCGTCGAGTCGTTCGCCACGCATATGTTTTGTTAGCCCTTTGTGCACTACGCCATAGATGGCCTATCGCCACCTCATGGGCATGGTGTTGCCTTCTCAGGTATTGCAGTAGCTATGAAATTTTTGCCCTATCGCAACCTTGTAATCTTGGTGTTACTATAGACATAAATTTGTGTTGCTGTAGCTATAAATATGTGTTACACACTGCAACACTATGCCTGTGTTGCCTTAGACTATTAATAAATAAAAAGATAAATTTCTTTAAAAATAAAAATTGTACTTTAAGACTAACTAAAATTTAATAAAACCAAAAAATATATTTTATATAAAATATGTCTCCACTAAATAAATACTATATTTATTTTTTTCAAAATTTTCTTACAAATTATAATTTTATTAAAAAATTAAAAAAATAATATATAAAAATTTATTAAAACAAAAAAAGATATTTTATACAAAATATGTCATCATTAAATATATACTATTTTTTTCAAAATTTTCTTACAATATGTAATTTTATTAAAAAATTAAAAAAAAAATAATATATGAAAATTAATAAATTTGGAACGAAATTATTAAAATTGTGTAAAAAAGAAATATTAATGTAAAACACCTAATATTATAATACATACATATTATTTTATGAATTATATTATATTAAATGTGCAATATATTGAATATTAATATATTTTGTTATATATTAATATTAAAAATTATATTACATTATATATTAAAAATTATAATACATACATATTATTTTATGAATTATATTATATCAAATGTGCAGTATATTGAATATTAATATATTTTGTTATATATTAATATTAAAAATTATATTACATTATATATTAAAAATAATAATACATACATATTATTTTATGAATTATATTATATCAAATGTGGAATATATTGAATATTAATATATTTTGTTATATATTAATATTAAAAATTATATTACATTATATATTAAAAATTATAATATATACATATTATTTTATGAATTATATTATATCAAATGTGGAATATATTAAATATTAATATATTTTGTTATATATTAATATTAAAAATTATATTACATTATGTATTAAAAATTATAATACATACATATTATTTTATGAATTATATTATATCAAATGTGGAATATATTGAATATTAATATGTTTTGTTATATATTAATATTAAAAATTATATTACATTATATATTAAAAACTATAATACATACATATTATTTTATGAATTATATTATATCAAATGTGGAATATATTGAATATTAATATATTTTGTTATATATTAATATTAAAAATTATATTACATTATATATTAAAAATTATAATATATACATATTATTTTATGAATTATATTATATCAAATGTGGAATATATTAAATATTAATATATTTTGTTATATATTAATATTAAAAATTATATTACATTATATATTAAAAATTATAATACATACATATTATTTTATGAATTATATTATATCAAATGTGCAATATATTGAATATTAATATATTTTGTTCTATATTAATATTAAAAATTATATTACATTATATATTAAAAATTATAATACATACATATTATTTTATGAATTATATTATATCAAATGTGGAATATATAAACTATTAATATATTTTGATATATATTAATAATAAAAATTATATTACATTATATATTAAAAATTATAATACATACCTATTATTTTATGAATTATATTATATCCAATGTGCAATATATTGAATATTAATATATTTTGTTATATATTAATATTAAAAATTATATTACATTATATATTAAAAATTATAATACATACATATTATTTTATGAATTATATTATATCAAATGTGGAATATATTGAATATTAATATATTTTGTTATATATTAATATTAAAAATTATATTACATTATATATTAAAAATTATAATATATACATATTATTTTCTGAATTATATTATATCAAATGTGGAATATATTAAATATTAATATATTTTATTATATATTAATATTAAAAATTATATTACATTATATATTAAAAATTATAATATATACATATTATTTTATGAATTATATTATATCAAATGTGTAATATATTAAATATTAATATATTTTGTTATATATTAATATTAGGAATTATATTACATTATATATTAAAAATTATAATATATACATATTGTTTTATGAATTATATTATATCAAATGTGGAATATATTGAATATTAATATATTTTGTTATATATTAATATTAAAAATTATATTACATTATATATTAAAAATTATAATACATACATATTATTTTATGAATTATATTATATCAAATGTGGAATATATTGAATATTAATATATTTTGTTATATATTAATATTAAAAATTATATTACATTATATATTAAAAATTATAATACATACACATTGTTTTATGAATTATATTATATCAAATGTGCAATATATTGAATATTAATATATTTTGTTATATGTTAATATTAAAAATTATATTACATTATATATTTTGAAAATAATTCTGAAAATATTAACAAACATATACATATAATATATATATATATATATTATATATTTATATACATATATATGGTTTATTGTACACTTATATAATATAAATCAATATTAGAACAACAAATTACTTTGGTTCACTGGTTTGATACCCACCTCCATCTCATTGAGGTCACAGGTTCAAATCCCGTGAGTAGCGGAAATCCACATTTATACATATTATGTGCGGTCGCGTGGGGTGGGTGGCGGGCGGGGCGGGTGCGGACTGGGCGGGATTATAATATATTTTTTTTAAAAAATAATATATTAAAAAAATAATTTCAATTTATTAAAAAATTTATTTAAAAAAATAAATAAATTTAACAGCGGTTGTTAAATTATAAAATCTATTGCAACACAGATAAAATGTTGCAATAGGGTTCCAGGTATGTTGCCATAGGCTCTTATGGTAACATGAGAACAGCGTGTTACCTTAGGCAGTTCGCATGTTGCATTTGTGGTCAAAGGCAACTGCTGAGAACACAACACACTTTTGGTGTTACTTTTGCCCTTTTCGGGGCTAAGGCAACACTAAATCAGGTCTATGGTGACACAGTTTCAGGGTTGTTGTAGGCCATCTATGGCGTAGTGATGGGAGGTGTGATGACGATCTTTAATGTTGCCATTTCGTGGTGGCTTGCGTGTTATCGCACCTGTGTGAGCTGTTAAAGCTTGGGTTTGTATGTTTTTGTACATGTGTGATTGTTTCATGATGTTTGTAATTATGTGCTGGTTATTGTTCGGGCCGTTGAGGTCGCCGAACGATACCGTCGTTGCTGTAGTGTTTGTGTGTGTATTACTTTTTGATGGTAATCGTTGTATATGATATGTGTTATGATTTTTTGTTGTGCTGAGTTAGCATCTCCGCTATGTTGTTTTGCGACGTTATGCCCCATTGTATCTAGCATTTGTATTTTCGGTATGCCGAGCCGAGGCATTTCAACCGTGATGTGCTGGGGCATGCACGTGTAATTGTCCTTCTCGTCGGTAACACATTTCAAGTGTGGACTTGAGGGACACCGAATTCAGTTTTGCGAATTGGCTACCGAGACTTTCGGAGTTCGCGCTTCAGCACAGTTATCAGAATCGGCGTTAAGAGGCATTCGAAGGATGTTTCTGTCGGTTGCTTGTTGTGTCATCACCTTGATTTCGTTGTTGTGAGTTTCGGGGACGACACTTCTTTTAGAAGAGGTCGAATGTAATACCCGTATTGTTTTTGGGCTTTTGCATTTCCTCTTCCTCAAGTCTATCGGCTCGCTCGTGTTCGTTGATACTTTCTGAACTTGTTCTGTATTCCGGTTTCATCGTTCGAACGAGTTGTGATCTTGTTTTGGGTCGATCTGGTTATCGCTGTGACTTTTTCGAGTTCGGTTCGATTCTTGTGAACCGTGTTCGGAAGTAACATCTTTTGGTTCTACTAGTTCTTTTATTCGAAGTGAATTGGATTTTAAACTTCTGTATTTTCGACTCTGTCGACTCGTTTATTTTCGTTAACATTTTCTGAGCTTGCCCTATCCCTTGCTTTTATTGATCGAACGAGTGTGGTGTTTCGAAATTACTCGTTTGTCGTTGTGACTTTTCAATTGCTATTCCCTTTCATGTGGATCTTATGTGAATCACATCTTGTTGTTTTCACCGGATCATATATTGTCTCGAGCCTAGACGTGAACCTGGGAGTTGTTGTTTGAATTTTAGTGTTCTTCGTGATTCGAACATGATTGTTCGATTTTTGTTGTCTCGACCGTTGTGGTTTGATCGTTTGATTGTTCAGTTTTTGTTGATCTCGTTTCGTGTTTGTTGAGCATTCAGACTACTTCCTAATTTCCTTATGTTCGGGAAATTAGTCTTATTTTCGATCTTCCAACCCTTGGGCGGTGGAATTCTGTATTTGTTCAGCGATTGGCTGGCGTTTTGATTGATGTACCGTTGGGGTGGTCAATCGTGTTGATTTTCGTTCGTTGTGTTTTGTGATTGTTCGGATAATCGACTTGATTGTATTATCTGTTTGATGACGCTTGTCACTTGTTGGTGTTATTATGTCTCTACCGGTGGCGTTGTGTTGGTCGTCGTGGAGCGTGTTTTCACGCCGTATATTCCTTTGCGCTGCTTGTAACGTTTCGCCGTTGGACGTAAGTTACGCGTTTCTTGTGTATATCGTTGAGTTTTCCTGGCGGGATATTGATCCTCCCTACTTGTTTTATGTTTCGGGACGAAACTTCTTTTAAGGAGGGTAGAATGTAATACCCGTATTTTCGATTTCTGGTAATTTCTTTTTTTCGGTGGAAGTCCGTTTTGACGACTCGCTCATGACCGTTTTATCATTCTGAGAATGATTAATTCTACACTTTTTGACATCCGAGTTCGTTTCGGTGCCGTTTTGTTGAGTTCCGTGCTTTTTAGCGACTTTTCCGCACTTGAGTTCGATTCTTGCGAATCTCGTTCAAAACTGCTGTTTCGAGTTTCGCGTAAGTCCGTTTAACTTTGTTAGACATGTGAACTTCGGTTTGGTTATTCGATCACGTATCGTGATTTTCGGGCGTTTTGGGCCATTTTCATAATTTCCCAAAGTTTGGGGTAATTACTTTCCATTGTCGAATTTCGAGCCTTCGGGTGGTCAGAATCGTGTGTTCTCTTAGTGCTAGAATTTGGCTTTGCGAGTACTTCGTAACCGTATCTTCTATTCGTATGTAGGTTCGGGTTTTGGGGTCGTTCGGGCCGTCGCAGTTGGCCCCGACCGAGTCATGGCCGGGCAGTCTGGGCCCAGGCCGGCACTGGCCGAGTTACGGCCGGTAGTGCTCGGCAGTTACGTACGTAAGGCCGGTTACATACGTAAGACCCTGGCCGGTAACGTACGTAACGTTTCCGGCATTTCTAGGCAGCGAGTTCGGCCATGGCCGGTTACGTACGTAAGCCATGGCCGGTTACGTACGTAAGGCGGCCGGGGGGACAACCTATTTAAGGCGAGGAGATGTTTTTCTTCAGCCATTTCTCACTCGTTTTCTTCCCTTCCGCAGCTGGAGCTTGGTTAATCATGGAGAGATGTTGTTGGACAATAAATCCATGAAGTCTTGGAGTTCATATCATCAATCATCCATCCTATAACATCCTCCGATCTACCGAATCAGGTCAGATTTCCTAGAAATCTAGTTTTGGGGAATTTGGGTATTTTCGTTGATTTTGTCCGTTTAATCCGTTTTAACTTTGGATTATGATGGATTGATGATTAGTTAGAAGTATTATATCATTTCCATTGTTATTCCATGGTTGGATCGTATCGATTCGTTGTTTGGTCGAGTTCTTGATCGACGCCTTGAAGGTGTCCGGTAGAATGTCTTAGAGGGGTTTTCGGGCGTTCTACGATTATTCTTCCTCGTATGATCGATGATTTATTGATTATATGTTGTTAGGGTCGAGTTTCTTGCGAAGAAACTGAGTTGAACCCTTCCGTTCGTTGTCGTCTTTCTTTTCGATAGCATCGGGCGTTTCGATGCTTTCCGGTTGAGCCGTGTTCGTCGGGATACTTGCGTGCCGATTTTGAGGCAAGTACCTTGTCCATATAATTCTTGTTTTATGGATACGATAATTAGTGATCATCTAAATGTGGTTGTTTGGTCGTTTGAATTGAACTTTCAAAAGATTTTGGTTTGGCCTCGTTAAAGGCTCTCTTTCAAAACGCGTGTGTGTTTTGTGAACGGTGTGTTTTGGGAATTGATTATAATTTGATTATTTTGAACGTTGAAGGCTTTGATGATATCCTTGTTGTTTAAAGTTATGGAAGCGTGTATTCTGTGTTTAATCTTATCATTGTGTTTTGAAGAGTTTGATAACGATGTCGAGTTAGTGGCCATCTCTAGTCAGTATTCTTAATGAACTTACATTCTTAGCATATTAGTATTGCATGAGTAACGTGTGTGTGTGTGTGTGTGTATGCTCACTACGGGTTAGATCCGACGGGGTCTCGGTAGGGCTCCACGAAGTTGTGGAACCGCGAGCTTGCTTTTAACCACTGTGGGTTAGATCCGACGGGGTCTCGGCAGGGGTCCACGAAGCTGTGGGTCCGCGGTTAATTGTGGTGCATTTTGCAATGTGATTTGATTCTGGCATTTCCGGAAATGAGTGCTTTTGAACGGTTTTCATGATTGCATGCATTTACTAAGTGTGTAAGAGGTAAGTTGTTCGTTTGGCCTACTTGGCTAGGATGGCACTAGAGTATTTTGTTGTTTGTGTTAAATCATTTAATTGTGGATTTTGATGTTGGAAAACGAACCTTGTTGTCGTTCTCGTGTACTGTGATTTGATGAGATTTGGGGCTAAAATCCCAACGGTTTGTAAAGGTCATTTTACGGATTTGGGGCTAAAATCCCAACAGTTTGTAAAGGTCATTTTACGGAAAGTAAACCTTTGGGGCGGTGACCCCTTTCGTCTTTTGGGTTTTTGAAAAGTGGGATTTGATAATCCTAAATTGTTTTTCTATTAAAACTCTCGATGGCATTCTAAACTGTTTTATAAATTATTTCCATTGATTTGTGATCTTCCGGTTTTGGAATATTTTTCTCAAACTCTTGCCTCGGGAAGTACTTTTCGTTTCGTTTGACTCTTTGAGGATTCCTGGTTATTGTTATTCGTGGAACTTGAATTGTATGGCTCGTATTTGCACTTTGTTCTTGCACTAGCAAAACAATGGAGTTTTGCTAACCCCCGAGTATTTGGGGGGTGAATGTCTGTTTTTGCATTCAGGTTTGGGAGCATAACACAGGGCCAGCACGGAGGATGATGAAAGATGAATGGTACTAATCACACGAGGATCCGTTGCTGTCGTATTGGTCTAGTTGTATTTTCTTCTCCGCTGCAGTATCTTTTCCCGTTGTACGGGAGTTTATTGTATTTTGACCCCTGCGTGGGTATGTATTGGAATTGAGTTGTATGTTATTATTGAAAGACCAAATCGGTCTACTGAGTCATTTTAGCCTTAAAGGCGATGTTTAGATGTTTGATTTTAGTTATCAGCCTGGTAGATCCTCGAGGAGAGGGTCTACGGCGTGTAATATCCCTGAGTGGATTGGGGGTGTTACATACGTAGTACTCCGTACGAGGTTTCCAAAACATGTAAGAACACTCAAAATGATTGAGGTATGGATGAGATATAATGTTCCAAATTGAACCCTTTAGAATTGGGTTTGGGATGCTATCCCACATTGGAAAAAGAAAGGAAAAATTGTGAGTATATAAGGTGATGTGGACAAAGTCATGTTCAAAAAGTGAGACATGCGTGGATGTGTGACTAGGCGCCTCTCTCGCGCGCAAACACACACACGTGCGCGCGCCGCTGCCGCCGTCGTCCGTTCGGGTCGGGTCGGTCTCGGTCGAAGGGCGATTTGGGCGAAATGTCTCGGCGTCTCGAAGTTATCTTTTTACTACAATTTTATTCGGTAAAATTTTATTTTACTGAAAATACCTCAATTAATAAATTCTGAATTTTCCGGATATGGATAAAATCGAATTAAACAGATCTGGATAAGTATTGAGATACCAATCCTTATTCGGTTTAGAGTTCCTCCAGATACCAATTCTGGTCGGTATAGAGTTCCTCCAGCACACAACCTCCTCCAGCCTTCACCTATAAATACCCGGCTTGAGGGCCTCGTTTTTCACACACTTCGGCCATAACTTCGAGAGCCGTTCCCAGCCAGATTTCTTTTTTCTTCTTCGTTTTCTTTCGGATACTTTCAGTCGGTGATAGTAGACAGATTTGTTCTAGTTCGTTTATGGTGCAGCGCATCATCGATTCACTGCATCGAGCTGTTGTTTTATTCTGGGAGGCAGAAGTCATACACCGTGGTGAGGACGAATTTGCTTTAAGGAGACAGATACTCTGGACTCAACAGCGACCCTTCCGCTCGTTTACGCAAACGGGAATTTTTCTTTTTTTTTTTGCTAACCGATTTTTTGCAGGATTTAGATAAAACATATATTCGATATATATTTATATTCTGTTTTTTTTTTTCAAATAGCCGTTTTCAAAATTACTCAACACGTACATCATGAATTGCTTGTACTCGTGCCAATACTATCCATGACCTACTACAAAGTAAACTGGATGAGAAATCTGTAAGTTTTTTTTTTTTTGTATGAATGTTAAATTTTATTCAAAACAAAAAACCTGGGTACAAAATTGCAACCTTTTTCAGAGTAAACAAAAGATTAGCTAATTGTTTTTAAATAAACATGGCCATTTAAGAATGGGATCCTATCCATTCACAATAAGCATCCCGTAGCTTATTTGGGTAGAGACGACGGTAGGAGATGATCCGATTACGAACCAATCGGTCAATACTTTTGATGTGATGATCTAATGGAAGAGGAGCTGCACCATGTCGCCGATTGTTTCTTTCTTGCCATAGTGTATAAACAGATGCCTGTAACACATATCGCAATAGGAATTTTTTAGTTGTTGTGAAATTGCCATCGTTGAGGAGGTCTAGGATTGTGGAGAAAGAAGTGGTGAAACGATGACCAAGGAGCTTCCGAGTAAGAGTAACCCAGACATGAGAACCGAAGCTACAACTGAAGAATAGGTGGTCGCGATATTCTAGTGGTTCCTGACAGAAAACACAAGAGGCTGCGACTCCTGAGTTCCAGTTTAACATACAATCACCTGTTGAGAGGCGATTGTGAATCGATAACCACAGAATGAAGGAGTACTTCGGTGTTGAGCCTGAGAACCAGACTGCCTTGTGCCAGTTGTTCAAATTCCCCCGTTGCCGGACTTGTGCCCATGTTGCAGGGGTGGAGAAATTTGGATTGTACCGGCCATCCGCATTTCGCCATAGAGCCACATCTTCATTTAAAGGGCTGGGAATACTGAGAGTATTCAGCTCCGTCTCGACCTGGTTTAGACGGAGAAATCTGAAAGTTTAAGTTGATATATTTGATAAACCGAATAAAACCAATTTTCGAACCGGATTGATTGGCTTTTAGTTGTGTTGTTGTAAATTGTGCATGTGTATAGGTTTTTGTTTATGACCAAATAAAACAGTGCGCACTTTTGCGTGAGTGCGCGAGATTATTGTTTCTGCAAACGAGATAATTGCAAGGATCGTCGTCACCCATATTTGGCACCTTCTAAGTTCACAAACAAATTAGACCGACGCCACCAACTCAACCCCCTCTCCTTTTAAACTCACCATGCTGTTTTATCCTTTAACATGTCTTCTTGTCCACATTCCACATGTTCATATGTGTAGTGAAGGGGTTATGTACAAACCCTATCCCTACTGGGACCTGAACATTCATATTATGGTTTTACAAATTATCAACGATTATGGCAATAAAATTTATTTGCACAAATTTTGGACACGTTCGGCATGGCCGCTTGTGATGGTAGCTTTGGAACTTTCAATTTCGGCCTTAAACTCTTTTTTTTATTATCCGTTTTAGATGAAAAATATATCAAACTAATCGGTTTTCTACGATTTATAATTTAAGATACATATTACATATTTAAGAATAAAATAAAATAAAAAATAATAAAATTATTTGTTTAAGAAATTTTGGTTTATTTAAATAAAACTCTTAGCGGCTTTAGAAGAATACATTTAGCACCATCTTGTTATATGCAACAATCGCATTCGTTATACACATTTATTGGCATCATTATCTTAATTTAATATGTTAATAACTCTCATTTTTTTAAGCCAATATGATTTATTTTTATATTGTATGTATGCGGTATGTACTTTAAATTGGAGATCAATAAATTTCAAATAATTCGAAATGTTTTCCATTTTAAACCAATAATAAATCGATAAACTCATGATATTCTACAGATTTGAGTTAGAAGGGTGTTTGATTAAAGTGATAAATTTAGATGATGTTGGAGATTTACCAGGATGCTGTTGTTGCATATAAAAAAATGCTTCTAGATATATATGTGCTTCAGATGCTATTATGCTTAAAAGTTAAATAATGCTCTTTTCTTTTGTAATACTTTTAGACATGCACTATGTATTTCAAATCATAAGTATGTTAGAATTCAAACCCTTCTAATGGAGGCTAAGTATTTAAACATGTGAAGTTATCTGCCTTTCAACAATTAGTTCGCAAGTTTGACAAGAAAAGGATGGGAAACTTCACAACATCCATCATGGTTGATCCTTTCATGGTTTCACACTATGATTACTACCTATAAATAACAATCCCATGTAGAGGAAAATAACAATCCAAAAAGTGATTGAGTGAGGTTGAGAATTTTTCTATTTTGTGAGTTTGTAATTCTATTCTTGAGTGATAATATAATAAATATTTTTCTCTTAAATCATCGGTAATTCACTATAATGATCCTGTGATATCCCAACAAGTGGTATCGGAGACATTTTGGAGTGCTAGCCGGAAGTTGGAGAGGAGCTCAAAATTTCGAGTTTTATAAAGGTGGTCGAAACTCAGTTTTGAGGATACCATTAGATTCCTCACGTCAGACGAAGCCGTACGTGCTGTCGAAAGAATTGTCTCATGAACAGTACTTTCGGCAAATAAATTTTGAGAAAATACATATTGGTCCCTGGACTTTTTGAAGATTTTAATTTAGTCCCTAAATTTCTGAAAATTTAATTTTGACCCCAAAGTTTCAAAAAATATACTTTTGGCCTCAGAAGCATTGTTAAAATCATGGTTGATTTTACTACCTCTATTGAGAAGCTCAATAACAACAACTGTGGGTCATGGAGTACCCGTATGAAGTTTTACCTGCTCGGGTAGGACTTATGGGATATCGTGAATGGAGCTGAGACAAAACTACCAAGGGAGGCTAGAAGCACAGACACAACCTCCGACATCTCAACCTCAACACCGGTACGACCAGATGCTGCACATCAAAGGCCAGCAGCCGACCATGATGCTTTAAAGAAATGGAAGGTTAAAGCACGCAAAGTTATGTATGCTGTAACACCCCAAACTAGGCGGATATTATAGTGCCGTGGACTCCCGACTAGGACCCACCAGGCGAATGAAAATTAATGACTTAAATAATATAATTGTAGTACCAAACCACATTATATCATCAAATTACTCCGATGAGGAGTTTCATTACAACAAACCCAAGATAATACAGAATACATGTATATTTTATATGAAGATAAAATATACAACACTGAATAAAATGAGTATTCAAACGGAAGTCTGCAGCGGAAATAAAATGAAGAAACACGAATGACTGAAAAGGACTGGGCCCCCTACTAGTATCACTGGGACTCCTCGCCGTCAACATTCTCTTCCCGTGCTTTACCTTTGCCATGACCTGAAAACAACATCCCCAACGGGGTCAGTTACACAGAACAACAATCCTCAAGAGTTGAACAATATATAACAATCACATAAATGAATTAATGAATTAAGTTGAATGATGAGCATCAATGTACGCCCGAATGAAATGCGTAAGAGCACAAGTATCCGAGTGTCCGGAGTCCCGCATATACACCCGATATTGGCCTAAATAGTCTCACGGTCCAATGTGTCCGGAGTCCCGCGTATACACATTACCATGCGCACAGTTCAATGTGTCCAGAGTCCCACGTATACACATGACCATAGTGTGCCCGACTAAAATTCCACACATGCGCCAACCGGCCATGCAATATAATTTCGGAAGATCACCAGAACAAAAATGACCAAGGTGATGAGTAATGAATAGAATCCGATAAGGATCAAGAACGACTCACCGAGATGAAATAATGATACAACGAGTGATAGCTTCAATGAAATGATTTTGGAACCGTCGTTCCCCGTGAGTTACATGATGAGTTGATAAATACAAGTCTCGATATGAACGATATATTATGAGTGAATTGCATGTATGAATGAACAACAACGTAAGGAATGAATATCCTTTTAACCAAGTAAGAATTTACTTACAGAATACCGGTGTTGAAATGTCCTTCCTCGAACAACGTCCTAAAAAGAGATGTCGGTTGCTCGAACAACCTTGAATAACACAATTACCAATAATCCGCTCAATATACGTATCAAGCATGAATTACGACTAACTCAAAGGTCGATACAACAATATCCAAACTTATTGAGGCATTCAAACAACCACTTAGCGAACATCAACCATTGATTATAACCAAAACCCAAATATATCGAAACCAACTCCTAAAATGAGTAGTTCAATCCAACAAAACACCTTCAATGATATCAATATTCCAATAGGAGACCACAACTCGAAGTTACGGCAACTATAATCGGAAACCCCCCAAAACAACCAAAGTTAACATCAAGGGTTCTTGATTAATTCTCCAAATGTTCATAAAATCCGAAAAATATATCAATAAATCCATAGGAATACATTTATTCAAGGTAGATAATCTATATCTAACATATTCCAACAACAATCCAAGCTTACACGGAGAAATCAGAAGGAAAATACCCAAAATCCAAAATTCTAGATCCAAGAAATAATTACCTTGATTTGATGTGTTGGAGAGGATAAAATGATGATAACTCCATATGATAAGCTTGAAGATGATGATGGATGAGTGCAGCTCGAAAAGATATCTCCGAATCGCCCAAAATCGCCCGGAATCGAAGTGAGAAGTGAAAATGATGAATTTGAGCCGGACTGTCCTATTTATAGTAATTCCATTTTAACGCACGCTACGACCTGATATTTAGCGTGCGCTAACGGGTTAACCGGACAGTTCAGTAAACTCTGACTGCCTCGTTAGCGTACGCTACGAACTTGATAGCGTGCGCTAACGCCCTCCCGATAGCGTGCGTTAACTCCAAATGTTAGCGTGCGCTAGCTACATACCTGATGTCCAGTGACTGAAGTCCAGAACCTCCTATCCTCTTGCCTGCTCGCGATAGCGCGCACTACGCCCAATTATCAGCGTGCGCTACTACCACATTAGCGCTAAAATCCACTCATAGCGTGTGCTAGGAATTACTCCAAAATCAGTCCAGTACCCACTAGGCTCTGCCTGACCGGCCTTAACGCGCGCTACACTGACTGCATAGCGGGTGATTTCCAAACTTACTAGCGTGCGCTACTTACCATTCGTAGCGTACGCTACTCCAACTCGGCTGCAGTCCAGTGCCTTCTGGTCTACAGGTCTGAACCACATTAGTGTGCGCTAATACGGAGAGCTAGCATGCGCTACCCGTACTCAATTAGCGCGCGCTGAAGAGAGTATGTAGCGTGCGCTACTCCTCACACATAGCGCACCATGAAGATGACAATGATGATGACCATGGTTCGATCTACCAACCAAGTAGGACGACGGATAATAACTAATGTACGATACAATTACTCTGATCGGTGAATACAATGAATGAATATGAACATTGAATGACCATTAATGAGTGCATAATTACTGAGTGACAATTACTGAATGATAATTACTGAATGATAATGACTGAATTACAACCGGGTATTACATATGCCTTAACTATAGCTGTAGAAGATCAATTTTTCAAGCAGATCAAAGATGCCCGAACAACGAAGGAAGCTTGAGATACGTTGGCGGCTATTTTTGCGAAGAAAAATGATGCGAAATTACAAAGGCTCAAAAATGAGGTTTTGTCGATCTTCAAAAGAAATATGTTTGTGAGTCAATATTTCTCAAAGGTGAAATCTCTTTGTGACGAGATTTCTAAACTATATCCCAAAAATAGCATTACATAAACCAGAATGAAAAGAATTATCATCCACGGATTGAAGATAGAGTATAAGAGTATTATCACGACAACTTGGGGATGGGCCACCGAGCCAACTTTAGCATATCTGGAGAATCTGCTAATTAATGAAGAGGATCTAGACAAACCCACATCTAGTCAACCAACCAATGGTGAAAAGACAGCTCGTTTCACTAATATAAGAGACAATCATGGACGAGGACGCGGTCGTGGTCGAGGACGAGGACATGGTTTCGGGAGACTCAACAATCAAGAAAGAGATGTTCGAGGAAACCAATATAGAGGTTTCTTGTCAGGGGGAGCTCGAGGAGCTCAGCATAATCGAAATGGTCAGAACATGTGGCAACAAAAGAATCGTTAAAGTGACGAATGTTTCAATTGCGGCAAGAAAGGACATTATGCAAAAATTGCTGGTCAATGAGAGTTGAAGGAAATGCTGCAACAACATCTAAGGACGAGGCTCGAGGAGAAGAAGACTGGGTTTTCGAGACTTCCTTCTTTGCCTAGGAGGTGGATGCTGCTGATACACGTGGGAAAGGGTAAAGGAGGAATTCACACTTACTGCAGTATGTGAGCAGTTAGTCGATTACAAGAATGATTGGATCGTTGAATCTGGTTGTTCCAATCATATGACCGGCGATGAGTCGAAGCTTTTAAGTATGACCAAGTACAATGGAGATCGAGTTATTGTGACAACTGATAACACACAATTGCCAATAGCCCATGTTGGCAAGACACAACTGCCACAAAGGTACGGACATGAAGAAGTACAACTCGACAATGTCTACCATGTCCAAGGGATGAAGAAGAACCTGTTGTCAGTACCACAATTAACTGCTTCAGGTAATTATGTGTTGTTTGGTCCGAACAATGTGAAAGTGTATCATGAATTGAATGTCATAGGTACACCGTTCGTGGAAGGACTAAAAATGAAGGCTATTTATGTGATGTCAGCTGAATAACCCTACATTGAGAAAGCTAGGAGAAGTGAAACTGGAAACCTATGGCATGCACGACTGGGACATGTCAATTATGGAAAACTAAAGATTATGGTGCAGAAGTCCATGCTGAAGGGACTTCCTCAACTTGAGATCCAACATGATACTCTGTGTGCTGGATATCAATATGGTAAGGCACATCAACTGCCTTACAAAGAGTCAAAGTTCATAGCAAGGGAGCTGTTGGAATTAGTCCACTCAAAAGTGCTCGGGAAGATCAAACAAAAGTCAACAAACGATTGTCAATATCTGATAACCTTTATTGATGATTTCTCAAGGTATGTATGGGTATATTTCTTGAATCATAAGATGAGGCTTTTGAAAAATTCAGGAAATTCAAGGATGCGGTAGAACGTGAGTTTGGGAGAAATATCAAGTGCCTCCGTACTGATAATTGAGGGGAATACACTTCAAATGAATTCAACAACTACCTCAAGGAGTGAAACATCCGAAGACAATTGACTTGTGCAAAAAATCCACAGCAAAGTGGAGTATCGGAGAGGAAGAACTGCCAACTAGCAGAGAGATGTAGAAGACTACTACATGCAAAGAATGTTGATACAAGATTTTGGACAGAATGCATGAAGACAATAGTCTATATCACCAACAGGCTACCACAACTGAGGCTGGAATTTCACCATTTCAAAAATTGTATAATATAAAACGAACAGTGAATTATTTTCGAGTGTTTGGTTGTGTATGTTATGTGTTTATTGCAGATGAAGATCGCAGTAAGTTCGATAATAAAGCTATCCGCTGCTTATTCGTTGGATATTATGAACAAAAGAAAGTCTGGAGATGCTGCGATCCAAATACAAACAAGATCTATATCTCACGAAATGTTGTATTCGATGACACTACAAAAAAAACAGCATTTACCGATGCCAAAATCCTTCGGTAAAATAAGCAGAGGGCGTCGGTAAACTGAATACCGACGCCATTACCGATGAAGGAGGGACGTTGTAAAACTGCTCGATGGTAAAAATTTACCGATGCCATTTCTGGGCATTGTTAATTTCTCGACGGCTTCCCGACGCCATCGCCGTCGGGCAATCCCCGGGTGGCTGAAGTTGGGACGGTTTTGCCGACGGATACCGACGGAAATACCGATGCCTCTGCCGACGGATTTTACGACGCCGTGATGTCGTAGTTAGGTTGGAAATAACGACGCCGGACTTGCCATTGTTAAAGTGAAAAATGACGACGCCTTTGCCGATGGAATGTAGCAGTCGCTAATGTGAAAATACCGACGGCCTCGTCGCCGTTGTTAAAAGTGTAAATGCCGACCCCTTTTGCCGATGGTAACCGGGCATCGGTAGTTATCCAACAGCTATTTTGCCGTCGGTAATGCCGTCGGTATTTTTTGTTTTTGACAATTTTCTGAATTTTTAATTATTTCCATTACCTGCTTTCAATTTCTGAATAATAAAACAAAGTAGTCATAAATAGCAAAAAAGTCACAATGTTACATAATCGTCATAGTTGTATCATCGTACACAATCAAGAGTTGTCATCATTTCATCGTACTGTAAAAAAAAATATGTAGTCTAAATCAAGGTCAAGTAGAAGGGCGACTCGGAGGTGGAAGATTTTGTTTTGTCAGCATTTCTTAAATAGCTTGCAACTGTTCCTAAAGGCGCTGCCTCTTCACACGCTCTTCTTCAATCACCTTTGCCTACTCTTCTCTCAGTCTGCGCTCCTCTGTCAGCTTCTACTCTAAGGATGTGAATCGAGTGTGGATCTCTTCAGATGCGTGAAACTGTGAGGTCGTAGATCCACCGTCGCTAGGGCCTGTGCTTATGATGCTGGGAGCTAGACTTCCAGTGCCATACATCCTGTTTTTCTTGATATATTCTTTGGCGGTCTCCTTATCCTGTAGTACAGTCTTATAGATCATGTTCAAATATGCTCCCTCTTCTTGCTCTGCAGCAAGCTCCTTAACCCTAGCCTGAGAAGAAAAAACATGCTCAATGAGAAAAACATGCCAAATGAATACAACTTTATAGAAATCAATATTCTAATTACATTTGAGCAACAACAAGGAAAAAAATACAATTTATGCAAGTTTATAGAAATCCCAAATCGGTGAGAAGTTGCATCAAATAAGAACTTGCTTCAGCAAGAGGCTTCCCGAAATCCGCATGTGCACGCATGATCAGCAAGAATTTATTTTGGGGGATTACGTTACTATACTCTTTAAATTCAAATCTCAATGCTAATTGTTTTTAACTAATGTCCTGCTTAATTTCTAGTTTATGCACGGCCACGCAAGCTCTCGAACAATCTTGTTTTCTCGTCTTCTTTGGTCGGTTCGATTTCCGAACTCATTCCAACTCCACTTTCATCGTGTTTTTACCTCTTTCATATCAAAACTCAACTAAAATGCATGATATTTCACAAAATAACGAAATCAAACAAAAAATGTCAAGTTCAAAAATGAATTTCTACATATGTGTGAACTAAAATGACCTCAAATTAATTACATGCAAAAACTGTATTAGTCATTGCGCTGTCTCAAACTTCCCCTATTCATAATGAATTCCCAGGTGTGGACCGGCTTCATATTGCGTATTCTAACCCGACTACCTGGGACCTGGAGCAGTTCTTTATTTATTGTTAGACATTATCGAATAAACTAAACTAATGAGCACATAGTAAACAAGGATTCAACCCCCTATACTCTGCCCTTTCGCAGAAAACTACATGGGGGCAATGAAAAGTGAGAATATTGTGAGATCATAAAGCATAGGGATAACTACAAAACTACACCTGATGTTAAGCCTAAAATAAAAATGCTACCTGTTTTTTTTTTTTTTGGTAATCAAATGATCCCTGACATTTATTTGTTTTACAAAAGAGTGCAGCCTCAAGAGGATCGAGAGGGGGGATATTCGCAATTTGAAAAGTGGGTATGACTTTATCGTAGTTAGACTAAGTTCAGGGGTAGTTCTATAATTAACACTAAGCTTGTGGACCTGATGTGAAACTCTGGCAATCCATACTATGCAAGCAGATATTATGTTCGTTCAGTTATTAAGTTTGCTTAGTTTTGTTGAAAAAATAAAACCAAATTAGTACTTCACTTATTCCTGCTTTGTTGTCAAGAAACAATAACGTCGAACGCATAAGTCGAATGCATAACTTGTAACTGTGCCTATTTTTCTGTGTAACATCCATTGCTAAATGTTGTTCAACTCAAACGAATACCTGTCATACTAATAGTCTTGGAGTACTATTACCAGAGCAGCAGCAGCTTATGTTTTGTACTTTAAGAAAGAATAAGAATTATTGTGTTTGCTATGAAATGAGGTGGTCTCATAGTTGAAGAAACAGTTGAGGCTAATTTGGTAAAATGTATAGAGCGTCGGTATCCATTATTTGACACACAAAAGATTTATTATACGAAAGGAAGTGTCCTTCCTTTATCACATAACTCTCTACTTTTTACCAAAAGGATTTCTTATTTGATGCAACTTCTCATGAAGCAAGTTCTTATTTGATGTAACACAAGATACACGATGTCAAGACAATTTATATACATTCTAAAATACATCAACAGTCCCTCCAAACACATCTATTCCCACACAAATCAAAATAGAAATGCATCACAAAATGAAGAAATAGAATGCAGAAAAACAAATATTACTGGACCAAACATCTATTCCCACACAAAATGAAAAACAGAATGCATCACATATTACTGGACAGAAACTACACAGAACAGGACAGGAAACTTGACAAAAAAAAGACCTATTATGTAGGCCTGTCTGTAATGCCCGGTTGTAATTCATTCATTTTCAGTCAGTAATTATCAGTCAGTAATTATCAGTGTGTAATTGTCACTCAGAAATTCTCACTCATTAATAATCACTCATCATTCATGAATCACTCATTTGCGTTCAATGTTGGCATGTTGTAACCGTGTATCAGTTACCGATCGTCATTTCATCTCCGTTTGAGTGTCGGAACGGGGGTATTATCATTATCATCGTGATTGGTAGTCTTGTGCTGGAAATATCATTTTTGGCATGTGTTAGACTTGTTCATTTCCGCATTCGTTTGATAGGTCGGATCATTCATCAGTCGTAGCGAGGAATCGAAATTCATCGGATTTATTCACCTTGGCCAGCATCGAGTTACGGCCGTAAGGTTCTGGGATACGGCCGTAAGTTCAGCGAGTACGGCCGTAAGGCTGGCCGGTTACGGCCGTAAGTGGTGTTCGTAAATTTGGGGTGTTGTCGACCAAGGATGACTTACGGCCGTAAGGGTTGCGGCATACGGCCGTAAGTCGAGGCAGGTACGGCCGTAAGGCTTGGCCGGATACGGCCGTACGGTGCAGGAAGGTTGTCTGGCCATTTTTGACGAAGGCGGGTTACGCCCGTAAGGTTGGCCGGATACGGCCGTATCATCCGAGTTACGGCCGTAAGGTGTGCGGTACGGCCGTAAGGCTGTCGACGGGTGTTTTTGACGAAGGCGGGTTACGCCCGTAACTCAGGAGCGGTTACGGCCGTAAGTCTGCCGCAGCTTTCGACGGCCGAAGTTACGGCCGCATTTAGTTGGCGATTACGGCCGTAAGGCCGTTGACTTGAAAAGTTACGACCGTAAGAGGGCCGAGTTACGGCCGTAACTTCCGGCAGTATTTAAGGACTCGGCCGGGACATTTTTCACCATTTTCATTCTTTCTTCATTTTGTTCCGAGAGAGAGACTTGAGAGAGGGATTTTTCCATCCTCAATCACTTGAGTGTTAGACTTTCATCATCCTCATTCATTTGGGAAGCTTGGATACTCGTTTTAACTCGTGTTCATCGGATCGAAGTGGTTGGATCTTCAAGAGGTAATTTCTTCAACACCTTAGACTTCGATTTTGTGTTGAGATATGATGTTTTGGACGTTATAATCATGTTATATGATGGGATATGTATATGATTATGAGTTTGTATAAGGATTCATTGGATTATTGAAGGATTATTCAAGAACACTTTGATTATCGAGTTGAAATTGGGGGTTTTCGATCAATTGTCGTTATAATCACGTTTTCGGATATTCGCTTTGGATTATTAATCGTATTGAAGATGTTTTTTTGGTTTGAAACACTTCTTGGGGGATGTAATATTGGTATATTGATGTTTGATTGTAAACAATCGAAGTTTGGACGCAACGTGTTTGATTTAATGCCTCAATGGACTTGGTTTAGTCGTATCGACGTTTTGAGTTCGTTATATTCGTGTTTGATTCGTATTTTGAACGGATCGTTGGTAATTATATTATTCAAGGTTGTTCGAGCGACCGATATCTCAATTAGGACGTTGTTCGTGGAAGGATAATTGTCACCGGTATTGTGTAAGTTAATTCTTACTCGGTTAAAAGGATATTCATACCTTTTGTTGTTGATCATTCATAATCATAACTCATTCATCATTGTATTAATCATATTAAAACTTGTTATTGTCAATTAATCACTTCAGTCATAAGGAACGACGGTTCCAATCTTTTCGTTGAGCTATCATTCATTTCATTATTACTCTCATCTCGGTGAGTCATTCTTGACTTTGTCAGATTATTATTTATTCATTGATATTCATTACGGTCATTCTCGTTCATATGACCTTCTGGGTTCATATTGCGTGGCCGGGTGTGGCTGTGTGGAATTTTTAGTCGGGCACGTTATGGCCATGTATAGGGAGTGATACATTGGACTGTGCACACGGGAAAGCGTTACACCGTGAGACTAATTAGGTACAAGGACGGGTGTGTCCGGTCATTCGTCTTGTACACTCGCACAGAACACTACGGGCGTACTATGATACTCTTCTTCAGCGTAATTCATAACTAAAGGATATTTCATAACTTCAGTTAAATCATGTTTGTGTATTTTCAACCCTTGAGGATTGTCGTTCGCTTAATCGACTTTACCGGGGATTTTGTTTTTCGTGTCATGGCAAGGCAAACGCACGGAATAGCATGTTGTCGTCGAGGAGTCCCAGTGATACTAGTAGGGGCCCCGATCTTCAGATTATTCATGTTATTGTCCTTTATTTTCCGCTATGAGACTTTCATTTGAATACTCCGTTTCATTCGAGTGTTGTGTATTTTATCTTCATATAAAATACACTAGTATTCGATATTGTCTGGTGTGTTGTAACTAAACTCCTCATCGGAGTAATTATTGTTGTAATGTAGTTCGGTACTACATTTATCTGTGTAACTCATTCATTTTCATTTGCACGGTGGGTCCTGGTTGGGGATCTACGGACCGTAATATCCGCCTAGCTTGGGTGTTACACTGTCCATGCCGAACATATTAATGATGTAAATCGTATGTAGACAGAAATCGGACAAAAAGACTCCCATGCTGTCATGTACACAAATTTGGTCAATATATAGTTGTACTGTAAAAAAAAGAACAGTACTGTTGATGAAAGCGCGCACACACACACACACACATATATATATATATATATATATATATATATATATATATATATATATATATATATATATATATATATATAGCAGAAAAAATAGTATATATAGGCAAAAAACTCAGGTTTGTACACTGTTTCCATGACAATCAAAACAACAAGTGTGAATCGAATATATTCCAAAATACCGTAGATGAATCGAATGCATATATACTTACATCAATATCCGCATCCTTCTGTGTCGTAAAATTTCCATCTTTTTTCATGTAGATAGCCCGAAAAGAGGCATAAACACACTGTTGTAATGGAAGATTGTTCTGCGTTGCCTATTTATTTAAAAAACTTCGAAATTATTACGATGCACACTTACATATACAAGTAAAAATAATTAGATAATTACTAACCAACTCACGAGCAAGTACACTAACAGACTTAGAGCCTCCACTTTGCTTGCTTATCCCGATACCAGGCCATCCACTTCAGCCATTCGGTTGCCTCTCGCACTTGTAGATACATCTCTCACCTCAGGATTATCCCAGTAAGCACACAAACCTTCCCACCAATCAATAAGGATGTGTTTCGGCCTCCATTGACCCCTCTTCTTTTTTGCATCACTTAGGAAATTGCTGAACCTAACCCATGCACGAGACTCCAAATATCATAGACTTCTTGTTCCCACTCAAAAGGCCACGTGAAAAATTTCTATGACATATTGCATATCAAGTTAATAAAACTAACTTAACACAATTGAATATAATTAGTTTACATAATGATTATAAATTACCTTAAAGAAGGTATAGTACTGGGCCTTTACGCTATCAGGAGTATCTTTCGAGTTGAAGCCTGTCAGACTCAGAACTCTTTTAAAACTCCTCATGCACACCCTGGAAATCTGGGGATGAATCACTATCTCTCTGTAACCAAAACCAAATTAATCATTTAGATCATCACAATACTTAATTATTTAGATCATCAAAATACTTAATTATAGCATAATCAACATCTTTAAGCATTTAATTTGATGATAGTAAATAAACACCAACTAGTTAAAAATAATTCATCAATTGATGTATTTACTGTTTAAGCATTTTGATGACAGTAAATACAATTCCCCAATAAATTTAGTCCTAGAAATATATTTTATATGACCTCTAAGAATTGACATCAACTGATTAAATAATTTGAACACTCGCTGTAACAAAAACAATTGATGATTAAACAGTAAATAACTAACCCAGTTTTAGTATCTCTTTCAAGAGAAATCTTTCTACAGGAAACAACACTTGAGGCTGCCTCAGAAGTTGTCACCTCCCGATCCTCATCTTCATAAATGTGTACACTAGTCTCCTCGTCTGCCCTGTGTCGGAGTAGAACAATCGGCGGAGTCTCGGGTAGAGCAGATGAAGACCTAACAGGACCTGCTCATGAGGAGTCCGTAGTGGGTGAAGAGTGTTCGGGAGCTGCTCGTGAGGAGCCCGTGCTACTGCGGCGCCCGCCACCACCTCTCCTCATCGAGAACATCTGAGGAAAAAAAAGTTGGTTGTAATTAAAATGTGCAACAATTCATAATAGTGAAGCATCGACCAATTATAGAAACTACACCTTAAATGAAGATGAGCACCACAATGAAGTTTCTCTAAGCACTATCTGCAATTTTAAATGCTTTATACAATGTCGAAGACCACCATAACAATGTTAAAATCATCATAGAGTAAAACAATATGAACTGTAGTCTAAATGATTAGTCTAATCAACATTCTTTAGTGTTACAGACTAGGTGAATCTTTGGAATCATTAGTGTTACAAACAAAGCAAATGAGTAGAGTACAAGTTAAGCAAAAATCAGCATGTACCCAGCACACATTGCGACAATACATCAAATAACAATCTACATAAAATCATCAAGGCAACATCGTATAAATAAAGATCGAAAGAAGAGGAAGAATAAACCAAACCGTCCACAATCTAAATCAAATTTTCAAGTGAACTTCATATAACAATCTAAAACAGAATATTCATTAGCTTGAAAATCACAATATTGACATGATCGTAAAGACTATAACATATGATTAGAATCATCATCATGATTACTATCTTCCTCATCTGACGTTATTATATATCCATCATCTGATGCCTCATACACATCATCAATATCAATAAGTCCACCTCGTGGATGCGATATTGATATCGCATCATCTACAGTAGTTTGACTACCTCTAGTCCTCATGACTGCGGAATCCTCTTGAAACGGTTGATGAAATGACGAGGCGGATGGTTCACAAGCTACTTCAACTCTATATCTAGGTGTGACCTTACACACTCCCCACCAATCCTTCTTAGCTTGATTCATACTAGGATAGGAAGCATAATACACATGAGTAACTTGATTTGGTAACACAAAGGTTCGTACTTATTGTATTTACGGATGTGGTTTAGTGAAACCAAATTGAAATATGTATTCACCGAAGTCCCTAGAGGTGATATGTCAAACCACTCACACTTGAATAACACAATTGTTTTAGTGGGTTCACCATTATACTTTACCACACACACCTCCATTAATCACCCGTAAAAATCTTGCTCATCACTATTATAAACCTCGCCCTTTATGCAGACACCACTATTCATAGTACTTTTATCTGACCCATGGTCAACCGTGTGGAACCTGTATCCATTAAATAAACACCCAGAATAAATTTGAACCCCATACAATGGCCCTTCTGCAAGGTCCTTAATGCATTGCCTTGCATTACTTGAAGGATCATTAACCTATGTCGATCGCCGATTTGTTGGAACGAGGCATCCGATTTGTCGGGACCGAACCAGATGTCGCTTTGGAGATGAGGAAGAAGGTGGAATTGATTCGGGAGATGATGTTGACTGCTCAGAGTCGACATAAATCCTATGCTGATGTTCGTCGTCGACCTTTGGAATTCAAGGTGGGAGACCATGTTTTGCTAAAGGTGTCGCCGACAAGGGGAGTTTTCCGCTTCGGGAAGAAGGGAAAGTTGAGTCCAAGATTTATATGGCCCTCTTAGATTCTCGAGAAGGTTGGTGACTTGGCGTATCACTTGGCATTGCCTCCGGCTTTGAGTCACGTCCATAGCATTTTCCATGTTTCCCAGCTGAGGAAATATGTTCCGAATCCTAGTCATGTCATCGACTATGGTGATATAGATATCGCTGAGGATATTACCTTTTGAGTGTCCTTTGAAGATTTTAGAGCACCGTGAGAAGCGACTGAGGCATAAGACCATTCCATGGGTCAAGGTGCAGTGGTTGATAGCATGCGTGATAGGTACCCCTAGTTGTTTGTTTCATAAGTTTCGGGACGAAACTTATTTTTAGAGGGGGATAATATAATATCCGCATTTTTCCTTTCTCTGGTATTTTTTATTTTGGTGTATTTTTCATTTTTAGTGACTCGCTTGTAACCTTATGGATATTTCGAGAATATTTAATACTGGACTTTTTATCATCCGAGCGTGTTTCAGACTTGTTTTACCCAATTCCGTGTTTATTGTCGTTTCCGTCGCTTTATGGTTCGATTCTCCTAATCACTTGTTCGGAACCGCCGTTTTCCGGTTGCCATAAATCCGTCTTATGTTATTATGCATGTTGTGAGCTTTCATTTGGCGTTTCGATCGTGTATCGTGTATTTCGGATGTTTTGGGCCGGTTTGTAAGTTCCCAAAGTTATGTGGCAATTACTATCGTTGTCGTTCCGAACCTTTGGGTAGTCGGAATCATGTTTTCTTTTAAGTGCTTTAGTTTTGACTCGAACTCGTTGTTCGTGTGTCTTTTTTAGCCCGTTGTTTGCTGTCGGGTGTGCGTTGTTTTCATCCGGGGAAGAATTCACCATTTTTCATATTTGAGTGTTGTCTGTACTACTGTCTGCACTCGTTAACGCGCGCTAATGATTCGAGTACAGCTGTGGCATGAGGTTGTTTCTGCTCTCTGGACGAGCAGTTTAGCGCACGCTAAGTCTGTGGATTAGCGCACGCTATGGTTGGGGCTTAGCACACGCTAGGTGTGTGGCAACGTGCTAATGCGGTATTCCAGTTGAGGCAGAATGTTTCTGGACTCTGGATGATGAATAGGTAGCGCACGCTATAGCTCGATAGCGCGCGCTATCGGGGGACTGTTAGAGCACCCTATTTTCTGGTAGCGCACGCTAACGGGTCAAACCGCAGGTTCTGAACCAGTTTTGGCTGGTTAGCACGTGCTAACCATAATCCGTTAGCGCAAGCTAAACCGTCTGGTTATATATACCCGAGAGTTGACCCAGACACATCTTTTTTCCTCACTTCTCTTCCTCCTCCGCGGCTGGGGCGATCTAGGCGATTCTTGGGCAATTTCAGGGCAATTTGAAGTCTTGTAACTCCAAGCTATCATCTTTCTTGAGTTCTTGGTGTATGTTAACAACACCAACCCTTGTTCTTCATCTCCGATCCGAGGTAAACTCTTAGAACCCTATCTTTGGGTAAATTGGGGGTTTTCGAGCATTTGTCCGATTCATTCCGTATTGTTGATTAATCCATGATTTATGTGATTAATCTTAGTGGTATTCATGTTTTCCCTACGAGTTCATGGTAAATATCGTAGTATTTGTGAAATCGATTGGGTTCAATTGTGACCCACCCTCGTTGTTGTTTTTGCACGAATTTACATGAATCGTAGGTGGGTTTTCGGGTGTCTTCCATTGTCGTACTCCTTTAGAAATGGTTGTGATTGTATTCTTTGAATCGTTAGGTTCGGGATTGTTGGTTCCTAGCGATCGTGGTTGATTTTCCATTCCGTCCATTTCATTGTTAATTACTCAAGGCAAGTATTCTTGTGAAACTCTTATGCTTAACATGAAATGGTAATATATATGTGTGTGATTTGCTCACTTCGGGAAGGTCCGATGGAGCCTCGGAGGAATCTATGATTTCGCTGCTGATTCACGAGCTTGTTGGCTAGCCAGTCCGGGAGGGTCCATAGAGGCCTCGGATGGGACCAGTGGTTTCGCCCCGGTCCTACGCGATGCATGTGCGTGATTTATAACTATGGCCAGTCTGGGAGGGACCATAGAGGCCTCGGATGGGATCAGTGGTTCCGCCCTGATCCTAGGCAGTTTTCGACTGTGATATTTGGCTATTTGTTTTCCAGGAAAAGACATGTCTTGATTTGATTTTTGAAACGATTTGATGCATGTACTATGAAATGTGTAAGCGAATGGTTTGCCTTGATTACTTGTACTAGCGTGATTGCTAACCCCTTTGGGGACCCGTTTTGTGGAAATTCATATTATGAATTTCAGGATGCGTGCAGTCGGTCGTGTAACACCCCCAGATCAAACCGGGAATATTACACGCCGCAGACCCTCTCCGTGAGGATCCACCAGGCTAGACATCAAAACAACACATTACATTACATACTGACGAATCATAATAACGGACCAACAGACCGATTTGGTCTTTCGTCACAGACTTACAAATCAAAATACATAAACTCATCCAGACTCATACCCACGCAAGGGTAAAATACTTGCAACAACGAACAATAAGACAGCGGAAAAGACAATACAATGGACTCTGACTAACTGAACCCAAAACTGGCCTTCGTGTGATTAGTATCATTCGTCTTTCATCATCCCTCGTACCGATCCTGTGTCTTTCTCCCGAAAACCTGCATGTACGTGGACACAATACAGATATCCACCCCCCGATTACTCGGGGGTTAGCAAAACTCCACTGTTTCGCTAGTGCAAGTATAAAGTGCAAATACGAGCCATACACAACACATTCCGAGAATACAACGAAAGACTTCCCGAGGTATATTTAGTTAAAAAATAGTTCAAGTCTTGAAAGTAGAAACGAAGTAAGTAAGCACTTTGAAAACACTTCTAAATCTCGGGAGTTTTGAAAACATTTGAAATTGAAAAGTTCTTAATTCCTCGAAAGTCATTTAGGGTCACAGCCCCAAAGTTCTTTTTCCAAAATGCAAATCCGTTAACAAAACACGGGGTCCACGGCCCGATCATTTCGATCACAATTCATAGGGCCTACGACCCGATCATCCACTGCAATTCACTAACAAGGACAGATTACACATAACACATTATTCTTATGCCATTCTAGCCAAGCACCAAGACCTGATATATAATGTATCTCGACCCCGAGCGTAAAGCATTGTGATACTCCGGACATATCACAATTAATCAACAAAACATCAACATCAATATCACAGCAACCACACTTGGTAACCCGTGGCCGTACCCATTAGTATCGGCCCCCAGAGGCCCCGTCGGACCGTCCCCAGGTGGGAAACCACTTCCGCGGCCGTACCCATTAGTATCGGCCCCCAGAGGTCCCGTCGAACCGTGTCCAGGTGGAAGAACATCAACACACGCACCCAAGTCCACTTCCGTGGCCGTACCCATTAGTATCGGCCCCCAGAGGCCACATGCCATCCCTAGGTGGAAGAGTAACAACTCACAGATTACAAAACCAGCAACTCTCAAAGGTCAAACACACAAAATATATATAGTCGAGGTACCTTGCTAGAATGGCCAAATTATCCAACACGTGCTCACGACCCAGAACTATATCAATTCACAAGGGAGCACAAGATCTCAACAGCACCGAACGACACAACCAATATCACCAAAAACTCACATATTCATCCATAACCACGGGACTCCAAGCACATAATTTGACAAGAGAATTACACATTACATTTACCGACGCCATAATCATACATAATGACATCACACGAAAGTAAGGTGATCCTATACTCGAAACTAGCACACATAATCAACTAAGCATATTAATTCCCGACCCACACGGGTCACCTTTACGAAAACCATGATGGTAAATATACCGATTCTTTTGAAAAATGGTTATAAATATTTATTTAGCACATATCGACACTTAGCAACCATTATATCCACAAAACACGTAATGTATGGGCAAGATACTTGCCTCGATAATCGATACCGGACACTCCTACAATCACGGCTCAGTCGGGACACCTCGAACACCTACGATTCCCCGGCGAAGGAAAAGAATACACCCACGATCGAGAAGCTTGAAGAAAACGACGAACGGAAGGGTTCCGACTCGAGTTCTTCACAAGAATTCGACCCTAAAAACATATAATCAATAAATCATCGATCATACGGGGAAGAATAATCGTAGAACGCCCAAAAACCCCTCTATGACATTCTACCGGACACCTTCAAGGCGTCGATCAAGAACTCGACCAAATCAACGAATCGATACGATCCAACCATGGAATAATAAAGGAAATGATATAATATATCTAAATAATCATCAATCCATAATAACCCTAAGTTAAATCGGATTAATCGGACGAAAACAACCAAAATACCCAATTTCCCCAAAACTAGATTTCTAGGAAATCTGACCTGATTCGGTAGATCGGAGGATGTTATAGGATGGATGATTGATGATATGAATCTCAAAACTTCATGGATTAATTGTATAACAACATTGCTCCAGGATTCCCACGCCTCCATCCGCGGAAGAGAAGAAAGAGAGTGAGAGAATGGGTGAAAAAAAACGTCCGCAGGCCTTAAATAGGCTGACTGCCGGCCGGGTTACGTACGTAACCGGCCATGGCCGAACTCACTGCCTGGAAATGCCGGAAACGTTACGTACGTTACCGGCCAGGGCCTTACGTACGTAACCGGCCTTACGTACGTAACTGCCGAGCACTACCGTACGTTACTCGGCGGTGCTTTGGCCCCAAGATGCCGGCCATGACTCGGCGGGACCAACTCCGACGGCCCGAACGACCCCGAAACCCGAACAGTACGAATCGAAGATCATTACGAAGTACTCGCAAAGACGAATCCGAGCACTAAGAGAACACACGATTCCGACCACCCGAAGGCTCGGAATTCGACAACGGAAGTAATTACCCAAAACTTTGGGAAATTACGAAAATGGCCCAAAACGTCCGAAAATCACGATACGCGATCGAAACACCAAACCAAAGCTCGCAACATGAATAATAACATTAAATGAACTTACGAGAAACTCGAAACAACAGTTTCGGACGAGATTCGCAAGAATCGAACTCAAGTGCGGAAAAGTCGCTAAAAAGCTCGGAACTCAATAAAACGATACCGAAACGAACTCGGATGACAAAAAGTGTAGAATTAATCATTCTCGAAATGACGAAAAGGTCAGGAGCGAGTCGTCAAAACGGACTTCCGCCGAAAAAAAAAGAAATTACCGGAAATCGAAATTACGGGTATTACATTCTACCCTCCTTAAAAGAAGTTTCGTCCCGAAACTTAAAACAAGTAGGGAGAAGCAATATCCACTGTCAGGAGGACTCGACGAGATACACAAAAACCGAAAACTCGCCCCCGACGGCGAAACGCTGGAAGAAACGCAAAAGGGACATACGGCGTGAAAACACGCTCCACGACGACCAACACGACGCCACCGGTAGGGACATAATAAAATCAACAAGTGACAAGCGTCATCAAATGGATAATACAATCAAGTCAATTATCCGAACAATCACAAAACACAACGGACGAAAATCAATACGATTGACCATCCCAACGGTACATCAATCAAAACGCGAGCCAATCGCTGAACAAATACGGAATTCCACCGCCCAAGGGTTGGAAGATCGAAAACGAGACTAATTTTCCGAACTTGGAAAGGTCACAACGATATATAGATCAATTTGGGACAATATCAGAACTCGCTCGAATGACAAAGGTGAGAAACAACACCAGGTCAGAAGCATCAACGAACACAGTCGAGTCGTTACGGTTGAACGAAACAGAAGAGAAAGAAAGAAAAATGTGGGTATTACATCATATCACCTTTAAAAGAGGTTTCGTCCCGAAACCTAAACAACGAGAACGAAGTGCTGGAATAGCAACCTTCCCGACTATACCCTCTTGGTCCACATCCGATCTTCATGGCCATTAGTATCGTGGTCACGACTGTGTCCTCTGCCCATCGGCATACTAAGCGGATCCCCACTCAATACGATTGCACAACTTCGCAAGATATTACACTAAAGTACCAACTCAGCACGACATATCACATAAGGTAACCAATAACAACTCGAAAAGAAAATCTACGAGGTATCCTTTTAAAGGAAATCTTTTGAAAATCCTTGGATTTGTATGCTATTTAAAATAAACTTTGAAAGTACTTTTGGTACCTCGGGTTGTTTCATCAAAACTTGTAAACAACGTACTTTAACCGTCTCATTTGAAATCATTTGAAGTCATCATGCCTCTACGTATCATCATCACCGTTAACAACTAACAAGTTAACCATGCAAGATCATCAAATCATTCTTACATACTCTAACATTTCCCAATCCAAGTTTGAACTTTACATCGAGTGAGATTTTTCATCTTTCACTATATATTTTTGAAAATAAAACTCGCATTGGTTTTTGAAATAAAATATTTTTATGGTGTGAAAGATTTTTGAAAATCATTCACTCGAATTATTTGAAAATACAACAATACGTTAAAAATCATTTTCGAAAATTCTCCCAACACTTCACAAACATCAACGACGGTAATATTTTACAAAATGTCTACATGTACTTTAAAACAACTCTTTCAAATACCATCGAGGTTTTATTTGAGAATCCAAGGCCGGCTTGCCAATTCCAAATAATTTTCAAAGTATACACGGAGCCGCCGATTAATCGAACCGTCAAAACTTTGTGAAGTTTCCAGGAAAGTGTTTTTGAACACACATAGCAGACATAATTTATCAATTCATCAAACACAATCAAATATCACCTAGCAATGCGAAAAGTCTTAACACACATTCACGCACAACAGTTGCTATCACTAGACACCACGTAGAGAATACAACTACAGGTGATTGGCCGTAAAAATTAGACCTAACAGCTATAATGCGGTTCCATAGTCTCTGCCCAGGTTGATTAGCGCGCGTTACAACAAAGATTAACGTACGCTAAACACGCCACGTTAGCGCGCGTTAGGCTCGTATTAAGCCTGTGCTAACTGCTCCAATCACCAACACGATTGCAAACATATATGAGATAATACTAGACTCGAAGGTTACAAATAAGCAACAACATACGAGTCTAAATGTCATCGATTCACATAATTATAACATCTCACAAGCAACCATCAAAAGAAAATCATCCTACAAAAACGAAAATTTTACTTCTCAATAAAGAGGACTATCTCAACACATACATACCGATGGACTCAACATTCACGTTACTATTTTAATCATAAAACTGGCACCACTGCTCAACAACGAGAGCATCATCAATACGCATCTTCTGACCAACATTCATGAAACCGAAAAGTTACAAACGAGAGTCACGTCTTGAGTATATTTTGAAGACCTTATTTGAGTTAAAAACTCGGGTTTTGAAAACTTATAGTATGAGATGAAAATGAAATATCGGTAGTTGAAGTCTCAAAAATTTTGACCTTGAGGTCAACATACAAAAATCGAAAATTTTCCTCCCTTGGAGAACATTTTAAAAATTTACGTGGCTCCCCGGAAGCCTTCGAAACTAAAAATTCCGAGGTTGTTACTCTTGCAAGAGAAACAGTTCATACAAGGATATATTTAGCAAGATCATTCTTCATTCTAGCACAAAACGGGAATCAACAAATATATGTCACTTACTCACGATGCACCTTCAAATACTACTACACAACACAAAATCACAGAGGCTCGAATAGCTCGTGGTACAATCATGTAGTAGGGAGACTTACATCCACAAATCGCACGAAGACGATGGCTGCACCGTGATACTAATCACGGGCGACATCCCAGACGACGCGTTGCGACACGACTCAGTCAGACAAAATCTGACAATACAAGACTCCACAACACATAACTCGACCCGACAGCCTAGGTTTCCTCAACCTAAGCTCCGATACCATAAATGTAACACCCCCAGATCAAACCGGGAATATTACACGCCGCAGACCCTCTCCGTGAGGATCCACCAGTACATCAAAACAACACATTACATTACATACCGACGAATCATAATAACGGACCAACAGACCGATTTGGTCTTTCGTCACAGACTTACAAATCAAAATACATAAACTCATCCAGACTCATACCCACGCAAGGGTAAAATACTTGCAACAACGAACAATAAGACAGCGGAAAAGACAATACAATGGACTCTGACTAACTGAACCCAAAACTGGCCTTCGTGTGATTAGTATCATTCGTCTTTCATCATCCCTCGTACCGATCCTGTGTCTTGCTCCCGAAAACCTGCATGTACGTGGACACAATACAGATATCCACCCCCCGATTACTCGGGGGTTAGCAAAACTCCACTGTTTCTCTAGTGCAAGTATAAAGTGCAAATACGAGCCATACACAACACATTCCGAGAATACAACAAAAGACTTCCCGAGGTATATTTAGTTAAAAAATAGTTCAAGTCTTGAAAGTAGAAACGAAGTAAGTAAGCACTTTGAAAACACTTCCAAATCTCGGGAGTTTTGGAAACATTTGAAATTGAAAAGTTCTTAATTCCTCGAAAGTCATTTAGGGTCACAGCCCCAAAGTTCTTTTTCCAAAATGCAAATCCGTTAACAAAACACGGGGTCCACGGCCCGATCATTTCGATCACAATTCATAGGGCCTACGACCCGATCATCCACTGCAATTCACTAACAAGGACACATTACACATAACACATTATTCTTATGCCATTCTAGCCAAGCACCAAGACCTGATATATAATGTATCTCGACCCCGAGCGCAAAGCATTGTGATACTCCGGACATATCACAATTAATCAACAAAACATCAACATCAATATCACAGCAACCACACTTGGTAACCCGTGGTCGTACCCATTAATATCGGCCCCCAGAGGCCCCGTCGGACCGTCCCCAGGTGGGAAACCACTTCCGCGGCCGTACCCATTAGTATCGGCCCCCAGACGTCCCGTCGAACCGTCCCCAGGTGGAAGAACATCAACACACGCACCCAAGTCCACTTCCGTGGCCGTACCCATTAGTATCGGCCCCCAGAGGCCACATGCCATCCCTAGGTGGAAGAGTAACAACTCACAGATTACAAAACCAACAACTCTCAAAGGTCAAACACACAAAATATATATAGTCGAGGTACCTTGCTAGAATGGCCAAATTATGCAACACGTGCTCACGACCCAGAACTATATCAATTCACAAGGGAGCACAAGATCTCAACAGCACCGAATGACACAACTAATATCACCAAAAACTCACATATTCATCCATAACCACGGGACTCCAAGCACATAATTTGACAAGAGAATTACATATTACATTTACCGACGCCATAATCATACATAATGACATCACACGAAAGTAAGGTGATCCTATACTCGAAACTAGCACACATAATCAACTAAGCATATTAATTCCCGACCCACACGGGTCACCTTTACGAAAACCATGATGGTAAATATGCCGATTCTTTTGACAAATGGTTATAAAAATTTATTTAGCACATATCGACACTTAGCAACCATTATATCCACAAAACACGTAATGTATGGGCAAGATACTTGCCTCGATAATCGATACCGGACACTCCTACAATCACGGCTCAGTCGGGACACCTCGAACACCTACGATTCCCCGGCGAAGGAAAAGAATACACCTACGATCGAGAAGCTTGAATAAAACGACGAACGGAAGGGTTCCGACTCGAGTTCTTCACAAGAATTCGACCCTAACAACATATAATCAATAAATCATCGATCATACGGGGAAGAATAATCGTAGAACGCCCGAAAACCCCTCTATGACATTCTACCGGACACCTTCAAGGCGTCGATCAAGAACTCGACCAAATCAACGAATCGATACGATCCAACCATGGAATAATAAAGGAAATGATATAATATATCTAAATAATCATCAATCCATCATAACCCTAAGTTAAATCGGATTAATCGGACGAAAACAACCAAAATACCCAAATTCCCCAAAACTAGATTTCTAGGAAATCTGACCTGATTCGGTAGATCGGAGGATGTTATAGGAGGGATGATTGATGATATGAACCTCAAAACTTCATGGATTAATTGTATAACAACATTGCTCCAGGATTCTCACGCCTCCATCCGCGGAAGAGAAGAAAGAGAGTGAGAGAATGGGTGAAAAAAAACGTCCGCAGGCCTTAAATGGCCGTCACGGCCGTGTTACGACGTGAATCGGCCATGGCTTACGTGCGAATCGCCATGGCCGAACTCACCGCCTGAAATGCCGAAAACATTACGTGCGTTACGCCATGGCCTTACGTGACGTAATCGCCTTACGTGCGTAACGGCCGAGCACTACCGTGCGTTACTCGGCCGAGTGGGCCCGCCTCAAAGATGCCCGGCCATGACTCAGGACCAACTCCGACGGCCCGAACGACCACGAAACCCGAACCTGAGTACGAATCGAAGATACGGTTACGAAGTACTCGCAAAGACGAATCCGAGCACTAAGAGAACACACGATTCCGACCACCCGAAGGCTCGGAATTCGACAACGGAAGTAATTACCCAAAACTTTGGGAAATTACGAAAATGGCCCAAAACGTCTGAAAATCACGATACGCGATCGAAACACCAAACCAAAGCTCGCAACATGAATAATAACATTAAATGAACTTACGAGAAACTCGAAACAACAGTTTCGGGCGAGATTTGCAAGAATCGAACTCAAGTGCGGAAAAGTCGCTAAAAAGCTCGGAACTCAATAAAACGATACCGAAACGAACTCGGATGACAAAAAGTGCAGAATTAATCATTCTCGAAATGACGAAACGGTCAGGAGAGAGTCGTCAAAACGGACTTTCGCCGAAAAAAAATAAATTACCGGAAATCGAAATTACGGGTATTACAGGTCGAGCTAGCACTATAGAAGTACGAGGATGCTGGCCAGGGTTGTTGACGTGTGCAATTCGGTCCCTTTATTTCAGTTGTCCATTTTAAACGTTTGTTTTCAAATTTGTAAACTGATAGACCGTACTCGCGAGTACTTAGGCATTTTGATTTGGAATATGGGTTGTATTACTTAATGCTATTTATGATTGTCGGTGATGTCTGGTTTACCGGTTGTACCGGGCGTTGTATTTAATTATTGTCTTGGTGATGTGCGTTTTCTTTATAACCGAGATGGTTAGATGAGTGGTATTTCTTATTTAGCCTGATGGGTCCCGTGTAGGGGTCCACGGCGCTGTAATATACCCTGAATATCTTGGGGGTGTTACAAGAACAATATGTAAGTTTATCTTTATATTTGTTCATTTTCTTGTATTACGAATATGTCAGTAAATTATAAATTATGTAGCTTGTTCACTATTTGTATTATGAATGTTTGAAATGGGACCGATACCATAATCTCGTTGAGGTATTGCATTCGCCAAACCCACCCGGAAGATGAATTTTTGTTGAAATATTCTATTCCATACATATTATGTTTTGATGATAAATTATTTACAACAACAAAAAACAAACAAACAAAACAACAAAGAGTAGAAGTCATACAATCTGGACTGCAAAGCTAGCGCACGCTAGAGATGAAGGTTAGCGCACGCTAAAGAAAGCTACCTGCAGATCAGGCATGAGTACAAAGTTACCTTAAGACAAAGCTACCTGATGGAATAACGCACGCTACATGATGAAGATAACGCATGCTATCGAAGGAATATGACCGTTGTGAATACTTTCAATAAGGAATGACCTATGCACTAACATAAGATATAGCGCACGCTATGAATATTTAGCGCATGTTAAAGATCATTTGAATTCAATTATATGAACGTTGAAAGATTCGGTGGAAAGTCAAGCTTCAAGAAGTCAAAAGCAGGCAATGGATATGTGTTTAACACACGCTACAATGCATGATTAACGTACGTAATGGATAAGCTAACGCATGCTACAGGATGGGCAGTAAGCTACTTGACTCATCAGATCAACAGGTAGCGCACGCTACACATACGCTACTGAGGATAACGCACGCTACGCAAGAAGGCTAGCGCACGCTAATTAGTCAAAGAGGCTAACTGCTGTTGGAGGAAAATGGCTATAAATACCAAACCATTTGATATCAAACAACACAACAACCTTGAGAAAATCATCTATACTTGTGATATCATTTTATACATTCTTGTTGTTGTATTTGAGCTTATATTGATAAGTGTTTGAGAGTGAATACACGAAAACATAAATGAGAGGAAAAAGAAAGGATTCGATTCGGTGTTATTAGGATCAAGGATCCAGCATTGTTAGAGTCGCAATCTATATCCGAGTGAGGTTTATCTAGTACCCATAGAAAGCTAGATAGGTTGATTCCTTGTCCGATAGAAAAGGAAAACGGTTTAACTTGGACCGACAAAAAGACAAGTGAGTTGCCGTTAATATCGAACCGATAGAAGATGAGAATTGTAATGGTAATCCCTTGACCGATAGAAGAGAGGTGCAAAAGTTGATCTTTAGCCTATTAAAAAAGATACTGAAGAGAGTACGTAGGCACGTTTGGCCGTACCTCAATAAATCTTTTGTCGATTTATTTTCGCACCTTTAAATACGCTTCCGCACAATAGCGTGTATACAGAATATTGGATGAACAATTGGTATCGGAGCGGTACTCCTAGAAGCGGCTTAACATCCAAGGAGAAGACGATCCAAATGGCGTTTCAACTTGCCCCGGTCGAAGGTCTTGCTCTAAATCGACCACCATTCTTTGATGGATTTAACTCCATGACATGGAAGAAGAAGATATCGATATTCATTCGAGCCTACGACATCGAGCTATGCAAAGTCATATACCTTGGTCCTAAATTCCAATCAAATCCGATGGTACGCTTAAATCTTTTGAAGAATATGATGATTCCGAATGGAAAAACAACTCTTATAATTGCAAAGCTACGCAATTATTATATTATGCATTAAATCCAGAAGAACATAACTGGATATCTTCGTGTGATAGTGCTAAAGAAATATGGAAGATGCTAGAAGTCACACATGAAGGAACATCTCAAGTCAAATAGACGGAAATAAATATGCTCCTACACGAATACGAGCTATTCCAAATGAAAGATGAAGAATCCATAACAATCATGCTCGATCAATTTTCGATCTTTATGAATGGATTGGCTTGTTACGGGAAACCTCTTTCGAGTAGTGAAAAAGTAAAGAAGATCCTACGATCACTATCTCGAGAATGGGACGGCACGGTGACGGCGATAATGGAATCGAAAGATCTCAATAATCTTGATTTTAGCGCCCTCGTTGTTTCGCTAATTAATTACGAGATTGTCCTAAACTCTCGGAACGCAAAGCCGAAACCGAAAGAAAAATCGATAGCTTTAAAAGCTAAGATGTCAAGAAAAGAAGTAAACCCGATAGATGAAAATGACGAAGAATCGGCATATTATGCCAATAATATTAATAAGTTTCAAAATTTATTAAACCTAAGAAAGAAAGACATCGGGACGGGCGAATCTAAGAAATTTGACAACAAATGTCGATTATGTGGTAAACTAGGCCACTTTGCAAAAAATTGTCGGAACGCAAATCATAAGAAGGAAATACTTGTTGCAACATGGAGCGATGAAGATGATGATTTCAATCAAAATAATCTCGCTCTCATGGCACGAAGTTCATTCGACGAAAGCGACGTCGAAAGCCACGAAAGTAATTCTTATGATGAATTATTTGAAGCATTCGAATTATTGCATACCGATTTTCAAATTTTGGGAGACGAAATCTCCAAGCTTGAAATGGGGAAAATTGTCGAGACCGATCATTCAAAATGCCTTGATATTGAAAATAACTTAAAGAATGATCTTTTGAAAACTCAAGACGAACTCAAGGTTTTAACAAAGAAATTTTGTGTGGAAACGAAAAATTTGAACAAATGTTATCGGTTCAAAAATTCACATTGAATAAACAGGGGTTAGGATTCAAATCGAATTTCAAAAATGAATCCTTAAATTTGAAAATACCCCGTTGCGACAAATGTTTAAAAATTGGGCATCATATTTCAAATTGTAAAAGCCCACCTCGGATGATTAAAATTAAAAAGATTTGGATTCCTAAAGGAACCACTATTCCGAACATCGTCCATATTAATGAAAAACGACTGACTTTCGATTGTATCCCCAGAAGCAAAAATTAATTTTCATCAATTGGTATTTAACTCAGGAGGTGTTTATATTTTTTTACGGGAGATTTTTTTCAGGGGGAGTTTATCCTTTTATACATTTTATGCATATTTTATCATAACATATTTTATCATATATTGGTATTCTTTATACACTTTTTGCTGATAACAAAAATGGGGAGAAAATGGAATAAAAGAAGAATGGTATAAGGGGAGAAAAATAAAAGAAAAGAAGGAGTTGAAAAATGAGAGGTAGTTGAAAAGGAGAGAAAGAAAAGATGGGAGAAGAAACTAACGAAACGGACAAAGTCGAAAACTTTGATCTGTAGAATATATATATATATATATATATATATATATATATATATTGCAGGTTTTATCCCATTCAAGGTGTTGTTTTGTAATCATCAAAAAGGGGGATATTGTTGGAATATTCTATTCCATAGATCTTATGTTTTGATGATAAATTGTTTACAACAATGAAAACAAACAAACAAAACAACAAACAGTAGAAGTCATGCAATGTGGACCGCAAAGCTTGGGCACGCTAGAGAGGAAGGTTAGCGCACGCTAACTAAAGCTACCTGCAGATCAGACGGAAGTACAAAGTTACCTGAAGACAAAGCTGCCTGATGGAATAGCGCACGCTACATGATGAAGATAGCACACGCTATCGAAGGAATATGACCGTTGTGAAGACTTTCAACAAGGAATGAGGCATGCACTGACATAAGACATAGCGCACGCTATGAATGATATTTAGCGCATACTAAAGATAATTTGAATTCAATCATATGAACGTTGGAAGATTCGGTGGAAAGTCAAGATTCGAGAAGTCAAAAGCAGGCAACAGATATATGTTTAACGCACGCTACAATGCATCATTAATGTACGCTAGTATGTGTACTTAATGTACGTAATTGATAAGCTAACGCACGCTAAAGGATGGGAAGTAAGGTACTAAACTCATTAGATCAACAGGTGGCGCACGCTACACGTACGCTACTGAGGATAACGCACGCTACGCAGGAAGGCTAGCGCACGCTAATTAGTCAATAGAGGCTAACGGCTAGTTGGAGGAAAATGTCTATAAATACCAAACCATTTGGTATCAAACAACACAACAACCTTGAGCAAATCATCTATACTTGTGATATCATTGTATATATTCTTGTTGTTGTATTTGAGCTTATATGATAAGTGTTTGAGTGTGAATACACGAAAACATACACGAGAGAAAAAAGAAAGGATAAGATTTGATTCGGTGTTATTAGGATCAAGGATCCGGCATTGTTAGAGTTGCAATCTATATCCGAGTGAGGTTTGTCTAGTACCCATAGAAATCTAGATAGGTTGATTCCTTGTCCGATAGAAAATGAAAACGGTTTAACTTGGACCAACAAAAAGACAAGTGCGTTGCGGTTAATCTCGGACCGATAGAAGACGAGAATTGTAACGGTAATCCCTCGACCGATAGAAGAGAGGTGCATAGATTGATCTTTAGCCTATAAAAAAAGATAATGAAGAGAGTACGTAGGCACGTTTGGCCGAATAGCAATATTGCTTCAACAATTTTACCCGAACTTGTGGGCTCATGCGACTGGCAGAGTTAGACAAGCTGGAAGGGTAAGGGGAATTTCAAAGGGGCTAATCATAAATGAAGTCATCGACCAACCCACAAGTTATCGTCTTGTTGAGTCACGAGCATCATTACGACCTATCGAGATTGATCGGATTTTGGAGGCTACCATAGAGGCGCTAAAATTGGATAACGAGGAGATTAAGAAGGATAGAGATGAGATGAAGAAGAATAGGGAGAAGATGTAAAGGGATAGAGAGGAGATAGAGTCCAAATTTTTAAAGATGAGTAAACTCATATTGAGATTACTCAAAAGAAAGAAGAAGGTAGCACTACTAGAAAAGTGGCCTTTAACAGCGCCATTTTAACAGCGGTTGTTCAAAAACCACTGTTAAAATGATGCGGTGGCATACCTGTAAATATTGTGTAATAAATTAACAGCGGTTCTTTAAAAAACCGCTGTTAAACTGCACATTTAACAGCGGTTATAAAAAACCGCTGTTAAAATATCAGTTAACAGGGATTATTAAATAACCGTTGTTAAAAGAAAAACACTTAACAACGGTTGTTACAAACAACCGCTGTTAAAGTGCACATTTAACAGCGGTTATAAAAAACCGCTTTTAAAAGATCAGTTAACAGCGGTTATTAAATAACCGCTGTTAGTAGAAAAACACTTAAGCTGCACATTTAACAGCGGTTATTTGTAGAACCGCTGTTAAGTGTGTGTTTTTTTCTTTTTTTTTCTTTTTTTTCTTTTAACAACGGTTTTTGTACAATTTAATAATTTATATAATATATATAAATTATAATTTTTCATATATAATTTAATATGTATGTATTATAATTTTCAATATATAATGCAATATATAATGTTTAACATTGATATATAATTAAATATATCAATATTCAATGTAGGAGATTGCTGTTTAATTTTCATGATTAAATTTATTATATAATTATATGTATACATTTGATGTAGTGGACGAGATTGCTATTTGATAATTAGAGCGGGGGCGTTTTTGAAATATTTGAAAAATATTATTGTGATTTTTGGGATGAACTCAGCCTTTTCTTATCGGAATCGGCTCACTGAGCAAGAGTCACAGCTATGCAGTGAGGTACGGCATTTTTTTGCCAAAAAATGATGTTTAGGCCCTCAATTTTGCGTTTTTTTGTTTTTTCGGGACCTAATTACAAATTTTTAAAAGTTTGTGTGCTTGTTATTTAATTGTGTATTGTTAATCCTAACTTTCTTAGGGTATATATATGTTTGTAAGACTATATTTCAATATTATTGAATGAGTAAGAATTTTCTCTAACAGTGGTTGTCTAAAACAACCGTTGTTAATTGTATATATAAAAAAAACGTCTAATATCGGTTGTTTAAAACAACCACTGTTAATGTAATAGAAAAAAAAAGATTTAACAGTGGCTGTTTAAAACAACCGTTGTTAATGTAATATAAAAAAAATGTTTAACATCGGTTGTTTAAAACAACCGCTGTTAATGTAATATTTAATATATAATGTAATATATAATTTTAAATATTGATTTATAATAATATATATTCGTATTCAATATATATTATAAATTTTAATGTACATTATAAAATTTAAATTTTCAGCATGGTTATATACAATATACATTATAAATATGTAATATAAATTTTATTAAATTATATTATTATTCAATAATAATATATTATCTTAATTAATAATATAAATCATAAAAGTTTAATAATCAGTTTCATTAAATTTTTATATAATATACATTATAACTTTAATATATATATATATAATATAATTATGAAAATATCAATAAACATTTATATACAAATAAATGATTAATTGTACACTTATATAAAATAAATCAACAAAAGTACAAAAAATGACTTTGGCTCACTGCTTTGATACCAACTCCACAAAAGTGGAGGTCAGAGGTTCGAATCCCATGTGCAGCAAAAATGCACATTTATATACATAAATGTGCGGGTCGTGAGCGAGCGGGCGGGCAGGCAAGGCAGGCGGGGATCTGGGCACGGTAGTTTAATTAATTTTTTTTATTTCAATAATTTTAACAGCGGTTGTAAAAGAACCGCTGTTAAAAAATAATATCTAAAAAAAATATTTTTTTGAAAATAGAATTATTTAACAGCGGTTTTTACTAATAACCGCTATTAAATTTAACATGAGTTATTAGTAAAAACCGCTGTTAAATTTAACATCATCACCTTTAACAGCGGTTCCAGAACTGCTGTTAATATGGCTCCAGAACCGCTGTTAAAGCCCTGTTTTTTAGTAGTGTAGATACCTCATCATTATAATATCCATACTTTTATTTCCCGGTTTATTTGTTATTGTTCGTTTGTGGTTGTTTACCTCGGACCGTTCCGGTTTATTGGATATTATTTCTTCGTTGCTTATATTTTTCTCGGACCGTTGGATCGGCTTGTCGTGTTGTGGTCTTACCGTTCTTTTCAGTTTTGGTAGCGTCGTCATGCGGCACGAAGCTGTCTGGCATGACCTGTGCAAAACGGCGCAAGACCCGCGGCATTCTGTGTTGTGTCTGTGCGCCGTGTCGCACAGGGATGCTCACTATCTCGCGAAATGGCGCAAGACCCGCGGCATTCTGCGCCGTGTATGTGCGTCGTGTCGCACAGGGGTGCTCGCTGCCTCGTGAAACGGTGCAAGACCAGCGGCATTCTGCGCCGTGTCTGTGCGCCGGGTCGCACAGGTGCACTCGTTGACTTGCAATACGGTGGTAAACACGACGCTGGATGGGCCGTTTGTTGCGCCGTTTTTCGTCCGAGTATAAATAGGACAGACACGGGTTTTAAACCCATTTTCTCTCCTGCTCTCGGCTCTTGACTCCTTCTTGGCAATTTTGGGCAATTTCATTCGGATATTTCATTCTATCATCATATAACTCGGAATTGGAGATTATAGCTCGAATCAATCATCTTCCTTCCACCATTCCATCGTTGAATTGAGGTATTTTAACATTATACCTAACTTTCGGGTTCTTATAATTCGTTTTCCTTTCGTTTTTGCTTCGATCGATGATGGATTATAGTTGGGTAATTGTGGTTTTATGTTTTCCTAGAACTTTAGTGGATTAATTCCATGTTTTTCCCTTCGTTGATCGAATTTGGCCCTTATGCCTTCATAGTGTTCGGTGTATTGTTCGTAAGGGTAGAACGTCGTATGATTCGTGATTTTTCAGCAGGATTGTAGTTGATTGGGTCTCTATTGTTGTTAGGATCGGGAATTGGAGTTGTTTCGGATCGAAGCCTTTTTCGTTCGTCGTCCGCTTCGTATTTTAGGAACCAAGGCAAGTACTTTATTGCTTTATATTATGACATGCATTTCCGTTGGAGTATTGTAAGGATGTTCTAGGGGTACTCTCACTTGGGGTTGCTCGACGGGGCACACAGGGACTTGGCCGTGTGGTCTTGCGCGAGGGCTACCTTCGAGGGGGTATTCTCACCTGGGGATTGTCTCGACGGGGCCCACATGGACTTGGCCGAGTGGTCTTGCACGAGAATTACCTTGAGTGATGTTGTTTATTGATGAATGGTGATGGATATTCCGGAATATCATGAGTATGTAATGATCTTGAGAGGGTTGGGTACAAAGATGATTCGTTCATTATGGCAACTCAAGCTCAACAAGTGTTCTATGTTACTGATCCAGTTGATAAGAAGTGGTCAATTGTTGTGTTGTCAAACAAACTCAATAATAGTTATCATGTCACTGATGGTGTAGACGAAGAAGTCGATAATATAGATGATCCCTTTTCTGGAGTGAATTTTTCCACGATCATGAATGGCGATGATGAATATGAATGTTTTTATTCTAGAAATGACCATGATGAGGGAGAATATGTTAATCCAGAATTTCAAAATGTGCATGGGCATAAAAGATCAAAACCTATTAAGAAGCGTAAAAGAAAAAATAAATCCAAGAAATGTATGTTTGCTTTGTTATCATAACATAACTGCCGTTGTGTTTTTTTTTTGGTATAAACTTGCATATATCTTGTATGATGAACTTGTAACATGAAATATCTTAATATTTATATTAAATGGTGTTACTGATCATGTTTTGTGTTTTTTTGTTTAGGATCATGACTGGTGGATCGCACGACACAACCGGCACTAGTGGCACCAATGGAACTAGTAGTGCCACGGATAAAAGTGCGAAGCGAGGTATAGTAAATATGTTGAAGGTCAAGAAAGCTAGAACTAAAGACATAGTGCAAAAGGTAGCAAAAACTAATAGAATGATTAACAGTACTTATATATATATATATTTATATATTTATTTATATTAAGCACTACCAGTTTTTTAAATACCATGTATCATTTATATTATATATTTTTAGGTGAATTGGAATGAGATGGGACAATCGATTGGAAAAGAGTCTATGACTCTAGCACATTTTATCGGCTCTTATGTATAAAGGCATGTCCCAATCATATGTGATAATAGGCGTAGCAAGGATTTGCTCAATGTGAAACAAGCTTTGTGGGATGAAATCAAGGTATCATATTTCCTTACTAATTTTACATTAACAGATCTATTTATGTGTGATTATTTTTATATTCTTCTTTATTAAAAAATTCTTTATTAAAAAATAGTTCCAGGGCAGAAACCACATTTTGGATAAACATCTGCACCTGTACAGACACTTTCCAGTATGGTCCCAGTGCATTGTCTCTTTCTTTGGGGTCAGATCTGATTTATTGAATCTTTTTGTAAAACAAATATGTAGGAAACCTTCAATGGGGTTGAAGAAGAACATAGGAAAAAAATAATTTCTCGTGCCGAGAACCTTCATCGACAATTTAGAACTAGATTGAGGACTCTTGCTAGAGATGAAAATGGTAACTACTCTACATTGCCACCTCCTCTGTATGCACACTTTTCGACTGTGACCCCTTGCTGGAAGGAGTTTGTGCAGAAGTCGATGAAAGTAGATTTTCTAGTAAGCTTATTCCTTAACTAGTGAGGTGTTATATTTAAAAGCAATTTACTTCATTGGATATTGTATTTGATAGTTGAAATTCAAATATAGGAAAAAAGTAATAAGAATAAAGAGCGAGCAAAAGCAATGGAGGCTCGATACAGGAAAGCATGTGTTGGCTATGCGCGCCTTAGAGAGATAATTGTAAGTGAGTTGTATGTTGCACAGTGGGTGTATTTCTTTGCCTTTTTCTTTCTAATAAGAAACCGTTTAAAGGTAGTAAGTGATTCTGAACTTTATGATTCATTGAATCATTGTATCAACATATGCAAAATGGTATGCTCAAGTAATTTTGTAAAATCTTGTGCATGGTTTGTGTTTTTTTTCAGGCTGCAAGTTTTGGGTGGTTTATAGTAAAGTTTATATGAATATAATTAGGAAAATTGATTTCTGTACAGATTAATGAAAAAATTAAAAAAGGTGAACAAAACCCTGTTGTGACTCGACTAGATGCGTGGGAGTATGCTAGACGTAATGCAGAGGGTGTAGTCGACGATCCTGGTGCAATTCAACTCCTCGAGGACGTGGTAACAATTAATCTTTCCATTTCACTAATTTATCTATGACTTGCAGTGCACTGATACTCGTTAACATTATGTTTGAAATTGTATCATTTGTTAGGTTGCCATTTCAGATCAGTTCCCAGAACATGAGCTTACTAATATTGGAACAGATGATTTGCTTGCTCGTTTAATACCATTAGAGTATTCCGGACGATTGAGAGCTGTCGGATGGGGTGTAACTAAGACCACATTGCAGACAATATCGTCTGTCAGTGAGCTATCACAGTTGAAAAATGATATTTCCTATCTGAAAAATGAAATTAAGGAGCTGAAAAGCAAGGGCTGTAAAACACAGGGGGTGCATTCTGGAGGTTCTAGCCATATGGATAATTTTGACATCGATAATTTTGACATGGATAATCATGTTGATAAAGGTTATGTGTAATATCCGACGGAAATTCTTACTTACTGTTGTACTATTCGGATAATTCAATACTGTTGTAGTCTTGTTGCATTTTTGAAATGAATATTGATGTTAGAATATATCATGATAGACTTAATAAGAAATGATCACTCGTACTATGTTTGAATTTTCAGCGTTGTATAGATAAGTACATATTGAACTATTAAAATCTGAGCCTAACGTACGTTAATCATTAGGCATAGCGTACGCTATTTTGAGGCCTTTACGTACGTAAAGGGGTACCTGTTACGTACGTAACCAGTGCAATCGTACCCGATCTCAACTTTCGGCGTGTGGGGCTGGATGGGATTCGAATATCTGATCTTTTGGAGGCAACCTAATTGACCTACATTACGTATGTAATGCTTCTAGAGGTAACGTACGTAATGAAGTTCGTATTTCAGTCCAGTAGCCTCTGGACTTAGCTTACGTACGTAACACTTTTTGTGTAGCGTACGTAAATATGTTAACGTACGTTATCCTCTTGTGATAACGTACGTAACGAACTATGCTGTTATAAAAAGACAACTTGTGTATTTCATTTTGCACGTCCAAACTCCGATTTTCACCCTTATAATCATTCCCCTTCATCCCTAGATCAAGTTTACCTTCTTCCAACTTGTGTTGGAGCTTTACATTTTGATTTTGGAGCTTGTTGATTGGAAGTTGGAGACATTCTTGAAGCTTATATTGTGTTCTTGTGGTTTGGTGTATTGTTCTTCATTTCTGAAGGTATGTTCTACGATTTAACCCTATAATCTCGTAATTGTAATGATAGTGTGTAAGTATATTTCACCTAGTGATGAATTAATCAAAATAAACATGTTGTAGTTAAGCTTTCAACAAACTTAATGATGAACATGATGATTAGGGGATTTGTAATGGTGTGTTCTTGGTGTTTTAAAATGGTAAGGATCATGTTTAGTTTAACCACACTCTCCTTGCTAGACTAATAACACCATTGGTATAATAATAATCATTGTTTCATTGCAATGTAAATGACTTGTTGGAATAATTACCATAAATGTTTTAAGAAACCCTTGTTGATCATTAGAAGAATAGAATGATCTTCTTGAACCTAGGCTAAGTGAATTCAGAGGTATGATGTTTAAATTGTAACACCCCCAAGTTATTCAGGTATATTACAGCGCCGTGAGCCCCGCCATGGGACCCACAAGGCTAAACATACGCGGAACTATAAAACTTGACCGAGAAGGTCTACATACAATGGGATGAAAGGCGATACAAATGGTATTCAAAACCATAACCAATGAAACCATATACATCACTACACAAATCAATACCTCGGCAACACATGCCGGAACATCAAGGAAACTGAAATACAATACTCGAGTATTTAAAATCCATTCCAGAACAACAACACTGAATGGAGGAATCCAGAAAGATAACCGGAGACAAGACACAGTATCACACTTGCCCATCATCTTCATGCCGACCCGATACCCGCCTGTCCGCTCTCCTGGAACCTGAAATACATAAAAAGTATTTCCCCCATAAAGGGGTTAGCCGTCGAATAGCTAGTGCAAGTATATCAAGTATGAAACACAATACTCCTCGACAATAAAGTAAATGTAACCGTTAATTCATCAATTCAAGACTAGTATTCCGGAATAACTAAATCTCATAGTGTCACATCAAGACGTATGTGAATGCCGTAGAAACGGTTCGTTCATATCATACGCCGTTACATGTATGAATGCCGTAGAAACGGTTCGTTCATTACATGCCATCAATACATATATGAATGCCGTAGAAACGGTTCGTTCATAATATGCCATCAATACATATATGAATGCCGTAAAAACGGTTCGTTCATAATATGCCATCAATATATCTATGAATGCCGTAAAAACGGTTCGTTCATATCATACCATCAATATTTCTTACTTTCAAAGTCGAGAATGTACAATCATAATCATATACTTGCCTTGAATAATCGGCGACGCAACGAACGGAATGGAAAGTCACCGACGAATGCTAGGAACCATCGAAACCGAACCTAATGATTCGAAGAATACAATCACAACAGATTCTAAACGAATACGGAATTGGAATACGCCCGGACACCCGCCTACGATTCATGTATATTCGTATAAAAACGACAACGAGGGCGGACCACAACCAAACCCTCTCGATTTCGTAAAAATCACGAAATATACCATGAATCCATAGGGAAACTAAGAATACCAACAAGATTAATCATATTCATCATGAATTACTCAGCAAAACCGAATAAATCGGACAAAAACGCGAAAATCCCCAAATCTCCCCAAAAGTAGGGTTCTAAAGATCTAACCTTGATTCGCTGGATCGAAGGATGTTATAGGATGATTGATCGGTGATATAAACTCAGAACTTCATGGATTGGTTGTTTAACAACATGGCTTCATCTCCTCCAAAGCTCTAGCTGCGGACCGAAGAGAAAGGAAATGAATAATGAATGAAAAAATGGCTGCTCTGTCATTTATATACTGGGCCGGAACTAGCGTGCGCTAGCCTTCCCGGACTAGCGGCCAGTATCGGCCCAGCACTCTCGGCCATGGCCCGCATGACCCGGCACCACCGACCAATTCTGCCGACCATGACTTGTCCGCCCGACTCCCGCTAGCGTGCGCTACGGCCGGAAGCCTGCGCGCGCTAGCCGACCTGTCCAGTAGCCTCTCGACTAACAAACTCATCCCAGTAACATACGGTAGTCGGCCGACAGCGTGCGCTACCCCTGCCGGTTAGCGTGCGCCACGACCGACAGTAGCGTGCGCTACCTGCCGATCCTACCTGAGTCCAGAACCTCAGAACCCCTCTGCCCAGGCCCGATAGCGTACGCTGGGCTGACTCGACAGCGTGCGCTACACTGCCGAGCTAGCGCGCAGCGTCCCGGCCGTAGCGTGCGCTACGCCGGTTCTCTTGTGCTGCTCGTGCCCAAGACTTCCGGCGAGGCCGCACCGGTCCGGCCACGCCACCGCCACGACCCGACGCCTCGATTTCCGAAAACGCACGGAACGAACACGACGAAAAGCTCGCGGACGATATCAACGACTCGAAATGAAAACGTAATGCAATAATTAATCATACGCGACCAAGAAAAGGGTCGAGACAACAAATACAGATACGGATACCCATAACTTTGGGTAAATTACAAAATGGCCCAAAACGCCCGGAAATCACGATACGTGATCGAATAACCAAACCGAAGTTCATAACACGTCTAACAAAGTTAAACAGACTTACAGAAAACTCAAACAAGCTTGAACGAGATTCGCAAGAATCGACTCAAGAGCGGAAAAGTCGCTAAAAAGCACGGAACTCAACAAAACGACTCCGAAACGAACTCGGATGTCAAAAAGTGTGGAATTAATCATTCTCAGGATGACGAAACGGTCCCAAGAAAGTCGTAAAAGCGGACTTTCGCCAAAAAAAGAAAAATTACCGGAAATCGAATTTGCGGATATTACATTCTACCCTCCTTAAAAGAAGTTTCGTCCCGAAACTTAAAACAACTAGGGAGAGAAATATCCCGCCAGGAAAACTCAACGAGATACACAAGAAACGCGTAACTTACGCCCAACGGCGAAACGTTACAAGCAACACAACAATACATTACCCGAAGGTAATCCAAGCCAACGTTGAAGTAAATACGAATCATAATGCCTGAAGGCTCCAACAAAAATACCAATACATCGCAATGGCCTAAAAACCCCTCAGCCGAAGCTGTATATCACGATGGCCTGAAAGCCGAACAGCCCAAAGCTGTAAATCATCACAAGACAGATCTCAAAGAAGCAAACCTGACTGTCGGACATACCCCTCGGCGTATGAACAACCAGCCGCAAATCGTCGGACATATCCAATACAACATGGACTACGAACGACCAAACAATAAGGCTCAAGAGGGACATCACAGTACGCCCGATCCGGAAATGTGTCCGTGCACATGTCCACCCCGTATACGGAATCCAGAATATACGTGTGACAATGTACCTAATTAGCCTCAAGAACTACGTATCGTGTGCATAGTCCAATGCGGAAACATCCACGCATGACCATCGAGTACCTGGCTAAAAATCCTACACATAACCAATCGGCACGCAGACATGATTCCAGATATGCCATGATACAACATGACAACGAAACTCAAAGGATAAAATACCCATTACGGATCATACGACTCACCAAGTGAACGATGACACACGAGTAATGAAAGATCGACACAACCAACGATATTCAAAACAACCATCCTGGGATCAGAATCCCTAAGGACCGATTAACACGGCAATAACCACAACACCACAATTCGGGAAATCCTCCACCCTCAACGATCCCAAAATTACCGAGTTCACCAGAATAATAGTGTGCTGCCTTGAGTCGGCCAACACGACAATAATAATTCAAAAGATGGGCACTATCCTCGGTGATCCCCATTCAATATCTCGATTGTCTTCGAACGACCAATCGATAACGACTCAACGGATGGGAACTATCTTCGACAGTCCCAATTCAATACTTCGGTTACCTTAGAACGGTAACTCGATAACAACGGTACAACGGATGTCTCAGCACACTTAAATCAGTTACCGATAATGAAGATGAAATTCGAATACATCAATGCCTTCAATCGGCCGTTTACGAACAACAATAACATTTGGCATAATTTGTCGACGGGTGTCGTATCAAACAATCCCCTGATATCAATACAATCATAAGGAGGTCAAGTCTCGAAATGATACACACATTCGTACACCTACACGATAACATTAGTCTCATTGATTAGTACGAGTATAAAACTTGCCTCGATATCAATACAACGAACTGTTACCAATTCAGTTGATTTCGTCTTACGAATTCCTCAGTTTCGACAGAGTTAATCTACGAACCCTTCAACCTTAACCGCAACACAACAGTCATAAATCACGATCAAACATCATATCTTATTGTAAAACGAAGGATTAATAATCAACAGGTTCGATGACGACCAATATCAATACCACCAAACCACAACTCAATCGTTTCACCATATCTCGACTAATTACAGTCTGAACAATCCAACTCAGACACTTACAAATCTTGTCCACAATACGAGTCGAAATATGATGATCATATCAGCAACCAATTAGGACCAATAATAAGGGTCTAAATGTTCCAAACTCAATTCTTAAATACGAATTGATAAGGTTCCCTACTCGTAAATCCATCGTTAAAATTTACTTATGACCGTCATCAATTCGAATCATCCGACTAGTTCAAAACAATAGATAATCCTATTAAAAAGGTTATCAAATAGTCCAATCATTCGACTTGAACATTTGCTCCATACGTATGGGCTTCCAAATTCAGAGATGAATAATAGTCTCATCAAACTCATAATCACATTCGTATTCCTATACGAATATTATTTCAAACACATAGTTTAGCTCTAGATATGAATATTCCATATTCATTTTCAAAACATCAACACTTCTTAAAAAAAATTCATCACCTCGTATAATTCAAGAGTTCTTCAAGAACACGAAATATCCGAAATCCCGTTCAGAACAACATATCCGAGGTATATATCTCCATGTTACCATTTTCTTCATCATGCCATTCATACAACCTTAAGAATCGCAACAATACCGTTATCATCATATGAAGAAGATCTCAATAATCATATCAACATCCGAAATCTCTTATTACAATTCCAATAAATCTTGTATAACATTATCACATGATACCATAATTGTAACACCCTGCATCCTCACAGGAATATTACACGCCGTAAACCCCTCTCACAAGGATTTACCAGGCTAAGCACAATTTTCCACGTCATTTCAAAAATGCCAAAAAGACCGATGACGGTAATATTTTTCAAATACTAACAAAAATCATTTTCCAAATACCGTCAAAACGATCAAGGCCAAAATGCCAAAAACTCATTTTAGGGAATCGGTTTTACAAAATAAAATTCAGTTGGCAAAATACCAAAAGCCATTTCAAAATACTCACGCAGCGGATAAAAGTACTGTCCAATTTATGCATTTACATTGAAATAAGACGAACATCAAAATAAACGATTCCCAACATACTCCCTCCCAAGTAGTAATCCTTAAAAAAAACGAACCACTATCAAAGGGATACGAGGATTACCTTGTATGGACGAATCACGAAGAAGAATAATTGATCTCCATTCCAAGAATCGTCGAAAACTTCAAGAACAATACTTAAATCCGAGCTCTCCATCTTAATCTTGTTTAAGAGAATCATCTCTCAATGTTTAGGAACTTCAAGTACTTCCCAAGGTTCTCTCTATTGACTGACGGAAGGAGAATGGACAAAATGCCTCTCAGCACTCGTCTATCCTCTCTATAAAACACATCACTAGCGCGCGCTAGACCTTATATTTAGCGTGCGCTACAGGACAAGCGTGCGCTATTCTTCCTTGATAGCGTGTGCTATCGGGCAGTCCAGAAGTTACTACATTGCTTCGAAATTCATCTAACGTACGTAATGCCCATGCATTAGCGTACGCTAACAGGCGTTGACTTGCTACAGTGAAATGCTCAGTAGCGTGCGCTATTCCTCGACCTTAACGCGTGCTAATCGTCATTGACTTGCTACAGTATCGTGCCCCCACATGCCGAAAGCATCCGCGATTACCGGGATTCCTTTGACCGATATGGAATTAGCGTGCGCTAATCATACGATTTTAGCGTGAGCTAGCTCTACACGACAAACACTCGCTGACCTTATCTGGACACGCGTCGAACATGGACGGGTCCACCCGCCGAAAGCTAAGATTCCATTATTGGCGATCTGATGTTAGCGTGCGCTAACCAACATGCATTAGCGTGCGCTAACTGAATATAAAAGTCAATCTGGGCCTACCTGTCGGTCACCTTTCGGAACTAACCCAGCAAGTCGTTACGTACGTTAGGGGTCCTCCTTAGCGTACGTAACCGAACCTCTTAGCGTGCGCTAAGTATGCACCGTAGCGTACGCTAAGTATATATCTTAGCGCGCACTAGGCATACCCTGTAGCGTGCGCTAACGTAGCTGTACTTAGCCATTTTCCGCTATTCTCTACCAACATCTCGACATACCAAACGATCATACGGCACAATGAATACATATACGCATTCAGCAGCATTGTCATACGTTCACATCATCCTCAAGCACAATTATCCATCAACGACATCCAACAAATAAACGAAAAAAAAAAATATATCCGAAAAATCAGGGTATTACACTCTACCACCCTTAAAAATGAGTTTCGTCCTCGAAACTTGCAATCACTCGCACAAACAACATTTCAACGGAAATTCAAATTCACCAAGAATTATCGAATAATCCTAACAACATACTTACAAGTCTGTGAATTCAAAGATCTCACGTGATACTAGCATGCGACTTCTAAACAAAGTCTCGACATAATACCGATACACACCAATATCGCAATTAGCAACTTAACAAAATCTCAAGGAAGAGTTCACGTCCGTGACCACGGCCACGATTCTTCCTACTTTCAGCCAACATTCTGAAGGGCACACACGTGCGTAAGTATAATCCAAATCGCACATTCTCGAAGTGACCAATTCCCAAGAATACCAAGCTATAAACGAAACGATTAAGAAAAATACAAGAAGAGTGAGAGGACTTACAAGTACCGGTCGCACTGTGATGATGGCAGAGTAGTGATACTGTGGGCAATTGACGACTCAATCGACCCAAAAGACCGACAGCCTAGGTATCCATAAACCTAAGCTCTGATACCATATTCTGTAACACCCCCAAGTTATTCAGGGTATATTACAGCGCCGTGAGCCCCGCCATGGGACCCACAAGGCTAAACATACGCGGAACTATAAAACTTGACCGAGAAGGTCTACATACAATGGGAAGAAAGATGATACAAATGGTATTCAAAACCATAACCAATGAAACCATATACATCACTACACAAATCAATACCTCGGCAACACAGGCCGAAACATCAAGGAAATTGAAATACAATACTCGAGTATTTAAAATCCATTCCAGAACAACAACACTGAATGGAGGAATCCAGAAAGATAACCGGAGACAAGACACAGTATCACACTTGCCCATCATCTTCATGCCGACCCGATACCCGCCTGTCCGCTCTCCTGGAACCTGAAATACATAAAAAGTATTTCCCCCATAAAGGGGTTAGCCGTCGAATAGCTAGTGCAAGTATATCAAGTATGAAACACAATACTCCTCGACAATAAAGTAAATGTAACCGTCAATTCATCAATTCAAGACTAGTATTCCGGAATAACTAAATCTCATAGTGTCACATCAAGACGTATGTGAATGCCGTAGAAACGGTTCGTTCATATCATACGCCGTTACATGTATGAATGCCGTAGAAACGGTTCGTTCATTACATGCCATCAATACATATATGAATGCCGTAGAAACGGTTCGTTCATAATATGCCATCAATACATATATGAATGCCGTAAAAACGGTTCGTTCATAATATGCCATCAATATATCTATGAATGCCGTAAAAACAGTTCGTTCATATTATACCATCAATATTTCTTACTTTCAAAGTCGAGAACGTACAATCATAATCATATACTTGCCTTGAATAATCGGCGACGCAACGAACGGAATGGAAAGTCACCGACGAATGCTAGGAACCATCGAAACCGAACCTAACGATTCGAAGAATACAATCACAACAGATTCTAAACGAATACGGAATTGGAATACGCCCGGACTGTAACACCCCCAATCCGCTCAGGGATATTACACGCCGTAGAACCTTTCCTCAAGGATCTACCAGGCTGGTAACAACAAACGAACAATTCGACAATGCCTTTAAGGCTAAAAAGACTCAGTAGACCGATTTGGCCTTTCAATAAATGCATACAACTCAATTATAATACATGCCCACGCAGGGGTCGAATACAACACACTCCCGTACAACGGGAAAGAATCTTGCAATGAAATAAAATGCAACTAAACCAATAACATCATACGGATCCTCGTGTGATTAGTATCGTTCATCTTTCATCATCCTTCGTGCCGACCCTGTGCTATGCTCCAAAACCTGAATGCAATACAGACATCCACCCCTCGAATACTCAGGGGTTAGCAAAACTCCACTGTTTTGCTAGTGCAAGTACAAGTGCAAAAATACGAGCCATACAATACAAGTTCCAAGAACAATAATAATCAGAAATCCTCAAAGTTCCAAACGTAATGAAAAGCACTTCCCGAGGCATGAGTTTGGTAGAACATTCCAAAACCGAAAGATCACAAATCAAGGGAAAACAATTTATAAAACAGTTTAAAATGCCATCGAGAGTTTTAGTAGAAAACAATTTAGGATTTCCGAATCCTTGTCTTTCCAAAAATCAACAGGGGCACAGCCCAAAGGTTTTGTTTTCGCAAATAGAAAACAGACAACAATTCACAGGGCCCGAGCCCAACATCACGTGTCCTCGACGGACATAAAAATCAACACAACGTAATCACGCACGCGCATCGCCTAGGACCGGGACGAAGCCACAAATCCCACTCGAGGCCTCGAAGGACCCTCCAGTGGCTAGCGAAACAAATCACACACATCTCACGGTTGGATCAATCGCTTGTTGCATCCTGGCCACATGATCGCATGCCATGTGCCACCGTAGATTATCTCAGGCTCTCACGGTTGGATCAATCACTTGTTGCATCCTGACCACATGATCACGTGCCATGTGTCACCGTAGACCTTCAACCATATCCACACATTCACACAAATAACACAATGCAACAAAGATATCCAAACAATTCACTCAGAGGCATCAAACACTTAGCAAAACACCACGTCAAACCACAACGCACCGAAATGAAATAATATACGTCCACACGCAAATACCAAGTGCATCATCAACACAAAATATATCCATAGGATTCATATAGTCATATACAAGACACAACATTCACAAAACACACGCGTTTTGAAAGCAAGCCTTTAACAAGGCTAAACCGAATCTTTTGAAAGCTCGTTTCAAACAATCAAACAAACATATAAATACGATCACCAATTATCATATCCATAAAACAAGAATTATATGGACAAGGTACTTGCCTCGAAATCGGCACGCAAGTATTCCGACGAACACGGCTCAACCGGAAAGCTTCGAAACGCCCAATGCTATCGAAACGGAAGACGACGACGAATGAAAGGGTTCAACACGGTTTCTTCGCAAGAAACACGACCCTGATTCGCTCGATCAAAGGATGTTATAGGACGGATGATTGATGATATGAACCTCAAAACTTCATGGATTCATTGTCCAACAACATCTCTAGAAGATTCACACACCCACAGCCGCGTACGGGAAGAGAAAGAAGGAGAAAAATGGTCAAGAAAACCGTCCGCAGCCTTAAATAAGCCGATGCCGGCCGGGTTACGACGTAATCGGCCATGGCTTACGTACGTAATCGCCATGGCCGAACTCCCCGCTGGAAAATGCGGGCGTTACGTGCGTTACCGGCCAGGGCCTTACGTCGGAACCGGCCTTACGTGCGTAATGGCGATCATTACCGCCGTTACTCGGCGAGTGGCCTGGCGATCATGCCGGCCATGACTCGGCCGACCAACTCCGACGGCCCGAACGACCCCGAAACCCGAACCTGAGTACGAATCGAAGATACGGTTACGAAGTACTCGAAAAGACGAATCCAAGCACTAATAGAACATACGATTCCGACTACCCGAAGGCTCGAAACTCGACAACGAAAAGTAATTACCCCAAACTTTGGGAAATTACGAAAATGGCCCAAAACGCCCGAAAATCACGATACGTGATCGAAACACCAAGCCAAAGCTCGCAACATGAATAATAACATTAAATGAACTTACGAGAAAGTCGAAACAACAGTTTCGGACGAGATTCGCAAGAATCGAACTCAAGTGCGGAAAAACCGCTAAAAAGCACGGAACTCAACAAAACGACACCGAAACGAGCTCGGATGACAAAAAGTGCAGAATTAATCATTCTCGGAATGACGAAACGGTCACGAGCGAGTCGTCAAAACGGACTTCCGCCGAAAAAAAGAAATTTACCGAAAATCGAAAATTGCGGATATTACATTCTACCCTCCTTAAAAGAAGTTTCGTCCCGAAACTTAAAACAAGTAGGAAGAAGCAATATCCCGCCAAGAAAACTCAATGAGATACGCAAGAAACGCGTAACTAATGCCAAACGGCGAAACGTTACAAACAACGCAACGGAATATACGGTGTGAAAACACGCTCCACGACGACCAACACAACGTCGCCGTTAGGGATATAATAGAACCAACAAGTGACAAGCGTCATCAAATGGATAATACAATCAAGTCAATTATCCGAACAATCACAAAACACAACGAACGAAAATCAATACGATTGACCACCCCAACGGTACATCAATCAAAACGCGAGCCAATCGCTGAAGAAATACGGAATTCCACCGCCCAAGGGTTGGAAGATCGAAAACGAGACAAATTTCCCGAATATAAAGAAATTAGGAAGGAGTCTGAATGCTCAACAATCATGAAACGAGATCAACAAAAACCGAACAATCAAACGATCGAACCACAACGGTTGAGACAACAAAAATCGAACAATCATGTTCGAATCACGAAGAACAATAAAATTCAAACAACAACTCTCAGGTTCACGTCTCGGCTCGAGACAATATATGATCTGGTAAAATCAACAAGATGTGATCCACATAAGATCCATAGGAAAAGAAATAGCAATTGAAAAGTCACAACGACAAACGAGTAATTTCGAAACACCACACTCGTTCGATCAATAAAAGCAAGGGATAGGGCAAGCTCAGAAAATGTTAACGAACATAAATGAGTCGAAAGAGTCGAAAATATAGAAGTTCAAAATCTGATCCACTTCGAATAAAAGAACTAGTAGAACCAAAAGATGTTACATCCGAACAAGGTTCACAAGTATCGAACTGAACTCGGAAAAGTCACAGCGATAACCAGATCGACCCAAAATAAGATCACAGCTCGTTCGAACGATGAAACCGAAATACAAGTGTCAACGAACACGAGCGAGTCGATAGAATTGAGAAAGAGAAAATGCAGGAGCCAAAAATAATACGGGTATTATATTCGACCTCTTCTAAAAGAAGTGTCGTCCCCGAAACTCACAACAACGAAATCAATGTGACAACACAACAAGCAACCGATAGAAACATCCTTCGAAGGCCTCTCAAAGCCGATTCTGATACTTGTGCTGAAGCGCGAACTCCGAAAGTCTCGGTAGCCAATTCGCAAAACTGAATTCGGTGTCCATCGAGTCCACACTTGAAATGTGTTACCGACGAGGAGGACAATATACACGTGCATGCCCCGGCACATCACGGTTGAAACGCCTCGGCTCGGCATACCGAAATTACAAATGCTAGATACAATGGGGCATAACGTCGCAAAACAACATAGCGGAGATGCCAACTCAGCACAACAAGGAATCATAATACATATCATATACAACGATTATCATCGTAAAATTATACACACAAACACTACAGCAACGAAGGTATCGTTCGGCGACCTCAACGGCCCGAACAATAACCAGCACATAATTACAAACATTATGAAACAATCACATATGTACACAAACGTACAAAAATCCAGGCTTTAACAACTCTCACTAGTGCGACAACACGCAAATCACCACGAGGCGATAAACAGTAAACACCAGTTCACACCTCTCACAGAGGGCCAACAAAACATATGCGTGGCGAACGACTCGACGCTCACGCCACCAATTTCAATCACAATTCGGAGGGCTAACACCCTAACAACAATACCAACATCATACACAACTTCTCCGACCACAAGCAGGAAATGATGGGTTTTAAAACGAAAACCACCTTTTGAAGATAGTTTGGAAACAACAGTTGATCTTGAGTATCATTTTACAAAAAATAGTACAAACACCATTATCGAGACTTTGAAAATCATCTTGCGTTTGAACAAAAATGAGGACACCTTTCCTTTAGTGAAAAACTTTCAAAAATATTCGACCCTTGGGTCTAAGCAATCGCATTTGAAAATATCTCAAAATATTTTTGGTCCTCAACCGGAAAATTTTTGAAATGTATTGCGGCATTAGAAAACACCTTGAAAACACCGCAAGAAAATAATTCGTTTTAAAAGTACGTCTCGAATTTTAATTTTCTAAGATACTCAAGGTTTTCAAAAATAATTCAATGGGCTAGAATGCCCAAAAATTTCAGGTAATTACAAGGAACAATATAGCGCCGTGGGTCCCGTGCCGGAACCCACCAGGCTAAAAACCATTCACAAAAATGCCAAAAAGGCCGATGACGGTAATGTTTCAAAAACTCACAAAAGCCATTTTACAACATGCTAAATACCGTCATAAGAATTTCGTCAAAGCGGTCAAGGCCATAATGCCAAAAACTCGGTTAAGGGAATCGGTTTTCGAAATAAAACTCGGTCGGTAAAATACCGAAAGTCATTACAAAAGAACTCACGCAGCGGATAAAAGAAATACAGTTCAACATGCACAATCCACCAACACTACTCCTCATATGAACGAAATATGAGAGTCAAATAACCACATATCACGAAATCAAAATCCATAAGAGGATTCCGTCACTTAACAAATAATCATAAAAATAGCTCGTGTCACACGAGGCACAACACAAAGAAGGGAGACTTACATTCACAGGTCGCACGAAGATGATGATCGCCCACGATACTAATCACGACCAACAAACTCAGACGACGCGTCGCGACACGACTTAGTCAGACAAAATCCGACGAGACAAAAACTCAATAGACACCACTGACCCGACAGCCTAGGTTTCCACAACCTAAGCTCCGATACCATTCTGTAACACCCCCAATCCGCTCAGGGATATTACACGCCGTAGAACCTTTCCTCAAGGATCTACCAGGCTGGTAACAACAAACGAACAATTCGACAATGCCTTTAAGGCTAAAAAGACTCGATGAACCGATTTGGCCTTTCAATAAATGCATACAACTCAATTATAATACATGCCCTGCAGGTCGAATACAACACACTCCCGTACAACGGGGAAAGAATACTGCAGCGGAAATAAAATACAACTAAACCAATAACATCATACGGATCCTCGTGTGATTAGTATCGTTCATCTTTCATCATCCTTCGTGCCGACCCTGTGCTATGCTCCAAAACCTGAATGCAATACAGACATCCACCCCCCGAATACTCGGGGGTTAGCAAAACTCCACTGTTTTGCTAGTGCAAGTACAAGTGCAAAAATACGAGCCATACAATACAAGTTCCAAGAACAATAATAATCAGAAATCCTCAAAGTTCCAAACGTAATGAAAAGCACTTCCCGAGGCATGAGTTTGGTAGAACATTCCAAAACCGAAAGATCACAAATCAAGGGAAAACAATTTATAAAACAGTTTAAAATGCCATCGAGAGTTTTAGTAGAAAACAATTTAGGATTTCCGAATCCTTGTCTTTCCAAAAATCAACAGGCACACCAAAGGTTTTGTTTTCGCAAATAGAAAAGCAGACAACAATTCACGGGGCCCGAGCCCAACATCACGTGTCCTCGACGGACATAAAAATCAACACAACGTAATCACGCACGCGCATCGCCTAGACCGGACGAAGCCACAAATCCCACTCGAGGCCTCGAAGGACCCTCCCGAGCCGGCTAGCGAAACAAATCACACACATCTCACGGTTGGATCAATCGCTTGTTGCATCTGGCCACATGATCGCATGCCATGTGCCGTAGATTATCTCAGGCTCTCACGGTTGGATCAATCACTTGTTGCATCCTGACCACATGATCACGTGCCATGTGTCACCGTAGACCTTCAACCATATCCACACATTCACACAAATAACACAATGCAACAAAGATATCCAAACAATTCACTCAGAGGCATCAAACACTTAGCAAAACACCACGTCAAACCACAACGCACCGAAATGAAATAATATACGTCCACACGCAAATACCAAGTGCATCATCAACACAAAATATATCCATAGGATTCACATAGTCATATACAAGACACAACATTCACAAAACACACGCGTTTTGAAAGCAAGCCTTTAACAAGGCTAAACCGAATCTTTTGAAAGCTCGTTTCAAACAATCAAACAAACATATAAATACGATCACCAATTATCATATCCATAAAACAAGAATTATATGGACAAGGTACTTGCCTCGAAATCGGCACGCAAGTATTCCGACGAACACGGCTCAACCGGAAAGCTTCGAAACGCCCAATGCTATCGAAACGGAAGACGACGACGAACGAAAGGGTTCAACACGGTTTCTTCGCAAGAAACACGACCCTGATTCGCTCGATCAAAGGATGTTATAGGACGGATGATTGATGATATGAACCTCAAAACTTCATGGATTCATTGTCCAACAACATCTCTAGAAGATTCACACACCCACAGCCGCGTACGGGAAGAGAAAGAAGGAGAAAAAATGGCTGAAGAAAACCGTCCGCAGGCCTTAAATAGCTGCCGATCGTAGGGTTACGACGTAATCGGCCATGGCTTACGTGCAATGCCACGGCCGAACTCCCGCTGGAAAATGCCGGGCATTACGCACGTTACGGCCGGGCCTTACGTGCGTAACGGCCTTACGACGTAATGGCCGATCATTACCGCCGCGTTACTCGGCCGTGGCCTGGCCCGATCATGCCCGGCCATGACTCGGCCGGGACCAACTCCGACGGCCCGAACGACCCCGAAACCCGAACCTGAGTACGAATCGAAGATACGGTTACGAAGTACTCGAAAAGACGAATCCAAGCACTAATAGAACATACGATTCCGACTACCCGAAGGCTCGAAACTCGACAACGGAAAGTAATTACCCCAAACTTTGGGAAATTACGAAAATGGCCCAAAACGCCCGAAAATCACGATACGTGATCGAAACACCAAGCCAAAGCTCGCAACATGAATAATAACATTAAATGAACTTACGAGAAAGTCGAAAAAACAGTTTCGGACGAGATTCGCAAGAATCGAACTCAAGTGCGGAAAAACCGCTAAAAAGCACGGAACTCAACAAAAAGACACCGAAACGAGCTCGGATGACAAAAAGTGCAGAATTAATCATTCTCGGAATGACGAAACGGTCACGAGCGAGTCGTCAAAACGGACTTCCGCCGAATAAAGAAATTTACCGAAAATCGAAAATTGCGGATATTACACGGACACCCGCCTACGATTCATGTATATTCGTATAAAAACGACAACGAGGGCGGACCACAACCAAACCCTCTCGATTTCATAAAAATCACGAAATATACCATGAATCCATAGGGAAACTAAGAATACCAACAAGATTAATCATATTCATCATGAATTACTCAGCAAAACCGAATAAATCGGACAAAAACGCGAAAATCCCGAAATCTCCCCAAAAGTAGGGTTCTAAAGATCTAACCTTGATTCGCTGGATCGAAGGATGTTATAGGATGATTTATCGGTGATATAAACTCAGAAACTTCATGGATTTGTTGTTTAACAACATGGCTTCATCTCCTCCAAAGCTCTAGCCGCGGACCGAAGAGAAAGGAAATGAATAATGAATGAAAAAGTGGCTGCTGTATCATTTATATACTGGGCCGGAACTAGCGTGCGCTAGCCTTCCCGGACTAGCGTGCACTATCGGCCAGTATCGGCCCAGCACTCTCGGCCATGGCCCGCATGACCCGGCACCGACCACCCCGCCGACCATGACTTGTCCGCCCGACTCCCGCTAGCGTGCGCTACGGCCGGAAGCCTGCGCGCGCTAGACGACCTGTCCAGTAGCCTCTGGACTAACAAACTCATCCCGGTAATGTACGCTAGTCGGCCGACAGCGTGCGCTACCCCTGCCGGTTAGCGTGCGCCACGACCGACAGTAGCGTGCGCTACCTGCCGATCCTACCTGAGTCCAGAACCTCAGAACCCCTCTGCCCAGGCCCGATAGCGTACGCTGGGCTGACTCGACAGCGTGCGCTACACTGCCGATCTAGCGCGCGCTCCGGCCGTGGCGTGCGCTACGCGGTTCTGCCGTCCTGCTCGGCGCTGCCAAGCACTTCCGACAAAGGCTGCCGGTCCGGCCAGCTGCTCAGCCGCCACGACCCGACGCCTCGATTTCCGAAAACGCACGGAACGAACACGACGAAAAGTTCGCGGACGATATCAACGACTCGAAATGAAAACGTAATGCAATAATTAATCATACGCGACCAAGAAAAGGGTCGAGACAACAAATACAGATACGGATACCCATAACTTTGGGTAAATTACAAAATGGCCCAAAACGCCCGGAAATCACGATACGTGATCGAATAACCAAACCGAAGTTCATAACACGTCTAACAAAGTTAAACAGACTTACAGGAAACTCGAAACAGCAGTTTCGAACGAGATTCGCAAGAATCGACTCAAGAGCGGAAAAGTCGCTAAAAAGCACGGAACTCAACAAGACGACTCCGAAACGAACTCGGATGTCAAAAAGTGTGGAATTAATCATTCTCAGGATGACGAAACGGTCCCAAGCAAGTCGTAAAAACGGACTTTTGCCAAAAAAAGAAAAATTACCGGAAATCGAATTTGCGGATATTACATAAATCTCCAAGTTAGTTGGAAGAGTATAAAGGTGGTGCTAAACTTGAGATAGTCTTCATAATCATGATATGGATTTACAACTAATTAACTCAACATAAGTAATTGTGTGTAGTGCAGATTTTACTTTTAAACCTTTGAGATGTTCTTGATAAGATTAAAGGATATGAGATTATTGTTAAACACATTATGGAATGATTCTTAATCCAACAAACATTTGGTATCATCTTGTAATCAATTGTAAGAATTGAATGGTTTGAATAAGGTTCTTGAAGTAACACTTCAAAAGTTGAACTACTCAATCAGGAATTAAGATGTTATCTCGTTAAAATTCGGTATAGATGATCATATAAACGTATTAATGAGCAAAATATACTTCATTCAAGGTTGATTGTTCGAGTAAACAATATTAGGCGAGGACCGTTTGTTCGTTCCGACAAGAAGAGGACTATTCTCGTCTCCGTATTGAGGCAAGTTATCTTGTTTGGTTATAATGATGATTAGATTCTTGTGATAGTTATATATCTCATATGTATGAATTGTTCATGTAATGTTTGTCGTGATTTGACATTGTCCTTGACGTTATTCCGTTTCTTCATGGGGTTGCATTCCCAAGTACATCGCTTTGAATCGTTGATCTCGTTGGTCTTATTTTCACTTCGGTGAGTTTTTCTTGATCCTTAATCGGATATGTGATTTATTGAATTCGTTGTCATGTTGTATCGTGACATATCCGCAATCATATCTGCGTTCCGATTGGACATTGTGTAGGATTTTTAGCCAGGCACATATATAGTCATGCGTGGATATTATTCCGCATTGGACTGTGCACACGAGACGTAGTTTCGTGAGGCTAATTAGGTACATTGTCCCACGTATATTCTGGATTCCGTATACGGGGCGGACATGTACACGGACACATTTCCGGATCGGGCGTACTGTGATGTCCATCTTGAGCCATATTGTTAATCGTCCATAGTATTGGATGTGTTCGACGATTTGTGACTGATTGTTTCATACGCCCGAGAGGTATGATTAATAGTCGGAATGATTTCCTTGAGATCTATATATATATATGTGAATTGTATAATGTCGGAAGAATTAATTATCACGTATATCTGACCCTGTGTTCTGGGCGAAATACTTGTATTGTATTTTAGGTCGAGGAAAAGGCAAGGCACGGGAAGAGCATGTTGACGGCGAAGGGTTCGAAGGATACTAGTTCGGGGGCCCCACATCATTTGTTGTCCGGTTATGTTAAACCGTGTTATGTTATTTTATTTTTCTACTTCATTCAAATTACTATATGGGTGCATTGACATTTGAAGTATTTTCCATCTCCATATGGTTTATACTTGTTTTTTTCGGATCCTGTGTATTATAAGGCCGTTGGCCATATTTTTGATAAACTCCTAATCGGAGTAATGACTATTCATTGTGATTCGGTATCACAAATAATATTTATTTAATCTGTTTTGGTTATCGCCTGGTGGGTCCCAGTGTGGGATCCACGGCACTGTAATAGCCGCCTTTTGGGGTGTTACAGAAGATGGTATCAGAGAGTTGTTTCCTTTTTATGAGTCATTGTGAAATGAACTAGTATCAAGAGACCTTCGTGTCACGTGTGACCTGTGCAAGCGCCTGACCCTAAGAGCCAAATACGGTATGTACCTTATGAGCCATGATTTAATTACTGGCATGGTATTGATATCAGTATGAGTCTCCTTATTGATCATGTTATTTCGAGGAATCGTGCCAGGATTTATCTGATTGATAATCCGAGGTAAATGCTGAATTGATTATATGATTGAAAATTGTTCGACTTGACGCCGATATAATATTCGGTGCGACATTCGTGGTATCGATAACCGTTTCCTTGAATATGTGATTCCTTGTTGCTATTAACTTAGCATGAATTTTAGTATCTTGAACTGTACTTATGGTTATCATTATGATTGATTCTTTCAGTATGGAAAGAAACGTGAGAGGTCGTGGCAGAGCGGGACGAGGCCGCGGAAGGGGCCGAATCTCGATACCTCGAGCCAACAGACGCGCGAATGCGGATCAGAGTTCCGCAGACAGTGGTTCACCTTCTAGAGAACAATCGCACCACAGTGGGCGTGGGGATGCGCCTGTCGATCCTTACATCATGATGCAGGGCATGATGACACAGATGACCCAGATGGGTCAACTAATGGAAGCTATACAGAGGTCCGCTACTGGCCAGCAACAGGGGCCTCATCCTCCTCCTGTGATTGGCGGACCCGTGAGTCAGATTATCAGCGACATCTCTCGCCAGCGACCACCGACCTTTGAAGGCTCCTCTGAGCCTGCTGACATTGTGCATTGGATCGAGCATTTTGAGAAACTTTTCCAGATGGTGGACTGCCCGGAAGAGAACCGCGTCTCGATAGCCGCGTATTATCTTAGCAAAGGTGCTCACACCTGGTGGCTTTCAGTAAGGCCAGCTGATGGTGTTTACACTTGGGATGAATTTAAAAACCTCATGCTAGACCGTTACTATCCAGGGCCACTCCGGGAGGCCAAACTGTCAGAACTACTGAACCCCGACCCGTCTGAAGACGATGATGTATTATCTGTTGCTGAGAAATTCTAGGCACTCATTCCTTTCGCGACGACAATTATCCATACATAGGCCGATAAGATCAAATACTTTCTCAAGAGGCTTAAACCCCGAATGAGAATGTAGCTGTTAAATCACCACTGTACTACCTTACCAGAGTTCATCGAGAAAGCTCTGGAGTACGAACTCACCGCGAAGGAGATTTCCAAGAAACAACCACAGTCCAACAACAAAAGATCCAGGAACCAGAACCAGACTGAGAGTAATCGGGGGACATTCAAGAAGCCCCAGTCATTGCCAAACCCTTCTGATCGACCACCCATGGCATCAAAGCCCTCCGGATCGCACTTTCGAACGGTTCCCTCATCCGTGGTGTGTCATAACTGTGGGGGCCAGGGGCATATCAACTTCAAATGCCCAAAGCCTGCCATCACATGCCATACTTGTGGTAAGAATGGTCACCGTGCTCATTTTTGCAGGAGTGGGCCCGGACATGAACCAGTAGCGTCTCATGCTCCAGTTCAGTCCTCTGTCCAGAACCGGATGCCTCCGTCCGCTTCCTATCAGACCACCGGGGCGAATAGGGGAATGGGCCGTGGGAATCAAAGTGGTACACCTAGTGCCGGAACTGCGAAACCCAGGATTTACGAGATGAAGAAAGCTGACGATCTCGAGGCCAGCATGATTTCAGGTATACTCGAGATCCACTCCCAGCCTGTGTGTGTTCTTTTTGATACCGGTGCTTCACACTCCTTTATATCTTCTTCTTGTTTACGTCGTTTGCCTCTAAACCATGTTATCAATTGTGAGCCCTACGTGATTGGTCTACCTGAGGGCAGAAGAATTGTTGGAAATCGTGAAGTCCAGGACTGTCCGATTCGTTTGAACGACCGTGAGTGGTTGTCAAATCTGATTGTAGTCGATTTACCTAAGGATGATATAATCTTGGGTATCGATTGGATGGATCGTCATGATGCAATACTCAGTGTCCGCAAGCGGATGGTAACCGTCACTTCTGATGATGGTTTCGAGTGTATTTTTCGAGGTGATAATCCCAGTCGTTCTGGGAGAGTCATCAGCGCTATGAAAGCAGTGAAACTGCTTAATCAAGGGTGTATTGGTTATTGGTGCTACATGGCCAAAACAGCAGATCGACCAGTTGAATTGGCCGACATTCCGGTAGTCCGAGACTACCCAGATGTATTTCCAGATGAGTTGCCAGGCTTACCTCCTCATCGTGACGTGGAGTTTATTATTGAGTTAGAACCAGGGACATCCCCGCTTTCAAAAGCACCGTATCATATGGCTCCGACTGAGATGCAAGAATTGAAGAACCAGCTTGAGGAGTTGACTGACAAGGGCTATATTCGACCTAGTGCGTCCCCTTGGGGAGCACCAGTGTTATTTGTACGGAAGAAAGATGGATCGCTGCGCTTATGTATTGATTACCGTGAGCTGAATAGGGTAACCATCAAGAACAAGTATCCTTTGCCTCGTATTGATGATTTATTGGACCAACATCAGGGAGCTGCCGTGTTTTCTAAGATCGACTTGAGATCTGGTTATCATCAGTTGAAGATTCGAGAGTCTGACATTTCGAAGACAGCATTCCGTACTCGCTATGGGCATTATGAGTTTGTGCTGATGCCATTTGGACTGACTAATGCACCGGCGGTATTCATGGAGTTGATGAATCGAGTTTTTATTAACTATCTGGATCGCTTTGTAGTCGTATTTATTGACGACATTCTTATTTACTCTCGTGACCACGAAGAGCACGAGTGTCACCTCCACCAAGTTCTCGATACATTGAGGCGGGAACAACTTTATGGGAAATTTTCTAAGTGTGAATTCTGGATGCCTGAGGTTGTCTTTCTCGGGCATGTGATATCAGCCGAAGGGGTGAGAGTGGACCCACAAAAGATGGAAGCCATTCGAGATTGGCTACCACCGAAGAACGTGAAGGAAGTTCGTAGTTTCCTCGGCCTAGCAGGTTACTACCGACGGTTCGTGGAAGGATTTTCTAAAATTGCGCAACCGATGACTAACTTACTGCGGAAGGACAAGAAGTATTTGTGGTTAGAAGCATGTCAGCAAAGTTTTGATGAGCTCAAGAGTCGATTGATTTCGGCACCTGTTTTGGTCTTACCAAAAGGAACGGAAGGATTTGTGGTGTATAGTGACGCGTCGAGATAGGGTCTGGGATGTGTACTAATGCAGGGAGGGAAAGTGATTGCCTATGCATCGAGACAATTGCGACCCTATGAAGTTAACTATCCGACCCATGACTTGGAGTTAGCAGCCGTGGTGTTTGCTTTGAAAATCTGGCGTCACTATCTTTATGGAGTTACCTGCCAGATCTTTACAGACCACAAGAGCCTAAAGTACATTTTTACTCAGAAGGAGTTGAACATGAGACAGAGAAGATGGCTAGAATTAATCAAGGACTATGATATCGAGATCCTTTATCATCCGGGTAAAGCGAATGTGGTTGCCGATGCTTTGACCCGAAAGACAGTGCAGGAGCAGATGCTGAGCCGTTTGACAGCACAGAGAGAGTTGCAGTTGGACCTTATGAGGCCAGAAATTGAAGTTTGGTTACAGCATGTTCAAGGACAACTTTGCACCCTTGAGATTTCTTCGTCTCTTGATGATATGATCAAATCGAAGCAAATTATGGACCCATTCTTATCTCGAGTTCGGGATGAGGTAACCCAGGGGAAAGCCCCTGGATTCGTGATCCACGAGGATGGATTGATACGCTTTAGAAATCGAATTTGTGTACCCGCTGACGAAGAATTGAGGAACTCTATCATGAGAGAAGCCCATGCTACCCCGTACTCTATTCACTCGGGCTCTAGCAAGATGTATAAGGATTTGAAGTAGAATTATTGGTGGGGGAATATGAAACGTGAGGTAGCCGAATTCGTTTTGAGATGTTTAACCTGTCAGCAGGTTAAGATTGAGCACCAGCGACCCACAGGAATGCTGAAACCGCTTCCGATTCCCGAGTGGAAATGGGAGGACATATCTATGGATTTTATCACTAACTTGCCGATGAGTCGTAGAGGAATGAATACGATTTGGGTGATTGTGGACCGACTGACCAAATCAGCCCACTTCTTAGAGATTAAGGACACGTGGGGTCCCGAGAGATTGGCCCAGCTGTTTATTAAGGAAATCGTGAGATTGCATGGTACCCCCAAGAGTATTGTATCAGACCGTGACGGGCGATTTGTGTCGCACTTCTGGAAGGCAGTTCATCGTGCGATGGGCACGCAGTTGAATTTCAGTACGACTTTTCATCCACAGACCGATGGTCAGTCTGAGAGAACCATCCAGACTCTAGAGGATATGTTGAGAGCATGTGCTCTTGATTGGAAGGACGATTGGGAAGCCCAGCTGCCTTTGGTGGAATTCACTTATAATAATAGTTGGCACGCTTCGATTCAGATGGCACCGTATGAGGCATTGTATGGCCGTCGCTGTAGGTCCCCTTTGTGTTGGGACGAAGTGTCAGAATATCTGGGTACGGAACCCGATATGTTATTAGCAGCCCGTGAGAAGATCACCTTGATTAGGAGTCGGTTGTTAATGGCTCAAAGTCGACAGAAGTCTTATGCTGACCACCGTCGACGACCGCCTGAGTTCGAGGTTGGTGACCATGTGTTAGTGAAGGTGTCTCCTACCCGAGGAGTTTTTCGTTTTGGGAAACGAGGCAAGCTGAGTCTGAGGTATATCGGGCCGTTTGAGGTTTTGGAACGAGTAGGCGATTTAGCTTATCGCCTAGCTTTACCACCATCCCTGAGCCGGATCCATAACGTGTTCCATGTCTCCCAGTTAAGGAAATACGTTGCTAATTCGAGTCATGTACTTCAGTTCGATGAGATCGATTTAGCGGAGGATCATTCGTATGAGGAGCGCCCCGTACGGATACTTGAGAGAAGGATCAAACAATTGCGGAATAAGACGATTCCCCTACTGAAGGATCAGTGGTCACGACACGGGGTCGAGGAGGCCACATGGGAGATGGAGAGCAGCATTCAAGAGAGGTATCCTGAATTGTTTACCCCTTAGTTTCGAGGACGAAACCCCTTTTAAGGGGGGGAGTATGTAATATCCGACGGAAATTCTTACTTACTGTTGTACTATTCGGATAATTCAATACTGTTGTAGTCTTGTTGCATTTGTGAAATGAATACTGATATTAGAATATATCATAATAGACTTAATAAGAAATGATCACTCGTACTATGTTTGAATTTTCAGCGTTGTATAGATAAGTACATATTGAACTATTAAAATCTGAGCCTAACGTACGTTAATCATTAGGCATAGCGTACGCTATTTGAGGCCTTTACGTACGTAAAGGGGTACCTGTTACGTATGTAACCAATGCAATCATATCCGATCTCAACTTTCGGCGTGTGGGGCCGGATGGGATTCGAATATATGATCTTTTGGAGGCAACATAGTTGACCTACATTACGTACGTAATGCTTCTAGAGGTAACATACGTAATGAAGTTCGTATTTCAGTCCAGTAGCCTCTGGACTTAGCTTACGTACGTAACACTTTTTGTGTAGCGTACGTAAAGATGTTAACGTACGTTATCCTCTTGTGATAACGTACGTAACGAACTGTGCTGTTATAAAAAGACAACTTGTGTCTTTCATTTTGCACGTCCAAACTCCGATTTTCACCCTTATAATCATCCCCCTTCATCCCTAGATCAAGTTTACCTTCTTCCAACTTGTGTTGGAGCTTTACATTTTGATTTTGGAGCTTGTTGATAGGAAGTTGGAGACATTCTTGAAGCTTATATTGTGTTCTTGTGGTTTGGTGTATTGTTCTTCATTTCTGAAGGTATGATCTACGATTTAACCCTATAATCTCGTAATTGTAATGATAGTGTGTAAGTATATTCCACCTAGTGATGAATTAATCAAAATAAACATGTTGTAGTTAAGCTTTCAACAAACTTAATGATGAACATGATGATTAGGGGATTTGTAATGGTGTGTTCTTGGTGTTTTAAAATGGTAAGGATCATGTTTAGTTTAACCACACTCTCCTTGCTAGACTAATAACACCATTGGTATAATAATAATCCTTGTTTCATTGTAATGTAAATGACTTGTTGGAATAATTACCATAAATGTTTTAAGAAACCCTTGTTGATCATTAGAAGAATGGAATGATCTTCTTGAACCTAGGCTAAGTGAATTCAGAGGTATGATGTTTAAATCTCCAAGTTAGTTGGAAGAGTATAAAGGTGGTGCTAAACTTGAGATAGTCTTCATAATCATGATATGGATTTACAACTAATTAACTCAAGATAAGTAATTGTGTGTAGTGCAGATTTTACTTTTAAACATATGAGATGTTCTTGATAATATTAAAGGATAGGAGATTATTGTTTAACACATTATGGAATAATTCTTAATCCAACAAACATTTGGTATCATCTTGTAATCAATTGTAAGAATTGAATGGTTTGAATAAGGTTCTTGAAGTAACACTTCAAAAGTTGAACTACTCAATCGGGAATTAAGTTGTTATCTCGTTAAAATTCGGTATAGATGATCATATAAACGTATTAATGAGCAAAATATACTTCATTCAAGGTTGATTGTTCGAGTAAACAATATTAGGCGAGGACCGTTTGTTCGTTCCGACAAGAAGAGGACTATTCTCGTCTACGTATTGAGGCAAGTTATCTTGCTTGGTTATAATGATGATTAGATTCTTGTGATAGTTATATATCTCATATGTATGAATTGTTCATGTAATGTTTGTCGTGATTTGACATTGTCCTTGACGTTATTCCGTTTCTTCATGGGGTTGCATTCCCAAGTACGTCGCTTTGAATCGTTGATCTCGTTGGTCTTATTTTCACTTCGGTGAGTTTTTCTTGATCCTTAATCGGATATGTGATTTATTGAATTCGTTGTCATGTTGTATCGTGACATATCCGGAATCATATCTGCGTTCCGATTGGACATTGTGTAGGATTTTTAGCCAGGCACATATATAATCATGCGTGGATATTATTCTGCATTGGACTGTGCACACGAGACGTAGTTTCGTGAGGCTAATTAGGTACATTGTCCCACGTATATTCTGGATTCCGTATACGGGGCGGACATGTACACGGACACATTTCCGGATCGGGCGTACTGTGATGTCCATCTTGAGACATATTGTTAATCGTCCATAGTATTGGATGTGTTCGACGATTTGTGACTGATTGTTTCATACGCCCGGGAGGTATGATTAATAGTCGGAATGATTTCCTTGAGATCTATATATATATGTGAATTGTATAATGTCGGAAGAATTAATTATCACGTATATCTGACCCTGTGTTCTGGGCGAAATACTTGTATTGTATTTTAGGTCGAGAAAAAGGCAAGGCACGGGAAGAGCATGTTGACGGCAAAGGGTTCGAAGGATACTAGTTCGGGGGCCCCACATCATTTGTTGTCCGGTTATGTTAAACCATGTTATGTTATTTTATTTTTCTACTTCATTCAAATTACTATATGGGTGTATTGACATTTGAAGTATTTTCCATCTCCATATGGTTTATACTTGTTTTTTTTCGGATCCTGTGTATTATAAGGCCGTTGGCCATATTTTTGATAAACTCCTAATCGGAGTAATGACTATTCATTGTGATTCGGTATCACAAATAATATTTATTTAATGTGTTTTGGTTATCGCCTGGTGGGTCCCAGTGTGGGATCCACGGCACTGTAATAGCCGCCTTTTGGGGTGTTACATTATGACAGCGAGCTATCACAGTCTTTCTTCTCCGGATTATATTTATTATTTTACGTACCTTTTTTGAATTTTGCTTATGTGGTAGACTTTTACATCGGGACAGTATACAATCATAATTTATATACAAAAGTCGCATTAATATCTGTAAAACCCCAGCTGCCTCATAACATATACAAGTTTCTGACCAATAAATAAACAACACATGAAATTTGAAACCAAAATGATACTTGATGACGTAGGAATGTATACTTTTGGCAGAATTAGTAGTGCTATTTTTATTTGTAGAACATAGTTAGAAAATTTATTACCATTCTGTTTACCTATATGTCATCATTGATAATGTTTCCAAATATTTCAAAATATAGGGAAAAAATCCTTGTTATTTGTATTTGGATCCCGGTCGTAGATATGTTGGGCAAGGGATCTTGCATAATGACCTCAATGATGGAATCCTTCACGGTGTTCCACTCGAAGAAGGATATGTGAGGGTGCAATTTGAAGTGGCAGAAAAATCAGAGTTAAAAAGTAAGCTACCTAGACCTTGTGACGAGGCCAACCTTGTTGGTGAAGCTCCCGGATATTTTCTTGCATGGCCACGCAAATTGGTCTCCATGAAACTAGAGGTCTGGTATATATTCTAATTTTTCTGTTACATGTATAATTGTAAAACAAGCATGTTGTGGATATAATTCTAGACTTCTAGAAATTTAATGATTCAATGATCATCTTGTCTCAGTTGTATATATTTTGTTATATCCTAGACACGGCCCAAAACCATGAACAAGGAAAAAAACAAGCATTCTATGGGCCATGAGAATGTTAAGGATCCAGAGAAGGAGAAAACAGTAGAATCAATTGCTGGTGTGTCGTCGAGACAACTAGGTTATCCTCTTTCAGAAGATGTTAGTCATGATGGAGTTTTGGAGGTAGTTCGTCTTGTTGTTATGTTCGATCGTGTTACTGATATAGAGGTTGATACGGGACCTTTCTTGAATGCGGATCCTTGGATTGAACATATTAATAAGGAGAATGTTTTGGAGGTATTGGATACCCAATGGTTAAGTGCTTCGAGCCTCGTCTTTTACATCAGGTAATATGAACACTTAATAAATTTCACAACACCCGGTCCAAGTTCTAATCATGTTTTCTTTTTGTGAACTAAAGGTATTTATGTGAGGTCTATTTATCCAGAAATCTGGACTTGGTAACCAAGTTCTCTTTCGCATCACCTCATCATATCGTGTCTCCCTCGGTGGATAGTTCTGAGGCATCCACTCATTTGGCAAAGTGTATACTTACATATGTTGACAAAGACCACCTACTTTTGGTGCCTTACAATGTTTCGTAAGTTTTACTTTTTGAACCTATAATTCATTGAATTTATTTAATTGCTTCTAACTATATAATAAATAAAATGTATAAAAGATTGGGTTTTGGTTGCTATTAACACCACAACAGAGAGTATCTACTTTATGGATCCAGCTCCTATGACAACCATTGCAAAGTACAAGAGTTTGAAAGCGCTGGTAGAAAAGTAAGTTTATATAGATGAGCAACTCTTAAATAAAACCCATAAAAGGACGAAGAGCCCTGTTGTTTATATAGATGACGGAAACGACAATGTTAGAGAGCAAGGATATGTTTGCCCAGATTTCAGTCTGGAAAAAATGACATTTATAAAAATATGTTTTCATGTCTAGTTCCATATCCATGTTCATTATTATTTAGTACTGGTCATATGTAAGGGATCAATTCACACAAGTTTATAGCAGAAAAGGGGGAAAGAAAAAGCAAGGTGAGGCAACTTATTTTAATTTTATTAGTTTATTATTGTAATTTACTTATCATTTATTTAAGTAATTATTGGGCTTTAGGCCCGAAAGGTTAGATTACCCATTTGTGTTAGGATACTGTTTTAGTCAGTATTATTGTCTTGTGGGAGACTTGAGAATTATTTCTCGAGGAGAACTACGTTAATAATATTGCCTGCTATTTTCTTCCAGTTACGTGCCCTTGACTCTATTAACAGGACAGACAATCAGTGAGACAACCATTGCAATCTCTATTTTTGCAATCTCTATTTTTGCCTTTTAGTCATAGACCCACCGTTTTCCATTGCAATATACGCACACACACACACGCACACAGCAAGCACGCACTGCTTGATATCTGTATGTTTATATTTTCGGCTATGAGCATGATCCTACTGTTTAGATCTGATGTATGCTCAGTGATGACTCGTTATTTTAACTTGTTGGTGATGTTATATATATGCGTGGTCTCAAACAAATGTGGTGCTTCTTCTAAAAATCAGATCTTTATTATTAATGTGTAGTTTAAGCTTGAGGATGCTGTAGATAGAATGATATATCTGATGGGATCATCTGATTTATAATGCTGCTTGTGACAAATTTTATCTATATTCACTGGGAAACTGATTAACTATTAAAAATAGAAACTATGTATGATGTTGATGTGGAAGAAACGTTTTCTTTTGACAGTGCTATGAGGTGTTTTCGTACTAATTGTGGGAGGAGTTGCACTAGGACTGCGTTTAACACTTTTAAATGGACAACTATACAGGTGATTGATTTTCTTTAAGTTATGTTAATTAACTACCTGCTATATTTCAAGCATAGTGCAAGGCAAAATATTGATATATTTATAAATTGTTATTTACAATGCCCCAAGCAACTTACAAGTGATGGCATCTCTTGCGGCTCTTATGTTGGATGCTATATTGAGGATTTATTGCGTTCTACTGAAACAAGTATTGGCGTAAATGTATGGATATGTTAATATTTCCTAAAAAAGTGTATATCTTTTCATACGATCTGAATAGTAATATATGTATTTGCTTTGGTGTACAGTTCACTCGTTCCCACAGGCTGAAGTTCTACTCTCCTGACAAAATGGTTCGCTTCTAGAAAAACTGGGCAGGGTATTTGTACAATAGATTTCTCAAGGGCAAATTGTTGAAGTAGTCTTTGATCATTTTGGTTTAAATCTATAGTTACTTGTTTTTATTATCTATTAATGTATGAAATAGTTCTGGATAATTTGACTCTTGTATGTATTATTAATTTTTTCAAGTTTTATGGAAGTTGATATATTTGGGATTTATTTCAGGCATATAAAAGTTATTTGATTTGCATTATACTGTTGCTTGAGATGCTTGGGTTGCATTACCATTTTGGATTTGGAGTTTGTAAAAATTTCTATTTATAAAATTTTATGAATGTTTAGGTAAAAAAAAAAAATACTTACATAGCGCTCTTCAAGCGCTATGTAAGTATTTGTCTGCTACTTGGACAGTGCTTTTAGAAACGATATCTTACGAATTAACTAGACAGGGAAAATACTTACATAGTGTTTTTTAAACCGATATTGTAGAACGTGTACTTAGGTAGCACATACTTCCATAGCACATAAAATAACGCTGTCTTACTATTGCACTTACAAAGCGCCTAAACAAGTGCTGTGCTTGCGTCACGCACTTGCATAGTGGCGCCTTACATAGCGCCTAAAAGCGCTATTGTAGTACAAAAAAAAGCGCTATGCAGGTCCAGATTTGTAGTAGTGCAACGTACATCATGAATTGCTTGTACTCATGCCAATACTATCCATGACCTAGTACAAAGTAAACTGGATGAGAAATCTGTAAGTTTAAGTTGATATATTTGACAAACCGAATAAAACCAATTTTCGAACCGGATTGATTGGCTTTTAGTTGTGTTGTTGTAAATTGTGCGTGTATAGGTTTTTGCTTATGACCAAATAAAATAGTGCGCACTTTTGCGTGAGTGCGCGAGATTATTGTTTCTGCAAACGACATAATTGCAAGGATCGTCGTCACCCATATTTGGCACCTTCCAAGTTCACAAACAAATTAGACCGACGCCACCAACTCAACCCCCTCTCCTTTTAAACTCATCGATCATGCTGTTTTATCCTTTAACATGTCTTCTTGTCCACATTCCAGATGTTCATATGTGTAGTGAGGGGGTTATGAACAAACCCTATCCCTACTGGGACCTGAACATTCATATTATGGTTTTACAAATTATCAACGATTATGGCAATAAAATTTATTTGCACAAATTTTGGACACGTTCGGAATGGCCGCTTGTGATGGTAGATTTGGAACTTTCAATTTCGGCCTTAAACTCTTTTTTTTATTATCCGTTTTAGATGAAAAATATATCAAACTAATTGATTTTCTACGATTTATAATTTAAGATACATATTAATCTTAATTTAATATGTTAATAACTCTCATTTTTTAAGCCAATATGATTTATTTTTATATTTGTATGTATGCGGTATTTACATTAAATTGGAGATCAATAAATTTCAAATAATTCGAAATGTTTTTCATTTTAAACCAATAATAAATCGGTAAAGTTATGATATTCTACAGATTTTAGTTAGAAGGGTGTTTGATTAAAGTGATAAATTTAGATGATGTCGGGGATGTACCAGGATGCTGTTGTTGCATATAAAAAAATGCTTCGAGATATATATGTGCTTCAGATGCTATTATGCTTAAAAGTTAAATAATGCTCTTTTATTTTGTAATACTTTTAGACATGCATTATGTATATCAAAATCATAGGTATGTTAGAATTCAAACCCTTCTAATGGAGGCTAAGTATTTAAACATGTGAAGTCATCTATATTTAAACAATTAGTTGACAAGTTTGACAAGAAAAGGATGGGAAATTTCACAATAGCCATCATGGTTGATCCTTTCACACAATGGTTTCACACTTTGTTTACTACCTATAAATAACAATCCAAGTAGAGGAAAATAACAATCCAAGAAGTGATTGAGTGAGGTTGAGAGTTTTTCTATTTTGTGAGTTTGTAATAATTTTATTCTTGAGTGATAATATAATATATATTTTTCTCTCATATGATCGATAATTCACTATAAGGAACCTGTGATATCCCAACAAGTGGTATCGGAGACATTTTGGAGTGCTAGCCGGAAGTTGGAGAGGAGCTGAAAATTTCGAGTTTTATAAAGGTGGTCGAAACTCAGTTTTGAGGATACCATTAGATTCCTCACGTCGAGACGAGTCCGGAGGTATTTTCAGAATACAAAACCGACGTCAGACGAAGCCGTACGTGCCGTCGAAAGAATTGTCTCAAGGTTGAAGACGGTGAACAGTACTTTCGGCAAATAAATTTTGAGAAATTACATATTGGTCCCTGGACTTTTTGAAGATTTTAATCCAGTCCTTAAATTTTTGATATTTTTATTTTGACCCCAAAGTTTCAAAAATGTACTTTTGGCCTCAGAAGCTTTGTTAAAATTATGGCTGATTTTACTACCTCTATTGAGAAGTTCAATAACAACAACTACGGGTCATGGAGTACCCGTATGAAGTTTTACCTGCTCGGGCAGGACTTATGGGATATCGTGAATGGAGCTGAGACAAAACCACCAAGAGAGGCCCGAAGCACAGACATAACCTCCAACATCTCAACCTCAACACCGGTACGACCAGATGCTGCACATCAAAGGCCAGCAGCCGACCTTGATGCTTTAAATAAATGGAAGGTTAAAGCAGGCAAAGCTATGTATGCCTTAACTATAGCTGTAGAAGATTAATTTCTCGAGCGGATCAAAGATGCCCGAACACCGAAGGAAGCTTGAGATACGGTGGCGGCTATTTTTGCGAAGAAAAATGATGCGAAATTACAAAGGCTCGAAAATGAGCTTTTGTCGATCTTTGAGAGAAATATGTCTGTGAGTCAATATTTGTCAAAGGTGAAATCTCTTTGTGACGAGATTTCTAAACCAGATCCTGAAAATTGCATTACACAAACCAGGATGAAAAGAATTATCATACATGGATTGTAGCTGGAGTATAAGAGTATTATCACGACAACTCGGGGCTGGGCCACCGAGCCAACTTTAGTATATATGGAGAATCTACTAATTAATGAAGAAGATCTAGACAAACCCACATCTAGTCGACCAACCAATGGTGAAGAGACAGCCCGTTTCACTAATAGAAGAGACAATCAGGGACGAGGACGCGGTCGTGGTCGAGGACGAGGACGTGGTTTCGGGAGACTCAACAGTCAAGAAAGAGATGTTCGAGGAAACCAAGATAGAGGTTTCCAGTCAGGGGGAGCTCGAGGAGCTCGGCATAATCGAAATGGTCAGAACCCGTGGCAACAAAAAATCGTCAAAGTGACGAATGTTTCCATTGCGACAAGAAAGGACATTATGCAAAAAATTGCTGGTCAAAGAGAGTTGAAGGAAATGGTGGACGAGGCTCCAGGAGAAGAAGATTGAGATTTCGAGACTTCCTTCTTTGCCGAGGAGGTGGATGCTGCTGATACACGTGGGAAAGGCCTAAAAGAGGAATTCGCACTTACTGCAGTATGTGAGTAGTTAGTCAATTACAATAATGATTGGATCGTTGGCTCTGGTTGTTCCAATCATATGACCGGAGATGATTTGAAGCTTGTAAGTATGACCAAGTACAATGGCGATCGAGTTATTGTGACAGCTGATAACACACAATTGCCAATAGCCCATGTTGGCAAGACACAACTGCCACAAAGGTACGGACATGAAGAAGTACAACTCGACAATGTTTACCATGTACCAGGGATGAAGAAGATCCCTGTATTGAAATTGTCGGGATAAAAAATCCTTGTATCGAAAGTTTTGACAGAATGTTATGATAATGTGCTAATCCAGCATACAGCAAACAACTGTATCGAAAAGATGATCAAAGGTTTCAACCTGTATTGAAGACTTCTCGTAGTCCCAGCATACAGTGAATCTATCATACAGCAAAGGAGTCTCATAAGACTAAGTATGGAAGCTGTCTCGAAACGACAATACAGCTATCATTCCATACAGTATCCAAACCGGACAAGAAGGAATCTTTGTTATTCGTTAAAGTCAAAGTCCCGTTTAAGAAGATATATTTAAATACTAAAGGATAAAGTATTTAAATATCAAGTCGTCAGAGATCTTCAATCAAGCGCAAAATCAGGATCGTGTTTTATTCAAACACATCATCCCGTTGGAACGGGCTTTTGCTCAACGGATCTATCTCAACGGATATATTTCAGAAGGCTATATATATATCTCCATAGTTTGAAGATCATGCACAAGAAAAACTGATTAACTGACAACGCACGAAAAGCAAAAGAAGTTATCATCATATATATCTGAGTAAACATATCTCCCAAAGCATACTGCTATTCTGAAAGAAGAGATATACAAGTGCTCAAACCGTGAACAAGATATTATCAGCTAAAAGCTCAGAAAGTCAAAGCTGTTGTCCAAATATTGTTCTACCCTTGAACAAAACCCATCAGCCCTGTGTGGACTGAGAAACCTTGCTAGTCCTGAACTGTGTGTGACGGACTTGCATTGAAGAGACGAAGCTTTGGAACTGTGTGTGAAGAAGCCAGTCAAGTGAAAGCTTAAACCAATATGTGTGAACGGTTGAAGGCTAAGATCATTATATCAATCTGTGTGAATGATATATTGATTAGGTTTGATAATAAATATGTAGTTGTGTACGTAGTATTTATAATAAACATTTTCACTCCTGTGTGGAGGACCAGTGGACGTAGAGAGGTTTACCTCGAACCACTTTAATTATTGTGAGATTTATCTTCTGCATTTACTATTTTATTATTTGTGATTATTTTTAAGTATACACTTCATATCTAGTTGCTGTATTTACAGCAACTCACTTTAACAAGACTTCCGCTACGCACTCAGATTTGAAAACCGTATAGCTTGTTGTTTAAAACACCTTCCAAGCTGTATCCTGTATACTCAGTGGCCAACAAGTGGTATCGGAGCAGTTGATTCTAAAAAGAATCAGTCGTATTTTTGATTGAATCAGATCCTTAAATCACTTATTTTTGAAAAACAGTCTTTTTCTTTCTTAGTCTCATATGGATTCATCATTGATCAATAAAGTTCCTATATTTTCTATTAACGAATTTGATGATTGGAGAATTAGGATGGAGGCTCATCTTGCAGCAATGGACGAAGAGATGATTTTTGTCATACAGGATGGCCCCATAAAGATTATGAAGGTAAATCCGGCCCCAGGGATTGAAGGCCAGGCTCATGCCGAGATGCTCGAGAAAGAGCGCGAACAATGGACTTCTGCCGAAAGAAAGCATGCCAACCTCGACAATATCGTGAAGAATGCGCTATTTGTCACTCTTGACAAAGGCACGTTCTCGAAGGTAAAGAGCTGCAAATTAGCCAAGGATATCTGGGATAAACTCAAGTTAATTTGTGAGGGAACTGAGCTCTCAAAAGAAAACAAGATTTCAAAATTAACTGAGCAATTTGAATCGTTTGAAATGAAACCAAATGAAACACTTGAGGAACTTGACCTCAGATTCACTGGCATTGTTGGTGAACTTGAAGCATTAGGCAATATTTATACCCAAAGGGAGAAAAAACTAAAAATCTTCCGTTCTCTCCCTACCCGATGGGACATTAAGACCACAGCTATGCGTGTGTCGTGCAATCTTAGTGAAATATCTACTTTTGATCTCTTTTCTGACCTCAAAGCATTTGAGTACGATATAGACAGGAGAGAGAAAGGTGAAGAATCTCCCGCCAGGACTACATCCTTAGCCGCTGTATCCAACCGAAGACACAGCATGCCGAGTTCATCAAAGCCCATTCATAAGAATGCTGACAGCGACGACGACATCCTGTCGCAAGACGAAATGGAACTCCTAATGCATAAGTTCAAGAAGTTTATCAAGCAGTCGGGAAAGACTCCATATAGGCCCAAGCCTGTACACAAGGTAAGTACTGAAACTTCATCTGGTGATGCTAACATGTGTTATAATTGCAGGAAACCAGGGAATTATGCAAATAAATGTCCTCATCCCAAAGTTCAAAGGTTGCCGGAAGCCGAGCAACAAGAAAAGGATGAAAGAAGACGTGCTTGGAAAAACAAGCTCAAGGCCCTGATTGGTGAATCAGAAGCCTCCCCTGCACCATCAAAGTCCGAAGAATGTCTTCAGGTAGTCACTAACAATGATTCACGTGATGATGATTTCGAAGATAAAGCCTATATGTGATTTATGGCTAAGGACATTCTGGAAGATGAAGATACCGATGATGAGGTAAGCTCAACCTAAGCTATTCCTACCAATGCATCTCATACTTTTGAAAACATGATGAATGCGTTTAAGAACATTCAAAAGGCCCATGAGACTTTTGAAAAATGAAAACATAAAGCTCCAAATTTCTAACCTAGAGCTGAAAGAAGAAAACGACTTGCTGAAAGTAAATTACGAAAGTATGTCTATTGATTGTGAAAACAGCAAAGTCGAGTATGAAAAACTCATGGAGAGCAATCATCAACATGCTCATGAACTAAGTGAGACTAAATCTCATAGTGAAATCAATACAAATGATTTTGTTCTGCTTCATGCCAAAGTAAAAACTCTCGAAAAACGAGAAGGAGAACTTGAGACCATTCTGAAATATTTCGAGAAATCATCTAAAAGAATGGAAGAAATTCTAAGCACTGGGAAATATGCTCATGATAAAAGTGGCTTAGAATACAGCTCATTTTCCAATAAAGGGAAAACTAGTACTGTGTTTGTCAGGGGTGTGTAACGCATTCCTGTATCGGAAGAAGTTCCGAGTCATGTGAAGGAACCTATTGCACCGCAAACAGCAAAAGTTGCCATTCCGCCACCACAGTCATATTCCGGACAGCGGAATCACTAGCCATTCAGACCTGTAAGGCGTACTCAATAGAATGCTCTCCGAGCATATCAACAGCGCCAACAGCCATTCAGAAAGAAGGCTGTATCCAAATATTAAAGGCCCGCACGGCAGTACTTTCAGTACAGCACGCCTAGGTATTGGATACAGGAGCCCCGTCATTTTTCGCGACAGCAAGTTTCCGCACAGTATCAACAACAGTGTTGGGAATCCAACTGGAGACCCAGAAGGCAAGCTGTAAGGCCGAAGAAAATGGCTCCACCTCCAAGACGGCATTTGTACTGGACTAATAATAACCCTGAATTTTACATACATAATAATTATTATGGTTATAGCAACTACGTACATGCCCCACGTAGAAATCGCAACTACGGACCTAAACCATCCTACAGTAAACTTATTGCTGTCAGGAAAATCTCGGTACCTAATGGCACTAACATCTATGGACCCAATAATCAAAGGGGACCTAAATCTACTTAATTTGTTTGCATACAGGACATCTTGGAGAAGGACATCAGATTATGTAGAAGGTCGCGCTCCAAAAGTGCGCTTCAGTGATAAATCTAAAGGAAGAACAAGAGGGAAGGGAACCCTACTTGTAGGAAAATTCAAAGTCACCGATGTAGCTTATGTTGAAGGCTTACAGTACAATCTACTTAGCATTAGCCAGTTCTATGACAAACAGTTCTGGGTGAAGTTCTATATAGATCACTGTAGAGTCAAGAACATCCTAACCAAAGAATTTGTGCTCATAGGAAGCAGATCAGGTAATATGTATATTGCTGACTGGATGCCTACGAGCTCCACAATTCCTTGTTTTGTTGCCAACGGCAATGCAGATCTAAGCTGGATATGACTGTTAGGAATACTTGTTAGATTTTGATGATGTCATTATTGTAATTCAAATGTTTATTACTTGGCAAAAATGTAAGGAAGAACCAAATGAGTATATTCCATATGCCAAATTATGTTAAGTTAAATACTTGGCAAAATGTAAAGAAGAACCAAATGAGTATCTTCTATAGGCCAAATGAGTATCTTCTATAGGCCATTTAAGTGCAAAAGTACAGATAAGTACTTCCGAGAAGTTTTAACGAAACACTGCAGTAAAGCCGAAGTCACAGTTAAATCTAAATCAGAAAAACAAAAATTCATCAGTGATGGTTGACCAGACTGCAGTCCAGTGATCAGCATACCAAAACATCTGAAGTCTAACCAACAGATAAGTCAAAATTCATCAAGACAGAAGACTTCAGACAAGTCATTTGATCAGGCAAGTCTCAACAACACATCAGAGAAGTCATCGACAGAGAAGTCCAAACTGCAGAGAAGTTGACTGGACATCAGACATCTTGACTTATAAGAGATCAGCCAAGTACTCCAAGTCCACGTCAGCATGCGTTGAATAGTCAATATTTACGGAAAGTCACATGCAAGCGTGAAGGGACAAATTGGAGAGATTCCCGCAAAGGGTATGAATTACATAATTCATTCAGACCTACTACTGAAGACTTTAATCTTATTATATTCAAAAGATTCGGCGCCTCACATGTAAGTCTTCACAACGGTCGCAAAATGGAATAAAATATGGGAATCCAGCCTTGCAACGTTCAGAAAGAAAAACAATGAAGTCTCTCTCTCCAACGGATGGATTTGTTACAATATTTGCAACGGTTATGAAGTATGCTCAAGGATCGACACTTATATATATCCGACGACTTGAAGTTGAGCACTACGATGCGAACAAAACTCTCAAGCGATCAAAGTTATCAAAAGCAATCAAAGAAATCATATAACATCGTGAAAAAGAGCAGTACTCGAAGTTCTTATTTGAAGAAAGCTCTTAGTTGGAGAAGACAAACACTCTTGTCTTAAAACCTGAGTTCGGGGTACTTCACTGGTTGAAGTTGCGATACTGATAGGCATACGAGGATTTGAAGAATCAAGTGGTGCTAGGCAGTCAAAGAGGAGTTGCAACGACGGGATTTCCACTGGTTGGAAGTTATTGTAGCTAAGTAAAAGAATCACTGTAATATTTATCACTGGTTGAGAATTATAGTGGATTCATATCCAACTGGTTTGGAGAAAGTGAATTAGTGCAGGATTACCCCATCTCTGATACCACTATAAATTGCCTGCATGTTTTACTGTTTTCAGCATCACGCTTAACTGTTGCATTCATACTTTACTGTTCCATTGCTTATTTTTGTTTTCGTCACTAGCTTATTTCTGCATATCTATCAGCTGAGAAACTCACTCTTCGAAGAAAAGAGTTTAAGAGTTTCAATAAGTCTATTTACCCCCATAGACTTATTCCTAGACGACTTGTGACCTACAAGTGGTATCGGAGAGGTTGGTTCAATATTTCAAGAACCAGATCCATATATCGAGGATATATTTTAAGTTCATTTTAGAAATAGAACACATGCATTCTAGATTACCTATTTTTTCAGTTGACGAGTATGATCTTTGGAAGATAAGGATGAAAGAACATTTATCTTCAATCCATGACGACATGTGGTGCATCATAGAGGACGGTCCGTTCATCTTCGAGAAGGACAACACTCCGGAGGAGATTGCAGCTGGGAAGCCAGAGAAGATTCCAAAGAAGAGGACGGAGCTGACCACTAAAGAAAGAAAGCTGGCCAATCTTGACAACCGGGCCAGAGACGTGCTGTACCAAACTCTTGACAAATCAACAATGGTCAAGATCAAGAACTGCAAAAACGCCAAAGAAATCTGGGATACATTAGCCTTAATGTGTGAGGGAACCGAGCTGATAAAGGAAAACAAGTTATTAATTGCTACTCAAAAATTTGACAACTTCAAAATGAAGAATGGCGAATCCATACACCAAGTGGACACAAGGTTCACTGAAATCATCAATGAGATTAACTCCCTGGGAATCTCATATGGGAACAGGGAGATGGCGTTGAAGGTCTTAAGATCTCTCAATCCTGAATGGAGTATGAAGGCAGTGGCCATGAGAGAATCCAAGGATCTTAATAAAATAAAGATCCAAGAGTTGTTCTCTGATCTAAAGGCTTATGAGTTTGAGCTTCCAAGTTCTCATCTACCGAGCCTACAGAGAAGGGAATAGCCTTTGCAGTCGAGTCCCCCACCAAGAGCTTACCTGATGTAAAACCTCCAAATCCACTTGATTTGAGGAAGAAATGGCGTTCATAATGCAAAGGTTCAGCAACTTCATAAAGAATTACTCCAAATACAAAAAGAATTATATGGAGAACCCCAGGAGAAATCAAAAGACTGGAAGCTGGAAGGTGGAATGTTATAATTGCCACAAGACAGGACACATTTAAATTGACTGTCCTGATCTCAAGAAGGAAGAGAGTAAGAAGGAGGTAAGCAGAAAACAAGACTGAAGGAAGGCCCTCATTGGAGAAGATCAAGAGCGAGTAGAATCAAGCAGTGGATTCTTCTATGATGATGATGAAGAATATGATTGTCTGATGGCCAACCTAACTGATGAAGTGGTAACATGTAAACCCTCAACTTCAAATAATAACAGCTCAGACATGTCACAAGACATGCACTTACACGAGTCTGTAAATCGGATTCTCAAAGACTTTGAGAGATTAAAAACAGCACACCAAACTGTATCAGCCGAGAGGACCCAGCTGCAAGATGAGAATGGGCAGCTGAAAAATGACTTTGAAAAACTCAGCCTAGAATTTAATAAAACCAAAGCTGATCTTGAAAAACAGGCTGCAGATAACTCCACAAACCAGGCTGATAATACCACAGTTGAGATAAAACAATTAACTGTTTTAAATAGTGAAAAATCAGCTGCACTTGCTCACGTAAAAGCTGAGTTTGCTAAACTAACTCAGCTAAGTAAAAATCAGGCAAAGGAAATAACCTCCCTCAAGGTATCTCTAAACCTGGACGAATTGTGTACAAATATAAGGCCATTATATTCTAGATCAGGCCTTTGATATGACCCACACACTCCCTCTAGTTCTAAAACCACTTTCATCAAGAGAGAAACAATTATCTCGATTGCTGAGCCAATATACCAACCTGTATTTCAAAATAGACAACAGCCAAGTGACAGGTCTAGGCTGCAGCCAAGGTATACAAGGCAGCCACCTAGACATGAGACTAGTCAATGGCCAAGGTAGAAGCAGCAGCCCGGACAACATGCCCACTATTATCAAAGACTCCCCAAAAACAGATTTCAAAATGGGAGGGCAACTGGAAACCTCAAGGTTATCCTAATTTTCAAAACGAACAAGTGTGGAGACCTCAAAGATTTAACAAATGGTCTCATCCAAGATTTAGGCATGACATACACCACCAGTTTTATGAGGCATATCCGGTACACAATCCTAACAGAGGATATAGGCCCAGACCTTACATAGCTTATCGGGGCAATCAATCTAGGTTTCACAACCCAAGGAGAAACCAGTTCTCTAGGAAACCAACTAACCCCCAAGGACCCACACAAATTTGGGTACCTAAATATCTGCTTGTCTGATTGCAGAAAAGGTGGAAGGACTATTACCACATCTCCACAAATTCAAACATTGGAGGTGAAGAATGGTTTGTAGATTGTGGATGCTCAAGGAACATGACTGGGAACAAGAAGGTGCTGATGAATTTTGTCAAAGAAAAAGGTCCAGATGTAACCTTTAGAGATAGCTCTAGAGGACAAACAAAAGGCTTTGGAGAGCTTCACCGAGTAAGTATCACTATATCCAAAGTTCATTATGTCAAAGGGATCAAGTATAATATCCTGAGCATAATTCAGTTCTGTGATGAGAAAAACCTAGTGGTCTTCACCATTTGGAAATGTATGGTGATATATATCCTATCTGGAGAGGTGAAGCTACAAGGATTCAGAGGGAGAGACGTCTACATGATAGATTGGAACACAGGAACCCTAATACCTATTTTCTATCTAAGACAATAGTTGAGAATGGATGGCTGTGGCACAAAAGATTATATCATCTAAATTTCAAAGCCATCAACAAGATTAGTTCTCAGAAGCTGGTCAGAGAACTTCCAGAAGAAGCATTCAAGAAGGAAGCTCTCTGTGATGCATGTCAGAAAGGAAAGCAGACCAGAGCATCACTCAAGCCAGTCCAGCCTACAACTATCACATCAAGGATCTTATATCTACTTCATATGGATCTATTTGGCCCTATCAAGCCAAGGACTCTAAGTGGCACAAAGCATGCTCTAGTAGTAGTGGATGACTACTCAAGGTTCACATGGATTATTTTTCTTTATAAGAAGAGTGAAACCCTGACCAAGTTACATGAGCTGCTGAGAAGGATCTAAAATGAGAAATCCCTCTCAATCATCAAGATCAGATCAAATAGAGGAGGTGTTTTTCTCAACAAGGCGATCACCGACACAATGATCGTAATGGAATCCAAAGATGAGCTCTCTGTGCAGACCCCCACAGAATGGTGTTGCCGAAAGAAGAAATGTAACCTTAAAGGAAGCAAACAGTCCATGATTGCGTAAGGCACTGCGCAAGAGGTTCTCGGTCAAGTCACAACACAAAGATGCCACACTCAAAACAGGAGTATGATAGTAGGGAGACATGGCAAAACTCCCTATGAGGTTTGGAATGGCAGAACACCTACAATTGCTTATTTTCATATTTCTGGTTGTCAGTGTTTCATCCACAACAATGGTAAAACCCAACTAAATGCCTTTGATGCTAAAACTGATGACGGTCTCTTTATGGGATATTCACAAAGAAGCAAGGCATATAGAGTTTTTAACAAAATAACCTTAGTTGTGGAGGAAACACCTCATGTTGTATTTGATGAATCTACCATTGAGTACAGGAAACAAGTGGAACTAATTGAGGATAAGCTCAATATACGTATCAAGCATGAATTACGACTAACTCAAAGGTCGATACAACAATATCCAAACTCATTGAGGCATTCAAACAACCACTTAGCGAACATCAACCCTTGATTATAACCAAAACCCAAATATATCGAAACCAACTCCAAAAATGAGTAGTTCAATCCAACAAAACACCTTCAATGATATCAATATTCCAATAGGAGACCACAACTCGAAGTTACGGCAACTATAATCGGAAACCCCCAAAAACAACCAAAGTCAACATCAAGGGTTCTTGATTAATTCTCCAAATGTTCATAAAATCCAAAAAACATATTAATAAATCCATAGGAATACATTTATTCAAGGTAGATAATCCATATATAACATATTCCAACAACAATCCAAGCTTACACGGAGAAATCAGAAGGAAAATACCCAAAATCCGAAATTCTAGATCCAAGAAATAATTACCTTGATTTGATGTGTTGGAGAGGATGAAATGATGATAAATCCATATGATAAGCTTGAAGATGATGATGGATGAGTGCAGCTCAAAAAGATATCTCCGAATCACCCAAAATCGCCCGGAATCGAAGTGAGAAGTGAAAATGATGAATCTGAGCCGGACTGTCCTATTTATAGTAATTCCATTTTAGCGCACGCTACGACCTGATATTTAGCGTGCGCTAACGGGTTAACCGGACAGTCCAGTAAACCTTGACTGCCTCATTAGCGTACGATATGAACTTGATAGCGTGCGCTAACGCCCTCCCGATAGCCTGCGTTAACTCCAAATGTTAGCGTGCGCCAGCTACTTACCTGATGTCCAGTGACTGAAGTCCAGAACCTCCTATCCTCTAGCCTGCTCGCGATAGCGCGCACTACGCCCAATTATCAGCATGCACTACTACCCCATTAGCGCTAAAATCCACTCATAGCGTGCGCTAGGAATTACTCCGAAATCAGTCCAGTACCCACTGGGCTCTGCCATTTTTGGGTGTATGTCTATTTTGATCGACTCGCTTATAACGTTTCGACATTTTGAATCTACTTTATTCTTGGAGTTTTTCCATTTGGACGAGTTTTGATGATGTTTTCACGTAATTTCATTTTATGACATGTTTTGCCGTATGAACGTTCGATTCTCGTAAAACTCATTCGTTTTCGTTGTTTCTTGGTTTGTACAAGTTCATATGGTTGAGTTGGTCATGTTGAGGCTTTCGGTTTGTAAATCCGACGTCGTTTCGTGATTTTCGGGCACTTGGGCCATTTTTGTAATTTCCTAATAGTTTAGGGAATCTCATTTTCGTTGTCGCATTACGGACCCTCCGGTGGTTGGAATTGTATTTTATTTCAGCGCTTAACTCCGTCGTATTGTATATTTCGTGTTCGTATTTCTTGATTCTGGCCTTGTCATGCGTTTTGAGTTCCGTATCTTCGACAGCAGCATTCTGGGCTGGGCAGTGCTGAACTGCTGTGTTGATAGCGCACGCTACTCTTTCTCCCTTGCGTGCGCTAACGATGTGCAGTTAGCGTACGCTAACACGTTACTGTTAGCGTGTGCTAACGATTGTTATTTAGCTACTAGACTGTTATAAGTCCCGTTAGTGCGCGCTACTTGTGTTAGTTAGCGTGCGCTGGCAATTCAGAAACAATAGTTTTATTCTTTTATCTTTGTTTTCTTCGACGTGCGACTTGAGAGGCGATTTCCACCGGTACTAGTCGGAGTTCTCTTCAAATTCCATCACGGTAGAGTCGTGTTAGCATATTATCATCGGCATAATCATCCTCGATCGTCCGAATTCAAGGTATTTTCATCTAGAACCCTAACTTGTCAATTTTGGGGGTTTTTCGGGATTCTAGGGATTAGTTCCGAATTATTCAATTATGTTACGAAATTTCTTACCGGTTGTTGTTATTGAATGATTCTCAATACGTTTTCCTCGAATTAATCCGTGAATTGTTGATACGGGGAGATTTTGCATGAACCCTCGCCCGTATCGATTGATCGTTCATGATCGTAGTTGTAATCGGGGTTATGGGTGTATTTCAATAGAGTATTGTTGTCCGTTGGGACTGAACTATGTTGATCCTTCGTTTAGGGACCGTCGTTTTCCACCCGGACCGTTCGTAGTCATATTTCACTTCCGTTTCTTCAAGAATGTCTCAAAGGCAAGTACTTTACATTTGTTTACATGTTCTAGTATTTGAATTATGGCTTTATCGTGGTTGTTGTGGATGGATATGTATATGTTCACCTAGGGACGGTCCGACGGGACCTCTAGGGATACATATTGCAGTGAGTGTGCATATTGCGAACTGTGGTTAGCCACCCAGGGATGTCCGACGGGGCTCTGCGGGGTACGGTGGCCGTGAGTCTCGTACGACAGTTAACTTTGAATTGTGATTTGTTGGAGATAATGTGTTTCGTGATTGTGCATTGTAAATATTCCGGAATATAAAATGTTTTCTAAAATGATTTTTGGCGCATATATTCATCTGATTAGAATGTAGTTCAAATGGATTGTACTTGCACTAGCAGTTGTCGCTAACCCCTCAAATGGGGGAAATACTTTTTTATTTCAGGTATCGATCGTGGGGACAAATGAGCACTTGAGCCATATGAGGATGATGGGCAAGCATGATACTGATCAGTAGTCATTTGTTGGTGTTCAGTTCTGTCTATTATTTTTTGATGTCTTGTTTTGGGACTATTGTATTATAAAATTGGTTTAAGTACTCGAGTAATTCTTGTTTGAAATTGTTAATGTTGTGTTCCTGTTTTGGGAAATGGATTTGATGTCAGATTCTATTTGTCAGTTTGTAGTCTTTTATTCAAATTGTCGTTTTATTGGTGATTGTTTGTCGTTGTCGAATGTCTCGCTGGTACGTTAGCCTGGTGGATTCCACAGTGTGGGGTCCACGACACTGTAATATGCCCTGAATGTCTTGGGGGTGTTACAGAATATGGTATCAGAGCTTAGGTTTATGGATACCTAGGCTGTCGGTTATTTTGGTCTAGTTAAGTGTCGTTTTTGGGACAGTATCACTGCTATGCCATCATCTCAGTACGCCGGTGCTCGTAAGTTTTTCTTAACTTGATTCGTTTCGCTGTTCTGTCCTATTCCTGTCTTAGTATCTTGTTGCGTTCTGCGTTTGAATTGTACTTTCCCGTTACTTCTTCAGAATTCCTGCTGGTAGAGGACGCGGACGCAGTCGCGGATGCGGTAGGCGACGTGGCGCAGCCGGTGGGGCGGCCATGTCCGATCACTCGGGAACTGATTCGGCGATGCCTTCTTTTTCGAACAGCGTCCCCCCTAGTTCCGGAGTTCAGCAGGACCAATCTGCTAGCTCCGGTAATGCTAATGAAAATGTTGGAGTGGCTAATATTTTGCAACAAGTAGTGAACCAGATCACGCTACTGACTCAGGCCGTTCTGGTCGGCCAAGCCAATGCCAACCCGGTTCCGCCTACTGGATCCGGCAATGATAAGTTACTTCAAGACATGATTCGTATGCGTCCTCCGCAGTTTGATGGTGCTTCCAACCCCTCTGGTTGGGAGAATTGGCTATTCGATATGGAGAAGGTGTTTGAGGCCGCTAATTGTTTTGAGGAGAGGAAAGTACCCATTCCTCAGTACTTCCTTGCCAAAGAGGCAGCAACGTGGTGGCAAGCGGTGAAACCGCGTGACGGGGCAGCCACGTGGGCAGAGTTTCGGGATCTGATGGAAGATGAATTTTGTCCATGGCCAGTGAAAGAGGGAAGGATCCGAGCCTTCTTTGAGGCTAAGCCCCAAGATGTTCCTATTTCTCAATCTATCAAAGACTACAATCAACAGCTGCATTATGTGAGAAACCAAGTCCGAGATGAGCTTGACAAGATCCGCCACTTTGATATGCTGATGAAACCGAGGGTGCGCCACTACATGGCTGGTCTGGGGTGCACGACTTTAAAAGAGTATCAGAATAAAGCGATGGATTACGAGATGTCGTTTTCCGCGATAGAGACAGCAACCGAAGGAAAGAAGCAGAAGACCTCCGGTCAGTTTGTTGGGAGGCAAGTCAAGAGGGTATCCGAAGGCTCAGTCTGGTTCGCGAGTCTTCGGGAGTCAGTCCCCATCAGTTGGGCGAGGAAACGGTTCTAGGTCTGCTCCTACTGGTTCCGTTTGTGGTCCTACGTGCTTCAATTGTAGTCGTCCGGGCCACATGATGAGTGAGTGTGATAGGCCTCCGATTCAGTGTCTTGCTTGCGGTCGGATGGGCCATCGTGCTAAGTTTTATACGGATGCAGCTCGGGCTCCAGTTACTCAGATATCAGCCCCACCTGCGGGAGAGCCGAGTGTGAATCAAGCACCGACAGTTCCTCAGCCGCAGCAGAGTTTTGTTAGAGGTCGAGGACGTGGGCAGCCTTCTAGAGGGGGAGCTTCTAGTGCGGGGTCTGTTCCGCCCCGAGTGTATGAGATGAGACGAGCAGGAGATCCTGACGCGATGGTGGCTACAGGTACTGTCCACATCCTTGATCATCCTGTTTCCGTATTGTTCGATTCTGGTGCTACGCATTCTTTTATATCTATGGATTGTGTGCGTCGTCTGCATGTTGATTGCCTAGTTGCTTGTGAGACTTTTGTTGTTAAACTTCCTAGTGGGGATAGCATCGTGGGGGATCGTTAGATTAGAGATTTTTCTGTGAGTATCGCGGGGAGGGTTTGGCCTTCTAATCTGATCGCAGTAGATATTAAAGATGAGGATTTGATTCTTGGTGAGGATTGGCTGGACCGTCATGGGGCGATCATGAATTATAGAACGAGGACTGTTTCGATGTTAGCCTCTGACGGTACCGAGCATTCTTTCGTGGGGCGTAAGCGGAGTAGCCAGAGACTCTTGATCAGCGCCTTGAGGGCGGTGAGGCTTCTTCGGGGAGGTTGCACGGGCTATTGGTGTTATGCTTAGAGATCGGAAGATGGGAGAGTTGAGCTCTCGTCTATTCCGGTAGTGTGTGAGTATCCTGATGTCTTTCCAGACGAGTTGTCGTGTTTTCCGCCGGACCGAGAAGTTGAGTTTACCGTCGACTTAGAGCCGGGTGTAGCACCGATCTCTAAGATGCCATATCATATGGCGCCCGCCGAGATGCTGGAGCTGAAGAAACAGTTGGGAGAGTTGCTAGACATGGGATATATTCGACCGAGCGCTTCGCCTTGGGGCGCACCAGTCCTATTTGTAAAGAAGAAGGATGGGTCACTTCGTTTGTGTATCGACTACCGAGAGTTGAACAAAGTGAACATCAAAAACAAGTATCCGGTCCCGAGGATTGATGACTTGTTTGATCAGTTGCAAGGGGCAACCGTGTTTTCGAATATTGATTTGAGATCGGGATATTATCAGCTCCGAGTGAAGGATACCGATATTCCGAAGACGGCTTTTCGGACGAGATATGGTCACTACGAGTTTGTGGTTATGCCTTTTGGGCTAACCAATGCCCCAGCCGTGTTCATGCAGCTTATGAACAAAGTCTTTATCGAGTACCTCGATAAGTGTGTGGTCGTTTTTATCGATGACATCCTAATTTACTCGAGGAGCGAGGAGGAGCACGCCCGTCACTTGCATATCGTGCTAGATATTTTGAGGACTCAGCATCTTTTCGCGAAGTTCTCAAAGTGTGAGTTTTGGTTGCGGGAGGTTATGTTTCTCGGTCATGTGATCTCGACCGAGGGTGTTCATGTGGACCCACATAAGGTAGAGGCAGTGTTGGATTGGGCGCCGCCCAAGAACGTGAAGGAGGTCCGCAGTTTTCTAGGATTAGCCGGGTATTACCGATTCATCGAGGGGTTCTCTAAGCTCGCTCGACCGCTGACTCAGTTGTTACAGAAGTCAGAGAAGTTTGTGTGGACCGATGAGAGGCAGAATAGTTTTGAGGAGTTGAAGAAAAGGTTGAAGACCGCTCCTATTTTGGCTTGATCGAGTGGTAATGAGGGTTTCTCAGTTTTCAGTGATGCTTCGGGACAAGGGCTCGGATGTGTAGTTATGCAGCACGGGAGGACGATTGCCTATGCTTCCCGTCAACTGAAACCGTACGAGTTGAATTACCCTACGTACGATCTTGAGTTGGCCGCAGTTGTATTTGCGTTGAAGATCTGGCGTCATTACTTGTATGGCTCGTCGTGTCAGATTTTCACCGATCACAATAGCATGAAGTACATTTTCACCGAGAAAGAGCTTAATATGAGACAGAGGAGATGGTTGGAGTTGATTAAGGATTACAATCTCGAGATCCTTTATCATCCGGGCAAGGCTAACGTGGTAGCAGATGCCTTGAGCCGGAAATCGGTATCGCTTCGGGCGCTTGAGCTACTTACAGCTCAGTCGGGACCTCAGCGAGAGTTTATGAGGTTGTGCATTGAGGTTGTACTACCATGGAGTTCCGGGCAGTTGCGTACTCTTGAGATTTCTTCATCTCTGGTTGATGACATTAAATCGGGGCAGTTGGAGGACCCGATGTTTATTCACCTTCGAGAGAGTGTAGGGAAGGGGAAAGCCCCGTGATTCGTTATTCATGAGGATGGTGTGTTGAGATTCCGAGGTCGGTTGTGTGTTCCGAACGACTCGGAATTGAGACAGAGTATTATGCGGGAGGCTCATGCGTCACCTTACTCAGTCCATCCGGGCTCGAGTAAAATGTATAAGGATTTAAGATAGAATTTATGGTGGAACGACATGAAGAATGAGGTAGTTCAGTTTGTGGCTAAGTGTTTGGCTTTTCAGCAAGTCAAGATTGAGCATCAGCGGCCAGCCGGGTTATTGAAACCACTTCCCGTCCCGGAGTGGAAGTGGGAGGATATCTCTATGGATTTTGTCATGGGTTTGCCGAGGACGAAGACTGGTATGAACATTGTGTGGGTGATTGTAGACCGACTGACTAAGTCGGTGCATTTTCTGGGCATCAAGGATACTTGGGGCCCAGAAAAATTGGCTCGTATTTTTATCGCGCAGATAGTGAGACTTCATGGTAGGCCGAAGACCATTATTTCGGACAGAGATGGCCGATTTGTATCGCATTTTTGGCAGGCGGTACATAAGGCATTGGGGACACAATTACGTTTGAGCACTTCGTTCCATCCCCAAACCGATGGGCAGTCCGAACGTACCATTCAGACGTTCGAGGATTTGTTGTGCGCGTGTGCGATACACTTGAGTAGTGACTGGGAGGAACATTTGGCCTTAATTGAGTTTACTTATAATAATAGCTGGCACGCATCGATTAAGATGGCACCGTATGAGGCACTTTATGGACGACGTTGCCGATCGCCGATATGTTGGGATGAGCCGTCCGATCTAGTTGGCACCGATCCAGACCTCGTGTTAGAGACGAGGGAGAAAGTTGAGTTGATTAGAAAGAGAATGTTGGCTGCTCAGAGTCGACAAAAGTCTTATGCGGATGTTAGGCGTCGACCTTTGGAGTTTGCGGTGGGAGATCATGTTCTGTTGAGAGTGTCTCCGTCGAAAGGAGTTTTCCGTTTTGTGAAGAAGGGGAAACTCAGCCCGAGATATATTGGACCTTTCGAGATATTGGAGAGAGTGGGCGAGTTAGCGTACCGTTTGGCTTTTCCTCCGTCGTTGAGTCATGTGCATAGCGTATTTCACATTTCCCAGTTAAGGAAGTACGTTCCGGACCCGCCCACATTATTGATTTTGGAGACGTGGAGATCGAGAAAGATGTTACGTTTGAGGAGAGATCCGTCAGAATTCTGGAGCGTCGAGACAAGCAGTTAAGGCACAAAACCATTCCTTTGGTTAAGGTGCAATGGTCGAGGCACGTAGTAGAAGAAGTGACGTGGGAGTTAGAGGAGGATATGCGTTCAAGGCACCCCGAACTTTTTGATTCTTAAGTTTCGGGACGAAACTTTATTTTAGAGGGGGAGAATGTAATATCCGTAACTTTCCATTTTTAGCAGTTTCCATTTTTGGGTGTATGTCTATTTTGATCGACTCGCTTATAATCGTTTCGACATTTTGAATCTACTTTATTCTTGGAGTTTTTCCATTTGGACGAGTTTTGATGATGTTTTCACGTAATTTCATTTTATGACATGTTTTGCCGTATGAACGTTCGATTCTCGTAAAACTCGTTCGTTTTCATTGTTTCTTGGTTTGTACAAGTTCGTATGGTTGAGTTGGTCATGTTGAGACTTTCGGTTTGTAAATCCGACGTCGTTTCGTTGTCGCATTACGGACCCTCCGGTGGTCGGAATTGTATTTTCTTTCAGCGCTTAACTCCGTCGTCTTGTATATTTCATGTTCGTATTTCTGGATTCTGGCCTTGTCATGCGTTTTGAGTTTCGTACCTCGGCAAAGATTTCGGGCCGGGCAAGGCCGAATCTTTGCTGTGTTGATAGCGCACGCTACTCTTTCTCCCTTGCGTGCGCTAACGATGTGCAGTTAGTGTACGCTAACACATTACTGTTAGCGTGCGCTAACGATTGTTATTTAGCTACTGGACTGTTATAAGTCCCGTTAGTGCGCGCTACTTGTGTTAGTTAGCGTGCGCTAACTATGCAATTTATATAAGTCAGCGGGCAGTTCAGAAACAGCAGTTTTATTCTTTTCTCTTCGTTTTATTCGACGTGCGACTTCAGAGGCGATTTCCACCGGTACTAGTCGGAGTTCTCTTCAAATTCCATCACCGTAGAGTCGTGTTAGCATATTATCATCGGCATAATCATCCTCCATCGTCCGAATTCAAGGTATTTTCATCTAGAACCCTAACTTGTCAATTTTGGGGGTTTTTCGGGATTCTAGGGATTAGTTTCGAATTATTCAATTATGTTACGAAATTTCTTACCGGTTGTTGTTATTGAATGATTCTCAATACGTTTTACTCGAATTAATCCGTGAATTGTTGATACGGGGAGATTTTGCGTGAACCCTCGCCCGTATCGATTGATCGTTTATGATCGTAGTTGTAATCTGGGTTATGGTTGTATTTCAATAGAGTATTGTTGTCTGTTAGGACTGAACTATGTTGATCCTTCGTTTAGGGACCGTCGTTTTCCACCCGGATCGTTCGTAGTCATATTTCACTTCCGTTTCTTCAAGAATGTCTCAAAGGCAAGTACTTTACATTTGTTTACATGTTCTAGTATTTGAATTATGGCTTTATCGTGGTTGTTGTGGATGGATATGTGTATGTTCACCTAGGGACGGTCCGACGGGACCTCTAGGGATACGTATTGCCGTGAGTGTGCGTATCGCGAACTGTGGTTAGCCACCCAGGGATGTCCGACGGGGCTCTGCGGGTTACGGTGGCCGTGAGTCTCGTACCGACGGTTAACTTTGAATTGTGATTTGTTGGAGATAATGTGTTTCGTGATTGTGCATTGTAAATATTCCAGAATATAAAATGTTTTCAAAAATGATTTTTGGCGCATATATTCATCTGATTAGAATGTAGTTCAAATGGATTGTACTTGCACTAGCAGTTGTCACTAACTCCTTAAATGGGAGAAATACTTTTTGTATTTCAGGTATCGATCGTGGGGACAAACGAGCACTTGAGCCGTATGAGGATGATGGGCAAGCATGATACTGATCAGTAGTCATTTGTTGTGTTCAGTTCTGTCTATTATTTTTTGATGTATTGTTTTGGGACTATTGTATTATAAAATTGGTTTAAGTACTCGAGTACTTCTTGTTTGAAATTGTTAATGTTGTGTTTCCGTTTTGGGAAATGGATTTGATGTCAGATTCTATTTGTCGGTTTGTAGTCTTTTATTTGAATTGTCGTTTTATTGGTGATTGTTTGTCGTTGTCGAATGTCTCGTTGGTACGTTAGCCTGGTGGATTCCACAGTGTGGGGTCCATGGCGCTGTAATATGCCCTGAATGTCTTGGTGGTGTTACAGATACAATTACTCTGATCGGTGAATACAATGAATGAATATGAACGATGAATGACCATTAATGAGTGAATAATTACTGAGTGACAATTACTGGATGATAATTACTGAATTGCAACTGGGTATTACATATGCCTTAACTATAGCTGTAGAAGATCAATTTCTCGAGCAGATCAAAGATGGCCGAACAACGAAGGAAGCTTGAGATACGTTGGCGTCTATTTTTGCGAAGAAAAATGATGCGAAATTACAAAGGCTCAAAAATGAGCTTTTGTCGATCTTCAAGAGAAATATGTCCGTGAGTCAATATTTCTCAAAGGTGAAATCTCTTTGTGACGAGATTTCTAAACTAGATCCAGAAAATAGCATTACATAAACCAGGATGAAAATAATTATCATCCAAGGATTTAAGACAGAGTATAAGAGTATTATCACGGCAACTCGGGGCTGGGCCACCGAGCCAACTTTAGCATATCTGGAGAATCTGCTAATTAATGAAGAGGATCTAGACAAACCCACATCTAGTCAACCAACCAATGGTGAAGAGACAGCTCGTTTCACTAATATAATAGACAATCATGGACGAGGACGCGGTCGTGGTCGAGGACGAGGACGTGGTTTCGGGAGACTCAACAATCAAGAAAGAGATGTTCGAGGAAACCAATATAGAGGTTTCCTGTCAGGGGGAGCTCGAGGAGCTCAGCATAATCGAAATGGTCAGAACATGTGGCAACAAAAGAATCGTCAAAGTGACGAATGTTTCAATTGCGGCAAGAAAGGACATTATGCAAACATTGCTGGTCAATGAGAGTTGAAGGAAATGTTGCAACAACATCTAAGGACGAGGCTCCAGGAGAAGAAGACTGGGATTTCGAGACTTCCTTCTTTTCCTAGGAGGTGGATGCTGCTGATACACGTGGGAAAGGCCTAAAGGAGGAATTCACACTTACTGCAGTATGTGAGCAGTTAGTCGATTACAAGAATCTTAATTTAATATGTTAATAACTCTCGTTTTCTAAGCCAATATGATTTATTTTTATATTTGTATGTATACGGTATGTACTTTAAATTGGAGATCAATAAATTTCAAATAATTCGAAATGTTTTTCATTTTAAACCAATAATAAATCGGTAAAGTTATGATATTCTACAGATTTTAGTTAGAAGGGTGTTTGATTAAAGTGATAAATTTAGATGATGTCGGGGATGTACCAGGATGCTGTTGTTGCATATAAAAAAATGCTTCTAGATATATATGTGCTTCAGATGCTATTATGCTTAAATGTTAAATAATGCTCTTTTATTTTGTAATACTTTTAGACATGCATTATGTATTTCAAAATCATAGGTATGTTAGAATTCAAACCCTTCTAATGGAGGCTAAGTATTTAAACATGTGAAGTAATCTATATTTGAACAATTAGTTGACAAGTTTGACAAGAAAAGGATGGGAAATTTCACAATACCCATCATGGTTGATCCTTTCACACAATGGTTTCACACTTTGTTTACTACCTATAAATAACAATCCAAGTAGAGGAAAATAACAATCCAAGAAGTGATTGAGTGAGGTTGAGAGTTTTTCTATTTTGTGAGTTTGTAATTTTATTCTTGAGTGATAATATAATATATATTTTTCTCTCATATCATCGGTAATTCACTATAATGATCCTGTGATATCCCAACAAGTGGTATCAGAGACATTTTGGAGTGCTAGCCGGACGTTGGAGAGGAGCTGAAAATTTCGAGTTTTATAAAGGTGGTCGAATCTCAGTTTTGAGGATACCATTAGATTCCTCACGTTGAGACGAGTCCGGAGGTATTTTCGGAATACAAAACCGACATCAGACGAAGTCGTACGTGCCGTCGAAAGAATTGTCTCAAGGTTGAAGACGGTGAACAGTACTTGCGGCAAATAAATTTTGAGAAATTACATATTGGTCCCTGGACTTTTTGAAGATTTTAATTCAGTCCCTAAATTTCTGATATTTTTATTTTGACCCCAAAGTTTCAAAAATGTACTTTTGGCCTCAGAAGCTTTGTTAAAATCATGGTTGATTTTACTACCTCTATTGAGAAGCTCAATAACAACAACTACGGGTCATGGAGTACCCGTATGAAGTTTTACCTGCTCGGGCAGGACTTATGGGATATCGTGAATGGAGCTGAGACAAAACCACCAAGAGAGGCCCGAAGCACAGACACAACCTCCAACATCTCAACCTCAACACCGGTACGACCATATGCTGCACATCAAAGGCCAGCAGCCGACCCTGATGCTTTAAAGAAATGGAAGGTTAAAGCAGGCAAAGCTATGTATGCCTTAACTATAGCTGTAGAAGATTAATTTCTCGAGCGGATCAAAGATGCCCGAACACCGAAGGAAGCTTTAGATACGTTGGCGGCTATTTTTGCGAAGAAAAATGATGCGAAATTACAAAGGCTCGAAAATGAGCTTTTGTCGATCTTCGAGAGAAATATGTCTGTGAGTCAACATTTCTCAAAGGTGAAATCTCTTTGTGACGAGATTTCTAAACCAGATCCTGAAAATTGCATTACACAAACCAGGATGAAAAGAATTATCATACATGGATTGAAGCCGGAGTATAAGAGTATTATCACGGCAACTCGGGGCTGGGCCACCGAGCCAACTTTAGTATATCTGGAGAATATACTAATTAATGAAGAGGATATAGACAAACCCACATCTAGTCGACCAACCAATGGTGAAGAGACAACCCATTTCACTAATAGAAGAGACAATCAGGGACGAGGACGCGGTCATGGTCGAGGACGAGGACGTGGTTTCGGGAGACTCAACAGTCAAGAAAGAGATGTTCGAGGAAACCAAGATAGAGGTTTCCAGTCAGAGGGAGATTGAGGAGCTCGGCATAATCGAAATGGTCAGAACCCGTGGCAACAAAAAATCGTCAAAGTGACGAATGTTTCAATTGCGACAAGAAAGGACAATATGCAAAAAATTGCTGGTCAAAGAGAGTGGAAGGAAATGGTGCAACAACATCTAAGGACGAGGCTTCAGGAGAGGAAGATTGAGATTTCGAGACTTCCTTTTTTGCCGAGGAGGTGGATGCTGCTGATACACGTGGGAAAGGCCTAAAGGAGGAATTCGCACTTACTGCAGTATGTGAGCAGTTAGTCAATTACAAGAATGATTGGATCGTTGACTCTGGTTGTTCCAATCATATGACCGTAGATGATTTGAAGCTTGTAAGTATGACCAAGTACAATGGAGATCGAGTTATTGTGACAGCTGATAACACACAATTGCCAATAGCCCATGTTGGCTAGACACAACTGCCACAAAGGTACGGACATGAAGAAGTACAACTCGACAATGTTTACCATGTACCAGGGATGAAGAAGAACCTGTTTTCAGTATTAAAATTAACTGCTTCAGGTAATTATGTGTTGTTTGGTCCGACGTGTTGGGATAACAATCCCTGTATCGAAATTGTCGGGATAAAAAATCCCTGTATCGAAAGTTTTGACAGAATGTTTTGACAATGTGCCAATCCAGCATACAGCAAACAGCTGTATCGAAAAGCTAATCAAAGGTTTCAATCTGTATCGAAGACTTCTCGTAGTCCCAGCATACAGTGAATCTATCATACAGCAAAGGAGTCTCGTAAGACTAAGTATGAAAGCTGTCTCGAAATGACAATACAGATATCATTCCATACAGTATCCAAACCGGACAAGAAGGAATCTTTGTTATTCGTTAAAGTCAAAGTCCCGTTTAAGAAGATATATTTAAATACTAAAGGATAAAGTATTTAAATATCAAGTCGTCAGAGATCTTCAATCAAGCGCAAAATCCGGATCGTATTTTATTCAAACACATCATCCCATTGGAACGGGCTTTTGCTCAACGGATATATTTCAGAAGGCTATATATATATTTCCATAGTTTGAAGATCATGCACAAGAAAAACTGATTATCTGACAATGCACGAAAAGCAAACGAAGATATCATCATATATATCTGAGCAAACATATCTCCCAAAGCATACTGCTATTCTGAAAGAAGAGATATGCAAGTGCTCAAACCGTGAACAAGATAGTATCAGCTAAAATCTCAGAAAGTCAAAGCTGTTGTCCAAATATTGTTCTACCCTTGAACAAAACCCATCAGCCCTGTGTGGACTGAGAAACCTTCCTATTCCTGAACTGTGTGTGAAGAAGCCACTCAAGTGAATGCTTAAACCAATTTGTGTGAACGGTTGAAGGCTAAGATCATTATAACAATCTGTGTGAATGATATATTGATTAGGTTTGATAATAAATACGTAGTTGTGTACGTAGTATTTATAATAAACATTTTCACTCTTGTGTGGAGGACCAGTGGACGTAGAGGGGTTTACCTCGAACCACTTTAATTAATGTGAGATTTATCTTCTGCATTTACTATTTTATTATTTGTGATTATTTTTAAGTATACACTTCATATCTAGTTGTTGTATTTAAAACAACTCACTTTAACAAGACTTCCGCTATGCACTCAGATTTGAAAACCATACAGCTTGTTGTTTAAAACACATTCCAAGCTGTATCCTGTATACTCAGTGGCCAACAAGTGGTATCGGAGCAGTTGATTCTAAAAAGAATCAGTCGTATTTTTGATTGAATCAGATCCTTAAATCACTTATTTTTGAAAAATAGTCTTTTTCTTTCTTAGTCTCATATGGATTCATCATTGATCAATAAAGTTCCTATGTTTTCTATTAACGAATTTGATGATTGGAGAATTAGGATGGAGGCTCATCTTGCAGCAATGGACGAAGAGATGATTTTTGTCATACAGGATAGCCCCATAAAGATTATGAAGGTAAATCCGGCCCCAAGGATTGAAGGCCAGGCTCATGCCGAGATGCTCGAGAAAGAGCGCGAACAATGGACTTATGACGAAAGAAAGTGCTCCAACCTCGACAATATCATGAAGAATGCGCTATTTGTCACTCTTGACAAAGGCACGTTCTCGAAGGTAAAGAGCTGCAAATCAGCCAATGATATCTGGGATAAACTCAAGTTAATTTGTGAGGGAACTGATCTCTCAAAAGAAAACAAGATTTCAAAATTAACTGAGCAATTTGAATCGTTTGAAATGAAACCAACTGAAACACATGAGGAACTTGACCTCAGATTCACTGGCATTGTTGGTGAACTTGAAGCATTTGGCAATATTTATACCCAAAGGGAGAAAAAACTAAATATCTTCCATTCTCTCCCTACCCGATGGGACATTAAGACCACAGCTATGCGTGTGTCGTGCAATCTTAGTGAAATATCTACTTTTGATCTCTTTTCTGACCTCAAAGCATTTGAGTATGATATAGACAGGAGAGAGAAAGCTGAAGAATCTCCCACCAGGACTACATCCTTAGCCGCTGTATCCAACCGAAGACACAGCATGCCGAGTTCATCAAAGCCCATTCATAAGAATGCTGACAGCGACGACGACATCCTGTCGCAATACGAAATGGCACTCCTAATGCATAAGTTCAAGAAGTTTATCAAGCAGTCGGGAAAGACTCCATATAGGCCCAAGCCTGTACACAAGGTAAGTACTGAAACTTCATCTGGTGATGCTAACATGTGTTATAATTGCAGGAAACCAGGGCATTATACAAATAAATGTCCTCATCCCAAAGTTCAAAGGTTGCCAGAAGCCGAGCAACAAGAAAAGGATGAAAGAAGTCGTGCTTGGAAAAACAAGCTCAAGGCCCTGATTAGTGAATCAGAAGCCTCCCCTGCACCATCAAAGTCCAAAGAATGTCTTCAGGTAGTCACTAACAGTGATTCATCTGATGATGATTTCGAAGATAAAGCCTATATGTGCTTTATGGCCAAGGACATTCCGGAAGATGAAGATACCGATGATGAGGTAAGCTCAACCTCAGCTATTCCTACCAATGCATCTCATACTTTTGAAAACATGATGAATGAGTTTAAGAACATTCAAAAGGCCCATGAGACTTTGAAAAATGAAAACATACACCTCCAAATTTCTAACCTAGAGCTGAAAGAAGAAAACGACTTGCTGAAAGTAAATTACGAAAATATGTCTATTGATTGTGAAAACAGCAAAGTCGAGTATGAAAAACTCATGGAAAGCAATCATCAACATGCTCATGAACTAAGTGAGACTAAATCTCATAGTGAAATCAATACAAATGATTTTGTTCTGCTTCAAGCCAAAGTAAAAACTCTCGAAAAACGAGAAGGAGAACTTGAGACCATTCTGAAATATTTCGAGAAATCATCTAAAAGAATGGAAGAAATTCTAAGCACTGGGCAATATGATCATGATAAAAGTAGCTTAGAATACATCTCATTTTCCAATAAAGGGAAAACAAGTACTGTGTTTGTCAGGGGTGTGGAACGCATTCCTGTATCGGAAAAAGTTCCGAGTCATGTGAAGGAACCTGTTGCACCGCGAACAGCAAAAGTTGCCATTCCGCCACCACAGTCATATTCCAGACAGCGGAATCACCAGCCATTCAGACCTGTAAGGCGTACTCAACAGAATGCTCTCCGAGCATATCAACAGCGCCAACAGCCGTTCAGAAAGAAGGCTGTATCCAAATATCAAAGGCCCGCACGACAGTACTTTCAGTACAGCACACCTAGGTATTGGATACAAGAGCCCCGTCATTTCTCGCGACAGCAAGTTTCCGCACAGTATTAACAACAGCGTTGGGAATCCAACTGGAGACCCAGAAGGCAAGCTGCAAGGCCGAAGAAAATGGCTCCACCTCAAAGACGGCATTTTTACTGGACTAATAATAACCCTGAATTTTACATACATAATAATTATCATGGTTATAGCAACTACGTACATGCCCCACGTAGAAATCGCAACTACGGACCTAAACCATCCTACAGTAAACCTATTGCTGTCACGAAAATCTGGGTACCTAATGGCACTAACATCCATGGACCCAATAATCAAAGGGGACCTAAATCTACTTAATTTGTTTGCATACAGGACATCTTGGATAAGGACATCAGATTACGTAGAAGGTCGCGGTCCAAAAGTGCGCTTCAGTGATAAATCTAAAGGAAGAACAAGAGGGAAGGGAACCCTACTTGTAGGAAAATTCAAAGTCACCGATGTAGCTTATGTTGAAGGCTTACAGTACAATCTACTTAGCATTAGCCAGTTCTGTGACAAACAGTTCTTGGTGAAGTTCTATATAGATCACTGTAGAGTCAAGAACATCCTAACCAAAGAAGGTGTGCTCACAGGAAGTAGATCAGATAATATGTATATTGCTGACTGGATGCCTACGAGCTCCACAATTCCTTGTTTTGTTGCCAACGGCAATGCAGATCTAAGCTGGATATGACTGTTAGGAATACTTGTTAGATTTTGATGATGTCATTATTGTAATTCAAATGTTTATTACTTGGCAAAAATGTAAGGAAGAACCAGATGAGTATCTTCCATAGGCCAAATTATGTCAAGTTAAATACTTGGCAAAATGTAAAGAAGAACCAAATGAGTATCTTCTATAGGCCATTTAAGTTAGGCTCAAAATCGGCTAAGTACAAAAGTACAGATAAGTACTTCCGAGAACTGTTAACCAAACACTGCAGTAAAGCCGAAGTCACAGTTAAGTCTAAATCAGAAAAACAAAAATTCATCAGTGATGGTTGACCAGACTGCAGTCAAGTGATAAGCAGACCAAAACATCTGAAGTCTGACCAACAGATAAGTCAAAATTCATCAAGACAGAAGACTTCAGACAAGTCATCTGATCAGGCAAGTCTCAACAAGACATCAGAGAAGTCATCGGCAGAGAAGTCCAAACTGCAGAGAAGTTGACTGGACATCAGACAGCTTGACTTATAAGAGATCATCCAAGTACTCCAAGTCCACGTCAGCATGCGTTGAATAATCAATATTTACGGAAAGTCACATGCAAGCGTGAAGGGACAAATTGGAGAGATTCCCGCAAAGGATATGAATTACATAATTCATTCAGACCTACTACTGAAGACTTTAATCTTATTATATTCAAAAGATTCGGCGACTCACATGCAAGTCTTCACAACGGTCGCATGATGGAATAAAATATGGGAATCCAGCCTTGCAACGTTCAGAAAGAAAAACAATGAAGTCTCTCTCTCTCCAACGGACGGATTTGTTACAATATTTGCAACGGTTATGAAGTATGCTCAAGGATCGACACTTATATATATATCCGAAGACTTGAAGTTGAGAACTACGATGTGAACAAAACTCTCAAGCGATCAAAGTTATCAAAAGCAATCAAAGCAATCATATAACATCGTGAAAAAGAGCAGTACTCGAAGTTCTTATTTGAAGAAAGCTCTTAGTTCGAGAAGACAAACACTATTGTCTTAAAACCTGAGTTCGGGGTACTTCACTGGTTGAAGTTGCGATACTGATAGGCATTCGAGGATTTGAAGAATCAAGTGGTGCTAGGCAGTCAAAGAGGAGTTGCAACGATGGGATTTCCACTGGTTGGAAGTTGTTGTAGCTAAGTAAAAGAATCACTGTAATATTTATCACTGGTTGAGAATTATAGTGGATTCATATCCAACTGGTTTGGAGAAAATCGATTAGTAGAGAATTACCCCACCTCTGATACCACTATAAATTGCCTGCATGTTTTACTGTTTTCAGCATCACACTTAACTGTTGCATTCATACTTTACTGTTCAATTGCTTAGTTTTGTTTTCGTCACCAACTTATTTCCGCATATCTATCAGCTGAGAAACTCACTCTTCGAAGAAAAGAGTTTAAGAGTTTCAATAAGTCTATTCACCCCCCTAGAATTATTCCTAGACGACTTGTGACCTACAAGTGGTATCGGAGAGGTTGGTTGAATATCTCAAGAACCAGATCCATTTATCGAGGATATATTTTATGTTCATTTTAGAAATAGAACACGTGCATTTTAGATTACCTATTTTTTCAGTTGACGAGTATGATCTTTGAATGATAAGGATGCAGGCACATTTATCTTCAATCCATGACGACATGTGGTGCATCATAGAGGACGGTCCCTTCATCTTCGAGAATGACAACACTCCGGAGGAGATTGCAGCCGGGAAGCCAAAGAAGATCCCAAAGAATAGGACGGAGCTGACCACTAAAGAAAGAAAGATGGCCAATCTTGACAACCAGGCCAGAGACGTGCTGTACCAAACTCTTAACAAATCAACAATGGTCAAGATCAAGAACTGCAAAAATGCCAAAGAAATCTGGGATACATTAACCTTAATGTGTGAGGGAACCGAGTTGATAAAGGAAAACAAGTTATCAATTGCTACTCAAAAATTTGACAACTTCTAAATGAAGAATGGCGAATCCATACACCAACTGGACACAAGATTCACTGAAATCATCAATGAGATTAACTCCTTGGGAATCTAATATGGGAACAGGGAGATGGCGTTGAAGGTCTTAAGATCTCTCAATCCTGAATGGAGTATGAAGGCAGTGGCCATGAGAGAATCCAAGGATCTTAATAAAATAAAGATCCAAGAGTTGTTCTCTGATCTAAAGGCTTATGAGTTTGAGCTTCCAAGTTGTCATCTACCGAGCCTGCAGAGAAGGGAATAGCCTTTGCAGTCGGGAACCCCACCAAGAGCTTACCTGATGTAAAACCTCCAAATCCACTTGATTTGAGGAAGAAATGGCGTTCATAATGCAAAGGTTCAGCAACTTCAGAAAGAATTACTCCAAATACAAAAAGAATTATATGGAGAACCCCAGGAGAAATCAAAAGGCTGGAAGCTGGAGGGTGGAATGTTATAATTGCCACAAGACAGGACACATTTAAATTGACTGTCCTGATCTCAAGAAGGACGAGAGCATGAAGGAGGTAAGCAGGAAAGAAGACCGAAGGAAGTCCCTCATTGGAGAAGATCAAGAACGAGTAGAATCAAGCAGCGGATTCTTCTATGATGATAATGAAGAATATGATTGTCTGATGGCCAACCTAACCGATGAAAAGGTAACATATAAACCCTCAGCTTCAAATAATAACAGCTCAGACATGTCACAAGACATGGACTTACACGAGTCTGTAAATCAGATTCTCAAAGACTTTGAGAGATTAAAAACAGCACACCAAACTGTATCAGCCGAGAGGACCCAGCTGCAAGATGAGAATGGGCAGCTGAAAAATAACTTTGATAAACTCAGCCTAGAATTTAATAAAACCAAAGCTGATCTTGAAAAACAGGCTGCAGATAACTCCACAAACCAGGCTGATAATACCACAGTTGAGATAAAACGATTAACTGTTTTAAATAGTGAAAAATCAGCTGCACTTGCTCACGTAAAAGCTGAGTTTGCTAAACTAACTCAGCTAAGTTAAAATCAGGCAAAGGAAATAACCTTCCTGAAGGCATCTCTAAAACTGGACGAATTGTGTACAAATATAAGGCCATTATATTCCAGATCAGGCCTTGGATATGACCCACACACTCCCTCTAGTTCTAAAACCACTTTCATCAAGGGAGAAACAAATATCTCGACTGCTGAGCCAATATACAAACCTGTATTTCAAAATAGACAACAGCTAAGTGACAGGTCTAGGCTGCAGCCAAGGTATACAAGGTAGCCACCTAGACATGAGACTAGTCAATGGCCAAGGCAGAAGCAGCAGCCCAGACAACATGCCCACTATTATCAAAGACTCCCCAAAAACAGATTTCAAAATGGGAGCGGCAAATGGAAACCTCAAGGTTATCCTAATTTTCAAAACGAACAAGTGTGGAGACCTCAAAGATTTAACAAATGGTCTCAGCCAAGATTTAGGCATGGCACACACCACCAGTTTTATGAGGCATATCCGGTACACAATCCTAACAGAGGATATAGGCCCAGACCTTACATAGCTTATAGTGGCAGTCAATCTAGTTTTCACAACCCAAGGAGAAACCAGTTCTCTAGGAAACCAACTAACCCCCAAGGACCCACACATATCTGGGTACCTAAATCTCTGCTTGTCTGATTGCAGAAAAGGTGGAAGGACTATTACCACATCTCCAAAAATTCAAACATTGGAGGTGAAGAATGGTTTGTAGATTGCGGATGCTCAAGGCACATGACCGGGAACAAGAAGGTGCTGATAAATTTTGTCAAAGAAAAAGGTCCAGACGTAACCTTTAGAGATAGCTCTAGAGGACAAACAAAAGGCTTTGGAGAGCTTCACCGAGAAAGTATCACTATATCCAAAGTTCATTATGTCAAAGGGCTCAAGTATAATCTCCTTAGCATAATTCAGTTCTGTGATGAGAAAAACCTAGTGGTCTTCACCATTTTGAAATGTATGGTGATATATATCCTATCTGGAGAGGTGAAGCTATAAGGATTCAGATGGAGAGACGTCTACATGATAGATTGGAACACAGGAACCCTAATACCTGTTTTCTATCTAAGACAATAACAGAGAATGGATGGATGTGGCACAAAAGATTATCTCATCTAAATGTCAAAGCCATCAACAAGATTAGTTCTCAGAAGCTGGTCAGAGGACTTCCAGAAGAAGCATTCAAGAAGGAAGCTCTCTGTGATGCATGTCAGAAAGGAAAGCAGACCAGAGCATCACTCAATCCAGTCCCGCCTATAACTATCACATCAAGGATCTTAGATCTACTTCATATGGATCTATTTGACCCTATCAAGCCAAGGACTCTAAGTGGCACAAAGCATGCTCTAGTAGTAGTGGATGACTACTCAAGGTTCACATGGATTATTTTTCTGTATCAAAAGAGTGAAACCTTGACCAAGTTACCTGAGCTGCTGAGAAGTATCTAAAATGAGAAATCCCTCTCAATCATCAAGATCAGATCAGATAGAGGAGGTGTTTTTCTCAACAAGGCGATCACTGATTACAGCGATCAGAATGGAATCCAACATGAGCTCTCTGCAGCCAGGACCCCCCCAGCAGAATGGTGTTGCCGAAAGAAGAAATAGAACCTTAAAGGAAGCAGTCAGGTTCATGATTGCAGAAGCAGACCTGCGCAAGAGGTTCTGGGCTGAAGCTGTCAACACAGCATGCCACACTCAAAACAGGAGTATGACAGTAGGGAGACATGGCAAAACTCCCTATGAGGTTTGGAATGGCAGAACACCTACAATTGCTTATTTTTATATTTCTGGTTGTAAGTGTTTCATCCACAACAATGGTAAAACCCAACTAAATGCCTTTGATGCTAAAACTGATGACGGTCTCTTTATGGGATATTCACAAAGAAGCAAGGCATATAGAGTTTTTAACAAAATAACCTTAGTTGTGGAGGAAACACCTCATGTTGTATTTGATGAATCTACCGTTGAGTACAGGAAACAAGTGGAACTAATTGAGGATAAGCTCAAATCCGCAATCCTAGAAAAAGTCATTGTCCATGACACAGGGATGGTGGACTCACCTGTAGATCAGCCTGAAGACCAAACTGTAGCTGATAAAGACCCATCTGCAGATCAGACCAGATCCTACCCTGCAGATGACAAGACGGTAGCTGATCCAGTTGCAGACCAAGGAGATAAGATCTAAGCTGATGCAGAGAGAGAGGAAATCCACCAAAGCAAATCTACAGGTGGAACAGACCCTGAAGAAGAAGACATTCCTAAGTGGCTCAAAGATCACCCTATTCAACAGATCATTGGAAACCTAACTGATGGAGTCAAGACAAGACAATCTATTCTACCCGTAGGAATAGCAATGTTTTCATGCTTTATGTCTCAAATAGAACCAAAGCCAACAGATCAAGCCCTGAAAGACTACCCTTGGATCAATGCAATGCAAGAAGAGCTCAATCAGATGGAAAGGAACAATGTTTGGGAACTAACAGACAGACCAGATCATAAGAAGGTTATTGGCACCAAATGGGTGTACAAAAACAAATGCGAAGAATATCGAGATGTTAGAAATAAAGTCAGGCTTGTTACTAAAGGCTATGAACAGTGTGAAGGAATAGATTTTGATGAAACCTTTGCACCTATTGCAAGATTAGAATCCATCAGACTATTTCTCGCATATGCTGCATTCAAGGATTTTAATGTCTATCAGATGGATGTAAAGAGTGCTTTTCTTAATGGAATCCTAGAAGAAGAAGTCTATGTGGAGCAACCCCCAGGATTGGAGACAAAGTCTACAAACTATTGAAAGCTCTATATGGACTCAAGCAGGCACCGAGAGCTTGGTATGAAACCTTATCTGTATTTCTTGAGAAAAACGGTTTCTGCAAAGGGAAAGTGGACAAGACCCTATTCAGAGTGGAGCACGAAGGCCACATATTACTATTTCAGATATATGTGAATGACATCATATTTGGCTTAACCAACCCAGAGCTGTGTGAGAAATTCTCAAATCTCATGCAAGGAGAATTTGAGATGAGTATGATGGGAAATATTAACTTCTTTCTTGGATTACAAGTCAAGCAGATGGAAAATGGAATTTTCATCAATCAAGCCAAATATACCCGAGATCTAATTAAGAGATTTGGAATGGAATCAGCCAAACCAGTAAGAATTCCTATGAGCACAAGCACTCATCTAGATGCAGATGATAGAGGCATATCAGTGGACTCAACCCACTATAGAGGACTCATTGGATAATTGCTATACCTCACTACAAGAAGACTAGATATATCTTATGCCGTAGAAGTATACGCACGATTTCAATCCAAGCCAAAGCAGTCTCACCAAGATGTAGCCAAGAGGATAATCAAATACCTTAAGTCTACAGTCAATGTTGGACTATGGTACCCTAAGGATGATAACTTCGAGCTATCAGGATACTCAGATACAGATTTCGCATGATGCAAAATAAATAGGAAAAGCACTAGTGGAACGTGCCAATTCCTAGGAACCAGACTGATATCCTGATTTAGCAATAAGCAGGTTTCTAACTCTATTTACACAACAGGGTCAGAATACCTAGCTGCACGTAGTTGTTGTGCACAGATATTATGGATCAGACAACAACTAAGGGACTACAACATTATTGCCAATGAAGTTCCAATTTGGTGTGACAACAATAGTGCTATTGCAATAACTAACAACCCGGTATTGCATTCAAGGACAAAGCACATTGATGTTAAGCATCACTTCATAAGAGATCACGTGCTTAACAAGAGAGTCAGAGTTGAAAGAGTCAGTATAGACTACCAAATTGCTGACATTTTCACCAAACATTTGCCAGAAGAAAGGTTTTTGGAGCTAAGCAGGAAAATTGGATTACTAGATTGGGAATCTAGTACAGATGAAAAAAGCTAGCTGAAGCAGATCAGACGAAGGAAGGACTAAGCTGATCACAGGAATCAGCCCCTACCTGATGCAGACAAGAAGACGAAGGACAGACGAAGGAACTTAGCTGATCAAACCACAGGCGAGAAGTCAAAGGAGTCAACTCACCTGATGCAGAGCAGTCAAGAGTCAAATAGTCAACCAGCTAAGTTTTCTATACCTGACCGACTTCTGAATATTATATTATTATCTGATATTTGTATAATATCATATTACTATTTGGATCACAAGTGGGATAATTCTATATGTTTATAATACATGTGGCAACTACGCATTCAATCGACCTCCACTGTGACCAATTAAAATCCAACCGTCCATTTTCAAATTTTCAAAAACTGGACCACCGATTACTAATTTTAAATTTAACAAAAAAACTCAACAGGTGGACCACCGTTTAAAATAAATGAATATATTAATTGCAAACGTCGTTTCATTTTCTTTTTAAAGACGGGAAAAGCCTTTTCACTTTACCTTATTCAACCTCGCAAAACCCTAATTCTTCAGAGCAGAAATTCGTACGATCTCTACATACACTCAGAAATCTTTTACTGTGTAGAAATGGAATCTTACTTTGACGGAGTAAACCTCAAGGCGGTGAAGGACCAGATCATCTTTTCACTGGTCGTCGATTTTGAAGGACTTCGTGAAGCCAATCTGGAGAATGACGTGTGTTACTTTATCCGAGCGATGAAGACGAATGGGATCTACCCATTCCTGGATATCATCCCCCAACATCTCTACAAGGAGGCTGTTATCGCTTTCTATAGGGAAGCCATAGTTCTCGAATCGTGCATTCGGAGCATAATCTTTGGAAGACAAGTGGATATCACGCCGGAGACAATCGAAAAACTCTTCGGGATGAAATCCCGCGGCATAGCTGTCGAAGCCTTGAAACAGAATGCAGTCGACACGTGGATGAGAATCAAAACCGTCGAACAGCCCTCTAAATTGAAGATGACTGCCAAAAGGAACAAATTAAAAAAGGAATATCGCTATGCGTTGGACATCACCAACAAAATAATGATCGGGATGGCGGGCAGCTACAATCAATTATCATCATTCCAGTTCATGGTGCTGGGAGCACTAATTCAAGCTGAGCCCTTTGACTGGGCTGACTACATTTTCCGTCAATTGGTGCGGGAGGTGAATAAGGCCGAGTGGCTAGTCGAGGAGAAGAAGTTCAAATCAAAGCTTGCATTCGGGACGCAGATAAGTTGGATGCTGGAGAAGCTCGGTGTGGCAAAGGGAAGTGCAGACCCTTTCCACATCAATAAGAGACTTGGTCATTTGGACCAAGAAACCTTAATGTGATTGGGTGGAGAGCGGAAAGCGGCTTAGCTATTTTGCGAAATGTCTGAGAAGCCGTATACCTAAAGATACCCTGTGAGCTCAGACGAGTCGGAGGATCACCAAGCAGTAGCCCGCAACTCACCTGCAGCCCAGTCTGAAACTGAGGCAGACAACACCCCTATCTCCCTCCATTTCAAAAGAAGGGGACCTGCCCCTGGAGAACCATCAATCATTCACTCCTCACCAGAACCCTCTTCTAAGAGGCCCAAGCGATTGGAATTTGATGAAGAAGAGCAGCCTGAGTCCTTATCCACTCCTGAACCTATTCATATGGAAGACCAGCCTGCTCCTACCAGCCTGGAGACCCAGATTGTCCCTCTTCTCACTCCCCAGTTCATGTCATAAGAAGAAGAAGCAGGGTTGATAATTTACGTACCTGAAGCAAACTATAACTTGAACCTGTTTGACAACAATATCTTCAACCTGTCCATAGAGCAACTCAAATTGGTAAAACCTCTTGCTCTAAAACATTCCTTTGTACATATTTATGAGGAATGGAAAATTTTAAAATCATTTTCATTCACTCAACTGCAATCTAATGTTGAGGTGAGTAGCTGGGAGTATCCCCAGGCTACTGAAGAAGCGCTTATGCATTTTTGCAACGAGTCAGACGCGATTTTGTTGCTTCAGGAAAATTGGTTCATGTCCAATTTTAAAACCCACATGGACCAATTTTCCCATACTATTATGTCCAGTATTTTTGATAGATCTATTGATGAAGAAGGAGTAGTTTAAGAGAAAAAGATATGGATAGAAGAGTTAGTGTAGGAAGAAGTTGAAAAAGAAGAATTTATTTTTGTTGAGGATGAAGAGGAGAGACAGGAAGAAAGATAAGAAGAAAATATCTTAGTTGAAAAACACTCTGGAGAAGGAGGAGTCAAAAAAACTGTGAAGTTGGTGGATGAAGAAGAAGAAGAAGAAGGAGAAGAAGTTGATCAGGAGGATGAAGAAGAGGAAAAAGAAGGTGATGATAAAAATAATGATGATAAAAAGGATGATGATGATGAAGATAAAAATGATGATGATGATGATGGTAAGGATGATAGTGGAGATTAGGAGGCTCAGAAAGAAAAAGAAAAGGAGCATGATGAAGAGGTAGAAAAGGAAGAAGAAAAGGAGAAATGATAAAAAGAGGAGGAAAAAGAGAAAGAGGCAGAAGGAGAGAAGGGAAAATAAGCAGAGGCAGAAACAATAGTTAGAGCTGAATGAGACAAGGCTGGGGCACCTCCCCGCTATACTAGACTAGATGCAGACCTAGCTGAGGATGACAGATCAGGGACCCCATATCAGACCCCATCTGGTAAGCCACCTGTAGACAGGAGTGTGCAGACAGGTGGGTCATCCGCACACCTACCTGCAGGCATCGAAGGCTCATGAGAGCACTCTCCGCAGAATCACACATTTCACCTGTGATGACTGAGCTGATCCGACAAATTGTAAAAGACCCTGTTGGAGAGCTACTTGCCACACAAATAACTCCTGACTTATAGTCCATTAATGCCAAGATAGATACCTTGATGCAGCAGAATATCCCTCAACCACCTCCTCCTACAAACAAGAGAATGCCCCGTGGCGTGGCTGACTGGATACACAGAATGGAGCAGCAATTAACTTTATTGGTTGATGCTGGCAAAAAGGGGGAAGAAAGGTTGAAGGGGGACGAAAGGTTGCAGGGGGTAAGGTAGCATGCAGGAGGAAAGACAAGTTCGGGAAGCTCAGGCTGAGGCAACAAGAAAAGAGCTAAGAACAAAAATCAGGAAAGATACTTCCCTTCCTGCTATTGAAGCCGGACCATCAACTCTAAAAAGGAAGGAGATATCTGATCCTGAAGATCAACCTCCAGAGAAGAAGAGGCGAACAAAGTTAGGAGATAAACCAAGGTATGAATGGGAAGGCAAGCAATTGTGGTTTGTTGAAGAATTTCTACAGGCAGAATTCATGACTAATTGGGTAAATGCCAAGAAGCAATTCATAGAGTAGTATTACCTCTGGGAATTGCTCCAGGACAAGGAATGCTTCCCCCAACAGTCATTCATCGACTACATGAGTGGAAGATAGCCTACTCTATGGAAGATTATGCTTAAATATGCAGCCAATTGGCAAGTTTATCCAATGATACCTTACTTTAGAGCAGAAGAACCGCCTACTCGTTTGGACAACAAGTTGGATGAGCTTGCACTACAGAGAGAGATCAGAGAGCTATGTGAGAAAAACAAATGGTCAACTCATAGTGATTAAGATTTTGCCTCGCTTATCATAAAAAGGAAATATGGTTTGGCACCTGTCCGTAAGAGGCCCATAGGAGCTAAGCTGTTCAAACCTGCCAAGCAGCCTATCCACAGAGGCAGAGGCAGAGGCAGATGATTTATTTGTACTCATATTTTTGATATATATTTTGTACTTGTAATTTTCCTGTATTTGTTTTGATCATTGAAAGCTATGTACTTGTAAAACAATACAGAAAAATTAATATAATAGTCTTTTGAACGACAATCCCAGTTGTCTCAAAACTAGACTGATTTTAGTTTGTGTCTAGCACTCAAGTGCAGACCTGTTCATTTGAATAATTTGCTTAAGTTTTGCCATCACCAAAATAGGGGGAATTTGTTAGGAATACTTATTAGATTTTGATGATGTCATTATTGTAATTCAAATGTTTATTACCTGGCAAAAGTGTAAGGAAGAACCAGATGAGTATCTTTCATAGGCCAAATTATGTTAAGTTAAATACTTGGCAAAATGTAAAGATGAACCAAATGAGTTTCTTCTATAGGCCATTTAAGTTAGGCTTAAAATCGGATAAGTACAAAAGTACAGATAAGTACTTCAGAGAAGTGTAAACCAAACACTGCAGTAAAGCCGAAGTCACAGTCAAGTCTAAATCAGAAAAACAAAAATTCATTAGTGATGGTTGACCAGAGTGCAGTCAAGTGATCAGCAGACCAAAACATCTGAAATCTAACCAACAGATAAGTCAAAATTCATCAAGACTGAAGACTTCAGACAAGTCATCTGATCAGGCAAGTCTCAATAGGACATCAGAGAAGTCATCGGCAGAGAAGTCCAAACTGCAGAGAAGTTGACTGGACATCAGACATCTTCACTTATAAGAGATCAGCCAAGTAATCCAAGTCCACGTTAGCATGCGTTGAATAGTCAATATTTACAGAAAGTTACATGCAAGTGTGAAGGGACAAATTGAAGAGATTCCCGCAAAGGATATGAATTAAATAATTCATCCAGACCTACTACTAAAGACTTTAACTTATTATATTCAAAAGATTCGGCACCTCACATGCAAGTCTTCAAAACGGTCAAAAGATGGATTAAAATATGGGAATCCAGACTTGCAACATTCAGAAAGAAAAACAATGAGCTGAAGAAAAGTTTGATATCGGCCGCTTACGCAATTACTTTAGAAGACAAAAAAGTTTGTTTGGACTGCTGAGAGACAGCAGAGCTTCGATGAGCTGAAGAGACGTTTGATCTCAGCGCCGATTTTAGCCTTACCACAGGGCAGCGAAGGAGTTGCAGTTTATAGTGATCCTTCGGGACAAGGGCTTGGATGTGTGCATATGCAGCATGATAAAATGATAGCTTTTGCATCACATCAGTTGAAGACGTAAGAGATGAACTATCCTACTCACAATTTGGAATTAGCCGCAATTGTTTTCGCACTTAAGATTTGGCGGCATTATTTGTATGGCTCTCCGTGTCGGATTTATACCGATCACAAGAGTTTGAAGTATATTTTCAGTTAGAAAGAGTTGAATATGAGGTAGCAATGTTGGTTGGAATTGATTAAGGATTATGATTTGGAAATTCTTTACCATCCGGTGAAGGCCAATGTCTTCGCGAACGCTTTGAGCCACAAATCGGCATCGCTCCAGATGCTAGAGGTTATTACATCTCAGACGAAGATCCATCAGGATATAATCAAGCAAGGAATAGAAGTTTGGCTTCAAAGAGTGTAGGGACAGTTGTGGACTCCCGAAATTACTTCGTCCTTGGTTGATGACATCAAAGGAAAACAGCGGAGTGACCCGATGATCTCTCAACTGAAGGAAGATTTGACTAAAGGAAAACCCCCTGGTTTTATCATCCATGAGGATAGTATTTTGAGATTTCAGGGCAGGCTTTGTGTTTCGAATGATCTAGAGTTGAGGCACAGAATTCTCCGAGAAGCCCATGCTATGCCTTACTCAATCCACCCCGGAATGAGTAAGATGAACAAAGACTTGAAGCGAAATTTTTGGTGGAATAATATGAAGAAAGATGTCACAGAGTTTGTATTATGATGTTTAACATGTCAACAAGTTAATATTGAGCATCAACGACCGGTGGGGTTGTTCAAACCACTTCTCATTCCCGAGTGGAAGTGGGAAGACATCTCTATAGATTTTAGCACAGGGATGCCGAGAACTAGAGTCGGAATGAATATGATCTTGGGTATTAGGAATACTTGGGGACCGAAGAGATTGGCTCGAACTTTTATAACTGAGATTGTGAGATTGCATGGTGCCCCTAAAACTATTGTTTCTGATCGAGATGGTCGCTTCGTATCGCATTTTTGGCAAGCCGTCCATTAGGCTTTAGGCACCAAGTTGAGATTGAGCACGTCACGGTCAGACTGAGCGGACGATTAAGATGTTGGAGGATATGTTGCGGGCTTGTGCCCTAGACTAGAGTAACGATTGGAAGCTTCATTTGCCATTGATCGAGTTTGCCTACAATAATAATTAGCATGCGTCGATCAAAATGGCACCTCTCGAAGCACTTTATGGTAGGCGGTGTAGATCGCCATTATGTTGGGACGAGGCTTCAGAGCTAGTTAGAAGGGAAACAGATATGTTGATGCAGACTATGGAAAATATTTCTATTATCCGATACCGGTTGTTGACTGCCCAGAGCCCTCGGAAATCTTATGCCGATACTCGCCATCGACCTTTAGAAATTAAAATGGGAGACCATGTCCTACTCAAGGTGTCACCGACCAAAGGAGTTTTCCGCTTCGGGAAAAGAGTAAACTTAGTCCGCATTATATCGGACTGTTTTAAATTTTGGACAGGGTTGGAGATTTAGCTTACCGCTTGGCGTTGCCTCCAGCTTTGAGTCATGTTCATAGCGTTTTTCTTGTTTCTCAGTTGAGAAAGTACGTGCCGGATCCAAGTGATATTATCGATTATAGTGAGATTGATGTAGCCGAGGATGTTACCTTTATGGAGAGACCGGTGAAGATTCCTGAATGTCGTGAGAAGAAGCTTCAACACAAAACCATCCCGTTGATTAAGGTGCAATGGTCAAGACATGGAGTTGAGGAAGCGACTTCGAAGACGGAAGAGAAGATGCGATCGAGATACCCCGAACTTTTTAGTTCTTAAGTTTTGGGACGAAACTTCCTTTTAGAGGAGGAGAATGCAATACATGTACTTTTCATTGAATTGTTGACTTTGACGTTCTTTTACTTTGATCATTCTTGTAAGAACTTTTCGAGATATTGTTGTTGATTCTAGAGTTTCGTATCCTTCGGAACATGTTCGTATCGATGGAAACTTGCGGTGATGTTTTTAGATGGAGCAGATAGCGCACGCTACGTGTGAGCTAGCGCAGGCAAATTCTGTTTGGTAGCGTGCGCTAGCATCGCCAGTAGCGCACGCTAATGGTCTGGATTGGGCAGTGGCAGTAGCCTAATTCTTCTCTCTGGACTGGCATTTAGCGCACATTAGGCGTGAGTGAACGCATGATATTCGTGTCGAGTAGCGCATGCTAGCTTCGCCAGTAGCGCGTGTTAATGGGTTGAGTCTACAGAGGCAATAGCCGAATTCTGCTCTCTAGACTAGCAGTTAGCGGACACTAGGCGTGGGCTAATGCACGCTATCGGCGTTGCTAACCTACTAGACTACCAGGTGACCCCGTTAGCGCATGCTAACCTTTTTATTTAGCGCACGCTGACCAGATGCATTATATAAGGGTGGGCAGCCCTGTTCTTCGCCACTTTTTCTTCCCATTTCTTCATTTGGATGAGAGAACACGCGAGAGGTTATTCCGAGGTGATTTGGGGGCAGCTATTCATCATCTATCATCATCTTTAGTGAGATAACAAAGATTATACAGCATCTAATCCGTTTCTACCTTCCAAATCAAGGTAAATTCCTTAGAACCATAGTTTGGGGAATTTTTGAGGATTTTCTTAGATTCGGACTTATCCGTTGTAGAGCTTGAGATCTTTGAGATTATGATGTATCTACCCCATACCCACATCTCCCCTATGATTATATGGATAGTTACTTACTTTGTTCGGACTTGAGAGTGATTGGATGATTTCCAAACCTCTAGGTAATTATCCTTGACGTTTTGTTAATCATAGGTGGGTTTTGGGAGTTTATTTGAGTATGGATTATTAATTATCTTATTCCTTACAAATCGTTAGGTGCCGAAAGTGCATTCTTGGACCTACCGAACTTGTATTCTTTTCCTTCTAATTCTCGATGTCTCAAAGGCAAGTATATGTTTATTATTGTACGTTCTCGACCTTGAAAGTAATGTATTTGAATTGAATGGTTGTATATATTCACTCTGGGATGGACCGACGGGTCCTCTGAGGGTTCCGTTGCCTTTGGTGTGGTTCCGCGAATATTTTGGGTTAACCACTCTGGGAGGGTCCGACGGGGCCTCTGAGGGTTACGTTGCCTTTGGTGCGGTTCCACGGTTAATCACGTATGTATTGAAATACAGTGCTATGAGATTTAGTTATTCCGGAATACTAGTCTTGACCTTGATGGAATGATGTCTGCATTTACTTTATTGTCGAGAAGTATTGTGCTTCATATTCGATATACTTGTACTAGCTATTCGACGGCTAACCACTTTTGGGGCAAATACCTTTCTTGTATTTCAGGATCCAGAAGAGTGGATAGGCGTGTACCGGGTCGGCATGAAGATGATGGGCAAGTGTGATGTTGTGTCTTGTCAATGGTTATGATTTGTATTTTATCCATTCGGTGATGTTGTACTTGAAATGATTATGAGCATTCGAGTACTATTTCTGTCTTCTTGATGTTTTGGCCTGTGTTGCCTTGGGATTGATTCTTGATGTATTGTATTCGGTCTCATTGGATATTGTCTTGAGTGCCAATTTTATTGTCCTCCATCGGATTATGCTTGGACCTTATCGGTCAAAGTTCATGGTTCATCGTGTGTATACCCTTGTGGGTCCCACGGTGGGGCTCACGACGCTGTAATATATCCTGAATAACTTGGGTGTGTTACACTTACAAAGAGCTTATCCACAACAAAGATTTAAGAGTTTCGAAAATTACTCGGAATGCAAAGTTGGGTTTGACGGGGAGTGTTAGAATTGAAACCCATCTAGAATGGAGTATGTTGCTAAATTTAGTAAGTGCAAGTGTACGCTATCGTGAACAGCCTTCAGTCGGATTCACAACGTGTTTCATGTCTCCCAACTGAGAAAGTATGTTGCTGATCCGGGGCATATACTTCAGTTCGTTGAGATCGAGATAGCGGAGGATCATTCCTACGATGATCGTCCCGTACGGATACTCGAGAGAAAGATCAAACAGTTGCAGATCAAGACAATTCCCCTACTGAAGGTTCAGTGGTCACGACATGGATTCGAAGAGGCTACATGGGAAACCGATGATAGCATGCGAGAGAGATATCCCGAATTATTTACCCCTTAGTTTTGAGGAAGAAAATCCTTTTAAGGGGGGGAGTATGTAATATTCGACTGTAATTCTTCATCCTTACTATTGTACTGTTCAAATAAATTGAATATCGTTAAATAATGTTGCATTTAGTATATGACTATAATGTTGAGATGTTATATAATTGAGTTAGTTATCGTTGTTATTCACTCTATGTTTGATGGTTAGATGTTAATTGGGGAATTGCATTTTTGACCTGTTCTGATGGCGATAGCGTACGCTACACAGATAGATTAACGTACGTTAATCCTGTGTCTTAACGTACGTAACATGTCATCCGTTACATACGTTAGGAGTGAATCGGACATCAGTAGACTTCCGCCCATGAATGGCCATGCACGCGAAGGGTGTTAGGCTGTCGAGATGGTCAAAGTCAACCATAATTATCGTACATAATGTCTTGTTTTTAGCGTACGTAATGGCGTGTGTAGGTCAAAACAGTAGCCTCTGATGGATGATTACGTACGTAACATTTTTGCGATAGCGTACGTAACAGGACGTAGCGTACGTTAACTTTTAGCAATAACGTACATTACGCTTATGCAGTCTATTTATAGACACAGCCTTCTTTTCATTTCTTCACAACCCAAACCCAATTTTCTCTCCATATATCATTCCCCTGCATCCCTAAATCGATATTACCCTTCTCCAACTTGCTTTTGAGCCTTGTATCTTGGAGTGAAGCTCATTGATTTGAAGTTTAGAAGGTGTTCTTGAGCTTGGAGTGTGTTTATTGTAGTGTTGAGGGTTGTTCTTCATTTCTGGAGGTATGTTGTGCGTTTATCCTCTGTATTTTTCATGTGTTGATGTTAGTAATGTGGTATACTACACCTGGTGTTGAATTAATCAAGTAAAACATGTTTGTAATTAAGATTTTTAACACTTCTTGATGAAAATGATAATTAAGGGTTTGGAATGAGGATGTTCTTGATGTTATAATGATAGTAACCATGTTAATGAGAATCATGCTCATGTTCCTGGATGTATTAATGTCAGTAGAACGATAATAATCATTTAGCTTCATCATAGTTAGGATTAATCGATGAAATTGTTATCATAATAGTGTTAAACACCATATTAGGTATTTACTTACCTTGGGAAGAACTTGACAATGTTATGATGTTCTCTTGTTCAGAAATCTTAGAAGTTATAACCTCATTATGGTTCAGCTTAACATGTCTTTGAGAAATGATAAGGATATGTATGAATACAACAATAACTTTTTATTAATCGAATGTGTTAATAACTTAAGAATGTATTTGATCATCATGCTAGAATAGATAGTGTTCTTAAGAAGGAGATGCTGATTGTGAATGATAATGTCATAATAGTTTGAGTATCGAATTCGTTATGATTGTCCTTGTATAGTAGTAGATGTTGTAGAACATAAGAACTTGGTTAAACCGATTTTAATGGTGAATTGAAGATGTTTGTTCATAACAATGACAAGAGTATTAAATGACATTTTAGTATAGTAATCCGATTGTGGAAGACAAACTAGTTGTATTAATTATTCGGGTAGGTTGTGGGCGTCGTTTCCTACGAATTAATATATTAATATTATGTGAATATGTTATTGAATGAATTACGTTTCATTCAAGGTTGCTTGTTCGATTCAGTGTTTAACCGAGGATACCGTCCATTTGATCATTTGGAGAAGGACTATCTTTCGCCTACGGAGTTGAAGCAAGTTATCTTGCTTGGTTATAATGATGATTGAATTCTTGTGATGATTATACGTTTTGTATATATGAAACACTTATTGAATTGGTGATTCGTAGCTCAATATTGTTCTTGATGATGTTCCGTTTCTTATCATGGGATTGCATTCCCAAGTTCGTCACTTTGAATCGTTGATATCGTTAGTCCTTATTGCACTTCGATGAGTTTCTTGATCCTTAATCGGATATGTGATTTATTAAATTCGTTGTCATGTTGTACCGTAACATATCTGGAATCATATCTGCGTGCCGATTGGTTATTGTGTAGGATTTTTAGCCAGGCACATATATAGTCATACGTGGATGTTTCCGTATTGGACTGTGCACACGAGATGTAGTTTTTGAGGCTAATTAGGTACATTGTCACACATATATTCTGGATTCTGTATACGGGGTGGACATGTACACGGACACATTTCCGGATCGGGCGTACTGTGATGTCCATATTGAGCCATATTGTCTAATCGTTCATAGTCCATGTATGATTGGATATGATCGACGATTTGTGACTGATTGTTCATACGCCCGAGGGGTATGTTCAATAGTCGGGATGTTTTCGTTGAGATCTAACATATGTTAATTGTATAATGTCTTGAGAATTATTATCATGTACATCTGACCCTGTGGTTTGGGCGAAATACTTGTGTTGTATTTTAGGTCGAGGCAAAGGCAAGGCACGGGAAGAGCATTGTGATGGCGAAGGGTTCGAGGGATACTAGTTCGGGGGGCCCAAGTCTGTTGTTGTCCGGTAATGTTTAAACCGTATAATGTTAATTTCCACTTCATTTGAACTATTGTCATATGTACTATTATTTTTAGTTTATTCCATGGTCATATGGTTTATACTAGTATTTTGGATCCTGTGTATTCTAAGACTAATATCCAGACTACTCGTAAACTCCAAATCGGAGTAATGACTATTTATTGTGGTTCGGCATCATAAGATAATGTTACGTTTAATTTGTATTTTGGCATCGCCTGGTGGGTCCCAGTGTGGGATCCCCGGCACTGTAATAGCCGACTTTTGGGGTATTACACAAAGTCTACAAAACGATCAATGAAATACGGCGCAAATAGGGCCGTTTCTCTTGGCCATTTCTCAGACGGCGCAAAATGGGCTGTGTCTTGCACTGTTTCATACACGACTGGCATTTTCCGCCGGATACTTGCGTGTGTTCCGGATAAGACTGAGTCACCCTACATCACAACGATACAACATGGCGCAAATCATGGCCGTTTCTTCGGCCGTTTCTCGCACGGCGATACAACATGGCACGAAATGGGCCATTTTCCAATGCCGTTTTCATGCAGTTCCTTGGCTGAATATTCCATTTTTGACCATATTTTGAGCTCAACAACCATGTATTTTATTTGCGGGGTCAATGATCTGAAAATCAAGACATGCATGGAAGATCAAGTGTGAACCAAATACCAAAGAGAAAAATCAAAATACTACAACACATTTCTTGAATTAAATAATCCATAGTATTCTTGAAAATCATCTATAATAGGACACCTTCATCCATAAAAATAAATCACTCCTCTTCTTGCTGAGAAATATCCTTTCTTTAGCAAGACATCTCTTCCGAACAAAAGAACTTTTTATTATAATTTTGTATCCATTTTATTTTGATAGTTTGAAGTTGTTCTTCTATTTTGTAATTGAAAAGTGCTTGATCAATAAGTACTTAGTATCTTACTTCATAGTTTGTAACTTTTCTAATCAAGTTCGAAGTTGTATATCGGAGATCATTTCTTGCACTTTAATACATCGTATTCAAGTAAGTTTTCATCTATTGTCATTAAGTTCTAAGTTATTATAAGTTTTTATACATTATGTATATTAATCAATTCTATTTTAATTATAGTACGTATACACTGATGAGTAGCTAATATTTCTTCCTAGGAAAAGGGGGATTTCTATTAGGTTATATAAAAAGTGTTTGATTGATTTACACTATCTCGATTAAAAGGGATTAATTAGTTTAAATAGTGATTGATCATATCCTATTTTTAATAATAAAACCATCTTGATTGATTGTTAAGTGAACTGGAAGCATATCTTTTCAATCATCAAGTGTTTATCCTGCTTACAACACCTTAAGGTTACGAAAGTAATTAAGAAGCCTTTGAATACGAAAGTTATGGAGTGAAAAGTTGATTACTCGATAAACACTCGTTTATCTTTTATATCCGTGTAAGTCAATTCATCCACTTTAATAAAAACCTAATTTAATGAACCTATAATCCCCTAGATTTTATCAAATCAAGTTCTAACTCATTATAGTTCGATTCATTCTCACAAGTATAAAAATAGTCTAGTATAAAAATAGTTTTATTAAAAATAGTCTCATTAAACATAATCTTACTAAAAATAGTCTCATAAAAAATAGTCTAGTATAAAAATAGTCTTATTAAAAATAGTCTTAATAAAAATGGTTTAGTTGAAAAATAGTGCATTTAATTTAGTTAACTTAAAAAATCCAAAAATTTGTTTTAGAACGTTTAATTATTTAATTCTCGCAACCTTAAACAAAATATTATACGAATCCCTCTTAAACAATCATCGAGAGAAAAGAACTTGGTAGAACTTACTACAACTACTTCTATCTCGTATATATTTGTGAGCGACTCAAAAACTCCTATTTTTAGGATAAGTTTTTGTCGATCAAGGCTCACAAGACGACAAATAGTCAAGACCTAAACGACGCACAAACTCCAGTGGGATAAATGAATGTGTAGCACCAGAATCGAAAAGCACACTGTCAGGATGAGAATGGATATGAACGGTACCTGTAGCCACGGTAGCTATTGGATCATCGGCCCTCCTCATCTCATACACACGCGGATGAGTGGAGCCGACACTGGAAGCCCCCCCTCTAGTGGGCTAGCCCCGACCTCTCCATCGGCTTGCACTCTGCGGAGACTGTGGAGCAAACGACCCCTGGTTCACACTCGGCTCCCTAGGCGCTGGGAAAGAAGCCTGGGCATCGGGAGTCTGCCCTAAACAATCACAAAAGGAAGCCTTGTGGCCCGACTGGCCACGAGTATGACAAGTTAACGGTGGACGAGGGCACCCCTAGTTCCTATGGCCCAGATGGACACAGTAAAAACATCTGACCTCTCGAGTGGAGGCACTGGCATTACCTCGAAAGCCCCCATAAAAATAAGCCGAATCACCCGCAGGAATGTTAGCAAACTGAGAATTCTGCTGCACTTCGCCCTTGTGACCCAAAAAGTTACCGACGAATTTCTATTTCTTACCTTCTCGAGCCGCCTCACTAGCCGTCAAAGACATATCATAAGCAAGAGCTCTACTCTGATAGTCCTTTACGGTGGTGCAGGTGAGTCCAAATATGTAATCACGAATCTTCGGTTTCATCCGCCTAGAAAAGTGGAAAATCTTGTCGCTCTCCTCCTTAACATGGGCCTTCACGAAGCCCAATTCCCTATTGAAATCTGCAATGGCCTTAGAAATCGGAATATCTCGAGGCTGAGCATCATAAAAAGCATGGACCCGCGCTTGTCGAACTGGACACAAACAGTATTCAGCTTTCATAAGGTCTCTGAACTCGGACCACGAAGCATTATGATCTTGAGGCTCAACAGCCTCCCACCAATGAGCCGCGTCCCCAGCAAGAAAATAGTGGGTGATTGGGACCTTGCGATCCCCAGGGCAGTTAGTGGCAACAAAGACCTTGGACATCTCTTTGATCCACCTATCCCAACCAATCGGGTATGAAGCCCCAGAAAACTGAGAAGGAATCATCTTGGTGACATCCTGAAGCCAACGATCCGCTCCGGCTTGAGCAGTACGAGCCAGAGCCAGGTTTCGAACCGCCTGGGCTATCGCAACCATTTGGTTCACCTTTTGTTACATCATAGCTGCAACACCGATGCTGACGCCATCACCGGTTGTGCCATCTTGAGTAGCAGTATGGTCCTGACGACCATCATTACTGCCATATCGAGAAGTGTGTGATGTGGCCGCCCCACTGGCTGCCCCACGTCCCCAGCCGTGTCCACGACCACGGCCACAACCTCTACCTCGACCTCTCCCAGCATCCATACTGGAGATAAAAGATAGCAAAAGCAACTCGATGATAAGTACGGGAGAAAAACAATCACAGTTCAAGAAACAAAAGTACAATCCGAGAAAACAAAAGAATCGAGTAAGGAAAACTTACGAACACTGTAAGTACCGAGATAATGGCAGCGTGATGCGATGTGCAAAATAAAACAGCACTAGACCCAATTAACCAATAAGTCTAGGTATCCATAAACCTAGTGCTCTCTGATACCATTTTCTGTAACACCCCCAAGATATTCAGGGTATATTACAGCACGGTGGACCCCTACGTGGGACCCACCAGGCTAAATAATTAATATTGCTCGTCTAACCATCATGGTTAGTGAGAAGGCACACATCACCATGACGAAAATTAAATAAAACACCCACTACAACCGGTAAACCAGACATCACCGAAATTCACAAATAAAATTAGTATACAATCTATCTTCCAAATCAAAACTCCTAAGTACTCGCGAGTACTATCTATCAGTTTACAAGTTTGAAAACAAAGGTTTAAAATGGACAACTAAAATAAAGGAACTCATTTACACATGTCAACAACCCTGGCCAGCATCCTTGTACTACTCCAGTGCCAGCTCAACCAGCTGAACGCAACCTGAAATTCATAACACGAATTTCCCCAAAATGGGTCCCCAATGTAATATCTGTACTTTCTACTTTTTTGTAGCAGTTTCTATTTTTGCGCGCATGTCTATTTTAACGACTCTCTTGTAACCATTTCGACTTTTTGAATATATTTTGTTCTTGGTATTTTTCCATTTGCAAGAGTTTCGGAGGTATTTTTATGTAATATGCTTTATGTCATGATCTTGTCATATGTACCTTCGATTCTCGTAAATCTCGTTTGATTTCATTATTTTCCATAAATCCGTGTGATTGAGTTATACATGTTATGAGTTTCGGTTTCATGACCAACCTCGTATCGTAATTTTCGAACGTTTGGGCCGTTTTATAATTTCCAAAAGTTTGAGGGAAACTTACTTCCGTCGTCGAATTCCGAACCTTTGGGTGGTCGGAATGGTGTTTCCTTTTAGCGCGTAGGTTCTCCATTGTGGTTACCGCGTAACTGTGTCTTCCGATTCCATCTTTTATCTCTTTTCTTTTCGTGCTTCTTGGGCAGTGGGCTGCATTATGCGGTGTTGAAATTTTGCAAGCATAATGTGTGTTATGCATGCTTCCTTACGTACGTTATACCTGTGCTGTTAACGTATGTTAATTATGATCCATAATGTACGTTATCGCATTCCACAATTTGGGCAGTATCTTCTACCGATTCCTTACGTAAGTTAAGTACGTAAGGTTACGTATGTTAAGATCATAACGTACGTTAACTTCCCATGTTAACGTACGTTAGCGACTGTGAGGTATTTAAATACCTGGGTTGACTTCAGAAGCGTCATTTTTCTTCCTTCCTTATCCCTTGTCCGTGTTTTGAGTTCCAGGAGTATTTTGGGGTGATTTGTGGAGAGTTATCCGTGGAGCCCATTGTCCGATCGATTTTTGTAATCCAAACGACGTGTATCATCATCCTAATCCATCTTCTTCCATTCGAATTCAAGGTACTTTGGCTTAGAACCCTAACTTTGTCAATTTTAGGGGGATTCGCGATTTATCAATTTAAACTCGAGTTGTTCATTTATGTTGTGATATTTCTTAAAAATTATTGTCATTGAGTGATTCCCAATCCGTTTCCATCGGTTTTTGATCTGTGAGTTGTCGATTCGGAGAGGTTTTGGGAAAACCCTTGCCCGTATTGATCGTACGTGTATTGTTGTGGTTGGAAATCGGGGTTGTGTGTGTATTCCGTTCGATTATTAATGTCGTTTAGGACTGATTCATGTTAATCTCTAATTTAGGAGCGGACGTGGCCACTCCGGATCATTCCTAGTCGTCGTGTATTTTCCGTATCATCGAAGATGTCTCAAAGGCAAGTACTTTACGTTTGTATGCATATTCTAGTATCTGATTTATAGATTCCCGTATATGGTGTGGATGTGAATGCATATGTTCACCTAGGGATGGTCCGACGGGGCCTCTGCGAGGTGTGTTCGCCATGAGTCTCGTATCAACGGTTAACCTTTGAAATATTTTGTTGGAGAACTATGTTTTGTGCTCGTGCACCGTAATTTTCCAGAATATAAATGTTTTCTAAATTGATTTTTGGCGCATAATTCATCTGATTAGAATGGTAGTTAAAATGGATTGTACTTGCACTAGCTGTTGTTTCTAACCCCTTAAATAGGGGAAATACTATTGTATTTCAAGTAAAGGTCATGGAGGCGAACGAGCATGCGGACAGTACGAGGATGATGGGCAAGGGTGATTCTGTTCAATGGTCATTTGGTTGGCATATTGTCTTTTAGTTTATTAATTACGTCATTTATTTCAGTACTCGAGTACTTTATTCTTTTGTACTTGTATTTGTTTGTGGACTCGGTTTGGGAAAGATTACTATTGGTTTAGGTCTATTTTTTTTAATGTCTCAAAATTGCGGAATGGTTTGTATGTTGATGAAGTTGTCATCGGTCGTAATGTCGAGTTTGTGCGTTAGCCTGGTGGATTCCAAAGGGTTGGGTCCACGGCGCTAATATGCCATGAACATCTTGGGGGTGTTACAGAATATGGTATCAGAGATTAAGTTTATGGATACCTAGGCTGTCGGTTATTTGGGTCTAGTCGAGTGTCGTTTCCGAATAGTATCATTGCTATGCCATCATTTCAGTACGCCGGTGCTTGTAAGCTTTCCTAACTTGAGTCGTTACGTTATCCTGTGTTGTTCCTTTCTTAATATCGTGATGTGTTTTGCGTTTGAACTGTACTTACTAGTTACTTCTTCAGAGTGCCTGCAGGTAGAGGACACGGACGCGGTCTCGGATGCGGTAGGGGATGTGGCACAGCCAGAGGGGCGGCCATGTCCAATAGCTCTGAGGCTGGTTCGGCAATGTTGTCTTTGTCGAACAGTGTTCAGCCTAGTGCCGAAGGTTAGCAGGATCAGTCTGCTAGCTTCGGTTATGTTAATGATAACGTCGGAGTAGCTAACATTCTACAGCAAGTAGCGAATCAGTTGGCACTACTAACTCAGGCGGTCCTGGTTAATCAAGCTAATGCTACTCCGGTTCCGCCTACTGGTTCTGGTACCGACAAGTTGCTTCAGGATGTGATTCGTATGCGTCCTCCACAGTTCGATGATACTTCCGACCCTTCTGGTTTAGAGATTTGGATATTTGAGATGGAAAAAGTATTCGAGGATGCAAACTGCTTCGAAGAGAGGAAAGTACCAATTGCTCAGTACTTTCTCACCAAGGAGGCGGCAATGTGGTGGAAGGCAGTGAAACCGTGTGACCGGGCAGCTACGTGGGATGAGTTCCGGGAATTGATGGAGGCTGAGTATTGTCCGTGGCCAGTGAAAGAGGGAAGGATTCGAGCCTTCTTCGAGGCGAAACCCCAGGAGATTCCCATCTCTCAAGCAATCAAAGATTATAATCAGCAGCTGCATTACGTGAGGAATCAGGTCCAGGACGAGAAGGACAAGAATCCGCCACTTTGACATGTGGATGAAACCGAGGGTTCGCCACTATATGTCAGGCCTTGGGTGTACGACCTTGAAAAACTATCAGAACAAGGCAATGGCCTATGAGATGTCTTTTTCCGCGATGGAGGTGGTAGCAGAGGGTAAGAAGCAGAAGACTTCCAGTCAGTTTTCAGGAAGTAAGTGGTGGGCATCAGAAGACTCAGTCTGGTCCGTGAGCCTTTGGGAATCAGTCCCCGTCATTTGGACGAGGCCATGGTTCTAAGTCTGCTCCGGGTGTTCCTATTCGTGGTCATACTTGTTTTAACTGTGGTCGTGTGGGACATATGATGAGTGAAAGTGATAGGCTGCCGCTGAAGTGTCATAATAATGGTCATATGGGGCATCGTGCTGCATATTATGGAGATGCGAGTCGAGCTCCAGTTACTCAGATGTCAGCCCCGGCAGCAAGGGAACCTAGCGTGAATCAGGCTCCGACAACTAATCTACCTCAGCAGAGTTTCGGAAGAGGTCAAGGACGTGAACAGTCTTCTAGAGAGGGAGCATCTAGTGTGAGGTCTGTTCTACCCAGTGTGTATGAGATGAGATGTGCCGGACATCCTGACACGACAGTGGGTACAGGTACCGTTCATATCCTTGACCATCCTGTTTCTATGCTATGCGATTCTGGTGCTACGCAATCTTTCATCTCTTTGGATTGTGTGCGTCGCCTGCATGTTGATTGTCTGGTTGCATATGAACCGTTTGTTGTTAAACTGCCAAGTAGATATAGTATTGTGGGGGATCGTGAGGTTAGAGATTTTCCGGTGAGTATCACAAGGAGGCGTGGTATTCTTATAAGGATGAGGATTTGATCCTTGGTGATGATTGGTCAGATCGTCATGGGGCGATCATGAATTATAAAGCGAGGACCATTTAGATGTTAGCCTCTGACGGTACTGAACACTCCTTTGTGGGACGCAAACGGAGTAGTTAGAGATTCTTGATCAGCGCTATGAAAGAGGTGAAACTCCTTCGAGGAGGTTGCACTGGTTACTGGTGCTATGCTTTGAGATTGGAAGAAGGGGGAGTTGAGCTCTTGTCTATTTCGGTAGTGAGCGAATATCCTGACGTTTTTCTAGATGAGTTTCCGGGTTTGCCACCAGACCGTGAGGATGAGTTCACCATTGATTTAGAGCCGGGTGCGGCCCCGATTTCAAAAACTCCATAATGTATGGCGCCTGCCGAGATGCTTGAGTTGAAGAAATAGTTGGGAGAATTGCTAGACACCGGTTACATTCGACCGAGCGCTTCGCCTTGGGGCGCACCAGTTTTGTCATATGAGAATATTATTGGAATGAATATATGTATTCAGTATGTCGTATGTTCGTATTCTGTATGCCGAGACATTGGACGAGAACAGTTGAAATTGGCTAAGTACAGCCATGTTAGCGCACGCTACAAGGTATGCCTAGCGCACGCTAAGATGTATACTTAGCGCATGCTACGGTGCATACTTAACGCACGCTAAGAGGTTTGAGTTACGTACGCTAAGGAGGACCCCTAACGTACGTAAGGTATTATGGATAAGCTCGGAAAGTGGCCGAGAGGTAGGCCCAAGCTGTGTATTATCTGCATTTAGCGCACGCTAATACATTTTGGTAGCGCACGCTAACTTCAGATAGGTCAACAGGGAATCTTGCCTTTCGGTGAGTGGACCCAGCCACTTTCGACGTGTGACTAGATAAGTTCAACGAATGTTTGTCATGTAGGGCTAGCGCACGCTAAACCATATGGTTAGCGCATGCTAATTCCAGATCTGACAGAGACAATCCCGGTAATCACGGATGCTTTCAGCATGTGGGGGAACGGGTGGTAGGTGCAGACTATAGCAAGTTAACTGCGGATAGCGTACGCTAAGGTTAAGGACTTGCGTGCGGTAGACAGAATGGTTATGTACATTAATGCATGGAAACTACGTATGTAAGTTGATGTACGAAGCAAGACAGTAAACTCTGGGCTGCGATAGCGCACGCTAACAAAGTCAGTTACTACACGCTAAGGAGGTAGCGCACGCTAAATATAAGGTTTAGCGCACACTAGTAATTTGTTTTATAAAAGGGGACAGACGGGTACTAAGAGGCATTTTGTCCATTCTCCTTCTTTCAGTCGATAGAGAGAGCGTAGGGAGGTACTTGAAGTTCCTAAACACTCTGAGATGATGATCTTTAAAAAGATTAAGATGTAGAGCATGGATTAAGGCCTTGTTCCTGAAGTTATTCATGATTCTTGGAATGAAGTTCAATTGTTCTACTTCTTGGTTCGTCCATACAAGGTAATTCTCGTATCCCTCTGATAGTGTTCATTTTTAAGTATTATTACTTGTGAGGGAGCATGTTGGATTATAGTGTGATGATGATATATGAGATTTATTGGAATTGTGATAATATAATTCGGATGTTAATCATGATTCTTGTGGTGAATTGTGTTGTTGATCTTTTTGAGATAAGTTGGTTAATCCTTCTCCTCATTTTCGGATGTTGATGTTGTTATTGATACCTTCTTCATATGATGATAGCTATGATGGTTTTGTTGCGATTATTGAGGTTATATGAATTGCATGATGAAGAAAGTGATAACATGATGATATATACATCGGATTATGTCGTTGTGAACGTGATTTCGGATATTTCATGTTCTTGAAGAACTCTTGAATTATATGATATGATGATTATGTATAGGAGGTGATGGTGTTTTGGATATGAATATGGGATATTCATATCTAGAACTAAGTATGTGTTTTGATATAATATTCGCATAAGAATACAAATATGATTTTCGAGTATGATAATGAGATTGAATTTGGAAAGGTTGTGTTTGATCTTGGAGTATGATTTCCTTTTCATTCATATTCGTAGTCACAAGATATTAGTCGATGCTTGGAATGCATGCAACTGTACAACATTAGCACACGCTAAGCTTACTGGCTAGCGCACGCTAACGGGAGCAACTTAGCGCATGATACGTTATGTGTTTAACGTGCGCTAAGTAGGCAGACAATGCAGTATGTTCGTGTTGTGATTATGAATTCATGATGGTTTGAATTGGATTTGTCAAGAATGTGTTTAATCGAGATATTGTAGAACCGTTGGGTTTTTTGTCGAGTTGCGGTTGGTATTGTGGACATGAGTTCATAATTGTTTTGTATTGTTCGGTTTTGTATGTAATCGAGGTATTGTTGAGCCGTTGAGTTTGACTGGTTGGCTAGGTCGGTTATTGATTGTTATCAAACCTATTGTTAATCGATTATTGCAATAGGTTGTGATAATTGATCATGGATTATGATCGTTATGTCGCGGTTGAGGCTGAAGAGTTCGTAGATTGCTTTTGGTCGGGGCTGAGGAGCTCGTAGATGAAGGCAATGGATTTTGGTAACGGCTTCATGGTATCGGTATCGAGGTAAGTTTATACTTGTTCAGTTTATAATATTTAATGAATGATTTCGCTTTCATTTCATTTATAGTTCATATAGCAATGATATTATAAGTGTAAATTACCGGGATGATGATTTGTTCGTGGAAAGGATATGGCTTCGGCTTTGAGGTAATTTAAGCATTGTTCAGTTTTGGGAATAATTAGTATGTTGAGTTGATGTATATGTTGAGGTTTCGTATAATGAGATTCGTATTGGCTGAGGGATGTTGATCCCAGGACGGTAGTGTTGCGATTGATGCTCGCATTGGTCATTCTTTGGGGATTGTGATCCTAGGATGTTTGTTTTGGATATTGTCGGTCGTGTCGATCTTTCACTATCCGTGTGTCATTGTTCACTTCAGTGAGTCTTTTTGATCCTTATTGGATATGTGATTCTTTGAGTTTTTTTGTCATGTTGCATCGTGACATATCTGGAATCATATATGCGTTCCGATTGGTTATTGTGTAGGATTTTTAGCTGGGCACACTATGGTTATGTGTTGATATTTCCACATTGAACCATGCACACGAGACATAGTTCGTGAGGCTAATTAGGTACATTGTCTCATGTATATTCTGGATTCCGTGTACGGGGTGGACATGTGCACTGACACATTTCCGGATCGGGCATACTGTGATGTCCATCTTTGAGCCATATTGTTTGGTCGTTCATAGTCCATGTATGATTGGATATGTTCAACGGTTTGCAACTGGTTGTTCATACGCCCGAGGGGTATATATTTCTTTGAGATCCATTATTGTTGATCATTTGGAGTTTACCTTGTTGATGGTACTCTCGGTTATTGTTGATCCTTTGTTGATCATCATTTGGAGTTTATCATGTTGATGGTTTTCTCGGTTATTGTTGATACTTTGTTGATCGTGTTTGGAGTTTACCTTGTTGAGGGTATTCTCGGTTATTGTTGATCCTTTGTTGATCGTATCGTAGTTTATCATATAGATTGTATTCTCGGTTATCGTCGATCCTTTGTTAGTCATTTTGGAGTTTATCAGGTCGATGATATTCTCGGTTGATGTATTGGTTGAACATTGTTCTTGATCGTATAAGTATTCGGACTGTACGTCGATGTTTCAGGAGTTGTTATATTTGTCTTGTGGTAGTTGATCTACAGATATATTGTGTTTATTGGTTTTTACCCAGATTGAGATTTGACGATACAAATCCGACGGATAGGATTTGACACGGATGAATCAGTTCATGCTATGAGTTATGATGATGTTTTGAGGATTCTTGGTATTGTTTGATTACAGTACAAATGTTTGCTGTGAGTTCATTTCGTCATATAAGAATGCAAAATGTGGATTATGGCAAGGATTGCTATGGATTGGCAAGGTTATGGCGGTAAGATTATCTTGGTAGTATTCTTACTTGTAATTACATTGGTATGTAATTATTTATGTGATGTGATCGTTATCATTATTGAGTATTGTGGCTGACCCCGTCATGGGCTTTATTTTTCGGTACTCGGAGATCGAGCTAGTAGCGGTCGTGAAGTGATGAGCTTCCCGGGTGATACTGGCGGTGGCATTTATTTGAGAATCGAATACTCCTTTCTGGTTGTTTTATTCCGCTGCAATTGTGTATTTTGAACTGTGTCTTTTTCCATTGCATTTGTATTTTAAATGGCTTTTCGGTATTTTTACCAACAAGTGTTTAACTTTAAAATGGCCTTTTGGCATTTGGCGAACTTGGGTTATTTCGTTAAACCCTTTTTCCCTAAACTATTTTATCGATACGTATAAGTGGTGGCTTAACGTACATTTTGAAACTGTCGAGATTTGGCATTTCACCTTGTATTTTCAAATAGTATTTGATGACGGTATTTGAGAACTATATTTTGGAAAATATTTGGGTATTTAAAATATTACCGTCAACGGCCCTTTTGGCATTTTAAACATTTTTAAAATGATTTTTAGCCTGGTGGGTTCCAGCGCGGGACCCACGGCGCTATAATATCCCATATAGTTTTGGGGGTGTTACACATGAAGAATAAGGTGGTGCAGTTTATGGCTAAGTGTTTGACTTGTCAACAAATCAAAATCGAACATCAGCGGCCAGTCGGGTTGTTGAAACCACTTTCCGTCCTGGAGTGGAAGTGGGAGGATGTCTCTATGGATTTTGTCACGAATTTGCTGAGGAAGAAGACGGGAATGAACATGGTGTGGGTAATCGTGGATCGACTAACTAAGTCGGCACATTTTCTGGGCATCAAGGACACTTGCGGACCAGAGAAATGGGCTCGTATATTTATTGCGCAGATCGTGAGGCTTCATGGCATGCTGAAAACTATTATTTCGGGCAGGGATGGTCGGTTTGTGTCATATTTCTGGCAGGCGGTATATAAGGCTTTGGGGACACATTTGCATTTGAGCACATCTCTCCATCCTCAGACCGATGGACAGTCCGAGCATACCATTCAGACGTTCGAGGATATGTTCCACGCGTGTGCACTAGACTGGAGTACGGATTGGGAGGAACATCTGGCCCTGATCGAGTTCACTTATAATAATAGCTGGCGTGCATCGATTAAGATGGCAGTGTATGAGGCGCTTTATGGCCGACGATGTCGATCACCGATATGTTGGAATGAGCCATCCAATATAGTTGGCACTGAGTCAGATCTTGTGTTGGAGACTAGGAGGAAAGTCTAGTTGATTCGAGAGAAAATGTTGGCGGCTCAGAGTCGGCAAAAGTCCTATGCGGATGTTAGGCGTCGTTCTTTGGAGTTTGAAGTAGGGGATAACGTATTTTTAAGAGTGTTTCCGCCGAAGGGAGTTTTCCGTTTTGGAAAAAAGGGGATGTTTTGTCCAAGGTATGTTGGATATTTCGAGATATTGGAGAGAGTTCGCGAGTTGGCTTACCGTTTGGCATTACCACCGTCTTTGAGTCATGTGCATAGTGTATTTCATGTTTCTCAATTGAGAAAGTATGTTCCAGACCCGACTCACGTTATCGATTTTGGGGATGCGGAAATCGAGAAGGATGTTACGATTGAGGAGAGCCCAGTGAGAATTTTGGATCGTCGGGATAAACAGTTGAGGCGCAAAACCATTCCTTTGGTTAAGGTGCAATGGTTGAGACATATAGTGGAGGAAGTGACATGGGAATTAGAGGAGGATATGTATGCGAGATTCCCTGAGATTTTTGATCCTTATGTTTAGGGACGAAACTTCTTTTTAAAGGGGGAGGATGTAATATCCGTACTTTCTATTTTTTTTAGCAGTTTCTATTGTTGGGCGCATGTCTATTTTAAATACTCGTTTGTAACTGTTTCGACGTTTTGAACCTATTTTGTTCTTGGTGTTTTTCCTTTTGGACGAGTTTCGGAGGTGTTTTTACGTAATGTGCTTTATGTTATGATCTTGTCGTATGTACGTTCGATTCTCGTAAAACTCCTTTGATTTTGTTATTTCTTTATTTCCATACGTCCGTGTGATTGAGTTATACAAGTTATGAGTTTTTGTTTCATGATGCAACATCATATCATAATTTTCGAACGTTTGGGCAGTTTTGTAATTTCCTAAAGTTTGAGGGAAACTTACTTCCGTCGTTGAATTCTGAACCTTTGGGTGGTCGAAATGGTGTTTTCTTTTAGCGCTTAGGTTCGCCATCGCGGATACCTCGGAACTATGTTTCGGATTCCAACTTTTATCGCTTTCCTTTTCGTGCTTCTTGGGCAGTGGGTTGCATTTTGCGGTGTTGAACTGCTGCATGCATAACATACGTTATGCATGCTTCCTTACATACGTTATACCTGCGCTGTTAACGTACATTAATTATGAGCCATAACGTACGTTATCGCATTTAACAATTTGGGAAGTAGCTTCTGCCGATTCCTTACGTACGTTAAGTACGTAAGGTTACGTACGTTAAGATCATAATGTACGTTAATGTTAACGTACGTTAGCGACTGTCAGGTATTTAAATACCTAGGTTGACTTCAGACGCATCATTTTTCTTCGTTCCTTCTCCCTTGTCCGCGTTTTCAGTTCCTGGACTATTTTGGGGCGGTTTGTGGAGAGTTATCCGTGAAGTTCATTAGACTCTCGATTTTTTTACTCCAAACGAAGTGTATCATCATCCTAATCCATCTTCTTCCGTCCGAATTCAAGGTACTTTAGCTTAGAACCCTAACTTTGTCAATTTTGGGGGTTTTTCGGGATTTGTCTATTTAAACTCAAGTTGTTCGTTTATGTTGTGATATTTCTTATCGATTATTGTCATTGAGTGATTCCCAACCATTTCCATTGGTGTTTGATCCGTGAATTGTTGATTCGGGGAGGGTTTGCGAAATCATATGTGTATTGTTATGGTTGGAAATCGGGGTTGTGGGCGTATTCCGTTCGGCTATTGATGTCGTTTAGGACTGATTCATGTTAATCTCTCATTTAGGAGCGAACGTGTTCACTCCGTGTAATTCCTAGTCGTTGTTTATTTTTAGTCTCGTCGAAGATGTATCAAAGGCAAGAACTTTACGTTTGTATGCATATTATAGTATTTGATTTATTGCTTCCCGTGTATGTTGTGGATGTGAATGCGTATGTTCACCCAGGGATGGCCTGACGGGGACGTTGGGGATACATAGTGCCGTGTGTATCCATATCGTGAACTTGGATTAACCATCCAGGGATGGTCCGACGGGGCCTCTGCGGGGTTCGATGGCCGTGAGTCTCGTACCAACGGTTAACCTTTGAATTGTTTTGTTGGAGAACTATGTTTTGTGATCGTGCACCATAATATTCCGGAAAATAATTGTTTTCTAAATTGATTTTTGGCGCACAATTCATCTGACTAGAATGATAGTTCAAATGGATTTTACTTGCACTAACTGTTGTCGCTAACCCCTTAAATGGGGGAAATATTTTTGTATTTCAGGTACAGGTCATGGAGGCAAACGATCATGCGGACAGTACGAGGATGATGGGCAAGGGTGATTCTGCTCAATGGTCGTTTGCTTGGCGTCTTGTCTTTTAGTTTATTAGTTATGTCATTTGTTTCAGTACTCGAGTACTTTCTTCTCTTGAACTTGTATTTGTTTGTAGACCCAGTTTAGGAAAGCTTAATATTGGGTTTGGTCTATTTGTATTGAATGTATTAAAATTGCGGAATCGTTTGTATGTTGATGATGTTGTCATCATCCGTGATGTCGAGTTTGTGCATTAGCCTGGTAGATTCCAAAAGGTTGGGTCCACGGCGCTGTAATATGCCTTGAACGTCTTGGGGATGTTACACCCAAAGGGGTTAGCTATTACGCTAGTACAAGTAATCAAGGCAAACCATTCGCTTACACATCTCATAGTACATGCATCAAATTGTTTCAAAATCAAGACACGTCTTTTCCCGAAAAACAAACAGTCAATAATCACAGTTGAAGATCACCTTGGACCGGGGCTAAACCACTAGTCCCATCCGAGGCCTCTATGGACCCTCCTAGACTGGCCATAGTTAAAAATCACGCACATGACTCGCCTAGGACAGGGGCTAAACCACTGATACCATCTGAGGCCTCTATGGACCCTCCCGGACTACCTATCCGAACAAGCTCGTGAATTAGGAGCGAAATCACAGATTCCTCAGAGGCCCCGTCGGACCCTCCAGGAGTGAGCAAATCACACACATATACATTACCATTTCATTTTAAGCATAAGGGTTTCACAAGAATACTTGCCTTGAAAAATTGACGACGAAATGAACGGAAAAATCAACCACGCTCGCTAGGAACCGACAACCATGAACCTAACGATTTCAATTCTACACGAGTATGAAAACGGAATACACCCGAAAACCCACCTACGATTCATCTAAATTCGTACAAAAACTGTAATATCCGTGTTTTCTATTTTTGGTAATTTCTATTTTTGGTGTATGTTCATTTCAGACAACTCGCTTGATACTGTCATGGAATTCTGAATATATTTTATTCTTGGAGTTTCTCCGTTTGGACGAGTTTCGATAATGTTTTTACGTATTTTCATTTTGAGTTATATTTTATCGCATGTGTATTCGATTCTCATAAAACTCGTTCGATTTTGTCATTTTCCTTTTTCCATGAGTTCGTATGGTTGAGTGGAGCATGTTGTGAGTTTCGTATTGTTAATCCGACGTTGTATCGCGATTTTTGGATGTTTGGGCCGTTTCGTAATTTCATATAAGTTTAGGGAATTTGTACCTTGTTCGATTTTGGTTGTGTACCTCGGACCATTTCGGGTTATTGGATATTGTTTCTCGTTGCATATAATTTTCTCGGACCGTTGGGTCGGCTTATCGTGTTTTGGTTTATCGTCTTTTTCAGCAATGGTAGCGTCGTCTTGTGTCAAGAGGCTGTCTGGCCTGACCTGTGCAAAACGGCACAAGACCCGCGGCATTCTGTGCTGTGTTGCCCAGTGGTGCCCGGTACCTTGCGAAACGGCGCAAGACCCGCGGCATTTTGCGCCGTGTCTTTGCGCCATGTCGCACAGGGGTCGGCTGCTGACCTGCAATACGGCGATGAACACGGTGCTATTTGGACCGTTTGTTGCGCCGTGTTATTTCCGGTATATAAAGGACAAACAAGTGTTTTAACCCCATTTCTTCCTTCTTCTCCCGTTTTTCCACTTATCCTTGGCGATTTCGGGCGATCTCCCTCAGATATTACCTTCCATCATCTTATAACTCGGAATTGGACATTCTAGCACGAATTAATCATCTTCCTTCCACCATTCCATCGTTGAATTTAGGTAATTGGACATTATACCTAATTTTAGGGTTTTTGGCTATTATTCGTTTTTTCTTTCGTTTTTGCTTCGATTGATGATGAATTATAGTTGGGTAATCGTGGTGTTATGTTTTCCTAGAACTTTAGCGGATCAATTCCAAATTTTTTCCCTTCGTTGATCGAATTTGAACCTTATGCCTTCATAGTGTTCGGCGTATTGTCCCTTAGGGTAGAACGCCGATTAATTCGTGATTTCTCAGTGGAATTGTAGTTGATTGAGTCTCTATTGTTGTTAGGATCGGATTTGTGAAGATTGTTCGGACCGAAACCTTTCCTTTCGCCGTTTTCTTCGCATCGTGTCATTGAAGGAAAGTACATGTATTATATTTCATTATGTATGTATGGTTTTGATGCGAATGATGTAAACTGTATTATTGAATGAATGTGATTGTTACTCTTCCACCTGGGGATGGCATGTGGCCTCTGGGGGCCGATACTAATGGGTACGGCCACGGAAGTGGACTTGGGTGCGTGTGTTGATGATCTTACACCTGGGGACGGTTCGACGGGATCTCTGGGGGCCGATACTAATGGGTACGGTCGCGGAAGTGGTTTCTCACCTAGGGACGGTTCGACGGGACCTGTGGGGGCCGATACTAATGGGTACGGTCGCGAGTTACCAAGCGTGGATATCTGTGATGTGGAAAACTTGATGATATACTGTTTTGATGTAAATGTGATATTCCGAAATATTGATTTTCAAATGATTTTTCCTAATGGTTTGTTTGCGTTGAATCGCGTATGTATATAATGTTGTGTAATTGTGTACTTGCACTAGCTATTCGAATGCTAACCCCTTAAATGGGGGAAATGCGTCTTATGCATTTCATGTACTGGTCTAGCTGAGGAGATGGCACGGGATGCGCACGCAAAGGATGTACTGGCATGATGATGAGGCTCTAGTCCATTTTATTTTTCTTTATTGGTTAAAGTCCCCTGCGTAGGCAATGGATTTACCGTAGTTACATTTTTCGTTACTGGATTAAAATGTTTTGGCCGAGGCCACGGCCCTATTTTAATTGATGATTGTGTCTTATGGGATTTCATATTCAGTTGGTGTGTTATGTGTTAGCCTGGTAGACCTCATTAAGGTTCTACGGCGTGTAATGTCCCATTTGTGATTTGGGGTGTTACATTTATGTTATCGGAGCCTTAGGTTTTGAATGCCTAGGTTGTCGGTTAATTTTGGGTCTGTCAGTTGCGTCGTTAGAGTCAGTCGTTGAGCCTAATATCATCATGCTACCATCTTTTCGTGCGACCCGTGGCTGTAAGTCTCCCCGAACTCTTATACTTCTAGAATTCATTTTCTTGCGTTGTTCGGAATTGAGAATTGTGATACCAACTTTGTAGATTGTGAATCTTTCTGATCTTGTTCTTTTCATATTTTCTTCAGTGTGTTGAGAGGTCGTGGTAGACCAGCTAGGGCATACGGCCGAGGCCGTGGTCGGGGTGCTGATAATGAAGAGGGCTCACTTTCTCAGTCCTCTGCAGACTCAGCCTCTCACTCAGTGCCATCGGGTAATAATGCTGACGCCGGGGCTACTGCCGTACTTCAGCAGTTAGTAGACCAGCTTGCTCAGATAGCTCAGGGTGGATGCCAGAATCCGCCCCCGACACCTGAAGAAGAAGCTAGTAAGTGGCTTCATATGGTGACTAAGATGCACCCTCCTCGTTTCTCCGGATCTTCTGACTCCCTCGGTTGGTAGAATTGGCTCTTTCAGTTGTCCAGGACCTTTGATGCCATAGCTTGTCCCGAAGACAGGAGGGTACATATTTCCCAGTACCTCCTCGATAAGGAAGCTGCGGAATGGTGGGAGGCTGTGGCGCCCTGAGACCGTCGAGCCACTTAGGAGGAATTCAGTTCTGCTATAGAAGCAGAATCTTGTCAGCCGCCAGTCATAGAACGCAGGATTGTGGAGTTCTTTACTGCCACACCCCAGGATGTGCCAATTTCTCAGGCCATTATCTCTTACAATCAACAATTGGGTTTTGTGAAAGATCAGGTGAGGACTGAGGCTGATAAAATCCGTTACTTCAATATGTGCATGAAGCCGCATATCAGGCAGAGTGTGGCGCCGCTCATGTGTGCCACTTTGAAGGAATACCAGGATCGCGCTCTAGTGATCGAGATGGCTGCCCCGGAATCAGAGTCGGTTTCGGAAGCTAAGAAGCAGAAGACTACTGGCGGATTCTCGGCCGGTAAGGGTGGTCAGTTTTAGAGGTCTCGTTCTGCTCCTACATCTGGGAAGAGGCTGCTTCATCAGGCCGGTGGATCTCAGGGTAACCGTTCGGTCCAGTCTGTTGCACCTGGCGGGAGAGTTTGTTTTAATTGCAGTCAGCCCGAGCACGTTATGAAGGATTGCCCATTTCCGTTAGTTACTTGCTTTACTTGCGGCCAGACCGGGCATCGGGCAGCTCATTGTGAGAGGGCCACCAGGGCCGCTAGAGTTCCGACTATCACCGCCGATCAGAGGGAGCACAACACCCCAGCTACTCATGTTCCGCATAGTTTGGGCCGTGGTAGGGGTCGGGGTCAGCCGGATCGCCATACAGCATCGAGTTCGGGTTCAGTTCACCCCCTATTTTATTATATGAGGCGCACAGAGGAGACAGACGTTCCGGTGGCGTCAGGTACCACTCAGATCCTTACTCATCTAGTTTCAGTGCTTTTTGATTCGGGAGCTACCCATTCCTTTATTGCTTCGGATTGTGTGAGTCGTATTGGCTTTGACTACTTGTTTGAGTTTGAACCGTTTGTAGTGAGTACGCCTAGCAGGGATCGTATGGTTGGGGACCGGGAAGTTAGGGATTTCCTAGTGAGGATCGGGAGCCGGGATAGGCATTATCTCTATGGGTCGTCGTGTAAGATATTTACGGATCACAAGAGTTTGAAGTATATCTTCAGTCAGAAAGAGTTGAATATGAGACAGCGTAGGTGGTTGGATCTAATTAAAGATTACGACCTCAAGATACTTTATCATCTAGGTAAGGCTAAATAGTGGCTGATGCGTTGAGCCGAAAGCCGATGGCATTACAGATGTTAGAGGTACTTACACCACAGAGTAGGATCTAGCGGGATTTTATTTGTCAGAATATCAAAGTTTGGGTTCAAATAGTTCAGGGTCAGTTATGTGCGTTCGAGATCACTTCGTCCTTGACTGATGATATCAAGGCGAAACAGTATGATGATCCATTTTTGGTCCAGTTGAGGGAGGATGTGAGGAAGGGGAAAGCCCCTGGATTTGTGGTTCAGGATGATGGAGTTTTGAGATTTCGCGGCAGACTATGTGTACCGAGTGTTATTGAGCTGAGACAGAAGATCTTGAGTGAAGCTCATACCACACCTTACTCCAAACATCCTCGTACGAGCAAAATGTACAAGGATGTAAAGAGTAACTACTGGTGGAGTAATTTGAAGACAGACGTTAGCGAGTTTGTGTCGAGGTGTTTGACCTGTTAGCAGGTTAATATCGAGCATCAGCAACCCGCGGAGCTTTTGCGACCACTTTCTATCCCGGAGTAGAAATGGGAGGATATTTCTATGGATTTCATTACCAGTATGCCTAGGACTCGGACTGGGATGAATATGATTTGGGTCGTTGTCGATCGACTAACCAAATCAGCTCATTTTCTGGGTATTAAGGACACTTGGGGGCCAAAGAGACTAGCGCGAGTGTTCATTGCGGAGATCGTGAGGTTGCATGAGACTCCCAAGAGTATTGTTTCAGATTGAGATGGTCGCTTCATATCACATTTTTGGCAGGCCGTTCATAGAGCCTTAGGGACCGAGTTGAGACTCAGTACATACTACCACCCTCATACAGACGGACAGTCTGAGCGGATGATACAGACGCTGGAGGATATGTTGCGAGCCTGTGCTTTAGATTAGAAGGATGATTGGGAGTCGCACTTGCCATTGATCGAATTCACGTACAACAATAGTTGGCACGCCTCGATCAAAATGGCACCATTTTAGGCACTGTATGGTAGGAAGTGCATATCGCCGTTGTGTTGGGATGATACATCTGAGCTAATTGGCACCGAGCCCGATATGGTAGTTGAGACGAGAGAGAAGATTGCTCTGATTCGCGATAGGTTGTTGACGGCCCAGAGTCGACAAAAGTCTTATACCGATACACTTCGCCGGCCATTGGAGTTTGATGTGGGAGACCATGTGTTGCTTAAGGTGTCGCCGACACAGGGAGTTTACCGCTTTGGTCGGAAGGGTAAACTTAGTCCGAGATTTATTGGGCCATTCGAGGTTCTAGAGAGAGTTGGAGAGCTTTCATATCGGTTAGGCTTGCCGCCGTCCCTGAGCCACGTACATAACGTATTTCATGTTTCCCAGCTTAGGAAATATGTACCGGACCCTAGCCATATTATTTATTTTGGAGAGATCGAGTTGGGGCCTGACATCACCTTCGAGGAGAGGCCGATTCAGATCCTAGAGCGTCGAGCGAAGCAACTCAGGCATAAAACCATTCCTTTGGTTAAAGTGCAATGGTCAAGGCATGGATCCGAGGAAGCCACATGGGAGACGGAAGAGAGTATGAGGTTGAGATACCCCGAGTTATTCGCGTTGTAAGTTTCGGGACGAAACTTATTTTTAGGGGGAAAGAATGTAATATCCGAGTTTTCTATTTTTGGTAATTTCTATTTTTGGTGTATGTTCGTTTCGGATAACTCACTTGATACTATTTTGGAATTCTGAATCTATTTTATTCTTGGAGTTTCTCCGTTTGGATGAGTTTCGATGATGTTTTTACGTATTTTCATCTTGAGTTATATTTTATCGCATGTGTATTCGATTCTCGTAAAACTCGTTCGATTTCGTCATTTTCATTTTTCCATGAGTTAGTATGGTTGAGTGGAGCATGTTGCGAGTTTCGGATTGTTAATCCGACGTTGTATCGTGATTTTCGGACGTTTGGGCCGTTTCGTAATTTCCTATAAGTTTAGGGAATTTGTTCCTTGTTCGATTTTGGTTGTTTACCTCGGACCATTTCGGGTTATTGGATATTGTTTCTCGTTGCATATAATCTTCTCGGACCGTTGGGTCGGCTTATCGTGTTTTGGTTTATCGTCTTTTTCAGCTATGGTAGCGTCGTCTTGTGTCAAGAGGCTGTCTGGCCTGACCTGTGCAAAACGGCGCATGACCTGTGTCTGTGCGCCGTGTTGCCCAGTGGTGCCCGCTGCCTTGCGAAACGGCGCAAGACCCGCGGCATTTGCGCCGTGTCTTTGCGCCGTGTCGCACATGGGTCGGCCGCTGACCTGCAATACGGCGATGAACACGGCGCTATTTGGACCGTTTGTTGCGCTGTGTTCTGTCTAGTATATAAAGGACAGACGGGTGTTTGAACCCCATTTCTTCCTTCTTCTCCCATTTTTCCACTTCTCCTTGGCGATTTCGGGTGATCTCCCTCAGATATTACCTTCCGTCATCTTATAACTCGGAATTGGACATTCTAGCATGAATAAATCATCTTCCTTCCACCATTCCATCGTTGAATTGAGGTAATTGGACACTATACCTAATTTTAGGGTTTTTGGCTATTATTCATTTTTCCTTTCGTTTTTGCTTCGATTGATGATGAATTATAGTTGGGTAATCGTGGTGTTATGTTTTCCTAGAACTTTAGCGGATCAATTCTAAGTTTTTTCCCTTCGTTGATCGAATTTGAACCTTATGCCTTCATAGTGTTCGGCATATTGTCCCTTAGGGTAGAACGCCGATTAATTCGTGATTTCTGAGTGGAATTGTAGTTGATTGAGTCTCTATTGTTGTTAGGATCGGATTTGTGAAGATTGTTCGGACCGAAACCTTTCCTTTCGCCGTTTTCTTCGCATCGTGTCATCGAAGGCAAGTACATGTATTATATTTCATTATGTGTGTACGGTTTTGATGCGAATGATGTAAATTGTATTATTGAATGAATGTGATTGTTACTCTTCCACCTGGGGATGGCATATGGCCTCTGGGGGCCGATACTAATGGGTACGGCCACAGAAGTGGACTTGGGTGCGTGTGTTGATGATCTTCCACCTGGGGACGGTTCGACGGGACCTCTGGGGGCCGATACTAAAGGGTACGGCCGCGGAAGTGGTTTCTCACCTGGGTACGGTTCGATGGGACCTCTGGGGGCCGATAATAATGGGTACGGTCGCGAGTTACCAAGCGTGGATATTTGTGATGTGGAAAACTTGATGATATACTGTTTTGATGTAAATGTGATATTCCGGAATATTGATTTTCAAATGATTTTTCCTAATGGTTTATTTGCGTTGAATCGCGTATGTATATAATGTTGTGTGATTGTGTACTTGCACTAACTATTCGAATGTTAACCCCTTAAATGGGGGAAATGCATCTTATGCATTTCAGGTACTGGTCGAGCTGAGGATCTGGCACGGGATGCGCATGCAAAGGATGGACTGGCAGGATGATGAGGCTCGAGTCCATTTTATTTTTCTTTATTGGTTAAAGTCCCCTGCGTGGTCAATGGATTTACTGTAGTTACATTTTTCGTTACTGGATTAAAATGTTTTCGCCGAGGCCACGGCCCTATTTTACTTGATGATTGTGTCTTATGGGATTTCATATTCAGTTGGTGTGTTATGTGTTAGCCTGGTAGACCTCATGAAGGTTCTACGGCGTGTAATGTCCCATTTGTGATTTGGGGTGTTACAAAAACAACGAGGGCGGGTCGCAACCGAACCCTATCGATTTCACAAATACCATGAAATTTACCATGAACTCGTAGGAAAAACATAAATACCACTAAGATTAATCACATACATCAGGGATTAATCAACAACATGGAACGAATTGAACATTAAATCAAAAACCCCCAAATTCCCCAAAAATAGGGTTCTAAGAGATTACCTTAGATCGAAGGCGAAGAACACAAGTAGATGTTGTTAATCTACACCAAGAATTCAAGAAAGATGATAGCTGAGATGATTGGAAGAAGAAATTGCCCCAGATCTCCAAAATCGCCCACAGCCGCGGAGGAGTAAGAAGAAGTGAGAAATAGACGTGTCTGATGTCAACTCTCGAGTATTTATAACCAAACAATTTAGCGTGCTCTAAAAACTTATGGTTAGCGTGCGCTAACCAGCCAACCCTGGTCCAGAAACGTATGCTAACAAGTACATAGCGCGCGCTATGGTCCGGTGTAGCGTGCGCTACCTGTTAAATACTGTCCGGAGTCCAGAACCTCAGAAACATTCTGCCCTTACTAGAGTACCGGATTAGCGCGCGCTGCCAACATCTCTAGCGTGCGCTAATTCTGTAATATCCGGATTTATTACGGTGTATTTCATCTGTATTCAAACCCTGTATTATTCGGATTGGTGGTTTTGATTATTGGAGTATGATATTTCTTACATTGATATCATTGTACATAAGTATAGAAACATGCAAAATTGCTCATGCAACCTCGTGATAGCGCACGCTAAGAATGTATCTTAACGCGCGCTATCGGGCTATTATTAGCGCACGCTATGCAGGTAGGAGTTGCGTGCGCTAAGAACTCAATTATTGAGCGGGACAGCTAGCACATGCGCCAGCCGGGACATGGGTCCGGATAAGATTCCCGCGGACGAGCCCGGACAATTCTGAAGTCAACCATTATTAGCGCACGCTAAGGAATGCTTAGTAGCGTGCGCTAACTTGTTAAAATGCAGAATATTATAAATAGGACAACAACTCGTCTTGGCTTACATTTTACTCGTTCCTTCTGCATTCTTGAGAGGCCAGAGAGCTGAGATATCCTCCTACACACTTAGAACACATTTTGTTGGTATTTATATATTGGTTATCACTTGGGAGTAATCATTGAAGTGGAATAGCACCTTGGAGTGGCATACAACCAACCGGAGTTGGATTCTACCTTACGGTTCAGTGATTTTCATCATATTAAGGTATGTTCAATCTATCTCCAGACTTAGAGTTGGATTCTAACGATTTGGATGATCATGCTAACAAGATATGGATTTTCATAGATGAATTATCCAAGTATATCATGTTTGGAATATTGAAATGATTAAGCCTTAAGTACCTTGATTATGATCATCATGATTCGAATCATATTACATTGAACAAGTAAAGGAAGCTTCTATTATTGGTAATCCGAATCTAATAGATGACTTCATAATAATCTTGGACTTGACTTTAACATCATTATTGTTAGATAAATCTAAAGGATTGATCATGGAAGGATTTATCTAGTATAGATGGGACGTTTAACCACTTCAGCATGATAATATTAATTGATATAGAAGTGTTGATATCAACCGTTAAGCTTTTCGAATCGTCATATGAAGAATTGTAGTCGAAATGGAATATAGTTTATATGGTATGCATATCCTTGAATCCGAAGTTGTTGTTATCCATAAGATCATTCATAATCGTATGTACATGATATTCATGGAAGTAACATGAAGTGTCACGGAAGATTTCATTGTTTCGATCATGGCAAGAACAGTTTACTGCTTAGCAGTAAACTGCCATGCATAGATAGCGCACGCTATGCTATGAATATTAATGTGCGCTATCGAGCACGAGTTAGCGTACGCTACGTTTGGTACGTAACGTACGCTAGGCCATCAGACGAGTCAGTCGATTGATCAGTGAAGTACTGACCATACATAGTTAGCGTACGCTAGGCTTTGTTGTTTGCGTGCGCTATCGGGCAGACTTAACGCACGCTACACAGAGTACTTAGCGTGCGCTAAGCAGTTCAGGCAGATTGCATTTTATGAACTTTTGGCGTAAATCGAGTTGTTAAACATTCGTACGATGTGAGATAAATCCTATATCATTTCTTTTGTTAAGGTTTGGTCTCGTTACGTGATTGATTGAGGAGGACGACCTTCGAGTGTTCATTTTCGTGGAAGTGTTGTTATTGTCTTCAAATCGAGGCAAGTACTTTATTTGTTTTATGTATTGTTGTTATACATATTGTCGTGCATGTATGTCGTTGTTGTATGTCCACCTCGTGTTGGTCCGACGGGATCATCGGGGGATCTATGCTAGCGTGCGTTGGATCATCGGACGGGTTTTTCCACCATGGATTGGTCTGACGGGATCATCGTGGGTTCTAGGTAGTGAACGCAGGATCGATGGAATTACCATGTGTATGTTATGATATCATGTTGTGATTATCAGTTATGTATGTCATTTATGAGTTTCTCGTAGGAGAAGACTCGTTGGTATTTTTCTTGTCGTTTACGTTACTCGTGAGATATGAATAATATGTTGTGGTACTTGTACTAGCATCATTGCGCTAACCCCTTTGGGGGTGAACATTTTGTTTATGTTCAGGATCCAGGAGAGCGGGAAAACAACCATTGGAGCTGCATGACGACGAGGGTGCAGAGTGATGTTTCGGCCGGGTTTATTTGTCTGTTGTTTATTGGTTATTTCAATAAGTACTCGAGTACGAAGTCATTTGTGATGGATTTGAATTTGGTGATGTATTATTGAGTTCTGTTGAACAATTGCACTATTTCTGTATTTGGTCAGAACTATTGTACCGTAATTCCGTTATTTCCATTCGTTAGTACATTTTAATGCCTGTTTAATTCTTCAGCCTTGTAAATCCTTATGTAAAGGATTTACGGCGCTGTAATATTCCTGAATATATCGGGGGTGTTACAGAATATGGTATCGGAGCTAAGATTATGGATATCTTGGCCGTTGGGTTAAAATAGGGGTCATTTATGTCTTTTGAGGTAACCGGCCGTGAATGACATCACTGCGCTGCCTACGTCTTCATGCGAACGGTGGTTGTGAGTTCCTAAACTCTATCTCGTTCTTTACATGTTGTGTCTTTTTATACTCAAATATTAGAACGATGTTGTTTCCTGTATATTGAGTATTTATGCTTACAGTATGTTGAGAGGCGGACGTGGACGTGGTCGCGGTTGTGGACGCGGACGGAGAAATGCTGAAAGGGAAGCATCGCCTTCTAATCAGGCCAGTCATAGATCAGGCGAGCCGCAACAATCTATTAATAACGAACCAGATCCTGCTGTACCATAGATCCTTCGTCAAGTGGTGAACCATATGACTCAGTTCGCCCAGGTCGTGGACCGAATGCAAGTGGCGGTGGGACTACAGCAGGGAGAAAGACAGCAAGGGATCCCAGACATGGGGAATCGAGGCGACCGGTGGCTGCAAGAGGTGGCAAAGATGCAACCACCCAAATTCGACCGTATTTCTGAGACTCCCACTTGGGACCATTGGTTGAAGGAACTGGAGAAAATCTTTGCCGGAATTAACTGCCCAGATGACCGGAGAGCCTCTATCGCGCAATATTTTCTGATAGGGGAAGCGTCCGAATGTGGGAAGCCATCCGGCCTGTAGACCATGATGCTGATTGGACAGAGTTTAGATTGATGATGGAAGCTCAGTATTGCCCTCGTCCTGTGAGGGAAGCCAAAGTTCGGGAGTTTTTCTCCGCTCAGCCTTCTGATGTGCCAGTATCCCAGGCGATTAAGACGTTTAACCAACAGTTGGCATTTGTTCGACATCTGGTCAGAACAGATGCAGAAATGATGATCCATTTCGATATGAGAATGAAACCAGAAATCCATAGGTACATGTCCGGATTTGAATGTACCACACTCCGTCAATACCAGGATAAGGCGTTGGCATATGAGATTAAGGAAGCAGCTATGGAGAAATTTTCGGAATCCAAGAAACAGAAAGTCTCTAGTACTTTTACAGAGCACAAGAACAGCGGGCCCCATAAGGCCCAGTCATCCTTTCACTCTTTCGAGAAACCTCCGCACCCAGTTAGGAGCGGAAAGAACTTCGGAGCGACATCGACTATTACTGATGTTACCACGAAATGCTTTAACTGCGCCCAGACAGGGTACTATCGACGGAATTGCCCCCTTCCTGCCGTGACTTGTTTTGATTGTGGACGAGAGAGACATCGGGCAGTGTTTTGTGAAGAGGCTGCAAAGTCTTTTAGAGCCCGTACACCACAGCCAGTCCGAGAGCGGCAAGATATCAACGACGCAGCAAAGTGTTCGATGCCTCGAATTTTGGGCTGCGAGGCAGAGGACAATGGGACCGAAAGGGGACATCGAGTGCGGATCTTCTCCCCACGTCTCATTTGAGATGAGGAGGATAGACGATCAAGATGTCATTGCCGCATCGAGTGCGTCGAGATCCTTTCCCAGCCAGTTAGCGTTTTATTCGATACAGGAGCTACACATTCTTTCATATCTTTGTCTTGTGTAAATCGTTTGAATATTTCCGGTTTTCATACTTGTGAACCTTATGTTGTTGGTTTACCGAGTGGAGAAAGGATTGTCGGAAATTTAGAAACTAGAAATTTCCCTGTATCATTTGGAGGCAGAGAGTGGCTCTCAAATCTGATCGTGATAGAAATGCAAGGAGATGACCTGATACTCGGAGACGATTGGCTTAATCGGTATGGAGCAATTGTAAACTACCGAAAGAGGAATATCTCTCTTATCGCCGACGATGGTTCCGAAATATTGTTCGAGGGGTGGAAACCAGAAAGCTCAGGAAAATTGATCAAGGCGATGAAAGCTGTCAAATTGTTGAAACAGGGCTGTACCGGGTACTGGTGTTACGCAATGAAGAAAGAAGACGAAATTGTGGAACTTTCATCCATTCCTATTGTGAACGAATTTCCAGATGTATTTCCTGACGAGTTACCTGGACTACCTCCACGAAGGGATGTAGAATTTACCATTGAGCTGGAACCCGGAGCTACACCAATTTCCAAGGCGCCGTATCGTATGGCACCTACCGAGATGTACGAACTGAAGAAGCAGCTGGAGGAGTTACAAGACAAGGGCTATATTCAGCCAAGCGTTTCACCCTGGGGAGCGCCAGTTCTTTTTGTCCGAAAGAAGGATGGGTCGCTCCGACTGTGTATTGACTATCGAGAGCTGAACAAGATGACGATTAAGAACAAGTATCCGTTGCCATGGATTGATGATCTGTTTGACCAGTTGCAAGGGGCAACAGTATTTTCTAAAATCGATCTGAGATCAGGGTATCATCAGCTGAGGATTAAGGAATCTGATGTTCTGAAATCAGCATTCAGAACTCGCTACGGACATTATGAGTTTGTAGTGATGCCGTTTGGTCTCACTAACGCACCTGCTGTATTTATGCAATTGATGAACAGAGTGTTCATTGAATTTTTGGACAAATTTGTGGTCGTGTTCATTGATGACATTCTGGTGTATTCTAAGAGCCCGGAAGAACATGCGCAGCATTTGCGGATTGTATTGGAACTTTTGAGAAACGAACAATTGTACGCCAAACTTTATAAGTGTGAATTCTGGCTAAAGGAAGTGATGTTCGTCGGCCATGTAGTGTCAGCTGAAGGAGTCCGAGTAGATCCTCAGAAGATTGAAGCAATTATGGATTGGAAGCCTCCAAAGAACGTGAAAGAAGTCCGAAGCTTCTTAGGACTTGCTGGATATTATCGTCGATTCGTGGAAGGGTTTTCTAAAATATCCCGCCCACTTACTCGAATCCTGCAGAAAACTCAAAAGTTTGAGTGGAACGAGTCGTGTCAGATTAGCTTTGATGAATTGAAGAAGAGATTGACGACGGCACCGATTCTATCACTTCCACAGGGAACTGGAGGATTTATAGTTTACAGTGATGCTTCGAACCAAGGACTCGGGTGCGTATTGATGCAGAATGATAAGGTGATCGCTTATGCGTCACGACAGCTGAAACCTTATGAAGTGAATTACCCGACACATGATTTGGAGCTAGCAGCAGTAGTTTTTGCTTTGAAGATCTGGAGGCATTATCTGTACGGGACTCACCGCCGATCTTTACGGATCATAAGAGTCTCAAGTACATATTCAGTCAGAAAGAGTTGAACATGCGGCAAAGAAGATGGTTAGAACTGATTAAGGACTATGACTTGGAGATTTTATATCATCCATGCAAAGCGAATGTAGTGGCCGATGCACTTAGCCGCAAGCCTGTCTCTATTCAGATGCTGGAGACGCTGACATCCCAACTTAGCCTTCAACGAGAGATGATTCGTGAAGGGATTGAAGTATGATTACAAAGAGTCCAAGGACAACTGTGCGTGATGGAGATAACTTCATCATTAACCGAAGGAATCAAATCTAGACAGGCAGATGATCCTCTGATGATTCGGTTACGTGATGAAGTGAGCAAAGGAAAGGCCCCCGGATTCATAATTCATGATGATGGAGTTTTGAGATTTCAGAACCGACTCTGCGTTCCCGATGATGATGTTCTGAAACAGACAATTATGAAGGAAGCTCACAGTTCGCCCTATTCTATCCACCCGGGCACCAGTAAGATGTATAAGGACTTGAAGCAGAATTTCTGGTGGGGCAATATGAAGAAAGATGTAGCGGACTATGTTTCGAAATGCTTGACTTGTCAGCAGGTTAAGATCGAACATCAACGGCCTGCAGGAATGTTGAAGCCACTCTCGATTCCTGAATGGAAGTGGGAGGACATATCGATGGACTTTATCACTAATATGCCGAAAACCAGGGCAGGAATGAACATGATTTGGGTGATAGTTGATCGTTTAACCAAATCAGCTCATTTTCTAGGCATTAAGGATACGTGGGGACTAGAGAGGTTGGCACGAGTATTTATTTCGGAGATAGTTCGATTGCATGGTACGCCGAAGACCATTGTTTCTGATCGAGACGGCCGTTTTGTGTCTCACTGTTGGAAAGCAGTTCATAAGGCATTGGGGACCGAATTGAACTTCAGTACATCTTATCACCCGCAGACTGACGGACAATCTGAGAGAACTATACAAACGGTGGAAGACATGCTAAGGGCTTGTGCCTTAGATTGGTCAAACGATTGGGAAGTTCATCTACCGTTGATTGAATTTACCTACAACAATAGTTGGCATGCTTCCATTAAGATGGCACCGTTTGAGGCATTATACGGAAGGAGATGCAGATCGCCCCTATGCTGGGATGATTCGTCAGACTTGGTCGGAACAGAACCAGAGTTGATCGCGCAGACTCGAGAAAAGATAGCCTTGATTCGTGAAAGGCTGTTGACCGCCCAGAGTCGCCAGAAATCTTATGCAGACGTACGCCGTCGCCCATTGGAGTTCAGTACTGGAGATCACGTACTTTTGAAGGTTTCTCCTATTCGGGGAATCTTTCGTTTCGGAAGGAAAGGAAAGCTAAGTCCGAGATATATCGGACCATTTGAGATCCTCGAGAGAATTGGGGAGTTGGCATACAGATTGGCATTGCCGCCGTCGTTGTGCCATGTTCATAACGTGTTCCACGTATCCCAGTTACGGAGGTATATACCAGATCCCAGTCATATCATTGATTTCGGCGAGATCGAAGTCGCGCAAGATGGGACGTTTGAAGAAAGACCGGTCAAGATACTCGAGAGACGAGTTAAGAAGCTGAGGAACAAACCAATCGTTTTGGTCAAAGCTCAATGGTCGCGTCACGGAATGGAAGAAGCCACCTGGGAAACGGAAGCTGATATGAAGTCTAGATATCCCGAGTTATTTTCGTCTTGAGTTTCGGGACGAAACTCCTTTTTAGTAGGAGAGTATGTAATATCCGGATTTATTACGGTGTATTTCATCTGTATTCAAACCCTGTATTATTCGGATTGGTGGTTTTGATTATTGGAGTATGATATTTCGTACATTGATATCATTGTACATAAGTATAGAAACATGCAAAATTGCTCATGCAACCTCGTGATAGCGCACGCTAAGAATGTATCTTAACGCGCACTATCGGGCTATTATTAGCGCACGCTATGCAGGTAGGAGTTGCGTGCGCTAAGAACTCAATTATTGAGCGGGACAGCTAGCACATGCGCCAGCCGGGACATGTGTCTGGATAAGATTCCCGCGGACGAGCCCGGACAATTCTGAAGTCAACCATTATTACCGCACGCTAAGGAATGCTTAGTAGCGTGCGCTAACTTGTTAAAATGCAGAATATTATAAATAGGACAACAACTCGTCTTGGCTTACATTTTACTCGTTCCTTCTGCATTCTTGAGAGGCCAGAGAGCTGAGATATCCTCCTACACACTTAGAACACATTTTGTTGGTGTTTATATATTGGTTATCACTTGGGAGTAATCATTGAAGTGGAATAGCACCTTGGAGTGGCATACAACCACCCGGAGTTGGATTCTACCTTAGGGTTCAGTGATTTTCATCATATTAAGGTATGTTCAATCTATCTCCAGACTTAGAGTTGGATTCTAACGATTTGGATGATCATGCTAACAAGATATGGATTTTCATAGATGAATTATCCAAGTATATCATGTTTGGAATATTGAAATGATTAAGCCTTAAGTACCTTGATTATGATCATCATGATTCGAATCTTATTACATTGAACAAGTAAAGGAAGCTTCTATCATTGGTAATCCGAATCTAATAGATGACTTCATAATAATCTTGGACTTGACTTTAACATCATTATTGTTAGATAAATCTAAAGGATTGATCATGGAAGGATTTATCTAGTATAGATGGGACGTTTAACCACTCAGCATGATAATATTAATTGATATAGAAGTGTTGATATCAACCGTTAAGCTTTTCGAATCGTCATATGAAGAATTGTAGTCGAAATGGAATATGGTTTATATGGTATGCATATCCTTGAATCCGAAGTTGTTGTTATCCGTAAGATCATTCATAATCGTATGTACATGAAATTCATGGAAGTAACATGAAGTGTCACGGAAGATTTCATTGTTTCGGTCATGGCAAGAACAGTTTACTGCTTAGCAGTAAACTGCCATGCATAGATAGCGCACGCTATGCTATGAATATTAACGTGCGCTATCGAGCACGAGTTAGCATATGCTACATTTGGTACGTAACGTACGCTAGGCCATCAGACGAGTCAGTCGACTGATCAGTGAAGTACTGACCATACATAGTTAGCGTACGCTAGGCTTTGTTGTTTGCGTGCGCTATCGGGCAGACTTAACGCACGCTACACAGAGTACTTAGCATGCGCTAAGCAGTTCAGGCAGATTGCATTTTATGAACTTTTGGCCGTAAATCGAGTTATTAAACATTCGTACGACGTGAGATAAATCTTATATCATTTCTTTTGTTAAGGTTTGGTCTCGTTACGTGATTGATTGAGGAGGACGACCTTCGAGTGTTCATTTTCGTGGAAGTGTTGTTATTGTTTTCAAATCGAGGCAAGTACTTTATTTGTTTTATGTATTGTTGTTATACATATTGTCGTGCATGTATGTCGTTGTTGTATGTCCACCTCGTGTTGGTCCGACGGGATCATCGGGGGATCCATGCTAGCCTGCGCTGGATCATCGGACGGGTTTTTCCACCACGGGTCGGTCTGACGGGATCATCGTGGGTTCTAGGCAGTGAACGCTGGATCGATGGAATTACCATGTGTATGTTATGATATCATGTTGTGATTATCAGTTATGTATGTCATTTATGAGTTTCTCGTAGGAGAAGACTCGTTGGTATTTTTCTTGTCGTTTACGTTACTCGTGAGATATGAATAATATGTTGTGGTACTTGTACTAGCATCGTTGTGCTAACTTCTTCGGGGGTGAACATTTTGTTTATGTTCAGGATCCAGGAGAGCGGGAAAACAACCACTGGAGCTGCATGACGACGAGGGTGCAGAGTGATGTTTCGGCCGGGTTTATTTGTCTGTTGTTTATTGGTTATTTCAATAAGTACTCGAGTACGAAGTCATTTGTGATGGATTTGAATTTGGTGATGTATTATTGAGTTCTGTTGAACAATTGCACTATTTCTGTATTTGGTCAGAACTGTTGTACCGTAATTCCGTTATTTCCATTCGTTAGTACATTTTAATGCCTGTTCAATTCTTCAGCCTTGTAAATCCTTATGTAAAGGATTTACGGCGCTGTAATATTCCTGAATATATCGGGGGTGTTACAAATTCCACATATAATATAACCTATTTATATTTAATATATATTATAAATTCTTAATTTTCACCATGATTTAGTTTTTTATATAATATATAAATTATAATATTTCATATATAATATAATACTACAAATACAATATAATTCGTAAATTAATATGTATGAATTATAATTTACAATACATAATGTAATATAATTTTTAATATTGATATATAATAAAATAAATTAATATTCAATATATTGCACAAGTTTAACATCGGTTCTAAAAAAAAGCTGTTGTTAAATATACAATTTTAACAGCGGTTCTTTTAGAACCACTGTTAAATGAAACTTTAACAGCGATTCTAAAAGAACCACTGTTAAATGATAATTTTAACAGTTGTTTTCTTTGGAACCGATGTTAAAATGCCAAACTTCATTTTAATAGCGGTTTTTTAAGAACCGCTATCAAAGTGCCGCTGTTAAATGCTGTTTTTGTAATAGTGGGGGATGACCTACATGGTGGTTTGGCTCGGTGGTCAAACCACTAAGTCATGAACTGAAACCTCGTGTATCTAGTCCATTATATACACTTTGGTTCTTCCAATATATTTATATAATTAATTAATCTAATTAATTAACTTTATATAATACTATTTCTCTAAGAAATAATTATTTTATGAATAAGTTAATTAAGAAGCAATTTATTTAAGTCACTAGACCGTAGTAATTTATCGAATAAATTAAATAAGATGTATAATGTTTAATATTCACGAAAAGAAAATATACTCAATTTAATGTGTCATCTATTCTATTTGCACGATTATGTAGGTTCACTCAGTCAACAATTGGAGGAATTAAAGAGTGTTCGTAATACCTAGCCAGTCTCGTGCTCACATTGTAACCCAACTGAGAACGAATGATTGGGATCATTCCATAACCTTTGCTATTATGAATACGGTATACATATAAACCCTTCAATTCAATTACTAGATCAAGTATTAGGATCACGAAAATGTGAAACTCTATTATGAGTTGATGCTTTGAATGTCTTAGCACAAATCGACATCACTGAGATCTTGTGTATTAAATACAACTAGCTCTTAGCCAAAGATTTATGATATTATATTCCACTAACTGTATAGATTCACGTGTTCACTTACAGGAGAAATCATCCTATCTTGGTAATTAGTAGAGAACGCTACTTGTTGGAACGAATATTATCAAACATATTCGATGATGCATTGAATCAAAATAAATATTTAAACTCATAGATAAAACAAGTACAAACGAACAAATTACCACAAGATATCTTACAAAAGATCAACCTAGAGGTTACGAGGTTCGACTCCTAGAAAGGGAAAAAAACCGGGACTATGCTCATTGCACATCATGAGTTGCAGGCATGGTTCGGGATGTTCCCGGAGTTGCTATAAACATGCACTACTAAAAACATATGTATTGGCTTCATGCAAAAGTGAAGCTAATACAGTTGACTGTGAATCCTTTCTTCTCTAGCTTCACATATGTGAAGCCAATGTGTGAAGCTAAAGTTGCGGAAGCTAAAGAATATGAACTTTATTGTCAATTATGTGAAGCTAAAGAAAACACTGAACAAATAACCTAATTACTTTAACTTCACATGGGTGAAGCTAAAGCGAACGAGAAGAATACTATTTTTTAAGCTTTGGCGTCACATATCTGTCGCCAAATATTGTCCAGCAATTTCATATCATATATCTTTGGCGTCACATATGTGTCGCCAAAGTATGTCCAGCAAATTTAAATCCAATTATTCTAATATTATTTTTTCAGCGATATTAGCATCACATATGTGACACTAAAGTTCTTCGTTTAAAATAAAAAAATGAAATTAGCCAGAAAGAATTTTTGGCTAATTTCAGATGTATATATATATATATATATATATATATATTAATTTAATCAGAAATATATTTTAAATATAGTTTTTTTGTTGTAATTAGAAAATATATGTCAAAACTACACTTCTAATTATTATTAAAAAATAATTATATTATACTAAAAAGATATTTATTTAATTAGAAAATAAATATCATCATTTTTGTACAATTGATTTTAAAAAGCGATAAATCACATTATGTTATGTTCCAACAATATTAATATTATAATTAACTTATTTTTAAATAAATAAAAATCCTGCAAAGTAAATAAAAAAATTTTAATAAGTTAGTATAAACAAAAAATAATACAAGTAAAATTATTAAAAAAATTAAATATAATTTAAAAATTACCTTGAAGATTGAAAGATGAAAGTTGAAGACATGAGATAAAATGTGGATTAGAATTTTGGAATGAATGAAGGTTTGTGGTGATGTTGTATTTATAATATATTCTGAAACCCAATAGCTTCACATATGAGAAGCTAAAGTATTTCAGTAAATTCAAAATTCCCCCACGTCCACGCCAAAAATTTCAAACTTCCACCTAAAATTTTGAAAATTTTCGCATTGGCGTCACATATGTGACTCCTTTAGGCTAATGATTTTGTCATGCACATTAGCTTCACATATAAAACTTGTCAACTACCATATCCGCGTGCGCCACCTACCGCCTCCGCAATTATTCTAAACTTATTCTTTGGCTTCGCATATTTTTTAAGTATTCTATAAAGTTCATACATCGTTTGACAGAGAAACTATCACACACAAAATTCCACAAAAGCTCATACATCGTTTCTTTCTGAACTTTTTTTCCAAAATATATATATTGAAGGATATATTGAGCATTTGAAGCAATATTCGTCGATAATATAAGGTATGTAGTAACAGTTAAAATTTAATTTGCATATTAGTTTTATATGCAAATATGGTTATACTTATTTTTCTTGTTGTTAATACGAAATAAAATTTTCTTTTTAGTTGATAATTTAGTTGTACTTTTATATTAAATTAAAATTTAGTTTGATGAATGTTAGTTGATTTTATATTCATAATTCAAAATAAAATATTATATTTTCATAAGGTATGGATACGAATTTTCTATTTAACTTTAAGTTAGTTTATTATACTTATTTTCTTGTTGATTATAAATGTTATATTAAATCCGAAAATATAATTCATGTTTTTTTCCGAAATATATATTCAAAGATATATTGAACATTTTGAAGCAGTATTCGTCGATATTATAAGGTATGTAGAAACAGTTGAAATTTAATTTGAATATTAATTTTGTATGCAAATATGATTATACTTATTTTTCTTATTGTTAATAAGAGATAGAATTATCTTTTTAGTTGATAATTTAGTTGTAGTTTTATATTAAATTAAAATTTAGTTTGATGAAAGTTAGTTGATTTTATATTCAGAATTCCAAATAAAATATTATATTTTCATAAGGTACGGATACGAATTTTCTATTCAAATTTAAGTTAGTTGATTATACTGATTTTCTTGTTGATTATTATTATTATATTAAATCCGAAAATATTATTTATGTTTTAGTTGATAATATATTATTTTGAAATGCAATGAAAATATTTTTATATTATGTAGTTCTTTATTTTGTATGCAGTGATAAAAAAATATCAACTTTTAGAGACTGGATGTATGAAAAACGCCTTGGTCCCGACGGTGTGATTACTAGAGAATTTATTGATGGTGTTAATATGTTTCTGGATTTTGGATTCACTCGTGTAATAGTTGGTAATAAGATATTATGTCCGTTCAAAAAATGCAAGAATTGGCGTGAACATGATCGCAATACAATCATGCAACATTTATATCAGTGTAGATTTAGACCGTATTATCGTGTTTGGGTATGACATGGTGAAGATTATCAAAATTGCGGGACCAATGATTACAATATAGGAGGATCATCTTCTACACCTGTAGAAAATTATTTTACATGACAAACAGATATGGTCATGGTTAGTTTTCCTCAATTTTTCAATTACACTAATATTGAGCCGGCAAAGCCAAATCGTGAAGCAAAATTATTTTATGATCTGTTAGAGTATGCGGATCGGCCTTTGTATGAGTTGCATAATAATTCGTTGTTGCAGTGTGTTACGGAGGTAATGAATTTCAATACAACGTATAATGCATCACAAAATGGAATGGATTATTTCATCAAAAGCAACAAAGAAATGGCACCGGGAGCCAAATCCCCGATAATTATTCTGAAGTAAAAAATATCATGTTGAAACTTGGTCTCCGAGTGATCAAGTATGATGTTTGTAGCAACAATTGTTTTCTGTAATTTGAAATTTTGTCCTAGTTGTGCAGCGCCACAATATGAGGAAGGTAAATCGAGTGCACAAAAGAAATTGTGGTATTTTCCAATCACTGATAGGTTGAAGCGGCTGTATATGTCACGCAAAACTGCTGAACACATGACATGGCACACAAAGTGCCATGATGAGTCATAAAGAGTAATTCATCCTGCTGGGCTGAAGCTTGGCGAAACTTTGATCGTACGCATCCATCGTTCGCTGTAGATCCTCGAAATATCAGGCTTGGTCATTGTACTAATGGTTTTAATCCGTTTCGAGAAACAGATGCCCAGTACTCTTTTTGGCCGGTCTTCATAACTCCGTATAATTTACCACCAACTTTATGCATGTGGCAGGAGTTTATTTCTTAAGTCTTATTATATTTGGCCCTAAAAGTCCGAGGATGAACATAGATGTGATGCTCCGACCCTTGATCGATGAGCTAAAAAGTTTGTGGACAGGTGGAGCTACAACATGGGATTATGTAAGGCATGAAAATTTCCCGATATGTGCGGCTCTGATGTGGACGATTAATGACTTTCCAGCCTATGGTATGTTGTCGGGATGGAGCACACATGGAAGGTTAGCATGTCCTTATTGCATGAAAAGTACTTCTGCTTTTCATTTAAAGAACGGAGTGAAACCATCATGGTTTGACTGTCACAGATGTTTTCTCCCACATAGGCACCCTTACAGAAAAAACAAACGTGATTTTTACAAAGGTCATGAAGAAAGCTCACTTTTTCCAGAATGTCGAGGGCCAGTAGAAATGAAAATTATTGCTGATCGTATTCCTGATGTGACCTTCGGTGTGAATTATGAAAGAATCAAATGGTTTGGAGAAAAGCATAATTGTACAAAGAGGATCATATTTTGGGAGATCCCTTACCAGTCTACCTTACTGATTTGTCATAATTTAGACGTCATGCACTGTGAAAAGAATTTCTTTGATAATATACTTAACACAGTCATGGACGTTCCCCAAAAAAACTAAGGACAACCTGAATGCGAGACGCGACTTGCCATTATACACAACAAAAGATGGGTTGTTTGTATCCGAGGGGACAAATATAAAGCCTAAAGCAACATATACGCTCACCTCAGAACAAAAACATGCAATATGCGAGTGGCTTAAGGAGCTAAAATTTCCAGACGGGCATGTTTCGAATAAATCATATTGTGTGAATCTCGATACTAATAGAATAAATGGTATGAAGAGCCATGAGTGCCATGTTTTTATGCAATGATTGCTATTGAAAGATTTTATACCGAAGATGATTTGAAAAGCATTAACGGATGTGAGCAACTGTTTCAGAGCATTGTGCATGAGTGAGATTAAAGCGTCCTGTAACACCCCCAAAACCGTATGGGAATGTTACACGCCGTAGACCATTTCCGCAAGGATCTACCAGGATAAACATCCATATACAACCAAATGCTTGCCTGGCCAGGGCCAAACAACATAATAATACAGACCGTTAAGGTCACTTACACATAAACACACAGACCGATGAGGTCACACAACTCCATTAACAGAACTGACTAAACATCATTACCCACACAGGGGTCGAAACACAATACAGCGGAAGACTGAATCAACTCTAACAATACAACCAAACTCTACCAACTCTCGACTCTTGATTAGTATCGCAGCTCGTCATCCCCTTGTGCCAATCCTATGACTGCTCCCCTGACCCTGCATGTACCTGGACACAGAACAGACATCCACCCCCCGATTACTCGGGGGTTAGTAAAACTCTACTGTTTTACTAGTGCAAGTATAAAACGATATGAAATGCAACAAATAAATAGCAACTACGAATTTAATATGGAAATCAATTATCAAAATGTTCCCAAGAAGTTTTAGAATTTCGAACTCAAGTAAGAGATATTTGAAAAGGAACACATCATCTCGGGGATTTTTAAAGCAGAAATTCTTTTGGACCTCGAGTCCCAATTTACAAAACCTTTTCGTAAACATTAGGGCCTTAGCCCGATTCTCGTTTCAAAGCACACTAAATAATATATCATTATGAGTCCGAGATCCATATTTAAAATGTTACTCAAACAATCACTACTACACGATCATTGTTCGTACACATCATGTACCGAACTCCGGAGGCCTCGACGGACCTTACCCGGACCGCACACATTGTTCGTACACACCATGTACCGAACTTCGAAGGCCTCGACGGACCCTACCAGGCCACAAACATCATTCGTACACATCATGTACCGAACTCCAGAGGCCTCGTCAGACCCTACCTGGATCAAACACCTTGTCCGTACACATCATGTACCGAACTCTAGAGGCCTCGTCAGACCCTACCTGGATCACACACCTTATTCGTACACATCATGTACCGAACTCCAGAGGCCTCGTCAGACCCTACCTGGAACACACACACACATATCGACACCACACAACTCATAATCATCAAATGTCAAGCCATTCCACATTACACCGAAATGTACAATCAAGTATGTAAACCAAGACAACACACACATATGTAAACCAAGACAACACACACATCATAATCAACACAACAACTCAACAATGACCGACCATGCCCGGCATAAACTTAGATGATTTGCACATCCAACACGATTCCCAAAATGTTAACTAAGTGAAGGTATCATCGTTACCATCAATTGTTCGTAATAATCAATTCATATGAAGTATATACACAAAAGTAAACCAATGCATCACAACCATAATACGACGTCCCTATTCACAAGACACAAATCGTATAGTAAAATACTTGCCTTAATAACCGCTACCGAATACTCCGAAGAACACGATTCGACCGGGAAGCTCGGACCGAAAAGACAACGAACGGAAGGGTTCCGACTCGAGTTCTTCACAAGAATTTCGTCCCTAAGTCATGCCAATGATAAATCAATAATCGTACGATGGATAATAATCATACAACGCCCAATCCCCCCTCTAAGACCTTTTGTCGGACACCTTCAAGGCGTTGACTAAGAACTCGACCAAAACAACGAATCGAAACGATCCAACCATGGAATAACAAGGGAAATGATAGAATACATCTAAATGATCATCAATACATCACAAATCCAAGTTATTACGGTTAAATCGGACAAAACGAATAAAAACCCCCAATTCACCCAAAAGTAGGGTTTCAAGAATTTACCTTGGATTAATGATGAAGAACAATTGTTGGTGTTATTAATCCACAACAAGAACTTGAAGAATATGAAGTTCTCTGGGATTGATGATGCAAAAACGCCCAAAATCGCCCACAAGATCGCCCAAGAGGAGGAGGAATGAAGGAAGAGATGAAATGAGCATTCATCTCACAAAATCCGCACAAATAGGCTGTTCTGGACTGTGTGCCGTGGCCCAGCCTAAGTGTGCCGCGGCTCACGGTACAGGCTGCTCGGCTGGAAAATGAGTGTCTGAGCTATTTCGATCATAACTCTCTCGTCCGGACTCCGATTGACTCACCGTTTGAACCATTGGAAAGCTAACTTGATGCTCTATAATATTGAAAAGATTCAAAATCTTTGGAGTTTCCAAGAATTTATGGTGATTTTACAAAGTCGACTCATACTTGGAAAAGTCGTTTAATAACACTGAACTCAAGAAAACGACACCGAAACCCGAACCTGAATTCGAATCGAAGATACGGTCACGAAGTACTCGCAAAGACGAATCTAAGAGCTAAGAGAACACATGATTTTGACCACCCGAAGGCTCAAAATTGGACAACGGAAGGTAATTACCCCAAACTTTGGGAAATTACGAAAATGGCCCAAAACGTCCGAAAATCACGATACGTGATCGAATAACCAAACCGAAGTTCACAACACGTCTAACAAAGTTAAACGGACTTACGGGAAACTCAAAACAGTAATTTCGGACGAGATTCACAAGAATCGAACTCGAGTGCGGAAAAGTCGTTAAGAAAACACGGGACTCAACAAAACAATACCGAAAAGAACTCGGGTGACAAAAAGTGCAGAATTAATCATTCTCAGAATGATGAAACGGTCCCAAGCGAGTCGTCAAAACGGACCTCCACCGAAAAAAGAAAATTACTGGAAATCTGAAATTGCGGATATTACATTCTACCATCCTTAAAAGAAGTTTCGTCCCGAAACTTAAATCAAGTAGGGAGAAGCAATATCCCACCAGAAAAACTCAACGAGATACACAAGAACCGAAAAAATCACGCCCAACGGCGAAACGTTACAAGCAACGCGAAAGAACATACAGCGTCAAAACACGCCCCACGACGACCATAACAACGCCACCGGCAATGATTCAAAACAATAACGAGCAATTAACGACGCATCACATGCACACATTTAATCAAAGAAACGCACGCGACAACAAGTCGCACCCGACCACAACGACTATGCGGTAGAAACAAATATAGTATTATGATAGAATTCACTCCGATTCTCGTCAACAAGAAAATGTCCGACGTCAAGACACAAACAATTCAAGATAACAGAAAACGAGAATACCGGATATTACATTCTATCCTATTAAAAATAAGTTTCGTCCCGAAACTTAAAATAAAACATCATGGTAGAATACAAACAAAACCAAAAATTTCACGCAACAAATATCAATTTCTACATGAATTACAGCACGAAGTACGATACACACTACATCACGGGACACCACCAGGCACTCCCCGAGTAGGAACGAAAACCCACCCCGAACATCTTGGCAACGGTCTCACAATGCACCGCTCGGTGACCCACTTGGCCACACTCAAAACAGTTGACTAACGGTGAACGACAATTCTTCGCAGTACGAGATCAGGAAACAACAGTCAGACAACCCCGTTCGAACAACAACGATCGAACAACAACGATCAAATAACAATAATCGAACAACAATGATCAAATAACAATGATCGAACAACAATGATCAAATAAAAATGATCGAACAACAACGATCAAATAACAATGATCGAACAACAATGATCAAATAACGATGATTGAACAACAACGATCAAATAACAATGATCGAACAATAATGATCAAATAACAATGATCGAATTACAACAGTCGAACAATGACTCCTAAGTCCCCACTTCAACTCCAGGCATTAAAAGAACTCGTAGAAAGTGAAAGATATTACTTCCAAACAAGGTTCACAAGAATCGAACCGAACTCGGGAAGGTCACGATGATAAACAGGTCGATCTGAAACAAGGTCACAACCAGTTCGAACGATGACAACTGAGACATCAAACAAGTTCAAAAAGTATCGACGAACATGTGCAAGTCGATAGAATTTAGAAGGAGAAACTGCAGAAGTCAAATATAGTACGGGTATTACATCCGACCTCTTATAAAAGAAATGTCGTCCCCGCAATTCACAACAACAGAAATAAGGTAACAACACAAAAAGCATCTGGCAGGAAAATCTCCCATGGGTCTCTCAGAGCCGATCCTGATATCTGTGCTGAAGCGTGAACTCCGAAAGTCTCGTGAGCCACCCGCAAACCGATTCGGTGTCCCTCGAGTCCGCACTTGAAACGCGTTACTGATGAGAAGGACAATTTACACGTGCATGCCCCAGCACATCACGGTTGAAACACCTCGGCTCGGCATACCGAAAATATAAATGCTAGATACAATGGGGCATAACGTCGCAAAACAATATAGCGGAGATGCCAACTCAGCACAACAAAGAATCATAACACATATCATATACAACGATTTCCATCGTAAAGTAATACACACACAAACACTACAACAACGACGGTATCGTTCGGCGACCTCAACGGCCCGAACGATAACCAGCACATAACTACAAACATTATGAAACAATCACACATGTACACAAATGTACAAACCCAATCTTCAACAGCTCACACTCGTGCGACAACACGCAAATCACCACGAGGCGATAAATAGTAAACACCAATTCACACCTCTCACAGAGGGCTAGTACAACAAATGTGTGGCAACGCCTCGACGTTCATGCCACCAATTCGATCATACTCGGGAGCAAACATCATAACGATAACGCGAACATCACACATACATACCCAGCCCTCAAACGGGAATGGATAGGTTTTAAAAACGAAAATCTCCTTTTGAAAACAATTTTGGAAACACCGATTGATCTTGAGTATCACCCTTCAAAAAAAAAGTACAATCGTGAAACATCGTTATCGAGACTTTGGAAAACTATTTCGCATTCGATAAAAATGAGGACACTTTCTTTTCGTGAAAAACTTTCGGAAATATTCGACCCTCGGGTCTAAGTAAAAGTGTTTCTAAAATATTGGAAATATCTCAAAACATTTTGGTCCTCGACGTAGAAGAATCTTGAAACATATTGTGGCACCTTGGATGTACCACGAGAAAATAATTTATTTTAAAAGTACGTCTCGAAATTTATTTTCTAAGGTACTCAAAGTTTTGAAAGATAATTCAATGGGCTAGAATGCCCAAAAATTTCAGATAATTACACGGAACATTATAGCGCCGTGGGTCCCGCGCCGGAACCCACCAGGCTAAAAACCATTTACAAAATGCCAAAAAGGTTGATGACGGTAATATTTCAAAAACTCACAAAAGCCATTTACAAAATACTAAATACCGTCATAAGAATTTCGCCAAAACGATCAAGGCCATAATGCTAAAAACTCGGTTAAGGGAATCGGTTTTCGAAATAAAACTCAGCCGGTAAAATACCGAAAGTCATTACAAAAGAACTCATGCAGCGGAAAAAGGAATACAGTCCAACATGCACAATCCAATTGAATACATCTCACAGCATCTAGTTTAAACATACAACAAAACCATTCCTCGGAGTTTCTCACGAACTCAATCGTCGATACCTTATTCGAAACCCAACAAGGTTCTCAATTTTCACACCATACCACCCCTCATAGTGGTTCAAAGGTAAAACAACAATAGGCCCAGTTTTATACGTATATTATATGTCACACGTATTAAATACAACTATATTCACAACACCGTGCAAATAAAATTATGCACCGCAATTAACTCATTTAGATAAAATCATGATACACAGGTACTTCGCATAAAAGAGGAGACTTACGTCCACAGGCCGCACGGAGATGACGGTCGCCCACGATACTAATCTCATCCGACAACATATCCAACACGTTGTGACTACGCACAACTCAACTTGTCACTTGACGACTCGAACGACAAGACAACACATTACTCGACAAACCACGACTCGAATCGACCCGACAGCCTAGGTTTCCGCAACCTATTCTCTGATACCATAAATGTAACACCCCCAAAACCGTATGGGAATGTTACACGCCGTAGACCCTTTCCGCAAGGATCTACCAGGCTAAACATCCATATACAACCAAATGCTTGCCCGGCCAGGGTCAAACAACATAATAATACAGACCGTTAAGGTCACTTACATATAAACACACAGACCGATGAGGTCACACAACTCCATTAACAGAACTGACTAAACAACATTACCCACACAGGGGTCGAAACACAATACAGCGGAAGACTGAATCAACTCTAATAATACAACCAAACTCTACCAACTCTCGACTCTTGATTAATATCGCAGCTCATCATCCCCTTGTGCCAATCCTATGACTGCTCCCCTGACCCTGCATGTACCTGGACACAGAACAGACATCCACCCCCCGATTACTCGGGGGTTAGTAAAACTCTACTGTTTTACTAGTGCAAGTATAAAACGATATGAAATGCAACAAATAAATAGCAACTACGAATTTAATATGGAAATCAATTATCAAAATGTTCCCAAGAAGTTTTAGAATTTCGAACTCAAGTAAGAGATATTTGAAAAGGAACACATCATCTCGGGGATTTTTAAAGCAGAAATTCTTTTGGACCTCGAGTCCCAATTTACAAAACCTTTTCGTAAACATTAGGGCCTTAGCCCGATTCTCGTTTCAAAGCACACTAAATAATATATCATTATGAGTCCGAGATCCATATTTAAAATGTTACTCAAACAATCACTACTACACGATCATTGTTCGTACACATCATGTACCGAACTCCGGAGGCCTCGACGGACCTTACCCGGACCGCACACATTGTTCGTACACACCATGTACCGAACTTCGAAGGCCTCGACGGACCCTACCAGGCCACAAACATCATTCGTACACATCATGTACCGAACTCCAGAGGCCTCGTCAGACCCTACCTGGATCAAACACCTTGTCCGTACACATCATGTACCGAACTCTAGAGGCCTCGTCAGACCCTACCTGGATCACACACCTTATTCGTACACATCATGTACCGAACTCCGCAGGCCTCGTCGGACCCTACCGGAACACACACACACATATCGACACCACACAACTCATAATCATCAAATGTCAAGCCATTCCACATTACACCGAAATGTACAATCAAGTATGTAAACCAAGACAACACACACATATGTAAACCAAGACAACACACACATCATAATCAACACAACAACTCAACAATGACCGACCATGCCCGGCATAAACTTAGATGATTTGCACATCCAACACGATTCCCAAAATGTTAACTAAGTGAAGGTATCATCGTTACCATCAATTGTTCGTAATAATCAATTCATATGAAGTATATACACAAAAGTAAACCAATGCATCACAACCATAATACGACGTCCCTATTCACAAGACACAAATCGTATAGTAAAATACTTGCCTTAATAACCGCTACCGAATACTCCGAAGAACACGATTCGACCGGGAAGCTCGGACCCCGAAAAAGACAACGAACGGAAGGGTTCCGACTCGAGTTCTTCACAAGAATTTCGTCCCTAAGTCATGCCAATGATAAATCAATAATCGTACGATGGATAATAATCATACAACGCCCAATCCCCCCTCTAAGACCTTTTGTCGGACACCTTCAAGGCGTTGACTAAGAACTCGACCAAAACAACGAATCGAAACGATCCAACCATGGAATAACAAGGGAAATGATAGAATACATCTAAATGATCATCAATACATCACAAATCCAAGTTATTACGGTTAAATCGGACAAAACGAATAAAAACCCCCAATTCACCCAAAAGTAGGGTTTCAAGAATTTACCTTGGATTAATGATGAAGAACAATTGTTGGTGTTATTAATCCACAACAAGAACTTGAAGAATATGAAGTTCTCTCGGGATTGATGATGCAAAACGCCCAAAATCGCCCACAAGATCGCCCAAGAGGAGGAGGAATGAAGGAAGAGATGAAATGAGCATTCATCTCACAAAATCCGCACAAATAGGCTGTTCTCGATCAGTGTGCCGTGGCCCACCTAAGTGTGCCGCGGCTCACGGTACAGCCGCCGGGCCGGAAAATGAGTGTCTGAGCTATTTCGATCATAACTCTCTCGTCCGGACTCCGATTGACTCACCGTTTGAACCATTGGAAAGCTAACTTGATGCTCTATAATATTGAAAAGATTCAAAATCTTTGGAGTTTCCAAGAATTTATGGTGATTTTACAAAGTCGACTCATACTTGGAAAAGTCGTTTAATAACACTGAACTCAAGAAAACGACACCGAAACCCGAACCTGAATTCGAATCGAAGATACGGTCACGAAGTACTCGCAAAGACGAATCTAAGAGCTAAGAGAACACATGATTTTGACCACCCGAAGGCTCAAAATTGGACAACGGAAGGTAATTACCCCAAACTTTGGGAAATTACGAAAATGGCCCAAAACGTCCGAAAATCACGATACGTGATCGAATAACCAAACCGAAGTTCACAACACGTCTAACAAAGTTAAACGGACTTACGGGAAACTCAAAACAGTAATTTCGGACGAGATTCACAAGAATCGAACTCGAGTGCGGAAAAGTCGTTAAGAAAACACGGGACTCAACAAAACAATACCGAAAAGAACTCGGGTGACAAAAAGTGCAGAATTAATCATTCTCAGAATGATGAAACGGTCCCAAGCGAGTCGTCAAAACGGACCTCCACCGAAAAAAGAAAATTACGAAATTGAATTGCGGATATTACATTCTACCATCTCTAAAAGAAGTTTCGTCCCGAAACTTAAATCAAGTAGGAGAAGCAATATCCCACCGAAAAACTCAACGAGATACACAAGAACCGAAAAATCACGCCCAACGGCGAAACGTTACAAGCAACGCGAAAGAACATACACACAAACACGCCCACGACGACCATAACAACGCCACCGCAATGATTCAAAACAATAACGAGCAATTAACGACGCATCACATGCACACATTTAATCAAAGAAACGCACGCGACAACAAGTCGCACCCGACCACAACGACTATGCGGTAGAAACAAATATAGTATTATGATAGAATTCACTCCGATTCTCGTCAACAAGAAAATGTCCGACGTCAAGACACAAACAATTCAAGATAACAGAAAACGAGAATACCGGATATTACATTCTATCCTATTAAAAATAAGTTTCGTCCCGAAACTTAAAATAAAACATCATGGTAGAATACAAACAAAACCAAAAATTTCACGCAACAAATATCAATTTCTACATGAATTACAGCACGAAGTACGATACACACTACATCACGGGACACCACCAGGCACTCCCCGAGTAGGAACGAAAACCCAATTCCCGAACATCTTGGCAACGGTCTCACAATGCACCGCTCGGTGACCCACTTGGCCACACTCAAAACAGTTGACTAACGGTGAACGACAATTCTTCGCAGTACGAGATCAGGAAACAACAGTCAGACAACCCCGTTCGAACAACAACGATCGAACAACAACGATCAAATAACAATAATCGAACAACAATGATCAAATAACAATGATCGAACAACAATGATCAAATAAAAATGATCGAACAACAACGATCAAATAACAATGATCGAACAACAATGATCAAATAACGATGATTGAACAACAACGATCAAATAACAATGATCGAACAATAATGATCAAATAACAATGATCGAATTACAACAGTCGAACAATGACTCCTAAGTCCCCACTTCAACTCCAGGCATTAAAAGAACTCGTAGAAAGTGAAAGATATTACTTCCAAACAAGGTTCACAAGAATCGAACCGAACTCGGGAAGGTCACGATGATAAACAGGTCGATCTGAAACAAGGTCACAAACTACCGAACGATGACAACCGAGACATCAAACAAGTTCAAAAGTATCGACGAACATGTGCAAGTCGATAGTATTTAGAAGGTGTAACTGCAGAAGTCAAATATAGTAAGGGTTTTACATCCGACCTCTTATAAAAGAAATGTCGTCCCGCAATTCACAACAACAAATAAGGTAACAACACAAAAGCATCCGGCAGAAAATCTCCCATGGGTCTCTCGTGAGCCGATCTCGATATCTGTCTTGAAGCGTGAACTCCGAAAGTCTCGTGAGCCACCCGCAAACCGAATTCGGTGTCCTCGAGTCCGCACTTGAAACGCGCATCGATGAGAAGGACAATTTACACGTGCATGCCCCAAAGACATCACGGTTGAAACACCTCGGCTCGGCATACCGAAAATATAAATGCTAGATACAATGGGGCATAACGTCGCAAAACAATATAGCGGAGATGCCAACTCAGCACAACAAAGAATCATAACACATATCATATACAACGATTTCCATCGTAAAGTAATACACACACAAACACTACAACAACGACGGTATCGTTCGCGACCTCAACGGCCCGAACGATAACCAGCACATAACTACAAACATTATGAAACAATCACACATGTACACAAATGTACAAACCCAATCTTCAACAGCTCACACTCGTGCGACAACACGCAAATCACCACGAGGCGATAAATAGTAAACACCAATTCACACCTCTCACAGAGGGCTAGTACAACAAATGTGTGGCAACGCCGACGTTCATGCCACCAATTCGATCATACTGGAGCAAACATCATAACGATAACGCGAACATCACACATACATACCCATTTCTCAAACGGAATGGATAGGTTTTAAAAACGAAAATCTCCTTTTGAAAACAATTTTGGAAACACCGATTTATCTTGAGTATCACCCTTCATAAAAAAAGTACAATCGTGATACATAGTTATCGAGACTTTGGAATTCTATTTCGCATTCGATATATATGAGTACACTTTCTTTTCGTGAAAAACTTTCGAAATATTCGACCTCGGGTCTAAGTAAAAGTGTTTCTAAAATATTGGAAATATCTCAAAACATTTTGGTCCTCGACGAAGAATCTTGAAACATATTGTGGCACCTTGGATGTACCACGAGAAAATAATTTATTTTAAAAGTACGTCTCGAAATTTATTTTCTAAGGTACTCAAAGTTTTGAAAGATAATTCAATGGGCTAGAATGCCCAAAAATTTCAGATAATTACACGGAACATTATAGCGCCGTGGGTCCTGCGCCGAACCCACTGTGCTAAAAACCATTTACAAAATGCCAAAAAGGTTGATGACGGTAATATTTCAAAAACTCACAAAAGCCATTTACAAAATACTAAATACCGTCATAAGAATTTCGCCAAAACGATCAAGGCCATAATGCTAAAAACTCGGTTAAGGGAATCGGTTTTCGAAATAAAACTCAGCCGGTAAAATACCGAAAGTCATTACAAAAGAACTCATGCAATGGAAAAGGAATACACCCAACATGCACAATCCAATTGAATACATCTCACAAAGATCTAGTTTAAACATACAACAAAACCATTCCTCGGAGTTTCTCACGAACTCAATCGTCGATACCTTATTCGAAACCCAACAAGGTTCTCAATTTTCACACCATACCACCCCTCATAGTGGTTCAAAGGTAAAACAACAATAGGCCCTTTTTATACGTATATTATATGTCACACGTATTAAATACAACTATATTCACAACACTGCAAATAAAATTATGCACCGCAATTAACTCATTTAGATAAAATCATGATACAGTGTACTTCGCATAAAAGAGGAGACTTACGTCCACAGGCCGCACGGAGATGACGGTCGCCCACGATACTAATCTCATCCGACAACATATCCAACACGTTGTGACTACGCACAACTCAACTTGTCACTTGACGACTCGAACGACAAGACAACACATTACTCGACAAACCACGACTGATCGACCCGACACCTAGGTTTCCGCAACCTATTCTCTCGATACCATAAATGTAACACCCCAAAACCGTATGGGAATGTTACACGCCGTAGACCCTTTCCGCAAGGATCTACCAAAGCTAAACATCCATATACAACAAATTGCTTGCCCGGCCAGGTCAAACAACATAATAATACTGCACTGCTAAGGTCACTTACATATAAACACACAGACCGATGAGGTCACACAACTCCATTAACAGAACTGACTAAACAACATTACCCACACAGGGGTCGAAACACAATACAGCGGAAGACTGAATCAACTCTAATAATACAACCAAACTCTACCAACTCTCGACTCTTGATTAATATCGCAGCTCATCATCCCCTTGTGCCAATCCCGTGATCGCTCCCGAACTCGCATGTACCGGATGCGTATCAGACATCCACCCCCCGATTACTCGGGGGTTAGTAAAACTCCACTGTTTTACTAGTGCAAATATAAAACGATATGAAATGCAACAAGTAAATAGCAACTACGAATTTAATACGGAAATCAATTATCAAAATGTTCCCGAGAAGTTTTAGAATTTCGAACTCAAGTAAGAGATATTTGAAAAGGAACACATCATCTCGGGGATTTTTAAAGCAGAAATTCTTTTGGACCTCGAGTCCCAATTTACAAAACCTTTTCGTAAACATTAGGGCCTTAGCCCGATTCTCGTTTCAAAGCACACTAAATAATATATCATTATGAGTCCGAGATCCATATTTAAAATGTTACTCAAACAATCACTGCTACACAATCATTATTTGTACACATCATGTACCGAACTCCGGAGGCCTCGACGGACCTTACCTGGACCGCACACATTGTTCGTACACACCATGTACCGAACTCTGGAGGCCTCGACGGACCCTACCCAGCCACAAACATCGTTCGTACACATTATGTACCGAACTCCAGAGGCCTCGTTAGACCCTACCTGGATCACACACCTTGTCCGTACACATCATGTACCGAACTCCAGAGGCCTCGTCAGACCCTACCTAGATCACACACCTTGTTCGTACACATCATGTACCGAACTCCAGAGGCCTCGTCAGACCCTACCTGGAACACACATACACATATCGACACCACACAACTCATAATCATCAAATGTCAAGCCATTCCACATTACACCGAAATGTGCAATCAAGTATGTAAACCAAGACAACACACACATATGTAAACCAAGACAACACACACATCATAATCAACACAGCAACTCAACAATGACCGACCATGCCCGACACAAACTTAGATGATTTGCACATCCAACACGATTTCCAAAATGTTAACTAAGTGAAGGTATCATCGTTACCATCAATTGTTCGTAATAATCAATTCATATGAAGTATATACACGAAAGTAAACCAATGCATCACAACCATAATACGATGTCCCTATTCACAAGACACAAATCGTATAGTAAAATACTTGCCTTAATAACCGCTACCGAATATTCCGAAGAACACGATTTGACCGGGAAGATCGGACCCCGAAAAAGACAACGAACGGAAGGGTTCCGACTCGAGTTCTTCACAAGAATTTCGTACCTAAGTCATGCCAATGATAAATCAAAAATCGTACGATGGATAATAATCATACAACGCCCAATCCCCCCTCTAACACCTTTTGTCGGACACCTTCAAGGCGTTGACTAAGAACTCGACCAAAACAACGAATCGAAACGATCCAACCATGGAATAACAAGGGAAATGATAGAATACATCTAAATGATCATCAATAAATCACAAATCCAAGTTATTACGGTTAAATCGGATAAAACGAATAAAAACCCCCAATTCACGCAAAAGTAGGGTTTCAAGAATTTACCTTGGATTAATGATGAAGAACAATTGTTGGTGTTATTAATCCACACCAAGAACTTGAAGAATATGAAGTTCTCTGGGATTGATGATGCAAAAACGCCCAAAATCGCCCACAAGATCGCCCAAGAGGAGGAGGAATGAAGGAAGAGATGAAATGAGCATTCATCTCACAAAATCCGCACAAATAGGCTGTTCTGGACTGTGTGCCGCGGCCCAGCCTAAGTGTGCCGCGGCTCACGGTACAGGCTGCTCGGCCAAAACTGGAAAATGAGTGTCTGAGCTATTTCGACCATAACTCTCTCGTCCGGACTCCGATTGACTCACCGTTTGAACCATTGGAAAGCTAACTTGAAGCTCTATAATATTGAAAAGATTAAAAATCTTTAGAGTTTCCAAGAATTTATGGTGATTTTACAAAGTCGACTCACACTTGGAAAAGTCGTTTAATAACACTGAACTCAAGAAAACGACACCGAAACCCGAACCTGAATACGAATCGAAGATACGGTCATGAAGTACTCGCAAAGACGAATCTAAGAGCTAAGAGAACACACGATTATGACCACCCGAAGGCTCAAAATTCGACAACGGAAGGTAATTACCCCAAACTTTGGGAAATTACGAAAATGGCCCAAAACTTCCGAAAATCACGATACGTGATCGAATAACCAAAACGAAGTTCGCAACACGTCTAAGAAAGTTAAACGGACTTACGGGAAACTCGAAACAGTAATTTCGGACGAGATTCACAAGAATCGAACTCGAGTGCGGAAAAGTCGTTAAGAAAACACGGGACTCAACAAAACAATACCGAAACGAACTCGGGTGACAAAAAGTGCAGAATTAATCATTGTCATAATGATGAAACGGTCCCAAGCGAGTCGTCAAAATGGACCTTCGCCGAAAAAAGAAAATTACCGGAAATCTGAAATTGCGGATATTACACGTCCGACATGAGAAACTTAGCCAAGACTGTCATAGTGACTATGTGCAAGTTGGAACAGATATTCCCTTCGGCATTCTTCGACTCAATGGAACATATGCTCGTTCATCTTCCGTACGAGGCCCTTGTTGGGGGACATGTCTTCTATCGATGGATGTACCCATTCGAGGGGTACTTTTCTTTTCTTTCTGTTAATATATGAATTATGTAGTGTATGTATTTATACATTAATTATTTCATATAATACAAGATGATGTTTATTCTAAAAGGCATGGTGAGCAATAAAGCGAAGGTTGAGGGATCCATACCTATTTACTAACTGAGATCACAAATTTTTGTTCCTTCTACTTCGACAAAGAAATCGACACAATGACAACACGACTAATAAGGAATGAGGTTTTATTTGCCCCTCAATTTGAAGGACAACTGTCGATCTTTACATCAAAAGGTCGGGTAATGGGAAAAAGTAACGGACGACGGATGGCTGAAGCTGAGTAGAATATGGCAATCCTATATATTCTTACGAACTGTGAAGAAGCAAAACCATATCTATGGTATGATTATTATTTTGATATTCCCTATTATTACATGTAATGATGTATTTACACATTATGTATTTCAGTGCATTTGAGAATCAACTACAGAGTAATATCTCCACTAGAGAATTGGAGTTCGCACGAGTTAATCACGAAGTTCCATGATTTGAAAGATTGGTTGCGACCACATAATTAAAGGACTCGTAACTTGCTGCATTGTTTAGAGGTGATCTATTAGTGAAGATGTACAAAGTTTACGTGGTGAATGGATTGAAATTTCATACCGAATTTCACGGGCATAATAAAAAGACTATGAATAGTGGATTGTGTGTAACAAGTGCAAATAGTTCCAGAGATTCATCTAAGTACTACGGGATGCTACTAGAGGTATTGGAGTTCACGTTCTACAATCCTAGATTTCCGGAACAAGTTATTCATCTATTTAAATGTGACTGGTTCGACAACCGCAAAGTGAAATGTCTACACGGGTTAGTTGAACTCGATCCGAAGTCGATACAAGCAACTTCCGAGTCATTTATCTTCCCAAGTCAAGCGACTCAAGTGTATTATGATTGGTACCCATATGGAAGACTTGGTCGTCACAGAATAGGTAAAATATGATAATAATATTATACCCGCGTCTATTTATTATACATACAATTATTTACTTTAATGGATTATGTAATTCAACAGATGCGTGGGTGGTTTGTCGGATAAGAGCTAGACATGTTGTTGATGTATCAGCAGTATCATCGACAATATTTCAGGAGCCCATTCCTCAACCCGACTACTACCAAGAAGCAGAAGCTCCAATACTTAATATTGTAGTTGACTTGAGCGGATATGACATGCAAATTGAACTTGTTGATAGAGATGCCAATCCAATTGAAATACTTGATGATAATGAAGTAGAAGATGAAGTTTCAAGAAAAAAAGATGATGTATAATGATATGTTTTCCTTTACTATAACTTGTCGAACATTAACGATATGTAATATTTTTCTATTATAATCATTTTCAATATATTGATCGACAATGCTCTTTTTTTTTCAATGTACTACATAATTAATTAAAAATTTATTAATTTAATAGTTATATTAAAATATTGAGGAAATCTAATTAATTTAAATAGTAAAATTAATACCATAGTAAGTAATAGGCACTGCATAAAAATTGAGGAAATCGACACTGCATAATTTAATAGTTAATTTTTAAACATTTAGGAAATCTAATTAATTTAAATAACAATTAAATATAGCTCATAGTGAGTACAAATAATTTTTATGTACTACTTTACCGAATGAAAACATAGCTCAGTGGCAACATGCTACTCCATACTTGACATAGGCGCGGGTTCAAATCCCGCGTCGGCCACTGAACTATGTTTTTTACGTGCATTTCTTTTAAAACGTATTGGTGTCACATATGTGACGCCTTTAAGGTGAGTTTTTTAGACTTACGAATTTACAATATCATCACATGTGTGACGCCAATATAGAATAATACTGTTAGATTATATATTTAATGACGTTGATTATTAACATACTGTAATATAATAAATAAGTAAATAAAATGTATTGTATAATTTAATGGTAAACTTATTTACTTAATTTAAATAACAAATAAATATAAATATTTTTCATAGTGAGTACAAATTATTTTTATGTACTAAAATTACCGAATATAAAAATAGCTCAGTGGCAACATGCTACTCCATACATTACATAATAAATAAGTAAATAAAATGTATTATATAATTTAATAGTAAAATTTTAAATATTCAGGAAATTTAATTAATTTAAAAACAAACAAATATAAATATTTTTCATAGTGAGTACAAATTAATTTTATGTACTACAATTACCGAATGAAGACATAGCTCGGTGGCAACATGCTACTCCATACATCCCATAGGCGCGGGTTTGAATCTCGCGTCGGCCACTGAGCTATGTTTTTTACCTGCTTTTCTTTTAAAACATATTGGCGTCACATATGTGACGCCTTTAGGGCGAGTTTTTTACGAATTTACAATGGCATCACATAGCCTGTAACACCCCCAGAATTTAACCGGGAAATGTCACACGTTGTAGACCCTTCTCACAAGAATCTACTAGGTTAAACTCCAAAAGACTGCTCAATAATTGACCGATCGGGGTCAAATTAATTACAAAACATACCAACAAGGTCGTTAAACAGTTCAAAAACCAATACTCCACAACTCAGCGACAATACTTAACTTGAAAACCTAAAAGAATGACATCTTAACAACAAACCACACCCGTGCAAGGGTGATTACTCGACTGAAGGAGAAATACTGACCAAAATAAAACAAAATAAAGGACTCCGACTCTTGTGTGATTAGAATCATTGTCATCCATCTCCTTCCGAACCAATCCTGTGACTTCTCTCGAGTTTCAGAACTTGAGCGCATAACAGGCACCCACCCTGCGAAAACTCGGGGGTAGCAAACTGAAATTTTGCTAGTGCAAGTATATAATATGGAAGATATATAAAAAATATCAACACAAAACTCAACAACCGCGAAGCCTTAACACGAATCACACATTCTGACAACCGGCACAGAAGACCATTAACTTACACAAGGTGAAAGACATTCACACATCTCCACGAAAAATTAAAATCAAAGAAACTTTGGGAGAGCCCCAATGAGTCAAGAAAATAGTTCGAAAACCCCTTTTAAAATAAATATTTTGAAAAACATTTTTATAAGATGGTTTGAAAATGCTATTGTTGACTCGGTCCGTTTTGAATGATTTGGGGGTTTTGAAAAATCGAATGGAAATACTTTAGAAAATAACTTCAAAATTTCTCGGGTCCTTGACCCAGTATGCGGAAAACAATTTAAAAGGGAAATCATTTCAACGTTATTCGGGGTCCTCGACCCAATTTACAGAACACTATCACAAGAACAATCATCTCGACATCTCACAGGGTCCTCAACCCAATCCACAGAATATTATCACAAGAACAATCATCTCAACATATCACGTGGTCCTCGACCCAATCCACAAAATATAATCACAAGAACAATCATCTCAACATCTCACGGGGTCCTCGACTCAATCCACAAAACATCATCACAAGAACAATCATCTCAACATCTCACAGGGTCCTCGACCCAATTTCACAGAACACTTTCACAGCACAATCATTTCAAAACCTTGCAGGGAAAAGGGGTTTGGGTACCTGCATCAATGTAGTCTTTGCGAGAAATCCTGCTCAAAACCCTCATGACTAATTAACCCTCGGACATCTCGTCAGATATCCTTGGTTAATTAATCCTGATACCAACATTTAAAAACGGGTTGAAACAGACTTTCAAAAGCAAAAATCTCAGCCTTTATCGATACCAACATTTAAAAACGAGTTGAAAAGATCTTTTAAAGTACACATTTGTTCGGTATCAGGGTCTTAGATATCACACGAATATCCGCAGCCAATAAGCCTGTCAGGTGTTTCCCTTGCACACCTGTGCACCGACGTTCACTACACTATGTTGGACGCCCCTTGAACATGTCACCGCGTCGGTGTTCACTCCCGCAAGAGCCGCCCCTTGCACACGCATTAGGTAACACCGACGTTCACCACTCATAAGAGTAGCTCATTGCAGCATACAAAGGCTAGAGTATACACCCCGCGCTCAGATGCTCCGGATACGACGTCTCTCACAAACAAATATTCACATTGTTTCAAACATTAAGCACATGTCAATCATCGGAATAATTATCTAAATTAGTACACAAATTCACACAAATTGTCTGTCAATCAACAACTACACTGACAAACAACACTACTGTAATATCTGCATTTTTCCTTTTTCCGATATTTTTCATTTTGGTGTATTTTTCATTTTTAGTGACTCTTGTAACGGTACTGATAATTAGAGAATATTTAATACTGGACTTTTTCTCCCATTTTCGCGTTTATTGTCATTCATGTCGCTATTTGGTATGATTCTCGTAATCGTAGTTCGGAACCGCCATTTTGGTGTTGTCGTAAATCCGTCTTATGTTATTATGCATGTTGTGAGCTTTAGTTCAGTGTTTCGATCGTGTATCATGTATTTTGGATGTTTTGGGTTGTTTTGTAATTTCTCAAAGTTATGAGTAATTACTATCATTGTCGTTTTTCGAACCCTTGGGTAGTCGGAATCATGTTTTCTTTTAATATTCTGATTCGGACTCGAACTCGTCGTTCGTATGTCTTCTTGAATCCATTGTTTGGTGTTGGGTGCGCGTTGTTTTCATCGAGGGGAGAATTCGTCATTTTCCAACTTTGAGTGCTGTCTGTACTACTGTCTGCGTTCGTTAGCGCATGCTAATTCCATTGTGTAGTGCACGCTAATTTCTCTTAGTAGCGTACGCTAACTTTGCCAGTAGCGTGCACTAATGGTTCGAGTACAACAGTGTCAATAGGTTGTTTCTGCTATCTGGACGAGCAGTTTAGTGCACGCTAATCCTTAGCGCACGCTATGGTTGAGGCTCAACACACGCTAGGTGTGTGGCAGCGCATGCTAATTCGGCATTCCAGTTGAGGCAGAATGTTTCTGGACTCTGGAGACGAACAGGTAACGCACGCTATGGCTCGTTAGCGCATGCTATCGGGGGGCTGTTAGCGCACATTATTTACAGGTAGCGCATCAGAACTGAAGGTTCTGGACCAGTTTGGCTGGTTAGCGCGTGCTAACCATAAGCCGTTAGCGCACGCTAACCATAAGCCATTAACGCACGCTAAACCGTCTGGGTATATATATATATACCCGAGAGTTGACCTCAGATGCGTCTATTTCTCATTTTTCTTCCTTCCCGCGGCTTGAGCGATCCAGAGGCGATTTTGAGGCGATTTCTTCTTCCAATGACCTCAATTATCATCTCCCTTGAGTTCTTGGTGTAGATTAACAACATCTACTTGTGTTCTTCGTCTTTGATCCAAGTAATCTCTTAGAACCCTATTTTTGGGGAATTTGGGGGTTTTCGATTTAATATCCGATTCATTCCGTATTGTTGATTAATACATGATGTATGTGATTAATTTTGGTGGTATTCATGTTTACCCAACGAGTTCATGGTAAATTTCGTGGTATTTGTGAAACCGAGAAGGTTCGGTCGCGACCCGCTCTCGTTGTTATTTTTGTACGAATTTGCATGAATTGTAGGTGGGTTTTCGGGTGTATTTCGTACTCTTAGAGAATTGGTTGTGATTGTATACTTCGTATCGTTAGGTTCGTGGTCGTCGGTTCCTAGCAAGCGTAGTTGATTTTCCCGTCTATTTCGTCGTCAATATTCTCAAGGCAAGTATTGTTGTGAAACCCTTATGCTTAACATGGAATGGTAATATATATGTGTGTGATTTGCTCACTCTGGGAGGGTCCGACGGGGCCTCAGAGGAATCTGTGATTTCGCTCCTGATTCACGAGCTTGTTTAGATAGCCAGTCCGGGAGGGTCCATAGAGGCCTCGGATGGGACCAGTGGTTTAGCCCCGGTCCTAGGCTAGTCATGTGTGTGATTTTTAACTATGGCCAATCCGGGAGGGTCCATAGAGGCCTCAAATGGGACCAGTGGCTTATACCCGGTCTTAGGCGAGTTTTCAATTGTGATTATTGACGGTTTATTCCAGGAAAAGACATGTCTTGTATTGATTTTTGAAACGATTTGATGCATGTACTACGAAATATGTAAGCGATTGGTTTGCCTTGATTACTGGTACTTGTAACACCCCCAATCTCATGAGGGAAATTACACATCGTAGAACCTTCAACAAGGTCACATAATTCACAATTTGTACCATAAAGACACATTAATAATAGTAAATAGGGCCGTGGCTTCGGCCAAAATATTTTCGTTAAACTTTAGAAAAACGTAAAGTAAAATGAGTTCTTTGCCCACGCAGAGGAAGTAACAACTTCCTCAAAATAATAACAAGTATACTCGACTATCCCGACAAACCACGTAGACATAAAATAACATAATCAACATAGACTCGAGCCTCATCATCATGCTTGTCCATCCTTTACATGCGGTTCCCGTGTTGGCTCCTCAGTTCGCTCGATAACTGAAATGCATGAAACGCATTTCCCCAATTTAAGGGGTTAGCATTCGAATATCTAGTGCAAGTACATAATTACACTATATTATATACGGATACAATTCAACACAGTCATCTCGTTTAGAAGCATTTGAAAATCATATTCCGGAATATCACGTTTGCGTCAAACATCATTTTCATGACATTACATCAACTCATTTCGTCACAACATTATCCATACATGGTAACCCGGGACAGTACCCATTAGTATCGGCCCCCAAAGGTCCCGTCGAACCGTCCCTGGGTAGAAGAACATTAAAACACACACGATACCACAGTTCATAATTCGTATCGAAACCGTAACACATATAACGAAATGTAATACATGTACTTGCCTTGAATAATATGATGTAAAGAAACCGTGGACGGAGAGACTACGATCCAAACTCACTCCAATGTTTCGTTCCTAGCACACAATGATATTCAATTAACTACAACACTACGGAATAAAAAGGAACATCCTAGATTCTACCCCTTTGAAACAATTTGTAGAACACTACAGGTGCTAAATGGATCATAATCAATAAATGTTGGAATAACGGGATTTCAGTCCACAAGACAACAAGGAAAACGAAGGATTACGAGCTTACTATCGAGATCTAACAATAATCTAGGCTAAATCAGATTAGAAAGACCAAATCACCACAAAACCCCCAAAATCCCAAAAATCAGGGTTCCAAAGATTACCTCGATTCATAGACGAATAAGATGGATTGATGTTGTTAATCTACACCAAACTCCAAGGAAGATGATAGCTTGAATGTTAAAGAGTCAAAAGACTGCCCAAAATCGCAAGGAATCTCCTAGCGTGCGGAAAAGAGGACGAAGGAAGAAAATGGGTGAAAATCGGTCATCTCCTGGGTATTTAAACCCAGGCCTGGATAACGTACGTAAGCCATGGAGCACTAACGTATGTTAGCTTCATAACGTACGTAAGGCTTCCACACTTACGTATGTAATGGGTTGACAAAATTTTCCATCCAAAAATACGGAGGCCATTACGTACGTTATGAAGAAGCCTTTACGTATGTAATACCCCAACGGCTTTAACTTACGTAATGCTCTTCGCGTAGCGTACGTAATCCACTCCAGCATCATTTGGGCAGTTCACAAAGTAAGATTGTGACCAAACCACGAGACAATGAAATCACGAAACAAAAATACGCTTACGAAGAGTATGAGACGACGAACTTAAGTGATACAAGAAGACTCGATTCCATCTACCTGAAGGTCGGGAAAACGACAATAAAGGTGATCATCCCAAAATTATAGAAATTTACGAAACAGCCTGAAACGACCGAAAACCACGATACGGAAATGAGAAACCACGTCGAAACTCATAACATGCCTCACAAAAATAAACGAACTCGCACAAAACCAGAAACGATAGTTTCGCACAACAATCTCAGAATGACTTATCAAATGGAAAGATTACTAAAAGACAAAAAATCGAGAAAAATAGTTCCGAAACATGCTCGGACGCCAAAATATGTAGAATTAGACATTCACAGAATGCCAAAACAGTTACAAGCGAGTCGCCGAAAATGAAAAATACACCAAAATGGAAATTACTAAAATAGAAAAGTGCGGATATCACATTCTCTCCCTCTAAAAATAAGTTTCATCCCGAAACTTACAAAGTGAATAACTCGGGGTATCTCGCCTTCATGTTGTCCTCCGTTTCCCATGTTGCTTCCTCTGATCCATGACTTGCCCATTGCACATTAACCAAAGGGATGGTTTTGTGCCTGAGTTGTTTTACTCAACGCTCCAAAATCTGAATCGGTCTCTCTTCAAAGGTAATATCGGGACCTAACTCAATCTCTCCAAAATCAATAATATGACTAGGGTACGGTACATACTTCCTAGGCTGGTAAACATGAAATACGTTATGCACGTGATTCAATGACGGTGGTAAACCTAACCCGTGTGCAAGATCTCTAACTCGCTCTAAAATCTCGAATGGTACAATATATATCGAGCTAAGTTTACCCTTCCGACCGAAGTGGTAAACTCCCCGAGTCAGTGACACCTTCAGTAATACATAGTCTCCAACCTCAAACTTCAACGGTCGTCGACGCAAGTCGGCATAGGATTTCAGTCGATTCTGAGCTGTTAACAACCTATCACGAATCAAGGCGTTCTTTTCTCTCGTCTCAACTACTAAATCTGGTTCGGTGCCAATACATTCGGATGCATCATCCCAACACAACGAAGATCTGCACCTTATTCCGTACAATGCCTCAAATGGTGCCATTTTGATCGAAGCGTGCCAACTATTGTTGTTCGTGAACTCGATCAATGGCAAGTTCGACTCCCAATCATCTTTCTAGTCTAAAGTGCAGGGTTTCAACATATCCTCTAACGTCTGTATCGTCCACTCCGACTATCCGTTCAAATAAGGGTGGTAGGATGTACTGAGTCTCAATTCGTGATGTGAATCGAGATATTATGAAGAACCCGGATGAGGAATTGAGCATGCCGACTGGACCAATAATGAGGTCTCGATCAAATAAGTTCAAAAATAATTTATCGACACTCGTGATAAGTGGTAATTTTACCACTTATTTCTAGGATTTTATACTAGGTTTTTATCTCGTTTCGTGATTAATGTGCTCGTATTTGGCGTATTTATGATTAGTCGAGCCGTATTACGCGTTTGGGTTGGTTTTAGTGTGTTTGCAGGTTTTTAGAGCCAAAAGGACCCAAAACGAGACAAAGGACCGAGAGTCGAGTCACGGACGGAAGAAACGGATTTTTTGCAAGAGACAGACAAACCTATCGGCCAGCCTATCGGCCGACAGGCCCGTCCGAAAGAAGTTCCTGCCCTATCGAGTGGAGAGATCGACGAACCAACTATCGGCCAGCCTATCGGCCGATAGGCCAGTCCGATAGGCTGCCCAGCGGACTCTCGTATTTTGACGGATTATGACTCTTTTGGATAGATTTTGTTTCCTAGATTAGGTCTAATCGGGATTTTAACTCCCATAGGCTATATACACCCCCTCCTAGCCCTAGTTTATTATCTTTCAATCAATCTTTTATCATCCTTTTTCATCCTTTATCATCTTTAGCAGATTTTTACATCTTTTTAGCAAGATTTATTCCTTTGATGCAAGAACTTTTTGGAGGAGAATTATTATTGTTTTTCAGAGATTGAAGACTCGGAGTTCATCCGTAAGGGTTGTAATCTCTCTTTTCATATTAATAATATGCATTCTTCATCTATTTCTTGTTTAATTTCAATTATGTCTGGCTAAATTCATTGATTGATTCTAGGGTTAGTAAATTTAATTGATGTTCACATGATGTTCCTTTGATTACCTCTTTGCCTTTCATCCTAGGCTTGTGATCAAGTTGTGTTAAATCTCATGTTAGATTAAAGGGCCCTTAATCGATGCATGTTAGCTAATTGATTTTGTCCGGAAGGAGTAATTAATTAGTGGAAATACTTGATGCACAATATGATTTTATCTTAAGACCTAGCGGAGAAACATAAATCATAGATAAATAAGTTGGCGCTTTTAAGTGATTTAAATTCTTTGAGCCCTGGCGGGGAAAAGGGTTTAAATTAACTATCTTTCTAGGTTGCCTTGATCGGAATTCTAGATCGACTGAGTGATTATTTCTAGGATTGAATTAAAATTTGGGGAAAAGGAATCAAGTGAATGGATTGTGTGAACTCAATTAGATGATACTACCCTAGGATCAATTATCTTTCGACTTGTGATTTTATCTTGCTAATTTGCTTTATTTGCTTGATTTAGATAATTCATCTTTTATTTAATTTTTATTTTTCGATTTTTAAAGTTAGATAATTAGAATCAAAACAAATTTTCGGATTCCTAAATAACAGTCAAATTTTGAGTAGAGTTACTTCCTTTATTTTCGACACATCAATTCCCTTGGGTTCGACACCTTGGAAATACTTCGAGGTTTTACAAATTTTAAAATTGATCGGATTTGAAAACCATACTACGCGAATCCAAGCGATCAATTTTTGGCGCCGTTGCCGGGGAATTGATAGAAAACTTAAGGGAATAATTCGAAAAAGAAGAGATTGTTACTTTAGGTTGTTTATTATTATTATTATTCGATCTCGTTTCCTCACATCTTGTTTTCTCTTCCTTGTAGGCGGTGCATGATCACAAGATCCCAAGGAAAGGACTTATTTCCTTTGGATCTGGAAATCGAGAAGTCTTTGAGGAGGAAGAAACAAGAAGCGAGAACCGAGACTATTTTCATACCTTTCGTTGATACCATGGTCGGCATTGTTGACCCACCACGAGAACTCGCTCGTCCCGAGAAGATCCCTCTGAATGCCTGCTTTCGACCTAAGCTGGACGATTATCAAGAAGGAGGTTGGGGAAAGATTGATGCCAACAACTTCGAGCTCAAGCCGTCCCTCATCGCTACGGTGAAGTCTCAAACATACGGAGGAGGAGTTAATGAAGATCCAAACGCTCATCTTGAGTCGTTTTTGGACATATGTGCCACCATCAAGCAAAACGGAGTGCCTCCGGATGTCATTAAGCTCCGCCTATTCCGGTTCTCTTTTTAAGACGATGCGCTAGATTGGTACAAGAGCCTAGATCGGAAGGAAATTGGTACTTGGAGAGAGATGACCCGGTTGTTCTTAGCACAGTTCTATCCTCCCTCGAAGGTGCAAAAACAAATCAACGATATCTTGCAATTCGAGCAATATGAGGATGAATACTTATACGAGGCATGGATCCGATTTAAGAAGCTACTTCGCAAATGCCCACAGCATGGAATTGACAAGGAAGAAATCTATATTCGATTTTATCGGGGTTTGACGAGGAAGGCTAGAAGAGAGTTGGACTATTCATCGAAAGGGGGATTTCTCGCTAACAATTATGAAGAGGCCAAGAATCTCATCGAGCTAGCAGTCAACAATGATTATGAGGAGGTGACCGATAGGAAGATGACGAGAAGAAAGGTCCCATCCGGTGACGAGGACGCCTACGGTGATTTGAAGGCAAAATTTGAAAAACAACAAAAAGAGCTGGAGATGCTAAAAAAGAAGACTCTGGGAGTCAATGCAGTTTTTGAAGAGCTAAACGAGCCTATTGCAATTGAGGAGGATGTGAATTACGTGCAAGGAGGAACCTTCCGGCAAGGGGGAAATAGGGAGAACTATTACCCGAACAATCGAAACCACCCTAATTTCTCCTATGCCAATCCGAACAATGTTCTCCAGCCACCACCGGGATTTAACGTGAAGAACGGGGTTATTCAAGAGCCGATTGCTAAGACACCGATGGAAGAGATGTTGGAACGGTTGGAGGCAAGTCAAAAAGATTTTATCTATAAAGCAGACAAGAGGTTCGGGGCTCTCGAGCATAGTGTGACATCTATTGGAAACTCAGCGATAGCCTTGACAAAGCAGATGTCGATGGTGGAGACCCAAATGAGTCAAATGGCGAACGCCCAAGCCGGATTTCATAAGCCGGGCCATTTTCCGAGCAGCACCGAGACCAACCCGAAGACGCAACAATGCAACGCAATCGAGCTTCGGAGTAGGACAAGGTACAGTAATCATGGGGCTGAAGTTGAGGAATCTGGAAACAAGGATGTACTAGAAACGGGAGCCGAGAACGAGAAAGAAGATGAAATGCAAGAGCTCATCGCCGCCTATCGGCCGATAGGCCCACCCGATACCCAGACAGAATGCCGGCAGTGGATCCTATCGACCCCCCTATCGGCCGAAAGGCTCCTGAAGTTCGAATGTGAAGGATTTTGAGGTAAAAGCTCCATTTCCACAGCGATTGGCCAAGTCGAGACATGATGAAAAGCTTCAACGATTTATCGACATGTTTCAAAAGGTGAATATCAACATTCCACTTCTAGACGCTTTGAGAGACATGCCGGGGTACGTCAAATTCTTGAAAGACGCTGTGGCAAGCAAGAGGAAGTTGGGGAAGTTTGAAACAATAAATTTGACAGAGGAGTGCAGCGCTATCATTCAAAACAAGCTCCCGCTCAAGCAGAAGGATCCGGGATGTTTTACTTTTACATGCATGATTGGCGACCAAACGTTCCGCAATGTGTTGTGTGATCTCGGGGCAAGCATCAATCTTATGCCTCTATCCATCTTTAAGAGGTTGAAGATTGGGGAGATGAAGCCGACTACCATTTCTCTACTCATGGCGGACCGGTCGATCGCTTATCCGAGGGGAGTTGTGGAGGATGTGTTCGTTAGAGTCCAACACTTAATCTTCCCAGCCGATTTCGTAGTTCTTGATATGCCCGAGGACGAGAATCAACCACTGATCTTTGGGAGACCGTTTCTAGCGACGGGGAGAGCACTTATCGACATCCAAGAGGGTGATCTTACTTTTCGGGTTAATGATCAAAATCTGAAAATTTCCATCTATGACGCGATGAAGAAGCCCGAGGATGCGCCCGAGGAATGTTATACAATTGAGTCTATTATGCCGCCCCCAACCGACTTGTTGGAGCATTGCATTTCACACTCCATTTACTCACATTCTGATGTTGAAGAAATTTATGAGGAATTGCCATAGTATGTTCGAATGTTGGAGGCGAACGAGTTCCGATCTAATGAGAGGGATGTATGTTATCTTGATGTCAACAAACCCGTTCAAGGGGGAGTTGTCGCTGAGGACCGATCGATCGAGGTGCCAAAGTTAGAACTTAAGCCTTTGCCGGATCACTTACAATATTGCTTCTTGGGCGAGAACGAGTCTTATCCCGTGATAGTTTCTTCTTCTCTCGGACCTACTAACTTGGAGAAGCTATTACGGGTGCTGCGAAAACACAAAGGGGCGATTGGATGGACGATTTCGGACATTAAGGGAATAAGCCCTTCTATTTGTATGCACCGGATTTTGCTAGAAGACGATCATAAGCCGAGGGTGCAACCGCAAAGAAGATTAAATCCAGCAATGCAAGAGGTTGTGAGAAAAGAGGTGCTCAAATTATTAGATGCCGGATGATATATGCGATTTCCGATAGTGAGTGGGTGAGTCCCACTCAAGTCGTCTCTAAGAAAGGGGGTATGACCGTGATCAAGGACGAGAAAGATGAATTAATCGCGACAAGGCTAGTCACGGGATGGAGAGTTTGTATCGACTACCGGCTACTTAATGCGGCGACGAGGAAGGATCATTTTCCACTTCCATTTATTGATCAAATGCTAGATCGTTTGGCCGGATACGAGTATTATTGCTTTCTGGACGGGTATTCGGGGTACAATCAAATTGCTATCGCTCCGGAAGACCAGCACAAGACCGCTTTCACGTGCCCTTATGGGGTATTCGCTTACCGGAGGATGCCGTTTGGCTTGTGCAAAGCACCCGCAACTTTTCAAAGGTGCATGATGGCCATCTTTCACGGATTAGTCGAGAACATAATGGAGGTATTTATGGATGATTTTTCAGTTTTTGGTTCATCTTTCGACCATTGCTTGAAAAATTTATCTTTGGTACTTGCCCGGTGTGAGGAGACGAACCTTGTGCTAAATTGGGAGAAATGTCACTTCATGGTGCAAGAGGGAGTAGTTCTGTTGCATAAAGTATCTTCGGAAGGATTGGAGGTTGATCGAGCGAAGGTGGTTGCTATCGAGAAATTACCGCCTCCAACCAATGTTAAATCAGTACGAAGCTTCCTAGGCCATGCGGGGTTCTATAGACGGTTCATTAAGGATTTCTCAAAAATCACGAAGCCGTTATGTTCCTTGCTCGAGAAAGACACGAAATTTGAGTTTAATGATGATTGCTTAAAGGCGTTTGAGACATTGAAACAAGCCTTAATTTCGACGCCGGTCTTGATCACTCCGGATTGGGGTGCACCATTCGAGTTGATGTGCGACGCGAGCGATTGGGCCGTTGGGGCCGTTTTGGGTCAGAAACGGGATAAGCTTTTCCGGGTAATTTATTATGCGAGTAAGACGATGGATTCGGCCCAAATGAACACACCACGACGGAAAAAGAGCTGCTCGATGTGGTCTATGCATTCGACAAATTCCGACCTTACCTAGTGGGCACTCACACTATTGTTCATACCGATCACGCAGCGATTCGCTATCTATTTGCCAAGAAGGATTCAAAGCCGAGATTAGTGAGATGGATACTCCTTCTACAAGAGTTCGACATGGAGATCCGGGATAGGAAGGGGTGCGAGAATGTTGTTGCCGATCACCTTTCCCGTCTCGAGAAGCCGGTTGAGGGAGAAGATTCGAGGGTCGAAATAAAGGAGAACTTTCCAGACGAGCATATCCTAGCCTTGGCCGATGATACACCATGGTACACGGACTATGTTAATTTCCTTGCTATCAAGCATGTTCCAACGGGTCTTTCTTCTCATCAAAGAAAGAAATTCTTCCATGACGTTAAATTCTACTATTGGGAAGACCCTATTCTTTATCAGAGGTGCGCAGACAGGATTATTCGCATGTGTGTTCGACAAAGCGAATGGCAAAGGATAATTGAAGAATGCCATAGTGCAACGAGTGGGGGTCATTTTGCAGCAAATCGAACGGCCATGAAGGTGTACCAATGTGGCTTCTATTGGCCTTCTATTCATAAAGATTGCCAAGCTTTTGTGAAACATTGCGATAGATGCCAACGATTGGGGAACATAGCAAAAAGAGACGAGATGCCGCAGCACACTATTATGGAAGTAGAGTTGTTTGACGTATGGGGTATCGATTTTATGGGTCCGTTTGCAAAATCACGAGGCTATTCGTATATTTTACTTGCGGTCGACTACGTATCGATATGGGTTGAGGCGATGCCGACGATTACGAACGATTCGAAGGTAGTGATTAAATTCCTTAATAAGAACATTTTGACTCGTTTCGGGACTCCACGAGCTTTGTTGAGTGACGGGGGGAGCCACTTTAATAATAGGTGGTTAGGAACCCTTCTTGCAAAATATGGAGTTAAACATAAGATTACGTCCGCCTATCATCCACAAGCTAATGGACAAGCCGAGCTCGCCAATCGGGAGATCAAACAAATTTTAGAGAAGACGGTCACGAACAAGAAGGATCTAAATATCTAGATGACGCACTTTGGGCTTATCGGACCGCGTTTAAGACTCCAATTGGAATGTCTCCATACCACTCGTCTTTGGGAAATCCTGTCATTTACCGGTGGAGCCGGAAGTTAAAGCGTATTGGGCCACTAGACGGATTAATTTGAATTTCTTGAAGCTAGTGGATCAAGAAGAGAGAAGTCACTGGAAATCGACGAATGGAGAAACGAGGCTTTCGAAAATGCAAGGATTTACAAGGAAAGAGCGAAAAAGTTTCACGATGATCGCATTCGGAAGAAGGACTTCGTCCGCGAGACGAAGTGCTCGTTTTCAATTCACGGCTTCGTCATTTAGGAAGGCGATGTCAAAGTGGACTGGTCCATACACCGTCTTTCAAGTAAATCAAAACGGATCATGTGTCGTGATGAAAGAAGATGGGAACAAGTTTATTGTGAATGGACATCGGATGAAGCACTATTTTAAGCCCTTGCACCACGAAGAGAAGTATGTTACTTACCTCGAAGACCCGGAATGAATGTGGTATCGTCTAGCTAAAGACGTTAAACGTAGCACTTGTTGGGAGGTAACCCAACGTATGTATATTAGTTCGTTTTATTCGTTTATTTTCGATTTTTCGTTTGCGTGATTTTTGTAGTTTCTAGTTTCGTAGTAGCTTTGCTAGTTTTTGTTAAGTTCTAATCCATGCACGCCGAGTTTTGAATACTTGCAGGTCTTTAATCGCCATATCCAAGCAAAAACGGGACCAAGTATGTGAAGTAGAAAAAGCTGGAAAAAAATTTTTGAGACAGAAGATCCTATCGGCCGATAGGTCTGGCCGATAGGACATACCCGGCCCAGTATCCACTTCGACCCGGTTGATTAATACCCCTTTTAAACACCTTCACACCCGATTTTCTCACACACTTACACACTTATCGGCCGATAGAATGAAAGGGGCGACTTTTTTCTACTTTTCTTCCTTAAAACTCGATCAAGGTAGGTAGTTTCGACTCTTAATCCTCTTGTTTTTCAATTCTATACATGTTTTGAAGCACTTTGACGTATTCTTTTTGGAGTTTTGATGAAAATCGAATTGGGGATCCACTTTTTGGGGCTTTTGTTAGACTTGGATGTTCTTTGAATTTTATGCCCGATTGTTGATAGAATCCTCGTGGAAACATGTTATCTATGCTTGATTGTTCATGGGTACTTCGAATTGGGGGATTATTTGATGAAATTGAACGAATTTTGAAAAAACCCCAAATTGGAAGAACCCTAATTTCGAAATTGTTGAAATTGGGTGAATTTGTTGAATTGAATTGTTAATTGGGATTGATATGAGTTGAATTGTTGATGAATTAGATTGGAATGGAGAGAATTTGCCCTAATATGATCGTAATGTGTTGTTTTGTTATTGTGGGTTGTGATTTTGATCCTTTGAATATGAAATGGGGGAGTCTAAGTTTGGGGGAGGTTGTGTGATTTGTTGATCGTAGTATATGGCTGTCGGGTCTATGATTTTGCTTATTGGATATTGATTGGATGATTGGTTTGTAGGAACTTTGAAATGGGAAAGCAAAGCAAGAAGTCGAAGCCGAGTAAGGCCGGAACGTCTAAGGCAACCACAGAGAAAGAAAAGGCTCCGACGAAGGTAGTACCGGCTATTCCGATCCCGGCTGCACTCGACCCGAAGAAATTCAAGCTAAGATTGACCGGGCCAGAGTCTAAAAGAAGGTGGTCGCACCTTATCAGAATGTCACACAAGCATTGCCGATTTTTGCATGAGGAGACGGCTCGGGGTATGGGTGTATACGATGATATTGTGCTACTAGCGAGGCAGTGTGGGTTTGAGCAAATTTTTCGGGCAAACTATCTCGCTTACCACGTGCTCACCGTGGAGTTTCTGTCCACACTTGAGGTTTTTAGGGAGAACGGGACTCCAGCATCTATTCACTTCAACCTCGACAACATAGAAAGGGAGCTCTCGGCCGACGAAGTTAATGCCATTATCAACGGGGCCGAGGACGGATCATTCCAGCAGGGCGATCATGCCAAAGAAAACTTAGAGCTGTGGTCCAGGATGATTTACCGCAGGGAGGAGACGCTTCTCATTTATAATCCGACATATGCCAAGGCCTCCTCGATCAGGAACCCAGTTCTCCCTTATGTCCACCGTCTGTTCACCTCGACGATTTTGAGCCGTACCGACTCGGGGACGTGCTTGTCCACGGATCTTCATCTTTTATGGTCAGCCTTGAACGGTACACGGAAGCACGCCGGATGTTTTCTGATTGAGCACATGGAGAAACAAGCCGGTGGCCAGAAGCAGAGGATTGGGATTGGGGCGTTCGTGACCCCTATCGCGGAGCATCTCGGGGTGCGCATTACAGGAGAGCCGGTGTCCCGAGACATCTATTTGGATAAACCGACACTGCAGAGGCAAGAGATGCTTGCCTTCACCGAGGGGTTCGACTGGAAATTGCACGGTCGGAACAAAACCGTGTCCCTCTTCCGACTCCCCTCTCCGACCTTGACTTCTGTGATGGGCGACGCGCCCGATGTATATGCGAGGTGGAGTATGAGCTCCGTGGCTCATGTGGCACTTATCCGACCGTTGGATGCGTCTCGTAAGAGGCAACGCCGGGAGGTGACCATTGATGAGCCGTTCTTGGAGGGAGCCGATGAGGAGATGGATGATATACCCGAGGGGGGTAGCCGTGACGAGATTCCCACCGGTGGAGGTAGTAGTTTTCAGATGAGAGCTCCGGATTTTGAGGCTTTTGAGACGAGATTTTTTGAGAGAGAGAGAGAGATGCACGAAGAGAGTATGCAAGCGCAAGATAATTATCATTTGGCGAGTATGCGTTCTTTGACAACCGAGTTTGGTTCTTTGGGAACTCGGCTGGGCGAGGTTGAGACTCGAGTGGGTGTTGTTGCCACTCGGGTCAATGAGTTGTACGAGCTCGTGGAGAAACGAGCCGAAGAGGACAGAGTGTGGCGACAAGAGGAGATTGCTTGGAGGGAGCAAGAGAGGAAGAGGCAGGAAGATAGGTGGGCCCAGGAGGACCACTACCACCGGATGCTACACGAGATGTACCACTTTGCTCCTTTCCCCGATTCACATGCCCGCTATGATCCGAGCTCGCCGACAAACCCGCCATTTCCGCCACAGTGATCAGGTACTCCGTTAACAAAGCCACTCCTTTCTCTTTTCAAACTTATTCCTCCTTTGGGATGCGAAATAAGTTTGGGGGGGGGAAGAAGTGCGGCTTTGTTAATTTCTTTACGTGTGAGTACCTTGTTTGCCTTGTATCATTATTTGTTTGTGTTGGTGCCCGTTGTTTTTATTTGTGCTTATCATTTTGGTGTTGCGTGGTTTTGGCTTTTGGTTGCTTAGTTTTTAGATTTTTATATTCATTTTCGTTTGGTGTGTTTGCTAGTTTCTATTTTCTATTTTTTAGGTTGTAGTAGTTTTTTTTTAGATTTCGTGTTTGCTTTTATTTGCTTTTCGTTGTTTGCTTTGGTGCCTTGCTTGGGTAGTTTTTTTTTATTTTTTTAGATAGCCTTGCTTGTCTTAGTTTTTCTTTATTCATGAATTTTTCGAGCTTCTATTTGTGTGATACCGATGTTACGACACTGTTTTTCTCTCTGAAGAAACGGTCGAGTTTAGTCGAGTTTTAGTCAGTTATTTCTGTTTTGCATAGTATTCATTTAGGTCCAAAATTTTTCGTGATTGTAGAGGTCTTGGCAGATAAGAGACGATACATACTTGTTTTAAAATCACCGTCAATACGTTTGGTTACATCTTCCGGATAGTGAGTCGTACTGTTTCGTCCGTCGTGTTGGCACTTAGATTGAGTTTAGAGTTGGTCAGTTTTTCCCAAAAGTTGAGATAATGTTGTTCTATGAAGGGAAGTCTAGTAACCGGGGGCATTCGCGTGACCCGTTGTTTACCCTCGCGTAAAACGACGACTCTGATTAGACTAGTGATTTAGATATTTCACATGTGCCAAGGATAGGGAACCTAGTAACCGGGGGTATTCGCGTGACCCGCTGTTTACTCTCGCGTAAAACGGCGACCTTGATTCGGACATGCGAAAATTATATATTCGAGTTGTTTCTCCGCTGTAGACGGGAACTTAGTAACTAGAAGCATCCATGTGCCCCATGAGTGTCTTTTACGTCAAACGGTTTCCTAATACATGAGAATGGAAGTTCCACCCTAGGATTATCCCGATGAAACATCCCGAGATCCTAACCTAGTGGTCAACTCGAATCAAATTCTTGAACATATATATAAGGGAATACTGTCCGAGGTTTATTTGTTATGAAACTCGTGAAAATTGTGCCACTAGACTGTGTAACGGGACGAACTAGCTTGTTTATTTTAGCCTTTCATATTGACGGTCGATTTGACTCACGTTTTGTTAATCTTTGAGCTGGATTTTCTTCATGAACGAATGATTAGGACCGAACTTGACTACTGTGCGGAATCATTATTCCGAGTGCAGCTCGCTTTTACGACACTCGGATTATTTAGAGAGAATTACGGGATAGTATTGATTAGGTTGAACACTATGAGTTGCACGATGATTCACGACATTCTTTTTCTTTTCTTTTTATTGTTCGGGACGAACAAGGCTTAAGTTTGGGGGGGTTTGATAAGTGGTAATTTTACCACTTATTTCTAGGATTTTATACTAGGTTTTTATCTCGTTTCGTGATTAATGTGCTCGTATTTGGCGTATTTATGGTTAGTCGAGCCGTATTACACGTTTGGGTTGGTTTTAGTGTGTTTGCAGGTTTTTAGAGCCAAAAGGACCCAAAACGAGACAAAGGACCGAGAGTCGAGTCACGGACGGAAGAAACGGATTTTTTGCAAGAGACAGACAAACCTATCGGCCAGCCTATCGGCCGATAGGCCCGTCCGAAAGAAGTTCCTGCCCTATCGAGTGGAGAGATCGACGAACCAACTATCGGCCAGCCTATCGGCCGATAGGCCATCGATAAGTGCCAGTGAGACTCTCGTATTTTGACGGATTATGACTCTTTTGGATAGATTTTGTTTCCTAGATTAGGTCTAATCGGGATTTTAACTCCCATAGGCTATATACACCCCCTCCTAGCCCTAGTTTATTATCTTTCAATCAATCTTTTATCATCCTTTTTCATCCTTTATCATCTTTAGCAGATTTTTACATCTTTTTAGCAAGATTTATTCCTTTGATGCAAGAACTTTTTGGAGGAGAATTATTATTGTTTTTCAGAGATTGAAGACTCGGAGTTCATCCGTAAGGGTTGTAATCTCTCTTTTCATATTAATAATATGCATTCTTCATCTATTTCTTGTTTAATTTCAATTATGTCTGGCTAAATTCATTGATTGATTCTAGGGTTAGTAAATTTAATTGATGTTCACATGATGTTCCTTTGATTACCTTTTTGCCTTTCATCCTAGGCTTGTGATCAAGTTGTGTTAAATCTCATGTTAGATTAAAGGGCCCTTAATCGATGCATGTTAGCTAATTGATTTTGTCCGGAAGGAGTAATTAATTAGTGGAAATACTTGATGCACAATATGATTTTATCTTAAGACCTAGCGGAGAAAGATAAATCATAGATAAATAAGTTGGCGCTTTTAAGTGATTTAAATTCTTTGAGCCCTGGCGGGGAAAAGGGTTTAAATTAACTATCTTTCTAGGTTGCCTTGATCGGAATTCTAGATCGACTGAGTGATTATTTCTAGGATTGAATTAAAATTTGGGGAAAAGGAATCAAGTGAATGGATTGTGTGAACTCAATTAGATGATACTACCCTAGGATCAATTATCTTTCGACTTGTGATTTTATCTTGCTAATTTGCTTTATTTGCTTGATTTAGATAATTCATCTTTTATTTAATTTTTATTTTTCGATTTTTAAAGTTAGATAATTAGAATCAAAACAAATTTTCGGATTCCTAAATAACAATCAAATTTTGAGTAGAGTTACTTCCTTTATTTTCGACACATCAATTCCCTTGGGTTCGACACCTTGGAAATACTTCGAGGTTTTACAAATTTTAAAATTGATCGGATTTGAAAACCATACTACGCGAATCCAAGCGATCAACTCGTCATTGATATGTTTAAAAATAACTATGTTATCAAAGACAACTAATTCGTGAGTAATGTCGAAGTTGTCGAACAATAACTTTTTCGTTTATTTTATCTTGGTGTATTTTAATTTGAATTGCATTTATTCAGTTGTATTTTTACATTTTGAGTTGTATATAATCGAGTCATGTAATATTGAGGTCGAAGACGATCGGAAAAGACGAACAAACAAACAAGGATGCAAATTCCCGGGCATAAGACTGACACGCAGCAGTCTCGTATTTTGGTCATAACTTACTCGTCCAAAATCCGATTCAGGTGTTTCAGGCGTCTGTGGAAATCTAAGAAAGAGAGCAACAAATCTTATTAAGACCATAGGACCAAATTCGGAACTATTGGAGCTCAGAAATGACAAAACAGACAGCATCGGATTTATGGTGACTTGTTGTCCTTTTTTCACACCTTAAAATCTTGGTCTTTGATATTTTGTCCCCTAAACATGTGTTGACTGACTTTGTATCAGATTTGAGGATCTTTGAATGTTGATTTTTCTATTTTGTAGGTTTCTTAGTTGTTTCCTTGTTCACACTAGACTTAGGTGTAAGATTTTGGCTATAAATAGCCTTGAAGTTTCATTGTAAGAGGACACCAAAGATTTTATGAAATTTGAGAGTGTTTGTATTAACAAATCATTGTGAGTGCTTTCTTGTTTTGTTGAGTGTGTCTCCAAAACATCCCTTGTGTGATTTATATACTTATCACAATCTTGTTAGTATTTATATTCCAACCCTTCCGAGTTGCTACGGCGTGTCACATAGAGGTTTGGAAGTAAAGCCCCATTTTGCTTATTTTAGAAACATCCTGGGAACGAATTCATCTAGCGGTGTCGGTTACCATAGCGTGTCGTGTGGGGGTCGCATCAGTTGGCTTCAGAGCTTGGTTATTCCACAACTAAGTGGTATCATCTATTTTCCTACATTACCATAATCTTCCTATCTTACCATCCTATCATTTCCTTCATCTTCTAAATCATCCATCTTCTTCACAAAAAAAAATGAGGAATTAAGAAAAAAGCCAAACGAGAGATACGCGAGTGTGAGTGACCGAGAAATACATGTGAGGATCTTGTGAGGAAATTTTCTTGTAAAAAAAAAAGAAAAAAAAAGGAAAAATAAAAAGAGAAAAAAAAAATGTCATGAAGTGAAGGAAATGAACAAAATCTTATCCTTCAAAATATTGTATAACAACTTTGTAGCAAAAGGCGAAATCCCTCGCCCCCAGGGCCCCCACCCCCCGGCCCGATAGGGATTGGTGGTGGAATTAAATCATGGTGACTCAACGGCCCACTAGGTGGGAGGAACAGTGTCTGGTGCCCACAAGGAGATATCCCCCACATTGGAGGGATAAAACTCCCACACTGCGGCTGCCAGTACTCGAACCTACGTCCTTGTAGCAATCTGCCACTCAGGAACCACTTGAGCTGCCCATGCGGAGAATATTTTAAAACAACTTGCTCAAATATTCGGAAGACTAGATAAACAAGAGGAAACAATTGCTACTCTCACGAAGGGTAGAGAAGAGGAGCCCGTACGAAGGGGACCGGAACCCATTCGATTTGGAGGCTATGATGATGAAGATTCGATGAATTCCGAGGAGGAAACTCTGAGGTTTGTACATCGAGGAGGGCGAGGAAGACAAGGAGGAAGGAGAGTATGATGGAAGGCGAGGAAGATATGTTCGAGATGAGGAGGATCGGAATATGGGAAACATCAAAATGAAAATCCCATCTTTCGAAGGGAGAAGTGATCCGGACACATATCTCGATTGGGAAAGGAAGTTGGAGACCATTTACGATTGCCACAACTATTCCGATGAGAAGAAAATGAGGTTAGTAATAACCGAATTTTCAGAATATGCAAGCATTTGGTGGGATCAACTTGTGACGGAGAGAAGGAGGAGTCGGGAGAGACCGGTTAGCGGGTGGGAAGAATTGAAGGTTGTTATGCGGAAAAGATTTGTTCCTAATTACTATCTTAAGGAACTATTTTCTCGCTTACAATCTTTAAAACAAGGCTCGAGAAATATTGAAGATTTTCGAAAGGAAATGGAGATGTTGATGATCCGGACTAATGTTCGGAAATCGAGAGAGGCTACTATGGCGCGGTTTTTACACGGTATGAGAGCCAATATAGCTAAAGAAGTTGACAAACAACACTTTGTTAAATTCGAGGACATGGTATATGCAGCAGTAAAAATCGAGCGGAGCTTATGAAGAGGGAGCAAAAACAACTATTCCACAGGATACTCAACTCCTTGGAAACAACAATCTCAAGTAAGTTCAGACAAATTTAAAAATTTTGATAAAAGAGAAGGGAGTGTCTTGAAAGGAAAGTTTGAAGTTGGGAGTACTAGCAAACCAAAATTTGATGGGAAGCCTAAACCCGTCGAAAGCACCCAAAAGAGAAACCGGGACATCCAATGCTATAATTGCCAGGGTCGTGGACATATAGCATCCGAATGCACCAACAAACGGGTGATGGTACTTCGGGATGGGGAGATTGAAACGGAAAGCAAAAAAGAAGAAGACGAAGAAGAGACAAGAGAGGTGGAGAGTGATGATGAGATGTATGAGGAGGAAGTTAACGAACAAAGAGAAAATCTATTTCACACAGGTTGTTTTATTAAAAATAAAAATTGTAGTGTGATAATAGATAACGGGAGTTGCACTAATGTCATTAGCGCTATGCTAGTGGAAGAACTCGATCTTCCAACAAGAAGGCACCCTAAACCGTATCGTTTACATTGGCTAAATGATTGTGGGGAAGTTTGAGTTAATAAACAGGTACTTGTGGCTCTCACCATCGGAAGGTTACAAGAAGAAATCATATGTGATGTCGTTCCGATGTATGCTTGTCATATCTTGTTGGGAAGACCATGGCATTTTGATCGAGATGCTACTTTGAGCGGAAGGAAAAATCGTTACTCATTCGAGAAGGACGAAAAAAATTACCTTAGCTCCCATGACTAAGGTACAAATACAAGAAGATCAACTTCGTATTGAAAAGGATGTTGAAGGAAAATTGAGAAAAGAAAAGGAAAAGAAAAATGAAAAAAATGAAAAAACCGAGAAAAATGAAAAAAATGAAAAAAGCGAGAAAAATGAAAAAAATAAAAAAAGCAAGAAAAATGAAAAAAATGAGAAAAATGTAAAAAAAATTAAAAAAATAAAGAAAAAGAAAATTTGAGAAAATGCATGCTTGTAAGTGCAAAGGAACTTGAACAAGATATCAAGGAAAATGCACCCATGTACTTGATTATTTTTCGAAAAGTTTGCGCTACTACTAACCCCGGGAACCGGATAATTACGAGTTCTATTGAATCTTTATTGCAGGAATTTATTGATATTTTTCCTGAACAACTACCTGCAGGGTTGCCACCAAACCGAGGGATTGAACATCAAATAGACTTTGTGCCCGGAGCGGTCATTCCAAATAGACCGGCATACCGACACAACCCCGAAGAGACCAATGAAATCCAAAGACAAGTCGAGGAGTTGTTAAGTCTTGGGTATATCCATAAGATTCTAAGTCCTTGTGCCGTTCCTGTGATCGTCGTGCCAAAGAAAGATGGAATGTGGAGAATGTGCACCGATTGCCAAGCGGTAAACAATATCACGGTTAAGTATCGACACCCTATTCCAAGGTTATATGATATGTTAGATGAATTACATGGTTCATGTGTTTTCACTAAAATTGACCTAATGAAAGGATATCACCAAATTCGTATGAAAGAATGAGATGAATGGAAAACGGCTTTCAAAACTAAATACGGATTATACGAATGGTTCGTAATGCCCTTTGGACTACGAACACACCAAGTACTTTTATGAGATTAATGAATCATGTTTTATGTGCATACATCGGAAAATTCGTTGTTGTATACTTTGATGATATACTCATTTACAGCAAAAATGTTGAAGAACATGTTAAACATTTAAGATTAGCTTTAATTACCTTGTGAAGGGAACAATTATATGCTAGTCTTAAGAAATGTACTTTTTGCATGAATAAAGTTATTTTTCTTGGATATGTCGTTGCTGACGGCATAAAAGTTGATGAAGAAAAGGTTAAGTCTATTCGAGAATGGCCTAGACCGACGAACGCGTCCGAGGTAAGAAGTTTTCATGGCCTAGCAGGGTTTTACCGACGTTTCGTAAAAGATTTTAGCACAATTTCAGCCCCATTAAACGAATTTGTCAAGAAACATGCTAAGTTTAATTGGGGAAATGAACAAGAAAAAGCATTTAACACTCTGAAAGATAAATTGTGCACCGCACCTGTCTTAGAATTACCTGATTTTTCTAACACTTTTGAAATTGAGTGTGATGCTTCAGGAGTAGGAATAGGAGCAGTATTAATGCAGGGAAAAAGACCGATAGCCTATTTTAGTGAGAAACTTGGAGGAGCTACATTGAATTACCCAACCTATGACAAGGAATTGTATGCTTTGGTTCGAGCCCTACGTACGTGGCAACACTACCTATGGCCTAAGGAGTTCGTGATTCATACTGATCATGAATCCTTACAGCATCTCAAAGGACAGGGTAAATTGGGCAAGAGACGGTCCAAGTGTTTAGAAGAAATTGAATCATTTCCTTACATCATCAAATACAAACAAGGTAAGGAAAACATTGTCGCCGACGCTTTGTCAAGAAGGTATGTATTACTAAATACACTTTCTCGTAAAATTTTGGGATTTCATTTATTGAAAGAAGCATATGAGGGTGATAAAGATTTCCATAATATTTATAAAAATTTTATCGGGACAATAGATTCTTGTTCCGTGAAAATAAACTTTGCATTCCTTTTTATCCAATACCGGAATTATTGGTAAAAGAAGCACATAGTGGAGGTCTAATGGGACATTTTGGGATTGCTAAAACTTACGAAATATTGCATGACCATTTCTTTTGGCGAAAAATGAAACATGATGTTTTTAAAGTTGTAAATTCATGCATTGTTTGTAGGAAAGCAAAGCACGAGTGTTACCGCATGGTTTGTATATGCCACTTCCGGTACCTTCCGAACCTTGGGTCGATCTTTCTATGGACTTTTATTAGGATTACCCAGGGCGAAATCCGGTTGTGACTCCATTCTTGTTGTAGTTGATAGATTTAGCAAAATGGCACACTTCATTGCATGTCATAAAACGGATGAGGCCACAAATATTGCTAATCTATTTTTCAAAGAAATTGTTCGTTTGCATGGTATGCCCAAAAGCATCGTATCCGATAGAGATACCAAATTTTTGAATCATTTTTGGAGAGTCCTATGGGCAAAATTGGGGACGAAATTGCTTTATTCTACAACATGTCATCCCCAAACTGATGGTCAAACCGAGGTTGTTAACCAAACGCTTGGTCAATTGTTGCGAAGTATTGTTAACAAATCTACTACGACATTTTCGCCATTTGAAATCGTGTATGGTTTTAATCCAATAACTCTTTTAGACTTGTTGCCTATTCCAATAGATGAAAGGAGTAACCTTGATGGAAAGAAAAAGGCGGAGATGGTGAAGCAATTACATGCCAAAGTTCATGAACAAATTGAGAAGCACAACAAACACAATCCAAGAATGAAGAACAAGGGACGCAAACATGTACTCTTTGAACCACGTGATTGGGTTTGGGTTCATTTGAGGAAAGAACGATTTCCCATTCAAAGAAAATCGAAGCTAATGCCAAGGGGAGATGGACCGTTTCAGATCTTAGAGCGGATTAACGACAATACCTATAAAGTAGATCTACCTGGTGAGTATAATGTTTCCACTACTTTCAATATCGCTGACTTAAGTCCTTTTGAAATTTCAGATTCGGGAACGAATCCTTTTGAGGAACGGGGGAACGATGTGAATCGAGATATTATGAAGAACCCGGATGAGGACTTGAGCATGCCGACTGGACCAATAACGAGGTCTCGATTAAATAAGTTCAAAAATAATTTATCGACAGTCGTCATTGATATGTTTAAAAATAACTATGTTATCAAAGACAACAAATTCGTGAGTAGTGTCGATGTTGTCAAACAATAAGTTTTTCGTTTATTTTATCTTGGTGTATTTTAATTTGAATTGTATTTCTTGAGTTGTATTTTTATATTTTGAGTTGTATATAATCGAGTTGTGTAATATTAAAGTCGAAGACGATCGGAAAAGACGAACAAACAAACAAGGATCCAAATTCCCGCGCGTAAGACTGACACGCAGCAGTCTCGTATTTTGGCCATAACTTACTCGTCCGAAATCTGATTCAGGTGATTAAGGCGTCTTTGGAAACCTAAGAAAGAGATCTACAAATCTTGTTAAGACCATAGGACCAAATTCGGAACTATTGGAGCTCAGAAATGACAAAACAGACAGCATCGGATTTATGGTGACTTGTTGTCCTTGTTTTCATACCTTAAAATCCTGGTCTTTGATATTTTATCCCCTAAACATGTGTTGACTGACTTTGTATCAGATTTTAGGATCTTTGAATGTTGATTTTTCTATTTTGTAGGTTTCTTAGTTGTTTCCTTGTTCATACTAGAGTTAGGTGTAAGATTTTTGCTATAAATAGCCTTGAAGTTTCATTGTAAGAGGACACCAAAGATTTTATGAAATTTGAGAGTGTTTGTATCAACAAACCTTTGTGAGTGTTTTCTTGTTTTGTTGAGTATGTCTCCAAAACATCCCTTATGTGATTTATATACTTATCATGTACAATCTTGTTAGTATTTATATTCCACCCCTTCCAAGTTGCTACGGTGTGTCACGTAGAGGTTTGGAAGTAAAGCCCCATTTTGATTATTTTGGAAACATCATGGGAACGAATTCATCTAGTGGTGTCGGTTACCATAGCGTTTCTTGTGAGGGTCGCATCAATTCGGTCCCCAAATCCCGATAGAAGCCTGCCAAAAATACGATACAAACCGGCCATCTCGATCAGAAATAATGCTCTTAGGAGTCTTATGCAACCTCACGGTCTCTGCAATGAACACCCGTGCTAGTCTCTCCGGTCCCCAAGTATCCTTAATACCCAGAAAGTGAGCAGACTTGGTTAGTCAGTCAACAATGACCCAAATCATGTGCATTCAAGTCCGAGTCCTAGGCATACTGGTAATGAAATCCATAGAAATGTCCTCCAACTTCCACTCCGGAATAGGAAGGGGTCGCAATAACCCTGCTGGTCGCTGATGCTCGATTTTAACCTGCTGACAGGTCAAACACTTTGACACAAACTCGCTAATGTCCGTCTTCAAGTTTCTCCACCAGTAGTTACTCCTTACATCCTTGTACATTTTGCTTGTACCAGGATGTATTGAATAAGGCGTAGTATGAGCTTCTCTCAAGATTTTCTGTCTCAACTCAATATCACTCGGTACACAAAATCTGCTTCGAAACCTCAGAATTCCATCCTTCTGAACCAAAAACCCATGGCTTTCCCTTTCTGCACGTCCTCTCTCAGCTGAACTAAAAATGGGTCATCATACTGCCTCGCGTTGATATCATTGTAACACCCCCAATTCAAACGTCTTGTGGGTATAATTCAAAATGATTGATTAACGAAGGTATCCTCAAAATCATTCCGCAAAACTTCAATAATAACAAAGGATCTCGAGTACGAAACCAAAATCCAACAACGATCTAAGATTATACGGATTGATTCGGTCAAATCTTCATAACACCCCCAAAACGCCCCAAATTTCATAAAACTAGGGTTCTTGAGAATCATAATTTGATTTGGATGTTCAGAGATGTTTAGACAATGATAACTTTGCATCAAAGGTTGAAAGATGATGATTCTTAATGATATTTGGCCAAAATCCCCTCTTCCCTTATCACAAGATCGCCCACGGTCGGAAGAAGAAGGAAGAATTGAGAAAAATGCCGAAATGGGCTGCTCCCTATGTATTTATAATGGTGAGCATTAGCGTGCGCTATGCTTCCAGCTTAGCGTGCGCTAACGGGCGGCCTTGGTCCAGAACCTTGGACCGGGGCCCGTCACCCTTGGCCAGGACCCGCCACCTGTCCGCACCACGTCCAGAAACTTCTGCCCTGACTGGCCACGATAGCGCACGCCGGACGAGCGTTAGCGTGCGCTAGTCGTCTCGTCCAGAGCCTACTGGACTAATCTGCCTGTCCTGGTAGCACGTGCTGGCGGCCGCATAATGTGCGCTACATATGCCAATTAGCGCGTGTAATAGCCGGCAATAGCGTGTGCTATCTTCTAATCCTTCCAGAGTCCAGAATCCCAGTAACCTCTCTAGCCGACCAGGTAGCGCGCGTTACGACCGAATAGCGTGCGCTACATATGCAACCTAGCACGTGCTACTACGAGCACTAGCGTGCGCTACCTGTTGGTATGGCCAAAGTGTAGACCCTTTTGCCCTTGCTGCTCGGCCGGTTAGCGCGCGCTGCCTTACGGCCGTAGCGTGCGCTATAACCATGCCGCTTGCGTGCACTTCTTGAGTGACTTAGCATGCACTACTCCTCTTGTCCGAAATAGATTTGCGAACACGTTACCAATGGTACAACTTGATGGTTAATGACAATCAATGAAATACAGGTGAGAATCACAACATACAAGCCCCAACTCAACTCAAATGCATGATTACCAATACTCGAAAAATTACAATACAGTCTACGAAATTAATAAGATGAGAACTATTGCTAATAAAAGTACGATTATTACATTATCTTCCACTAAAAATAAGGTTCGTCCTGAAACTTATGAAACGAGTAATTCGGGGTACTTCGATCTCATATCCTATTCTGTTTCCCACATAGCTTCTTCCGATCCATGCCTCGACCATTGTACCTTAACCAAAGGAATGGTTTTGTCCCTATGCTGCTTTACCCGACGTTCCATAATCTGAATCGACTTCTCCTCAAAGGTGAGGTCGGAACCTAACTCGATCTCTCGGAAATCGATGATATGACTAGGGTCCGGCACGTATTTTCTCATTTGGGAAACATGAAATACGTTATGTACATGGTTTAATGCTGGTGGTAAACCTAATCGGTAGGCAAGTTCTCCAACCTGTTAGAGAATTTCAAACGGCCCAATGTATCGAGGGCTAAGTTTACCATTTCTACCGAAGCGATAAAGTCCCTGGGTTGGTGACACTTTCAGTAACACATGGTCACCAACCTCAAATTACAACAGACGAGGACGAACATCTACATACGACTTCTGTCGGCTTTGCGCAGTCAACAGTCTATCCCGAATCAATGCGATTTTACTTCTTGTCATGACCACTAAATCGGGTTCAGTACCAATAAATTCAGACACATCGTCCCAACAAAGTGGCGATCTACATCGTCTCCCGTACAAGGCCTCAAATGGTGCCATCTTATGTAACACCCCAAATCACAAATGGGACATTACACGCCGTAGAACCTTCATGAGGTCTACCAGGCTAACACATAACACACCAACTGAATATGAAATCCCATAAAACACAATCATAAAGTAAAATAGGGTCGTGGCCTTGGCCAAAACATTTTCATCCAGTAATGAAAAATGTAACTACAGTAAATCCATTGCCCACGTAGGGGACTTTAACCAATAAAGAAAAATAAAATGGACTCGAGCCTCATCATCATGCCAGTCCATCCTTTGCGTACGCATCCCGTGCCAGCTCCTCAGCTCGACCAGTACCTAAAATGCATAAGACGCATTTCCCCCATTTAAGGGGTTAGCATTCGAATAGCTACCACAAGTACATAATTACACAACATTATATACATACGCGATTCAATGCAAACAAACCATTAGGAAAATCATTTGAAAATCAATATTCCGGAATATCACATTTACATCAAAATAGTATATCATCAAGTTTTCCACATCACAAATATCCATGCTTGGTAACTCGCGACCGTACCCATTAGTATCGGCCCCCAGAGGTCCCGTCGAACCGTCCCCAGGTGATAAACCACTTCCGTGGACGTACCCATTAGTATCGGCCCCCAGAGGTCCCGCCGAACCGTCCCCAGGTGGAAGATCATCAACACACGCACCCAAGTCCACTTCCGTGGCCGTACCCATTAGTATCGGCCCCCAGAGGCCACATGCCATCCCCGGGTGGAAGAGTAACAATCACATTCATTCAATAATACAGTTTACATCATTCGCATCAAAACCGTGCACACCTAATGAAATATAATACATGTACTTGCCTTGAATAAGACGAAATGAAAGGAACGACGAAGGAATAGGTTTCGGTCCGAACAATCCTCCCAAATCCGCTCCTAAAACAATAACGGTATACAACAAGTCTCAATAATGCGGAAAGGTAAGAATTAATCCTAATTCTACCCGTTGGAACAATTTGTCGGTCATTACAAAGTACAAAACGGTTATAATCTAACAATGGAGAAACTACAAGGTTAAATTCGTTAAACTATAATGGAACAGGGGATTTACGACTACACAATCGTAATCTAACAATTCGTCAAAGCTAAATCGGAAGAATTATTCCAAAAATCCCTAAATCCCCAAAAACTAGGGTTCAACGAAGTATACCTCGATTCGAACGGAGAATGATGATGATTAACCTTCCTTGGAACGCAATAATCAACCTTTAGATGGTTTCTACGGATTGCACCGGACGAATCGCTCCAAATCGCTCAGAGGAAACTCACGTCGCGAGAAAGAAAGAAAAGGAATGAAATGAGGCGACTGAGGATAAATCAGGAATTAAAAGGCCTGACAGCGCTATGCGTACGTTAACGCAAGCTGTTAACGTACGTTATGATGGTTACGTACGTAACCCAACACTAGTTAACGTACGTAACAAACAGCCTGTACTAAAATGCGAAGGCCATAACGTACGTTATGGATCATGCATAACGTACGTTATGCATGCAGCAGTTCCCAGTTCTGAACACTACATTCTGCACAGTCGATACAACAATGAAACGCAACACAAGGATAGAACTAAAAGTGTAAATACGAGGTGTTCATAACAACAAATCTGAGTGTTGAAAGAAAATGCACTACTAACTACCGAGGAATCCAAAATACGACAAGTAGGGTAAAGGCACCCTAAACTCTTAAGAAATTACAAAACGGTCCAAACATCCGAAAATTCAAGACACGATGTCGGATTAACAATCCGAAACTCACAACATGTGCAAATCATCCAAACGAACTCATAGAAACATAGAAATAATGAAATCGAACGAGTTTTACGAGAATCGAACATAGTTACAACAACATATAATTCAAGATGAAAATATGCAAGAATGTCGATGAAACTCGTCCGGATGGAAAAACCCCAAGAACAAAATAGATTCAAAACCCCAAACTAGTAATAAGTGAGTCGTCCGAAACGAACATACACCAAAAATAGAATTTACAAAAAATGGAAAGTACGGATATTACATTCTCTCCCCCTAAAAATAAGTTTCGTCCCAAAACTTACAATGCGAATAACTCGGGGTATCTCAACCTCATACTCTCTTCCGTCTCCCACGTGGCTTACTCGGATCCATGCCTCAACCATTGCACTTTAACCAAAGGAATGGTTTTGTGCCTGAGTTGCTTCACCCGACGCTCTAAGATCTGAATCGGCCTCTCCTCGAAGGTAATGTCGGGCCTCAATTCGATCTCTCCAAAATCAATAACATGGATAGGGTCCGATACATACTTCTTAAGCTGGGAAACATGAAATACGTTATGAACGTGACTCAAAGATGGCGGCAAACCTAACCGATATGCGAGCTCTCCAACTCTCTCTAGAATCTCGAATGGTCTAATATATCTCGGACTAAGTTTACCCTTCCGACCGAAGCGGTAAACTCCCCGTGTCGGCGACATTTTAATCAAAACATGGTCTCCCACCTCAAACTCCAACGGTCGTCGACGCGTGTCGGCATAAGATTTCTGTCGACTTTCGGCCGTTAACAATCGATCACGGATCAAGGAAATCTTTTCTCTCGTCTCCACTACCATATCGGGCTTGATGCCAATTAGCTCGGATTCATCATCCCAACACAACGGCGATCTACACCTCCTACCATACAATGCCTCAAATGGTGCCATTTTGATTGAGGCATGCCAACTATTGTTGTACGTGAACTCGATCAATGGCAAGTGCGACTCCCAATCATCTTTCCAATCCAAGGCACAAGCTCTCGACATGTCTTCCAGTGTCTGTTCAACTTTGCTCATTGCATCAGGTGAGGCAGCTCCGGAGCATCTTGATGGCCAAACTGTTTTAGAAGATATCTATGATGAGGTATATTCCTGATTTGAACCTAAAAATCAATTATTACTAAAACAGGGCAGCTGTTAAGAGGGAAATGCTTTTCGTTCTCATTGTTTTGATTAGTATATTATGTTGTACAGAATTGGAACATATATTGAAGCATAAGTAAGAAGAGGCAATCTTTCATCCCCCGCCTCCTGCTTGCCCTGTCTTCTTCACTTACTTGCCCTGATGTTTTGCCCTCCCGTCTGCTTCCTTTGTTTTTCTTGGCCGCTTTCTCTTTGATTGAACCTCCTCCTCCATTTCTTTCCACATCTTCCCCTCATTATTATCCAGGCTCTCACTTTCTTCTTCTCTGTTCGTTTGCTGTGCTTCGGAGTTCCACTTCTTTCGTTCAAGGTTTTTTATCTTCTCTCATTTTTTTTTTGCAGATGGCGACATGGCGGAGCCTAGCCGTTTTTGGTGTTGCCTTATTATATATATATATATATATTGTTTTCCGGTTAGATTTCTGGCAGATTTTTGCCCTAATTGTCTGTATGTTTTAATCTCTGCATGCGATTCTTATTCTCCGATACTGGCAGCGTGAATCGAGCATGGCAAACTTTAGAAATAGATGAAATTTTAATATATTACATTTTAAGCCAGTGGGAAAATTGTCTTAATTTACTCTTGAATGCAGAGGCATTGCCGCCACATAAGATTCTGGAAAGGAATACTCATCCTTATTTGTTTCCCAAAATAAGAGTGTCGACGCCTTTGCTGCATTGGACTAAAACTATTACTTGGAAGAAAAATCATTCACGTTCACAGTTTTTCTATCTGGATTTTATCTTTTATTTTGGAGATCTCTTGGTTATTGATGCCTGTATGATCCCCCCTCCCGTTTTATAATATACCGTTTATATAATGTTCCAGGCTTTGATGTGCCAGTTGAAGGAAGTTCCGATTGTAGAGGTAGGGCATGCTATCTTTATTAGTACAAATTTAATCTCATTTATATTTTATTCACTATCTTTTCTTTTTAGTTCCAAGACTGTACTTTCTGATAAGGGATATTGCTTCACTTCTTTATGGTGTCTTTTTGCCAATTTTTTTGAGAATGTTTTTGTAACTTTATGTGTCATGTGTATTGCCCCATCGTTTTATCTTTAAATGAATGCTAATTTCAGTACTCATTGCTTGTGCCTTGGATGATGTTAATACTAATTTTTTTTCGTTCTTGAGGGAATTGCGATGTGTATAGTATGCCATGAAACACAGGCTTCTGGGATCGCATGTCTGTGGCTTTTGCCTTCTAAATGAGGCATAATCAGGCTTCTACTAATGATTATAGTTTTTCAATTTCTTCGTCTGTTAGATTTAACTTTGTGAGTTTTATAGTTCATGTTGTTGAATGCCCTCTCAGGAGCATGGGTTGTGTTTTTAACAACCTGTTTGCTAGGCTGATTGCCTTTTATTTCGTGCCTTCAATTCATTGTAGCGTTGACAGATTGTTAGCTGTGTATATATCATGGTCCATGTCAGGTTTCCAGCCGATAAACACGAACACAGTACGTCATTATAATGTTCAATTACTAATTCAATTTATATATGGAAAAGAGAGGCATTTAAATTTGAATGCGTATACAAATCTTTATAAACGTAAGTTGAATATGAATATCATGTGTTCTTGTTCGTGGCATTGTTACGCCATAAATTTTGCTTGTGCACCACCCACTGCTTCCACTGAATTTTTTTGCGCCAATTTGTTCTTGTTGTTTTTGTAAGTTTCAGGACTGCTCTTTTATCGGTTGGCTTGTGTGATAGTTAGTAGCGTAGGTGAGATTCTTTAGTGATTTGTTTACATGGAATTTTTGGATGTGCGCCTACTACAGCTTACATTGATTTTGCTTACTATCTCTTTCAATATTGGTGCATGTTGCCTTTACTAATGCCTGTTTTTTATTGCATGTCTCATTAACTTTTGGGTGCACATACATGTAGAGTGAACGCCATCCGAGCCTGGGATATCCTCTTCAATATCTATTGCTTTTGCAAATTTGATGGTGTACTAATATGTATTTGTAAAGTAATTACTTCTTGTGTTTCTTTTGTTTATGTTTTCTGGTGTACAAATATTGTTTCTTTTTTTAGGTTTGTCAGTCATTTCTTATAATATTCTCATATATTTTTTCCATGTCTGTTCCTTCTAGGCTTAAATATGTAGTGTTTGCTACTTGATTGTGTGTATTATTTATGTCATGTTTTGTACTCAGTTATTGCTAAAACTGTATTTTTTAGTGTTTCAGAAAGAGATTGTATCTTGGTCAGTTCACGTGTAGAATTGAATGAAATATGGAATGCATTCCCGAACACTCATGTGATTTGAAATGGATGTTTTTTGATTTTCTGGAAGTTTATTATATATATTTAGGTTTATTTATTGTTGTTTATGTAACACCCCCAATCCGCTTAGGGATATTACACGCCGTAGAACCTTTCCTCAAGGATCTACCAGGCTAGTAACAACATGAAACAACTCGACAATGCCTTTAAGGCTAAAATGACTCAGTAGACCGATTTGGCCTTTCAATAAAAACATACAACTCGATTACAACTCATGCCCACGCAGGGGTCAAAACACAACCACACCCGTACAACGGGAAAAATATAGCAGCGGAAAATAAAGTACAACTGAACCAATACACGATGTACGGTTCCTCATGTGATTAGTATCGATCATCTATCATCATCCTTCGTGTCGACCCTGTGTTATGCTCCAAAACCTGAATGCAAAAAATAGACATCCACCCCCCGAATACTCGGGGGTTAGCAAAACTCTACTGTTTTGCTAGTGCAAGAACAAAGTGCAAATACGAGCCATACAATTCACATTCCACGAATAACAATAACCAGGAATCCTCAAGATCCAAACGAAACGAAAAGTACTTCCCGAGGCAAGAGTTTGAGAAAACATTCCAAAACCGAAAGATCACAAATCAAGGGAAAAAAATTATAAAACAGTTTAAAATGCCATCGAGAGTTTTAATAGAAAATAATTTTAGGATTATCGAATCCTTCTCTTTCCAAAAATCAACAGGGTCACAGCCCAAAGGTTTTGTTTTCGCAAATAGAAAATCAATAACAATTCACATGGCCAGAGCCCAACATCACGTGTCCTCGACGGACATAAAAAATCAACAAAATATAATCGCGCACGCGCATCGCCTTGGGAACAGGGTAATACCATTGATCCCGCCCGAGGCCTCGAAGGACCCTCCCGATCTGGCTATCTAAACAAATCACAACACATGCATCACCTTGGGAACAGGGTAATACCATTGATCCCGCCCGAGGCCTCGAAGGACCCTCCCGAGCTGGCTAGCTAAACAAATCATACACATATCACAACCATAAGTTATCCCAGCATCGGGCTAACAAGCCACGAACCTCGGAGTCCCCACAAGACATACCCGATGATAACCCCACTAGTTATCCCAGCATCGGGCTAATAAGCCACGAACCTCGGAGTCCCCGCAAGACATACCCGGATTGGATAACCCTACGGTCTCGCCCGACCCATACTAGCAAGTATGGATCCCGGAGATTCAACAATCCTACCCGGAGGCACATCACGTATAACAAGCACACAACAATAATCGATTATGAAACGAAACAACATTAAGCATCGCAACCTCCTTTCAAAGGAGTAACAACTAACGTCACATCATGTCAAAACCGCAATACACTAAAATGAAGCCATATACGTACACACGCATTATCAAACACCACATCGACTCCAAACATATCCAAAGGATACACGTAGTCACTTACAACCCGCACACTTACAAAACACACGCGTTTTGAAAGAGAGCCCTTAACAAGGGTAGCCGAATGTTTTGAAAATAATTTTCAAATGACCAAACAACATCATTTAACCACAATCGATCCATAAAAAACGGATGAAAAACGAGATCGAGAACGAATCCCCAAAAAAGTCAATTTGAAGGAAATCAAGAAATATAGTTCGATTCGACGAAGAACAATGGATTAAATGATGTTAAACACAAGAATACTACCAAGATTAATCATACCCATCATTAATTAATCAATAATACGGAACGAATCGGACAAAAACGCAAAAACCCCAAAATTCAAGAAACTAGGGTTCTAAGAACGATTACCTTGATTCGCTGGATCAAAGGACGATATAGGATGATTGATTGATGTTATGAACTAAAGACCTTCGTGGATTTGTTGTTAGACAACATGGCTCCATGATAAGCACACCCTCAGCCGCGGAAGAGAAGGAGAAGAAGGAGAAAAATGGCCAAAAACCCGTCTGCAGGGCCATAAATAGGCTGCACAGTGTGCTGCGGCCCAGCGGGAGTGTGCTGCGGCACAGGGCCAAATCTGCCGGCAGTGACTCGGCAGTGTGCCGCGGCCCTGCCGGCATGTGCCGCGGCACAAGGTACAGAGTGCTCGGCCAAAAACTGGGAATGAGAGTGACTTAGCTATTTCGACTATAACTCCCTCGTCCGGACTTCGATTGACTCACCGTTTAAACCATTAGAAAGCTAACTAGATGATTTATAATATTGCAAAGATTCAGAATTTTTGGAGTTTCCAAAAATTAATGGCGATCTAACAAAGTCGAACTCATAGGTGGAAAAGTCGCTAAAGGACACGGAATTCAATAGAACGACACCGAGACGAAATCGGATGACAAAAAGTGTAGAATTAATCATTCTCAGAATGACGAAACGGTCATGAGCGAGTCGTCAAAACGGACTTCCGCCGAAAAAAATAAATTACCCGAAATCGAAATTACGGGTATTACATTCTACCCTCCTTAAAAGAAGTTTCGTCCCGAAACTTAAAATAAGTAGGGAGAAGCAATATCCCCTGCCAGGAAAACTCGACGAGATACGCAAAAACCGAAAACTCGCGCCCGACGGCGAAGCGCTGCAAGGAACGCAAGGAGACATACGGCGTGAAAACACGCTCCACGACGACCAACACAACGTCGCCGTTAGGAATATAATAAAACCAACAAATGAAAAGCGTCATCAAACGGATAATATAGTCAAGTCAATAATCCGAACAATCACAAAACACAACGAACGAAAATCAATATGATTGACCGACCCAACGGTATATCAATCGAAACGCGAGCCAAACGCTAAACAAATACGGAATTCCATTGCCCAAGGGTTGGAAGATCGAAAACGAGACTAATTTCCCGAATTTAAGGGAATTAGGAAGGAGCCTGAACGCTCAACAATCACAAAACGAGAACAAAAACCGAACAAACAAACAATCGAGACAACCAAAATCGAACAATCATGTCCGAAACACGAAGGATAATAAAACTCAAACAATAACTCCCAGGATGATCTGGTGAGAACTACAAGACATGCATTCCCATAAGATCCACAGGAAAGGGAATAGCGATTGAAAAGTCACAACGGCAAACGAGTTATTCCAAAACAATACCACACTCGTTCGATCAACAAAAGCAAGGGGCAGGACAAGCTCAGAAATGTGAACGAACATAAATGAGTCGTCGAAGTCGAGAACACAAGAGTTCCAAATCCGATCTACTTCGAATAAAAGAACCAATAGAACAGATGATGTCACTCCTGAACAAGGTTCACAAGAATAGAACCGAACTCGAAAAAGTCACAGTGATAACCAGGTCGACCCACAACAAGATCACAGTTCGTTCGAACGATGAAACTGAAATACAGAACAAGTTCAGAAAGTATCAACGAACACGAGAGAGTCGATAGGCCTGAGAAAGAGGAAATGCAGAAGTCCAAAAACAATACGGGTATTACATTTGACCTCTTATAAAAGAAGGTCGTCCCCACAACTCACAATAATGGAAACAAGGCAACAACACAAAAGCAGTCGGCGGAAACATTTCCCATGGGCCTCTTAAAGCCGATCCTGATATTAGTACTAAGCGCGAACTCCGGAAGTCTCGGTAGCCAATTCGCAAAACTGAATTCGGTGTCCCTCGAGTCCACACTTGAAATGTGTTACCGACGAGAAGGACAATTTACACGTGCATGCCCCGGAACATCACGGTAGAAATGCCTCGGCTCGGCATACCGAAAATACAAATGCTAGATACAATGGGGCATAACGTCGCAGAACAACATAGCGGAGATGCCAACTCAGCACAACAAAGAATCATAACACATATCATATACAACGATTACCATCGTAAAGTAATACACACACAAACACTACAACGACGACGGTATCGTTCGGCGACCTTTACGGCCCGAACAATAACCAACACATAATTACAAACCTCATGAAACAATCACCCATGTGCATAAACGCACAAAAATCCAAACTTTAACAACTCACACTCGTGCGACAACACGCAAATCACCACGAGGCGACAAATAGTAAATACCAGTTCACACCTCTCACAGAGGGCTAGTTCAACAAATGCGTGGCAACGCCTCGACGTTCATGCCACCAATTCAAACACAATTCAGAGGGCTAACACCCTAACAACAATACCAACATCATACACACCTTCTCCGATCACAAGCAGGAAGTGATGAGTTTTAAAAACGAAAACCACCTTTTGAAAAAAATTTAGAAAAGCACCGGTTGATCTTGAGTATCACCTTTCAAAAAATACAAACGTGAAACATCGTTATCGAGACTTTGGAGAACCATTTCGCATTTGATAAAAATGAGAACACTTTCTCTTAGTGAAAACTTTCAGAATATTCGACCCTCGGGTCTAAATAAAAGTGTTTCTAAAACATTGAAAATATCTCAAAGCATTTTGGTCCTCGAAGTAGAATTTTTTTTGAAATATATTGTGGCACCTTGGATGTACCACAAGAAAATAATTCATTTTAAAAGTACGTCTCGAAATTTATTTTCTAAGATACTCAAGGTTTTCAAAGATAATTCAATGGGCTAGAATGCCCAAAAACTTCATGTAAATACACGGAACATTATAGCGCCGTGGGTCCCGCGTCGGAATCCACCAGGCTAAAAACCATTTACAAAACGCCAAAAAGGCCGATGACGGTAATATTTTAAAAACTGACAAAAGCCATTTACAAAATACTAAATACCGTCATAAGAATTTCGCCAAAATGATCAAGGCCATAATGCCAAAAACTCGATTAAGGGAATTGGTTTTCGAAATAAAACTCAGTCGGTAAAATACCGAAAGCCATTACAAAAGAACTCACGCAACGGATAAAAGAAATACAGTCAAACATGCACAATCCAGCAACACTACTCCTCATATGAACGAAATATGAGGGTCAAATAACCACATATCAAGAAATCAAAATCCATAAGAGGATTCCGGAGATTCAACAATCCTACCCGGAGGCACATCACGTATAACAAGCACACAACAATAATCGATTATGAAACGAAACAACATTAAGCATCGCAACCTCCTTTCAAAGGAGTAACAACTAACGTCACATCATGTCAAAACCGCAATACACTGAAATGAAGCCATATACGTACACACGCATTATCAAACACCACATCGACTCCAAACATATCCAAAGGATACACGTAGTCACTTACAACCCGCACACTTACAAAACACACGCGTTTTGAAAGAGAGCCCTTAACAAGGGTAGCCGAATGTTTTGAAAATAATTTTCAAATGACCAAACAACATCATTTAACCACAATCGATCCATAAAAAACGGATGAAAAACGAGATCGAGAACGAATCCCCAAAAAAGTCAATTTGAAGGAAATCAAGAAATATAGTTCGATTCGACGAAGAACAATGGATTAAATAATGTTAAACACAAGAATACTACCAAGATTAATCATACCCATCATTAATTAATCAATAATACGGAACGAATCGGACAAAAACGCAAAAACCCCAAAATTCAAGAAACTAGGGTTCTAAGAACGATTACCTTGATTCGCTGGATCAAAGGACGATATAGGATGATTGATTGATGTTATGAACTAAAGACCTTCGTGGATTTGTTGTTAGACAACATGGCTCCATGATAAGCACACCCTCAGCTGCGGAAGAGAAGGAGAAGAAGGAGAAAAATGGCCAAAAACCCGTCTGCAGGGCCATAAATAGAGCCGCACAGGTGTCTGCTGCGGCCGGGAGTGTCTTTGCGGCACGGCCAAATCTGCCGCGGTGACTCGGCAGTGTGCCGCGGCCCTGCCGGCATGTGCCGCGGCACAAGGTACAGAGTGCTCGGCCAAAAACTGGGAATGAGAGTGACTTAGCTATTTCGACTATAACTCCCTCGTCCGGACTTCGATTGACTCACCGTTTGAACCATTAGAAAGCTAACTAGATGATTTATAATATTGCAAAGATTCAGAATTTTTGGAGTTTCCAAAAATTAATGGCGATCTAACAAAGTCGAACTCATACGTGGAAAAGTCGCTAAAGGACACGGAATTCAATAGAACGACACCGAGACGAACTCGGATGACAAAAAGTGTAGAATTAATCATTCTCAGAATGACGAAACGGTCATGAGCGAGTCGTCAAAACGGACTTCCGCCGAAAAAAATAAATTACCCGAAATCGAAATTACGGGTATTACATTCTACCCTCCTTAAAAGAAGTTTCGTCCCGAAACTTAAAATAAGTAGGGAGAAGCAATATCCCCTGCCAGGAAAACTCGACGAGATACGCAAAAACCGAAAACTCGCGCCCGACGGCGAAGCGCTGCAAGGAACGCAAGGAGACATACGGCGTGAAAACACGCTCCACGACGACCAACACAACGTCGCCGTTAGGAATATAATAAAACCAACAAATGAAAAGCGTCATCAAACGGATAATATAGTCAAGTCAATAATCCGAACAATCACAAAACACAACGAACGAAAATCAATATGATTGACCGACCCAACGGTACATCAATCGAAACGCGAGCCAAACGCTGAACAAATACGGAATTCCATTGCCCAAGGGTTGGAAGATCGAAAACGAGACTAATTTCCCGAATTTAAGGGAATTAGGAAGGAGCCTGAACGCTCAACAATCACAAAACGAGAACAAAAACCGAACAAACAAACAATCGAGACAACCAAAATCGAACAATCATGTCCGAAACACGAAGGATAATAAAACTCAAACAATAACTCCCAGGATGATATGGTGAGAACTACAAGACATGCATTCCCATAAGATCCACAGGAAAGGGAATAGCGATTGAAAAGTCACAACGACAAACGAGTTATTCCAAAACAATACCACACTCGTTCGATCAATAAAAGCAAGGGGCAGGACAAGCTCAGAAATGTGAACGAACATAAATGAGTCGTCGAAGTCGAGAACACAAGAGTTCCAAATCCGATCTACTTCGAATAAAAGAACCAATAGAACAGATGATGTCACTCCTGAACAAGGTTCACAAGAATAGAACCGAACTCGAAAAAGTCACAGTGATAACTAGGTCGACCCACAACAAGATCACAGTTCGTTCGAACGATGAAACTGAAATACAGAACAAGTTCAGAAAGTATCAACGAACACGAGCGAGTCGATAGGCCTGAGAAAGAGGAAATGCAGAAGTCTAAAAACAATACGGGTATTACATTTGACCTCTTATAAAAGAAGGTCGTCCCCACAACTCACAATAATGGAAACAAGGCAACAACACAAAAGCAGTCGGCGGAAACATTTCCCATGGGCCTCTTAAAGCCGATCCTGATATTAGTACTAAGCGCGAACTCCGGAAGTCTCGGTAGCCAATTCGCAAAACTGAATTCGGTGTCCCTCGAGTCCACACTTGAAATGTGTTACCGACGAGAAGGACAATTTACACGTGCATGCCCCGGAACATCACGGTAGAAATGCCTCGGCTCGGCATACCGAAAATACAAATGCTAGATACAATGGGGCATAACGTCGCAGAACAACATAGCGGAGATGCCAACTCAGAACAACAAAGAATCATAACACATATCATATACAACGATTACCATCGTAAAGTAATACACACACAAACACACAACGACGACGGTATCGTTCGGCGACCTTTACGGCCCGAACAATAACCAACACATAATTACAAACCTCATGAAACAATCACCCATGTGCATAAACGCACAAAAATCCAAACTTTAACAACTCACACTCATGCGACAACACGCAAATCACCACGAGGCGACAAATAGTAAATACCAGTTCACACCTCTCACAGAGGGCTAGTTCAACAAATGCATGGCAACGCCTCGACGTTCATGCCACCAATTCAAACACAATTCAGAGGGCTAACACCCTAACAACAATACCAACATCATACACACCTTCTCCGATCACAAGCAGGAAGTGATGAGTTTTAAAAACGAAAACCACCTTTTGAAAAAAATTTAGAAAAGCACCGGTTGATCTTGAGTATCACCTTTCAAAAAATACAAACGTGAAACATCGTTATCGAGACTTTGGAGAACCATTTCGCATTTGATAAAAATGAGAACACTTTCTCTTAGTGAAAACTTTCAGAATATTCGACCCTCGGGTCTAAATAAAAGTGTTTCTAAAACATTGAAAATATCTCAAAGCATTTTGGTCCTCGAAGTAGAATTTTTTTTGAAATATATTGTGGCACCTTGGATGTACCACAAGAAAATAATTCATTTTAAAAGTACGTCTCGAAATTTATTTTCTAAGATACTCAAGGTTTTCAAAGATAATTCAATGGGCTAGAATGCCCAAAAATTTCAGGTAAATACACGGAACATTATAGCTCCGTGGGTCCCGCGTCGGAATCCACCAGGCTAAAAACCATTTACAAAACGCCAAAAAGGCCGATGACGGTAATATTTCAAAAACTGACAAAGGCCATTTACAAAATACTAAATACCGTCATAAGAATTTCGCCAAAATGATCAAGGCCATAATGCCAAAAACTCGATTAAGGGAATTGGTTTTCGAAATAAAACTCAGTCGGTAAAATACCGAAAGCCATTACAAAAGAACTCACGCAACGGATAAAAGAAATACAGTCAAACATGCACAATCCAGCAACACTACTCCTCATATGAACGAAATATGAGGGTCAAATAACCACATATCAAGAAATCAAAATCCATAAGAGGATTCCGTCACTTAACAAATAATCATAAAAATAGCTCGTGTCACACGAGGCACAACACAAAGAAGGGAGACTTACATTCACAGGTCGCACGAAGATGATGATCGCCCCACGATACTAATCACGACCAACAAACTCAAACGACGCGTCGCGACACGACTCAGTCAGATAAAATCCGACGAAACAAGACTCAAACAACACGACTTGACCCGACAGGCTAGGTTTCCACAACCTAAGCTCTGATACCATTTATGTAACACCCCCAATCCGCTCAGGGATATTACATGCCGTAGAACCTTTCCTCAAGGATCTACCAGGCTAGTAACAACATGAAACAACTCGACAATGCCTTTAAGGCTAAAATGACTCAGTAGACCGATTTGGCCTTTCAATAAAAACATACAACTCGATTACAACTCATGCCCACCTAGGGGTCAAAACACAACCACACCCGTACAACGGGAAAAATTTAGCAGCGGAAAATAAATTACAACTGAACCAATACACGATGTACGGTTCCTCATGTGATTAGTATCGATCATCTTTCATCATCCTTCGTGCCGACCCTGTGTTATGCTCCAAAACCTGAATGCAAAAAATAGACATCCACCCCCCGAATACTCGGGGGTTAGCAAAACTCCACTGTTTTGCTAGTGCAAGAACAAAGTGCAAATACGAGCCATACAATTCACATTCCACGAATAACAATAACCAGGAATCCTCAAGATCCAAACGAAACGAAAAGTACTTCCCGAGGCAAGAGTTTGAGAAAACATTCCAAAACCGAAAGATCACAAATCAAGGGAAACAATTTATAAAACAGTTTAAAATGCCATCGAGAGTTTTAATAGAAAACAATTTTAGGATTATAGAATCCTTCTCTATCCAAAAATCAACAGGGTCACAGCCCAAAGGTTTTGTTTTCGCAAATAGAAAATCAATAACAATTCACATGGCCAGAGCCCAACATCACTTGTCCTCGACGTACATAAAAAATCAACAAAACATAATCGCGCACGCGCATCACCTTGGGAACAGGGTAATACCATTGATTCCGCCCGAGGCCTCGAAGGACCCTCCCGAGCTGGCTATCTTAACAAATCACAACACATGCATCGCCTTGGGAACAGGGTAATACCATTGATCCCGCACGAGGCCTCGAAGGACCCTCCCGAGCTGGCTAGCTAAACAAATCACACACATATCACAACCATAAGTTATCCCGGCATCGGGCTAACAAGCCACGAACCTCGGAGTCCCCGCAAGACATACCCGATGATAACCCCACTAGTTATCCCGGCATCGGGCTAACAAGCCACGAACGTCGGAGTCCCCGCAAGACATACCCGGATTGGATAACCCTACGGTCTCGCCTGACCCATACTAGCAAGTATGGATCCCGGAGATTCAACAATCCTACCCGGAGGCACATCACGTATAACAAGCACACAATAATAATCGATTATGAAACGAAACAACATTAAGCATCGCAACCTCCTTTCAAAGGAATAACAACTAACATCACATCATGTCAAAACCGCAATACACTGAAATGAATCCATATACGTACACACGCATTATCAAATACGACATCGACTCCAAACATATCCAAAGGATACACGTAGTCACTTACAACCCACACACTTACAAAACACACGCGTTTTGAAAGAGAGCCCTTAACAAGGCTAGCCGAATATTTTGAAAATAAATTTCAAATGACCAAACAAACACATTTAGACGATCACCAATTATCATATCCACAAAACAAGAATTATATGGACAAGGTACTTGCCTCGAATAAGAATAACGCGGAGAATCAACCGAAGTAGGTTGACACGAACCGACTACGAACTCGCCGACTCCACCGAACTACAATCCGCAACAATGAACTACAAACGAAGACAATAACAACGAAAATGAATTCCAAAGTACGACCCAAAGCCGCTGAATTCAAAGAACAAATGACGAAAGTTCAAGGATTTCCCCCAAAATGGCCAAGAACACGATTCGTCCCGACAAAACACGAAAACGGAATTCCAAATTGAAATATGGATATACAATCCATAGAATGTGTTTAACAACATCATTTAACCACAATCTATCCATCAAAAACGGATGAAAAACGAGATCGAGAACGAATCCCCCAAAAAGTCAGTTTGAAGGAAATCAAGAAATATACTTCGATTCGACGAAGAACAATGGATTAAATGATGTTAAACACAAGAATACTACCAAGATTAATCATACCCATCATGAATTAATCAATAATACGGAACGAATCAGACAAAAACGCAAAAACCCCAAAATTCAAGAAACTAGGGTTCTAAGAAAGATTACCTTGATTCGCTGGATCAAAGGACGATATAGGATGATTGATTGATGTTATGAACTAAAGAACTTCGTAGATTTGTTGTTAAACAACATGGCTCCATGATAAGCACACCCTCAGCCGCGGAAGAGAAGGAGAAGAAGGAGAAAAATGGCAAAAAACCCGTCTGCAGGGCCATAAATAAAGCCGCAGGTGTGCATGGCCCAGGGAGTGTGCCGCGGCACAGGGCCAAATCTGCCGGCAGTGACTCGGCAGTGTGCCGCGGCCCTGCCGGCATGTGCCGCGGCACAAGGTACAGAGTGCTCGGCCAAAAACTGGGAATGAGAGTGACTTAGCTATTTCGACCATAACTCCCTCGTCCGGACTCCGATTGACTCACCGTTTGAATCATTGGAAAGATAACTCGATGATTTATAATATTGCAAAGATTCAGAATTTTTGGAGTTTCCAAAAATTAATGGAGATCTAACAAAGTCGAACTCATACGTGTAAAAGTCGCTAAAGGACACGGAATTCAACATAACGACACCGAGACGAACTCAGATGACAAAAAGTGTAGAATTAATCATTCTCAGAATGACGAAACGGTCAGGAGCGAGTCGTCAAAACGGACTTCCGCCGAAAAAAATAAATTACCCGAAATCGAAATTACGGGTATTACATTTTAGCTGCATGGTTGTACACAGGATTATATATTTTGGTTTTAGTCTGATTTAATATTAACATTTGAGATTCATGGTGTATTTTGATTATTCTTCTTTCATTTTTTCTTTTTTAGTGTTTGCTTCTTGCTTTGAATGACTGTTTGATTTTTTCTCGTGAGTTTTCGAGGCTAATAGAGAATGAATATCTAACCTACTTTCATTCATTTACACATTCAGATCATGAAAAAAAAAGAAATATTTTTTTTCTCGTGAGTTTTTGAGGCTAGTAGAGAATGAATATCTAACCTACTACTATTGTTGATATGAGCCCGATTTTATAAACTTAATATTTGAAGAAAAAAGAGGTGATGTTACATTACATGTATTCGACTATAGATACATGTTCTTTTGAAAAAGGTCAATAAAGAAAATTTTCATTATTGAATATAAATTTATATAATGAATTTATTTAGTAATCAAAATAGTTACTAAATATATATTATATTATATTTACTCTATCCCGCTTGAGATTTAACGTTTATATATATTATTGTTTATAAATATGGCAAAACAATGTTCTTTTACTTCTTAATCCATGTCGTACATTTTTTAGTAAGTTTACATATATTATTATTTATATTTAAAGTAAAACCTTTTTATATTGATTATTTAATATTTTCAATATTATTTATTTTTGTTTTTACACTTTATTCAATCTGTGTGGTTTGTTTGGGACCTTTTTTATATTTATAACTTAGATTCAATTATATAACGTATATTTTGGAATTTTGGTTTCCTATTTTTTTTTCTGCGAAAGAAAATTAGGGTGAAATTTTGAAACCAACAAAATTATAAACCTATAAATTATATGAAATATATTATGGGATGGTGATATATCGAGCTAATTGTTAATTTTTTTGAAAGAGATTATAACTATCTTAGATTTTCAAAATATGTGAAATATAGTCATGTTACATAAATTCAAAAATAGAGTCTTATAAAGGTGCTAAATTCATAATAAAGCCAAAGTTGAGAGCAAGTTTTTTTGTAATACGGCTCGATATTTTCAAAATCTAACAATTAAACGAAGAGCGAAAAATGGAACGAAGAGTGGAAAGTATAATGTTATTTAAGATATGCCACTGTTAATTTACTAAATGGAAAAAAACGCAATATTTGTATTCGAATATTATTTTTCTTGTGGATGCTTTGTTTTTGGCCAGTTTTTATTTCTTTTTGTGTTTTATATTAATGTGCATTTTTTATTCCTTATCTACTACTTCTTCCTCATTGCGTAAAATTTGGCTCATATCAATAATGGTAGTATTTACTAAAAAAAATATAGCATATAAAAAAATACTTCTTAAATGTAACACCCCCAGAGCCGACCGGGAATATTACAGCGCCGTGGGCCCCAAGATGGAACCCACAAGGCTGTAGGATATTTTCAAAATGCTAACAAACGCCCAAGAGGCTAACGACGGTACATCCTTTAAAAACATTCGAAAACTTTACAAAACCCGTTTAACAAAACCATTGTAAAAATCTCATTTGAAACCACAAGGCCCGAAATGCCAAAACTCAACAGTTTAAAAACATACATTAAGCTATCGCTTACACGCACCGATAGAACAAATTTAGAAAACGATTGCCAAAGTAACCTAAGTTACCAGATACCAAAAAGGGCATTTAAAATACGCACGCGGCGGATAAAGATAAACAATTAAAATACTCTAGCAGCGGAATACAACAACGGATCAGAAACTCAATACACAAATACATGTCCTGGCCAGTATTCTCCGGGAAGGTCATCTCTTCATGACTGCTACAAGCTTGATAATCCAAGAACCTAAAAAGAAAGCCCACGACGGGGTCAACCATAATATCCAACAATGATAACCATCACATCACGTCAATAATTACATATCAATGGAAATACTAAGTAAGAATACGACCAATGTAATCTTACCGTCGTAACTTTACAAAAATCCACGATACGTATCCTTAACAACACAATAAGATAATACCGAAATATCTGTATTGTATCCCAACAATACCCAAGGTTCTCAAAACATTATCATAACTCACTGCTACGAAATCTACTAACTCTGTCCAACCCAATCCGTCGGGTAACATCATCACATCTCAATATGATAATCGATTGTCCATCAAAGACAAATAGCAAAGGAAACACGGAACATACCTCAGAATACGCAATGCCACGACCAATCTCATCAGTCTAATCCAAGATCAGATTAATACAAGGTCCTAACACAAGACCTACAAATGCATACTCATATGACAATGTCAATATGCTCACAACAATAACAACACTGTATACTTATGGAAATCCCATAATATACATATGCACAATAACAGCACATAGGTAATCCGATGATCCAGCGTTCAGTGCCTAGATCCCACGATGACCCCGTCAGACCAACCATGGTGGAAAAACCTGTCCGATGATCCAGCGCGCGCTAGCATAGATCCCCCGATGATTCTGTCGGACCAACACGAGGTGGACATATGACAACAATGCACAACTGCACAAAACAACAGTACACAATACACGACAACAACAATGCACAAATGCATGACAACGACGATACATGAATGTATCACGACATGATCGACACAAATGATAAAAATGATTAGAGTACTTGCCCCGAGTCCTTCGAGAGCGATCTCAATGTCTAAACCATCACGAACCGTTATCCTCAATACTCGACGGTCCAAAGTATCACGGATTGCAGATAATTTATATTTTCGTCTTTATCACAATATATTCTCGATATACAAGTATACCAATAATAAAAGTAAATCATATACATTATGATTTAGATCCCCAAAACTCGAATAGGATTTATAATCCCAAATCTCATGTGATTACGATTATAAACATTGCTATACGAATTATACACGAATGAAATGGAAACCATTAATTAAATACTATAAACTGAGCAAGTAATAACTTACCTCGATACCGATACGACGATGATGAAGCCGTCACTAATCTCATTGTCTTAGTCTACTAGCTCCTCCGCCGTGACCAACGCCATTCACTAACATACTCGAACACAACCGCAACATACGGTTATAAACACCGATCAATAATCTCAACCTATTACAATAATCGATAAACATCAAGTTCGACAACAATCAAAAATCGATAAAACCAATTCACAAACACAACGGCTCAACAATATCTCGGTTAACCATAAGTCTGATCAAACCAACTTAAACGATCACGAATTTAGAACCACAACACGAAAATACTGCACTTTCTGCCTTCTTAGCGCACGTTAATCACTTAACGTAGCGTGCGCTAAGTTGCTCCCGTTAGCGTGCGCTAGGCAATAAGCTTAGCATGCGCTAATGCTGTACAGTTTGCATGCTTTTCAGGTACCGATCAACATATGACGATTATCAAGAAAACTAAGTGATCCAAAACCATGTTTATAGTCATCAAAACAATGAAATCCAATATCCTTTAACATATACACAATCATCCAACTTATAATCCAAGTTCTATATCCATATATCATCTTCCTTAATATCAATACATGAAACATCAAGAACATAACAACACTTCCTTAATCTTCCATTACAGAGAGTAATCATCGACAATAACATCAACATCCGAAACTGAGGAGAAGGATTCACCAACTTATCTCAAGAAAACGAATTAAACAATTTAAACCACACGAATCATATTGATATCATCATACTCTGGTAATCCATCTCATAATCATGCTTATCAACTCGTTTATGTAATAATCATCAACTCAAGAACATCAACATTCAATCCAAAACGAAATCCAAAGATGGAGAGTGATTACCTTTTTGAAGGAATGGATTGAATCCCAAGTTTGAATCCATTTCCAAGAATCCCCAATGATTTAAAGAACAAAGCTTTAATCCATGATTTCCATCTTTAATCTTGTTAAAGAGGATCATCCCTCAGTGTTTAGGAACTCCAAATGTCCTCCCAAGGTTCTCTCTATCGGGTGAAAGGAAAGAAATGGACGAAATGCTTCACAACACCCTTCTGTCCCTTTTTATAAAGTATATTACTAGCGTGCGCTAAACCTTATGTTTAGCGTGCGCTAACTGACTTTGTTAGCGTGCGCTATCGCAGTCCAGGGGCTACTGTCTGGCTTCGTACATGCGCTTACGTACGTAATGCCCATGCATTAGCGTACGTAACTTACACGCTCTAGCATACGCAAGTCCTTGCGTTTAGCGTGCGCTAATATCAGTTGACTCATTTGTCTGTATGCTCCGAAGACTGGTCCACACACGCCGAAAGTGCTGACGAGGATAAGATTCTCTTTTGTCCAATATTCCATTAGCGTGCGCTAACCTTTAGAGTTTAGCGTGCGCTAGTACTAAATTACAAACATCCGTTGACTTATCAGAACGTGCACCGAAAGTGGCCTGGTCCACACACAAATTCCTTCCGATCTGACTGCATTAGCGTGTGCTACCTTCTACCTCTAGCGTACGCTAACCATGAACGATAGCGTACGCTATACTTGAACATTAGCGTGCGCTAGTCAGGCTATACTTAGTCATTTCCAACTCTTCTTGTCTGTCTCGACATACTGGATACATACACTCACATACTGAATACATATACTCAATTCAATAATATTCTCATATGATACACAATATCCTCAATTTCAATTCTCGACCAAGTACGACAATTATACCGATACTGACATCTCAGTCCTTCATTTATTTTATCCATACTGTACAGATTCCACGCTGTACAATATAACTCGGATAAAATAATATCAAATAATAGTAGTAGAAATTCCGGATATTACATACTATACCACTTAAAATAAGTTTCGTCCTCAAAACTTGCAATCCGTCATAGAAAAATCAACAAACCGTTCAACCAAAATATTCTGAAACCATCACGACAACGATCAATTATCATTTATAACGAATAATCAAAACAGTACACTTATATATGCGCCAAGTCGACGATCTCCTGAGGTACTAGCAAGTGACTTCACTGTAAAACCTCAATACGCTTACAATAATAATTCCTTGAGTCTCAACAAAATATATCATTTTCGGATGAAGTAACCTATCCGTGTCGAATCCTGTCTGCCTGATCGCACAATCAAATCCCAATTCGGATACAAATAAATAATACACGATACATCTGTGAAACAACTGCCCAAAACAACTACTTAAATTCTGAAACATCGACACAAAATCTGAACGCTCATATGATCACCAACAATGTTCAACCAATAAATTAACTGAGAATATCATCGACATGATAAACTCCGATACGACCAATCCAAAGGTCAAAATATAATCGAGAAGATCATCAACATGATAAACTCTAATATATCTAACGAACGATCGATGATAATCGAGAATACCTTCACACGAGAAGACCCAACACGGTCAACACAGAACCATAGAAACAGATATACGAAAGAATAACATTCTCAAAATGACACACCAACCACATACAGTGGATCTCAATAAACATACCCGACTGGTGAACATATCCCTCGGCATACGAACAACCAATCACAAATCGACGAACATACCTAATCATACATGGAGTGGGAACGACCACTCAATATCCAAAACAACCAGCATGGGGACACCATCCCCAAATCTACACTTACAAAGAAACCATTCAAAAACATTATGGTAGCGCATACGTCCCTGTTTCACAAAACCCGAAGTTCCAAAATTACATCCTGTGCATGAATTCTACATCACGCAGCATATTCTTCTTATCCGATTAATCAACCGATCATCCCTGGATAACCAACTACCATACTGAAGTTCGAATCTTTATTCATCATTCCATACTGACGTCTTATCCAGTTCGTGAGTCACACTCAGAACTTCACCATGATATGCATTATGCACTAAATGCGTATCTATATCAATCACATTTTCAAAACCAATTTGAAATCATATATCTTGTCAAGAAGACAAATTTTCGAAAGTTCCTTCAAAAATTTCAAAACTCAAAACATAAATTTTCGTAAGACCACGAAATAAATTTTCGAAAAGTTAAATTGGCTCGCTAATGCCAAGTATTCGATAATAATTCTTTTCGAATACGCATGATTAAATAAAATGAAATTATGCAAATGATTGACCACATCCATACTCCTGTATACCAATTCGGCTCGTCACCAATATCCACTGATATTCCATCGGAAAACCACACGATCGAGTTCCAAAATCTCAGTATTTAAACTCCGACCAAAAACTCCTTTTTCCACACATGACTCGCAATGTCGACCATTATCCCATCCTGGATCACCTCAAATATGCTATGACAAAACATTGAAACAAATCAACACAGCGAAACACTCCCCGAGAAGTTTCTTTTGATCAAGTAATCCAAAACCCCGAAAGGCAGTAGGAAAAAAGATAAATGATTGGTGAAGCGTTTTACAAATCTCGGGAGTTTTAAGAAAACAGAAAAGCCTTTTGAAACATTAGGCTCTCAGCCCGTATCTCGTTATGCATTACAAGAAGTTTAAAAAGTAGAAAACCCTTTTTCGGACTCCAAGTCCTGAGTTATAAATCCATTTCAAAATCGATTGGGTCTCGGCCCAAAAATCATTTTCCGTAAAACATCCGTAAAACATTCTTTTTGAAAAGTATCATTTTCAAATGCTCAAAAGCAGTTCGTATATCTCAAAATGAACTAACATGCTACATGCTCTTCTCAACCATGCACAATATTTCTCCCAAATGCACAATTCCGTTCCAAAATTTAACCAACATACTGATTTCCAAAATCAAAGTTTCTCAAAATCATCAATCCTGTCCCACTCTGACATCTCATACTGTAACGCATGATATCTGCTGAATCTAAAAACATATCAACTTAGAACGGCAATAAATCTCAATGAAATTCAAAAATCCAAATACTTACAGATCGTGAAGCCGATGATTCCCCGTGATACCGGCACATGTCTCGACTCTAGAAAAATACTCGACACAGATATTTTCAAAACACACATTTTGCAAACTCAGTGCAACTCGAGAACACAACACAGCTCTATCTGAAGAAACACGTTAACACCATTTGGAAAAGTTACAACAACCCCAGTACCACACTGGTAAATCACATAATGCACAAGCCCAAGTGAATAACAAAAACTCAGAGCTCACACACTTGTCAACCGACAACTCGAATGACACGACAAAAGTACGACTCAACTCGACCCGACTGCCTAGGTTTTCACAACCTAAGCTCCGATACCATATTCTGTAACACCCCTAGAGCCAACCGGGAATATTACAGCACCGTAGGCCCCGAGATAGAACCCACAAGGCTGTAGGATATTTTCGAAACGCTAACAAACGCCCAAGAGGCTAACGACGGTACATCTTTTAAAAACATTCGAAAACTTTACAAAACCCGTTTAACAAAACCATCGTAAAAATCTCATTTGAAACCACAAGGCCCGAAATACCAAAACTCAACAGTTTAAAAACATACGTTAAGCTATCGCTTACACGCACCGACAGAACAAATTTAGAAAACGATTGCCAAAGTAACCTAAGTTACCAGATACCAAAAAGGGCATTTAAAATACGCACGCAGCGGATAAAGATAAACAATTAAAATACTCTAGCAGCGGAATACAACAACGGATCAGAAACTCAATACACAAATACATGTCCTAGCCAGTATTCTCCAGGAAGGTCATCTCTTCACGACTGCTACAAGCTTGATAATCCAAGAACCTAAAAAGAAAGCCCACGACGGGGTCAGCCATAATATCCAACAATGATAACCATCACATCACGTCAATAATTACATATCAGTGGAAATACTAAGTAAGAATAAGACCAATGTAATATTACCGTCGTAACTTTACGAAAATCCACGATACGTATCCTTAACAACACAATAAGATAATACCGAAATATCTGTATTGTATCCCAACAATACCCAAGGTTCTCAAAACATTATCATAACTCACTGCTACGAAATCTACTAACTCTGTCCAACCCAATCCGTCGGGTAACATCATCACATCTCAATACGATAATCGATTTTCCATCAAAGACAAATACCAAAGGAAACACGGAACATACCTCAGAATACACAATGCCATGACCAATCTCGTCAGTCTAATCCAAGATCAGATCAATACAACATATGGACATGGTCCTAACACAAGACCTACAGATGCATACTCATATGACAATGTCAATATGCTCACAACAATAACAACACTGTATACTTATGGAAATCTCATAATATACATATGCACAATAACAACACATAGGTAATCCGATAATCCATCGTTCACTGCCTAGATCCCACGATGACCCCGTCAGACCAACCGTGGTGGAAAAACCTGTCTGATGATCCAGCGCGCGCTAGCATAGATCCCCCGATGATCCCGTCGGACCAACACGAGGTGGACATATGACAACAATGCACAACTGCACAAAACAACAGTACACAATACACGACAACAATGCACAAATGCATGACAACGACGATACATGAATGTATCACGACATGATCGACACAAATGATAAAAATGATTAGAGTACTTTCCCCGAGTCCTTCGAGAGCGATCTCAATGTCTAAACCATCACGAACCATTATCCTCAATACTCGACGGTCCAAAGTATCACGGATTGCAGATAATTCATATCTTCTTCTTTATCACATTATATCCTCGATATACAAGTATACCAATAACAAAAGTAAATCATATACATTATGATTTAGATCCCCAAAACTCGAATACAATTTTTAATCCCAAATCTCCTGCGATTACGATTATAAACATTGCTATATGAATTATACACGAATGAAACGGAAACCATTCATTAAATACTATAAACTGAGCAAGTAATAACTTACCTCGATACCGATACGACGATGATGAAGCCGTCACTAATCTCATTGTCTTAGTCTACTAGCTCCTCGGCCCTGACCAACGCCATTCACGAACATACTCGAACACGACCGCAACATACGGTTATAAACACCGATCAATAATCTCAACCTATTACAATAATCGATAAATATCAAGTTCGACAACAATCAAAAATCGATAAAACCAATTCACAAACACAATGGCTCAACAATATCTCGGTTAACCACAAGTCTGATCAAACCAACTTAAACGATCACGAATTTAGAACCACAACACGAAAATACTGCACTTTCTGCCTTCTTAGCGCACGTTAATCACTTAACATAGCGTGCGCTAAGTTGCTCCCGTTAGCGTGTGCTAGACAATAAGCTTAGCGTGCGCTAATGCAGTACAGTTTGCATGCTTTTCAGGTACCGATCAACATATGATGATTATCAAGAACACTAAGTGATCCAAAACCATGTTTATAGTCATCAAAACAATGAAATCCAATATCCTTTAACATATACACAATCATCCAACTTATAATCCAAGTTCTATATCCATATATCATCTTCCTTAATATCAATACATAAAACATCAAGAACGTAACAACACTTCCTTAATCTTCCATTACAGAGAGTAATCATCGACAATAACATCAACATCCGAAACTGAGGAGAAGGATTCACCAAGTTATCTCAAGAAAACGAATTACACAATTCAAACCACACGAATCATATTGATATCATCATACTCCGGTAATCCATCTCATAATAATGCTTATCAACTCGTTTATGTAATAATCATCAACTCAAGAACATCAACATTCAATCCAAAATGAAATCCAAAGATGGAGAGTGATTACCTTTTTGAAGGAATGGATTGAATCCCAAGTTTGAATCCATTTCCAAGAATCCCCAATGATTTAAAGAACAAAGCTTTAATCCATGATTTCCATCTTTAATCTTGTTAAAGAGGATCATCCCTCAGTGTTTAGGAACTCCAAATGTCCTCCCAAGGTTCTCTCTATCGGGTGAAAGGAAAGAAATGGACGAAATGCTTCACAACACCCTTCTGTCCCTTTTTATAAAGTATATTACTAGCGTGCGCTAAACCTTATGTTTAGCGTGTGCTACGGCTTTAGCATGCACTAACTGACTTTGTTAGCATGCGCTATCGCAGTCCAGGGGCTACTGTCTGGCTTCGTACATGCACTTACGTACGTAATGCCCATGCATTAGCGTACGTAACTTACACGCTCTAGCGTACGCAAGTCCTTGCGTTTAGCGTGCGCTAATATCAGTTGACTCGTTTGTCTGTATGCTCCGAAGACTGGTCCACACACGCCGAAAGTGCTGACGAGGATAAGATTATCTTTTGTCCAATATACCATTAGCGTGCGCTATCCTTTAGGGTTTAGCGTGCGCTAGTACTACATTACAAACATCCGTTGACTTATCAGAATGTGCGCCGAAAGTGGCCTGGTCCACACGCAAATTCCTTCCGATCTGACTGCATTAGCGTGCGCTACCTTCTACCTCTAGTGTGCGCTAACCATGAACGATAGCGTGCGCTATACTTCAACATTAGCACGCGCTAGTCAGGCTATACTTAGTCATTTCCAACTCTTCTCGTCTGTCTCGACATACTGGATACGTACACTCACATACTGAATACATATACTCAATTCAATAATATTCTCATATGATACAAAATATCCTCAATTTCAATTGTCGACCAAGTACGACAATTATACCGATACTGACATCTCAGTCCTTCATTTATTTTATCCATACTGCAGATTCCACGTTGTACAATATAACTCAGATAAAATAATATCAAACAATAGTAGTAGAAATTCCGGATATTACATTAAATATTTTTGTTAATAATATAAAACAATACTGGAAATAACAAACGTAAAACAACACCTATGGGCAACCTCGTGCATAGCACGGGGTACAAAGCCAATATATATATATATATATATATATATATATATATATATATATATAGCCACACACACACACACATATATATATAATATATATATATATACATATTGTAATATCCGTATTTTTCCTTCCCTTGTATTTTCGTTTTTGGTGTATTTCTCGATCGTAGTGACCCTCGTGTACTTTTCAGCGTATCCTTCCTGTCAAACTGTTGAACTATATTCTTGTTATTGTTGTGCGAAACCGCCGTTTCGGGGTTGCCGTGGATCCATTTCGTGTTATCAGTCCCCAAATATTGATTCCTATCGTTTTATTCTCTTTCCGGATCATTTTTATCATTTTGGGACCCAAAAAGGGGTGTGGGCCGCGGCACAAGGTGCGTGCGCCGCGGCACACAAATTTCTCAAAATGTTGGTTGAGCAATCTGTACTGTGTGCCGCGGCACACCCATCCGGTGCCGCGGCACAGTGCCAGGCCAGTGCCGCGGCACACCTGTCCGGTGCCGCGGCACACCCGTGTGTCTTCTGCGACCAAAACCCAATCAGACCGTGTGCCGCGGCACACGCATCTGTCTTGCACAACGCTGAAACACAGGAGTATTTTCTTGGCTGTGCCGCGGCACACTTTGCGTGCTGCACACGGCACACGTCAATTGTGCGGATTCGTCTTTATTAGACGAAATCGGCCGACCTTTCCCCATTTTTCATCTGCATCGCGAGAGTAGTAAGAGGGAAGGGGAGAACTGCTCAGATTTCTTAACTTGGGGGGCCGATTTTCATCATTTCTCTTCGGTATTGAAGCCCGGGCAATCAATCTAACGCGTGTTCTACGGATCTTGGTACTTGAATCTCCTAAGGTAATATTCTAAAACCCTATTTCGATTTAAATTGGGGGTTTTGGGTTTTTCTTCCGATTCGTTCCGTTTTTTTGGTGGATTCATGATGTATACGATTGATATTGTTAGTATCTTTAGTTTTCCTACGGATTCATGGATATTTTGTGGATTTTTACGGAATCGAGAGGGTTTGGTTGTGGTCCGCCCTCGTTATTTTTATTCGAATATACATGAATCGTAGGCGGGTTTCCGGGTGTATTCCATTTCCGTAATCGTCTAGAGTTGGTTGTGATTGTGTTATTCGAATCGTTAGGTTCATTCGTCGGTTCCTCACGGTCGTGCTTGATTCTTCCGTTCCGTTCGCGTCACCGTCTATTAATCGAGGCAAGTATTTTTGGAAACCTTTAAGCTTAACATGAAATGGTAATGTATATTACTTGTGTGTAACTCACCTTGTGTTGGCCCGACGGGTCAAGGAGGGAAATCTATCTGCCGCCCGGATTTCACGAGTTTCGCACCGCTAGCCAACTCGTTAGGGTCCTTGCAAGGCCCCGAGTGAGAATGTATCTTTGCCGCCTGTTCTCACGGCATAGCGTGTGCGTGGTTTTGTTTTTACGTAATTGTAGCCAACTCGTTAGGGTCCCCTGTGAGGCCCCGAGTGAGAATGTATCTTTGCCGCCCTGTTCTCAAGGCTACTTGTTTATTTGTTACTTTCGGAAAAGACATGTCTTGTTTTGGTTTTTGAAATGATATTGGTGCATATACTATGAAATGTGTAAGCGATTGGTTTGCCTTGAATACTTGTACTAGCGTAATTGCTAACCCCTCTGGGACCCGTTTCGGGAAATTCGTTTATGAATTTGGTCGATCATCGAGGCAAGGCGGGCTGGACCGATTACGGATGATGGCCGTGCGTGATGATTGTGCACGAGTGACGCGTTTTGGTGTCTTTTACCTTTTTGTCTTTTGTGGTTTTGAACTAATAGTTGTACTCGAGTACTTAAGGGGTTCTTGTTCGTTTGGATCGTATTGTTGCTTATTATGCCGTGTCGGATGATGATGTTATATTGGCCGGTTGAACCGGGTGGATTGTTCTGTTTTGCGTCTTTATGACATGGTATTGTTCTCGTTTATGTGAGTCGATAAGTTTGATCTTTGTTCGGCTGGTGGGTCCCATATAGGGATTCACGGCACTGTAATATACCTCGAATATCTTGAGGGTGTTACGAGAAAATGGTATCGAGCTCTAGGTTTATGGATACCTAGGCTTGTCGGTTTCTTGGGTCTTGTGGTGTTTTGTTTTGCACATCATCGTCACGCCGCCATGATTCCGGTACTACCGGTGTCCGTAAGTTTTCCTTCCTCTGTTCATTATTTCCTTGTATCGTACCTTTGATTCTCGACTTGTGATTGTTCTTCTCTCGTACTTACCCTCGTATGGCTTTTGCTACTTATTTAACTCCGGTATGGATGCCGGAAGAGGTCGTGGTCGCGGTCGTGGTCGTGGACGCGGCCGGGACGTGGGGCACGGTGGGGCGGCCACGTCACGATCTTCGGGAGCCGGCGATCGGCGACCGTCATAGCCATGCTTCTTCTCAGAGCGTGCCGATCTTGGTATTGCGGCCGTAATGCAACAAATGGTGAACCAAATGGCGGCAATAGCTCAGCGGTTCGAACCCGGATCAGGCCCATGCTAATCGGGCGGAGCGGACCGTTGGCTCCAAGATGCCATCAAGATGCATCCTCCTCGGTTTCGGGAGCTTCGGACCCGATGGGCCGGGAAGGGTGGATTAAGGAGATATCAAAGGTCTTCGTTGCCACTAATCGTCCCGAGGAACGTAGAGTCCCTATTGCTCAATATTTTCTCACAGGGGCCTACTGCATGGTGGGAGGCCGTTGGGCCCAAAGATCATCTTTGCTTCGTGAGTTTCAAGAATTGATGGAGGCGAATATTGCCGTGGCCGTCGACGTGCTCGGGTACATGCTTTTATGATGCTCAACCGCGGGATATCCCCGTAGCTCAAGCTATTGCTGATTTTAACAAGGAGTTGGGTTATGTGAAAACCCAAGTTGTCGAGGAGAGTGACAAAATTTTCCATTTCTCCGACGGATGAAGTTGCCGATTCGGGACTATATGTCGGGGCTCGTATGCACTACATTGAAAGATTACCGGATCGGGGCCCTTGCTTATGATATGTCCGTGACGGAGAGTGAGGCGGCCCGCGAGAGTAAGCGAAGTCGGTTGGAAATTTTTCTCGGTCCCAAGAGTGGAGGCCGGCGAAATCTCAAGTGCAAATTTTTCAACGGGCGGTTCGGCTCGTTTCTCTGGGAGCTTTCGGGGTGCCGCCGGAACCTCCGCTCATGAACCCACATGTTTTAACTGTGGTGTGCAAGGCCATAGGAGCCGGCAATGTTCTCGTCCGAAGCTTACCTGTCATACTTGTGGACAGCTAGGCCACAAGGCCCCTTTTTGTGAGCAGATCCAACAGCTTCGCGGCGCCCGTTCTTCTCAACCAGCCCCGTTGGAGCCGAGTGTGAACCAGGGCTCATTTGCTCCGCCGCCTCCACCGAGTGCTGGCCGAGGTAAGGGTCGGGTTCAACCCGCTAGGGGTGGAGTTTCCAGTGTCGGCTCTGCTCAGCCGCGTATCTATGAGATGAGGAGAGCCGATGATCCAGCAGCTACTGTGGCGACAGGTACCGTTCATATTCATTTCCATCCTGTCAGTGTACTTTTTGATTCGGGTGCTACGCATTCATTCATTTCTCTAGAGTGTGTACGCCGTTTGAGTCTCGACTGCTTGTCACCTTGCGAGCCTTTCATCGTTAAACTTCCTAGCGGTGATAGAATTGTCGGTGATCGAGAAGTCCGGGACTGTTCTGTGATCATTTGTGAGAGGGCGTGGCTCTCTAATCTTATTGTTGTGGGTATCGAGGGCGAGGATTTAATTCTCGGGAATGATTGGCTCGAGCGGCATGGTGCAATCATGAACTACCGCACGAGGATCATTACCATGTTAGCCGAGGACGGTACCGAACACTCTTTCGCGGGGCGAAAGAGAACCCAGAAGGTTGTTATTAACGCCTTGAAGGCGGTGAAGCTCCTGCGAAAGGGGTGTACTGGTTATTGGTGCTACGCCTTGAAGGCGGGGGATGGTGGAGTCGAGTTTTCGTCGATTCCAGTCGTTAGTGAGTTTCCTGATGTATTTCCTGACGAGTTACCGGGATTGCCACCGGATCGTGAGGTTGAGTTTGTTATAGAATTAGAGCCGGGCGCGGCTCCGATTTCAAAGGCGCCGTATCGCATGGCACCTTCAGAGATGTCAGAGTTGAAGAAGCAGTTGAGTGAGCTTCTTGAGTCAGGGTATGTTCGACCGAGCGCCTCGCCTTGGGGTGCACCGGTCCTGTTTGTACGGAAGAAGGATGGTTCACTACGTTTGTGTATCGACTATCGCGAACTAAACAAGGTGACCATCAAGAACAAGTATCCTTTGCCGAGAATTGATGACTTGTTCGATCAGTTGCAGGGAGCTGCGGTATTCTCGAAAATTGATTTGAAATCGGGGTACTATCAGCTCCGGGTGAGAGAGTCCGATGTGCCGAAGACAGCTTTTCGGACGAGATACGGACATTATGAGTTCGTAGTCATGCCTTTCGGGTTAACTAATGCGCCGGCGGTGTTCATGCAGTTGATGAACAAAGTCTTTATCGAGTATTTGGATAAGTGTGTCGTCGTCTTCATTGACGATATTCTTATTTATTCAAGGAATGAGGAAGAGCATGCCCATCATTTGCGAGTAGTATTAGACATTTTGAGGACCGAGCAACTCTATGCGAAGTTCTCGAAATGTGAGTTAATTTGAAGGAAGTGATGTTTTTGGGCCACGTGATTTCAGGTAGGGGGTTCGTGTAGATCCGCGAGAAGATCGAGGCGGTGTTGGATTGGGCACCGCCCAAAAATGTAAAGGAGGTCCGTAGTTTCTTGGGTTTGGTGGCTACTACGTAGGTTCGTGAGGTTTCTCGGCGGCTCGACCACTTACACGATTGCTCGAAATCGAGAAGTTAAATGCGGAATGACGAGAGGCAGTCGAGTTTTGAAGAACTGAAGAAGCGTTTGACTTCAGCCCCGGTTTTGGCGTTGCCATGTGGCAATGAGGGTTTTGCCGTTTATAGCGATGCTTCGGGCCACGGTCTTGGGTGCGTATTGATGCAGCACGGCAAGACCATTGCCTATGCGTCGAGACAGTTGAGACCGTATGAGCTTAACTACCCTACTCATGATTTGGAGTTAGCGGCAGTCGTTTTTGCGCTCAAGATTTGGCATCACTATCTTTTCGGCTCTACATGTCAGATTTTTACCGATCATAAAAGTCTGAAATACATATTTACTCAACGGGAGTTGAATATGAGGCAGAGGAGGTGGTTAGAGCTGATTAAGGATTATGACCTCGAAATCCTTTATCATCCGGGCAAGGCGAACGTCGTGGCCGACGCCTTGAGTCGGAAACCGATTGCATTGCGATCGCTTGAGAACCTTACGTCTCAGTACGAGCTTCGGCGAGCTTTAATCGAATTAGATGTTGAGGTTCTGTTGCCGGGAACTGTCGGACAATTTCGTGCTTTGGAAATTTCGTCGTCTTTGATCGATGAGATTAAGCTGAAGCAGTCAGAGGATCCGATGATTACTCAAATCCGAGAGAATGTTCTTAAAGGAAAGTCTCCTGGATTTGTGATTCACGAGGATGGTGTTTTGAGATTTCAGAGTCGGCTTTGTGTGCCGAACGACTCAGAGTTGAGACAGAATATTTTACGGGAGGCCCATGCTACACCTTACTCCGTTCATCCTGGTTCGAGTAAGATGTACAAGGACTTAAGAAGGAATTTCTGGTGGAATGATATGAAGGATGAGGTCGCACAGTTTGTAGCGAGATGTTTGACTTGTCAGCAGGTCAAAATCGAGCATCGACCGGGTCAAGTTATTGCGATCACTTCCCGTTCCAGAATGGAAATGGGAAGATATATCGATGGATTTCATTACGAGTCTGCCGAGATCGAGGTCGGGCATGAATATGGTGTGGGTGATTGTCGATCGTCTGACCAAGTCGGCACATTTTCAGGGCATCAAGGACACTTGGGGCCCGGAGAAGTTAGCTCGTGTGTTTATCGCGCAGATCGTAAGACTTCACGGTACTCCGAAGTCTATTGTTTCGGATCGTGACGGCCGTTTTGTATCGCACTTCTGGCAGGCGGTGCATAAGGCGTTGGGTACCCGGTTGCATTTGAGTACCTCTTTCCATCCCCAGTCAGATGGACAATCGGAGCGCACTATCCAGACGTTCGAAGACTTGTTGCGTGCCTGTGCTCTCGATTGGAGTAGTGACCGGGAGGAACATTTGCCGCTGATCGAATTCACGTACAACAACAGTTGGCACGCGTCGATTCGGATGGCACCGTATGAGGCACTTTACGGGCGGCGATGTCGATCACCGATTTGTTGGAATGAGGCGTCCGATTTGGTCGGGACCGAGCCGGATGTCGTTTTAGAGACGAGGCGGAAGATAGAATTAATTCGGGAACGGATGTTGACTGCCCAGAGTCGACAGAAGTCATATGCCGACGTCCGTCGTCGACCTTTGGAATTCGAGGTGGGAGACCACGTTTTGCTAAAGGTGTCGCCGACGAAGGGAGTTTTTCGTTTCGGGAAGAAAGGAAAGTTGAGTCCGAGATTTATCGGCCCCTTTGAGATCCTCGAGCGAGTAGGTGGGTTGGCATACCGTTTGGCGTTACCCCCGGCCTTGAGTCATGTTCATAGCGTTTTCCCCAGTTGAGGAAATATGTTCCGGATCCTAGTCACGTCATCGATTATGGCGAGATTGATATTGCTGAAGATATTACTTTTGAGGAGCGTCCTTTGAAGATTTTGGAGCATCGTGAGAAACGACTGAGGCATAAAACCATCCCTCTGGTCAAAGTGCAGTGGTCGAGACACGGTGTCGAGGAAGCAACTTGGGAAACCGAGGACAGCGTGTGTGCTAGGTACCCGGAGTTGTTTGTTTCTTAAGTTTCGGGACGAAACTTATTTTTAGAGGGGTAGAATGTAATATCCGTATTTTTCCTTCCCTTGTATTTTCGTTTTTGGTGTATTTCTCGATCGTAGTGACCCTCGTGTACTTTTCAGCGTATCCTTCCTGTCAAACTGTTGAACTATATTCTTGTTATTGTTGTGCGAAACCGCCGTTTCGGGGTTGCCGTGGATCCATTTCGTGTTATTAGTCCCCAAATATTGATTCCTATCGTTTTATTCTCTTTCCGGATCATTTTTATCATTTTGGGACCCAAAGGGGTGTGGGCCGCGGCACAAGGTGCGTGCGCCGCGGCACACAAATTTCTCAAAATGTTGGTCGAGCAATCACCATTGTGTGCCGCGGCACACCCATCCGTGCAGCGCACACAGCCAGTGCCGCGCACACTGTCCGTGCCGCGGCACACCCGTGTCTTCTCGCGACCAAAACCCAATCAGCCGTGTGCCGCGGCACACGCACTGTGCCGCGCACAACGCGAAACACAGGAGTATTTTCTTGGCACATGCCGCGCACACTTTGCCGTGCCGCTGCACACGGCGGTCAATTGTGCGGATTCGTCTTTATTAGACGAAATCGGCCGACTTTTCCCCATTTTTCATCTCGCATCGCGAGAGTAGTAAGAGGGAAGGGGAGAACCGCCAGATTTCTTAACTTGGGGGCCGATTTTCATCATTTCTCTTCGGTATTGAAGCCAGGCAATCAATCTAACGCGTGTTCTACGGATCTTGGTACTTGAATCTCCTAAGGTAATATTCTAAAACCCTATTTCGATTTAAATTGGGGGTTTTGGGTTTTTCTTCCGATTCGTTCCGTTTTGTTGGTGGATTCATGATGTATACGATTGATATTGTTAGTATCTTTAGTTTTCCTACGGATTCATGGATATTTTGTGGATTTTTACGGAATCGAGAGGGTTTGGTTGTGGTCCGCCTCGTTATTTTTATACGAATATACATGAATCGTAGGCGGGTTTCCGGCTGAATTCCATTTCCGTAATCGTCTAGAGTTGGTTGTGATTGTGTTATTCGAATCGTTAGGTTCATTCGTCGGTTCCTCACGGTCGTGCTTGATTCTTCCATTCCGTTCGCGTCACCGTCTATTAATCGAGGCAAGTATTTTTGGAAACCTTTAAGCTTAACATGAAATGGTAATGTATATTACTTGTGTGTAACTCACCTTGTGTTGGCCCGACGGGGTCAAGGAGGGAAATCTATGCTGCCGCCCTGGATTTCACGAGTTTCGTACCGCTAGCCAACTCGTTAGGGTCCTTGCAAGGCCCCGAGTGAGAATTTATGCTGCCGCCCTGTTCTCACGGCATAGCGTGTGCGTGGTTTTGTTTTTCTGTAATTGTAGCCAACTCGTTAGGGTCCCTGTGAGGCCCCGAGTGAGAATGTATGCTGCCGCCCTGTTCTCAAGGCTACTTGTTTGACTGTTTACTTTCCGGAAAAAGACATGTCTTGTTTTGGTTTTTCGAAATGATATTGGTGCATATACTATGAAATGTGTAAGCGATTGGTTTGCCTTGAATACTTGTACTAGCGTAATTGCTAACCCCTCTGGGGACCCGTTTCGGGGAAATTCGTTTTATGAATTTCAGGTCAGGATCATCGAGACGAGCGGGCGCTGGACCAGTACACGGATGATGGCCGTGCGTGATGATTGTGCACGAGTGACGTTTTGGTGTCTTTTACCTTTTTGTCTTTTGTGGTTTTGAACTAATAGTTGTACTCGAGTACTTAAGGGGTTCTTGTTCGTTTGGATCGTATTGTTGCTTATTATGCTGTGTCGGATGATGATGTTATATTGACCGGTTGAACCGGGTGGATTGTTCTGTTTTGCGTCTTTATGACATGGTATTGTTCTGTCGTTTATGTGAGTCGATAAGTTTGATGCTGTTCAGCCTGGTGGGTCCCATATAGGGATTCACGGCGCTGTAATATACCTCGAATATCTTGAGGGTGTTACACATATATATAGTGGCGCGTTCTATGCAGTACCAATATTAGATGCAGTACTTTACAGTACTAATTTATGCATGAGTTTTGTATTAATTATGCATGAAATCACTACGCCATAAATGGCCTTCGGCAACCACATAACTGTGTTACCTTAGACCCAGTTTTCTGTTGCAACAGACCCAAAATGGGCAAAGGTAACATTTTAGCTAAGTTGCTCCGTGAGCAGTAGCCTTTGGACTCAAAGGCAACATGTGGATCATCCTAAGCTAACATAGGATTATTTGTTACCTAAGGACCCTACAGCAACATCCTAAGGACCCTACAGCAACATCATATTCGTGTTGCAATAGACTTTATAATTTGTTAAAATATATAGCCAATTTAGTGGGTTCCACATGTGGGGCCCATTTTGTGGGTCCCACAAGCCGGGCCCACCAGTAGGACCCACTTAGTGAGGTCAACTGGTGGGGACCAATATGTGGGACCCACTTTTCTTGGGCCTGTTAGTGGGGCCTACTTTGTGGGGGCGACGGGGGCACAAATGTGCAACAATTTTTAGTCTATTCTATATTACTAATTGCAACACATTAGAGTTTACAGGTGTTACCAATGAAAAACATTTACAACATATATATAGTATCTAAGGTAACACCTTCATTTTAACAAAATAAAAATATAAATTTTAAATTTAGCATTTCCCATTAAAAAAACCACCAAACCAATTCACAGAAACCAACTACATCATCCAACTATACAATCCCATGATAAAAAAAAATCTATATCCAATCACAAACCCAACCAACTACATCACCAACTACATATATACAAGTACTAGAAGAAAATTTACATCAGTGGACGTCTAAGACTAATATACAAAAAGACTCTAAGAAACTATTTTGTGAAACACTTATTCAATTAGCCAAGGATTAGCCAATTTGCCTGAGTTGGTGTCCATTCGCAAACTTCACCTTCTTTGAACGAGAGAGCTGCAGAATGAAACAAGAAAGAATAGTCAATAATTAGTGATGGTTACTAAGCTTCCAAATAGGCAGCCTGTTAACAACTATCCTTGATAAAAGCAGCCTGGAAGAACTGGTTCCTGATTATGTTTGTGGAGATATAGTTAAGCGATGACAAGAAACTGTTTCCAAGAGAAGTATCTTTAAAAGGTAACACATTCTTAACAATATATTGCCAGAAGGTGCATAGCTAAGCTCAACCTTAACCATGGTTTCAAACTCACAATCATCTTAGAGAATTCGCGTATATTTAAAATTAGCTAATGAATGCATTACATTAAAAAAATGAAATTTATTAGACTATTCTGATGCCAATCAAATATTTAAATCTACTTATATATCTGATGTCTTATTATTCATTTTGTATTTTTGAAGGAAATGGTCCAGGGTTTTCAATAATTCTTATTTGTTTGAACCTACATACTTTATCTATATGTATCATAGAAATAGAGATTTAGAATCCAAAAGTGCTCAAAGTGATTATTAGAAAATTCTGGAATGAAAATTATACCTGCATAATGACCAATACATCCATTGGGTCGCTATCTTCACAGAGAGGACAAGGGATGAAGCCATAATTATAGGGGTACACAACGGATGAGTAAAGAATATGATCACCTGGATATGCATCATAATTTAGTATATCATAACTAACCAACATAGGACCTTGATCAGACCACTTTTCTTGTCAAATTCATATTTAACCTTACTTCCCTCGGGTATTTCGACCACCTGCAGAGATTATGCAACTTACTGTAAGAAGCTTTGCATAGAAAGCAAACAAATATTCCCATGAACTAGTGGGAGAAGGAATAAAAGCATCCTTTAAGTAATACAACAGAAATTTCAAACAAAATCATAAAAGCAACACGCGCATATATGTAGATACATTGATATAACCATATATAAGTTAAGTATCCAAGACATTATTCCATACTATGGAATTTTAACCTAATTCATTGTAAACACATATATATGATAAATACTTTCAAGTGAATCCCCATTTTCTGTAATTTCAAATCCATTAATACTCGATGCTTTGAGCATTAGATGATAAGAGGAAAGAAGCAATGAGGCAATTCAGCACAGACAAACAAAAGCCGGACAATAAAATATGTAAAATATGAATTGAGGGAACAAAAGTTAACAAACTTCTCTCGGTGGAACACAAAATCGATGTAAGTTGTAACTTGATTCAGACATCGTTCTCGATGAATCTTTTTTATATAAAAATAAAGTTGTTCGGGCTACAAATTAAAGACGGATGATTTTCACTTGATTCCGCTTAAAATCTGAAATCATCGCTCATCTTTAACTAGTAAAGAAAATGCATAATCTGAATAGATTAAAAATCCCCTTACACAATGGAAGATTATCGGAGCTCCAGGTCCTGCATAGTTGAATAAGAAAAGCAAAAGATTAAACATGAGCATGCTACTTGACATTTGAACATGCAAGTGGTAAAAGAATACATTCCTATCTCAACATCATGCCAAGGGTGAGCAGCAACCATTTTTGAGGTCATGGAATTGAGTATCCTTTCATTGAGAGGCGAACGTGAAGACTTCTCAATAGGTGGTGCTGTAACTTTTCCCTCCCTATTATTAGACAGAATGAAGCTCTCGGTTAAATGATCTATTTTGAATTTTTTTTCCCAAACTAATGAAAGTGTTGCAGGTCCAAAAACAATGTTTTACTAATCGCCTACGTAGATTTAGACTTAATGCTCGTATAGAAGAAGAAACCTCAAATGAGATCGAAATTATTTTGAATCAAACAACAACAGAAGTAAACGATCTAGCTTGCATACCATACACGAAATATTAGTCACGTCCTCAAACTTAAAAAGAACAAAATAGACCAGAAATCTACATATATCTCAACAAATTGGTAGATATTTGGCAAAAATTCATCAAACTGGTGGCATACCATAAAATGTCTTTGGATTGGTTCACTGAGGCATTTAAGTTTGTCAAAGAAAAATATGGGATACCAGATGTAGTCTATCCTTAACATACATTAGGGTCACAACATACATTAGGGTCACAACATACATTAGAATGAAACCTTAACATTAGGAATGTGGTTGTCATGGACTGCGATGATTTCGGCATACACAAAAGCCGAACAGGTGGGGAATGCAGTTTTGCTATTTGAGGAAATGCTTAAGGGGATTAGAGACAATCCGTTTTGGAATTGTATTATTGCAGGGTGTGTGCAAAATGGATTGTTTTCCGAGGGTATTGAGTTTCTTAGGAGGATAGTTTTTGAGGAAGGTGTAGGGGGAGGAATAAGCCAAATCAGCGTACCGTTGTGTGTGTGCTTTCGGCTCTAGGGCATAATGGGATGTTACAAGTCGGAAATTGCATACACGGGTATATATAGGAACAATCTTTGTTTGGATTTGTTTATTGTAAATAGTTTGATTGACATGTATGGTAAGTGTGGGAGCCTCAAAAAATCAAGAATCTTATTTAACAAGTCCGCTGAGATAAATTTGACGTCTTGGAACTCTTTGATAAATTGTTATGCATTACACGGCCGATGCCATGAATCGGTAGCTATTTTCGAAGATATGCAACTGCATGAGGAGGAAGTAAAGCCTGATGAGGTGACATTTATGTGGTTGTTGAGTGCTTGTACTCACGGAGGGTTGGTTGTGGAGGGCCGTCGTTATTTTGATATGATGATTAACAAGTATAAAATCGAAAATCAGGAAAACGTTGCATGGAAAATCAGGAAAACGTTGTCTGATGGGAATGAAATTAAAGAAGCTGGTTGCAGTTGGATAGAAGTTGATGACAAACTTCATAGTTTCCATTCTGTCGATAGATTGCATCCTAAAGTGGGGGAAATATACTCGGTTTTGGGATGTTTGGCTGATACTTGCAAGTTGCAATATGCCCACTTTTCATTAAAAAAAGAGCTGTGGTTAAGGTAAACTGTCTGAGGATAGCAATCGGCAATGTAATCCTTTTTTCCAATCATCAAACCACATATAAATCAATAACTCAATCGAAACATAACAAATACAGAAGAAAAAAATAATAAAAAAATAAGAGAGAGAGGGAGAACAGGTACGAAAATTACCGGATTCGTTCATCAGAAAGAGTCATCTGATTGAATTTTTGCTCATTTTGTATTGACTCAAAAAGCATTATGCGTTTGAAGATCACCGGTTGAAGATAAGCTTCGTCTTTCGTATAATCTGCTTGTTTGGAGTTCAAAAAGGCATTGGATCCTACCATCGGAAGGATTAAACCGTCGGCTGCGATAAGTGGATGGTAAGCACGGCGGAAAGAATAGGCAAGAGCGGCGGAAGGAATATGCACCAGATAGAAGATGTAAGAAGGGTTTCTTCCTGATTGTGGCGGTGAAGTGAAGTGATAAGCGGCTTCACTTTGACTAGGGTTAACAAAAGTTAGGAGTCGGCCCAAGTTAAGTAGTGATACCGTGCCCATCCGACCGGTGCTACAAATCAGGTTATCTAGTTCGGGCTTGGACCTATTTTTTAATTGATTGTCTGCAGACGTCCATACGATATGGTCGGATCGGATCGAATATACATTAATAATTTTTTTATTTATTTAAATCAAAATTTATTAATTTTCAAATACTACTTTATTTTAAAACCTTTCCAATTTAAATTTATTAAAAATATTTTATTATTTATAAAAAATATATATAATTTATTATTTGATAGAATAATATTTTATAAAAATAGATTCAATGTTTTATTAAAATTAATTATTTTTAAAGTTAAAAATTTATTAAATCATTAATTTTATATAAAATTCAAAATTTTGTTTATTAATACTCTAAGGTAACACATCTCATGGTGTTACGGAGAGTTACACCTTTTATAGCTAGAGTAACATATATTTTAGGATTTGGTAACACTATAACTCGAACGTTGCGGTAGGTCCAAAATTTCATAGCTATGGTAACATCCAAGAAGGTAACACACACCCATAAGTGTTGTAGAAAGCCATCTATGGCGTAGTGAATATATACATTTAGTGCATCAAAATTTCAATGCATTAAAATATGCAATATATGTATCAAAATATCGATGCATTAAAATATTAGATTATATGCATCAAATATATTGCATATTTTAATGCATTGAAATTTTGATGCACGAAATACATATATTTCATGCATAATTAGTACAAAACTCATGCATAAATTAGTACTGTAAAGTACTGCATCTAATATTGGTACTACATAGAACGCGCCCCCATATATATATATATATGTATACACACCACATTCTCACACACAGACATAACTTACACCCAAACACACACACACATACACACACAAATATATATATATATATATATATATATATATATAGTATACACAAACACACACAAACACCAATAGGCACACACAAACACACACATTCACACACACACACACACACACACACATTCAGACACGAAGACACACACATACACACATATATATACATATATATATATAGACACACACACATTCTTTAATATCCGGATTTTCAGGATAAATTTTTCACGTTATTTTATCTGAGATAAATTATATAGCTTGGTGTCTATACAGTATGGAGAAAATAATTTGAAGATTGAGACAGTTGTATTTGTGTAATTTACGTCATTGATTTATAGTTATATTTGAGGATATGGTGTATCAGATTGTTCTGATTTGGATATCAGGTGTATCGTATGAGAATATTTTCGGGACGAGTATATATATTCAGTATGTCGTGTAAATGTATTCGGTATGTCGTGACGACAGGCAGGAACAGTTGTAAATGGCTAATTACAGAGCCCTTAACGTACGTTATGCTTATGGGATAACATACGCTAAGTTTCTATGTGTTACGTACGTTATGCATAAGGCATTACGTACGTAACAAGAGGAATTAGACATATTACGTATGTTATGCAGGGCTTATTACATACGTAATATGAGCTTATGCTGTAGCAAGTCAACGTACGTATTACGTATACTATGGATCAAGTGTTACGTACGTTATGCTAGATACGAATTGAGACAGTTGCCTCTGGGTCGTCATTACGTATGCTATCAAGGATAGATAACGTACGTAAAGTGTGTTACGTACGTTAACTTTGTCATGTTACGTACGTAACGAGCTGGAAGTTTTTATAAGTGGGATGCCTGTCACTTCATTTTTATTCAGAACTTCACTTTGTTTTTCATCTTCAACACTCATAGATGGCGTTTCAGTTCTTCTAAGTTGATTATGAGCTTGAGGGCTTGGATTTGAGGCTTGGATATGAAGATATTGATGATTTTTGATGTGGTTACTTGTGTATTTCATCTTCTAAGAGGTATGTTGGATAATCCTCTCTTTAAATTCGGATTTTTGATCTTGTTGTTGATGATTAGTTCATATAATGATAGTTTACGGAATTGTTGTGATGATTCTTGGTAATTACGGGAATTTTGTTAAGGAAGATAACGATATGATGATCTATGTCTTGATTATGTTGTTTATGATTATGGAATCATAGTGTTCTTGATGTTCTTGGTAGTATTGTTGAGATTCTTGATGTTATAGGATATTTAATGAAATTGTGATAAGAGATTTCGGATGTTAATTAAGATTCTTCCTGTTGTAAGGATTGGGATTCGTTTCAACCGATGAAGAGATGGAATTTTGGATTATGTTGATTTCGTATGAATCATGATATGAGAATAATTCCAGATTAAGTATGATACAATCCTTGTTGGTTTGATTGTTGATGTTTTTCTTCGTATGATGATGGTTATAGTGGTGTTATTGTGATTCCTGAGGTTATGTGAATTGTATATTGCAGAATATGATAATATACATCTTGAATTATGAATGAGGATTGTGCAAATATTTGAACACATCGGATTATGTCGTCTTGGGGATTTTGAATGTGATTTCTGAATAATTCGTGTTCTTAAGTAACTCTTGGATTATATTATTTGATGAATGTGTTTAAGAGATGCTGGTGTTTTGGATATGAATATGGAATATTCATACCTAGAACTAAGTTATGTGTTTTGGTATTATTTTCGTATAGGAACACGAATATGATTTGAGCTTGATTAAATTATCCTTCATCTTTGAGGTTGGAAGTTCATACGTATTGAACAAGTGTTCAAATCGAATGATTGAATTATTTGACACCCTTGGAATATGATCATCTATATGTTGAACTAATCGGATTATCCGGATTGATGATCATAATCGATAATTAGTTCTAATCATGAATTTACAAGGAGGAAACTTGTACTCGTATTTTAGATTGAATTCGGAATCGGTAACGTTTAGACCCTTGTTATTGGTTTAATTTGATTATTGATATTATTATCGGATTATGAACCGTGTTGTGGCTTTGAGTTCATGATTGATTAATTTGGGATGTTGGATTTGTATTTAATTGGGATATTGTGGAACCGTTGGGTTTGTTGATCGGTTATATTGATTGTTATTTATGAATTGTCGAGTTGCGGTTTGTATTGTGGATATGAGTTCATAATTGTGTGAGTTGTGTTGTTCGGTTTTGTATATGATCGAGGTATTGTTGATCTATTGATTTTGATTGGTTGGCTATGTCAGTTATTGATTGTTATTGGATTGTTGTTGATTGATTACTTCAATAGGTTGAGATGTTTGATCGTGGACTATGACCGTTGTGTTGCAGTTGAGGTTGAAGAGTTCGTAGATTACTTTTGGTCGTGGGCTGAAGAGCTCGTGGACGAGGGCAATGGATTTTGGTAACGACTTCATGGTATCGGTGTCCAGGCAAGTTTATACTTGTTCAGTTTATAATACTTAATGAATGGTTTCGCTTTCGTTTCATTTATAATTCATATAGCAATGTTGTTATAAATGTAAATTGGCGGGATGATGGTTTGTATATCGTGCTCTAGTTTGGATTAAATCATAATGTATACGATTTAGTTGTGTTCAAGGAAGACGTGAGTTATCTTTGGTCAAGGATATGGAATGTCGGATATCGAGGATGGTTTACCGTGTCGACATTGATGTCGGGACGGTGATTTGTTGGTGTAAATGGACTATACTTATTTCGGTATTATTCGTATAACTGTGTATTCGTTTAGGGGTGTTGGTTCATGGAAAGGATATTGTCTTCGATTTTGAGGTAATTTAAGTATTGTTCAGTTATGAGGATAAATATTCTATTGAATTGTTGTATGTGTTGTATGTTGAGGTTCCGTATAAAGAGATTCGTATTGGTTGTTCGTTGAGGGATGTTGATCCTAGGACTATTGTTGGTATTAATGGTTGTGTTGATTGTTTCATTGAGGGTTGTTGATCCGAGAACTGTTGTCTGAGATTGTTGATCGTATGGATTATCCTTTGGGTATTGTGATCCCAGGATGGTTGTTTTGGATATTGTTGGTCGTATCGATCTTTCATTATCCATGTATCTTTGTACACTTCGGTGAGTCTCTTGAATCTTATTGGATATGTTATTCTTTGAGTTTCGTTGTCATGTTACATCTTGACATATTTGGAGTCATATCTGTGTGCCGATTGGTTATTGTGTGGGATTTTTAGCTGGGCACACTATGGTCATGTGTTGATATTTCCACATTGGACCGTGCACACGAGACGTAGTTCGTCAGGCTAATTAGGTACATGTCCCACGTATATCCTGGATTCCGTATACGGGGTGGACATGTGCACAGACACATTTCTGGATCAGGCGTACTGTGACGTCCATCTTTGAGCCATATTGATTGGTCGTTCATCCTCCATTTATGGTTGGGTATGATCGACGGTTTACGACTGGTTGTTCATACGCCCGAGGGGTATGTTCAAAAGCCGGGGTTATTTCTTTGAGATCCTTTGTTGATCGTGTTTGGAGTTTACCATGTTGAGGGTATTCTCGGTTATTGTTGATCCATTGTTGATCGTGTCGGAGTTTACCATGTTGAGGGTATTCTCAGTTATTGTTGATCCTTTGTTGATCGTGTCGGAGTTTACCATGTTGAGGGTATTCTCGGTTATTTTTGCTGCTTTGTTGATCGTGCCGGAGTTTATCATGTTGATGGTATTCTCGGTTATCGTTGATCCTTTGTTGGTCGTATTGGAGTTATCATGTCGATGATACTCTCGGTCGATGTTTTGGTTGTTCATGGTTTTTGATCGTATGAGCATTCAGACTGTACGTTGAAGTGTCGGGACTTGTTATTATTGTTTTGTGGTAGTTGATCTATAGTTAGATTGTGTTATTGAATTCTATCCAGATTGAGAATTGAATGTGTGAAATCCATCGGACAGGATTTGGCACAGATGGATAATTTCCCACTTCTGAGTTATGATGATGTTTTTGAGGATTTTTAGTATTGTTTTGATATAGTACAGATGGTTGTAGTTGAATTCATTTCGTCATTTGAGAATGCGAATGTGGGTTATGGTAAGAATTGGGTTGATATGGATTATCACGAGACGGTGAGGTTATGATGGTAAGATTATATTGGCAGTATTCTTACTTATTATTACATTGGCATGCAATTATTTTTGATGATGTGATCAATATCATTGTTGAGTATTGTGGCTGACCCCGTCGTGGGCTTTATTTTTAGGTACTCGGAGATCGAGCTAGTAGCGGTCATGAAGAGATGAGCTTCCCGGGTGATACTGTTTGTGGCATGTATTTGAGAATTGAGTATTCTTTTCTGGTTGTTTTATTTCCGCTGCAAATGTGTATTTTGAACAGAGTTCTTATCCGCTGCGTGGGTATATTTCAAAATGGCTTTTCGGTATTTTTAGCAACTCGTGTATAACTTTCAAAATGGCCTTTTTGGGTATTTCGTAAACTTGAGTTATTTTGTTAAACCCTTTTTCCTAAACTATCTTGTCGGTACGTTTAAAGGGTGGCTTAACGTACATTTTGAAAATGTTGAGTCTCGCCGTTTTGGCCTGAAACTTGTAAATGATTTTATTTTGTGACGGTATTTGAAAAATGGATTTTTGAAAATTATTTAAATACATTACCGTCTTTCGCCTGTTGGCGTATTTGGAATATTTGCGAAAATGAGTTTTAGCCTTGTGGGTTCCGGGATGGTTTTGGGGGTGTTACAGAAGATGGTATTGGAGCATGGGTTTTGTGAAACCCGGACGTGTGTGTTATGTGGCTCTATCAGTACGGCAGTAGCGTGACTTTTGAAAATGATTTTCTGACCTTTGAGTCAAACCGATTTTTGGATGTTCCAAAATTTTTGAGATCTTTTCAAATTGCTAGTTGTGATATTGGTGTGTGTTGGTTGTGTTGAGACTTCGTATGGGAGTCGTGTGCTAGTATCACGGGAGATCTCGACTTCACGCACATGTAAGTATATTGGTTTGGTTATTCGCTTGTGGCGAAGACTGATTGCTTTTGTAATGAATTTGGAAATTTTGGATTGATCTGTTGTTTGTGACAGGATTGCAAGTTTCGAGGACGAAACTTATTTTAAGGGGGGTAGTATGTAATACCCGGATTTTCAGTATAAATTTTTCACGTTATTTTATCTGAGATAAATTGTATAGCTTGGTGTCTATACAGTATGGATAAAATAATTTGAAGATTGAGACAGTTGTATTTGTGTAATTTATGTCATTGATTTAAAGTTATATTTGAGGATATGGTGTACCAGATTTTTCTGATTTGGATATCAGGTGTATCGTTTGAGAATATTTTCAGGACGAGTATGTATATTCAGTATGTCGTGTAAATGTATTCGGTATGTCGAGACAACAGGCAGGAACAGTTGTAAATGGCTAAGTACAGAGCCCTTAACGTACGTTAAGTTTATGGGATAACGTACGCTAAGTTTCTTCGTGTTACGTACGTTATGCAAAAAGCATTACGTACGTAACAAGAGGAGTCGGACGGACCTGCCATGTGGGGCCCAGGAATCGGCTGGCGTGCCAAAAGACGTCAATGATGTATTACGTACGTTATGCAGGGCTATTACATACGTAATATGAGCTTATACTGTAGCAAGTAAATGTACGTATTACGTGTAACACCCCAAACTAGGCGGATATTACAGTGTCGTGGACCCCCGACTGGGACCCACTAGGCGAATGAAAATGAATGAATTATACAAGGTAAATGTAGTACCGAACCACATTACAACAATAATTACTCCGACGAGGAGATTCATACAACACAACCAGGATAATACAGAATACATGTATATTTGATATGGAGATAAAATATACAACACTGAGTGAAATGAGTATTCAAACGAAATGTCTACAGCGGAATAAATGAAGAAACATAAATGACTGAAAAGGCTGGGGCCCCCTTCTAGTATCATTGGGACTCCTCGCCTTCAACGTGCTCTCCCCGTGCTTTCGCCTTGCCATGACCTGAAAAACAATATCCCCCAACGGGGCCCGCCATACGTAACAACAATCCTCAAGAGTTGAATACACATAATCCTGTCGAAACATACGCAATCAAACATGCTATATGAATCAACTAACAATATGGCTCGAAGGAATGGCGCCACACTACGTCCGGGATGGAAATGTGTCCGTGCACAAGCCACCAACGAGTATCGATCGAATACATGTGTGGTCTTGTACCTAATCAGTCTCACGAAGCAATCGACTCGTGTGCACAGTCCAATGTGAGGCCAACAACCAACACACGACTTAAATGTGCCCGACATGAAAATCCTACACATACCAACCGGCATGCCAGTATGACCCGGAATGCCATGATATAACAAAAGTGACATCAAAAATGAATAATGACTCACCAAGATGAAATGATGGTGAAATGAATGACAGCTCAATGAAATGATTGGAACCGTCGTTCCTTGTGAATTAAGTAATTAGGTGACAATTACAAGTTTTAAAACAGTTAGTACCATATGAATGAATTACGATTATGAATGAACAACAACAAAAGGAATGAATATCCTTTTAACTGAGTAAGAATTAACTTACACAACACCGGTCACAATTATCCTTCCACGAACAACGTCCTAATTGAGATATTGGTCGCTCGATCAACCTTGAATAATACAATTACCAACAATCCGTTCAATATACGAATCAAACACGAATATAACGAACTCAAACGTCGATACGATTGAACCAAGTTCATTGGGGCATTATATCGAACACTTTGTGGCCAAACTTCGATTGTTTAAACCAAACCTCAATAATACCAACATCAAATCCCCAAGAAGTGTTTCAAACCAACAAAACATCTTCAATACGATCAATAATCCATTATGAATACTTAAATTCGTGATTACAACAACGATTAATCGAAAATCCCCAAATCCAATTCAATATTCAAAGTGTTCTTGAATAATCCTTCAATAATCCAATGAATAATCAAACATATCCATAATCATGCGTATATCACTTCATACAACATGATCTTAACATCCAAAGCATCATATCTCAATACAAAATCGAAATCCAAGAGGTTTGATGAATATTACCTTTGAAGATCCAAGTACTTTAATCCGATGAAATCGCGTTAGATCCACAATCCGAGCTTCACGATCGAAAGGAGATGAAGAAAATCAAACACTCAAGTGATAGATGATGAAAATTATCTCCCACAAACCCTCTATCTCGGACCAAAGTGAAGAAATGGAAAAAAATGAGTTGATCCGCACAAAAAACAGCAATTATAGTGCTGACTGCACTGTGTGCCGCGGCCCGGCCGAAGTGTGCCGCGGTACAGGTCCAAAACTGCCCCCAGTGATCGACAGCGTGCCACGGCCCGGACGAATGTGCCGCGGCAGTGACTCGGCAGTGTGCCGTGGCCCCGTCGGCATGAGCTGCGGCCCCCGGTACAGACGGGTCGGCCAAAGATTACAACACGAGTGTGCCGCGGCCCGGACGGGTGTGCCGCGACAGTGACTCGGCAGTGTGCCGCGGCCCTGCCGGCATGAGCCGCGGTATAGGCTGCTCGGCCAAAACTGGAAAATGTGTGTGCCGCGGCGCACACTCCTTGTGCCGCGGCCCACACCCCCTTGGGTCCTAAAATGGTGAAAAATGACCCGGGAAGAGAATAAAAGCAATAGGAATCAATATTTGGGAAACAATAACACGAAATGGAAGTACGGAAACCCCAAAACGGTGGTTCCAAGCAACGATTACAAGGGTTCGCCCAATCAAAACACAATTTGAACAATGAGGAGATTTGAAATGACATGAATTCCAACGTCAACATCGACTAATGAATCAATTACCACGATCAAGATAATATTCTTGTCTCGATTCCTGAATAAGGTAGATACACTGAACAATATCGATACACCACTCGAAGTTATTCCAAACGGTGAACACAATGATTGAATATGAGTGACAAATGATCATTAATGAGTGAAAATTACTGAGTGACAATTACTGAATGATAATGACTGAATGATAATGACTGAATTACAACCGGGTATTACATACACCCCCCCTTAAAAGAGTTTCGTCCCCGAAACTAAGGGTCAAACAACTCGGGATGACTCTCCCGCATACTATCCTTGGTTTCCCATGTAGCCTCTTCGACTCCATGTTTAGACCACTGAATTTTCACCAAAGGAATCGTCTTGTTCCTCAACTGTTTGATTCGCCGCTCTAAAACTCATATAGGACGTTCCTCATATGAATGATCATCGGTGATCTCGATTTCGTCGAACTGAAGTATGTGACTCGGGTCGGCAACATACTTCCGCAACTGAGAGACGTGAAACACATTATGAATTCGGCTCAACGCCGGAGGTAAGGCCAATCGATAAGCTAGCTCGCCTACTCGATCCAAAATCTCAAACGGTCCAATGAATCTCGGACTCAACTTTCCCCTCTTCCCAAAACGGAAGATACCACGACTCGGGGATACCTTGACCAAAACATGGTCACCCGTCTCGAACTCTAATGGTCGACGACGATTATCTGCATATGATTTCTGTCGCCTCTGAGCGGTCAATAAACGACTCCTGATCAAAGCTACCTTCTCACGGGCGGCTATAAGCATATCGGGCTCGATGACGATTGATTCTGATAAGTCATCCCAACACAAAGGAGATCGACAATGACGACCGTATAAGGCCTCGTAAGGTGCCATCGTAATCGAAGAATGCCAACTATTATTGTACGTGAACTCGATCAACGGTAGTTGGGCTTCCCAATCATCTTTCCAATCGAGGACACATGCCCTCAACATGTCCTCCAAAGTCTGAATAGTCCTCTCTGATTGTCCGTCGGACTGAGGATGAAAAGCTGTACTGAGATTAAGCTGATTTCCCATAGCACGATGAACTGATTTCCAAAAATGAGACACGAATCGTCCGTCACAATCAGAAACGATACTTTTAGGAGTACCGTGCAACCTCACTATCTCTTTGATAAATAACTGGGCAAGTCTCTCGGGACCCCACGTATCCTTAATCTCAAGGAAATGAGCTGATGTAGTTAAGCGATCCACAATTACCCAGATTGTGTTCATGCCACGACGACTCGTCGGCAAACTCGTGATGAAGTCCATTGAAATATCCTCCCACTTCCATTATGGAAGAGGAAGAGGTTTCAGCATACCCGTCAGTCGCTGATGTTCTATCTTGACTTGCTGACAGGTTAAGCATCTCGAAACAAATTCTGCGACTTCTCGCTTCATAATACTCCACCAGTAATTTTTTTTCAAGTCCTTGTACATCTTGCTAGACCCCGGATGAACAGAATAAGGGGTAGCATGAGCTTCTCTCAAAATCGAGTTTTTTCAACTCGTCATTCGCCGGTACGCATAACCGATTCTTAAAACACAAAAGTCCATCCTCGTGGATCACAAAGCCAGGGGCTTTCCCCTGAGCCACATCCTCACGGATGCGCAACAAGGATGGGTCTGAACCCTGATTCTCTCTGATTGCCTCCTCAAGTGACGATGAAATTTCTAACATGCAAAGTTGCCCTTGTACTCGCTGAAGCCAGACCTCGATCTCAGGTCTAAGGAATTCCTGCTGAAGCTCCTTCTGAACTGTTAAACGAGCAAGCATCTTCTCCTGAACGGACTTACGACTCAAGGCGTCGGCGACAACGTTCGCCTTGCTCGGGTGGTAAAGGATTTCGATATCGTAATCTTTGATTAGTTCCAACCACCGTCTCTGTCGCATATTTAACTCCTTCTGAGTAAATATATACTTTAAACTCTTATGATCGGTGAATATCTGACAAGTAACGCCATAAAGGTAATGACGCCAGATTTTTAAAGCGAACACCACAGCTGCTAACTCCAGGTCGTGGGTCGGATAATTAACCTCGTAAGGTCTCAATTGCCGTGAAGCATAGGCAATAACCTTCCCATTCTGCATGAGCACACATCCGAGACCCTGTCCGGATGCATCACTATAAACCACAAATCCTTCCGTCCCTTGCGGCAAGGAAAGTACAGGTGCTGGCATTAACCGGTTCTTGAGTTCCTCAAAATTCCGTTGACACGCGTCGGACCACGTGTATTTCTTATCCTTTCACAAAAGGTTCGCCAAGGGTTGAGCGATTTTAGAAAATCCTTCCACAAACCGCCGATAATAACCGGCTAATCCGAGAAAGCTTCGGATCTCCTTAACATTCTTCGGAGGTAACCAATCTTGGATAGTCTCTGTCTTCTGAGGATCAACACGCACTCCATCTGATGAAATTACATGCCCGAAAAAAGTCACTTCGGACATCCAGAACTCACATTTGGAAAACTTCCCATAAAGTTGCTCTCGTCTTAACACGTCAAGAACCTGATGAAGATGAACCTCGTGTTCCTCTCGGTTACGAGAATAAATCAAAATGTCATTGGTGAAGACAACAACAAACTGATCCAAAAAGTCGATGAAAACCCGATTCATTAACTCCATAAATACCGCAGGTGCATTAGTCAATCCAAACGGCATAACCACAAACTCATAATGACCATAGCGTGTTCGAAATGCCGTCCTCGCGATATCCGACTCTCGAATCCGCAACTGATGATATTCAGATCTTAAGTCGATCATGGATAAATACTGAAGCTCCCTGAAATTGATCTAAGAGATCATCAATACGGGGTAAGGGATACTTATTCTTGATCGTCACCCGGTTCAATTCCCGGTAATCAATACACAAGCGGAACGAACCATCCTTCTTCTTGACAAACAGCACTGGTGCTACCCACGGGGATGCACTCAGACGGATAGAACCTTTTTCGAATAACTCCTAAAGTTGGTTCTTCAACTCCTGTATTTCGGTCGGGGCCATCCGATACGGCGCCTTCGATAATGGAGATGTACCAGGCTCCAACTCTATCGTGAATTCTATATCCCTCGGTGGAGGTAAACCAGGTAGCTCGTCTGGGAGTACATCGTCAAATGATAACAATGTTACTACGAATGGTTGAACACCTCGATTGCCTTAAAACGGCCAATCGATGGAAATGATACAATGAATGATTGAACACCTCGATTGCCTTAGAACGGTCAATCGATGACAATGACATAAGGAATGATGGAACATCTCGATTGCCTATGAACGGTCAATCGATGACAATGATATAATGAATGATTGATTTTCTCGATTGCCTATGAACGACCAATCGATGACAATGATATAATGAATGATTGATTTTCTCAATTGCCTATGAACGGCCAATCGATGACAATGATATAATGAATGATTGATTTTCTCGATTGCCTATGAACGGCCAATCGATGACAATGATATAATGAATGATTGAACAACTCTGATTGAGTAATTTGCTGCTTCCATCATATTAATGATTCTTCCGGAACAACGGGGATTACCTCTCTAAAGTACACACTCGACTCTAACGACGGGAATGATAGTGACCAAACGCTTACGAACACTGAGGTTAGTATCATGACGATCCATCCAACTAATACCCAATATTACATCGTCCTTAGGTAAATCCACCACGATTAGGTCCACCAACCAATCGCGGTCATTAAGCTTAGTTCGGTATGATTTCCGAAAATTCTTCCATCGTCAGGTAGACCGATGATATGAGGTCCACAATCCATAGGACTATCCAAATTATGTCTATTCAAACATGATTCAGAAAAGAATGAATGCGATGCACCAGTATCAAAAAGGGTACACACAGGTTGAGATAGAATGCGAGTATACCTGAGGTCATTCGGGCTACCGGATCGTCGGTCCTCCTCATTGCGTGATTCCGGGACTTGCCGGCCCCCGAACCGGACGCTCCCGTCTGATAAATATGAGCTCCGCCTTTATTCGCTTCCATCGTCTTAAACGACGCTGACAGAGCAGTCTGATTCTGAATCGCTGATTGCTTTGGGGCCTGAGATGCCGCCGGAGCCGACTTGGAGTCCCTTCGGCAAAAACGGGCCATATGCCCAACAATCCGACAGTTATGGCACGTGATAGACGGCATCGTACAACTAGTGCTGAAATGGCCCCGCCCTCCGCAGTTGAAACAGGTGATGGCCGCACTGGCCGCTCGGGACTGAGATCCCTCAGGTTTAGGCGCCTTAGGAGGTCGCTCCGAAAAGTTAGGGCCCGCATGAGGCTTCTTGAAGGTTGCTTGGCCGCCTTCGGACTGATTACGCTTCGTTGATTTCTTGTTAGCAGATGAAGGTTGTTGCTCCGCAATTTCCTTAGCAGCAGGCTTATACGTGAGAGTCCTCTCGATTTATTCGGCCAGAGTGGCGCAATGATGATTAAGCAATTGCATATGGGTCATCATGACCTGCATAAAAGTGAGTGGATCAACCCGAACATCTTCCGATTGAGCTGAGTCCTAGGTATGACTTCCCGACAGTGAGTGATTATTTCCCGGGTTTCGGCCCGTACCGCGGCATCTCCCTGTGCATCCCCTGCCAGCTCTCTCCATACTGAAGTAGGAAGGTCGCATGATAATCATAGATCTTGTATGAGTATTGCATTATGATTTACGTCATGAAATGATGAAAGTTAGCATACGCGCTCTAACACAGTGATTACATGAATGATTAACTGAGGTGACATGATTATCTCATGAAATTCTTGAAATGATTATCTTGAACAAGTTAACAAAATTAATGATATGATCTTCCATATCAACAACTGAGTAATGAAATGAATTGAGTGATTAACGAGTTAACATGACCGTCCTGGTCAAAATGAAAATGATGATTGAGGATTGATAACTGATGAATTATGAATGAATGATTATTGCCAGAAATTATACCATGGCGTTAGAAGTCTTACTGTTCTTTCGGTCTGATTGGCTCGGAATCTGCACGGGTCACACGTGACGCGAAAGTCCAATGATACTAGTCCAATGACGATGATTTCAAATGAGACATGACTCGGAAGGTAGTATTCAAAACCACTCTCCGATACCAACTCTGTAACACCCCAAACTAGGCGGATATTACAGTGCCGTGGACCCCCGACTGGGACCCACTAGGCGAATGAAAATGAATGAATTACACAGGGTAAATGTAGTACCGAACCACATTACAACAATAATTACTCCGACGAGGAGTTTCATACAACACACCCGGGATAATACAGAATACATGTATATTTGATATGGAGATAAAATATACAACACTGAGTGAAATGAGTATTCAAACGGAATGTCTGCAGCGGAATAAATGAAGGAAACATAAATGACTGAAAAGACTGGGGGCCCCTTCTAGTATCATTGGGACTCCTCGCCGTCAACGTGCTCTCCCCGTGCTTTTGCCTTGCCATGACCTGAAAAACAATATCCCCCAACGGGGTCAGTTACACAGAACAACAATCCTCAAGAGTTGAATACACATAATCCTGTCGAAACATACGCAATCAAACATGCTATATGAATCAACTAACAGTACAGCTCGAAGGAATGGCGCCACACTACGTCCGGGATGGAAATGTGTCCGTGCACAAGCCACCAACGAGTATCGATCGAATACACGTGTGGTCTTGTACCTAATCAGTCTCACGAAGCAATCGACTCGTGTGCACAGTCCAATGTGAGGCCAACAACCAACACACGACTTAAATGTGCCCGACATGAAAATCCTACACATACCAACCGGCACGCCAGTATGACCCAGAAGGCCACGATATAACAAAGTGACATCGAAAATGAATAATGACTCACCAAGATGAAATGATAGTGAAATGAATGACAGCTCAATGAAATGATTGGAACCGTCGTTCCTCGTGAATTAAGTAATTAGGTGACAATTACAAGTTTTAAAACGGTTAGTACCTTATGAATGAATTATGATTATGAATGAACAACAACAAAAGGAATGAATATCCTTTTAACTGAGTAAGAATTAACTTACACAACACCGGTCACAATTATCCTTCCACGAACAACGTCCAAATTGAGATATCGGTCGCTCAATCAACCTTGAATAATACAATTACCAACAATCCGTTCAATATACGAATGAAACACGAATATAACTAACTCAAACGTCGATACGATTGAACCAAGTTCATTGGGGCATTATATCGAACACTTTGTGGCCAAACTTCGATTGTTTAAACCAAACCTCAATAATACCAACATCAAATCCCCAAGAAGTGTTTCAAACCAACAAAACATCTTCAATACGATCAATAATCCATTATGAATACTTAAATTCGTGATTACAACCACGATTAATCGAAAATCCCCAAATCCAATTCAATATTCAAAGTGTTCTTGAATAATCCTTCAATAATCCAATGAATAATCAAACATATCCATAATCACGCGTATATCACTTCATACAACATGATCTTAACATCCAAAACATCATATCTCAATACAAAATCGAAATCCAAGAGGTTTGATGAATATTACCTTTGAAGATCCAAGTACTTTAATCCGATGAAATCGCGTTAGATCCACAATCCGAGCTTCACGATCAAAAGGAGATGAAGAAAATCAAACACTCAAGTGATAGATGATGAAAATTCTCTCCCACAAACCCTCTATCTCGGACCAAAGTGAAGAAATGGAAAAAAATGAGTTGATCCGCACAAAAGCGCAATTATAGTCTTGTTGCCGCGTGTGTGCGGCCAAGTGTGTGCGCGGCACGTGGCCAACATCGCCCGGTGATCGGCAGCATGCCGCGGCCCGGATGAATGTGCCGCGGCAGTGACTCGGCAGTGTGCCGCGGCCCCGTCGGAATGAGCCGCGGCCCCGTCGGCATGAGCCGCGGCCCCCGGTACAGACGGGTCGGCCAAAGATTGCAACACGAGTGTGCCGCGGCCCGGACGGGTGTGCCGCGGCCCGGACGGGTGTGCCGCGGCCCGGACGGGTGTGCCGCGGCAGTGACTCGGCAGTGTGCCGTGGCCCTGCCGGCATGAGCCGCGGCCCACGGTACAGGCTGCTCGGCCAAAACTGGAAAATGTGTGTGCCGCGGCGCACACTCCTTGTGCCGCGGCCCACACCCCCCTTGGGTCCTAAAATGGTGAAAAATGACTCGGGAAGAGAATAAAAGCAATAAGAATCAATATTTGGGAAACAATAACACGAAATGGAAGTACGGAAACCCCAAAACGGTGGTTCCAAGCAACGATTACAAGGGTTCGCCCAATCAAAACACAATTTGAACAATGAGGAGATTTGAAATGACATGAATTCCAACGTCAACATCGACTAATGAATCAATTACCACGATCAAGATAATATTCTTGTTTCGATTCCCGAATAAGGTAGATACACTGAATAATATTGATACACCACTTGAAGTTATTCCGAACGGTGAACACAATGATTGAATATGAGTGACAAATGATCATTAATGAGTGAAAATTACTGAGTAACAATTACTGAATGATAATGACTGAATTATAATGACTGAATTATAATGACTGAATTACAACCGGGTATTACATTACGTATGCTATGGATCAAGTGTTACGTACGTTATGCAAGATATGAATTGAGACAGTTGCCTCTAGGTCGGCATTACGTACGCTATCAAGGATAGATAACGTACGTAAAGTGTGTTATGTACGTTAACTTTGGCATGTTACGTATGTAACGAGCTGGAAGTTTTTATAAGTGGGATGCCCGTCACTTCGTTTTTCTTCAGAACTGCACTTCATTTTTCATCTTCAACACTCACAGATGGAGTTTCAGTTCTTCTAAGTTGATTTATGAGCTTGAGGGCTTGGATTCGAGGCTTGGATATGAAGATATTGATGATTCTTGAGGTGGTTACTTGTGTATTTCATCTTCTAAGAGGTATGTTGGATAATCCTCTCTTTAAATTCGGATTTTTGATGTAGTTGTTGATGATTAGTTCGTATGATGATAGTTTGTTGAGTTGTTGTGATGATTCTTGGTAATTACGGGAATTTTGTTAAGGAATATAACGATATGATGATCTATGTCTTGATTATGTTGTTTATGATTATGGAATCATAGTGTTCTTGATGTTCATGTTCGTTTAAACCGATGAAGAGATGGAATTCTGGATTATGTTGATTTCGTATGAATCATGATATGAGGATGATTCCAGATTAAGTATGATACAATCAATTTTGGTTTGATTATTGATGTTTTTCTTCGTATGATGATGGTTATAGTGGTGTTATTGTGATTCCTGAGGTTACGTGAATTGTATATTGGAGAATATGAGGTTGCTGAGATGTTTGAACACATCAGATTATGTCGTCTTGGGGATTTTGTGTAATATCCGGATTTATTATTGTGTATTTCATCTGTTGTTGAACCCTGTATTATTCGGAATTGTGATCTCTATAATTAGAGTATGATATTTCCTATATTTGTATCCTTGTACATGAGTATAATAACATGTAAATTTTCTCATGCGAACACGTGATAACGTACGCTAAGAATGCAGCTTAACGTACGTTATTGGATAAAACTAGCGTACGCTACGAATGAGGAATTTAGTGAGTTAGACAATCAATTATTGAGCTAGGTAGATAGCACATGCGCCATCCGGACATGGGTCCGGATAAGATTCCCTCGGATGAACCTGGATAGTTTTAGATTCAACGTTAATTAGCGTGCGCTAAGGACAGTACGATAGCGTGCGCTAAACAGCTATCGTACAAAAACTTTATATAAGGGATAACACCCCATTTATTTTGGTTTACGATTCTATCACCCGTTCATCATATCTTGGAAAGTCCAGAGAGCCTTCCCTACTTCTTAAACACATATAAACCCTCCTTACATGATCATTGAAGATTGGAGAGTACTTACACTTGATCATTGAAGAAGAAACTCACTTTGGAGTGACACACAAGCAACCGGGGTTGAAGTCTACCTATTGTCTCGGTGTTTCCTTCATCTTAAGGTATGTTAATACTATCTCCTACCTTGGATTCGTGTTAATAAGGATATGAGGATTATGCTATCAAGATATTGAGTTCCATTGATGAATTATTCAAACAACATCATGTTTATAAGTTGGAATGTTTATACTTAAGATATCAATGTTGGAAACATCATGATTAGCATCTTACCACGTCGAATGATGAGAGAAATATTCTGAGATTCATTATCCGTATTGATGACATTACCATATTGGTCGTAGACGTAAAGTTGTTATCACTTTTGTTAAATGGACTTATTAAAGAATCATAGAAGATTTGCACCCTTTCTTATAAGTTGGAATTGTTAGTTCATCTTCTTGGTTAAATCGGGATGTAATGATGATATTGGAATCTAGTGCATCGACCTTAAGAACACCAAACTTCACATGAGAATTGTAATCAAGATGGACTATGGTGTTGTTATGGTTATACGTATCCTTATATCTCGAAGATGTTTGAATCCGTGAGATCATTTGTAATAAGATGAACGTAACATGCATGGAGATAACATATATTAAACATCGAGGATTTCGTAAGTTTCATCACAGTTAGAACAGTCGACTGCCTAGGGAAGAACTGTCATACTTATCGGGAATAAGTTAATGTACGCTACGCTTGGAACGTAACATGCATTATATCATCAGACGAGTCAATCGACTGATCAGCGAGGTACTGATAGTGCATGGTTAGCGTATGCTAGACTTCGTATTATTGCGTGTGCTAACAACTAGCCTTAACGTACGCTACATAGGATACGTAGCGTGCGTTAAGCAAGCCAGGCAGATTACGTTTTACGAACTTCCGACTGTAATATAGATTGTTAGATGTCCGTACGACGTGAGATGAACTCTATATTATTTCTTTTGTTTAAGGTTCGAGCTTGCTACGTGATTGATCGAAGGGGCGACCTTCGAGTGTTTCATTTTTCGTGGAAGTATTATTCTTGTCTTCAAATAGAGGCAAGTACCTTAATTGTTTTATGTATTGATGTTATACATATTGGTGTACATGTATGTCGTTATTGTATGTCCACCTCATGTTGGTACAACGGGATCATCGGGGGATCTATGCTAGCGTGCGCTGGATCATCGGACAGGTTTTTGCACCTCGGGTTGGTTTGACGGAATCATCGGGGGGTCTAGGCAGTGAACACTGGATCATCAGAATTACCATATGTATGTTGTGATATTACGTTGTGATTATCATGTATGTATGTTATTATTGAGTTTCTCGCAGGAGAAGACTCTTTGGTTCTTTGTCATTTATGTTATTATTATTCTTCGTGAGATGTTGAATAATATGTTCTGGTACTTGTACTAGCATCGTTGTGCTAACCCCTTCGGGGGTTAACATTTTGTTTATGTTCAGGATCCAGGAGAGCGGGGAAACAACCACTGGAGTTGCATGACGATGAGGGTGTAGAGTGATGTTCTAGCCGGTTTTATTTGTCTGTTGTTTGTATCGTTTTAAGAAGCACTCAAGTGCGTCGTCGTTTGTGATGATTTGGATTTGGTGATGTATTAATACTTTTCCTTTGGACATTTGTATTTTCAGTCTTGGTCAGAACTGTTGTATTCAGTTACTTTCATACGTTGGTATCTATTATTGTCTTTTCATTTATTCAGCCTTGTAAATCTATATGTAAAGGATTTACGGCGCTGTAATATTCCTGTATATATCGGGGGTGTTACAGAATATGGTATCGGAGCGAAGATTATGGATATCTTGGCCATTGGGTTTAAATAGGGGTCATATATGTCTTTGAGGTAACCAGCTGCGAATAACATAACTGTACTGCCTACGTCTTCGTGCGAACGGTGGTTGTAAGTTCCTAAACTCTATCTCGTCTTTTACATATTGTATCTCTTTATACTTGAACATTGAACGATATTGTTTCCTGTATATTGAGTATTTAGGCTTACAATATGTTGAGAGGTGGACGTGGACGTGGTCGCGGTCGCGGACGCGGATGAAGGAATGCCGAAAGAGAAGCTTCGCCTTCTAATCAGGCCAGCCACAGCTCAGGCGAGCCACAGAGATCTATTAATAACGAACCAGAACCTGCTGTGCCCGAAATCCTTCGTCTGGTGGTGAAATAGATGACTCAGTTCGCCCAGGTCGTGAACCGAATGCAGGTGGCAGTAGGGTTACAACAGGGAGATCGACATCAGGGTATCCCAGACATGGGAAATCGACGCGACCGATGGCTGCAAGAGGTGGCGAAGATGCAACCACCTAAATTCGATGGTATTCCTGAGACTCCCACCTGGGATCATTGGTTGAAGGAACTAGAGAAAATTTTTGCCGGGATTAATTGCGCTGACGGTCGGAGAGCCTCTATTGCTCAGTACTTTCTGATAGGATAAGCGTCTGAATGGTGGGAAGCCATCCGGCCTGTAGACCATGATACTGATTGGACAGAATTTAAATTGATGATGGAAGCTCAGTATTGCCCTCATCCTGTGAGGGAAGCCAAAGTTCGGGAGTTTTTCTCCGCTCGGCCTTCATATGTACCAGTATCTCAGGCAATTAAGACGTTTAACCAGCAGCTGGCATTTGTTCGACATCTAGTCAGAACAGATGCAGAAATGATGATCCATTTTGATATGAGAATGAAACCAGAAATCCAGAGGTACATGTCCGGTTTTGAATCTACCACTCTCCGTTAACACCAGGATAAAGCATTGGTGTATGAAATCAAGGAAGCAACAATGGAGAAGTTGGCAGAGTACAAGAAGCAGAAAGTCTCCGGTAGTTTCACGGAGCACAAGAGTAGTGGCCCCCGCAAGGCCCAGTCACCCTTTCATTCTTTCAAGAAACCTCCACACCCATCCAAAAGCGGAAGGAACTTCGGAGCAGCATCAACCACGACGGATGTCACCAGGAAATGCTTTAACTGTGCCCAGATGGGGCACTATCGACGGAATTGTCCCCTACATACCGTGACCTGTTTTGATTGTGTTCGAGAGGGAAATCGTGCGGTGTTCTGTGAAGAGGCTGCAAAGTCTTTTAGAGCCCGTACACCACAGCCAGTTCAGAAAAAAGCCAGTATCCAATAGACGTAGCAAAGTGTTCAGATGGCTCAGAATTTTGGCCGCGGATGAGGAAGAGGACAATGGGACTAAAAGGGTACATCGAGTGCCGGATCTGTTCCCCCACGTCTGTACGAGATGATGAGAACAGACGATCAGGATGTTGCTATCGCATTAGGTATTGTTCAGATCCTTTCCCAGCCAATTAGCGTTTTATTCGATACAGGAGCTACGCATTCATTTATATCCTTATCTTGTGTAAATCGTTTGAATATTTCTGGTTTTCATGATTGTGAACCTTATGTTGTGAGTTTACCGAGCGGAGAGAGGATTGTTGGAAACCTAGAAACTAGAGATTTCCCTGTATCATTTGGAGGCAGAGAGTGGCTCTTAAATCTGATTGTGATAGAAATGCAAGGAGACGACCTGATACTCGGAGATGATTGGCTTAATCGATATGGAGCTATTGTAAACTACTGAAAGAGGAATATCTCTCTGATCGCTGACGATGGTTCCGAAATACTGTTTGAAGGATGGAAACCAACAAGCTCAGGAAATATGATCAAGGCGATGAAAGCTGTCAAATTGTTGAAACAAGGCAGTACCGGATACTGGTGCTATGCAATGAAGAAAGAAGACGGAATTGTGGAACTTTCATCCATTCCTGTTGTGAACAAATTTCCGGATGTATTCCGTGACGAGTTACCTGGACTACCTCCACGACGGGATGTAGAATTCACCATTGAGCTGGAACCCGGAGCTACACCCATTTCTAAGGCGCCGTATCATATGGCACCTACTAAGATGTACGAACTGAAAAAGCAACTGGAGGAGTTACTGGACAAAGGCTATATCCAGCCAAGCGTTTCGCCCTGGGGAGCACCAGTTCTTTTTGTCCGAAAGAAGGATGGATCGCTTCGACTGTGTAGTGACTATCGAGAGCTGAACAAGATGACGATTAAGAACAAGTATCCGTTGACACAGATTGATGATTTGTTTGACCAGTTACAAGGAGCAACAGTATTTTCTAAAATCGATCTGAGATCAGGATATCATCAGATGAGGATTAAGGAATCTGATGTTCCAAATTTAGCGTTCAGAACTCGCTACGGACACTATGAGTTTGTAGTGATGCCGTTTGGTCTCACTAACGCACCTGCTGTATTCATGCAATTGATAAATCGAGTGTTCATCGAGTATTTGGATAAATTTGTGGTTGTGTTCATTGATGACATTCTGGTATATTCTAAGAGCCCGGAAGAGCATGCACAGCATTTACGTATTGTGTTAGATCTGTTGAGAAATGAACAATTGTACAGTTGAAACCTTATGAAGTGAATTACCAACACATGATTTGGAGCTGGCAGCAGTAGTTTTTGCTTTGAAAATCTGGAGACATTACCTGTACGGGACTCACTGTCAGATCTTTACGGATCACAAGAGTCTCAAATACATCTTCAGTCAGAAAGAGTTGAACATGCGGCAAAGGAGATGGATGGAACTTATTAAGGACTATGACTTGGAGAGTCTTTATCATCCAGGCAAGGCAAATGTTGTAGCCGATGCACTTATCCGCAAGCCTGTTTCTATTCAGATGCTGGAGGCTCTGACCTCCCAACTCAGCATTCAACGAGACATGATTCGTGATGAAGAGTTGGAGAGTTGGCCTACAGATTGGCATTACCGCCATCATTGAGCCATGTTCATAACGTGTTCCACGTATCCCAGTTACGGAGATATATACCGGATTCTAGTCATGTCATTGATTTCGGCGATATCGAAATTTCTCAGGATGGAACGTTTGAAGAGAGACCGGTCAGGATACTCGAGAGTCGAGTTAAGCAGTTGAGGAACAAACCAATCGCTTTGGTCAAAGTTCAGTGGTCACGCCACGGAGTGGAAGAAGCTACTTGGGAAACGGAAGATAGCATGAAGTCCAAATATCCAGAGTTATTTTCGTCTTGAGTTTCGGGACGAAACTCCTTTTTAGTAGGAGAGTATGTAATATCCGGATTTATTATTGTGTATTTAATCTGTTGTTGAACCCTGTATTATTCGGAATTGTGATCTCGATAATTGAAGTATGATATTTCCTATATTTGTATCCTTGTACATGAGTATAACAACATGTAAATTTTCTCATGCGAACACGTGATAACGTACGCTAAGAATGTAGCTTAACGTACATTATCGGCTAAAACTAGCGTACGCTACGAATGAGGAATTGCGTGCATTAGGCAATAAATTATTGAGCTAGGCGTCTAGCACATGCGCCAGCCGGACATGGGTCCGGATAAGATTCCCTCGGATGAACCTGGATAGTTTTGGAGTCAACGTTAATTAGCGTGCGCTAAGGACAGTACGATAGCGTGCACTAAATAGCTATCGTACAAAAACTTTATATAAGGGACAGCACCCCATTTCTTTTGGTTTACGATTCTATCACTTGTTCTTCATATCTTGGAAAGTCCAGAGAGCCTTCCCTACTTCTTAAACACATATAAACCCCCCTTACATGATCATTGAAGATTGGAGAGTACTTACACTTGATCATTGAAGAAGAAACTCACTTTGGAGTGACACACAAGCAACCAGGGTTGAAGTCTACCTATTGTCTCGGTGTTCCTTCATCTTAAGGTATGTTAATACTATCTCCTACCTTGGATTCGTGTTAATAAGGATATGAGGATTATGTTATCAAGATATTGAGTTCCATTGATGAATTATCCAAACAACATCATATAAGTTAGAATGTTTATACTTAAGATATCATCGTTGGAAACATCATGATTATCATCTTTCCACGTCGAATGATGAGAGAAATATTCTAAGATTGATTATCCGTATTGATGACGTTACCATATTGGTCGTAGACGTAAAGTTATTATCACTTTTGTTAAATGGACTTAGGAAAGAATCATAGAAGATTTGCATCCTTTCTTATAAGTTGGAATTGTTAGTTCATCTTCTTGGTTAAATGGGGATGCAATGACGATATTGGAATCTAGTGCATCGACCTTAAGAAAACCAAACTTAACATGAGAATTGTAATCAAGATGGAATATGGTGTTGTTATGGTTATACGTATCCTTGTATCTCAAAGATGTTTGAATCCGTGAGATCATTTGTAATATGATGAACGTAACATGTATGGAGATAGCATATATTAAACACTGAGGATTTCGTAAGTTTCATCACAGTTAGAACAGTCGACTGCCCAGGGAAGAACTGTCATACATGTTTAGCGTGCGCTAAGCTTTATAGTTAACATGCGCTATCGGGCATAAGTTAACGTACGCTACGCTTGGAACGTAACGTGCATTATATCATCAGATGAGCCAATCGACTGATCAGTGAGGTACTGACAGTGCATGGTTTGCGTACGCTAGACTTCATATTATTGCGTGTGCTAACAAGTAGCCTTAACGTACGCTATATAGGATACGTAGCGTGCGTTAAGCAAGCCAGGCAGATTACGTTTTTTATGAACTTCCGGCCGTAATTTGGATTATTAGATGTACGTACGACGTGAGATGAACCCTATATTATTTCTTTTGTTTAAGGTTCGAGCTTGCTACATGATTGATCGAAGGGACGACCTTCGAGTGTTTCGTTTTTCGTGGAAGTATTATTCTTGTCTTCGAATCGAGGCAAGTACCTTAATTATTTTATGTATTGATGTTATACATATTGTTGTACATGTATGTCATTATTGTATGTCCACCTCGTGTTGGTCCGACGGGATCATCGGGGGATCTATGCTAGCGTGCGCTGGATCATCTGACGGGTTTTTCCACCTCGGGTTGGTTTGACGGAATCATCGGGGGGTCTAGGCAGTGAACGCTGGATCATCGAAATTACCATGTGTATGTTGTGATATCACGTTGTGATTATCATGTGTATATGTTATTATTGAGTTTCTCGCAGGATAAGACTCTTTGGTTCTTTGTCATTTATGTTATTATTATTCTTCGTGAGATGTTGAATAATATGTTGTGTACTTGTACTAGCATCGTTGTGCTAACCCCTTCGGGGGTGACCATTTTGTTTATGTTCAGGATCCAGGAGAGCGGGGAAACAACCACTGGAGTTGCATGACGAGGAGGGTGCAGAGTGATGTTCCGGCCGGGTTTATTTGTCTGTTGTTTGTATCGTTTTAAGAAGCACTCGAGTGCATCGTCGTTTGTGATGATTTGGATTTGGTGATGTATTAATACTTTTCCTTTGGACATTTGTATTTTCAGTCTTGGTCAGAACTGTTGTATTCAGTTATTTTCATACGTTGGTATCTGTTATTGTCTTTTCATTTATTCAGCCTTGTAAATCCCTATGTAAAGGATTTACGTCGCTGTAATATTCCTGAATATATCGGGGGTGTTACATTTTGAATGTGATTTCGGAATAATTCGTGTTCTTAAGTAACTCTTGGATTATATGATTTGATGAATGTGTTTAAGAGATGTTGGTGTTTTGGATATGAATATGGAATATTCATACCTAGAACTAAGTTATGTGTTTTGGTATAAAATTCGTATAGGAATAAGAATATGATTCGAGCTTGATTAAATTATCCTTCATCTTTGAGGTTGGAAGTTCATACGTATTGAACAAGTGTTCAAATCGAATGATTGAATTATTTGACACCCTTGGAATCTGATCATCTATATGTTGAACTAATCGGATTGTCTGGATTGATGATCATAATCGGTAATTAGTTCTAATCATGAATTTACAAGGAGGATACTTGTACTCATATTTCAGATTGAATTTGGAATCGGTAACATTTAGACCCTTGTTATTGGTTTAATTTGATTATTGATATGATTATCGGATTATGAACCATGTTGTGGCTTTGAGTTCATGATTGATTGATTTGGGTTGTTGGATTTGTATTTAATCGGGATATTATGGAACCTTTGGGTTTGTTGATCGGTTATATTGATTGTTATTTATGAATTGTCGAGTTGCGGTTTGTATTGTGGATATGAGTTCGTAATTATTTGAATTGTGTTGTTCGGTTTTGTATATGATCGATGTATTGTTTAGCCGTTGAGTTTGATTAGTTGGCTATGTCGGTTATTGATTGTTATTAGATTGTTGTTGATTGATTACTTCAATATGTTGAGATGTTTGATCGTGGATTATGACTGTTGTGTTGCGGCTGAGGTTGAAGAGTTCGTATAATGCTTTTGGTCGGGGGCTGAGGAGCTCGTGGACGAAGGGAATGGATTTTGGTAACAACTTCGTGGTATTGATGTCAAGGCAAGTTTATACTTGTTCAGTTTATAATACTTAATGAATGGTTTCGCTTTCGTTTCATTTATAATTCATATAACAATGTTGTTATAAATGTAAATTATTGGGATGATGGTTTGTATATCGTGCTCTGGTTGGGATTAAATCATAATGTATATGATTTAGTTGTGTTCAAGGAAGACGTGAGTTATCTTTGGTCAAGGATATGGAATGTCGGATATCGAGGATGTTTTACCGTGTCGACATTGATGTCGGGATGGTGGTTTGTTGGTATAAATGGACTATACTTATTTCTGGATTATTCATATAACTGTGTATTCGTTCAGGGGTGTTGATTCATGGAAAGGATATTGTCTTAGGCTTTGAGGTAATTTAAGTATTGTTCAGTTATGAGGATAAATATTCTGTTGAATTGTTGTATGTGTTGTATGTTTAGGTTCCGTATAATGAGATTCGCATTGGTTGTTCATTGAGGAATATTGATCCCAGGACTATTGTTGGTATTAATGGTTGTGTTGATTGTTTCATCGAGGGATGTTGATCCCAGAACTGTTGTCTGAGATTGTTGATCGTATGGACTATCCTTTGGGGATTGTGATCCCAGGATGGTTTTTTTGGATATTGACGGTCGTGTCGATCTTTCATTATCCGTGTGTCTTTATTCACTTCAGTGAGTCTCGTGATCCTTATTGGATATGTGATTCTTTGAGTTTCATTGTCATATTGCATCGTGACATATCTGGAGTCATATCTGCGTGCCGATTGGTTATTGTGTATGATTTTTAGCTGGTCACACTATGGTCATGTGTTGATATTTCCACATAGGACCGTGCACACGAGACGTAGTTCGTGAGGCTAATTAGGCACATATCCCACGTATATCCTGGATTCCGTATACGGGGTGGATATGTGCACGGACACATTTCCGAATCGGGCGTACTGTGACGTCCATCTTTGAGCCATATTGATTGGTCGTTCATCCTCCATTTATGGTTGGGTATGTTCGACGGTTTGCGACTGGTTGTTCATACGCCCGAGGGGTATGTTCAATAGTCGGGGTTATTTCTTTGAGATTCTTTGTTGATCGTGTTTGGAGTTTACAATTATGAGGGTATTCTTGGTTATTGTTGATCCTTTGTTGATCGTGTCGGAGTTTACCATGTTGAGGGTATTCTCGGTTATTGTTGATCCTTTGTTGATTGTGTCGGAGTTTACCATGTCGAGGGTATTCTCGGTTATTGTTGATTCTTTTTTGATCATGTCGGAGTTTATCATGTTGATGGTATTCTCGGTTATCGTTGATCCTTTGTTGGTCGTACTCGAGTTATCATGTAGATGATATTCTCGGTCGATGTTTTGGTTGATCATGGTTTTTGATGGTATGAGCATTCGGACTGTACGTTGATGTTTCGAGACTTGTTATTATTGTTTTGTGGTAGTTGATCAACAATTATATTGTGTGTTATTGGATTCTATCCAGATTGAGATTTGACTGTGAAATCCGACGGACAGGATTTGGCACAGATGGATTATTTCCCACTTATGAGTTATGATGATGTTTTTGAGGATTTTTGAGTATTGTTTTGATACAGTACATATAGTTGTAGTTGAATTCATTTCGTCATTTGAGAATGCGAATGTGGGTTATGGTAAGTATTGGGTTGATATGGATTATCACGAGATGGTGAAGTTATGACGGTAAGATTATATTGACAGTATTCTTACTTATTATTACATTAGTATGTAATTATTTTTGATGATGTGATCGATATCATTGTTGAGTATTGTGACTGATCCCGTCGTGGGCTTTATTTTCAGGTACTCGGAGATCGATCTAGTAGCGGTTGTGAAGAGATGAGCTTCCCGGGTGATACTGGTTGTGGCATGTATTTGAGAATTGAGTATTATTTTCTGGTTGTTTTATTTCCGCTACAAATGTGTATTTTGAACCGAGTTCTTATCCGCTGCGTGGGTATATTTCAAAATGACTTTCCGGTATTTTTACCAAATTGTGTATAACTTTCAAAATGGCATTTTTGGGTATTTCGTAAACTTACGTTATTTCGTTAAACACCTTTTCCTAAACTATTTTGTCGGTACATTTAAAGGATGGCTTAACGTACATTTTGAAAATGTTGAGTCTCGCCGTTTTGGCCTGAAACTTGTAAATGATTTTATTTTGTGACGGTATTTGGAAAATAAATTTTTGAAAATTATTTAAATACATTACCGTCTTTCGCATGTTGGCGTATTTGGATTGATTGCGAAAATGAGTTTTAGCCTTATGGGTTCCGGCGCGGGGCCCACAGCGCTGTAATATCCCCCGATGGTTTTGGGGGCGTTACACATTCAGACATGAAGACACACACACACACACACACACACACACATATATATATATATATATATATATATATATATATATATATATATATATATATATAAGGGGAGGGATATGTAAACACCTATACATAAACACTATCTCACTCATTAATGTCAACCATTGGATCCAAGTGAAGCTTGCAGTGACACCATACCAATGTTGGTATGGGGCTAACGTCGAAGTGGTATGCGTCATACCAATGTTGGGATGGCGTCATATCAATGTTGGGATGGCATTATAATTTTAATCCAATGGTTGATATTAATGAGTGAGATAGTGTGTTTAAGGTGTTTACATATCCCTCCCCTATATGTAATACATATATACATATATGCAATTCTGCAAAATACACACAAACCAACTCTCTACCGGACGAACTACACCAAGTCCCCGTCCGCCGATCGCCGCCTCGAATACCAAATTTAATCGAGCTGGAGAAGACAAGGTCCGAACTCCATTAACTTCAATAGACCAGCCTCAACTAGGACCCCTCCGTGAAGCCCTATTATGCCGCCGCTCGTACGCCTCCATTTCCTTCGATGGATCGACGATGCCACGGTGGTCAGTGAGGAAGAAGGGTAAATGGAAATTCCTCAAGCTGTCAAAATCGTATCTAGAATCATATGTTGTGTTGTCTTCTCATGAGACACTCATCGGAAACCCCATAGCCACTGATTCCTTGAGCTCCACTTTGCCGGAACATCAAAATTGGAATAGCCCGACTGGGCTTCCACAGCTCTGACTGCCTAACAGGCACGACTAGATATCTCCTTCTCCAGTCTCAAGCCACCCCACTGCCGTCGAGATCCAGTTGCTATCGCCGGAGACACTAGCCCGCCGCGATTGACTTCCGCAATTATGAAACTAAGATCCTCTGATCGCCTCCACCATTACTCTGGTCGTCGATTCGGTTGCCTAGAAGTAGAGGGGGACTAGTGCTATATTGATTAGAGAAAGAGAGGTTATGAGGTGGGGGAGAGATAGCGAGAGAGAGGAATGAGATGATTTTCCTTACTGGATAAAGAGAGAGGGGGGCGAGACAGGTGAGTGAGGAATGGGTCAATTGAGTTTTTGAATTTATCATTTCATATAATTGATATATTAAAATAGGTTATTGGGCTATATTATAAGGGGAATGCCCCATTAAATAGTTAAATGATTCACATCACTATATTTCCATCTTCAAACCTCTATAGTCATTCTATAATATTTTAAGAAAATCAATCTTCAATAGTTCTCGATTTTATATTTCGATTATCAGATTAATTCTTATTGTATCCACTGACACCAATAACTCACCAATATCGAGATTTCGCTCGATTATTTAATTATTCAACTAATAAAAATAAAAAAAATAATTCTGCCAAAATTTTAATTTAAAATTCCCGGATATTACAAGTTATAAATATATCCTAACCATTTTAATACTGCTATCAATCTTTACCACTGAACTTTATTAATATTCGGTTACCTTTTTTTGTTCCCAATTAATTAGGACAGAGTGATTGAGGAGTCTTAGAGGATGTTGACAGAGATGGCGAGGGACGAGCATCCGTATTTGGACAAGACCGAACTTTATTTAGCATGTCGAGAGATCGATCAGGCCGATCCCTATATTAGGGCATGGCTGTGGGCTAACATTTACCCTCCTAAAGGGAGTCATCACCGGACGCCGATGATGGGAGTTGAAAGCAAAAAACTCTTGAAGGATACTCCAGGGTTTCAGTGCAATCAAAGGGGCAACACTCAAAAGGGCTATCTGGAGGAGCAATTGAGGATCTAGAGGGAGCTCCGAGCTGAGGAGCAAAGGAAGTCTCAAGACCAATTCTAGAAATTCCAAGAGTAGCAAAGGAAGGTTCAACAAGAGATGTTATCTTAGCACCAGGCCATGATGCAATATATGATGTCATTGAGTCAAACCGTGACTCAATCGAGACTTCAGGCACCACCACCACCTCCATTCTACAATATACAGAACACCCCCCTCTTCTTCACAGTTTTGGGACGACGACATGCAAGACAGTAGTAATCTTTCTTCTATCTTTAAGAATTTGATGGATTTAGGTGGATTTTAGTGGTCATTGTACTAGTACTTTTGCTATATAAACATATTAATGCTAGATATTTATTTATTTAGACTCGTGTTCGTTAACATTGGTGTTTATAGTGATTTTATTGATGTTGCTACCTGATATGTTGATATGGTGTGATTTTTGTAATGTTGATGTATAAAATATGCTTTTTGTACATTGATGTATGTTGTTTGTGATGTATGGTGATGTACTATATACTTGGAATATACAGGTTAAGTATGAACATGTTTGGGGATCTCAAAATCTGAATATATTTTTTAATGGAATTTAGCCGACAATTTTCGCACAAACCATCGGCTAAAGTTACTTCTTTTATACTTAAAAGGACTTTAGCTCACGACATCAGATCCGTCGGCTAAAACACATAGAGTTTAGCCGACAACTACAAAGCCATCAGCTAAAACATATAGACTTTAGCCAACAACTGCTGAGTCGTCGGCTAAAATATATAGACTTTAGCCGACAACTGCTTAACCATCAGGTAAAACCTATAGACTTTAGCCGAAAACTGCAAAGCTGTCGGCTAAAACCTATAGACTTTATAGGCGACAATGGCTGAGCCCTCGGGTAAAGTAAAACATTAGCCGACGTCCTTTCATCTCTGCTGTCGGCTAAACTTTATCCGATCGACCTCAGCCGACCGATTTTAGCCGACGATCGGCCACTTTAGCCGAAGGTTTTAGACTTTAGCCGACGAATTTTTGCTGTCGGCTAAAGTATGAATGTTGGTAGTGCCCCCTTTTGTCCTAAATCTTTAAAATATCATAACTTACTTGTTTGTTAATCATTTTATATAAGAAAATATATCAAATTAATTATTTTTTGCTAGATCTACGATTTAAGACACACTTGCATGCCTAGAAACTTAAAAATATAGTAACTATAAATATCTAGGTGTTTTTCCAAATTATAAAGCTTATGTGAATAGAATTTTTCATCATTGTTTTTTGCAAACGAGAAATGATAGGGCAACACCCTGAACCACATCCCCAAACACACTCGTGCTTTATGGGTGTTGTACTGCGTGCTTTATTATTAATTTTGTTACAATATTATTATGAATATTTTACCTATAAAGCATGCGGTACAACACCCATAAAGCACGAGGTGTGTATGGGGGTGTGGTTCAGGGTGTTGCTCTATCACCCTTCTTTGCAAACACATCATCCAAAATGCACCCTTACCAGTAATTTATAACTGTAATCAAACTTCGCTATACCTCAAATATTTAAAACACCTTAACTTACTCATTGGCTATCCGTTTTTAGATTACAATGTATCAAGTTAATCCTAAATCCATGATCTTGTTGGGATATCACATGATCATTATAATGAAATACCGATAATTTGAGAGAAAAATATTATATTATATTGTCACTCAAGAATAGAATTATAAACTCACAAAATAGAAAAACTCTCAACCTCACTCAATCACTTCTTGGATTGTTATTTTCTCTACCTAGTACTTTCACTTTTGAAAATGGGATGATTACAAATGCTACAAAACTGCCTTATTTATAGGTATTCAACATGGTGTGAAAGGATCAACCATGATGGTTGTTGTGAAGTTTCCCATCATTTTCTTGTCAAACTTGTCAACTAATTGTTCAAAGGTAGATGGCTTCACATGTTTACTCTGGTGAACATTATTTTGTGCATATTAAACACGATTTATTTCGAATTATTTGGCACAATTTAATCATTATTGATAAAAATATGATGGATTTTTTGTTTATTTTAAGGTTTAAGATATAGTGCGGCTAAAATCAGTCAAACCGGAGGAAAACGCCAATTTATAGTGAAGGTCCGCATCACGCGAAGCCGGGCCGCGTCGCAGACTCAACATGCAGCAAGCTGGAACGAGCTGTACCGAGGGACGAGGCACACACACCTAAGGGCCGCGACCCGTACTGATGGAAGGCCCAAAACTGGGCGGTCATGTGATTGGGGCTGCGGAACACTTATCGCGGGGCCGTGGGCCGCGAATGCGAAACCCCAATGCAACTCTACAACTTCGATCGTTTTTGCATGGATTGGAGATACGTTTTTGGGGACGCATTTTGGGTCAGCTGGGTGGTTATAAAAGTGGAGACAACCACAAGCTAATCATCATCTTGGGGATGAGGCAGAATTCCAACGAAGTGAAGAACACCGCAAAAGACGCGAGGAATTGCGTCTTTGTTGTGAAGATTCATCTATACTTATGTCTTTGATTTTGATGATGAATTCTGTTACTATTACGTTTGGCTAAACTATTATTTTAGGGTTGTGATGAAACCTAGATTTTGAAGATGTGATTTCATATATTTTTTGTTTCTTATCATCTGTTCAACAGGATTGGATTTTACTGATTGATTTTAATGCTTTCAATTATCTTGCCAATAGTTGAATTGTCTTTAACGCTTTTATTTGCTCAGAAGAAGAGATTTAAGCATGGAACTGGTGAGGAAAATCATAACAGTTCTATGAGATAGGAATATACTCCTAGGAATTGTGAATCATTGTTTCTGTCGAGGAACCACTATGCCGGATTATCTATTGAGTTTTTAATTCATATATGGATATATTGAGTAGATAATTAGTAGTATTTTCTATTGACCATCGGAAGAGGCTTTAGATTATTTTAGGGTTTCTCCGCTTTCAATCAGTTGAATTAGAATGTTAGAACATAACACATAAACAATCACATCAAAGAAATCGTGGTGGAAACACAACCATAATTCTTCTCATTTGATTTTTACCTTATTTAGATTGAGCTGTTTTATTTAGTTGTTAGCTTATTAGTAATCTGTTAATTAGACAATTTTTTTATCTCATTATACCAATTCGATTATTCAAATAATACTGGTAGAACACCGTAAAATTGGTACTTAGTACGTTAGTCCCCGTGGGAACGATACTCTACTCACTAATTTATTACTTGTTCACGATAGCGTACACTTGCACTTACTAAATTTAGCAACAAGTTTTTGACGCCGTTGCAGGGGAACTAATTGCTTTTACTAATATCAATTGTGGCTTTTCTAGTATTAGTTTGAATTTTATTTTTGTTAATCTTTTAGTTAAAGTTTTCTTTGTCTGGGCTTCTTTCAGGGAGTGTCTTAGTGCATGAAAGATTTAATTGCTTTCGACCCTGAGATTAAACGCACTTGTCGAAGAATTCGTTCTGAGAAAAGAGCAATTTCTAGTACACAAAGCCAAGCCATGGCAGAGGCAGAGGAAATTCAAGACAACAATCAAGATCAGTTGCAAAATACCAGAGCTCTTCGAGACTTTGCACTTCCACAAGTTAATGAGAAACTTTCGAGTATCCTTCGCCTGAGTATTCAAGCAAATACCTTCGAGATTAAGCCATCAATAATTTAGATGGTTCAGGCTAATCAGTTCTGTGGCTTGCCCAATGAAGATCCCAATGCTCATATCACCACATTCTTGGAAATTTGCGACACGTTTAAGCACAATGGTGCTAGTGATGATGCCATCAGACTTTAGCTTTTCCCATTCTCTATCAGGGATAAAGCAAAATTTTGGCTTAATGCTCTACCATCGGGGTCCATTACCACTTGGGCGAAGTTAGCACAAGGTATTCTGGGAAAATTCTTCCCACCAGCAAAAACAGCTCGGCTTCGCAATAAGACCACCACGTTTGCACAACATGATATGGAAACTCTACACGAGGTGTGGGAGAGATAAAGATTTACTCAGGCGATGCTTTCATCATGGTATACCTAACTGGCTGCAAATATAGACGTTTTACAATGGTTTGAGTGGTTCTACATGCACATTAGTTGATGCCGCCACCGGTGGGGCATTAATGGGAAAATCTATGGAGGATGCTTATGCATTATTGGAGACTATGGCTACATATGCCTACCAATGGCCTTCCGAGCAGATAAATCCGAAGAGGGTTATGGAGATCAATGACAATGACCCAATTTCTACCTTAACAGCCCAAGTCGCTAATTTAACTAAGCAGCTACAAGCTTTTTCACACTCTCCTTCTAAGATTGAAACTTGCAATTGGTGCAGTGGTCCTCATCCGAGTGTTGAATGTCAAGCTGTAAATATTTTTGACCAGTCCCATCAGGAGGAAGCACAGTTTGTTGGTAATACGAATCGTCAAAATAATCCTTATTCGAACACATACAATAAAGGGTGGCGAAATCATCTAAATTTCTCTTGGAGGAATGGTCAGAGCCTGAATAAGTCCCCGCAGCCACAAAACAGCTTACCACCACAGTAGGTTCCGCAAGCACCTAAGGTGTCATTAGAGGATGCATTAGCTCAAATGGCATAAAACATGAACCAGTTCATGACTAGCACGGACTTGATGCTACAAAACCATTCAGATTCTATTCGAAATTTGTAAGTACAAGTGGGTCAAATTGCAAATATGTTGAGTGCAAGAACGCAAGGTAGCTTTCCAAGCTCCACATAAACTATTCCAAAAGAGAATGTGCAAGCGATTAACCTAAAGAGTGGAAAAGAATTATCGAAACCATCGAAACCTTGCCCGAAACCTTACCCGAACACAATTATTCATGAAGAAGAAGTGATCGAAGAAGGAACCACGTCGAATAACCAAGCATCACTGAAAAAGTCGACAGTTATAGCCGGAAAATTTCCCATTTCTTTGTCACCAGCCTCATTTTCTCAGTGTTTGCAAAAGGAGAAACTGGAAAAATAATTCTCCAAATTTTTGGATATCCTTAAGAAGCTGCACATAAATATTCCATTTGCAGACGCCTTGCAACAAATGCCTAGTTATGTAAAATTCATGAAAGACATCTTATACAATAAGGGAAAGCTCGAAGAATTTAAAACAGTGGCACTCACCGAAGAATGTAGCGCGATCTTGCAGAAAAAACTTCCACCAAAATTAAAACTTCCAGGGAGTTTTACAATTCCTTGCACCATTGGAAATTCTTATTTTGAAAAAGCGTTGTGTGATCTTGGTGCGAGTATATATCTTATGCCTCTTTCTGTTTTCAGGAAATTAGGTTTGGGGGAAGCTACGCCCACGACTATATCATTGCAATTAGCCGATCGATCGATTAAATATCCGAGGGGTGTAATTGAAGATGTCTTGTTTAAGGTCAACAAATTCACCTTCCCAGCGGACTTTGTTGTATTATATATGGAGGAATATCATGACATCCCAATTTTATTGGGAAGACCATTCTTAGCGACTAGAAGAACTCTCGTTGATGTGGAAAAAAGGCAGCTGATTTTGCGGGTTCAAGAAGAGCAAGTCACGATCGATGTATTTCGTGCTATGAAGCACCCTCATGGAGGTGATACATGTTTTCAAATTGACGAAGCCCAAATTTGTGCAAATGAATGGTTTGATGAGAATCAGCTAAGCGACCCGCTAGAATCTCTTTTGGTAGGCACATCTATGGTACCGACCCATGAGCAAGTGCATTATATGCGGCATTTGGACGCTTCTCCTCCAATGTTCATTCATTGGCCGTGTGAGGAGATTGGGGTCATACCACCATGTAGTGTTCCGTCCGTGGAGAAACCCCTCATTCTGGAGCTTAAGCAGTTACCGAGACATTTAAGGTATGCATTTTTATAACAAAATAATACATTACCTATCATATTATCGGCTGCTTTATCAAACTATCGGGAGGATAAAAGTTTGAGAGTCTTAAGGGAACACAAGGCTGCATTGGGTTGGTCTATTGCTGACATAAAGGGGATAAGCCCTTCCATTTGCATGCATAAAATTTTGATGGAGGACGACTACAAACCCTCGGTAGAGCCCCAACACTGGATGAATCCACCAATGAAAGAGGTGGTAAGGGCTGAAATCTTAAAGCTTCTTGATGCAGGTATTATCTATCCCATTTCTGATAGTCCTTGTGTAATATCCGCATTTTCTTTTCCCGGTATTTTCATTTTTCGGTGTATTACTCGTTTTTAGCGACCCTCGTGTAACCGTATTAATTTTTGAGAATAATTGTTTCGAGACTTTTTGTCATCCAGTTCTACATTTATTGGTTCTTTCGTCATCTATTGATCTAATTCTCGTAATTGTTGTTCGGAACCGCCATTTCGGGGTTGCCGAGGATCCATTCTATGTTATTATGCATTTTGAGATGTTATGTTTGATGTTTCGTTCATGTTCCAGTATTTTGGGCCATTAATATTCCGTGCCTAGCGCGCGCTAATCTTTTAGCATAGTGCACGCTAGGGATCTCTTAGTAGCGCACGCTATGTCTGCTTCGTAGCGCGCGCTAGCGAGCTGAGCCCTGGGAGTGGCAGTGAACTTATTTCGGACTCCAGTCCTCTAGACTAGCGGATTAGTGTACGCTATGTTGTCTAGCGCACGCTAATTTCGGGGGACTAGCGCGCGTTAGGTGCCCAGTAGTGCGCGCTAACGCGGCTGTCTACTACTGGGCAGTTTGTTCTGGACTCGTTTAGGTGCCCAGGTAGCGCACGCTATAGCTCGATAGCGCGCGCTACCGAGTCGTTGTTAGCGCACGCTAGATAGTAGTACCGCACGCTAACGGTCTAGGACAGTGAGTTCTGGACTGTAATATAAACGGGTAGCGCATGCTAACATTCAGCCGTTAGCGCGTGCTAAGCTGTGTGGCTATATATACCCAGGAGTTGACTTTGGCGGATCTATTTCTCATTTCACCTCCTTCTCCGCGGTTTTGGCGATTTTGGGCGATTCCTTGGTGATTTCTTCCTCCAATCATCTGAACCATCATCTTTTTTAAGTTCTTGGTGTATAATAACAACATCAACATGAATATTTCATTCTAATCAAAGGTAAATCTTCTAAGAACCCAGTTTTGAGTAAATTGGGGGTGTTCGGGTTTTTCTTCGATTCGTTCCATACGGTTGATTAATTCATGTTGAATATGATTAATCTTGCTAGTATTCTTGTTTTCCTTACAGATTCATGGTATATTTCGTGGTTGTTGCGTATTCGAGAGGGTTTGGTTGTGGTCCGCCCTCGTTGTTGTTTTTATACGAATATATATGAATCGTAGGCGGGTTTTCGGGTGTATTCCATTTCCATATTCGTTTAGAGTTGGTTGTGATTATGTTCTTCGAATCGTTAGGTTCGGTTCCGTTGGTTCCTAGCGTTCGTTGGTGATTTTCCTTTCCATTCGTTGCATCGTCAATTATTCAAGGCAAGTATTTTTGGAAACCTTTATGCTTAATGTGAAATGGTAATGTATATTGTGTGTGATTTGCTCACCTCGGGAGGGTCCGACGGGGCCACGGATGGAGTCCAATGGTTTGAGCCCTGGATTCATGAGTTTGTTTAGCTAGCCAGCTCGGGAGGGTCCTTAGAGGCCTCGAGTGGGATTTGTGGCTTCGTCCCGGCCCTAGGCAATGCACGTGCGTGATTTGTTTTATGATATGGCCAGCTCAGGAGGGTCCCTAGAGGCCTCGAGTGGGATTTGTGGCTTCGTCCCGGTCCTAGGCAAATGTGATTGACTGTTTGTTTCTGGAAAAGACATGTCTGGTTTTGGTTTTGAAATGTTTTGGTGCATTGTACTATGAAACGTGTAAGCGAATGGTTTGCCTTGATTACTTGTACTAGCGTAATTGCTAACCCCTTTGGGGACCCGCTTTGGGGAAATTCTTGTTATGGATTTCAGGTTATGTTCTGTCGGACGAGCGGGCGCTGGGACAGTACGAGGATGTTGGCCAGGGTCGTTGACATTTGCATTCGAGTCTTTTTATTTCTCTTGTCCCTTTCGATATGGTTGTTTCCCACATTTATAAATTTATAGATTGTACTCGCGAGTACTTAGGCTTTTCACTCCGAACTTCGTTTTGTATTAACTCAAATTGCTATATTGTCAGTTGATGTTTATTACGCCGGTTTCTCCGGGCGTATCTTTATATGTTGTATTATTTAAATGTGTATCCTCGCTAACTGAGATGGTTAGTCGAGTGGTGTTTTCCTTGTTTTAGCCTGGTGGGTCCCATGTAGGGGTCCACGGTGCTGTAATATACATCGAATATCTCGGGGGTGTTACAGAAAATGGTATCGGGGCACACTAGGTTTATGGATACCTAGGCTTGTCGGTTATTTAGGTCTAGTTGTGTTTTGTTTTGCACATTGTCACACCGCTGCAAGCATCTCAGTACTTCCAGTGTTCTTAAGTTTTTCTTGCTCGATTCTTTATTTTCTTGTACCGTATTTCCGTTTCTTGAACTGTGGTTATTTTCCCTCTTTTACTTATCATCGAGTTTCTTTTTGCCACCTCTTAACACCAGCATGGATGCTGGAAGGGGCCGTGGTCATGGCCGTGGATGCAGACGGGGACGTGGGGCAGCCGGTGGGGCGGCTACGTCGCATTCTTCGGGAGCCGGCAGTACCAGTGACCGTCACAGTCATGCTTCTGCTCAGGAGTGCGCCGACCATGGTATTGCGGCCGTTATGCAACAAATGGTAAACCAAATGGCGACGATAGCTCCAGTGGTTCAGAACCTGGATCCGGCCCATGCTAATCGGGGCGGAGCAGACCATTGGCTCCAAGATGTCATCAAGATGCATCCTCCTCAGTTTTCGGGAGCATCAGACCCGATCGGCTCGGAGGGGTGGATCAAGGAGATATCTAAAGTCTTCGTTGCGACCAACTGTCCCGAGGACCGTAAGGTCCGTATTGACCAGTACTTTCTCACTGGGGACGCTACGGATTGGTGGGAGGCCGTTGGGCCCAAAGACCATGTTGCTTCGTGGGCCGAATTTCAGGAATTGATGGAGACTGAATATTGCCTGTGGACGGTTAGACAGGCTCGAGTCCATGCTTTCTATGATGCTTAACCACGGGATATTTTCGTATCCCAAGGTATTGCCGATTTTAACAAGGAGTTGGGCTATGTGAAGACCCAAGTTGTCGAGGAGAGCGACAAAATTTTCCATTTTTCCAGGCGGATGAAACTGTCAATTCGGGACTATATGTTTGGGCTCGTCTGCACTACTTTGAAGGATTATCAGAGTAGGGCTCTTGCTTACGATATGTCGGTGATGGCTAGTGATGTGGCTCGTGAGAGCTAGAAGCAGAATTCAGTCGGAAATTTTTCTGGTCCCAAGGGTGGAGGCCAGCAAAAATCTCAGGCTGCGAATATTTCTACGGGCGGTTCGGCTCGTTTCTCTGGGAGTTTTCGAGGTGTCGCCGGAACCTCCGTTCGTGATCCCACATGCTTTAACTGTGGCCAGCTGGGCCATAGGAACCGGCAGTGTTCTTGTCAGAAGTTGACTTGTCATACTTGTGGTCAGTCGGGCCACAAGGCCCTCTTTTGTGAACAGGTTAGACAGATTCGCGAGTCCCGTGATTCTTTTCCAGCACTTAGAGAGCCGAGTGTGAACCAGGGATCGTTTGCTCTGCAACCTCTGCCGAGTGCTATCTGAGGTAGAGGTCGGGGTCAGACCACTAGAGGAGGAGCTTCCAGTGTCGGCTCTGCCCAGATGCGTATCTACGAGATGAGGAGGGCCGATGATCCAGCGGACACTGTGGCGACAGGTACCGTTCATATCCATTCTCATACAGTCACTGTGCTTTTCGATTCTGGTGCTACATATTCGTTCATATCGCTGGGGTGTGTGCGTCGTTTGAGTCTCGACTGTTTGTCGCCTTGCGAGTCTTTCATCGTTAAACTTCCTAGCGGTGATAGGATCGTTGGCGATCGAGAGGTCTGAGACTACTCTGTGTTTATTTGTGAGAGAGCTTGGCTCTCTAATCTTATTGTTGTTAATATTGAGGGTGAGGATTTGATTCTCGGGGATGATTGACTCGAGCGGCATGGCGCAATCATGAACTACCACCTGAGAATCATCACTATGTTAGCCGAGGATGGCACTGAGCACTCTTTCGCGGGGCGAAAGAGGGGAAACTAGAAGTTCGTTATTAACGCCTTGAAGGCGATGAGGATCCTACGAAAGGGGTGTACTGGTTATTGGTACTATGCCTTGAAGGCGGAGGATGGTGGAGTTGAGTTTTCGTCGATTCCAGTCGTTAGTGAGTTTCCTGATGTGTTTCCTGACGAGTTACCGGAATTGCCACCGGATCGTGAGGTCGAGTTTGCTATAGTGTTAGAGCTGGGCGCGGCTCTGAATTCGAAGGCGCCGTATCGCATGGCACCTTCAGAGATGGCCGAGTTGAAGAAGCAGTTGAGTGAGCTTCTTGAGTCGGGGTATGTTTGACCGACCGCCTCGCCTTGGGGCGCACCGGTCCTGTTTGTGCGGAAGAAGAATGGTTCACCGCGTTTGTGTATCGACTATCGCGAGCTAAACAAGGTAACCATCAAGAACAAGTATCCTTTGCCGAGGATTGATGACTTGTTCGATCAGTTGCAGGGAGATACGGTATTGTCAAAGATTTATTTGAGATCGGGGTACTATCAGCTCCGGGTGAGGGAGTCCGATGTGCCGAAAACAGCTTTTCGGAGGAGATACGGACATTATGAGTTTGCAGTTATGCCTTTCGGGTTAACTAATGCATCGACGGTGTTCATGCAGTTGATGAACAAAGTCTTAATCGAATATTTGGATAAGTGTGTCATCGTCTTCATTGACGATATTCTTATTTATTCGAGAAACGAGGAAGAGCATGCCCATCATTTGCGAGTAGTGTTAGACATTTTGAGGAGCTTTATGCGAAGTTCTCGAAATATGAGTTCTGGCTAAAGGAAGTGATGTTTTTAGGTCATGTGATTTCAGCCGAGGGGGTTCGTGTGGACCGTAGAAGATTGAGGCAGTGTTGGATTAGGCACCGCCCAAGAATGTGAAGGAGATCTGTAGTTTCTTGGGTTTGGCCGGCTACTACCGTAGGTTCATCGAGGGTTTCTCGAAACTGGCTCGGCCACTTACACAGTCACTCCAGAAGTCCGAGAAGTTCGTCTGGAATGACTAGAGACAGTCGAGTTTTGAGGAACTGAAGAGGCGTTTGACTTCAGCCCCGATTTTAGCATTGCCATGTGGCAACGGGGGTTTTGCTGTTTATAGTGATGCTTCGGGTCAGGGTCTTAGGTGCGTATTGATGCAGCACGGCAAGACCATTGCATATGCTTCGATACAGTTGAGGCCGTATGAGCTTAACTACCCTACTCATTATTTGGAGTTAGCGGCAGTTGTCTTTGCGCTCAAGATTTGGCGTCACTATCTTTTCGGCTCTGCATGTCAGATTTTTACCGATCATAAAAGTCTGAAATACATATTTACTCAGCGGGAGTTGAATATGAGGCAGAGGAGGTGGTTAGAGTTGATTAAGGATTATGACCTCGAAATCCTTTATCATCCGGGCAAGGCGAACGTCGTGGCCAACGCCTTGAGTCGGAAACCGGTTGCTTTGAGAACGCTTGAGATCCTTACGTCTCAATCTGAGCTTTGGTGGGTTTTGATCGAGTTGGATGTTGAGGTTTCGTTGCCTGGAGCTGTCGGGCAACTTTGTGCTTTAGAGATTTCGTCGTCTTTGATCGATGAAATTAAGCTGAAGCAGTTGGACGATCTGATGATTACTCAAATCCGAGAGAATGTTCTTAAGGGAAAGTCTCCTGGGTTTGTGATTCACGAGGATAGTGTTTTGAGATTCCAGAGTCGGCTTTGTGTACCGAACGACTCAGAGTTGAGACAGAGTATTTTGCGTGAGGCCCATGCTACACCTTACTCCATTCATCCTGGTTCGAGTAAGATGTACAAGGACCTAAGAAGGAATTTATGGTGGAATGATATGAAGGAGGAGGTCGCACAGTTTGTAGCGAGATGTTTGACTTGTCAGCAGGTCAAAATCGAGCATCAGCGACCGGCCGGGTTATTGCAGTCACTTCCCGTTCCGGAATGGAAATGGTAAGATATATCGATGGATTTCATTACGAGTTTGCCGAGATCGAGGTCGGGCATGAATATGGTCTAGGTTATTGTTGATCGTCTAACCAAGTCGGTACATTTTTTGGACATCAAGGACACTTGGGGCCCGGAGAAGTTGGCTCGTGTGTTTATCACATAGATTGTGAGACTTCACGGTACTCCGAAGTCTATTGTTTCGGATCGTGATGGCCGTTTTGTATCGCACTTTTGGCAGGCAGTGCATAAGGCGTTGGGTACTCGTTTGCGTTTGAGTACCTCTTTTCATCCTAAGTCAGATGGACTGTTGGAACGCACTATCCAGACGTTCGAGGATATGTTGCGTGCTTGTGCTCTCGATTGGAGAAGTGATTGGGAGGAGCATTTGTCATTGATCGAATTCACGTAAAACAATAGTTGGCACGCGTCGATTCGGATGGCACCATATGAGGCACTTTATGGGCGGCATTGTCGATCACTGGTTTGTTGGAATAAGGCGTCCGATTTGGTCGGGACCGAGCCGTATATCACTTTAGAGACGAGGCGGAAGATAGAATTAATTATGGAACGAATGTTGACTGCCCAGAGTTGACAGAAGTCATATGCCGATGTCCGTCGTCGATCTTTGGAATTCGAGGTGGGAGACCACGTGTTGCTAAAGGTGTCACCGACGAGAGGAGTTTTCCGTTTCGGGAAGAAGGGGAAGTTGAGTCCGAGATTTATTAGACCCTTCGAGATTCTCGAGCGAGTCGGTGGATTGGCATACCATTTGGCGTTACCTCCGGCCTTGAGCCACGTTCATAGCATTTTCCATGTTTCACAACTGAGGAAATATGTCCCGGATCCTAGTCACGTCATCGATTATGGTGAGATTGATGTCGTCGAGGATATTACTTTTGAGGAGCGTCCTTTGAAGATTTTGGAGCATCGTGAGAAGCGAATGAGGCATAAGACCATCCCTTTGGTGTAGGTGCAGTGGTCGAGACATGGTGTTGAGGAGGCAACTTGGGAAACCGAGGATAGGATGCGTGCTAGGTACCCCGAGTTGTTTGTTTCTTAAGTTTCGGGATGAAACTTATTTTAGAGGGTTAGAATGTAATATCCGCATTTTCTTTTCCCGGTATTTTCATTTTTTGGTTTAGTTCTCGTTTTTAGCGACCCTCGTGTAACCGTATTAATTTTTGAGAATAATTGTTTCGAGACTTTTTGTCATCCAGTTCTACGTTTATTGGGTCTTCCGTCATCTATTGATCTGATTCTCCTAATTGTTCTTTGGAAATGCCGTTTCGGGGTTGCCGTCGATCCATTCTATGTTATTATGCTTTTTGAGATGTTCTGTTTGATGTTTCGTTCATGTTCCGGTGTTTTGGGCCGTTAATATTCCGTGCTTAGCGCGCGCTAGCGAGCTGAGCCCTGGGAGTGGCAGTGAACTTATTTCGGACTCCAGTCCTCTGGACTAGCGGATTAGTGTACGCTACGTTGTCTAGAGCACGCTAATGTCGGGGGACTAGCGCGCGCTAGGTGCCCAGTAGCGCACGCTAACGCGGCTGTCCACTACTGGGCAGTTTGTTCTGGACTCATTTAGGTGCCCAGGTAGCGCACGCTATAGCTCGATAGCGCGCGCTACCGAGTCGTTGTTAGCGCATGCTAGATAGTAGTACCGCACGCTAATGGTCCAGGACAGTGAGTTCTGGACTGTAATAAAAACGGGTAGCGCATGCTAACATTTAGCTGTTCGCGCGCGCTAAGCCGTGTGGCTATATATACCCAGGAGTTGACTTTGGACGGATCTATTTCTCATTTCACCTCCTTCCCCGCAGTTTTGGCGATTTTGGGCGATTCCTTGGCGATTTCTTCCTCCAATCATCTCAACCATCATCTTCTTTGAGTTCTTGGTGTATAATAACAACATCAACACGAATCTTTCATCCAAATCAAAGGTAAAACTTCTAAGAACCCAGTTTTGAGTAAATTGGGGGTGTTCGGGTTTTTCTTCGATTCGTTCCATACGGTTGATTAATTCATGTTGAATATGATTAATCTTGCTAGTATTCTTGTTTTCCCTACGGATTCATGGTATATTTCGTGGTTGTTGCGTATTCGAGAGGGTTTGGTTGTGGTCCGCCCTCGTTGTTGTTTTTATACGAATATATATGAATCGTAGGCGGGTTTTCGGGTGTATTCCATTTCCGTATTCGTTTAGAGTTGGTTGTGATTATGTTCTTCGAATCGTTAGGTTCGGTTCCGTTGGTTCCTAGCATTTGTCGGTGATTTTCCTTTCCATTCGTTGCGTCGTCAATTATTCAAGGCAAGTATTGTTGGAAACCTTTATGCTTAACGTGAAATGGTAATATATATTGTGTGTGATTTGCTCACCTCGGGAGGGTCCGACGGGGCCACGGATGGAGCCCAATGGTTTGAGCCATGGATTCATGAGTTTGTTTAGCTAGCCAGCTCGGGAGGGTCCTTAGAGGCCTCGAGTGGGATTTGTGGCTTTGTCCCGGTCCTAGGCAATGCACGTGCGTGATTTGTTTTATGATATGGCCAGCTCGGGAGGGTCCTTAGAGGCCTCGAGTGGGATTTGTGGCTTCGTCCCGGTTCTAGGCTAATGTGATTGACTGTTTGTTTCCGGAAAAGACATGTCTGGTTTTGGTTTTGAAATGATTTGGTGCATTGTACTATGAAACGTGTAAGCGAATGGTTTGCCTTGATTACTTGTACTAGCGTAATTGCTAACCCCTTTGGGGACCCGCTTTGGGGAAATTCTTGTTATGGATATCAGGTTATGTTCTGTCGGACGAGCGGGCGCTGGGACAGTACGAGGATGTTGGCCAGGGTCGTTGACATGTGCATTCGAGTCTTTTTATTTATCTTGTCCCTTTCGATATGTTTGTTTCCCACATTTATAAATTTATAGATTGTACTCGCGAGTACTTAGGCTTTTCACTCCGAACTTCGTTTTGTATTAACTCAAATTGCTATATTGTCGGTTGATGTTTATTACGCCGGTTGCTCCGGGCGTATCTTTATATGTTGTATTATTTAAATGTGCTTCCTCGATAACTGAGATGGTTAGTCGAGTGGTGTTTTCCTTGTTTTAGCCTGGTGGGTCCCATGTAGGGGTCCACAGCGCTGTAATATACTTCGAATATCTCGGTGGCGTTACAGAAAATGGTATCGGGGCGCACTAGGTTTATGGATACCTAGGCTTGTCGGTTATTTGGGTCTAGTTGTGTTTTGTTGTGCACATTGTCACACCGCTGCAAGCATCTCAGTACTTCCAGTGTTCTTAAGTTTTTCTTACTCGATTCTTTATTTTCTTGTACCGTATTTCCGTTTCTTGAACTGTGGTTATTTTCCCTCTTTTACTTATCATCGAGTTTCTTTTTTCCACCTCTTAACACCAGCATGGATGCTGGAAGGGGCCGTGGTCGTGGTCGTGGCCGTGGACGCGGCCGGGGACGTGGGGCAGCTGGTGGGGCGGCTACATCGCATTCTTCGGGAGCCGGCAGTACCAGTGACCGTCACAGTCATGCTTCTGCTCAGGAGCGCGCCGACCATGGTATTGCGGCCGTTATGCAACAAATGGTAAACCAAATGGCGGCGATAGCTCAGGTGGTTCAGAACCCGGATCTGGCCAGTGCTAATCGGGGCGGAGCAGACCATTGGCTCCAAGATGTCATCAAGATGCATCCTCCTCAGTTTTCGGGAGCATCAGACCCGATCGGCTGGGAGGGGTGGATCAATGAGATATCTAAAGTCTTCGTTGCCACCAACTGTCCCGAGGACCGTAAGGTCCATATTGCCTAGTACTTTCTCACTGGGGACGCTACGGATTGGTGGGAGGCCGTTGGGCCCAAAGACCATGTTGCTTCGTGGGCCGAATTTCAGGCATTGATGGAGACTGAATATTGCCCGTGGCCGGTTAGACAGGCTCGAGTCCATGTTTTCTATGATGCTCAACCACGGGATATTTTCGTATCCCAAGCTATTACCGATTTTAACAAGGAGTTGGGCTATGTGAAGACCCAAGTTGTCGAGGAGAGCGACAAAATTTTCCATTTTTTCAGGCGGATGAAACTGTCAATTCGGGACTATATGTTTGGGCTCGTCTGCACTACTTTTGAATGATTATCAGAGTAGGGCTCTTGCTTACGATATGTCGGTGACGGCTAGTGATGTGGCTCGTTAGAGAAAGAAGCAGAAGTCAGTCAGAAATTTTTCTGGTCCCAAGGGTGGAGGCCAGCAAAAATCTCAGGCTGCGAATATTTCTACGGGCGGTTCGGCTCGTTTCTCTGGGAGTTTTCGAGGTGTCGCCGGAACCTCCGTTCGTGATCCCACATGCTTTATCTGTGGCCAGCTGGGCCATAGGAACCGGCAGTGTTCTTGTCAGAAGTTGACTTGTCATACTTGTGGTCAGTCGGGCCACAAGGCTCTCTTTTGTGAACAGGTCAGACAGATTAGCGAGTCCCGTGATTCTTTTCCAGCACTTAGAGAGCCGAGTGTGAACCAGGGCTTGTTTGCTCCGCAACCTCCGCCGAGTGCTATCCGAGGTAGAGGTCGGGGTCAGCCCACTAGAGGAGGAGCTTCCAGTTTCGGCTCTGCCCAGCCGCGTATCTACGAGATGAGAAGGGCCGATGATCCAGCGGCCACTATGGCGACAGGTACCGTTCATATCCATTCTCATCCTGTCAGTGTGCTTTTCGATTCTGGTGCTACACATTCGTTCATATCGTTGGGGTGTGTGCGTCGTTTGAGTCTCGACTGTTTGTCGCCTTGCGAGTCTTTCATCGTTAAACTTCCTAGCGGTGATAGGATCGTTGGCGATCGAGAGGTCTGAGACTGCTCTGTGTTTATTTGTGATAGAGCTTGGCTATCTAATCTTATTGTTGTTAATATTGAGGGTGAGGATTTGATTCTCGGCTCGAGCGGCATGGCGCAATCAAGAACTACCGCCTGAGAATCATCACTATGTTAGCCGAGGATGGCACTGAGCACTCTTTCGCGGGGCGAAAGAGGGGAAACCAGAAGTTCGTTATTAACGCCTTGAAGGCGATGAGGCTCCTGCGAAAGGGGTGTACTGGTTAATGGTACTATGCCTTGAAGGCGGAGGATGGTGGAGTTGAGTTTTCGTCGATTCTAGTCATTAGTGAGTTTCTTGATATGTTTCCTGACGAGTTACCGGGATTGCCACGGGATCGTGAGGTCGAGTTTGCTACAGAGTTAGAGCTGGGCGCGGCTCCGAATTCGAAGGCGTCGTATCGCATGGCACCTTCAGAGATGGCCGAGTTGAAGAAGCAGTTGAGTGAGCTTCTTGAGTCGGGCTATGTTCGACCGACCGCCTCGCCTTGGGGCGCACCGGTCCTGTTTGTACGGAAGAAGAATGGTTCACTGCGTTTGTGTATCGACTATCGTGAGATAAACAAGGTAACCATCAAGAACATGTATCCTTTGCCGAGGATTGATGACTTGTTCGATCAGTTGCAGGGAGCTGCGGTATTCTCAAAGATTTATTTGAGATCGGGGTACTATCAACTCCGGGTGAGGGAATTCGATGTGCCGAAAATAGCTTTTCGGAGGAGATACGGACATTATGAGTTTGTAGTTATGCCTTTCGGGTTAACTAATGCGCCGGCGGTGTTCATGCAGTTGATAAACAAAGTCTTAATCGAATATTTGGATAAGTGTGTCATCGTCTTCATTGACAATATTCTTATTTATTCGAGAAACGAGGAAGAGCATGCCCATCATTTGCGAGTAGTGTTAGACATTTTGAGGACCGAGCAGATCTATGCGAAGTTCTCGAAATGTGAGTTCTGGCTAAAGGAAGTGATGTTTTTAGGTCATGTGATTTCAGCCGAGGGGGTTCGTGTGGATCCGTAGAAGATTGAGGCAGTGTTGTATTGGGCACTGCCCAAGAATGTGAAGGAGATTCGTAGTTTCTTGGGTTTGGCCGGCTAATACCATAGGTTCATCGAGGGTTTCTCGAAACTGGATCGGCCACTTACACAGTCACTCCAGAAGTCCGAGAAGTTCGTCTGGAATGACTAGAGACAGTCGAGTTTTGAGGAGCTGAAGAGGCGTTTGACTTCAGCCTCGATTTTAGCGTTACCGTGTGGCAACGGGGGTTTTGCTGTTTATAGTGATGCTTCGGGTCAGGGTCTTAGGTGCGTGTTGATGCAGCACGGCAAGACCATTGCATATGCTTCGAGACAGTTGAGGCCGTATGAGCTTAACTACCCTACTCATTATTTGGAGTTAGCGGCAGTTGTCTTTGCGCTCAAGATTTGGCGTCACTATCTTTTCGGCTCTGCATGTCAGATTTTTACCGATCATAAAAGTCTGAAATACATATTTACTCAGCCGGAGTTGAATATGAGGCAGAGGAGGTGGTTAGAGTTGATTAAGGATTATGACCTCGAAATCCTTTATCATCCGGGCAAGGCGAACGTCGTGGCCGACGCCTTGAGTCGGAAACCGGTTGCGTTGCGAAAGCTTGAGATCCTTACGTCTCAATCTGAGCTTCGGTGGCTTTTGATCGAGTTGGATGTTGAGGTTTCGTTGCTTGGAGCTGTCGGGCAACTTTGTGCTTTAGAGACTTCGTCGTCTTTGATCGATGAAATTAAGCTGAAGCAGTTGGACGATCTGATGATTACTCAAATCCGAGAGAATGTTCTTAAGGGAAAGTCTCCTGGGTTTGTGATTCACGAGGATAATGTTTTGAGATTCCAGAGTCGGTTTTGTGTACCGAACGACTCAGAGTTGAGACAGAGTATTTTGCGTGAGGCCCATGCTACACCTTACTCCATTCATCCTGGTTCGAGTAAGATGTACAAGGACCTGAGAAGGAATTTCTGGTGGAATGATATGAAGGAGGAGGTCGCACAGTTTGTAGCGAGATGTTTGACTTGTCAGCAGGTAAAAATCGAGCATCAGCGACCGGCCGGGTTATTGCAGTCACTTCCCGTTCCGGAATGGAAATGGGAAGATATATCGATAGATTTCATTACGAGTTTGCTGAGATCGAGGTCGGGCATGAATATGGTCTGGGTTATTGTTGATCGCCTGACCAAGTCGGCACATTTTTTGGACATCAAGGACACTTGGGGCCCGGAGAAGTTGGCTCGTGTGTTTATCACGCAGATTGTGAGACTTCACGGTACTCCGAAGTCTATTGTTTCGGATCGTGATGGCCATTTTGTATCGCACTTTTGGCAGGCAGTGCATAAGGCGTTGGGTACTCGTTTGCGTTTGAGTACCTCTATTCATCCTAAGTCAGATGGACAGTCGGAACGCACTATCTATACGTTCGAGGATATGTTGCGTGCTTGTGCTCTCGATTGGAGCAGTGATTGGGAGGATCATTTGCCATTGATCGAATTCACGTACAACAATAGTTGGCACGCGTTGATTCGGATGGCACCATATGAGGCACTTTATGGGCAGCATTGTCGATCACCAGTTTGTTGGAATAAGGCGTCTGATTTGGTCGGGACCGAGCCGTATATCACTTTAGAGACGAGGCGGAAGATAGAATTAATTCTGGAATGAATGTTGACTGCCCAGGGTTGACAGAAGTCATATGCCGATGTCCGTCGTCGATCTTTGGAATTCGAGGTGGGAGACCACGTGTTGCTAAAGGTGTCGCCGACGGGAGGAGTTTTCCGTTTCGGGAAGAAGGGGAAGTTGAGTCCGAGATTTATTGGACCCTTCGAGATTCTCGAGCGAGTCGGTGGATTAGCGTACCGTTTGGCGTTACCTTCGGCCTTGAGCCACGTTCATAGCATTTTCCATGTTTCACAACTGAGGAAATATGTCCCGGATCCTAGTCAGGTCATCGATTATGGTGAGATTGATGTCGCCGAGGATATTACTTTTGAGGAGCGTCCTTTGAAGATTTTGGAGCATCGTGAGAAGCGACTAAGGCATAAGACCATCCCTTTGGTGTAGGTGCAGTGGTCGAGACATGGTGTCGAGGAGGCAACTTGGGAAACCGAGGATAGGATGCGTGCTAGGTACCCCAAGTTGTTTGTTTCTTAAGTTTCGGGATGAAACTTATTTTTAGAGGGGTAGAATGTAATATCCGCATTTTCATTTTTTGGTTTATTTCTCGTTTTTAGCGACCCTCATGTAACCGTATTAATTTTTGAGAATAATTATTTCGAGACTTTTTGTCATCCAGTTCTACGTTTATTGATTCTTCCGTCACCTATTGATCTGATTCTCGTAATTGTTGTTCGGAACTGCCGTGGATCCATTCTATGTTATTATGCATTTTGAGATGTTTTGTTTGATGTTTCGTTCATGTTCCGGTGTTTTGGGCCATTAATATTCCGTGCCTGGCGCGCTATAATCTTTCAGCATAGCGCACGCTAGGGATCCCTTAGTAGCGCACGCTACGTCTGCTTCGTAGCGCGCGCTAGCGAGCTGAGCCCTGGGAGTGGCAGTGAACTTATTTTGGACTCCAGTCCTCTGGACTAGCGGATTAGCGTACGCTACGTTATCTAGCGCACGCTAATGTCGTGGGACTAGCGCGTGCTAGGTGCCCGGTAGCATGCGCTAATGCGGCTGTCCAGTACTGGGCATTTTGTTCTGGACTCATTCAGGTGCCCAGGTAGCGCACGCTATAGCTCGATAGTGCGCGCTACCGAGTCGTTGTAAGCGCACGCTAGATAGTAGTAGCGCACGCTAATGGTCCAGGACAGTGAGTTCTGGACTGTAATATAACTGGGTAGCGCACGCTAACATTTAGCCATTAGCGCCCGCTAAGCCATGTGGCTATATATACCCAGGAGTTGACTTTTGACGGATCTATTTCTCATTTCACCTCCTTCCCCACGGTTTTGGCGATTTCTTCCTCCAATCATCTCAACCATCATCTTCTTTGAGTTCTTGGTGTATAATAACAACATCAACACGAATCTTTCATCCTAATCCAAGGTAAATCTTCTAAGAACCCTACTTTTGAGTAAATTGGGGGTTTTCGGGTTTTTCTTTGATTCGTTCCATACGGTTGATTAATTCATGTTGAATATGATTAATCTTGCTAGTATTCTTGTTTTCCCTACGGATTCATGGTATATTTCGTGGTTGTTGTGTATTCGAGAGGGTTTGGTTGTGGTCCGCCCTCGTTGTTGTTTTTATACGAATATACATGAATCGTAGGCGGGTTTTCGGGTGTATTCCATTTTCGTATTCGTTTTGGTTGTGATTAGTTTCAGTTCCGTTGGTTCCTAGCGTTCGTCGGTAATTTTCCTTTCCGTTCGTTGCGTCGTCAATTATTCAAGGCAAGTATTTTTGGAAACCTTTATGCTTAACGTGAAATGGTAATGTATATTGTGTGTGATTTGCTCACCTCGGGAGGGTCCGACGGGGCCACGGAGGGAGCCCAATGGTTTGAGACCTGGATTTATGAGTTTGTTTAGCTAGCCAGCTCGGGAGGGTCCTTAGAAGCCTCGAGTGGGATTTGTGGCTTCATCTCGGTCCTAGGAGATGCACGTGCGTGATTTGTTTTATGATATGGCCAACTCAGGAGGGTCCTTAGAGGACTCGAGTGGGATTTTTGGCTTCGTCCCGGTCCTAGGCAAATGTGATTGACTGTTTGTTTTCGGAAAAGAAATGTCTGGTTTTAGTTTTGAAATGATTTGGTGCATTGTACAATGAAACGTGTAAACGAATGGTTTGCCTTGATTACTTGTACTAGCGTAATTGCTAACCCCTTTGGGGACCCGCTTTGGGGAAATTCTTGTTATGGATTTCAGGTTATGTTCTGCCGGACGAGGGGGCGCTCGGACAGTACGAGGATGTTGGCCAGGGTCGTTGACATGTGCATTAGAGTCTTCTTATTTCTCTTGTCCCTTTCGATATGGTTGTTTCCCACATTTATAAACTTATAGATTGTACTCGCGAGTACTTAGGCTTTCCACTCCGAACTTCGTTTTGTATTAACTCAGATTGCTATATTGTCGGTTGATGTTTATTACGCCAGTTGCTCCGGGTGTATCTTTATATGTTGTATTATTTAAATGTGTGTCCTCACTAACTGAGATGGTTAGTGGAGTGGTGTTTTCTTTGTTTTAGCATGGTGGGTCCCATGTAGGGTTCCACGACGCTGTAATATACTTCGAATATCTCGGGGGTGTTACACCTTGGGTAAGTCCTGTGCAAGTTGTGCCGAAAAAAGGTGGGATAACTATAACACAAAATGATAAATTTGAATTGATTCCCACTAGGCCTATCACTGGTTGGCGTGTCTGTAATGATTATAGTAATGTAATAAAGCCACCAGGAAAGATCATTTCCCCCTCCCTTTTATCGATTAAATTCTACATAGGTTAGCTGGTCATGCTTATTACTGTTTTCTAGATGGTTATTATGGCTATAATCAAATTTATATTGCACCGAAAGATCAGGAAAAGACTACGTTTACTTGTCCTTACGGTACTTTTGCTCATAGGCATATGCCATTTGGTCTGTGCAATGCGCCGGCTACTTTTCAACGGTGCATGATGGCTATTTTTTCTGCTATGGTCGAAAATTGTATTGAAATTTTTATGGATGATTTCTCGGTATTCGGTGATTCATTTGATTGTTGTTTGCAGAATTTGACATTAGTGTTGAAAGGATGTGAGGACAAGAACTTGGTACTGAATTGGGAGAAGTGTCATTTCATGGTTCAAGAGGGAATTGTTCTTGGCCATCATGTTTCCATCCATGACATTGAGGTAGACCGGGAAAAGATAGAGGTCAATGAGAAACTTCCTCCACCTACGTCTGTTAAGGGAGTGCGCAGTTTTTTGGGCCACGCCGGGTTCTACAGGGGTTTCATTAAAGAATTTTCTAGCATCACGAAGCCGCTATGTAATTTACTGAATAAGGATGTGCCGTTTAAATTTGATGAGGCCTACCATCATAGTTTTTCTCTTTGGAAATCTGCTTGTTGCACCTGACTGGTCTTTGCCTTTTGAATTGATGTGTGATGACAGCGACTTTGTGGTGGGAGCAGTATTGGGCCAGCGAAGAGGTAAAATATTTCATGCTATTTACTATGCCAGTCGAATCCTGAACGAAGCGCAGATGAATTATGCTACAACTGGAAAAGAGCTGTTGGCAGTGGTATTCACATTCGATAAATTCCGAGCCTATTTCATAGGGACGAAGGTAGTCGTGTGGACCAATTACTCTGCTATCAAATATTTGTTGGAAAAGAAAGATGCGAAGCCGGGGTTGATCCGATGGGTAATACTTCTGAAAGAATTTGATTTGGAGATATGATACAAGAAAGGGAATGAAAATGTTATTGCCGATCATCTTTCGCGTTTGGAACCGTCGAAGGAGACAGTTGTTGATCGATCGCCTATTACCGAAACGTTCCCTGACGAGCAGCTTTTTGCCTTGATATCTGAAAATGCCCCGTGGTACGCCGATCTAGTGAACTATATTGCAAGCAACATAATTCCTAATGACTTCTCTCATCATCAAAAGAAGTATCTGATTTCAGATGTAAAATACTACTTATGGGACGACCCTTTTCTTTTTAAAAGATGTCCCGACAAGCTCATTCGTAGATGTATTCGGGACGAAGAGATTCACAGTGTGTTGAGTCATTGCCATGCATCACCCTATGGCGGGCATTTTAGTGGCATTAGGACAGTGGCAAAAGTCTTGGAGTCGGGTTTCTACTGGCCATCGTTATTCAAGGATGCTCATTCCTTCGTGTCCACATGTGACCGGTGTCAATGGATGGGAAACATCTTCAGACGACATGAAATGCTGTTGAACACTATTCTTGAGGTTAAATTGCTTGACGTGTGGGGCATCGACTTTATGGGCCCATTCCATCCATCACATAAGAACCTATATATTCTAGTAGTAGTGGATTACGTCTCAAAGTGGGTCGAAGCGGTAGCACTGCTAATTAATGGGTCTAATGTCGTGATCAAGTTCATAAAAAAGTACATTTTCACGCGTTTAGGGACTCCACGTGCAATTATCAGTGATGGTGGTTCACATTCTGACAACAAGTTCCTCGATGTGGTCTTAAAGAAATACAGAGTCACTCATCGTGTTGCTACAGCATACCATCCCCACACAAGTGGTCAAGTCAAAATATCCAATCGAGAGCTCAAGTGGATCTTAGAGAAAACAGTCAACTCGTCTTGAAAAGATTGGTCCCTTAAACTCGATGATGCACTTTGGAAGTATCGTACAACATATAAGACACCTATTGGCATGTCACCATATAGGTTGGTTTATGGGAAAGGTTGTCATTTTCCGGTAGAGATGGAGCATCGTGCATGTTGGGAGATCAAGAAACTCAACTTTGATCTTAAATCGGCCGGTGAAAAGCACTGCTTGCAGTTTAATGAGTTGGAGGAGATACGTCATGTTGCCTACGAGAATTCTAAACTCTATAAGGAGCGAACCAAGGAGTGGCATGACAAGCACATAATACATTGAGAGTTCGTTCCGGGTCAAAAGGTTTTATTATTCTATTCTCGCTTGCGGTTGTTTCCGGGGAAATTACGTTCACGATGGTCAGGGCTTTTCACTGTGGGTCAAGTGTTTCCTCACGGCGCAGTGGAAGTATAATGCGAGAATCGCAAATTCAATGTCAATGGCCAGCGTTTGAAAATATACAATGGTGATCCGATGGATGCGCAAAAGTCCACAATCACCCTGTCCGCCGCTGATTAAATTCTAGTAGGTTCCAGCTGAAGAGGATAAACTTAGCGCTTCTCGGGAGGCAACCCGAACATTAGTAGTAGTTTTTATTTTTCTTTGTTCTTTTTATATTTTTGTTCGAAAATAGTAGTCTAGTTTTCCGGTATTTTCGACATATTATGTTGTTCTCACTTGTTTGTTTGGATACAGTTGAAAAATTTGCCGCAAAAATTTTTCCAGGGCTATCTCCCAGCTAGGGCCGCGTCACGTGAATTATGGGCCGCGGTTCGCATAGACTCAACTCAAGCGTCTTATTTTCTGTACTACAGGACGCGGCACGCACCTACACTCAACCGAATGCCATTTTTTCTGTACCGCGGGCCACTGCATACTTACTACGCGCCGTTGCACCGTGAAGGATATCATTCGATCGAGATGCAGGTTCCCCTTTCAAATCGGTTCTTCTTCTTATCTTTCATCTTTGATTCTCAACTATCCAAATCCAAGTAATCCATACTTTTTAAGTTATATTTTCTGAAGTTATTTCAAGGATTGAGAATTGGGTATGTCTTCTCCCTTTGTTTGATTAATGTGCATATCTTATAATTTCTAGCGAAATTATGATCGAAATATATTACGAATCTCAATTGAAGTTGATTATGGTACGCCTTTTGTCGAGAATTAGTGCGAGAAATTTTTGTTGGTAAATAAACTCACCAAGATTTGTGTCTCTTGGCTTGTGTTTAAGCCCGCCAAGTGTTCGGGGTAATGCCCAAGTGAGTTTTTTGTAAACACGCATCGTCAATCTTATGCTGCGAAAAGATTAATAGAGTAGTGTATTCCCCTAATCATTATGCTTATATTGGGTTAATTTTCACATCATTATGCATCGTCAGATGGTTGATTTCTCCATGGCTGCGATTCGATGCTTGTACGAGTTACCGGAGGTCAACAAATCGGTGTACATGACGGTGATGGGTAACCTCACGAGAGAGGTTTTATTAGAAGCACAGACTCAGCCAGATTTTGTTTGGGAGATACGTGTTCCGGTCTCCGAAGCTTATTTCTTCAAAAGCTCATGCCTCAGTCGGCTAGGACAATCCTGGTAATACTTCATATGCTCGAGGGTAGACCCTACCTCGCAGATACACTCAGTCCTACTACCTCGCGCCCGACTACTTTATGCCATAACCTCCAATCTCAGATTTGGTTTAGTCCCATGTCTCGCCTGGTCCATTCTACAGTGCATCAGGGGAGGCGCCAACATGGGACTGAAGCACCCCTCTTTGATCTGCGCTTTATGCCGCCAGTCGGGTGTTGTCTGGTCGGATGATGAGCCGACCATTATGCCTCAGGGTCCTATAGATCATCTCATCATATCTCATTTCGACCAATGGGGTGGCGCGCGAGCACACCCACGAGGACGAGGCTTCGTTTTGGATCAGCTATTTGAGCACTCCCCTCCAATCCAGAATATCTCGGAGCCTCTACTTATTGTTGATGACCAAGCGATTGATGTAGAAGATCAGACAGATTCCGTTCCACCCCGCGCAGCGGGAGATCACACCATGAAGATGATGTTTGACGGTCTGAGACAGGAGATACGGGCAGAGCAAGACAGTGTAATTGAGGCTGTGCGCCGTGAGATGCGCCAGCAGATCCGCCGGGCCAATCACCGTGCTGATCGGCGAGTGGATGCACGGGACGCATATCATCAAGAGTATTTGGTGGTGTGGACTAGCCATATCCTCCACCCAGACGGGCCCTTCATACCTGCGACCATGCCACCTACGCCACCTGCTTCACCCGATTAGGCTGACACTAGTACCTGAGCTATCACTTATTCAGGGGAGTACTTGACCTGTTATATACTGTGTATTTTATTTTTGTCCATTGAGGTCAATGCATATCTTAAGTTTGGGGGGGAGTTAGTTTGTATTGCTTGCGTGTGTTTATCTGTTAGGTTGTGTTTGACTTCATCTGTTCTGGGCTTGTCTTCATTTATATTATGGATAGTTTTAATGTTTCGTGAGTATGTCGTGCAATCATTCCTAAGACTGAATATATATAATTGAAATCTATTTGAAGAAACATATAATACTAGTCGAGTTCACCTTATGTTATTTTATACTCGAGTACTCATTTTAGTGTTGATTTTTGCGCCATTGTGGAAGCCTTGACATTCAGGAAATGAGATAGACCTATTTGAAGTGTTTGCATTAACCGAGCCACTGTATATATTTTTGGTTTCATTGTTCACCCTGCTAATCATCTAGTGACATTGGCCTTGTAAGCATTAATTGAATTTTGATGATAGTGCATTTTTCCGGACAGTATGAATTCTTAAAAAAATGAGTTTTTACTCCGCTGTGGAGGGAGACTTAGTAACTAGGAGCATTCATGAGCCCCATGAGTGTCTTTTACGTCAAACGGTTTCCCAAAACATGAGTATGAAAATCCACTCTAGGACTCTTCCGATGAAGCATTTTGGGAGTTGAAACCTAGTGGTTAACTCGTCTTGCCTAAAACCAAATAAAAGCAAAGCCTCGTGTTTTTACTCCACTATGGAGGGAGACTTAACTAGGAGTATTCATAAGCTCCATGAGTGTCTTTTACGTCAACGGTCTCCCAACACATGAGTATCGAACTCCACCCTAGGACTCTTCTGATGAAACATTCCGGGAGTTGAAACCTAGTGGTTAACTCGTTGCTCCTAAAACCATAATAATGGTGATTAAATAAAGAGGGATTGCTGTCCGGGGAATGCCATCATGGAAATCTTATGAGTTATGCTGCATTTCGTGTGGTTATGTCACGAGGCTGTGAGACTAGGCGATTTAGCTTATTATATCCTCCAACTCTTGCAACATTCATTTTGTCGGTCGACCTATTTCAAGTCTGTTGATCTTCGAACCTTGGATACTTTCATGAGCTCAGACTAGCATGAAAAATGGTACTTTTAGGTTAGCATACATAAGTTGAGCGATATGAATTTGCACGATTTTCCACGATACTCTTTATTGTACTGGGAGTTAATTTTGCTTGAGGACAAGCAAAGAGTTAAGTTTGGTGGCATTTGTTGAACATTATTTTGTGCATATTAAACACGATTTATTTCTAGGTATTTGCCACAATTTAATAATTATTGAAAAAAATATGATGGAGTTTTTGTTTATTTGAAGTTTTAAGATATAGTGCGGCTATAATCAGTCAAACCGGTGGAAAACGCCAATTTTTAGTGAAGGGCCGAGGGCCGAGGCACAGACACCTCAGGGCCGCGTCCCGTGCTGATGGAAGGCCCAAAACTGGGCGGTCATGTTATTGCCTCCGCGGCACACTTATCCCGGGGCCGCGGCCCTCAACGGCGAAACCCTAATGCAACTCTACAACTTCGACCATGTTTGCATGGATTGGAGATACGCTTTTGGGGACGTATTTTGGGTCAGATGGGAGGTTATAAAAGTGGAGACAACCACAATCAAATCATTATCTTGGGGAGGAGGCAGAATTCCAACGAAGTGAAGAACACCACAGAAGACGCGAAGAATTGCCTCTTCGTTGTGAAGATTCATCTATACTTATGTCTTTGATTTTGATGATGAATTCGGTTACTATTATGTTTGGCTAAACTATTATTTTAGGGTTGTGATGAAACCTAGATTTGAAGATGTGATTTCATATATTTTTTGTTTCTTATCATCTGTTCAACAGTATTGAGTTTTACTCATTAATTTTAATGCTTTCAATTATCTGGCCAATAGTTTAATTGTCTTTAACGCTTTTATTTACTCAGAAGAAGAGATTTAAGTGTGGAACTGGTGAGGGAAATCATAATTGTTCTATGAGATAGGAATATACTCGTAGGAATTGTGAAGCGTTGTTTCTGTCGAGGAACCACTGTGCCAGATTAGCTATTGAGTTATTAATTCATATAGGGATATATTGAGTTGATAATTAGTAGTATTTTCCATTGACCATCGGAAGAGGCTTTAGATTATTTTAGGGATTTTCCGCTTTCAATCAGTTGAATTAGAATGTTAGAACATAACACATAAACAATCACATCAGATAAATCATGGTGGAAACACAACCCTAATTCTTCTCATTTGATTTTTACCTTATTTAAATTGAGTTGTTTTATTTAGTTGTTAGCTTATTAGTAATTTGTTAATTAGACAATTTTTTTTATCTCATTATACCAATTCTATTATTCAAATAATATGGGTACAAGACCGTACAATTGGTACTTAGTACGTTAGTCCCCGTGGAAATGATACTCTACTCACTACTTTATTAACGGTCAATCGATAACAATGATACGATAAATGAGTGAATACCTCGATTGCCTTAGAATGGCCAATCGATAACAATGATACGAGGATGCCTCGGCACCTTTAATCGGTTACCGACAATGAAGAAGAGAAATGAATACGTCAACGCCTTTAATCGGCCAAAACAACTTCAAGGACAAAACTCCAACATTAATAGCAATGATTACAACGACGTCTTAAATCGACATTAATATCAACAACAACGATCGATACATCGATACCGCGAACCGGTGATCGATAATAACATTAATAACGAGTATCACAATGCCTTGAACCGGCCATTAACGAACAATAAAAACATTTGGCATAATTGCCGAAAGGTATCGTATCGAACGATCTCTTAATATCAATGAATTCATGAAGAGACTAAGTCTCGGAATGATACAACACATTCATACACATATATGATAACATTAATCTCATTGACTAGTACAAGTATAAAACTTGCATCAACCGAAGGCGATGAAACCCTTCCACGAACAACGAACGGCGTCCTCCGATAAACACAAGTACTCGAACAACCTTTAATGCAATACAATTCATTCAATAACACAATATCAATCGAAATCAACATAACGACCGAAAGAAACTCTTTGAGGCATTTAATCGAACACTAAATGTTCAAAGTTTCTCAAGAGCCTAAAAATCATCAATCGAGTTGAACGAATCGAAAATATGGATATACAATCCATAGAACATGATTAATAATGTTTACTAACATCAACCGATTCATCAAAATCGGACTAGAATCGAAAATCAAGAACAAATCTCGAAAAATCCAATCCTAAGAGATTTCAAGAAATTACCTCGATCCGACGAAGAACAATGATTTGATGTTGATATAATCGATAAGGATCCTCAAAAACGCTTCGAAATCGAGTGGAATCGACCAAAAACTCCATTTCCCGATTTTCCCCGTCGTCAGCCGCACTCGGGTGCAGAAAAGTGATGAAATGAAGGTCTGGCCCGTCCCTGGCCTATACATGGCCGACAGGTTACGGCCGTAACCGGCATTCGTCAAAACCATGCCCAGCGCCTGCCGATCGCTTACGGCCGTAACCGACAGGGACTTACGGCCGTAACTCGGCACTTACGGCCGTACCCGGCAGGTCCTTACGGCCGTAACCGGCATTCGTCAGAAGCCGCACAGCACCGTCTGGCCGTAACTCTCGGCCCTTACGGCCGTAACCGGCATTCGTCAGGCCATGCCTACCGAGCACGTACGGCCGTAACCGGCACCTTACGGTCGTAACTCGGCCAGGCCAGGCCCGGCTCCGGCCGTGGCCACTCTGACGGCCCGACGACCCCGAAACCCGAACCTGAATACGATTCGAAGATACGGTTACGACGTACTCGCAAATACGAATCTAAGCGCTAAGAGAACACACGATTCCGACTATCTGAAGGCTCGAAATTCGACAACAGAAGTAATTACCTCAAACTTTGGGAAATTACGAAAATGGCCCAAAACATCCGAAATGCACGATACACGATCGAAACACCAAGCCAAAGCTCACAACATGAATAATAACATTAAATGAACTTATGAGAAACTCGAAACGACAGTTTCGGACAAAATTCGCAAGAATCGAACTGAAGTGCGGAAAAGCCGCTTAAGAACACGGATCTCAACAAAACGATACTGAAACGAACTCGGATGACAAAAAGTGCAGAATTAATCATTCTCAGAATGACGATACGGTCATGAGCGAGTCGTCAAAACGGACTTCTGCCAAAAAAATAAAATTACCGAAAAATCGAAATTACGGGTATTACACTGAGGATGTCCAACTCATTTCACACCCTAACGTGAATTTGAGAAGGTTAAATGGAGTCGAGGACTTTTCCCAGCCAGACTCTCCCAGCACTGAAGCAAGAAAAGAGCGATTACGTGCTCTTGGCCTCCAAACTGTCTTTATTCAGGACGCAGTCAATGCTCTACACTCTGTATAAAAGGCTCTTGATTGGCTTCACACATCTGTCATTGAAGAAATGACCGGACTAAGGCATGAAGTCTCTCGAGTAGTAGAAGCCTTCACTGTCTTGCCACATGTCTTCAAGCAAGCCCTGAGCCAACTGCAAGATAAACAAGAACAGATCCTGAGAGAAGAGCAATCAAAACTCCGAGTGTCTGAGGACAAGACCGCATCTGCTCTGATCGAATCCGGTTCCCAACTGCGAGCCCATGACAAGAACATAAAAGATATGTCGCAGGTGCTTTCCTCCCTTGTTGAGAGAATGTCTAACATTGAGACGAAACAGGATGCCACTTTGGAAATCCTGGAACATCTTGATGAAAAGGTGTCATACCTTGATGACGCCAAAAAGGGGGAAGAAGCAAGGGAAGACGCAAGGAGAACGATGTTGGAGCAAGAGAAAGAGTTGTTAGCTCCGTTTGAATACTCCATCACTACAGACATAGCCCGTATCTCAACGCCGAACGTGAGGATACAAGGAGAAAGACCAGAATTCCACGATCCTAGGTATCCTTGGAAAAGCCTAGTCCGAAAGCCACAATCTATGAACCTCCCGGCAGACCGATAGCCTACTGCTGCAGAGATCCAGAACTGGAGGAGAAATGAATTGTTAAGATACTTTGTTGTACTTATCAGGGATTCCCCATTATTCAATAGATGCAGAACGGTGCAGGAAGCCGCAGAGGAATTCAAGACGAAGCTGGAAGGTGGAATGCTCCCGCTACAGGTGCAGATGAAATCAAAGCACAAGAATGGTGACTTGGTTATCCACCCATAGGATTGGATCCTTGTTTCGACAAATCATATGAAGGTCGAGCCATTTATCAGAATCGAGACAGGGAAGCCCATCAATACTGGTGGAAGAACACCAAGAATGACCCAAAAAGACCATGTAGGCATTCAGACTATAGGAGTTAAATTTCCTTGTATTACAGTTTTTGTAATCTCATCTTCCGAATAGCAAAATTTTGTACTCCTCATTTCTACATCAATAAAATTTTTACCTGTCTTGAAATATTACAACTCGTAATCTACTATGTTCTTATATGTTTACAGTCACTTTATTTATTCTTACTGTATTCATATTATGAAACTTATCTCATATACAAGCTATAAGAACTTGTCTGCAAACAGTTCATAGTTTAAGTTGTATGCATCTAAAAAATAATGTAAGATTGTGCTTGCGCCCCAATCATAAGTTTTCAATGTAACTTTCTTTTGATAAAAGCTGAACTTGCCTGCGACCAGTTCTTAGTGTTAAGCCAAATGCCGAAGGCCATGACATTCGAAAAAAGACCAAGAAGTCTGCCCTACTTCAAAATCGCTAAGTGTTAAAGTTTTGGCATCATCAAGGATGTTCGGATAACATCATAAGGTTTTAAAAGGAAGACTCGGAAGGACTTGGCAAATTATCAAAAAGGGGGAAATTGTTGGGATAACAAAAACCCTATATCGATGCTGTTGGATAAACAATCCCTGTATCGATCGTATTGTCAGAATGTTTTGACAATATGCCAAATCCTGAATACCGCCAATAGCTGTATCGAAAAGCTGATCGAGTATCAACCTGTATCGAAGACTTCTCGCAGTCCCAATTGTACAGTAAATCTATCGTACAGCAAAGAGTCCCACAAAGCTAAGTATGGAAGCTGTCTCGGATTATCTATACAGTGATTCTTCCATACAGCCCTTAAACAGGACAAGAAGGAATCTTCAGTATTCGCTAGAAGTCAAGTCCCGTTTTATAAAGAAGTATTTAAATACTAAAGGACAAAGTATTTAAATACTGTAAGTCATCAGAAGATCTTCAAATCCCGCATTATCCAGATCTCAGTCAAATATCAAGTTGTCGCAGAATCTTGTTCAACGGATATATTTCAAACGGATATATTTCAGAGGCTATATATATCTCCAGAGTTTGAAGATCAAGATCTACAAAAAAGATACATAATATTCACGACTTACAAACAAACAAAGCTTACAAGAATATTCAGAGCAAAATATATCTCCCAAAGCTTTCTGCTATTCTGATAGAAGAGATATACAGTGCTCAAACCGTTAACAACACATCATCAGCTATAAGCTCATAAAGTCAAGTTGTTGTTCAAATATTGTTCTAACCGTTGAACAAACCCATCATCCCTGTGTGGACTGAGAAACCTCGCTATTCCCGAACTGTGTGTGACGGACGTGCATTGAAGAATACGAAGCTTCAGAACTGTGTGTGAAGAAACCATTCACGTGTTAGCTCAAACCAATATGTGTGAACGGTTGAAAGCTAAGATCTTTATATCAATCTGTGTGAACGATATATTGATTAGGTTTGGTTATAATTATGTAGTTGTGTACGCAGTAATTATAATAAACTTTTTACTCCTGTGTGGAGGACCAGTGGACGTAGAGGAGTTTACCTCTAACCACTTTAAATATTGTGTTATTTACCTTCTGCCTTTATTGTTTTATTAATTGTGATTATTTAAGTATACACTGCACACCGAGTTTCTATATCCTCAGCAACTTACTGTATTAAAAACTTCCGCTACGCACTCAGATTTTAAAACCGTACAGCTTGTTGTTTCAAATACTTTCCAAGCTGTATCTAGTATACTTAGTGGCCAACAGTGTTCCTCTGTTCAGTGTTGTTGTACTGGAATGGTTATTAAATACTCGAGTATTGTTTTTCAGTTTCCTCGATGTTCCAGCCTGTGTTTCCGAGGTATTGATTTTGTGTTATGATATATTTGGATACATTAGATATGGTTTGACTACCCTTTGTATTGTCCTTCCTTTCGTTGTATTTGGACCTTCTCGGTCAAGTTTTATAGTTCCGCGTATGATTAGCCTTGTGGGTCCCACGGAGGGGCTCACAGCGCTGTAATATACACTGAATAACTTGGGGGTCTTACACCTACCACGTAGCGTCTTCCTCTCTGTTGTGATTTGACCAGGCGACCTTAACCAAAGGAATTCGCTTCTTCCTCAATTCGCGTACTTGTCGGTCGAGGATATTGATCGGCCTCTCTTCATAAGATAAGTTATCTTTGATTGACGGGATGTCGGAAGTAAGAATGTGCGTCGGGTCTGGTTGGTACTTTTTTAATCTGGAGACATGGAAAACATTGTACATTCCAGCCAAATTGGATGGTAGCTCTAAGCGATAAGCTAGCCGTCCAATTCTTTCTATGATTTCGAAGGGTCCGACATATCGGGGTCTCAGCTTCCCTCGCTTCTTTGAGTTGATCAATCCCTTAAGTGGTGATAAACGAAGGAATACTTTGTCGCCCATGTCGAATTCTAAATCTTTTCTCCTCTGGTCTGCATAACTCTTCTGTCGGCTCTGAGCAGTGCGAATTCGATCCCGAATGATTCGAACCTTATCCATGGCATCTTCTACTAGATCAACTCTCGTTATCGGGTTTCGGTTCTGCTTACCCTTTGGTGTCCATTGGTCGTCAATCTCCCAATGTATTGGTGATCGACACTTTCTTCCATATAATGCTTCATATGGAGCTATCCCGATAGTTGCCTGATAGCTGTTGTTGTAAGAAAACTCAGCTAAGGGTAGGTGGTGACTCCAACTCTTTTGAAAGTCTAGTGCACATGCCCGTAACATATCCTCAAGGACTTGTATCGTTCGCTCGGATTGTCCGTCCATCTGAGGGTGTGTTGCAGTGCTGAAACTCAATGCCATCCCAAGTTCTTGATGAAGGCTCTTCCAGAATCTGGAGACAAATCTGGGGTAACGGTCTGACACAATGTCTAAAGGTACTCCATGTAATCTAACGATTTCTTATATGTCCTAGCTAGATTCTACAGACTACCATTCTTTCTTACGGGTAGGAAGTGAGCTGACTTTGTAAGTCTATCCACGACTACCCAGATTGTATTATATCCTCCACTGGTTGTTGGTAGATCCGTCATGAAGTCCATTGTGATTAGTTCCCATTTCCATTCGGGAATCTCGAGCGGCTGTAGCAACCCTGATGGTCTTTGGTGTTCAACCTTCACCAAAGACCTCATGAGTGTGCTGGTAAAAGTCAGAACTGTTCATATATAAGTGTAGGTATAGTGCTAAAGTTGTTGGTAAATATGTCAAAGTGTTTCACAATTTAATCACACTAGACCTCATGAGTGTTAGCATATGTCTACAGCTACAAAAAGATTTGTGTCACTAAATATATAAAAGTGTGGCCTTAAGTCAAAAGCAACACAAAATCTAGTGTAGGCACAGACAAGAAATGTGTTGGCATAGGTGTTTGTTGTTACACTTTTTTCACATGTTACCAAAACCTAAAAAAGTGTTACCATAGACCATTATGGTTGAGGCCGTTTTTGTAACACATTCAAATTTGGTCAAAGTGTAGCCGTAGTTTGTTTTTTTGCCTTCAGCAACACTTTTTGGACTTTTGAACACAGTTTTTCAGGTGTTGCTGAAACCCATATATGGTGTAGTGTAGGTTTCTATCCCAACATCCCACAACTCTTTTAATTATGTAATTAATGGTTTCATATACACATCAATATTATTCCCTGGATCATTTGGACCAGGTATTAGTGTAGATATAATCAAATCTTCCGGCTTCATGATTAACCAAAGGGGAAGGTTGTAATTCACCAATATAATTGGCCATGTGCTGTGAGATAGATTCGTCATACTAAGAGGATTGAAACCATCTGCAGCTACACCCAGTCTAACATTTCGATTTTCTGAAGAAAACTTAGGATACTTGGCATCCATTGTCTTCCAGGCCTCGCCATCAGCTGCATGCCGTAGCTGACCATCTTTCTTGCATCCGAATGCATGCCATGTCATCAGCTTAGAATATTCTCGACACATGTACAACTGTTGTAGTCTCGGTTTTAGTGGGAAATACCTCATCACTTTAGCTGGAACTTTGCGCTTTACCTTCTCTTTATCATCTGAACAGCCTTTATTCTCAGTCAAAATCCACCTCGACTCGCCACAAGTTTTGAAAACTTGGTCATTTTCATTTTTAGCCCAATATAACATGCAATCATTTGGACATGCATGTATTTTCTGGTAATCTAAACCTAAATCTTTAATGACATTTTTGGCTGCATTAACAGATAAAGGTATTTGGGCCTCCAGAAAGGCCTCCTTAATCAACTCTAGTAGTTCCCCAAATGCAGACTCACTAATGCCATTGACACATTTTAGAAGGTAAATTTTCACTAAAAAACTTAATTGAGAAAACTTCACACACCCGGGATATAACGGCTGTTTCCACTCTTCGACAAGACGATAAAATTTTTTAGCAGCTGCATTTGGTCCTTTTGAAAACCCGTCATCAGAATTCCCCAAATTACGATAGGCGCCATGAAACATTTTGTCACGCCCCCACACCGGGGTTGGACGAGAACGCGACAGTTAACGTAATAAATAACATTTGTGATAAAGAAATTTCAATAAGCATACAAGTGCTAGATCTCAGCCCGGTGAACTGAGTCTGGTTATTCGATAGAAGAAACATTCATGAGTACAGCGGAATTATTACATCAAGTGCAAAAGAGTACATCGGAAATCAAAACACATTTTGACACAAGAAATAAAGAAGCGTTGAAGCAGTATCCTAATTTCCTATGTCTTGGCAATACTTTAAGGACGGTCTTCAGTGGTCGTCAGCATTTGTCTCTTCGTCCAATTGATTCTCTTCATCTAGTGGGGTTTTAGAAAAGCAATTCAAAATAGGGTGAGAATAATGGATTCTCAGTGAGTTAGGGTTTGATGTTTAATGAGTTTATTAGTTAATAAACATTATTTTTATCCCACTTTTGAAAAATAGTGTTGTTTAAAAATTGGTGTAAGTTTTCAAAAAGAATATTATGAATTATGTCATGAATGTACAGTCAATCTCCGTATATTGCGGTTGAGTATGAAGAATGCATGGCGTCGAGTGCCCAATGAGTATTTAGCTTTGGGAGGTCTTTTACATGACTAATCCCTTAGCCTCCTTATAACATCTTAGACCGTTACCAGTGTTTGACCTTTGACTATCGCCATGACCTTTGGTTTGATAACTGTAGCCTTGGGCGTTTGTCGGACCATCACTATAACATTGGCCTTTAAGCTTTATCGCTCTCACGCTTGGTGACGTGCTGCCTTATCTCTTATCTGGGCTCGATATGTCCTTAGCTTGGGTCTATGCCCGGATCATATCGTAATCGCTACTATACCCAGTCGCCTTAAGATCACTCCGTCCTTCGGCTTCAAGGGAATAGGATACGACGGTAGCTTTGCCTAGAACCGCAGCCACACTGCTCGATTCATGACTTAGACTAACCGCCCCTCATGCATATAAATCGAAAAAGGGACTCTAGAGGTACTCGTACGGACTCTAGCGGTGGCTCCCGCCCGAAGGTCGTAGCACTTAGCTCCGCACAACACTTACTCCCGATTTTTATTGAATAACAATTATTGTCGTGATTAACAACTATTATGCATATTATAAGAGATCAATATGATTATTTGATAGTAAATGGACTTAGATAAACTAGAGGAATTAGTTCAACCGGTTGATGATTAGATTGCTATTATGCGAGTCTTAGCATAATCTTATAATAAACTCATAAACTTGAATAGTTCGGTACGAATTGATTATACGTCCGAAATTTACGAACTTTATTGCGAAAAGTCTGTTATGATATGAGGATTGAAGGTGAGAAGTCGCATGAAAGTTTACCTTTCGTAAATTATTATTCTGCCCTTCTGTCTTTTAAGTACTATCATTATTATTTTTACTATAATTGTATGAATTTGGATAATTCGGTACGGGTTGATTAAACATTCGAAAATTACGAACTTTATTCCGAAAGGTCCGTTATGATATGAGGATTGAAGGTCAGAAGTTGCATGAAAGTTTACCCTTCGGAAATTGCAATTCTGCCCTTCCGTCTTTTAAGTACTATCATTATTAGTTTACTATAATTGTATGAATTTGGATAATTCGGTACCGGTTGAATATACGTCCGAAAATTACGAACTTTATTGCGAAAAGTCTGTTATGATATGAGGATTGAAGTTCAGAAGTAGCATGAAAGTTTTACCTTTCATAAATTACAATTCTGCCCTTTCGTCTTTTAAGTACTATCATTATTTTTACTAAAATATTATAAATTTGATTAAGTCGGAACGGTTTGATTGTACGTCCGAAAATTATGACCTTTGTGGCGAAAAGTCCACTATAATATAGGGTTCTGAGATCAGAAGTTGCATGGAGGTTTTTCCTTCCATAAATTACAATTCTGCCCCTTTCGAAATTAAAGTACTATTATTATTATTTTTATTTATTTTTGTCTTATAATTTTGATTAATTCGTTTGGATTCATTTAAACTCCGAAAATTGTGAATCCAGTTGCGATTTTTACCTTATGACTTGTACTTTTAGATTACGTTCAGTTTTAATTTCTATTCTTTTAGAAATTATAATTTCACCCCCTCATTTTGCCTTAATCGGTATTTTAGTATTCTTAACATATCTTTTTCATTTCTTGTCGGATTGACCTCAAATTTTCGGAGTAAGCTCCTTATATTATTACGAGTCCATAGAGCTCAACTTTTCTGGAAATTTTATTTCGAAACAGTAAGTTTATGTAATTTACACTTTTGGCCCCAAATTCTTGAGATTTACATTTTTGCCCCGATTTTCTATTTTAGTAAATTCCGATTTAGATGAAACTATATGGAGAACTTATTTTTTATATATCAAGACTTACTTTTAGGAGATAAGATGAGAATTATGGATTTTAACAATTTTACCCCAAATTTATCTTATTTAAACTATTTTAGTTTATCCTTCGAACTTAGGTTCGAATTATCAAATCTTCCGGTGACTAATTATCCTCTTACCATAGTCCAATATATATACTCATATGTTTTTGGGATTTTAATCCCCAAATGTCAGAATTGTCATATTCAACCAAAATTTCCATCAATGAATTAATTTGCACATATAATCAAAATATGACAAACTAAAATTCAACAAATATCAAGACCATTACATGCATGGTAATGAATATTAATCAAGTATAGATATCTAAAGTTTTAATACTTGCATACACCATATATTTAACTTGTGTAAATTTTGAATAAGAGAAAAGAAGGAAAACAACTTTACCCACCTCGATTTCTGGCCGAAAGTAAATGATTCTAGGTCTCGGAAGTTGAAGACGATATTCCTCTTCACCACTACTAGGTTCAGCCGAAACATGCATTCCATGGTGTATATGTTGTTTGCATGTTTAGATATTTGAGTTAGATTAGAGGGATTTGGATGATTACTAATATATTGAAGTATAAGAAATGAGATTACCTATTCTCTTGTTGAAATTTTTTTTCCTTCCTCCTTCTTCTCCCTTGACTCAGCCATCTCTCCCTTTCTCTCAAATTCTCAGATTTTATTTTGTTGTTGAAAGTGTAAAGGGTGGCTATTGCTAAGTGTAGGTATTTATAGGATGGTTTTAGGGCTTGGGGAGGTGTTGTTGAAGAGAAGACTAATGCCATGTGTCTAAGGTATTTCATGAGGGTGTCTTGCATGAGGGACATGAGGGCTCTAGAAAACACACATCATTCCTCCTCTTTTTATTCCCTTGGCCGCCCATGTGTGTGTGTGTGTGTGTGTATATATTTTTTTTGTATTTTAAGTGTGTAGAATATTAATATAATTAGTTGGGTCTTTGTTTAATTGTAAATGGACTACATAGTTGGGTTGGGCCTTCAACTATAAATTCAAGACTTAGGAATTTTATTAGGTTGGGTTTGAGTCCATTAGTGAGTTTATATTAGTAAATATTGGTACACATAGCCCATTAGGTGAATCAATATTCTACTTTAACTTTCAATTAATTTATTATTTATGAAACAATCAAGTAAAATAAAATGTAACTAGATGTAGATTATATTATATTATAACAAATGTTATTAAAATTACATCATAATATAATATACCATACATGTAGTGAGCTATCGAATTTTAGGGGGTTCTACATCCTCCCTCCTTAGAAGAATTTGGTCCCCAAATTCCTTCTTGAACAACTCGGGATATGATTTCTTCATTTCTTCTTCAGCTTGCCATGTAGCGTCTTCCTCTGTTGTGATTTGTCCAGACGACTTTGACCAACGGTATATTCTTGTCTATTAGTTCGCGTACTTGTTGATCCACGATCCTAATCGGCTTCTCGATATAAGTTAAAGACTCTTTGATTGGCGGTATGTCATGCGTGATGACATGTTCAGGATCTGGATGATATTTCTCCAATCTTGATACATGAAATACGTTGTGCATTCTGGCAAGATCGGTTGGTAGCTCGAGACGATATGCTAATTTTCTAATTTGTTCTAGGATTGTGAAAGTCCTGACATATCTAGGGCTAAGCTTCCTTCCCTTCTTCAGGTTGATCAATCCCTTATGTGGTGATAAACGAAGGAATACTTTGTCGCCCGTGTCGAATTCTAAATCTCTTCTCCACTGGTCTGCATAACTCTTCTGTCGGCTCTGAGCAGTGCGAATTCGATCCCGAATGATTCGAACCTTATACATGCCATCTTCTACTAGATCAACTTTTGGTATCGGGTTTTGGTTCTTCTTAGTCCTTGGTGTCCATCGGTCATCAATCTCCCAATGTATTGGTGATCGGCACTTTATTCCGTATAATACTTCATATGGAGCCATCCCGATAGTTTCCTATTAGCTGTTGTTGTAAGAAAACTCAGCTAAGGGTAGGTGGTGACTCCAACTCCTTTGAAAATACAGTGCACATGCATGTAACATATCCTCAAGGACTTGTATCGTTCGCTCGGATTGTCCGTCCGTCTGAGGGTGTGCTGCAGTACTGAAACTTAATGCCGTCCCAAGTTATTGATGAAGGCTCTTCTAGAATCTGGAGACAAATCTAGGGTCACGGTCTGACACAATATCTACAGGTACTCCATGTAATCTAACGATTTCTCGGATATACGTCCTTGATAGCTTCTGCAGACTATCATTATTTTTTACGGGTAGGAAGTGAGATGACTTTGTAAGTCTATCCACGATTACCCAGATTGTGTTATATCCTCCATTGGTTTTTGGTAGATCCATCATGAAGTCCATCGTAATTAGTTCCCATTTCCATTCGGGAATCTTGAGTGGTTGTAGCAATCCTGATGGTCTCTGGTGTTCAGCCTTCACTATTTGACAGGTTAAACACCTTGCTACGAATTCTGCAACTTGGTTCTTCATATTCACCCACCAGTAGTGTTTCTTTAGATCCTTATAAATCTTATTACCACCTGGATGAATTGTATACCGAGATCAGTGAGCCTCTGCTAAAATTTTCTTCTTGAGTTCGTCATTATCGGGAACACATATACGGTGTTTGAATTTTAGTGTTCCATCTCCCGACATGCTAAACTCAGATTTCTCACCTTGGGCGACCCTTTCCTTGAGTTTATACAATTTCCCGTGTTGTGTCTGTGCTTCTTGGATTTCCTTAAGTCCGGCTTTATTGACAAATTAGCGCACACAACGTGTGTCTTAGACTGTCTTGGGTTCCATTGGATTATTTCCCTCAGGGCATTCCATTCTCTTATCATGAGTCTGGCCACACCCGGTTTTCTACTTAAGGCGTCTGCTACGACATTGGCCTTGCCCGGATGATGCTGAATGGTGAGGTATAATCTTCAAGAAGTTCTATCCACCGTCTCTGTCTTACATTCGACTCCTTCTGAGAGAACAAATATTTGAGACTCTTGTGGTCGGTAAAGATGGTGAATGTAACTCCATACAGGTAGTGTCTCCATTTCTTCAAAGCAAACACTATTGCTGCTAGTCCAAGGTCATGGCTCGGATAATTCATCTCGTGGATTTTCAGCTTTCGTGATGCATAAGCCACAACCTTGCCGTTTTGCATCAGCACAGCTCCTAATCCTTCCTTTGATGCATCGCTGTAAACCACAAATCCTTCACTCCCTTCGGGAAGTGTTAGTACAGGTGCGGTAGTGAGTTTTCTCTTGAGTTCTTGAAAGCTCAACTCACACTTATCGTTCCACTCAAATTTGACGTGGTTCTGCATCAGTCTTGTGAGTGGCCCTGCGATTTTGGAAAAATCTTTAATGAATTTGCGGTGGTAACCCGTAAGTCCAAGAAAGCTTCGTATCTCCGTGACTGTTTCTGGACTCTTCCAGTCCAAAATAGTCTCCACCTTTGATGGATCTACTGCAACTCCTTCTCCAGATATTATGTGTCTTAAAAACGCTATTTCTCTTAACCAGAATTCACACTTGCTGAATTTAGCGTAAATTTTATACTTTCTTAGTGTCTCTAGTACCAATCTTAGGTGAGTTTCGTGATCTTGATCCGACTTGGAATAAACGAGTATGTCGTCAATAAATATCACTACAAATTGATCTAGATACGATTTGAATACGCAGTGAATTAAATCCATAAATGCAGCCGGTGCGTTGGTCAATCCAAAAGGCATTACCACAAATTCGTAATGACCATACCTAGTTTGAAAGGTAGTCTTCGGTATTTCATTCTCTTTTCTTCTCAATTGGTAATATCCTTGTTGAAGATCGAACTTTGAGTAAACCGTTGCTCCTTGCAGTTGGTCGAATAGTTCGTCGATCCTGGGAAGTGGATACTTGTCCTTAACAGTAGTTCTCGGTAATCGATGCACACTCTTAGTGTGGCATCTTTATTCTTTACGAATAGCAGTGGTGCTCCCCATGGAGATACGCTTGGTCGGATAAATCCAACCTCTAGCAATTTCTGTAACTGAACCTTCAGTTCTTGCAGTTCCAGTGGGGCCAATCGATATGGCACTCTAGCCACAGGTGCCTCTCCTGGCAAGGTATCAATGCTGAATTCAACTTCCTTATCTGGAGGTAGAGAAGTGAGTTCCATGGGGAAAATATCACGGTATTCTGATACTACTGGTGTAGCTTCAATCTCCATTTTACTCTTAGGTTTGTTAATGACAAAAGCCAAATATCCCATTGCTCCCTTCGAGATGGCCCTTCTCGCCTTCGTGGCTGATATGATTGGGGCCGAGTTAGTTCTAGCATCCCCGTGTAGTTCAACTACTGGGTGATCGGGTTTGCAGAATCGATCTATTTGAGAATGGCAGTCGAGTTGTGCAAAGTGTTTAGATATCCAATCCATCCCAAATATGAGGACATACTCAAGTATAGGGAGAAGAATTAGGTCGGCAAGAAAACAGTGACCTTTAATGATCACTTCACAGTCTCTAAATACTAAATCTGTTTCTCGTCTCGCACCCATATGTGTGGATACTTCTAAGCTTATGGGTAGTGACTCCATGTCGATATTCAATTTTTGTGCATAATGAGGTGCGACAAAAGAATGTGATGATCCTGGATCTAACAATGCATGATCAGAGTGGTTTGGCACAAGAAATGTACCTTTCACCACGTCTGTTGCGTTAGGGGCTTCTTGTCCAGCTAAGGCAAAACTCTCGCTGGGGAATGTGTGAGGATTTACGGTCTTATGTGGAATTATTAGTATTCTATGTTGTCGTGTAGAATTAAACGCATAATTAACTACTAATTATTCATAATTAATGGATTTATAGAAAATATAATTGATTCCAATTACGAGTGGCTTAACCGCCAAATCATTCATTTCGAGTTCTTACAGCACTCAGGCCAAAACATCCTAACATCAAAACATCAAAACATCATAAGGTTACATAATCGTTCTCGATCCTAGAACTTTCTAGTTGTCTTTTGAATTCATGCTCGCGTCTTCTTTTGGATCCTCCTCCGGATCTTCCTCCAGATCTTCTTCTGGGTCCTCCTCCTCATATTCACGGAATCGAGGATCAGTGATTGGGGATGCTCGTGACGTGGTTCCGACATCAGTGGTGGAGTTAGTAAAAAGGTCAATCACGGCTCCTAACTTGGATTTCACCATGGCTTGGAATTTTTAATGTTCGTGCCGTTCAGACAAGATTTGGTTCTCCATCATTTGCATCTTTTGGGCTTGCAGAAACTTCTAGATGCAGAGCTTGGCGATTGTCCGGATGTCTACTAACGATTGGGTTTCCAGGTGATGCTCTCTCTCCTCCAGTTCTTCATATTCTTGTCTCCTCTTCTCCAGCAACTGATGCAGCTCGTCCCTCAGATCACGACACGCCGTCACATCTTGAAAAATGCACGCAATCACGGACCTCAAGTTCGGGGTCTCTCCCTCCTTTAAATCGCCCAAAACAGCTGCGTTTAGAATGGGTCTAGTGACACCCTCAATTTGGTTAAGGGCCTATCGAAGCTGATCTTCAGTGATTGTCACCGGCAGAGTAGGCATATCCTCATTTTCCTGGGTCACAACCTTCTTGTCTGTGGGGTCCATCTAGTTAACAAAATAAACAAGTCGGTATCTCGTAAAATCTAATATCCAATATAAGGCACTATTAAGCATGAATAATCACTAAGGCAGTGAACTTAATGATTCAACAATTATGCTTATATGATACTAACGACAAAGGAACAATAATGCTTCATTTTTAAGAAGACAATGAAGTTTAGTAGAGTTTAAAGTAACTTCACCAATTTTGAATGAATAGTGATATGACTTTGAGAAATGGATAAGTGAAATAATCTATATCCATTTCAAGAGTTCAATAGAAGGATTGATTCAATCGGGGAAATGCCGCGGATACTTAATCAAGTACCTTGGCCAATGACTTAGGAATTTTGAATTTGACTATGCATATTCCAAGTGAATAGCGACAAGTCGAAAGAGATCTTAATGAGAATTGACTCGAGAAATCTACATTAGGTCTCATTTCTATGGTTCACTTCGCCCTAGGTGGAATTCCCATCTCAGTCCGAAGAATCTTATCCTGGAAAGCTCGATGTAAGTGTCCTTCTTACAAACCGAGCTCTGATACCACTCCTGTCACGCCCCTACACCGGGGTTGGACGAGAACGCGACAGTTAACGTAATAAATAACGTTTGTGATAAAGAAATTTCAGTATGCATACAAGTGCCAGATCTCAGCCCGGTGAACTAAGTCTGGTTATTCGATAGAAGAAACATTCATGAGTACAGCGGAATTATTACATCACGTGCAAAAGAGTACATCGAAAATCAAAACACATCTTGACACAGGAAATAAATAAGCGTTGAAGCAGTATCCTAATTTCCTATGTCTTGGCAATACATTGAGGACGGTCTTCAGTGGTCGTCAACATCTGTATCTTCTTCCTCTTGATTCTCTTCATCTAGTGGGGTTTTAGAAAAACAATTCAAAATGGGGTGAGAATAATGGATTCTCAGTGAGTTGGAGTTTGATGTTTAATGAGTTTAATAGTTAATAAACATTATTTTTCTCCCACTTTTGAAAAATAGTGTTGTTTAAAAATTGGTGCAAGTTTTCAAAAAGAATATTATGAATTATGTCATGAATGTACAGTCAATCTCCGTAGATTGCGGTTGAGTATGAAGAATGCACGGCGTCGAGCGCCCAATGAGTATTTAGCTTTGGGAGGCCTTCTACATGACTAATCCATTAGCCTCCGTATAACATCTTAGACCGTTATCAGTGTTTGACATTTGACTATCGCCACGACCTTTGGTTTGATAACCGTAGCCTTGGGCGTTTGTCGGACCATCACTATAACATTGGCCTTTGAGCTTTATCGCTCTCATGCTTGGTGACGTGCTGCCTTATCTCTTATTTGGGCTCGATATATGACCTTAGCTTGGGTCTATGCCCGGACCATATCATAATCGCGACTATACCCGAATTCTACGACCCAGTCACCTTAGGATCACTCCGTCCTTCGGCTTCAAGGGAATAGGATACGACTGTAGCTTTGCCTAGAACCGCAGCCACGCTGCTCGATTCATGACTTAGACTAACCGCCCCTCATGCATATAAATATAAAACGGGACCCTAGAGGTACTCGTACGGACTCTAGCGGTGGCTCCCGCCCAAAGGTCATAGCAGTTAGCTCCGCACAGCACTTACTCCCGATTTCTATTGAATAACAATTATTGTCGTGATTAACAACGATTATGCATATTATAAGATATCAATATGATTATTTGATAGTAAATGGACTTGGATAAACTAGAAGAATTAGTTCAACAGGTTGATGATTAGATTGCTATTATGCGAGTCTTAGCATAATCTTATAATAAACTCATAAACTCGAATAGTTCGGTACGGATTGATTATATGTCTGAAAATTATGAACTTTATTGCGGTAAGTCCGTTATAATATGAGGATTGAAGGTCATAAGTCGCATGAAAGTTTACTTTTCAGAAATTACAATTATGCCCTTCTGTCTTTTAAGTACTATCATTATTATTTATACTATAATTGTATGAATTTGGATAATTCGGTACGGGTTGATTATACGTCCGAAAATTACGAACTTTATTGTGAAAAGTCCGTTATGATATGAGGATTGAAGGTCAGAAGTCGCATAAAATTTTACCTTTCGTAAGTTACAATTCTGCCCTTCCGTGTTTTAAGTACTATCATTATTATTTTACTATAATTGTATGAATTTGGATAATTCGGTACGGGTTGATTATACGTCCGAAAATTATGAACTTTATTGCGAAAAGTCCGTTATGATATGAGGATTGAAGTTCAGAAGTCGCATGAAAGTTTTACCTTTCAGAAATTACAATTCTTCCCTTTCGTCTTTTAAGTACTATCATTATTTTTACTAAAATATTATAAATTTGATTAAGTCGGAACGGTTTGATTAATTCGTTTGGATTCATTTAAAATCCAAAAATTATTAAACCAGTTGAGATTTGAACCTTATGACTTGTACTTTTAGATTACGTTCAGTTTTAATTTCTATTCTTTTAGAATTATAATTTCACCCCTTCATTTTGCCTTAATCGGTATTTTAGTATTCTTGACATATCTTTTTCATTTCTTGACGGATTGACCTAAAATTTTCGGGGTAAGCTCCTTATGTTTGTAAGAGTCCTTAGAGCTCAACTTTGCTTGAAATTTTATTTTCAAATTTACACTTTTGGCCCTGAATTCTTGAGATTTATATTTTTGCCCCGATTTTCTATTTTAGTAAATTCCGATTTAGATATAATTTTATGGAGAACTTATTTTTGATATATTAAGACTTACTTTTAGGACATAATACCAGAATTATGGATTTTAACAATTTTACCCCAAATTTATCGTATTAAAACTATTTTAGTTTATCCTTCGAACTTAAGTTCGAATTATCAAATCTTCCGGTGACTAATTATACTCTTACCATAGTCCAATATATATACTCATATGTTTTTGGGATTTTAATCTCCAAAGGTCAGATTTGTCATATTCAACCAAAATTTCCATCAATGAATTAATTTGCACATATAATCAAAATATGACAAACTAAAATCAAGACTATTATATGCATGGTAATGAATGTTAATCAGGTATAGATATCTAAAGTTTTAATACTTTCATGCACCATATATTTAACTTGTATAAATTTTGAATAAGAGAAAAGAAGGAAAACAACTTTACCCACCTCGATTTCTTGCCGGAAGTAAATGGTTCTAGGTCTCGGAAGTTGAAGACGATCTTCCCCTTCACCACTACTAGGTTCGGATGAAACATGCATTCTATGGTGTATATGTTGTTTGCATGTTTAGATATTTGAGTTAGATTAGAGGAATTTGGATGATAACTAATATATTGAAGTATAAGAAATGAGATTACCTATTCTCTTGTTGAATTTTTTTTTCCTTCCTCCTTCTCCCTTGGATCGGCCCACTCTCCCTTTCTCTCAAATTTTCAGATTTTATTTTGTTGTTGAAAGTGTAAAGGGTGGCTATTGTTAAGTGTAGGTATTTATAGGATGGTTTTAGGGCTTGAGAAATGTTGTTGAAGAGAAGACTAATGTCATATGTCTAAGGTGTTTTATGAAGGTATCTTGCATGGGTGACATGAGGGCTCTAGAAACCACACACCATTCCTCCTCTTTTTGTTCCCTTGGGCGCCCGTATGTGTGTATATATATATATATATATATATATTGTATTTTAAGTGTGTAGAATATTAATATAATTAGTTGGGTATTTATTTAATTGTAAATGGATTAAATAGTTAGGTTGAGCCTTCAACTATAAATTCAAGACTCAGGAATTTTATTAGGTTAGGTTTGAGTCCATTAGTGAGTTTATATTAGTAAATGTTGGTACACATAGCCCATTAGGTGAATCAATATTCTACTTTAACTTTCAATTAATTTATTATTTATGAAACAATCAAGTAAAATAAAATGAAACTAGATGTAGATTATATTATATTATAACAAATGTTATTAAAATTACATCATGATATAATATTCCGTACATGTAGTGAGATATCGAATTTTAGGGGGTTCTACACATTTAATCAAAATTATCTTCATAACCCATCCCCATATCTTAATCCATCCCCATATATATCTTGATCAATTCCCACATCTTGATCCATCCTACTTCTGAAATCGAAACCTCATATATGTAGTTAACATACACTCGAGATGGACCATCAAATATGAGATGATTGAAGATATCATCTTTACAATGCCATCGATCATTTTTACAGTGTTTTCAGGGGTACCTAATTTCATTTCCTACAGCAAAATTGGAAAATGCATTTTCTATAAAAGCTTTTACTCCATTAATATATGCATCTGTGTACTTCGGAAGTTCTACCCACTTATGACTTTGGTTGTCCATTACTACAATAAAAACCTACAACATATCAAAAAATACATAAGAATACCAATTAACTAACAATTGAACACATCCTATACAAATTTCACTCAAGAAAAAAACCCTAATTTCGAAACACATAATACAGTAAACAGAAATACATAAGAATACCAATTAAGTAACAATTGAACACAACCCATATAAATTACACTCAAGACAAAAACCCTAATTTCGAAACACATAATACAGTAAACACTTTTAAATGGCAATACGAGCCCAAGACATAAATAATATAAACACTCAAGACGAAAGCCCTAATTTCAGACCACAAATAATAATCGAACAAGATATAAATAATACAAGCATTGAAATAATTTGAACAAGCAGTAAGGATTGAAGTATACCATGAAATCGAAGCTTGAGAGAAGTGTGAAATCGAAGCTTGATAGCCATTAGAGCAGTTCACCCAAATCGATTCTCTACCCAAATCGATTCTCCACCTAATTCGTAGATAATATATATTTAGAGATAATATATGTGTATATATAATTATAGTAGATATAATTTGGAGTTTGAGATTCTTTTCCGATGGGAGAGAGAAAAAAAATGGAGTTTGTGAGAGAGGGTCTGAGAGTTTGAGAGAGGGGATGAGAGTTTGAGAGATAGATGAGATAGAGATATTGTTTTCGGGTAGGGGGAAAAATTTGTTGACCCGCGTCTTTTTTAAAATAAATTAATATCTTTGCAACGATGTTGCAATAACGTTGCAGTTGCATCTTAAGTAATATTTTTGCTTTTGTAAAACGTTGCAACTGCTCTGTAAACTACTGGAACATTTCCAAAAAGTGTTGCCAAGGAAGCAAGATTTCAGTTTATTTGCAACATTTATTGAACGGTGTTGTAATTGATCAAATTTTTCAGGCAACTGCAATATTTTTGCTTGCAACACCAACTTTTTGCTTGCAATAGCCCCTTCGTGGCGTAATGCTGCAATCGCCTTCTTCACCGCACACAGCCTGGTCCGCGTCGTCCGCCTCAGATCGGATTCCCCAGCCCGCTGCTGCCAAGCCCACGCCCGACCCGTTCACGACTTTCTTTTTCCAGCCCGACCAGCCTGCCACCCAGGACCCAATCCAGTTCCAGTTGCAGACCCAGTTCAGATTGGGTACGCGTTCCAGATCCGATCTGATTTTTAAGTACCCGCTCAGTTTTTTTAACCCAACTCTCAAAGTAAGGTACACAAATTTCGGACCTATTATTTGCTTCGTGTATGAATTTCTGTGTTTTATATGATTTAATAGCATAATATGATTAATCATATTTAATTTAATTATGCCTAACTAAATCAAATAGATTAATTAACCATTTGAATTAAAATTATTTAATTCATACTCTTAGATTAATAACTAATCGTTATTGCACCATAAGATAACTATTTGACTGTATAATGTGTATCTAGTTATATCACATAGGAATCATATGTTTATATATATAAGTATATATAATTTGCAATTAGGCTACATTCCTAGTCTAGTTTAGGTGACTGTATTTCTATCGCCTAAATAGTACCATGATAACGAAACTTCATGTGTATCGCATCGAAACCATGACCATAACTTGGTTCTAAACAAAATAATCACATTATTGAATAATTTATCATGGACGAACTCATAATTATGTGAAACGTATTCGCTTCCTTCTCTTATTTACGAATATGGCTAATCCAACCCGTTCGAAATTCATCATCTTGGACTAAGAAGGACTTGAGTACCATAGATGAGATTCTGATTTTAAGACGTTAGCACCACACTTTATGTTCGTATAAACGACGAATCGTTTGAAAATGTGAAAGCCAGCACGCTGATGTATTAGGCAAAATACCGACCCCAACTTATGGTACGAATATCTTTAGTTTAAATCCCCAACAAAGTGTTGGATGCTAAGGGCCATTTCGAGAATATTGTTTCTTGAGTTGACCTTGCAGTGGGATGAAATCCACTTGGTTTATTATAACAAGTCAACATTTTCGATAAAGATATGCTCCACCCTAAGATCATTTTTTTTGTTGAAAAGAAACTCACAAAAGAAGACATGATCCACGAAACTTTTAAATTTCCCTACTTAAGTGCTTATACTAGTGAATCAGTATATGCTAGAGTACGATAATGCTAGGCCTGCCGAGACAAAGCAAATTCTTGAGGCTAGTAATGGCAAAGTGAAATGTGCAAAGAACCCCGACGAATAGGGGACTGGACGTGCCAATCCCAAACCACATAGAATGAACTCGCATGATGGAAATGGTTGTGGCAGTCGCAGACATGGTCATGGTCATGGAGGCTCTTCCAATCATCCGAAGTAACGAGAAGAGATGATGCTCCTGGCTCCTAATAAATGAGTTGATTCCTAAGGTGAGATTGCTGCCATTGGTATACGAACTATCATGCAAGGAGATGTTTCACAACTAGTTAGAAGATATATTGAGATTCCGACGAATAGGAGACTCACTATATAGAGGAACACAACCATGACATGACACCTAATGTCACTTTCACATTTATCGATGGCAGTATTACACTATACGTGCCAAAGTCATTAGACGCCCTATCTCACTGACTAATTTTATCAGTAGATGTTTTGATATTTTTCTGTAATGGTCTGATGCATTTTGGTTTCAAACAAGATATTATTGTTACTTACGTATACAAGTGATTGACTTTATTCAAAGTATCGAATATCATTCCTATGCTTATGGTTCAGAGTTTTTAATACTCGTGTTCTCCTTTGACGAATGAATCGAGGAACACTCGAGTGATAGGCTGATGGTAATAGCCTATAACGTATTAGTGACTATGATGATTGGATCATTCCACTTCATTTAAGGACGCGGCACCCCCAGTTCTTAACCCCTAACGGCACTGTTTTACTGTCACTGACACCCTATAAGCATTGAGAGTGACTAACTCGAACCTTACAATGCTTCAAGGATATACATATCAACAACTTTCATGTTGAAATCCAATGTGAGAATGGAATAGAGTATCTCTATATTACCTCTAATGAGTGCGGTCGAAAGTGCATCTTAGAGAAACTTACGATTCAATCTAGTGGACTGTACGTCACTATAATTAGGGTTGTTGAATCTTATGCGATTACCGATAATAAACTTTGGGATGCTCACTCGTATAGGCTTTGGCATGACAAATTGTGGCATCCAGGTCATGACATGATGATCTGCACGGACATCTTTTTCTTTCGCGTTTAAAGTAGAAGCGGGCAATGGTCCCACATAATGAACTTTGTTGGTGTTCCTCAAGATATGTCCTTGAAAGCATCGGAGACATCCCCCCCGTTCTACATGTTCACCCAATCAAATGTGCATAGTCTCTTGTGCAAATCCTGCGCTTTAGCCAAAGTAGGAGCGAGCATTCCTAAGCTAAAATGTGAAAATTCCATTCTTACATAGGATCCAAATAGGTATTTATGGACTGATTCAACCAGAGTTGACGTTTTGACATGCTGCTCACATGTCGCCCTCTTGTCCACTAAAAATCATGCTTTTGCAAAGCTTCTAGCATGAATTATCTATATAAGGGTTCACCACCCTGACCACCATGTTTCGTTTATAAGATTTGATAATGCTGGAGAGTTCACATCTAAAGTACTTGATGAATACTGCATGTAGATCGGGAGTGACGAAAAGAATCCCATTCCCCACGAGCATACACAAAATGGTCTCGTGGGGGCAACCATCGAATGAATCAGATGGTAGTCCGGGCATTGGTTATGCACACCAATTTTCCTATTTCTGTCTTGGGTTATGTAGTTTTGCACGCAGCTTTACTTATTCGCTCATTTTACACCATTTGCTAAGCAAACGATTTATGCGTACCAGTTGGTAATTGGATAAGCCCTGATTTTTATATTTTGGACTCTGACGAGCTTGAGTGCCAACTACATATATTTGGTTATGTAGTATTGTGCCTTCTACACCCCCACAGTGCATGGGTCTTTAAATACGGTTAAGTAGTTACATTAGATACGAATCCCTAATGGTTATCCGCTATTTAGAACTTTCGACAGGTGATCTCTTTACCGCTCGATTGCGGATTATCACTTTGATGAAACAACTTTACCGTCATTGGGGGAGGAGAGATGGCGAACTTTCTCAGGGAACGACAGGAATTGTCGTGGTGTGTCCCTACTTTGTCTCATTTTGATCCCCGTATTTCACTATGTGACAGTGAAAATTCTTGATCTTAGAAATGTACCAGATTCGATTCCTGATGCGTTTATTGATATTGTAAAAGTGACGAGATCATATATACCAGTTGCAACCTATAAGGTTGAAAGTCTTCTGTAAGGGGCGTAACATCGACGAATCAACTTCTGTCATCACACATGGTGGATGTGTGATTTAGGCCATTGCTCCCGAAATAAAGAGGTGGAAGCTATATGGTTCGACTTAATACTCACCTAAGGAGTAGGTAGAGTATGACACAAACTTATATATTAGTCATCAATGAACTCGTTTCATGAGATGATGCTTGATTTTACTATGTCCATGAGTCATGACGAGGGGGACGCCCCGAAGATTGATATGAATCAGAAAATCAAGAAATCTCTATGAATCACGAGAGTGTGGACTGATCATCCACCCACTTTGATGATCTATCGTTGATCAAAGCATAGAGCAAGATGATGTTGAACCTTGCTCTATTGCATGATAGCAACATTGAGTTTATTGGCCTTAAAGGATAAAGCATTCCACGTAGAACTATCCTCTTTGACAAAGAGACATTTAATTGGTAGGTAGTGTTAACCTCACCAAGTGTAAATCCTATAGGAAATAAAATAAACCTTCGTCAGTAAGCATAATGAGAAGAATGAAGTCCTAAGGTACAAGGCTCGAAGGTTCTCATAAATGCCATGGAATTGACTGAGGAGATGTACTCTTCCCTAAGCTACTTCATTAGCTAAGTAATTTCCGAAGGACTAGAAATGCAGCTTATAAATATGGTTAGTGATATATCTATTGGGATCTTAATATATATATATATATATATATATATATATATATATATATATATGAAAGTGCTCGATGGCATTTCATTACCCAAGTCAAGTGAATCTAGACCACGAAGTACGTTTGTAGTACGGTTGAAACGCTCACTTTACAAATTACAAAAATACGGGCGGATGTGGTATACCCACCTAAGTGACTACTTGATTGGAAGGGGATATAAGAACGACGAATTGTGTCCCTATGTGTTTATTAAGAAAACAAGTTTCGGATTAGCAATTGTAGTTGTATATGTCGACGATATAAACATAATCGGTACTCTTGACAAATTGAGAGAAACCGCAGCTATCTAAAATTCGATATTGAGATGAATGTTCTCGGAAGACTCGGTCTTATCTAGGCATTGAGCTAAAACATCAAGCTAGTGGAATCCGCATCCACCCGTATGCCTATGTCCAAAAGAAAATCAGGCATTTTAATATGGACAGGGCACATACGGTTAGAAATCCCATGATTGGTCATAGTTTGGACTTGAAGAAAGATCCATTTCGTCCAAAGAAATATGACTAAGATCTTTTGGGAGACAAAACTCCCTATATAAAGTGTAATATGTGCATTATTGTACTTGGCTCAGTATACTCGACCTGATATAGCTTTCTTAGTGAACTTGTTGGCTAAATACAGTTCTGAGCCCACGCAACATCATTGGAATGGTATCAAAAACATCTTTTGATACCTCGAAAGAACCATTGACTCAGGACTTTTCTTTCCCTATCAGGCTAACGAAACTGCCGATGAATGTGTAGTCACTAAAGTAAGTGTGAATGCCTACGAAACTACCCCGACGAATGTGTTGGTAGGATTTGCTGATATTGGGTACATATTGGACCCATATAAAGATCGCTCCCATATTGGATATAATTTTACCATTGGGAACACTGCGATATATTGGAGATCAACTAAGCAAACCCTTGTTTCTACCTACTCAAATCACGCAAAGATTATCGCTCTACATGTGGCGTTACGCGAGTGTATATGATTGAGAACCATCGTTATACATATTCGAGGTAACAGTAAACTAGGTAATGTCACTAATGCGCCCACATGCATATACGAAGAAAATGCCGCTTGCATCGAACAAATGCAGCATGGGTATATCAAGGGGGATAATACGAAGCATATAGCAACAACAGGCCCTCCCCAACATCCAAGTTAATTAAGTGAAGTCTGAGGATAATGTGACTGATTTATTCACTAACTCACTGCCAAGGTCGTATTTGAACAACATGTGAGAAACATCAGAATTCGTATGATTTCCGAACTCCCAAGATCGAAGTAAGGATCGGATGGTAGGGTGAGGTATAACGAATCTTACCCACCAATGGTGTACTCTTTTTTTTACCAACGTTTATTTTGTCCCAATGGGTTTTGTTACTTGGAAAAAATTTCATCGAGGCAACGACATATGCATTATTTTTCAGATTCCTTGATTGACGAACTAATAGGGAGGAGATGTAGACTTGAGGGGAAGTATTACATCCACGTCGCAAGTTACACTCTTTTCCTTAACCGATGATTCTTTATTCCCACTGGGTTTTTATCAATTGGAAAGGTTTTTTAACGCGGTAACTAGACGTTTAGCTCATTGATCGATGAGTTAATCTCATTCTTGAGCACATTGATAGACGAAATGATCAATAGAGATTTTGGATTAACGAAATTAGCATAACCTTTATGTCTGGAGGTTGTACTCTTTTTCCTACGATCAAGACATTTTTCCATGTGGTTTTTGCTTGACGAGGTTTTAACGAGGTAACATGACATGCATTGAAGTCTCGGCACAAGGGGGAGTGTTAAAGTAAGTTTACAGTGTGTGCCTTAGTCTACAGGTTAATAGGCTTCTCCTAGTAGTGTAGGACTAGGCCTGTTGGAATGTTCCAGAATATGTAATCTCTCCCTATTTAAAGGGACCTCATCGATGAGAATACATACATCTTCTGCCCTAATTCTTGTCTTGTATGCTTTTACTACAACAATTGTATTATTATTTAGACCCATTTTACCCGATATTCACTTTTGTGCGTATAATGCCTTTCTCGTTGAACATATGGAGCCAGCCAATTTCTTATATCAGGCGGAACCTTAATTTGAAACTGACTCTTAAAATGACAATATTCGTCCTTTTTTATTCATATTTTATGTGCATGTCAAGTAAACCTTGGTGATAAATCTGTCCGTGAGCCTTTAGATGTAAGTGCGACGTTGACGACCAGGAGATATGGGACTCTCATGGGTAAACTGGAAAATTGGGATAAACCTAGTTGCGAGAGCTCATCCACTATAAGAATAAACGTCAAAGAGTTCGGATAATATCTGAAGTAAAAACATTATAATTACCGAAGTCTATGTGCGTGTAGTAAAAGGTATACTTTAGACTTTACTTTTTATGCGAAGTTTATTATAATAACTGAAGTCTATCTTGGTTTTAGAACCCGAATATGGGGGTTTGCGAAGTAAAAAATGTCTTTGGACTTCACTTATCTTACAATCGCTGAAGGGTATATTTCCTATTCGCTTCAGTAACTTATATACAGAGGAAGTGAAATAATGTTACCGACTTCGCTTCTTAATAGGCAACGAAGTTAAATATATCTCATTTACTTCACTTTTATTTGTTTAGCCTAAGCATTATATTCCTTTTTACTTTGCTTATTGTGTTTTGTGTCACTAATTATATATCTCTGACTTCGTTTTTTCTCCGAAGTAAATAACGATATTGCATATTTCTTTTCAATTTATAAATATAGAATCCCTATTGTACAAAAACATGATCCATCCAATAAAAGAGCATCAATTCACAAGATCCCAACAACACAACCTCAAATACATCAATCAACCTCATTAAAAATCCAACAATCTCAAATCACAAGATCGCAATTCAATAACACAAGATCATAAGCATTGATAATAGTAATAACCACACACTTTCATATATAAACGGTGGATTGTCGTACAAAAATGCCAAATATTCATATTCGCATGATTCACAAGTTTACACTGGGCATAAGTATAATATGCCAACATCAAATAAACTTCCACAATGTCTACGAGACACATGCATAGGTCTAGATAATGGACTGCATATCAACAAAACATTCACCATATTTACTCGATGAAACGACATGTTATGATCTAACTATACCAACAGACATACACCATCATCACCTGAGTACCAGTAGTGTTGCAACCAAGACCTTACATATATAGTACTGATTTGAAACTAGACAAAGAACTTCCTGACAATGAAGCCAGTCTAAGCACCATCGAAAAACATGTAGATGAACTCGCTCCACTCGTTCCTGACTTCATCATACTGCTCCTGAGTGCAGTATTGGTCTTTGACTGAACCAGGATACTGAGAAAATCACATTAAAACAAAAAAAATAGATTAAGTATGTTCATAAAAGATGCATCAACATCACAAATTTTCAGTACGAAAACATACTATATAATATAAAAGGATGACAGAATGAAAATTGCCATCTTCTCAAGCTGTGGATCTTTGCTTTCAGCGATCTGTTTGATGTAGCGAAGGACACAAAATCCGCAGTGAAGGGAGGATGGTTCTTGTTTCAGATTGCCCTATAAAATTTAAAAACCATGAATCAGTCACTCCATGTCTAATTTATATACATATACCGTTCACAAAATGATATCTCCATACACTTACAATGATTTTCTTATAACCGGGAGCCCTATTATATCCCCTCGATGCATTGCTAGTTTTCACAATGCTATATTTAAAAATAGAAGAATTATACCTTTGGAACATTAATGAATCTTCAAGAAAAGAATCAACACATATGCTGCTAGCCTGCTACTTATATATATATATATATATATATATATATATATATATAGTATTCTTCCAACCATCGTATCGAATTCTATTGTCGAGGGGATCAATCAGGTAGACCATGTTCTTCTCATCATTGGCCACAGTCAGGATCCAATGGTGAGTGCGTAATTGGTAAAGAAGCATTAATAATGTCACATGATAATATGATATGCATTATCGATAACAAAAATAGTATTATTTACGCATTTTGATATGGGATAAGTCAAATGCAGTCCCTCGGTGATGCCATCAAGCGAGCAATGATTTGTTTTTCCTACACACTCTTCTCTAAAGCATGTTCCACGCACCCAGGATCCACGAAGAAAAAAGAATACGGATGATTTTTCCCATTCAAGATATTGAAGAGCTTACTGCATTAGGCCATACGATTACAATTGTATCAAGGCCATAGGTCTACCAGAGATACATAATAAGAGACAGAAAAAAAAACATAAGATGCAATTGTATTATCTTATACATATCTTACCCCCATACAAGCCAATATATGCATACCACCGATTGCTTTCATTTCCATGAAGTCAAGGATTGCATTTCTCGACATCCAGAATATTTTTTTCCCTCCAAACATTGCCTCATCAAGCACAACGCGCAAGGAAGTATCATTGGTCATGAATCTATCGACGTGGGAATATACAAACTTGCAAGCCATGGGTAATGATCTCTCTATTTCCTTCAACTTCGATCGAACAACATCAGCATCCTTTTTTCCCGACTTGGTTTTCTTCCCAACGTGATTCAACTTAAGTGGATCTTCATGAGCATTAGTTAGATCGATGCACTCATCATGAGCAACTTCTTCTTTCTGAGGAGAATCATCCTTTTTCTGCACAATATTTTATTAATGTAAGCCCTAGTGTTTTGACTATCTATTCTTAATATACAAAACATCTATATACCCATTATACGAGAGAATTACCTCTGAAGTGGTTAGTGTAACATCCGCCGCACTATATTAATAACATATTTTATTATTGGTCGTATCCTGTTGGGAGTTGGTTTGGGAAAGTTATATATTATACTGTTTGGTGCCTAGAACCGTGTGTATATTGGGGTTGGAACTGTATGTTGGTTGTTAGTGATTGTCGAGTTATGTGCCTATCACGATGTGTTCGCCCTGACCAAACTTCATAATGGCGATGTTGAGAAGTAGCAGTTAGCGCACGCTAGACGGTGTTGCTGTTGCACGCTAATCATGTATTTGTAGCGCATGTTAGTCGGCCATTGGTAGCGCACGCCATTATGGCCGGTCAGTACATGTAGAGGTTTCTGGACTCTACTCGGAAAACTTACAGGTAGCGCACGCTAACCCTTACGGGTAGGCACGCTAGCGAGGCCAGTGCCGAAAGTTTTGCACCACCTTTCAAAGGCAATGGACTGCCTTTTAGCCCGATAGCGCATGCTACGCCTTAGCCGTAGCACGCGCTAATCACGTCCAGTATAAATAGGACAACGCCGTTCAGTTTTGCCATTTCATTCCTTCTTATTTCCTCCTCCAGCGGCTGGGCGATCGGGGCATAGGAAAGTGCAGATTTTGGCCGGACTTCACTACCCAACAACATTTTAGAGTTCCTGGAACAAAGTTAACAAGATCTTAACAACATTTATCGTCCGGATCAATGTAAATCATTCGAGACCCGAATTCTTCATATCTTAGAGTTTTCTTGAGGTTTTATCCTCTAAAGTTTGGATCTATCCGTGATTGTGTTGGATTATGATGTTGTAATTATAATCCTTTGCTTTTTGTTGAAGTTTACGGATTAAGTTTCGAGTTTTCTTCCGTAGTTGTATATGATCCATGCTGATCCCATTGTGTCCGGTTGCTTGTCCCTAAGAGTAGAACTTAGAGTAAAACTTTCCGTTTCCATCGTATTGTGTTTGATATAGTGTTGCGTTGTGCTAGGACCTAATCATTGAGGAAAGTTCGAGCAGCAGGTCCTTTCGTTCACCGTCCACTGTACTATTGTAATTGAGGCAAGTACTTTGATTGTGTTTGATGTATTTCGTGTGAATATGTGGTATCAGAATGTTGTATTCATGCAAGTACTTTGATTGTGTTTGATGTACTTCGTATGAATATGTGGAAAATGTGAATTTATGAAAAGTGGTAATTTCAGAAAATGTGATTTGTGCCATTTCGTGCAAAAGTGATGATTTCTGAAAGTGCGACATGTGGTTGTGTGCCAAGTAAAACCAGTGAGGGTCCCCTGGGTTCTGTAGACCGAGGCTTCTACGGTTCACTTGGTAAGGTTGTACATCCAGAGGGGCCTGACGAGGTCTCTTTGGGGAGTGGTATGTATCTCACATGAGGTATAGTGCCAGTATAGCCCCCGTTGTTTTGTCATGATGATTGTAGTATGATATTCTGAAGTATCCGTGATGGAACTGTGATTTATGTTATTCACTTTTTGTACATATTCTGGAATCGTTGTACTTGCACCAGCTGTTTGCTGACCCCCTTCTGGTAGGGCTGAGCAAAACCGAAACCGGAAACCGAGAAACCGACAAAAACCGATGAAACCGGAACTGAAATACCGAAACCAAAGAGAACCCATCGGTTTTGGGTTCATATTTTAGAAACCGAATTTTTCGGTTTCGGTTTCGGTTTGTACTTCAGAAACCACACCGTGAAACCGAAACCGACCCATTCTTACGAAACCGACCCAGGAACCGAGCCAAACCCAGAAACCCGCCCATAATATATTTATATACCTGATTATTTAATATTTAATATATATTTTAAAAAATAAAAAATTAAAATGTGGAACCTAACCCTAATTATAATATTAAATATATATTTAATATATATTTTAATATATACATTTGCTGGAAAATGGGTTACAACCCAAAACCCACGGGTTTAAACCCAAAATCCATGAGCGTATGGGTTGAACCCGAGTAACCGAAACCAAAACCAAAACCGACCAGAAACCGAGAAACCGAAACCGAACAGAAACCGAACCCATTGGGTTCTAAAACCCAAAAACCGAAATTAGCGGTTTGGGTTCGGTTTTACCCCAAAACCGACCCAAACCGACCCATGCTCAGCCCTACTTTCTGGGGTGTATATACTTGTTGTGTATTCAGGCACAAATCTTAGTGGCAAGCCGGCACAGGAAGGACACGAGGGGGACGAGCAACACTGATATCATATGTTATTGTGATTTGGTGGTCTTTTTGGCATGGTCAGAGTTGTGTTTTGGTTTTGTACTCGCATAGGTATTGTCATATATGGTTTTAATGTGTTGATGTTAGCCGTTGATGTTATTGGATCATTTGTGAGTTGTTACCTTTGTTGTGATCCAACAGGACCGTGTATTAGTATGCTTTGTGATGTATGTTATATTAGAGTTGATGTTGGTTTTAAGGGTGTGAGTGTCTCATTTTTATTGATGGTTGTTGTCTTTTATGTTGGTTTAAGCCTGGTAGGTTCTCCAAAAAGAATATACGGTGCTGCAATATCTATGTAAATCACGGGGGTGTTACAGAATTTGGTATCACAGTTTAGGTTTATGGATACCTAGGCTGCTGGTGTTTTGGGTCTGTCAAAGTTGAGTCGGTCGTTTGTTTATGATATCACTGGGTTGCTGCCATCTCGTGCGACCTGCGCTGTAAGTCTCTCTGAATTCTAATTCTTTTTGTCCAAATTGTTTGTCTCTTTCCGAACATGCTTCGATTTTGAGTTCCTCATGTGAATTGTGTTTTATTGGGGTTGTGTCTGATGTTTTCCTTTCCTTATGCGTCTAAGGAGCTGGTACATGTTGACATAAGGAGAAGGTAAGTCTTTCGATTGTAAGCTCCCCCCTATATGTGTGATGGTTGTGTTGTGTTATCTCAATTAGCCCTAGGTTGAAGGGCCGGAAATTGTTGATGGTATTGGGATTGTTGGGATGTGCATGAGTATACTATACGGTGCGGGTGAAAATAGCTGCATAGTGTATATTGGAAAATCGGGAATGTTATTGATTCCTACATTCCATGAGATTTTTAAGTATCAGTCCGCGGAGGCATTTTCAAAGTGGTTTTTGAAACTCTTTCAAATGGTGACAACCTATAATCGTTATGTCAAATGAGTACGTATTTGGTGGAAAATCTTCCTTTTTGATTAAACAACTAGTAGAAGAGGAAGGATCCTCATTATATCTAAATCCGAGGTAAATTTTTGAAATATTTCGAATTATAGATGCTTTTGAAAATTTTAAAATATAAATTGTTTTATGAATTATTAAAAATAATTTCAAAATCGACCTGTAAAATAAAACTTCCTCTTCTAAAGTATTCACGAGTTTTAGGCGGAACGTGACTCGCCCCTTATTTGTAGAAGATTATGCTTCAGACATGGTATTATTATTTCTGTCAGAAGACCAAAAGTTAATTTTAAGGAGAATACGCATGTGTGTGTGTGTGTATATATATATATATATATATATATATATATATATATATTCTCACCCTTGTAAATAGTATACGTGCCTCCCAAATTTGACGTTCTAGTGCTGCCTACTTTGAGTACCCGGAGATTATACGTCCGAAAATTTCGAACTTTATTGCGAAAAGTCCGTTATGATATGAGGATTGAAGGTCAGAAGTTGCATGAAAGTTTTACCTTTCAGAAATTACAGTTCTGCCCTTTCGTCTTTTAAGCACTATCATTATTTTTACTAAATTTTATAAATTTGGATAATTCGGTACGGGTTGATTATAAGTCCGAAAATTACGAACTTTATTGCGAAAAGTCCGTTATGATATGAGGATTGAAGGTCAGAAGTTGTATGAAAGTTTTACCTTTCAGAAATTATAGTTCTGCCCTTTCGTCTTTTAAGTACTATCATTATTTTTACTAAATTTTATAAATTTGGATAATTCGGTACGGATTGATTATAAGTCCGAAAATTACGAAATTTATTGCAAAAAGTCCGTTATGATATTCGGATTGAAGGTCAGAAGTCTCATGAAAGTTTACCTTTCCGAAATTACAATTTTGGCCTTTCATCTTTTAAGTACTATCATTATTATTTTTACTATAATTGTATAAATTTGGATAATTCGGTACAGATTGATTATAAGTCCGAAAATTACGAACTTTATTGCGAAAAGTCCGTTATGATATGAGGATTGAAGGTCAGAAGTCTCATGAAAGTTTACGTTTCGGAAATTACAATTCTGGCCTTTCGTCTTTTAAGTACTATCATTATTATTTTTACTATAATTGTATAAATTTGGATAATTCGGTACAAGTTGATTATACATCCAAAAATTACGAAATTTATTGTGAAAAGTCCATTATGATATGAGGATTGAAGGTAAAAAGTTGCATGAAAGTTTACCTTTCGAAAATTACAATTTTGCCCTTCCGTCTTTTAAGTACTATTATTATTATTTTACTATAATGGTATAAATTTGGATAATTCGGTACGGGTTGATTATACGTCCGAAAATTACGAACATTATTGCGAAAAGTCCGTTATGATATGAGGATTGAAGGTCAGAAGTTGCATGAAAGTTTTACCTTTCAGAAATTACAGTTCTGCCCTTTCGTCTTTTAAGTACTATCATTATTTTTACTAAATTTTATAAATTTGGATAATTCGGTACAAATTGATTATAAGTCCGAAAATTACGAACTTTATTGCGAAAAGTCCGTTATAATATAAGGTTCTGAGATCAGAAGTTGCATTGAGGTTTTTCCTCCCATAAATTACAATTCTGCCCTTTCGAAATTTTAGTACTATTATTATTATTATTTTTATTTAGTTTTATATTATAATTTTGATTAATTCGTTTGGATTCATTTAAACTCCGAAAATTATGAATTCAGTTGCGATTTGAACCTTACGACTTGTAATTTTAGATTACGTTCAGTTTTAATTTTTATTCTTTTATAATTTACGATTTCACCCTTTTGTTTTGTCTTAATCGACATTTTAATATTCAGTTCATATCTTTTTCGTTTCTTGTCGAATTGAAATCAAATTTTTGGGGTAGGCTCTTTATGTTATTATGAGTACAGTAAGTTCAACTTTTCTGGAAATTTTATTTCCGAAACAGTAAGTTTCTGTAAATTATAGTTTTGGCCCCGAATTCTTGAAATTTACATTTTTGCCCCAATTTTCTATTTTAGTAAATTCCGATTTAGGTGAAATTTTATAGAGAACTTATTTTTGATATTTTAAGACTTAATTTTAAGACATAAGACCAGGATTATATATGGATCTTAACAATTTTATCTCAAATTTATCTTATTTAAACTATTTTCGTTTATCCTTCGAACTTAGGTTCGAATTATCAAATCTTCCGGTGACTAATTATCCTCTTACCATAGTCCAATATATAATCATATGTTTTTGGGATTTTAATCCTCAAAAGTCAGATTTGTCATACTCAACCAATATTTCCATCAATAAATTAATTTGCACATCTGATTAAAATATGACAAACAAAATTCAACAAATATCAAGACCATTACATGCATGGTAATGAATGTCAATCAAGTATAGATAACCAAGATTTTAATACTTACATGCACCATATATTTAACTTGTATAAATTTTTAAATAAGAGAAAAGAAAGAAACAATTTTACCCACCTCGATTTCTTGTCGGAAGTAAATGGTTCTAGGTCTCGGAAGTGGTAGAAAACGATTTCCCTCCTTGAACTACATGGTTCGGCCGATTCAAGTATCCATGCATCCATGATGCATATTTTGTTTGCATGTTTTTGAGATTAGAGTTAGATTAGGAAGGTTTTTTTTATACTTATAGCAAAAAAAAAAAAAAAAGTAGGAAAGAAAATTACCTATTTCTTGTTGAATCATCTTCTTCCGTCTCTCTTCTTCTTTGGCTCAGCCCCCCTCTCTCTCTCTCTCTCGTCTCTCAATGCAGATTTTTTTTGTGAAGTATAAGAGTATGTATATTTTAAGGGTTTTAAAAAGAGGTGGTCAAAGCATGGGACAAGAGAGCACAAGACACAAGGATATGTCTTGCATGGGGAGGACATGAAGACTCTAGATGCACTCTCCCTCTCCATTTGGCCGCCCCTCTTGTGTGTATGTGTGTGTTGTATATATTTTTTTTTTGTATTTTAAGTGTGTACAATATTAATATAGTTAGTTGAATATTTGTTTAATTGTAAATGGATTAAGTAGTTGGGTTGGGCTTTCAATCATAATTTCAAGACTTAGGCATGAGGGAGTGGTACCCTAGTACCCTAATACCCTGGGAGTGTCACATCACCTCTATCCAATAAAAACCTCCAACTCAAAACTACCCCAATTCTACCCTAACACTACCCTAACTAGACGGAGTGGTACCCGATCCTATCCTAACACTACATGTCATAAAAAGACAAAAAAAAAATAGAGAACAAAGGTAATATCGATCGGCTTCTGAGCTCGATTTGGTACAAAATTTCAAGTACCCTATGTACTGGGGACGGTGTACCCTAATACCCTAATACTACTCGATCCCCTACCCGAGAGGCACTCCGTCCTCTCTTAGGAATTTTATTAAGTTGGGTTTGAGTCCATTAGTGAGTTTATATTAGTAAATATTGGTACACATAGGTGAGTCAATTTTCTACTTTAACTTTCAATTAATTTATTATTTAAGAAACAATCAAGTAAATAAAACGAAACTAGATATATGTTATATTATATTATAACAAATGTTATTAAAATTACATCGTAATATAATAAACCGTACATGTAGTGAGCTATCGAATTTAGGGGGTTCTACAACATATACATGAATCAAACACGTATGTGAATATTGGGTTGAGCAGGTGTCCCCACACAACATGAAACATACACGCAATACCACATATGTGAATATTGGGTTGAGCAGGTGTCCCCACAAAACATGATAACCTCTTACACGAATACAGATGAGCCTGATTTACAACGTGTATCATAATTTATAAACATGAAATGAATATCACATATGCAGTCAAATCAAATCAATTAAAGTGATAGTGAAAATTTCCACCTGAATAAATGATGATGTCCGACTGAAATGAATGTGCTCAACTCACAGTCCTAAGCTCGTAAATCCTTGACAAAGTCTACATATAATAATAATAATAATAATTAAAATCCTTACAATTTATTATTTATATAATAAATGAAAGGATACGAATATCACTATATAATAACTGAAAATAAATTATAATTGCTAATTAATATTAACCGAAGAGTTAACATTATTAATGACTAAAATTAAAATATTTAGGCAATAATTGAAATTAATCATTAATATAAGTGGAAAGTCAACGTTTTAATATTTCGGTCAAAATTAGAATTTAATTGAAGTTTGAAAATTGGCTGGGTCAGATTGTGAAAATTGAGAAGTTGACTGGGATAAAATCAAATTAATTTAAACTTTCTGGGCTGAATTGAAGGTTTCTGAAAACTGGGAGGACTAAATTGTAAACCCTCAAATCTTGCGGGTATAAATACCCTTTCCTAACCCTCAGCCGACAGAAATTTCATTTCTCTTCTTCTACTTTCCCGTCGCCCTTCTTCTCCCTTCTCTCTCTTCTCTAACTCTCTCTCTCTCTCGCTACTCCTCGATCGGCCGGAAACAAAAAATCACACACACACACACAGTAAATCCACCGCACACACATACACGGCCAGCCTTCGCGTATCCTGTGTACTGTTTATTTGTTGATTCTTCACAGCGGTCATTCTTCACAGCGGTCATTCTTCCCAAACAGTACACAGAATATACTCACTCCACGGCGGTATAGTTGATAACGTGGCTGGGATCGTGCACATACTTTCTCAACAATGATACGTGGAAAACGTTGTGCACAGCCGAAAGTTCCGGGGGTAGAGCCAAGCGGTAAGCTAACTCACCGATCCGTTCAAGAATTTCGAACGGTCCAATGTATCTCGGTCTCAACTTGCTCCTCGGACCAAAACGAACAATTCCCTTGGTAGGAGATACCTTCAGGAATACCTTGTCGCCAACACAGAATTCGAGATCCTTCTTACGCTTGTCGGCCTAAGACTTTTGACGATCCTGTGCTATCTTTGTAATATCCGCGTTTTCTATTTTTAGTAATTTCTATTTTTGGTGCATATTCGTTTCGGACAACTCGCATGGCACTGTTTTGTAATTCTGAACCTATTTTGTTCTTGGAGTTTTTCCGTTTAGACGGGTCTCGATAATGTTTTTACGTAATTTCATCTTGTGTTATATTTTGTCTCATGTGTATTCGATTCTCGTTAAACTCGTTCGATTTCATCATTTTCTTACTTCCATGAGCTCGTATGTTTGAGAAGAGCATGTTGTGAGTTTCGGATTGTTAATACGACGTTGTATCGTGATTTTCGGGTGTTTGGGCCGTTTTTGTAATTTCCTAGAAGTTTAGGGAATTTGTTCCTTGTTCGACTTTGGTTGTGTACCTCAGATCGTTTTTGGGTTCCGTACTTCCATTTCGTGTTATTGTTGCCCAAATATCGATCCCTATTGCTTTTATTCTCTTTCCGGATCATTTTTCGTCATTTTGGGACCCGAGGGGGGGTGTGGGCCGCGGCACAAGGATTGTGCGCCGCGGCACACACATCACCCAGCTGTTGTCCGAGCAAACTGTACCGTATGCCGCGGCACAAGGATTGTGCGCCGCGGCACACTTGTCCGGGCCGCGGCACACCCGTGTGACACTTGCCGGCCAAAACCAACTGTACCGCGTGCCGCGGCACATGCCGAATCTGCGCCGCGGCACACTTCGAATGAGCCGCGGCACAACGAGCGGTCAGCCGATCACTGGGCGCAATTTTTGGCCTTGTCTTTGCGGCCTGATTCGGTGACACAACGCGGTCAGCGCTATATCTGCGTTTTTATTCAGCGTGAGCCACTCATTTCCCTTCCCTTCTTCAACCGTGCGAGAGAGAGTGTCTTGAGAGGGAGATTTCCTCCATCTATCACTTAATTGTGTAAGTTTCTTCATCTCTTTTCGATCGGGTGGCTCGGATTGCGGATCTAACACGTGGTTTTCGGATTTGAGTGCTTGATTCTTCAAGAGGTAAGAACTCCTTTGACCCTAGTATGATTTTGGGGAGGGTTTCGTGGTGATCTTGTGTTTTAATCCGAATTAACCGATGTTGTCGTTAGATTTTGATAGTATACTCGTGACCCTTGGTTTTCTTGTTATTGGTTGGGATGAAATACCGTTATTGAACCATTGACCGATTTCATTTCCTTATGCACGCGTGGTGTCCGATGAATTGTCCCAACGGGTAGAACTAGGATGAATTTCTTCGTATTCATGATGTTGAGATTGGTTGTATATCATTATTGTGTTAGGGTCGGATTTGAGAGGATTGTTCGGACCGTAACCTATTCCTTCGTCGTTTCCTTCGCGTCGTATTATCCAAGGCAAGTACATGTATTATATTTCATTATGTGTGTACGGTTTTGATGCGAATGATGTAAACTGGTTTATTGAACGATTGTGTTGGTTACTCTTCCACCTGGGGATGGCATGGGGCCTCTGGGGGCCGATACTAATGGGTACGGCCACGGAAGTGGACTTGGGTGCGTGCGTTGATGTTCTTCCACCTGGGGACGGTTCGACGGGACCTCTGGGGGCCGATACTAATGGGTACGGCCGCGGAAGTGGTTTCTCACCTGGGGACGGTCCGACGGGACCTCTGGGGACCGATACTAATGGGTACGGTCGCGAGTTACCAAGCGTGGATAATTGTGATGTGGAAAACTTGTTGATATACCGTTTTGGTGTTAATGTGACATTCCGGAATATTGATTTTCAAAATGATTTTTCCTAATGAATTGTTTGCGTTGAATCGTGTATGTATATAATGTTGTGTAATTGTGTACTTGCACTAGCTATTCGAATGCTAACCCCTTAAATGGGGGAAATGCGTCTTATACATTTCAGGTACCGGGAGGACTGAGGATCAAGCACGGGACATGCATGCAAAGGATGGGCTGGCTTGATGATGCGGCTCGAGTCTGCATTTTTATGTTTTGTCATTGCATTGTTGAGTATTGAAGTTAGACTGTTTACTTTGAAACTTGGTTTAAGTCCCCTGCGTGGGCAAGGAATTGGTTTTTATCTTATATTCATATACTCCGTTAAAATGTTTTGGCCGAGGCCACGGCCTTACGTACTTTTGGAGTGCATCATTTGGGGTCATATTGTGGTTTATGTGTCATGTGTTAGCCTGGTAGACCTCACGAGGGTTCTACGGCATGTAATGTCCCATTTGTGAATTGGGGTGTTACATTTATGGTATCGGAGCTTAGGTTTTGAATACCTAGGCTGTCGGTTAATTTTGGGTCTGTTAGTGGCGTCATTTAGAGTCAGTCGTTGAGCCTAACATCATCATGCTACCGTCTTTTCGTGCGACCCGTGGCTGTAAGTCTCCTCGAACTCTTATATTCCTGTAATTCGTTTTCTTGCGTTGTTCGGGATTGTGAATTGTGATACCAACTTTGTCAATTGTGAATCTTTCTGATTTTGTCCTTTTCATTCTTCCTCTAGTATGTTGAGAGGTCGTGGTGGTAGACCAGCTAGGGGACGCGGCCGAGGCCGTGGTCGGGGTGCTGATAATGAAGAGGGCTCACTTTCTCAGTCCTCTACGGACTCAGCCTCTCACTCAGTGCCGTCGGGTAATAATGCCGACGTCGGGGCTACTGCCGTACTTCAGCAGTTAGTAGCTCAGCTTGCTCAGATAGATCAGGGCGGACGCCAGAATCTGCCCCCGACACCTGAAGAAGAGGCTAGTAAATGGCTCCAGATGGTGACTAAGATGCACCCACCTCGTTTCTCCGGAGCTTCTGACTCCCTCGGTTGGGAGAATTGGCTCTTTCAGTTGTCCAGGACCTTTGATGCCGTAGCTTGCCCTGAAGACAGGAGGGTACATATCGCCCAGTACCTCCTGGATAAGGAAGCTGCGGAATGGTGGGAGGCCGTTGTGCCCAGAGACCGTCGAGCTACTTGGGAGGAATTCAAGGCTGCTATGGAAGCAGAGTATTGTCCACCGCCAGTCAAGGAGCGCAGAATTGTGGAGTTCTTCACCGCTACACCTCAGGATGTGCCTATTTCTCAGGCCATCATTTCTTACAATCGCACTGGGTTTCGTAAGAGATCAAGTGAGAACGGAGGAGGCCGATAAAATCCGTTACTTCAATATGCGCATGAAGCCGCATATTAGGCGAGTATGGCACCGCTCATGTGTGCCACTTTGAAGGAATACCGTGATCGCGCTCGCGATCGAGATGGCCGTCCCGGAGTCAGAGACGGTTACGGAAGCTAAGAAGCAGAAGACTACTGGCGGGTTCTCGGCCGGTAAAGGTGGACAGTTTTCGAGGTCTCGTTCTGCTCCTACACCAGGGAAGAGGCCGTTTCATCAGGCCGGTGGATCCCAGGGTAACCGTTCGGTCCAGTCTGTGGCACCTGGCGGGAGATTTTGTTTTAATTGCAGTCAGCCCGAGCACGTTATGAAGGATTGCCCATTTCCGTTAGTTGCTTGCTTCACTTGCGGACAGACCGGACATCGGGCAGCACATTGTGAGAGGGCCACCAGGGCCGCTAGAGTTCCGACTACCACTACCGATCAGAAGGATCACAGTTTTCCGGCCACTCATGTTCCGCAGGGTTCGGGTCGTGGTAGGGGTCGGGGTCAGCCGGATCGCCGTGCATCCTCGAGTTCGGGTTCAGTTCACCCCCGATTGTATCAGATGAGGCGCACAGAGGAGGCAGACATTCCGGTGGCGTCAGGTACCACTCAGATCCTTACGCATCCAGTTTCCGTGCTTTTTGATTCGGGTGCTACCCATTCCTTTATTGCATCGGATTGTGTGAATCGTATTGGCTTTAACTGCTTGTTTGAGTGTGAACCGTTTGTGGTGGGTACGCCTAGCGGGGATCGTATGGTTGGGGACCGGGAAGTTAGGGATTGCCCCGTGAGGATCGGGAGCCGAGATTGGCCCTCGGATCTCATTGTTATAGACCTTAAGGGTGAGGATTTAATCCTCGGGGACGATTGGTTAGAGCGTCACGGTGCTATCATGAACTATCGGACTCGTACCATCTCGATAGTAGCCGAGGACGGCACCGAGCATACCCTCATCGGTCGAAAGTCGGGGAGATCGGGGAGTGTGATTAGCGCCTTAAAGGCGATGAAACTTCTGAACCAGGGTTGTGTCGGCTATTGGTGTTACGCTCTGCAGGCGGAGGATGGTGGAATTGACATGTCGTCAATTCCAGTTGTTTGTGAGTATCCCGATGTTTTCCTAGACGACTTGCCGGGATTACCACTGCAGCGAGAGGTGGAGTTTCCTATCGATCTTGAGCCGAATGCAGCCCCCATTTCTCGAGCACCGTACCGTATGGCACCATCGGAGATGTTAGAGTTGAAGAATCAGTTGGGAGAATTGTTAGATAAAGGGTATATTCGACCGAGCGCATCGCCTTGGGGTGCGCCCGTACTCTTTGTTAAGAAAAAGGATGGGTCGCTTCGTTTATGCATCGATTATCGAGAATTAAACAAGTTAACCATCAAAAATAAATACCTTTTGCCCCGGATCGACGACTTGTTCGATCAGCTTCAGGGGGCGACGATCTTTTCGAAGATCGATCTGCGATCGGGTTCCTACCAGTTGAGAATTCGGGACATCGATATACAGAAAGCTGCCTTTCGGACGAGGTATGGCCATTACGAGTTTGTGGTTATGCCTTTCGGGCTAACTAACGCCCCAGCAGTGTTCATGCAGTTAATGAACAAAGTTTTTATTGAGTATTTGGACAAATTCGTAGTCGTTTTCATCGACGATATTCTTATCTATTCTCGGAGTCGGGAGGAGCATGCCCTACATCTCCGGATTGTATTAGACACCTTGAGGGCTGAGCAGTTGTACGCGAAGTTCTCTAAGTGTGAGTTTTGGCTCGAGGAAGTGATGTTCCTCGGGCATGTGATTCAATGAGAGGAGTTCGTGTAGATCCGCGAGAAGATAGAGCGGTGATGGCTTGGGAGCCGCCTAAGAATGTGAAGGAGGTGAGGAGTTTTCTGGGTCTTGCCGGCTATTACCGTAGATTCGTTGAGGGATTTTCTAAGATCGCTAGACCACTCACTCAGTTGCTCCAGAAAACTCAGAAGTTCGAGTGGACTGCAGACAGGCAGGACAGCTTTGACGAGTTAAAGAGACGTTTGACCACCGCACCCGTTTTAGCATTGCCTCAGGGGAACGAGGATTTCGTAGTGTATAGTGATGCTTCGGGCCTTGGTCTAGGATGTGTTTTGATGCAGAGAGACAGAGTGATTGCTTATGCGTCCCGTCAATTGAAACCTTATGAGGTAAATTATCCCACGCATGATTTGGAGTTAGCCGCGGGCGTTTTCGCCTTAAAGATATGGAGGCATTATCTCTATGGATCGTCTTGTAAGATTTTTACGGACCACAAGAGTCTGAAGTATATCTTCAGTCAGAAAGAGTTGAATATGAGACATCGCAGGTGGTTGGAGCTAATTAAAGACTACGACCTCGAGATACTTTACCACCCGGGTAAGGCTAACGTAGTGGCTGATGCGTTGAGCCGGAAGCCGATGGCATTACAGATGTTAGAGGTACTTACACCACAGAGTAGGATCCAGCGAGATTTTATTTGCCAAAATATTGAGGTTTGGGTTCAGAGAGTTCAGGGCCAGTTATGTGCGTTGGAGATCACTTCGTCCTTGACTGATGATATCAAGGCGAAACAGTATGATGATCCGTTTTTAGTCCAGCTGAGGGAGGATGTGAGGAAGGGGAAAGCCCCTGGATTTGTGGTTCACGATGATGGAGTTTTGAGGTTTCGCGTATTTCTTTGTGTACCGAGTGTTGTTGAGCTGAGACAGAAGATCTTGAGTGAAGCTCATGCTACACCTTACTCCATACATCCTGGTACGAGTAAAATGTACAAGGATGTGAGGAGCAACTACTGGTGGAGTAATTTGAAGACGGATGTTAGCGAGTTTGTGGCGAAGTGTTTGACCTGTCAGCAGGTTAAGATTGAGCATCAGCGACCCGCGAGGTTGCTACGACCACTTTCCATTCCGGAATGGAAATGGGAAGACATCTCTATGGACTTCATTACCGGTATGCCTAAGACTCGGACGGGAATGAACATGATTTGGGTCGTTGTTGATCGACTAACCAAATCAGCTCATTTTCTGAGTATTAAGGACACTTGGGGGCCGGAGAGGCTTGCACGAGTGTTTGTTGCGGAAATCGTGAGATTACATGGGACCCCTAAGAGTATTGTTTCGGATCGTGATGGCCGATTCATATCACATTTTTGGCAGGCCGTTCATCGAGCTTTGGGAACTGAGTTGAGACTCAGTACGTCTTACCACCCTCAGACTGACGGACAGTCAGAGCGGACGATCCAGACGTTGAAGGATATGTTGAGGGCCTGTGCCTTAGATTGGAAGGATGATTGGGAGACACACTTGCCGTTGATCGAGTTCACGTACAACAATAGTTGGCATGCCTCGATCAAAATGGCACCTTTCGAAGCATTGTATGGGAGGAGGTGCAGATCACCGTTGTGTTGGGATGATACGTCCGAGCTAATTGGTACCGAGCCCGACATGATAGTTGAGACGAGAGAGAAGATTGCTCTGATTCGTGGTAGATTGCTGACGGCCCAGAGTCGGCAGAAGTCTTATGCCGATGCACGCCGCCGGCCGTTGGAGTTTGAGGTAGTAGATCATGTGTTGCTTAAGGTGTCGCCGACACGGGGAGTTTACCGCTTCGGTCGGAAGGGTAAACTCAGTCCGAGATTTATTGGACCGTTCGAGATTCTAGAGAGGGTTGGAGAGCTTGCATATCGGTTAGGTTTGCCACCGTCCCTGAGCCACATGCATAACGTATTTCATGTTTCCCAGCTTAGGAAGTACGTATCAGACCCTAGCCATATTATTGATTTTGGGGAGATCGAGTTGGGGCCCGACATTACCTTCGAGGAGAGGCCGATTCAGATCTTAGAGCGTCGAGTTAAACAACTCAGGCACAAAACCATTCCTTTGGTCAAAGTGCAGTGGTCGAAGCATGGATCCGAGGAAGCCACGTGGGAAACGGAGGAGAGAATGAGGTCGAGATACCCCGAGTTATTCGTGTTGTAAGTTTCGGGACGAAACTTATTTTTAGGGGGAGATAATGTAATATCCGCGTTTTCTATTTTTAGTAATTTCTATTTTTGGTGCATATTCGTTTCGGACAACTCGCTTGGCACTGTTTTGTAATTCTGAACCTATTTTGTTCTTGGAGTTTTTCCGTTTAGACGTGTCTCGATAATGTTTTTACGTAATTTCATCTTGTGTTATATTTTGTCTCATGTGTATTCGATTCTCGTTCAACTCGTTCGATTTCATCATTTTCTTACTTCCATGAGCTCGTATGTTTGAGAAGAGCATGTTGTGAGTTTCGGATTGTTAATACGACGTTGTATCGTGATTTTCGGATGTTTGGGCCGTTTTTGTAATTTCCTAGAAGTTTAGGGAATTTGTTCCTTGTTCGACTTTGGTTGTGTACCTCAGATCGTTTTTGGGTTCCGTACTTCCATTTCGTGTTATTGTTGCCCAAATATCGATCCCTATTGCTTTTATTCTCTTTCCGGATCATTTTTCGTCATTTTGGGACCCGAGGGGGGGTGTGGGCCGCGGCACAAGGATTGTGCGCCGCGGCACAAGGATTGTGCGCCGCGGCACACACATCACCCAGCTGTTGTCCGAGCAAACTGTACCGTGTGCCGCGGCACAAGGATTGTGCGCCGCGGCACACAGCCGAGTCAGTGCCGCGGCACACTTGTCCGGGCCGCGGCACACCCGTGTGACACTTGCCGGCCACAACCGAGACGTAGCGTGCCGCGGCACAGTCCGGCAGGCCGCGGCACACGCGAATCTGCGCCGCGGCACTTCGAATGAGCCGCGGCAACGAGCGGTCGGCCGATCATCAGGCGTAATTTTTGGCCACTGTGCGCGGCACGATTCGGTGAGCCGCTATATCTGCATTTTTATTCAGCGTGAGCCACTCATTTCCCTTCCCTTCTTCAACCGTGCGAGAGAGAGTGTCTTGAGAGGGAGATTTCCTCCATCTATCACTTAATTGTGTAAGTTTCTTCATCTCTTTTCGATCGGGTGGCTCGGATTGCGGATCTAACACGTGGTTTTCGGATTTGAGTGCTTGATTCTTCAAGAGGTAAGAACTCCTTTGACCCTAGTATGATTTTGGGGAGGGTTTCGTGGTGATCTTGTGTTTTAATCCGAATTAACCGATGTTGTCGTTAGATTTTGATAGTATACTCGTGACCCTTGGTTTTCTTGTTATTGGTTGGGATGAAATCCCGTTATTGAACCATTGACCGATTTCATTTCCTTATGCACGCGTGGTGTCCGATGAATTGTCCCAACGGGTAGAACTAGGATGAATTTCTTCGTATTCATGATGTTGAGATTGGTTGTATATCATTATTGTGTTAGGGTCGGATTTGAGAGGATTGTTCGGACCGTAACCTATTCCTTCGTCGTTTCCTTCGCATCGTATTATCCAAGGCAAGTACATGTATTATATTTCATTATGTGTGTACGGTTTTGATGCGAATGATGTAAACTGGTTTATTGAACGATTGTGTTGGTTAGTCTTCCACCTGGGGATGGCATGGGGCCTCTGGGGGCCGATACTAATGGGTACGGCCACGGAAGTGGACTTGGGTGCGTGCGTTGATGTTCTTCCACCTGGGGACGGTTCGACGGGACCTCTGGGGGCCGATACTAATGGGTACGGCCGCGAGTGGTTTCTCACTGGGACGGTCCGACGGGACCTCTGGGGACCGATACTAATGGGTACGGTCGCGAGTTACCAAGCGTGGATAATTGTGATGTGGAAAACTTGTTGATATACCGTTTTGGTGTTAATGTGACATTCCGGAATATTGATTTTCAAAATGATTTTTCCTAATGAATTGTTTGCGTTGAATCGTGTATGTATATAATGTTGTGTAATTGTGTACTTGCACTAGCTATTCGAATGCTAACCCCTTAAATGGGGGAAATGCGTCTTATGCATTTCAGGTACCGGGAGGACTGAGGAGCAAGCACGGGACATGCATGCAAAGGATGGGCTGGCTTGATGATGCGGCTCGAGTCTGCATTTTTATGTTTTGTCATTGCATTATTGAGTATTGAAGTTAGACTTTTTACTTTGAAACTTGGTTTAAGTCCCCTGCGTGGGCAAGGAATTGGTTTTTATCTTATATTCATATACTCCGTTAAAATGTTTTGGCCGAGGCCACGGCCTTACGTACTTTTGGAGTGCATCATTTGGGGTCATATTGTGGTTTATGTGTCATGTGTTAGCCTGGTAGACCTCACGAGGGTTCTACGGCGTGTAATGTCCCATTTGTGAATTGGGGTGTTACAATCTTGATCCTCTCACGAATCTTATCTACCATGCCAACTGTCTGCTCGATCATCTCGGGACCCAAAATCCTCCTTTCACCTACCTCATCCCAATCCAGTGGTGATCGACACTTCCTATCGTATAGGGCTTCATATAGTGCCATACCGATCATCGACTGGTAACTGTTGTTGTAAGCAAATTCTACTAAAGGCAACAGTCATTCCCAATTATTTCCCATATCTAGCACACATGCTCACAACATATCCTCAAGGATCTGGATGGTCCTCTCGGACTGACCATCAGTTTGAGGATGATAAGCCGTACTAAAATTCAAATGCATTCCCAAAGCTTCTTGCAAACTCTCCCAAAAACGCGACGTGAAACGAGTATCCCTGTCGGATACTATAGAGACTGGCATTCCATGCAACTTAATAATCTCCCTGATATACAGTTGAGCATACTGATCCATTCGAAAGTTCATCTTAACTGGGATAAAATGAGCTGACTTTGTGAGTCGGTCGACAACAACCCAAATAGCATGGTTCCCTCTTTCCGTTCGAGGCAAACCTACCACAAAGTCCATCGTAATGTGTTCTCATTTTCATTCTGGGATATGAAGTGACTTAACTAATCCAAAGGGGCGTTGGTGTTCTGCATTCACTTGCTGACAAACTATACACTTTCTGACAAAGTCTGCCACATCACTTTTCAAACCTTCCCACCAAAATGCCCCCCTAAGATCTTGGTACATCTTTGTACACCCAGGATGTGCTGTATACGGAGTACTATATGCCTCCTTCAATATAGCTTCTTTCAACTTAACAACATTGGGCACACAAATGCGCCCTTCATAATACATCGTGCCATCATCGGACACGCTAAAACCTTTATCCTCACCTGAAAGAGTACGTCCTCCCATCTTGACCAAGAAATCGTCCTGTCCTTGACCTTCTTTGATTTGTTCCCTCAAGGTTGGTTGTACTACCAAACTAGCCAATAATGATTCAGCTGGTCTCGATGGTGTAGCCACCTCAAGGTTCATCCTTGCGAATTCCTTGACCAAGTTCTCCTCTTTGGTCAACAGACAAGTCAGGTCTCCTCTTGCCTTACGGCTTAGTTCATCAGCAACTACGTTTGCTTTACCAGGGTGGTAATGAATTGTACAATCGTAGTCTTTGACCAACTCAAGCCATCTGCGCTGCCTCATATTCAATTCCTTCTGTGTGAAAATATATTTCAGACTCTTGTGGTGTGTATAAATTTCACATTTACCTCCATAAAGGTAATGTCTCCAAATCTTCAGGGCATGAACTACCGCTGCTAGTTCCAAATCATGATTAGGGTAGTTCAGCTCGTGCGGTTTCAACTGTCTCGAAGCATAGGCAACTACTTTGCCCTCTTGCATTAATACACATCCCAAACCTTGTTTGGATGTATCACTGTAGATGACAAATTCTTTCGTCGGATCGGGAATCGTCAACACTGGTGCAGCAGTTAATCTTTGCTTAAGTTCTTGGAAACTCCTTTCGCATTTCTCATTCCATAAGAAAGCTTCTCCCTTTCGAGTCAATCTAGTCATAGGTGCAGCAATCTTCGAAAATCCCTCGATAAATCTCCGATAATAACCGGCTAATCCCAAGAAGCTTCGAACTTCATTCGCACTACTTGGTACTTTTCAATCATTGACTGCCTCAACTTTAATAGGGTCAACCTCAATTCCTTTAGAAGTGACCACATGACCCAAAAATACAACTCGGTTAAGCCAAAATTCGCACTTGTTAAATTTTGCATACAACTTCTCCTTGCGCAGTATTCCCAATACCGTTCTAAGATGCTGCTCATGATCGACCTTGGTCCTTGAGTACACAAGTATGTCATCTATGAACACAATGACAAACTTATCCAAATAAGGTTGAAATACACGGTTCATGAGGTCTATGAATACCGCTGGCGCATTAGTCAAACCAAATGGCATCACTATAAATTCATAGTGTCCATAACGAGTTCGAAATGCGGTCTTCGGGATTTCATCACTCTTAATCCTCAGCTGGTGATATCCGGATCTCAAATCTATCTTTGAAAATACTCCCGATCCTCCAAGTTGATCGAATAGGTCCTCTATTCTAGGAAGTGGATATTTATTCTTTATCGTGAGTCGATTAAGTTCACGATAGTCAATGCACATCCTCAAACTACCATCCTTTTTCTTCACGAAGAGCACTGGCGCACCCCATGGCGAAACACTCGGTCAGATGAATCCAGAGTCGAGCAGTTCCTGGAGTTGTACCTTCAACTCTTTCAATTCCTTAGGCGCCATCCTATAGGGAGCCTTTGATATTGGTGCCGGTCCTGGCACTAGATCAATCGAGAACTCAACTTGACGATTCGGTGAAACTCCGAGCAAGTCTTCGGGAAAGACATCTGGATACTCTTTGACGATAGGTACATCAGCTACCGTCTTCTCCGAAGTTGTTTTCCCCATCACGTTCACCAAGAATCTTTGGCAATCACTCTTCTTCAGCATCTTCACAGCTTTCATGGCAGAAATCACCTTCGGGGTACTGCTGTGTCTAACTCCCTCGAATACGGTCTTGACATCAACAGACGGACATAAGGTTACCCTCCTTTCGGAGCATTCGACTACATCTCTATGCTTGTCCAACCAATCCATACCCAAAATGACGTCAAAATCGCTAAGTTCCACTATGTGCAAGTTGGCTAAGAAGCTATGTTCATTAATCTCTATCTTCACATTGTTAGTTATCGAGTCTACACGCACTACTCCCCCCGCAGGCATGCTAACTAACAAAGATCTATGGGCTTTACTACTTCTACAACCAATCATAGTACAAAGCTTCCTAGAGATGAATGAATGAGACGCACCCGTATCAAACAACACCAAAGCAGGAACATTTGCAACTGACAACATACCTGACATGGTTTGGGGTTCCGTCTATGCTTCAGCCTCGGCCATGCTGTACACTCGAGCTCTGCCTCTGGAGCCTTGACCTTGCACATTATTGCTTGGGCCTTTTCCCTTCTTTGGACACGCTGAGGCCATGTGTCCTTCCTCATGGCAATAGTAGCACCGCCTCTGACCAAGAATACACGCACCTTTATGTCCTTTGACACAAGTAGCACATATGGGGTTAGCTGACTGGGGTTTCACCCCTGAAGGTCCAGTCTTAACAATCTTCTTGTTACCACCTCCTTGCTCGTGCCATTTGCACTTATTATTTGTTGCAACTGGTGGTGCCCTTGCCTTCTCCACGTCTAAACTTGCTGAAATGTCTTCGGCCCTCGAAAAGGCTTCCTTATAGCTCAGCCGACCATGACCAGCTAAATGGTGACGGATATGGTCACGAAGCCCATCCTGGAATTTCTGAGACTTCATATCATCCATCTCGACCATGTGGGGATCGAAACGGCACATATGGTTAAACTTGCACTCATACTCGGTGACCGACATTCCACCTTGGGTCAGATCAAGGAACTCCTTCTGCATCTTGATCTTGTATGCTCTTGGGTAGTTCTTTTCCATGATCGTCTCCTTAAACTGATCCCAAGTGAATGTGTCTTTCTCGTCTTGGGTCTTGAGCCTCCACACTGTCAGTAGTAAATGACTACTAGAATATAACTGACAAAATGATTTGGGCTAGGACTTGTGATATGTCGAAATAAATGTTCATGATTCCCTAAATGAAATTAAATAACATGAAATGTATTATAATATTATTATAATTAATAATATTGCATTATAAAAATGGCGGGTATTACATATTATCATGATTAAGGAATTGACAAACAGTTCTTGTATTACAACCATAAAAATAAAGAGATTATGATATGTACAATTGGATTATTGCTTGAGATTGCTTGAGAAAAGTATAATGTTGATGATTATACGTTTCCTATGATGACTAATCTTGAATCATTAGTTGTTGGAAGCATTACCATATTGATCTTGTAACACCCCAAACTAGGCGGATATTACAGCACCGTGGACCCCCAACTGGGACCCACCAGGCGAATGAAACTTAATGAATTAAATAATATAATTGTAGTACCAAACCACATTATATCATTAATTACTCCGATGAGGAGTTTCAAGTACAACACACCCAAGAAAATACAGAATACATGTATATTTTATATAAAGATAAAATATCAACACTGAATGAAAATGAATTTCCAAACGGAAATCTGCAGCGGAAATATAAATGAAGAAACATGAATGACTGAAAAAGGACTGGGGGCCCCTACTAGTATCACTAGGACTCCTCGACGTCAACGTTCTCTTCCCGTGCTTTAGCCTTGCCATGACCTGAAAATAACATCCCCCAACGGGGTCAGTTACACAAAACAACAATCCTCAAGAGTTGAATAAACACAATCATGATATATCTTAATTATGAAATTAAGCTGAAGAGGGGCATCATAGTACGCCCATAATGGTATGTGCAAGTGCACAAGACGAGTATCCGGATACACCCGCCCTTGTACCTAATTACTCTTATGGAGGTACGTTACCGTGTGCACAGTCCATTGTGTCGGTGAACCCGATCACATGACTATCATGTGCCCGACTAAAAATTCCAACACATCCCCACCCGGCCATGCAATACGAACCCAGAATGTCATATGAACAAGAATGAACATGATGAATATTAATGAATAACAATCCGACAAGGTCAAGAATGACTCACCGAGATGAAATAATAGTGAAATGAATGATAGCTCACTGAAATGATCGGACCCGTCGTTCCTTGTGAATTGAATGAATAGTTTGGTAATTACAAGTCTCAATATGATTATTATACTATGAATGAATATGATTTATGAATGAACAACAACGAAAGGAATGATTATCCTTTTAACCGAGTAAGAATTAACTTACACAACACCGGTGAAGAATGTCCTTCCTCAAACAAACATCCCAAAATAGATATCGGTCGCTCGAACAACCTTGAATAACATAATTACCAACAAACCCTCAATATACGTATCAAGCATGAATCACGACCAACTCAAAAGTCGATACAACAATATCCAAACTCATAGAGGCATTCTAACGAATACTTTGTAAACGTTCTTCCCTTTGGTTACACCAACCCCAAAAATAACGAAACCAAACTCAAGTGAGTAATAAAATCTGACAAAACACCTTAAATGATATCCATAATCCCATAGGAATCCACAACTCGAGTTAACGAGAATATCTAATCGAAAACCCCCAAAATATCAAAGTCAACTCTAAAGTGTTCTTGAATCAAACCCCAACATTCATGAAATCCGAAATATATGCCAATAAATCCGTAGGAATACATTTATCCAAGGTATATAATCCATATCTAACATATTCCAACTTAAAATCAAGCTTACATGAAGAGATCGGAAGGAAAACATTCAAAATCTAAAATTCTAGATCCAAGAAATGTTTACCTTGATTTGATGTATTGGAGAGGATGAAATGATGATTAATCCGGATTATAAGCTTGAAGATGTTAATAGGTGGATGCAGCTCGAAGAGATCTCTCCAAATCGTCCGAAATCGCCCGAAAACGCCCAAAAATGAAATGAGAAGTGAGAAATGACTAAACTTGGGCTGACTGTCCTATTTATACTGTTCCAGTTTAGCGCACGCTAAGCCCTGATATTTAGCGTGTGCTAGAGAGTTAACTGGATAGTCCAGTGAGCTCTGACTGCCTCATTAGCGTACGCTATTAACTTGGTAGCGTGCGCTAACGCCTTCCCGATAACGTGCGTTAACCCAAAATGTTAGCGTGCGCTAACTGAATATCTGATGCCCAGTAACTGAAATCCAGAAACTTCTATCCTCTGACCTGCTCGCGATGGCTTGCGCTACACCCAAAACTCAGCGTACACTAACACACCTTTAGCGTACGCTAATATCTACTCATAGCAAGCGCTATGAATTATTCCAATTCAGTCCAGTACTCGCTGGATTCTGCCTGTTCGACCTTAGTGCGTGCTACACCGATTGCATAGCGTGCACTACTTACCATTCGTAGCATGCGCTACTACAACTCATCTGCAATCTAGTGCCTTCTGGACTGTCAGCCTGAACCACCGTAGCATGCGCTAATGCTTAGAGGTAGCGCGCGCTACCCGTACTCAATTAGCGCGCGCTAAGAAGAGTATGTAGCGTGCGCTACTCCTCACACACAGCCCACTACAAAGATGACAATGATGATACGCTCGACCCGAATCTTCAACCAGGTTGAATGATGCACCAAAATTGATACACAACTCCCAGTACGCCAACGGTGAATACAAATGAATGAACGTGAACGATGAATGATTAATAATGAGTGAAAATTACCGAGTGACAATTACTGAATGATAATTAGTAAATTACAACCAGGTATTACATACTCCCCTCCTTAAAAAGAGTTTCGTCCTCGAAACTAAGGGTTAAACAACTTGGGATAACTCTCCCGCATACTATCCTCGGTTTCCCAAGTAGCCTCTTCGAATCCGTGTCTAAACCACTGAATTGTAACCAGAGGACTCGTCTTGTTCCTCAACTGTTTGATTCGCTGCTCTAAGACTCGTATAGGACGCTCCTCATATGAATGATCATCCGCAATCTCGATTTCGTCGAACTGAAGTTTGTGACTCGGGTCGGAAACATACTTCCTCAACCGAGAGACGTGAAACACATTATGAATTCGGCTCAACGCCGGAGGTAAAGCCAATCGATAAGCCAGATTGCCTACTCGATCCAAAATCTCAAATGGTCCAATGAATCTCGGACATAGCTTCCCCCATTTTCCGAAACGGAAGATACCTCGACTCGGGGATACCTTGACCAAAACGTGGTCACCCATCTCGAACTCTAGTGGTCGACGACGATTATCTACATATGATTTTTGTCGACTCTGAGCGGTCAACAAACGACTTCTGATCAAAGCTACCGTCTCACGGGCGGCTATAAGCATATCGGGCTCGGTGCCGATTGATTCTGATAAGCCATCCCAACACAAAAGAGATCGACAAAGACGACCGTACAAGGCCTCGTAGGGTGCCATCTTAATCGAAGCATGCCAACTATTATTGTACGTGAACTCAATCAATGGTAGTTGGACTTCCCAATCATCTTTCCAATCGAGGACGCATGCCTCCTCCAACGTCCGAATAGTCCTCTCTGATTGTCCATCGGACTGAGGATGAAAAGCTGTGCTGAGATTAAGCTGAGTTCCAATTGCATGATGAACTGATTTCCAAAAATACGACACGAATTGCCCATCACGATCAGAAACGATACTCTTAGGAGTACCGTGCAGTCTCACTATCTATTTGATGAACAACTGGGCAAGTCTCTTGGGACCCCACGTATCCTTAATCTCAAGGAAATGAGCTGACTTAGTTAAACGGTCCACAATTACCCAAATTGTATTCATGCCACGACGACTCGTTGGCAAACTCGTGATGAAGTCCATAGAAATATCTTCCCACTTTCACTCTGGGATAGGGAGCGGTTTCAGCATACCCGCCGGTCGTTCATGTCCTATCTTGACTTGCTGATAGGTTAAACATCTTGAAACAAATTCTGTGACTTCTCCCTTCATATTACTCCACCAGTAATCTTGTTTCAAGTCCTTGTACATCTTGCTAGACCCTGGATGAATGGAAGAAGGGGTAGCATGAGCTTCTCTCAAAATCGAGTTTTTCAACTTGTCATTCGCCGGTACGCATAACCGATTCTTATATCGTAAAAGTCCATCCTCGTGGACCACAAATCCAGGGACTTTCCCCTGCGCCACATCCTCATGGATGCGCAACAAAAACGGGTATGAACCCTGATTCACTCTGATTACCTCCTTAAGTGGCGATGAAATCTCTAACATGCAAAGCTGCCCTTGCACTTGCTGTAACCAGACCTCGACCTCGGGTCCAAGGAATTCCTGCTGAAGCTCCTTCTGAACTGTTAAAAGAGCAAGCATTTGCTCCTGAACGGACTTACGACTCAAGGCATCGGCGACTACATTCGCCTTGCCCGGGTGGTACAGGATCTCAATATCATAATCATTGATTAGTTCCAACCACCGCCTCTGTCGCATATTTAACTACTTCTGAGTAAATATATACTTCAAACTCTTATGATTGGTGAAAATCATAACTAACTGTATCCAAGACTTCCGCTACGCACTCAGATTTAGATTCCGTACAGTTTGTTGTTTAAACTATTTTCCAAACTGTATCCAGTATACTTAAGTGGCCAACAAATCACTTACACAATTGTAACACAAATATAAATATACAAGAGTACTACAACAACACAACTACAATCCACTGCCAAAATCATCTAAATGTCGAAAAGTAGTAGTAGAAGGATTACCACCATCCCCTAGATCCTCGTCACGAGGCTGTGAAGATGGGGTCTGTCCGAAGAGAGAAGGCGGTGGAGCAGGTGCCTGCAGTCCAGCCTGAGTAATGGTCTGAGTCAGCGTCATCATATAGTCCATCATGGCCTGCTGCTGTCTCTGGAAACTCTAACCGCGACTCAGTCCTCTGCTCGCTCTCATGTAACCGCGTCTGAGTCCTCCTTTCATTCTCAGCTCGGAGCTCCCTCTCCGCCCTCAACTGCTCCTCCAGATAGGCAGTCCGTGCATCCCGTCCGCGAGGGCGCTGGAAGCCGGGGGTATATTTCAATACATGGTGACCCTCGGCTCCCATCATCTTAGTGCGGTACCGACTACCTCTAGGAGGGTAGACGGTACCCCACACCCTAGCGCGAACATAAGGATCGGCCTGATCGATCTGTCCAATGGCAGAATCGAGGTTAGTCTCCGCTAAGTCCGGATACTGCTCCCGAGCAATCTCAGCAAGAATCCTCTGAGACTCCTCCCGCACACGCTCCTAAGTTAATATGAAAATAAATATTTGAATATCAATAAAAGTATGATACAAAGACATTTATTTTATTACTAAAATAAAATAAAAAAAGACTTACATGCTCCTCGGGACGGTTCGGAAATGCTTTCTGAGTCACGTAGGCAAATGCGTCCAACGAATCAGAAGAAATGGCCTCGTGCGCAACTCAAGCTAACGGCCAGGAACCTGCAGTGTGATGGTCAATCGGACGGCACGATTGGTCGTGTGGGGTCAAGCTAGTCGCCTTCAAAAAATATTATTTAGAATCGAGTTTATATTTAGAATTAAAAAAATAAAAGCGAAATATTATTATTTTTATTAAATACTAGCATTTTTAATAAATATAATACAATATTCAGATTTTTATTTTTTTATGGAAAATAATATTCTAGTTTTTATTTTTATTAAAACAATTTATTTCCACTTTTGAAAAAAATTCCGATTTTTAATATTAATAATATTCAATTTTAAAAATACATGAAGTTCCGATTTTTTCTAATTTAAAAAAACCGGAAATTCAAGTATTTTTTATATTCTGAAACATTAATTTAAAAAAAATGGAGTTTATATTTAGAATTCAAAAAAATAAAAACTGAAAGAGGAAGAATGAAATGAGGGTATTTTAGTCATACCATGAACTCTGGGTCGCGAAAATGGGTGCGTAGCCACTTCCACTCGTACTCCCGGAACTTGAATTCTTCCGGGGTAGCCTCTCGGGTATCACCCCAGGCTGTCCAGAACATGTGCATCTCATTTTTCCAAGATTTGTACCTACAACACACGTTGCACAACATATATCATTCGTAAGAAAAAAAATTACGCAAATAATGTAGATACAAAATAAATTAAAATGACTTACTTGGTAGACTGCACCTCGTCACACCAAGTACGTAGTAGAGAGTCGGGAATGACAAACCACACCTATGAACGGCATTAATACGCAATAATTTAAAAACATCACATATTGCATTTTCAAGAACTACGTGTTGATTGAAAAACACTTATTAAATATTTATTAACTTACCGACATAGCATTATTCAAAGCATCCTTCACGCACTGCGGCACGTCCCCCCAATCGGGCCACAAAACGGGGACTCTGTCCCGAATGACAAAGCCAACATTACGGCTATATGACGCCGCAGCGTCAGAAGACATCACTGGCCGGCCATGTCTGTCTAGAGGAATCTCATAACGGCCATGCTTACTTACGTACGAGTCGAGCGCCAGACCCTTTGCTGGGCCACAAGTCATCTTCTTTTTCTTCTCCTCCTCGACTACATTTTTCCCCTTCTCCTTCTCCCTCTCTATCTCCTCGTACAGTTTCGTCTTCGAAACCAGACAACTCCGCCAAAACATGTTGTCTGGCCAAGACTCGTAGACGTACGCCTTGTCAGGGCTAATCAATCGAACGGGAACTCGGGCTCCCGTCTCATAGACCTCTGGAATAGTCGGAACCATCGGAGGCATGAATAGAGTCGGCGGCGGACCGTGGGGCACTGCGGACGAGGAACTCCGTACATCTCCTGATGTGTTAGGGCTATACGTGGGTCGGTGGATGGGAGGCATACGAGTCTCCGGCTGCGAGGGGGTCGGCCGTGGTGTCTGAAAGGATAAACACCGCGCTAGTGCAGCGGGCTCAACTGTCGTCCTATAAAAATCGTCAGCGTTCATGCCGGTAGCTTCTAGTATCTGGCGGGCACGAACGCTGCTCTGAGATATGTATAGTGTACCGGGATCCGCCTTACTAGAGGCTGCGGAACTCCCCCCGAATCGGGAGTGGTCGACTTTGTCGACTTCTTCCCCAACGCTTTCTTTATTCTATCCATAATCTAAACAAATAAATCAAATTCACAACTCAACACAACAGTAATTATCAATGAAATACCACGTTAATCTTTCGATTAACGCCGGCTATAAAATTCCTTCCTCCTCAAACAAATTCATCAAATATTTCTAAACAAATTCATCAAATAATCTAAACAATTTCATCAAATTCACAATTCAACACAACAGTAATTATCAATGCCATACCACGTTAATCTTTCGATTAACGCCGGCTATACAATCCCTTCCTCCTCAAACAAATTCATCAAATTCACAACTCATTAAACACAAAATATTGAAAATACTAAATTCATCAAATATTGCATCACAACTCATTAAACAATTTATCTAATTCATCACATAATCTAAACAAATTCATCAAACAAATACAATAAATTCAACAAACAAAATAAAAAAATAAGGACAAGGGTTACCGCGGCCGGGCTGGCGGGCGACGGGCGGAGGGCGTCGGGCAGGCGGGCGGGCGATGGGACCGGGGCTGGCGGGCTGGCGGGCGGAGGGCTGGCGGGCGGACGATCGTCTAAACCAGAAGACGGGGCGACGGGACGATCGGCTGGGTGACGATCGGCGGGACGGGGGCTAGGTGACGGGCGGTTGGGGCTGGGTGACGATCGGAGGGCGATGGGCGACGGGCGAAGACTAAACCAGAAGAAGAAAATAACAAAAGGGAGGTACGAGGAATGTATAAAAGGTGGGGGTTTAGCTGACGACAAGATCTACGTCGTCGGCTAAAGTTTTTTAAAAAAAAAAAATTATACTTTAGCCGACGACATATAAGACGGTCGTCGGCTAAACCCTCAATGACGGCCGTGTTAAACAACGGTCGATAGAGACAACGATGTGTTTTCTCATTCTGGGTGGGTGCGACACGGTCCGTGTCGATGGACACGGTCAGTTGTTTAGCCGACGACCTTCTTATAAGTCGTCGGCTAAAGTTTAATTTTTTTTTTAAAAACATTAGTCGACCGTGTCAGGGGACACGGGCCGTGTCGCACCTGCCCAGAATGAGAAAACACACTGTATGACTGACCCGACCATGTTGTCTAACACGGTCGGGTCATTGCTGGGGTTTAGCCGATGACCGTTTTATATGTCGTCGGCTAAAGTATAATTTTTTTTTAAAAAACTTTAGCCGACGACGTAGATCTTGTCGTCGGATAAACCCCCCATCTTTTTAATAATATTATTGATATTATATTAATGTTATGATTATGATTATTATTATTACTATTTTTTTAATTATATTTAACAAATGAAAATATACATCTACTAAATTTATGGCTCATAGTTTGAGTCATCACTACAGTCTGTCTCATTATCTGAGTTGATATCCGGCAACATATGCCTCAAGTCGTCCACATTATCGTCATCAGAATTTTCAAGTAATTCGTTTGTATCAACGTCAACGTACCCGCGAGCATCACCACGCAGTCGGACGACTCGTCCTTGAGAACATTATTCATTGTAATTGTCGTTGATGGTGGAATATTTCTTTGTTGGCTCTTGATAAGCATCATCGTCATCGATTACTGTTGTTTCTCCCGAGGTAGCAAAGACTAAAAATATTCCTCGTTGTCACAACGTTCACTACCTTCCATGTGCCTTTCTTCACCAAGTCGTCCAAATAATACACCGACTTTCTTTGATGTAGCAAATACAAAAGGATCACTTTCATACCATGAAGTGAAAGTGTCAACAGATAATGTACCGTAGTCGTCTTGCATATCGGTTCCAAGGCGGTGTCATACCATCGACACTTAAACAAGTAAATTGTCATGCCTTCCCGTAAATTAGTTCTACCACTTCCAAAAGAACACCGTAATATCCACCATCTATCATAACCCCAATTTTGACATCTTCTTTTTGGTCTCTCTCAAGGCATACGAATGTGACACCGTTGACTTTGGCCATCGAATAAATTCTTGACATAACCGGCTTCATAGAAAGAAGCATAAGTTCACGCGACCGATTAGGGTGTCCGTCATCTTGTATGTGTGTCATCGTCAGTAAATAAACTTTTTATGTAAAAAATATCTTAAGTCCAAAATGCAATAGCAACTGAATGTATACGTACCCATTCTCCAAAATAGTCGGCAAAGTGTCATTGTGGAATCTAGTGTCACCTCGCACCATATCGCATGACAAGTGGATGTCTTTCCAGTACTGAACTTCTGGACAATTGAGCAATATCCACCAATGTGCAATTCGTGACTCGTACGGGTCTAATTGTCTTCCTGGCAACCTCCCATAGACGTCAACCTTAGTGGATATGATAGAAAGATTGAATTGTATTTTATCTGCTGGAATTGAGCGGGAAGGGGGCTCGAAGGTGCCCAAATACAACTTGATATGCATAATACACTCCGACGCAAGGTAAGATTCTGCAATGCATCCTTCTGGTGCAGACTTATTGGCCATGGAGTCTTTGTAATCACCGAGTTGCCTGTAATATTGTCATTGTGTTAAAAATCATACTTAATTTGACAATATATATATATATATATATGTATATATATATTTATATATATATATCATACAAAATTATGTTACCTTTCAACCGGGTACATCCACGTGTAGTGCACTGGACCAGTGACCAATAACTGCCTGGGAAGGTGGATCATGAGGTGAGGCATGAGGTCAAAAAAGTTTGGAGGAAATATTCGCTCAAACTTGCACAAGATATAGATGATCTCATCTTGCATTTTACGCAAATCAGATCTCTTGACTTCTCTCGTACATAATTTCTGCAAAAATCTTGACAATGCAACATACAGCTCGACCACCTATTTTGGTAAGTACAGTCGAATAAATACCGGAAATAGGCATTGGAGTAGGATATGACAATCATGACTCTTCAAACCAGTTAACTTGTTCTCCCTGAAATTAACACATCTTCCTATATTTCCAGCATACCCGGTAGGATACCTAACAGTCTTTATCCAGCAAAATATCTCAGTTCTCTGCTCGCTAGTGATGGTGTAATCTGCCTTAGGCATTTTTTGTTTTCCCTTGACAGTTTTCAACCACAAATGTTTTTTTATGCTCATTTCTTCCAAACATTTGCGTGCTTTTGGCCCGTCTTTGGTCTTTCCATCCCAACCTAAGGTTGTTCCAACCACACTTTCGCAAACATTTTTTTCAATGTGCATGACATCCAAGAAGTTCCTTATCAGTAACTTGGACCAGTAAGGCAATTCCCAGGATATACTTTTGTGCGACCAATACTTATACCTGTCGGGCCTTTCAGGGGTTGCTGCAATCACATCAGGATGGTTGCTAAGCTGACCAAAATCGTACTCATTAAGAATTGATAGTATTTCATCACCCATCCCACCGTGCCGTGGTGGCTCGCCCATTTCTACAGTGCCATCAAATCTTTGCGGCATCCATACGCCACTCATGTTCCCTATAAAGCCATATCCGATGACGCATTCGGATAACTTTCCTACAGTTGTACCTAGCACAATCTACATTCAAACACACTGGAACACCTCTATATCCGCTAATAATAAATACAGAAAGCATTCCAAATGCAGGTAAGTCACTAATAGTGCCGATACACATGGCGTGCAAGTAGAACGTCTCGGACGAATAAGCGTAAATGCGTGGGATGACCTAGATCCCACAACAATTTCATCTCCTCTATAAAAGGTCTCATATACACATCGATACACTTTCCGGATATCCGGCCACAGGACTAACAAGGTCAACATATTATACTCCTTCCGCATACACATCCACGGAGGAACATTGTAAGGAATCACTACAACAGGCCATATGGTATATGAAAGACTCATGTTACCAAAAGGGTTGAAACCATCAGATGCAATCCCGAGCCTCACATTTCGGATATCTGAAGAAAAATTCGGATACTCCCTATCTATATGCTTCCACGCTTCTCCATCCGAAGGGTGTATCATAGTATCCCTGTCATTAGTGCGCGGCTCGGCATGCCATATCATTGCTTTTGCCATGTGAGGAGACATAAAAAGCCGTTCCAACCTGTCCTTCAGTGGAAAATACCAAAGTACCTTCACCGGTTTCTCTTTTCCAGAAGGAGTGATCCTATATCTCTCTGTATCACATACAGGACATCTCGTGAGGTCTTCATTAGGATGCCCCCAGAATAGAACACAATCATACATGCAGACGTGGATCTTAATGTAGGAAAGACCAAGATCTTTCAAAATTCGTCTCATTTTTGAATATGTATTAGGAAGATGATGACCCTGTGGAAGCAACTCGTAAGCTCCAAGTAATCATCTACAGACTTGATGGATGATTTGTTTTCCACCTTTAATCTCATCGTTTCCATGACACAATCAAGAACAGTCATGTTACACCCTGGGTATAGAGGGGTCTGTTGGAGTTGAATTAGCTTGTTGTACCTGTCAAGCCCAGCAGTATTGCAAGGCAACGGTCTACGGGGTCCCAACCTGTCTACGGTAACTTACACAACACCGGTGAAGAATGTCCTTCCTCGAACAAACATCCCAAAATGTGATATCGGTCGCTCGAACAACCTTGAATAACATAATTACCAACAAATGCTCAATACACGTATCAAGCATGAATCACGACCAACTCAAAAGTCGATACAACAATATCGAAACTCATAGAGGCATTCTAACGAATACTTTGTAAACATTCTTCCCTTTGGTTACACCAACCCCAAAAATAACGAAACCAAACTCCAAGTGAGTAATAAAATCCGACAAAACACCTTCAATGATATCGATAATCCCATAGGAATCCACAACTCGAGTTAACGACAACATCTAATCGAAAACCCCCAAAATATCAAAGTCAACTCTAAAGTGTTCATGAATCAAACCCCAACATTCATGAAATCCGAAATATACGCCAATAAATTCGTAGGAATACATTTATCCAAGGTAGATAATCCATATCTAACATATTCCAACTTAAAACCAAGCTTACACAAAGAGATCGGCAGGAAAACATTCAAAATCCGAAATTCTAGATCCAAGAAATGTTTATATTGATTTGATGTATTGGAGAGGATGAAATGATGATTAATCCGGATTATAAGCTTGAAGATGTTAATAGGTGGATGCAGCTCGAAGATATCTCTCCAAATCGTCCGAAATCGCCCGAAAACGCCCAAAAATGAAATGAGAAGTGAGAAATGACTAAACCTGGGCTGACTGTCCTATTTATACTGTTCTAGTTTAGCGCGCGCTAAGCCCTGATATTTAGCATGCGCTAACGAGTTAACCGGATAGTCTAGTGAGCTCTGACTGCCTCGTTAGCATATGCTACGAACTTGGTAGCGTGTGCTAACGCCTTCCCGATAGCGTGCGTTAACCCAAAATGTTAGCGTGCGCTAACTGAATATCTAATGCCCAGTAACTCAAGTCCAAAACTATCTGTCCTCTGACCTGCTCGCGATAGCATGCGCTACAATCAAAACTCAGCGTGCGCTACCACACCATTAGCATATGCTAATATCTACTCATAGCGTGCGCTATGAATTATTCTAATTCAGTCCAATACCCACTGGATTCTGCCTGTTCGACCTTAGTGCGCGCTACACCGATTGCATAGCGTGCGCTAACCCAAATTACTAGCGTGCGCTACTTACCATTTGTAGCGTGCGCTACTACAACTCATCTGCAGTCCAGTGCCTTCTGGACCATCAGGCTGAACCACCGTAGCGTGCGCTAATGCTGAGAGGTAGCGTGCGCTACCCGTACTCAATTAGCATGTGCTAAGAAGAGTACGTAGCGTGCGCTACTCCTCACACACAACCCACTACAAAGATGACAATGATGATACACTTGGCCCGACTCTTCAACCGGGTTGAATGACGCACCAAAACTGATACACAACTCCCAGTACGCCAACGGTGAATACAAATGAATGAACGTGAATGATGAATGATTAATAATGAGTGAAAATTACTGAGTGACAATTACTGAATGATAATTACTGAATTACAACAGGGTATTACAGATCTTGAGTAGGTGATGTCTACCGAACATCAATTCATATTGGATGAACGGGAGTTATAGATTGTAGTAGTGCGTCTTGAGAAATTGATGAAAATAGGAAAATAAGATTAAGATGACATTGTAAACCATATAGAACGGTTTATCGAATTAACATTATTACTTTAACAATAAATGGATCGAGGTGAGAATTTTATCCGTTCCCATTTTTAAAAATAGTTAATTAGAATGGTGTGACCTTATTTGATTAAGGTCGAGTTACTACTGTTACACAATTAAGGAAGAGGAAATCATTGGGGTTATCATCATTGCTGGTTAGGAAAAGTATCTCAAGTACTTATATTATAATTTATGTACATATTAAATTGTGATTTGAAATGGTCGAGCGAATTATTGTGATTAAGATTTTATTAATTATTGTGTTGTGATTGTGTTTCAGAATTAAATCCAATTAGGAAAGACCATTTTAGGTCTCTAGTGTCCCATTGAGGCTACGGTGCAGCTAGCAATTGATTTAATAATGAGATATGATATATGAGATATGAGATTTAGGAATTAAGATATGAGGTTGAGAATTATAATCTAACTAGGGAGGATCCCTCAAGTTATCTAATGTTACATAGAGGCTTGAGTGCAGCGGACATTGGCTTATTGATGTCTTATTTAATTTTATCTTTATTTGAGATTTCTTTTCGAGGTATATTGTGTTTTGAGTTTTAGCATTGGTATTCTTGTACTTGCACTAGCAGTTTCAAGCTAACCCCTGTTGGGGTGTACGTATTGCACACGTGCAGATACATGTACTATTGGAGAGCCATCTCAGGAACGATACGAAAAGGATGGTAGCCGAGCATGATACTAGTCTGCAAAAAGGTTGTCTGTATTCATGCATACGACTTCTTTCGTACCCGGGGATTTGATACTTGAGTATTTGGTTGTGTAATAAATGACCCTGATACAATTTTACTTTTGTTTAATGTTTGAATTGTTTTCCCAAACCTAGTTGTTTTGAACATATTTTTTATTTGGTTGAATATTTAATTCGAAGTTATGTAACATTTGGCTATTTCCAGTTTCATTTAAGATAGTGTTGTGTATTAACCTAGTGAATCTTAGGGCAGTATTTATGGGACTATAATTATCCCTAAGGATTTTGGGCTTACAACAACAACTAAGTATAGTATAAAACCAAATATAAAAATGCAAAGTGGTAATGACACATATTTAATGTGGTTCGACTTTATCTACGTCCATGGGTCTCCATGTATGAGTTTTGTTTATTCAAATCAAAATAGTACGCAACTGTTATGATTTTAAATAAACACTTCTGAAGCCGTCTCTTTCACACAGATCGATATACTTGACTTTTCAGCTTTGCTAGTTCACACAGATTGGGTGTAGGCTCATCTTTGAACTTTACTTCTTCTCACAGAGAAGCGTAATTTGTCTTTGGACTTGCTCATTCATAGTGGTCTTGTCTAATATCTTTGTTGTATGATCATTGTAGGCTGAAGAGAGATGATTGTTTTTGCAAGTTCGTGAGAGTGTAAATTGATAAGTTTTTGAGCAAGTCCTCTGGTAGGCTATTAATAACCTTGTAAGTATATCTGTTATAAATATAATCATTGGCCGGGTAGGTGAGATGTGGATTTTTCTGATAGGTGGCTGCTGAAAGTTTAAATTAAAGTAATCTACTATGCCAACATTAAATACTTCAGACATTTCCTTGGCCAACATTAAATGCTCCGCACACCTCAATCTTTGACCAAGTTAAATTCTATTTCCATCAGTATTAAATGATCTTCAAACGGTGAATACTTTATGAATATTAAATGGCTTTACTCACACCATCTTGACGTCTATTTCTTGATCCGTTGAATTTACACTTTACTATCCCAAGTAAAGTGCCTATAAAAAATATGTTATAGCCTAACTGGGCATTTTGCTATAGGCAGAAAGTCTTCAATCGGTTGTAGACTGGAGTCCTACCGGAAAGCATTGTATGAACTTTGTTGTTGGATGAATGCTGTAATTTTTCCGCACTTATCAACATTTAAGGGAATTTTTCCAATGATACCAGCCATCTCGACACAACTCAATTTGACACAAAAAATAGGTTCAATTTTCATAACTTTTTCTCTAATACCATATTATGTGACACTCCAAAAACAATTTGGAACAATTACAGTGCCGTAAATTCCGCCTTAAGATTTACCAGACTAATACACAACACAATATTAACCGAAATAGTTAGTGACAAACATAATACAATATAATGACATAACCAAATCAACCAGTCATGGGAAATGTTCTAAAATGACAACAATAAATATAAATATTTAAGATTTATTATGCACAACCGAATAGTCGAAGTGCCAGTATAAAGGTACAACATAATGCTTCATGTATAAAGACTCAGGCATCTACCTCGATTACTAGTATCATGCCCGACTACCACTGCTTCTATATCTCTCTGGGAAGACTCTCCAACTGTACATGTATCCGAACATATAAAGCACGCCCACCCAATAGGGTTAGCTTAGAATCACTAGTGCAAGTACGAGAATACAAATGCTAGAACTCAAATTATAACATACCTCAAAATATTATCTCAATTAAGAAAGAAATACAAAATGTATCAAATAATTTATTGTCCGCTGCACTCATGCCTCTACGGGTCATTGTAGACCTCAAAGAATCCGTCTTAGTTGGACTATAATTCTTAATCTCATACATCATAATTATTAATCTGTTGTCCACTGCACCGTAGCTTATACAAATTACTAGAGACCTAAAATGTTGTCCACTGCACCATAGTTTATACAGATTAATCTGTTGTGATCTGTTGTCCACATCACAATCATGACTAATAATTCCAAAAATATCAATACAGTAAAATGCTCAACTCAACCAAGTATTACTATGAAGACAACATAGTTAATATAATGATTGTGTATGTTTCTTGTTGGCAGCCCATCCAACTCAGAACCCACGTAGGCACACCAAGACAACTAAACCGGCCGAGCAGAACCTGAAGTCGGACCGGGCAAAAAAAACCGATTTCTTCCCGGGCTCACTAAAACACGGACCGGACGGTGACTCCAAGGCCGACCCGGTATCCGATCCGAGAGGGCCCAGCAGAGAGAGGACAAAAATGCTCCGATTCAAGATTATAACAAGGCCGACCCGAATGGAGGGGTACCCGAGGACCGACCCCATCGGATAAACACCACCAAGAGTCGGCGAGGCAGACCCGCATGCCAGTTAACGCATGCAGTCGCGCCCCTTCCCAAGGCACTCCTTAGAGGCCGCCACGTGTCCTAGGCATAAATGCAGACTGACAAGTGTTTTGGGCATATTCCCCAAACATTCGCCAGCTGTCATCTCTCCACTGGTCCAGATTGTCTATATATAGAAGAAACGTACATTAAAAGAAGATCTTTGGATTTCGAGCATTTATAACAGAGAGAGAAAAAAGAGAGAATACAGATTCATCGCCAAAAAAGAAAATAAGACTTGTAATTAACAAGCAACAAGATAGACCGGTATAAAATATCCTGCTCGGTTCTACTCTATTTAAAGGTCATTAATAAAATTTAGTGATCAAACACCTTCCCTTTTGTTATATTATTTTCTACGTGTCTTCGATCCATTCGTCTTGATCAGCACACGTGACGTTGACCAAAGCAGACGTCAACAGATTGGCGCTAGAGGAAGGACTTGAACCTTCGACCTTGTGGTTTTGTTGGCAGCCCATCCAACTCAGAATCCACGTAGGCACACCAAGACAACTAAACCGGCCGAGCAGAACCTGAAGTCGGATCGGGCAAAAAAAACCGATTTCCTCCCGGGCTCACTAAAAACCGGACCAGACGGTGACTCCAAGGCTGACCCAGTATCCGATCCGAGAGGGCCGAGCAGAGAGAGGACAAAAATGCTCCGATTCAAGATTATAACAAGGCCGACCCGAACGTCGGGGGACCCGAGGACGGACCCCATCGGATAAATACCACCAAGAGTCGGCGAGGCAGACCCGCATGCCAACTAACGCATGCAGTCGCGCCCCTTCCCAAGGCACTCCTTAGAGGCCGCCATGTGTCCTAGGCATAAATGCAGACTGACAAGTGTTTTGGGCATATTCCCCAAACATTCGCCAGCTGTCATCTCTCCACTGGTCCAGATTGTCTATATATAGAAGAAATGTACAGTAAAAGAAGATCTTGGGATTTCGAGCATTTATAACAGAGAGAGAAAAAAGAGAGAATACAGATTCATCGCCAAAAAAGAAAATAAGACTTGTAATTAACAAGCAACAAGATAGACCGGCATAAAATATCCTGCTCGGTTCTACTCTATTTAAAGGTCATTAATAAAATTTAGTGATCAAACACCTTGCCTTTTGTTATAGTATTTTCTACGTGTCTTCGATCCATTCGTCTTGATCAGCACATGTGACGTTGGCCAAAACAGACGTCAACAGATTGGCGCTAGAGGAAGGGGGCACCTCCGATAAAAAAAAAGATATATACCGCTCACCGGAGATGTCTCACGACAGTTCGAAAAACCCTCAGCCTGCGACGGAGGAAGAAAACCTCCTTAAGGTGGTTGAGTGCTTTAAACACCCTGCCTTCATCCAGGGCATGGCGGCCCTTATGGCAAGGGTTACATGGGGCGGGACCCTTCAAAAACCCGAAGACCATGTCGAGGCGGAATCTCAGACGACCCGCCCCGCTGCCTCGGGACGAAACAGAAAAAGGACGGCCTCTGGGGCCGCCGGAGAAAGGGTGGAAAGCCACGGCGAAAGCTCACATCCCTCTCGGAAAAGTAAGCTCTCGTGCCCCCCATCCGTTTTTGATCGCCTTGGGGCGGGGAAGAAAATCGAGAAGGCAGCGCCGGCTCCTACTGTCCAGAGTCAGAGCCGTAAGGAAGATAGGGCTCCCCTTCCGTCCCTAAATCCAACGCAAGTATTACCTCCAACTCCGGGAGATAATTCGAGCGAAATCGAGTTTCTAAAAAAGCGCCTTACGGAGCTCGAAAATAAACAACTCCAGCCATCCTAAAGTTTGGAATGCCTCAACAGCCAGGAGAGTCCCCTGGCCCCCAGCTTTCTGGCGGAACCCCTCCCGGAGAAGTTCAAAATTCCTCAAATTCCGCCGTACAACGGGGAGACAGACCCCAACGCCCATCTTGGGCATTATAATTCCTGGATGGACCTGCACGGGTCTCAGGACGCATTCCGATGCTGAATGTTTTCCCTGACTCTGGGAGAGAGGGCCCAGAGATGGTATCGGATGCTGCCCCATCATTCGGTTCAAACATGGGCTCAGCTTTTGGCGACGTTCCGATCCCACTTCATGGGGTCCCTTGTGCGAGTCGCCCCACGCTCATCCATTGCTTCCGTGGTTCAGAGGCCGAACGAGTCCCTCAAAGATTATATATCCCGTTTCAATAAATGGATCTTGGAGACGGAACCTATGTCCGACGATGCGCTGGCCATTATTGCTTAGGCCGGCCTTCTCAAAAATTCTTCCTTTCACTGGACGGTGTGCCAGAATGTCCCACACACCTATCAGGAATTCTTGGAGCACGCTAGCTCCCACATAGCTGCCGAGGAAGCTATGCCGGCACCAATGTTAGTCATGCCCTCCGATCAGAAAGGATCATATAAAAAGAAAGAAGATAGGCGTGACTACAAAGAGGCCTGTCAAGAATCCCGACGGGAAAATAAAACCGCCACTTCTTCCTCAACAATCCCCGCAACTCAGAGTTATCGAAGGCCCGATCTCATGGCCAATTTCACTGAAATATATTCCGTCGGAGCCGCGGCCATATTCGATCAAATAAAGGACAAAAATATGCTCCCAGTTCCTCGGCCGATCTACAAAGATCAAAAGGACATGGACCAGACCCGCTTTTGTAAATATCATGAATCAGCGGGTCACAACACCGAATAGTGCCGAGACCTCGTCGCCGCCTTGATCGCGGTATGCGACGAGACAGGCTTGAGGCGGTTTACCCGGAACCCGCCTCGGGATCGCCAGGATAGGGCCGACCCGACGAGAGCCAAGAATGATCGGGTGCCTCCGGCCCCCAAATCCCCCCCGGGAAATTCTAACGATTATGGGCACCGCCGAGGTCGATGATCATCGGTCGAAGCGCCAGAAAAAGGCATCCATCCGAGAAGCCACCACCTCCTATCAACGGACCGAACGCCGAGCAGAATGGTTCCTATCGGTGGCCAAAGAAGCCCCCCAAAACCCCCAGCTGGCCGTTACTTTTGAGGAGGCCGACGCGGACGGCTTGGACCATCCCCATTCAGACGCCCTTGTCATCACTCTGCCCATAATGGGGATCCCGGTCCACAGGGTATTGGTGGACTCCGGGGCCTATGCAAGCATCATCTACCTTCATACCCTTCGTAGGATGAAGATAGACCAATCTTATGTCCAGCCCTGCAACGAGGACATTCGGGGATTTGCCAACTGCCGCACCTCCCCGCTGGGGGAAATAGACCTCGCCTTGGAATTTGGTCAGGGGCCGATCAGAAGGACGATGATCACAACCTTCAAGATCATCGATGTGAACAGCGACTACAATGCCATCATAGGCCGACCTGTGATGTCAAGGCTGAGAGCCACTCAGTCTACCTATCACCTGTGCATGAAATTTCCCACCCCAGACGGCGTCGGGGTACATAGAGGGGATCAAAGGGCCGCCCGGGAATGCAATCTCAGCATCCGGGCTCGCGAAATCAACACCGCAGAGGGCATCCTGGAAAATTTGCCGGAAGAAATGGAGACTACCAGCTCCGAACAGCTGGTGGGGAACACCCTGCTTGAACAGGGGTCCGACGGTCCCGGGGCCGCGCAAACCCCCGAAATGGGAACCGGACAGGAAACGGACCGGGGCCGTAGGCCCGGGAAGGAGCCGATCTTAGAAGAAGATCCCGTCGACCCGCGATATCAAAATCCAAAAAGAAAAATTCGCCACGCTGAGTCAACAGAGGAATTGGACCTGGTCGACGTGGACTCATCTAATCCACCCCGACGACTAAAGATCGGCCACAACCTCCAAGAGCCGATCCGCTCCGAGCTAATCTTCCATCTGAGACAGAATCTAGATGTCTTTGCTTGGACCCATTCTAATATGTCGGGGATTGATCCGGAACTGGCGTGCCACCGGCTAAACATCAACCCCAGCTCAAAACCGGTTATTCAGAAAAGAAGGAAAATGGGGCCGGAGCGTCAGAAGGGACTGGAGGAGGAGGTAGAAAAGCTTATCGATAACGGGTTTATCCAAGAAGCCCAATACCCGACCTGGGTAGCCAACCCGGTCTTGGTGAAAAAGCCGACCGGGCTATGGAGGCTCTGCATTGACTTCTCCAACCTGAACAAAGCCTGCCCAAAAGATAGCTACCCCCTCCCCCATATCGACTACATGGTAGATGCAACGGCCGGGCACGAGCTAATGAGCTTTATGGATGCGTATTCTGGATACAACCAGATCCCAATGCATCCCGCTAATGAGGAAAACACCTCCTTCTACTCGGCCCGCGGCCTATACTGTTACCGGATGATGCCTTTTGGGCTCAAGAATGCCGGCGCGACATATCAACGCCTGGTAAATAAAATGTTTAATAACTTAATAGGCCATACTATGGAGGTATATGTAGATGACATGTTAGTAAAATCCTTGCGCTCGGCCGATCATGTACATGACCTCAATAAAATGTTTGCTATTTTGCGAGAGTATAAGATGAAGTTAAATCCGAAGAAATGTTCATTCGGGGTAGGTTCTGGGAAATTCCTCGGCTACATGGTAAGCCAAAGAGGGATTGAAGCCAACCCCGATAAAATTAAGGCAGTAACCGAGCTTGTTCCTCCAAACTCGGTCAAAAAGGTGCAAAGCCTAACCGGCCGACTAGCCACGCTGAGTCACTTTATCTCTCGCTCAACGGATAAATGCAAACCTTTCTTTGAGGCGATAAAAAAGAACAAGGATTTTCAATGGACAGAACCTTGCCAAAAAGCCTTCGAAGCTATCAAGAAAGTCCTGGCGGAAGCCCCGACCTTGCAGAGACCAACCCGAGGGGAGCTTCTTAGCTTATACCTCGCAGTCTCCGACTCCGCGATCAGCGCCGCTCTGATTCGAACGGAGAATGCGGTGCAACATCCGGTTTATTATGTTTGAGTCAGGCCCTTCACGATGCCGAGCTCAGATATGCCCCAATGGAAAAATTGGCCTATGCGCTCATAATGGCATCCCGGAAGTTGAGACCCTACTTTTTGGAACATCAGGTAGTCGTCTTAACGAACTATACATTAAAGCAAGTCATACACCGACCCGACGTTTCCGGCCGTATGGTAAAATGGGCCGTCGAACTCGGACAGTTTGACATAGCTTACGAATCGCGCACCGCTATAAAGGGACAAGCCCTTGCGGACTTCATTGCAGAGTTCACACCCGCAATCGCACAGGAGGACGACCGATCAGAAGAATGGTCACTCTATGTGGATGGGTCCTCAACCACTGACCGATCGGGTGCAGGAATAGTCCTCGTTAGTCCCGACCAGCGTCTGTTCTGCTCGGCTATTCGCCTGGATTTCCCGACCACCAATAATGAGGCAGAATATGAAGCTCTCTTGGCCGGTCTAGAAATGGCAACCTCCCTCGGTATTGCCCGCCTCACCATCCTGAGTGATTCTTAATTAGTGGTTAACCAGATCAACGGCGAATACGAAGCCAAAGAGCCCAAACTGGTTAAGTACCTCAACCTGGCACGGGCCCGGCTACAAAATTTTCAGGGAACAATACAACATATTCCCAGAACTAAAAACATCCAAGCCGACTCTTTGGCCAAACTCGCATCTAGCTCCGGAGCCGAACATATGGATGAGGTCAGCATAGGGTATCACGCCTCATCAGCCCTGGAAATGGCCGAAATCCGGGCAGCCGAACAGTTAGAACCGCAAGGATGGATGCAGCTTATAATGCAATACCTTCAAAGCGGCATTTTACCCGAGGACCGAGCCCAAGCGAGATCCTTACGAACTCAGTCTGCCCGGTTCACCATCATGGATGGAACCTTATATAAAAGAGGATACTCGGTTCCGCTGCTGAAATGCCTGTCCGAGTCAGAAGCAGAATACGCCCTCAGAGAAGTACACGAGGGTATATGCGGTAATTATTCCGGCGGCCAGGCATTGGCCTATAAATTAATTCGGCAAGGCTATTATTGGCCTAACCTCAAAAAAGATGCCATCACGCTCATGCGGAAGTGCGTCCGGTGCCAAATCTTCGCTCCGCAGATCCGATCTCCGCCGGAAACCCTCACTTCCGTATATTGCCCATGGCCATTCGCCAAGTGGGGAATCGACTTGATCGGCCCTCTACCTAAGGGATAGGGAGGAGTGCAATACGCCATCGTCGCAGTCGATTATTTTACGAAATGGGCAGAGGCCGAGCCTATGGCACGAACAACTGAACAGAAGATAGTCGACTTTATATGGAAGTCAATCATATGCCGGTTCGGGATCCCTCAATCTATTGTCTCTGATAATGCCAAACAATTTGACAATAAGAAGTTTCGAGCTTTCTGCGACGGCCTCCAAATACGAAATAACTTTTCCACGCCCTACTATCCACAATCCAACGGGCAAGTCGAGGCGGTCAACAAAATCCTGAAACAACATCTCAAGACACGCCTCGAGGAACTCAGGGTTCTTGGCCCGAGGAGCTCCCCGGGACCTTATGGGCCTATCGAACAACGCATAGATCCGCCACCGGCGAAACGCCTTTCTCATTGGCTTTCGGCTCTGAAGCCGTTATCCCGGTTGAAATCGGGACACCTACCTACCGAGTAACCCATTTTGAAGAGCAGGGTAACGACTTAGCCCTCGAAGTGAATTTGGACCTCCTTGCCGAAAAACGAGCTCAGGCAGAAATACGAAACGCCGTTTACAAAAGAAGGAGTGAAAAATATTACAACTCCAAGGTTCACCCGAGGAGCTTCCAGGTCGGCGACCTAGTCCTTAAAAGGGTGTTGGGCCCGGATCCCGGACCACTCAAGCCCAAATGGGAAGGACCATATAAAGTTAGTGAAGTCCTTCAGAATGGAGCCTACCGGCTGGAATATCTGAACGGCCAAAGATTAACTTACCCATGGAATGCTATGTATTTAAAGAGGTATTATCAATAAAATTTGACGTCATTCCATTTTTTAATGCATCTCATAAGACCGGCTCCTCCGGCATTATAAGACCGAGCTCGCCTCGGCACCTCGAATGACCGGCTCCTTCGGCACTATAAGACCGAGCTCGTCTTGGCACCTCATAAGATCGGCTCCGCCGGCACTATAAGACCGAGCTCGTCTCGGCACCTCATAAGACCGGCTCCGCCGGCACTATAAGACCGAGCTCGCCTCGGCACCTCGAATGACCGGCTCCTCCGGCACTATAAGACCGAGCTCGCCTCGGCAGCTCGAATGACCGGCTCCTCCGGCACTATAAGACCGAGCTAGTCTCGGCACCTCATAAGACCGGCTCATCCAGCACTATAAGACCGAGATCGTCTCGGCACCTCATAAGACCGGCTCATCCAGCACTATAAGATCGAGCTAGTCTCGGCACCTCATAAGACCGTCTCATCCGGCACTATAAGACCGAGATCGTCTCAGCACCTCATAAGACCGGCTCATCCGACACTATAAGACCGAGCTCGTCTCGGCACGATCAACCAGGAACAATAGAAAGAGCAACAACAAATACTGCAAGAAGGATTTTATTTAACCAAGTCATTATTACAAATTACAAACGATGACAACAAACCAAGGCGGATAGGCACGCAGGCCGGACACGAAATAAAACAAAGGAAGGACAAAGACCGGCGCGCAGGCCATGCGAAAAGCAAAAATAAAGGAAAGTACTCGGCCCCACCCTCCTGGCCGGCCGCCTGAAAGGATTGCCCCTCACCTTCACCGTGCGGAGCCTGACCGGCATCCTCACCCTCAGCGACCTTTGGCTCATCGGCTCCAGCAATGTCAACATGCAGATCGGTCACTTGAGAAGCAATATAGGCCTCGATCTCCTGAACGGTCTTACCACCCTTCATGAGATCTAATATCTCGTAATAGGTGGAGACATAGTTCAAGTTGATCAGCTCCTCGAACGCAGGTGACTCCTTAAAAGCCTCCGCCCCAGCGGCAAGACCCCTGGCATAGCTCGAAGCCTCGCAGGTGTTTATACGCTCGGTCAGGCTTTCCACCTGGGCCTTGGTTTCCTTCAAGTAAGCCTCGTGCTCGGCCCGGATATACAAACACTGCTTTTGCGCCTGCTCGGCCGCATCTGTCATCTCTTCGGCCTTCAGCTTCCATATATCGGCCTGAAGTGCCCGACTGTCGAGGAGCTCCATATCACCCCTCATGGAGGTTATCTCCCCCTCCAGAGATTTGATCAGTGAAGGACACAAGTGGTGCTCCTCCTGCAGAGCTTTGAGGTCGGCCTCCGTCTTCTTATGCTTCTCAGTCAAGGCCAGAAACTCATTGGAGGCCTTTACATAGGTGCACATGGCACGACCGACCAGGGCATTTCCAAACTGGATCTTCTCAACCGGATCCATATCATTAGTCATCATCTCCAACTTGGGCGTCCAACCCCTGATCGGAATATGGCTGGAGACGGCCACCACAGGAGGGACCCGGTTGAGCATCTCAGGAGTCGGGGTAGCCGCCCGGACATAGTCAAGGAACCAGCGCGGTCGTCGCCCCTTCATCTGGTCGCACGGCACCACCCGCTCCTGGTTAACCGGGAGATAATGGCCCTCTAAGTCAATGACGGGCTCCTCCCGACCCGCCCGGACAGGAGTCTGGGCGGACACAATGACTTCAGGAGCAGACGAACCCTCAGCCTTGGTCGCGCTGTCCTCAGGCCCAGTCTCCACCCTCTTGCGCTTACCGGCCCGCTCCCTCCGCTCGGAGGCCTCAGCTGCCAGCCTCGCCACACGCTGTGCTGGCGTCTCTTTCCGCCCGGACGAAGTCTTGGCCTTAGGAGCTGGAAAAGGAAGACATGTTAAAAAAGAAGGCTACCTGAAGAAGACATTATACTCGGATCGGTCGATCTAAGTCCGGCCGCCCAAAGGTTTTCCTCGGTCACTAAAAGATGAGACTTCCTTTGTTCAAGAGGAAGATCCAAAAGCTGCTCAACCCGGTCGTCGAAGTCGGGAGAGGTCTCTGGCGCCGGGATGCGTTCTGCACATGCAACAAATGATGAGCGTTAGACAAAAAAAGGAACAAGAATAAAAAATACAACACTCACTCATTTTGGCCGTAAAGTGCTCAGGGACCCGCAGCTCGGCATCTATCACCCCCGGCTCCCACTCATCCAACGAGCTCCTCCACGGTCCCCCAATGAAGAACCACTATTCCTTCCAGCTGTGGATGGTCTCGGGCACCCCCACTAACTCCTTGTGCATAGCATGCCGGGCCGTCAGGTAAAACCAGCCCGAGCCGGATCTACCAACCGACCTCTATAGAAAGAGGCTGTTGAACTCCTCGAAACTGGGCTCGGGCCAGCCGTGCTAATTAAAAAGAATAAAAAGGCCCACCACCCGAGCCCAAGAATTCGGATGTATCTGGGGGACAGGAAGGCCCCACTGCCTTAGCCACCGGGAAAAGGCCAACGGAAGCGGAAACCTAAGCCCGGCCAGTAGAGAGCGGTAATACACCACCGTACAACCGATGGGCGGAATGTGGGGCCTCTCCTCAGGATTCGGGACAAACATCCGCACCCTCGCCGGGATCTTAAATCGCAGCCGCCAGGCCGCCAATTGTTCCTCCGTAACGGTACTCTGAATCAAAGCTGAATCCCACTCCGCCTCCACGAGAGGGGACGGCCGAGGACGATTCCAAGCCACCACCGGCTCGACTCTTTCCTCCGCCTGAGTCTCTCCGACGGCTGTCAGCGGTGCCACCATCTCCACTTCCCCAGATCCCGGTGACTTCGCGACTTCGCCTTCTTCCTCCTCGACGCTCCAGTCAACGGGAGCTTCGCCTATCGATAGATCCGCCACACCCGTGCGGTCCGGCGACACGGTCAAACCCAGCTCTATCTCGCCCCTCATCTCCGACATCTTAAATAGAAAAGAAAAAAGAGGAGGAAAAGCAAGCTTACCGGGAAAGTCTGTGTGAAATCGGAAAAGAAGAAAAATCGCCGGAAAAGTTCTTTCTCTGCAACGACACGTAAAAATGGTGAAGGGAACACTGAAGGAGAAGACAGGCTCTATTTATAGAGAAATAAAGGCATTAAATGCCAGGCGCGTGAGGCGACAATTCCTACTGAACCGTCGCAAAGTTCGAGAGCGCGTGAACACGCCATCTAATCTGCCTATGCCACACGTCCCCCACATAATGACACTTAAAGACCAGGGAATCGATTCGACGCGACTCTCGATGAGGCGTCTATTCGAAAGATCTTATCCTCCCACAAGCCGGATCAGTCTCAACATGAAACGACTCCAGCCCCGACCAGCTCGGCACGACCCTGGACTCAGAATCCACGTAGGCACACCAAGACAACTAAACCGGCCGAGCAGAACCTGAAGTCAGACCGGGCAAAAAAAAAAAACCGATTTCCTCCCGGGCTCACTAAAAACCGGACCGGACGGTGACTCCAAGGCCGACCCGGTATCCGATCCGAGAGGGCCGAGCAGAGAGAGGACAAAAATGCTCCGATTCAAGACTATAACAAGGCCGACCCGAACGTCGGGGGACCCGAGGACGGACCCCATCGGATAAATACCACCAAGAGTCGGCGAGGCAGACCCGCATGCCAATTAACGCATGCAGTCGCGCCCCTTCCCAAGGCACTCCTTAGAGGCCGCCATGTGTCCTAGGCATAAATGCAGACTGACAAGTGTTTTGGGCATATTCCCCAAACATTCGCCAGCTGTCATCTCTCCACTGGTCCAGATTGTCTATATATAGAAGAAATGTACAGTAAAAGAAGATCTTTGGATTTCGAGCATTTATAACAGAGAGAGAAAAAAGAGAGAATACAGATTCATCGCCAAAAAAGAAAATAAGACTTGTAATTAACAAGCAACAAGATAGACCGGCATAAAATATCCTGCTCGGTTCTACTCTATTTAAAGGTCATTAATAAAATTTAGTGATCAAACACCTTGCCTTTTGTTATAGTATTTTCTACGTGTCTTCGATCCATTCGTCTTGATCAGCACACGTGACGTTGACCAAAGCAGATGTCAACATTTCTAACAATCATTAACCTGATATGACTATACCATTACTTATCCCAAGATTCATAATCAGTAACTCAGATTCAAGGTCATAAAAATCTAGAGTTCTTCGGCAAATAACACACTACATAAAGTCATAGTAACAAGGCCTTGAACATCATCTAGCTTAAGTTCTTCCAAGACTAACACTTCTATTAAATGTATAATCATAATTATTATCCCTCTCTTAAGCAATAATCTTGTTAATATGATCAACATAAGATAATCTCATCAATTACATGTTCATAATTCAAGAAGTGATCAATAATCCCCTTATTATGATACAAACTTCAAGAACTTTTTCAAGAACATCGACTAAATCATAAGAACGTTAAATGATCATCATCATGCTCATAATCATCATCTTATTCCATCAATCAATAAGAAAAAATAAGGAGCTTAGCGATGACGAAGTCGAACAAAGAACAACATCTACAACTTTAGGAACTACAAAAGGTTGAGTAAATTCAATCCCACTTAAATTCCCAAGCTTTTATGAAGCCAAACACGTGATCTCCGGAACTAGGAAGTGATTTTTAAAGTCTGGAAGAAGAATGTATCATGCTGAAATGAAAGTCTCATTATCATATCATAATTTGTATTTTTCTTAATGTACTCTATAATGCCAGTGTTACGTATATTAATTTTTATAGTATATGTGTAATATCCGGATTTATTACTGTGTATTTCATCTGTATTTGAACCCTGTATTATTCGGATTTGTGGTCTTGATAATTGGAGTATGATATTTCTTGCATTGGTATCTTTGTACATAAGTATAACAACATGCAAAATTTCTCATGCAAACTCGTGATAGCGCACGCTAAGAATGTATCTTAACGCGCGCTATCGACTACTACTAGCGCACGCTACATATGTAGGAGTTGCGTGTGCTAGGCACTCAATTATTGAGATGGGAGGCTAGCACATGCGCCAGCCGGGACATGAGTCCGGATAAGATTCCCGCGGACGAACCTGGACAGATTTGGAGTCAACGCTTATTAGTGTGCGCTAAGTATGTATGGTAGCGTGCGCTAATTAGCTAAAGTGCAGAAATGTTATAAATGAGACAACAACCCGTTTTTGGCTTACATTTCCTTCGTTTATTCTTTATTCTTGAGAGACCAGAGAGCAATAATTATCCTCCTAACACACTTAGAACACATCTACTTGATCCTTGAATATTGGATATTACTTGTGAGTGATCATTGAAGTGGAGTAACACCTTGGAGTGGCATACAACCAACCGGAGTCGGATTCTACCTTGCGGTTCAGTGAATTCATCATATTAAGGTATGTTCAATCTATCTCCAACCTTAGATTTGGATTCTAAGGAATTAGATGATCATGCTAACGAGATATTGAATTTCATTAGTGAATTATTCAACAAACATCATGTTTAGAAGATTCGAATGTCTATGCTTATGATATTATCGTTGGAACCTCGTAGTTGGAATCCTAGTACTTCAAATGATGAGAGAAACATTCTGAAGTTGATTATCCATATGATTTATGTTATCTTAGTGATCATAAATTGGAGGTGATATCATTTTCGGTTTTAAGGACTTAAGGGAAGAATCATCTTAGGAAATATTCTTTCGTATAAGTTGAAATTGTTAGTTCACCCTCAAGATGAAGTCCGAATGTGTATAATGATAGTAGAATCTAATGCACCAACCGAAGATCACCAAACTTCGCATGAGAATTGTAATCAAGATGGATTATGGTGTTGTGATGATTATACGTATACTTGTATCTCGAAGTTGTTATTATCCGTGAGATCATTCATAAGTTTATGAACATAACATGTATTCAGATAACAAACATTAATCACTGAGGAATTCGCTTACTTCATCACCATTTGTATAATATGCTTCCCTTCAGTGAACTGCCATGCACGCTTAGCGTGCGCTAAGCTACGTGAATTAACGTGCGCTATCGAGTATGTTTAGTGTACGCTACTTAACGTGTGTTAAGTCATCAGGCGAGTCATTCGGCTGATCATTGAGACAATGACCGTGCATGGTTAGCGTACGCTAGGCTGTGTGTAATTGCGTGCGCTAACGAGTAGCATTAACGTACGCTACATAGGATGCGTAGCGTGCATTAAGCGATCCAGACAGATTGCATTTCAAGGACTTCCTACCATAATTTTGGATTGTTAGACATTCATACGGCATGAGATTAATTCTCTATTATTTCTTTTGTTAAGTTTCGAGCTTAGCAACGTGATTGATCGAAGGGGACGACCTTCGAGTATTTTGATATTCGTGGAAGTTTTATTCTTGTCAACGAACCGAGGCTAGTACTCTAATTAGAATTGTTTATATTATGACAGTTATGATGTGATTGTATTGTGTAAATGTGTTGTGATTATATGTCCACCATGAGTTGATCCAACGGGAATCATCATGGGAATCTATAGCTGTGTGCGCTGTATCGTTGGACAGGTAGTTCCACCATGTGTTGGTCCGACGGGATCATCATGGGAATCTATAGCTGTGTGCGTTGGATCGTTGGAATACCATCATTATGTTGAAACTGTTATGTTATGATATGTGTTGTTGATATTTCTCGTTGGAGAAACTTTTTATGATATAATTGTTGATTATATCACTGTTGTATGATTATTGTACTTGTACTAGCATCGTTGTGCTAACCCCTTCGGGGGTGAACATTTGTTTATGTTCAGGATCCAGGAGAGCGGGGAAACAACCACTGGAGCTGCATGACGACGAGGGTGCAGAGTGATGTTCCGACTGGGTTTATTGTCTGTTGTTTGTTGGTTATTTCAATAAGTACTCGAGTACGTCGATAGTTTATGATGTTTGGATTTTGGTGATGTATTAATAACCCTTCATTTGGATATTTGTATTCTCGGTATTGAACCAGACTGTTGTATTTTATTTTAGTGATTTCATAAGTTGGTATCTGTTATTGTCATTTCATTCTTCAGCCTTGTAAATTCTTATGTAAAGGATTTACGGTGCTGTAATATTCCTGAATATATCAGGGGTGTTATAGAATATGGTATCGGAGCTAAGATTATGTATATCTTGGCCATTGGGTTAAAATAGAGGTCATTTACGTCTTTTGAGGTAACCGGCCGTGAATGACATCACTGTACGGCCTACGTCTTCATGAGAACGGTGGTTGTAAGTTCCTAAACTCTATCTCGTTCTTTACATGTTGTATCTCTTTATACTTGAACATTAGAACGATGTTGTTTCCTGTATATTGAGTATTTATGCTTACAGTATGTTGAGAGGCGGACGTGGACGTGGTCGCGGTCGTGGACGCGGACGAAGGAATGCAGAAAGGGAAGCGTCGCCTTCAAATCAAGCCAGTCATAGCTCAGGCGAGCCACAACGATCTATCAATAACGAACCGGAACCTGCCGTACCAGAGATCCTTCGTCAAGTGGTGAACCAAATGACTCAGTTCGCTCAGGTCGTGGACCGAATGCAGGTGGCGGTGGGATTTCAGCAGGGAGATGGACAGCAAAGGATCCCAGAAATGGGAAATCGAGGTGACCGATGGTTGCAAGAGGTAGCGAAGATGCAACCACCCAAATTCGACGGCTTTTCTGAGACTCCCACATGGGACCATTGCTTGAAGGAACTGGAGAAAATCTTTGCCGGAATTAACTGCCCAGACGACCGGAGAGCCTCTATCGCTCAATACTTTCTGATAGGGGAAGCGTCCGAATGGTGGGAAGCCATCCGGCCTATAGACCATGATGCTGATTGGACAGAGTTTAAATTAATGATGGAAGCTCAGTACTGCCCTTGCCCTGTGAGGGAAGCCAAGGTTCGGGAGTTTTTCTCCGCTCAGCCGTCAGACGAACCTGTATCGCAGACAATTAAGACGTTTAACCAGCAGCTAGCATTTGTTCGACATTTGGTCAGAACAGATGCTAAAATGATGATTCATTTTGATATGAGGATGAAACCAGAAATCCAGAGGTACATGTCCGGTTTTGAATGTACCACTATCCATCAATACCAGGATAAGGCATTGGCGTACGAAATCAAGGAAGCAGTAATGGAAAAGTTTACGGAGTCCAAGAAACAGAAAGTCTCTGGTACTTTTACAGAGCACAAGAGCAGCGGGCCCCGCAAGGCCCAGTCTTCTTTTCATTCTTTCAAGAAACCTCCGCACCCATCTAAGAGCGGAAAGAATTTTAGAACAATGTTGGCCACGACGGATACAGCTAGGAGGTGCTTTAACTGTGGTCGCCCAGGTCACCTTTGGCGTGATTGTTTGCGCACTCCAATTACATGTTTTGATTGCAGACATGAAGGGCACCGTGCGACGTTTTGCAAGGATGTCTCCAAGTTCAATGGAACCCGTACATCGCAGCCAGTTCAGAAGGAAGCTAGTATCAAACAGACGCAGCAAAGTGTTCAGATGCCTCAGAATTTTGGCCGCGGACGAGGCAGAGGACAATGGGACCGAAAGGGGACATCGAGTGCCGGATCTGTTCCCCCACGTCTGTATGAGATGAGGAGGACAGATGATCAGGATGCTGCTGTCGCATCAGGTATTGTTCAGATCCTTTCCCAGCCAGTTAGCGTTTTATTCGATACGGGAGCTACGCATTCATTTATATCCTCATCTTGTGTAAATCGTTTGAATATTTCTGGTTTTCATTACTGTGAACCTTATGTTGTTGGTTTACCAAGTGGAGAGACGATTGTTGGGAACTTAGAGACTAGAGATTTCCCTGTATCATTTGGGGGCAGAGAGTGGCTCTCAAATTTGATTATGATAGAAATGCAAGGAGACGACCTGATACCCGGAGACAATTGGCTTAATCGATATGGAGCTATTGTAAACTACCGAAGGAGGAATATTTCGCTGATCGCTGGCGATGGCTCCGAAGTACTGTTTGAAGGATGGAAACCAGGAAGCTCAGGAAAGTTGATCAAGGCGATGAAGCTGTCAAATTGTTGAAACAGGGCTGTACCGGATACTAGTGCTATGCAATGAAGAAAGAAGACGAAATTGTGGAACTTTCATCCATTCCTATTGTTAACGAATTTCCAGATGTATTTCCTGACGAGTTACCTGGACTACCTCCATGACGGGATGTAGAATTCACCATTGAGCTGGAACCCGGAGCTACACCAATTTTTAAAGCGCCGTATCGTATGGAGGAGTTACTGGAAAAAGGCTCTATCCAGCCAAGCGTTTAACCCTGGGGAGCGCCAGTTCTTTTTGTCCGGAAGAAGGATGGATCGCTTCGACTGTGTATCGACTATCGAGAGCTGAACAAGATGACGATTAAGAACAAATATCCATTGCCACGAATTGATGATTTATTTGACCAGTTGCAAGGAGCAACAATATTTTATAAAATCGATCTGAGATCAGGATACCATCAGCTGAGGATTAAGGAATCTGATGTTCCGAAGTCAGCATTCAGAACTCGCTACGGACACTATGAGTTTGTAGTGATGCCGTTTGGTATCACTAATGCACCTGCTATATTCATGCAATTGATGAACCGAGTGTTCATCGAATATTTGGATAAATTTGTGGTCGTGTTCATTGATGACATTCTGGTGTATTCTAAGAGCCCGGAAGAATTTGCGGATTGCATTAAAACTTTTGAGACGCGAGCAATTGTACGCCAAACTTTCTAAGTCTGAATTCTGGCTAAAGGAAGTAATGTTCCTCGGCCATGTGGTATCAGCTAAAGGAGTCCGAGTAGATCATCAGAAGATCGAAGCAATTATGGATTGGAAGCCTCCAAAGAACGTGAAAGAAGTCCGAAGCTTCTTAGGACTTGCTGGATATTATCGTCGATTCGTGGAAGGGTTTTCTAAAATTTCCCGCCCACTTACTCAACTCTTGCAGAAAACTCAAAAGTTTGAGTGGAACGAGTCGTGTCAGACTAGTTTTGATGAATTGAAGAGGAGATTGACGACAACACCAATTTTATCACTTCCACAGGGGACTGGAGGATTCATAGTTTACAATGATGCTTCGAACCAAGGACTCGGATGCGTATTGATGCAGAATGATAAGGTGATTGCTTATGCTTCATGACAGCTGAAACCTTATGATGTGAATTACCCAACACATGATTTAGACCTAGCAGCAGTAGTTTTTGCTTTGAAGATCTGGAGACATTACCTGTACGGGACTCACTGTTAGATCTTTACTGATCACAAGAGTCTCAAATACATCTTCAGTCAGAAAGAGATGAACATGTGGCAAAGAATATGGTTAGAGCTGATTAAGGACTACGACTTAGAGATTTTGTATCATCCAGGCAAAGCGAATGTAGTGGCAGATGCACTTAGCCGCAAGCCTGTTTCTATTCAGATGCTGGAGACTCTGACCTCCCAACTTAGACTTCAACGGGAGATGATTCGAGAAGGAATTGAAGTATGGTTACAAAGAGTCCAAGGACAACTGTGCGTGATGGAAATAACTTCATCATTAATCGAAGAAATCAAATCTATGCAGATAGATGATCCGCTAATGATTCGGTTACGCGATGAAGTGATCAAGGGGAAGGCCCCCGGATTTGTAACCCATGATGATGGAGTTTTGAAATTTCAGGACCGACTTTGCGTTCCCGATGTCGACATTCTGAAACAGATGATTCTGAAGGAAGCTCACAGTTCGCCCTATTCTATCCACCCAGGAACCAGTAAGATGTATAAGGACTTGAAACAGAATTTCTGGTGGGGCAACATGAAGAAAGATGTAGTGGACTATGTTTCGAAATGCTTGACTTGTCAGCAGGTTAAGATCGAGCATCAATGAACTGCCGAAATGTTGAAGCCACGCCCGATTCCTGAATGGAAGTGGGAGGACATATCGATGGACTTTATCACTGGCATGCCAAGAAGCAAGATAGGAATGAACATGATTTGGGTGATAGTTGATCGTCTAACCAAATCAGCTCACTTCCTAGGCATTAAGGACACGTGGGGACCAGAGAGGTTGGCGCGAGTATTTATTTCAGAGATAGTTCGACTGCATGGTACACCAAAGACCATTATTTCTGATCGAGACGGTCGTTTTGTGTCTCACTTTTGGAAAGTAGTTCATAAGGCCTTGGGGACCGAATTGAACTTCAGTACAGCTTATCACCCACAAAATGACGGACAATCCGAGAGGACAATTCAAATGGTGGAAGACATGCTAAGGGTCTGTGCCTTAGATTGGTCGAACAATTGGGAAGTTCATCTACCGTTGATTGAATTTACTTACAACAATAGTTGGCATGCTTCCATTAAGATGGCACCATTTGAGGCATTATACGGGTGAAGATGCAGATTGCTCCTATGCTGGGACGATTCATCAGACTTGATCGGAACAGAACCAGAGTTGATCGTACAGACTCGAAAGAAGATAGCCTTAATTCGTGAAAGACTGTTGACCGCCCAGAGTCGACAGAAATCTTATGTAGACGTACGACGTCGCCCTTTGGAGTTCAGTACGGGAGACCACTTACTTTAAAAGGTTTCTCCTACTCGCGGAATCTTTCGTTTTGGAAGGAAAGGAAAGCTGAGTCCGTGATATATCAGACAATTTGAGATCCCTGAGAGAGTTGGAGAGTTGGCATACAGATTGGCATTGCCGCCGTCATTGTGCCATGTTCATAACGTGTTCCACATATCCCAGTTACGGAGGTACATAGCAGATCCTAGTCATGTCATTGATTTCGGCGAGATCGAAGTCGCTCATGATGGGATGTTTGAAGAAATACCGGTCAAGATACTCGAGAGTCGAGTTAAGCAGTTGAGGAATAAACCAATCATCTTGGTTAAAGTTCAATGGTCACGCCACAGAGTGGAAGAAGCCACATGGGAAACAGAAGATGGCATGAAGTCCAGATATCCCGAGTTATTTTCGTCTTGAGTTTTGGGACGAAACTCCTTTTTAGTAGGAGAGTATGTAATATCCAGATTTATTACTGTGTATTTCATCTGTATTCGAACCCTGTATTATTCGTATTTGTGGTCTTGATAATTGGAGTATGATATTTCTTGCATTGGTATCTTTGTACATAAGTATAATAACATGCAAAATTTCTCATGCAAACTCGTGATAGCGCACGCTAAGAATGTAGCTTAACGCGCGCTATCGGCTACTACTAGCGCACACTACGTATGTAGGAGTTGCGTGCGCTAGGCACTCAATTATTGAGCTAGGCGGCTAGCACATGCGCCAGCCGGGACATGGGTCTGGATAAGATTCCCGCGGACGGATTTGGAGTCAACGCTTATTAGCATGCGCTAAGTATGTATGGTAGCGTGCGCTAATTAGCTAAAGTGCAAAAATGTTATAAATGAGACAACAACCCATTTTTGGCTTACATTTCCTTCGTTTATTCTTCATTCTTGAGAGACCAGAGAGCAATAATTATCCTCCTAACACACTTATAACACATCTACTTGATCCTTGAATATTGGATATTACTTGTGAGTGATCATTGAAGTGGAGTAGCACCTTGGAGTGGCATACAACCAACCGGAGTCAGATTCTACCTTGCGTTTCAGTGATTTCGTCATATTAAGGTATGTTCAATATATCTCCAACTTTAGATTTGGATTCTAAGGAATTAGATGATCATGCTAACGAGATATTGAATTTCATTAGTGAATTATTCAACAAACATCATGTTTAGAAGATTGGAATGTCTATGCTTATGATATTATCGTTGGAACCTCGTAGTTGGAATCCTAGTACTTCAAATGATGAGAGAAATATTCTGAAGTTGATTATCCGTATGATTTATGTTATCTTAGTGATCATAAATTGGAGGTCATATCATTTTCGGTTATAAGGACTTAAGGGAAGAATCATCTTAGGAAATATTCTTTCGTATAAGTTGGAATTTTTAGTTCACCCTCAAGATGAAGTCCGAATGTGTATAATGATAGTAGAATCTAATGCACCAACCGGAGATCACCAAATGTCGCATTAGAATTATAATAAAGATGGATTATGGTGTTGTGATGATTATACGTATACTTGTATCTCGAAGTTGTTATTATCCGTGAGATCATTCATAAGTTTATGAACATAACATGTATTCGGATAACAAACATTAATCACTGAGGAATTCGCTTACTTCATCACCATTTGTACAATCTGCTGCCCTTCAGTGAACTGCCATGTACGCTTAGCGTGCGCTAAGCTACGTGAGTTAACGTGCGCTATCGAGTATGTTTAGCGTACGCCACGTTTGGAACTTAACGTGCGTTAAGTCATCAGGCGAGTCAGTCGGCTGATCAGTGAGGCACTGACCGTGCATGGTTAACATATGCTAGGCTGTGTGTAATTGCGTGCGCTAACGATTAGCATTAACGTATGCTACATAGGATGCGTAGCGTGCGTTAAGCGATCCAGACAGATTGCATTTTAAGGACTTTCTACCATAATTTTGGATTGTTAGACATTCGTACGGCATGCGATGAATTCTCTATTATTTCTTTTGTTAAGGTTCGAGCTTAGCAACGTGATTGATCGAAGGGGACGACCTTCGAGTATTTTGATATTCATGGAAGTTTTATTCTTGTCAACGAACCGAAGCAAGTACTCTAATTAGAATTGTTTATATTATGACAGTTCTGATGTGATTATATTGTGTAAATGTGTTGTGATTATATGTCCACCATGAGTTGATCCGACGGGAATCATCATGGGAATCTATAGCTGTGTGCGCTGGATCGTTGGACAGGTAGTCCACCATGTGTTGGTCCGACGGGATCATCTTGGGAATCTATAGATGTGTGCACTGGATCGTTGGAATACCATCAGTATGTTGAAACTGTTATGTTATGATATGTGTTGTTGATATTTCTCGTTGGAGAAACTTGTTATGATATAATTGTTGATTATATCACTTTTGTATGATTATTGTACTTGTACTAACATCGTTGTGCTAACCCCTTCAGGGGTGAACATTTGTTTATGTTCAGGATCCAGGAGAGCGGGGAAACAACCACTGGAGCTGCATGACGACGAGGGTGCAGAGTGATGTTCCGGCCGGGTTTATTGTCTGTTGTTTGTTGGTTATTTCAATAAGTACTCGAGTACGTCGACAATTTATGATGTTTGGATTTTGGTGATGTATTAATAACCCTTCATTTGGATATTTGTATTCTCGGTATTGAACCAGACTGTTGTATTTTATTTCAGTGATTTCATAAGTTGGTATCTGTTATTGTCATTTTATTCTTCAGCCTTGTAAATTCTTATGTAAAGGATTTACGGCGCTGTAATATTCCTGAATATATCGGGGGTGTTACAATATGCTATCTCCAGTACCTTGCATATGCTATTTAAAATTCGTAGCTACTATCTCAACTGTAAGTTTTGTTGAGTTGGTACTGCCACCAGGAGGGGGTTTGAATAGTACGGTGAAGAGTAATGAGCTCATTTTTATGTGCGTAAGCGATAGATAGTGCGGAAAATAAATGACACAGAGATTTATAGAGGTTCAGAAACTTGCCTACGTCATCTCTACTTCACTATATTTTTCTATAGCTTCAAGATAAACCTTATGCCCTGTCTTCGATCGGTTCGAGGTAAACTGTTATAATCTTGTCTTCTATCAGTCTAAGATAAATCGTTATAATTTAATCTTCTATAGGTCCAAGATAAACCATTATAATTTTGTCTTCTATCGGTCCAAGATAAACCATTTTTCCTTTTCTATCGTACAATGAAACAACCTTTCTATATTTCTATCGATACTAGAAAAACCTTATCGGATTTAGACTATTATTTTAACAATGCCGGATCCACGATCATAATAACATCGAATTAAATTTACAATTCTCCATTTTCTCGTGTATGGATGAGTGAAACAACCCTCGAACTCTTTCCAAATAAGCTCAAGTGCAACAACAATAATGTATATAAGTATATCAGATGTATATAAATTATGCTTGAAGTTATTGTATGTTGAATACCAAATGAAGTGGTATTTATAGGCTTTGGAGCATGAATAGCCGTTGTTGGTTGATGCCTTTAATGTGTCCCATTAGCATGCGTTATCAACTTTTGACTTTGAAAGAAACGGGGTCTTTTCACAAAAGTCTTTGTCCAACGGATAAAATTTGAACTTAGCTTATGTTAATTCATCTATGTAGTGTGCGCTAGTCAGTCATCTTTTACTTCTCCAGATTTTGCGTAATTTATGTGTTGAAAAGGTCGTCCAATAGTTGTATGATCAATGGTAGGATTCCAATCCTTGCGTGCGCCATCTCTGGCCTTTAGCGTGGGTTAAGTGGATGTATTTAGCATGCGTTAGCTCAACCATGTAGCACACGTTATCTTCTTTTATTTGCAGACCTTTCTGTCCAAATTCCATACCGTGTACTGATTTCATAGCATGCGTTTTAATTATTGATAGCGTTTCTAAATTGGATGAGATTATCATGCACTAGCATAGGTATATAGCGTGCTCTATGTTTGAGTTATGTCTTGATTTTGTGACTAACTCTTGCATCTTCTAATGTTGTTGATTAATTGTTGTTTTTCTAGATCATCAACTCATCATCAAAATTCTTTTAATATATTTGTGTGAAGTAAAATATTCCAACAAATTTATCACATATGGTGCACATTTCTTATGGATTCTATCGCCACGTGGTTACGTATGTCAAAGTCTCCTCTACCATACACAACCAGCATTGATTAAGTTGTCTGCATGCGCCTAAAGTACTCGGTCCTTCTTGATCGAAAGTGGAATCACACAACTGTCTCTTGACCCGATCTATTATCAGCGTAGGCTATGCTACTAAAATCCGTAAGGTGTTACACTCATATTACATTTGTTAATTTTCTCATGCAACGTACGTAACTGTTAACATGCTTAGCCAAAATACCCCCTTCTGACACCTTCTCCATGTGGATTCAAATGATACTCAACAAAATTATTAATATTATAATACTCGACATTAGTACATTTTCTTGTTAATAACATATTCTTCAAAACCTCAAAATAGAGAATAGAATTACACTCAAAATACATGGATATTGTAGTGGTGATCGCGTAACTTCATAGTTTGTGTTAGGAGTTTAGAAAATGCAGCGTTCCTCATAGACAACAAACTGACATGTGGCCACTATATCCATGCATCAACCAAAACTATAAAGTACTTGAATGGTCCGCACTCTGGATGAATAGGTCCATAGTATCTATTTGTATTCTTTGTAATAAGTTTATGTTGTCTTGAGTCTTTTACAAATGAAAGTGATGGTATCAACTTTGCTAGTGCGCAGACTTTATAAATGAGTTATAGGCATTTGAAGTTGCCGCATATGCTTCAGGAGTGTTAAGAGATGTTATAGATGCCTCAGTGGGATACAGAAACTCCAAGTCCTTGGTTGACAATGGAAAATGTCGTATCAGTCTCTGTTGCCACAGAGTATACAGTAAACAACCTAGAAGGTAAAAATATAATAAACTATACGTTTTTGAAGTTAATTGCGTAGCGGAAGTCTGATAGTGAGTTGCTGTAGATATAGCAACTGGGTATCATCCTATTTGCTTGATGCATACAGGGTTTTCACAATGTATACTTATAAATCACAGTTTAATGAAAACGGTAAGGACGGAAAGTAAATAACACACAAGTTAAAGTGGTTCGAGGTAAACCCCTCTACGTCCACTGGTCCTCCACACAGGAGGAAAGAGCTTATTAAAATCACTAGGTACCACTACACCATATATGACCTATTGCAAGCCCACAAAAGTGTAATCTTATACCCGAAAAATGTTATAGTAGATGTTTATGTAAGGTTTTGGCCAAAATTCGGCGTTACATTTACTGGCGTTGCCTATGCTCTCTATTGCAACATTATGTGTACTTATTGCCACACATTATGAAATATTACAATAGCACTTTTTTATAACACATTGATCTGTTTTAGTAACATTTTTAAGGTGTGACAATAGACTAATGCAACACTTTTTAGCAACATTTATATCCCTATTGTAATACTTTTATATTTTATTTGCAACACTAATCTGCAACACTTTTTATTAGTCCGGATTGCAATATTCTGTTTGAAATTTCAATATACCATTCACAAAAGCATATCAAACCAGAAATCACATTTCAAATTTCCCAAATGGCAAATCCAACAAAACATGTCAATAAAGTCGAAACAAAACTGATGTATACCGCGACATCACTTACATCTAGTACTTAAGCCTAAAGTCAAAACACATAATCGACCTACACCATAATTCTACATGAAACTGTCTTTCAAGTAAAAATATCCAACCAATCGATTATGCATATACAAAATAAAAGTACTGATCATCAATCATCATTAAGTTCATTTTCCTCAACCTCGCGATCGTCGTCCTCGCAATCATCGTCATGAACCACCTTTTCCATGATTCCATTTTCATATGCTAAGGACTTGCGAGCATAATCTTCCTTGTCTGTTCTTTCTTGCTCCACAACTTCGATCTCTCTTTTTGCTTGTTCTAATCCACTTCAAGTGGTGCATCTGGAGAAAAAGTGAATAGTAAATTAAGAAACTAGTAAGGAAATATTTGTGACTTTTTTTACTGAATTGGGGGATATATAATACAAGAAACATGTCAAGTATAGAAAGTGACACATTAAAGTTACATGTACATGCACCTGAAAAGAGAATGAAGATAAGTATCAAGCTATTCACCCCATACAGACGGAATGGTGATGGAAAAACAAAAGAAAATGGATACTTCTGTTGCGATATTTAGTCAGTGTTCCGGTGTTTGATTCTCTAGAGGTTAGAATAAGGTCAAAACCAAAAACCGAGCATTCATGCAGTTATTTAGTGGTTAGATTGTTTCTTGCACCGAGACATCGTTGTTAAGACTGACAAGGAAATCATAGTTTCATTCTCTAGATGTAGATACGAAAAGTAAGCATGTAAAATGCCAAAGCAAATGCCGCTTAAACATGGATATGAACTCAAAATACAGAAGAAAATTTGAGAACATACTCAAACATGTCTCCACATTTTCGGTCAACCCTAGGTCTAGCATTTCTACCGATCGATTTTACGTTTCTTAGATTATTATGCATATACATGCTTTGATCTACAACAATGATAACTTCAACTTATGGAGGTGATTAGCTGACAAAGTAATAGCATTCCCTCCTGGTAAATCCAGCCTGGATTACAAAAAAGCAGTGTAAAAATAAATTCGGTTTAGGCCCTCATGCTACATATCATAAATTCCTAAAGACGGATATTATAGATAATATATGACTAATCATAAGCAATTAGTCGGACTCGGGCATGATAAAGAAAGAGATTTAATAGGACACATAGCAACAAAAGAGCGAGAAACAGCGATGAACTGCAAGGAAAATAGATTAGATGAAAAAGAAAAAAATTGAATAAATTAAAAAATGATAATTTCATTGCTTATGGGAAGAAAATACTATGGATCATAAAATACAGAAAGTGTAGATGTAAGGGAGTTCACACAAAGACTAACCAACAAAAACAAAAATAAAAAATCAAGTAATATAAATAGATATGTTAAGAATGTACTTCTTTGGAGTTTCCGCATTCCCAATATCACTGTCAAGAACTGAAATCTCTGCATTGTCGAGCTTAATGGCTCCAGTCACATGAATAGGTACTTTAGCCCTCCCTCCAGTTGCATAGTTTTTCCTATTTTCTGGGTCCTCAAATACAATTTACCAATTGTAAACTACTAATATCAGAACATAGTAGAAAACACAACATTGGCTTCACTAAACAAAATAGTCAGGCAGAGGATATTAAGCTAGGTACCTCAAAAGAGAAAACATAGTTTCCAACATCAATATTTGTTGGCAATGTTTCTAATACATGCACTGCATTCTCAGGTTCAAACTTAAGCCTCTGCATCATGGAAATCCATAATCCTTATCATACACAAAACTCTAACTTCTTATGCATGCACACACACACACACACACACACACACACAAGTTTCTCGTCAAAGTAACATGTCCCATCGTCTAAAAAAGAAGAGCGGAATTGGATTCCAAAACAATGTGCAAACTTAGATTTAATAGAGATAACAAGAGTCAAGGTGCGAGTATTGTTGTTGGATTCAGCATATAGAATAAAATGTTTAGTATTATAAATCCAAAATCAGAATTTTAACAACCCCGTACTTTATTAATAAAGTATTTTTATTAATGGTCGTATTCTGTTGGGAGTTGGTTTGGGAAAGTTCCATATCATACTGTTTGGTGCCTGGAACTGTGTATATATTGGAGATGGAATTGGTATGTAGGTTGTTAGTGATTGGCAAGTTATGTGCTTGTCATGATGTGTTCATTCTGACCAACTCCATAGTGGTGATATTGAGAAATAGCAGTTAGCGCATGCTAGACTGTGTTGCTAGCGCACGCTAATTATGTATTGGTAGCGCACGTTAATTGGCCATGGTAGCGCACGCCATTATGGCCGGTCGGTGCATGAAGAGGGTTCTGGACTTAACTCGGAAAACTAGCAGGTAGCGCATGCTAGCCCTTACGGGTAGCGCACGCTAACGCGGTTAGTACAGAAAGTTCTGCACCGCTTTTCAAAGGCGATGGACTGCCTTTTTAAGCCCGATACTGCACGCTACGCCTTACCCGTAGCGCGCGCTAATCACATCTAGTATAAATAGTATTGCGCAGTTCAATTCTTGCCATTTCTCTCCTTCTTTTTTCCTCCTCCGGCGGCTGGGCGGTCGGGACGTAGGGAAATGCAAATTTTGGCCAGACATCACTACCCAACAACATTTTAGAGTTCCTAGAACAAAGTTAACAAGATCTAAACAACTTTTATCGTCCAGATCAAGGTAAATCATGTGAAACCCGAGTTCTTCATATCTTAGGGTTTTCTTGAGGTTTTAACCTCTAAAGTCCAGATCTAGCCGTGATTGTGCTAGATTATGATATCATAATTATAATCCTTTGCTTTTCGTTGATGTTTAAGGACGAAGTTTCGAGTTTTCTTCCGTAGTTATGTATGATACATACTAACCCTATAATGTCCAACTGATTGTCCCTAAGAGTAAAACTTAGGGTAAACCTTTCCGTTCCCATCCTATGTTTGATATAGTGCTATGTTGTGCTAGGACCTAATCATTGAGGAAAGTTCGAGAAGCAGGTCCTTTTGTTCACCATTCCCTGTACCATTGTAATTGAGGTAAGTACTTTGATTGTGTTTGATGTACTTCGTGTGAATATGTGAAAGATGTGATTTTGTGAAAAGTGGTAATTTTAGAAAATGTGGTTTGTGCCATGTGGTTACTGAGTATCTGTGAACCAGGTTAAAACCAGTGTGGGTCCCCTGGGATCCGTTTGACTGCGAGTATTTGCGGATCACTCGGTTGGGTTGTACAACCAGGGAGGGCCTGACGAGGACTTTCCGGGGTGTGTATCTCGCGTGAGGTTCAGGGCCAGTATAGCTAGGGAGATTGTTTTGAGATGATGATTATGGTATGGTATTCTGGAATACATGATGGCACAATGATTTGATTATTTATTCATTTGTTGTACATATTCATAAATCGTTGTACTTGCACCAGTTGGTTGCTAACTCCTTTTGGGGTGGATATACTTGTTGTGTATTCAGGTACATGTCTTAGTGGCAAGCTGGCGCGAGAAGGGCACGAGGATGATGACCAACACTGATATCATATGTTATTGTGAGTTGGTGGTCGTTTTGGTAGGGTCAGAGTCGTGTTTTGGTTTTGTACTCGCGCGGGTACTGTCATATTTGATTTAATGTATTGGTGTCAGTGGTTGTTAATGTTGTTGGATCAGTTGTGAACTGCTGTATCTGTTGTGATCCAACTGGTCTATCTATTGGTATGTCTCGTGGTGTATGTTATATTGGAGTTGATGTTGTTTTCTTTTAAGTGTGTTAATGTTTTGGTTCATTTAATGATATTTATTGCGTTTTATGTTGGTCCAGTCTGGTAGGTTCTCCAAAAAGAATCTACGGCGCTGTAATATCTCTGTAAATAACGGGGGTGTTATAGAATTTGGTGTCGGAACTTAGGTTTATGGATACCTAGGTTGTTGGTGTTTTGGGTCTGTTAAAGTTGAGTTGGCCATTTGTTTATGATATCATTGAGTTGCTGCCGTCTCGTGCGACCTGGGCTGTAAGTCTCTTTGAACTCTAATTCTTTTTACCCAGATTGTTTTGGTCTCTTTTCGATCATGCTTGGATTTTGAGTTCCTCATGTGAATTGTGTTCCATTGGAGTTGTATATATTGTTTTCCTTTCCTTATACGTCTAAGGAGCTGGTACATGTTGACGTAAAGAGAAGGCAAGTCTTTTGATTGTAAGCTCCCTACTATCTGTGTGATGGTTGTGTTGTGCTAACTCGATTAGCCCTAGGTTCAAGGCCTGGAATTTGTTGATGGTATTGGGATTGTTGGGATGTGCATGAGTATACTATACGGTTCGGGTGAAAATAGTTGCACAATGCATATTGGAACACCGGGAATGTTATTGATTCCAACATTTATGAGATTTTTAAGTATCAATTTTAACTGATGTGGGAGTATTTTTAAAGTGGCTTTGAAAACTCTTTCAAATGGTGACAATCTAGGATTTAATATCGCCGTGTCAATGAGTATGTATTCGGTGGAAAATCTTTTCTTTTTCTATCAAACAATTAGTAGAAGAGGAATGATCTTCATTCTATCTAAATCCGAAGTAAAATTTTTGAAACATTTCGGATTATGGACGTCTTCGAAAAATTTAAAAATATAAATTGTTTTGTGCATTGTTAAAAATGATTTCAAAATCAACGTGTAAATAAAACTTCCTCTTCTAAAGTATTCACTAGTTTTGGGCGAAACGTGACTCGCTCCTTATTTTCAAAAGATTATGTTTGGGACATGGTATTATTATTCTTGTCAGAAGACCAAAAGTTGATTTTAAGCAGAATACGCATGTATATATATATATATATATATATATATATATATATATATATATATATATTCTCACCCTTGTATATTGTATACGTGTGAAATATCCAGATTAATTATTGAGTATTTTATCTGTAATTGAACCCTGTATTATTCGGATTTGTGATATCGATAATCGAAGTATAATATTTCTCGTATTTGTATCCTTGTGCAAGATTATAGCAACATGTAAATTTTTTCATGCAATTACGTGATAACGTACGCTAAGAAGGAAGCTTGACGTACGTTATCCGCCAAAGTTAGCATACGCTACGAATAAAGCGTAGCGTACGTAAAGAGGCCAATAATTGAGCTGGACGGCTAGCACATGCGCCAGCCGGACGGTGGGTCCGGATAAGATTCCCGCGGATGAACCTGGACAGTTTTGAAGTCAACGAGTGTTACCGTACACTAAGGAATGTGTCTAGCGTATGCTAATGGGTGTTACTTACGTACGTAACCTGATGGTGCAGCGTACGTAATCGAGTACAGAATGAGAACAGTTAACTATCAGTGACGATAGCGTACGCTAAGTGTACTGGGTAGCGTACGCTAAGCCACTAACGTTCGTTATGCATGAAGGCTAACATATGTTAAGGTCAGAAATTTATAAATAAGACATCACCCCATTTCATTTTATTCGTTTCTTTCACTTGGCTTTCAACCTACTTCATCCCCAGAGAGTTCCCAACCACTTTCTATACCTTTAGAACACCTTTTATTGATCATTGAAGATTGGAGATTACATATGCTTGATCATTGAAGTGGAGAATGATTTTGGATTGACACACAAGCAACCAGAGTTGGATCCTACCTATTGTCTCGATGTTTTCTTCCTCTTCGGGTATGTTAATGCTATCTCCAACCTTGGATTCGTGTTCTTAAGGATATGATGATCATGCTATCAAGATATTAAGTTCCATAGATGATTTATTCAACCAAACATCATGTTTAGAAGTTGGGATGATTATGCATAAGATATCATTGTTGAGAACATCATAGTTGGAATCCTGTGTCGTCAAATGATGAGAGTAATGTTCTGAGATTGATTATCCGTATTGAATAGTGTTGCCATAATGGTTGTAGATTTAGTATTGGTATCACTTTTGCTTAACGGAATTAGATGAAGGATCACCAAAGGTTGAAGTTGATTTAGTAAATTAATCTTCATGATGAAGCTGGAATATGTTGATGATATTGGTAACTAGATTATCAACCTCAGAATAACTGAATTACGTAAGAGAATTTTTGATCAAAGATTGGAGTATGACATCATGATGATATGTTTATCCTTGAAGTTGTAAGACATTGAACACCATTAGATCATTCAAGTTTTCATGAGTGTATCATGCATAGAGTTAACGCACGTTAACACTGAGAATTTCGTACGGTGAGTCAGTTGTCAGATCAGGGAAGAGACTGTCGGAAGCATGTTTAGCGTACGCTAGGCTCTGTAGCTTACGTACGCTAACGGGCAGAATTAACGTACGCTACGTTTGGTACGTAACGTACGTTATATCATCAGACGAGTTAGTTAACTGATCAGAGAAGATGCTGTCAACGTATGATTAGCGTACGCTAGACTTCGTGGTTTACGTACGCTAACGAGCAGCCTTAACGTACGCTACGTTGGATACGTAACATACGTTACGCATACCAGGCAGGATACGTTTTATGAACTTTCGACCGTAATTTGGATTGTTAGACGTTCGTACGACATGAGATGAATTCTATATTATTTATTTTGTTTAAAGGTTCGAGCTTTGAAACATGATTAATCGAAGGGGTGACCTTCGAGTGTATTGATATTCGTCGAAGTTTTATTCTTATCATCGAATCGAGGCAAGTATTTTAATGAGAATTGTTCATATTATGTCGGTTATGTTATGATTGTACTGTGTACATGTGTTGTGATTAATTGTCCACCCTGCATTGATCCGATGGGAATCATCATTGGAAATCTATAACTGTGTGCGTTGGATCGTTGGACAGGTAGTTCCACCATGCGTTGGTCCAACGGGATCATCATGAGAATCTATAGCTGTGTGCGCTGGATCATTGGAATACCATGAGTATGTTGAAACTGTCATGATGTGATATGTGTTGTTATTATTTCTCGTTGGAGAAACTTGTCATGATTATTGTTGATTAAATCATTGTTGTATAATTATCGTACTTGTACTAGCATAGTTGTGCTAAACCCTTCGGGGGTGAACATTCTTTTATGTTCAGGATCCAGGAGAGTGGGGAAATAACCACTGGAACTACATGATGACGAGGGTGCAGAGTGATTTCCGGCCGGGTTTATTTATCTGTTGTTTGTGTTGTTTTTAATAAGTACTCGAGTATGTCGTCGTTTGTGATGTTGAATTTGGTGATGTATTAATATTCTTCATTTGGATGTTTGTATTTTCGGTATTGGCCCATAATTGTTGTATTTTATTTCGTTTACTTTCATATGTTGGTATCTGTTATTGTATTTTCTTTTCTTCAGCCTTGAAAATTCTTATGTAAAGGATTTACGGTACTGTAATATTCCTGAATATATCGGGGGTGTTACAGAATATGGTATCGGAGCTCAATACTTCCCTCATTAAATTTTTAAGCTCGGTTTGAAGTTTAACAAGATCATTCTTTAAAATATTCTCGTTTTCAATGCATTTTGAATGATCGATCTCGACAAATTTTCCCTTTTCTAGAATTTTGGAATTTTCATTTCCAAAGATTTATATTTAGTTTGAAGGGATTTGATTTCTTTTAAAGCATTTTGATAATCGGTATGTAATAACTCGAATGCTTCAAAAAGTTCGTCGTAAGAGTTACTTACTTGGCTTTCGACATCGCTGTCATCGAATGAACTCCGGGCCATGAGCGCGAGAGTATTTTGATTCATGTAATCTTCATCAGGATCTTCGTCGCTCCATGTTGCAACTAAGACTTCCTTTTGTTTTACTCGACAGTTCTTAGCAAAGTGGCCTGGTTTACCACATAATCGACAAGTGTTGTTGAATTTCTTCGATTCGCCCTTTTGGATGTCCTGCTTCCTCCGGTTTAATAAGTGTTGGAACTTATTAATATTCTTGGCATAATATGCCGATTCTTCGTCTCTTTCGTCCACCGGGACTTCTTCTTTCTTTCTCGACATTTTAGCCTTCATGCCTATCGACCTTTCCTTCGGTTTTGGTTTGGCATTTCGAGATTTTAGAACAATCTCGTAGTTGATAAGAGAACCAACGAGAGCACTAAAATCAAGATTATTTAAATATTTAGATTCCATTATTGCCGTAACCGTACTGTCCCATTCTCGAGGTAGTGATCGGAGAATTTTCTTTACTTTCTCACTACTCGAAAGTGGTTTTCCGAAACATGCTAATCCATTAGTGATGACCGAAAATCGGTCGAGCATAATCGAGATGGATTCGTCGTCCTTCATTTGGAATAATTCATAATCGTGAAGGAGCATGTTTATCTTCGTCTCTTTGACTTGAGACATACCTTCGTGTATTACCTCAAGCATTTTCCAGATTTCTTTGGCACTATTACATGATGATATCCGGTTGTGTTCTTCCGGATTTAAGGCACAATATAATAATTGCATGGCTTTGCAATTATAATGGTTGTTTTTCCAATCCGCATCATCATACTCTTCAAAGGTTTTGAGGGTTCCGTTTGAGTTAGTCGGAATTTTGGGACCAAGACAAATCACCTTCCATAGCTCGATGTCATATGCTCGGATGAATATAGACATCTTCTTCTTCCACGTCATGAAGTTTGAGCGATCAAAAAATGGTGGTCGGTTGAGAGCAAGGCCTTAGACGGGAGCAAGTTGAAACGCCATTGGATCTTTTCTCCTCGGATGTAAAGCCGCTTATAGGAGTACCGCTCCGATACCAATTGTTGGTATAAAATCGGATATTTCCGCCGTTTGTGCGGAAGCGTAAATAAATTGCGGAAAATAAATCACACAAGGATTTATAGAGGTTCGGCTATTAACGAAGCCTACGTCCTCTCTCTATGTATCTTTTTCTATAGGAATAAGACAAAACCTCTACGCCTCTCTTCTATCGGTCGAGGGATTACCGTTACAAGCTCATCTTCAATCGGTCCGAGTAAAACCGTTTTCCTTTTCTATTGGATAAGGAATCAACCACTCTAGCTTTCTATTGGTACTAGATAAACCTCACGAAGATAACGATTGCGATTCTAATAATGCCGGATCCTTGATCATAATAACACCGAATCTAATTATATCTTTTCTTTTACCTCTCGTGTATAATGTTGAATGTATAAATACTCAAACTAACAATATAAACTCAATATTGCAGCAACAATAATATCAATATGAATAAGTGATCAATGTATCTCTTGCTTGAAGTTGTTGTATGGAATAATACCAAAGATGTGGTATTTATAGCCTTCATCCACCAAACTAGCCGTTAGTCTGTTTTGACTAATTAGCGTGCGCTAGGCTTTCTCTTTAGCGTGCGCTAGATAGTTCCAGTAGCTTCGTTTCTCTTTTAGCGTACATTATGAACTTTGTGTTACGTACATTATCTGACTCACTTAGCATATGTTAACCATGATTCAGTAGCGTGCATTAACATAATATATCAGTTGCCTTCACTTGTCAAACTATCCGTTTGAAAATTGACTTTCCGCCGAATCTTTCCAACGTTCTGATTGACTTGATTCAAACTGATATTTAGCGTGTGCTAAATATCATCTCTTGCATGCGCTAATACTGACTTCATTGCATACGTCATTCTGTGTTTAAATATCTTCACAACGGTAATATGACCTCGATAGAGTGCGCTAGTAAACATGTGTAGTGTGCGCTATACTCACCAGATGACTTCACTTCAGGTAACTTCGAACTTGGCTGATATGCAGATGACTTCCCGTTAGCGTGCGCTAACGTGTGATGTTTTGCGTTCGCTAATGCAGTCCATATTGCAACTTTTTGCGTCTTCGTCTGCTTCGTCGTTTTGCTTCGCCTTTATGTTGTTTTGTTTTGTTTAGCAACTTAATCATCAAAACATAATTTATTAATATGTGGAATAAATATTCCAACAATCTCCCCCTTTTTGATGATTACAAAACAACTCTTGAATTGGATAAAACTCTGATATATATATATATATATATATATATATATATATATATATATATATATATATATATATATATATATATATATATATATATACGAATCAAAGTTTTCGGCTTTGATCGTTTCGTTAGTTTCTCCAATCCTTTCTTTTTCGACTTCTCCTTGATTTTTCGACTCCGTCGTTTCTCCCCGTTTTTGTATGCTTTCTTCTCCTTTTCGACTTCTTCGATTTTTATTATTCTCCTCCTTTTATTTTGCAGGTTTTTATCGTCATATCTTTCATGATGCTTTTATCCGATTCAATCTTCTTCTCCCCCTTTTTGTATTCAGCAAAAAGTGCAAAAAAATATAGAGGATACCAAATTAAAAAATATGCATCAATAATATGCATGATACGGTTAAAACTCCCCCTGAAAATATTATCTCATTTAAAAAATATACTCCCCCTGAGTAAAATATCAAAAATCAATTTTTGGGGATCCAACCTATAGTTGGTTTTTGTTTGGAGACATAGACGATATTTGAAATATTCGTTCCTTTAGGAACCAAAATTTTCTTAATTTTAATTGTCCTTCGTGGGCTTTTACAGTTTGAAATATGATGCCCAAGTTTTAAACATTTTTTGCAACGGGGTATTTTGAAATTTAAGGATTCATTTTTTGAACGATGTGTGAATCCCAACCCCTCTTTATTTAACGTGTATTTTTTGAACCGAAAGCATATTTTCAAATTTCTCGTTTCCGAGAGAAAATTTCTTCGTTAAATTTTTAACTCGGTTTGAACTTTAACAAGATCATTTTTTAAAATATTCTCATTTTCAATTTGAATGATCGATCTCGACAAATTTTCCCTTTTCTAGAATTTTGGAATTTTCATTTTCCAAAGATTTATATTTAGTTTGAAGGGATTTAATTTCTTTTAAAGCATTTTGATAATCGGTATGTAATAACTCGAATGCTTCAAAAAGTTCGTCGTAAGAGTTATTTACTTGGCTTTCAACGTCAATGTCGTCTAATAAATTCCAGGCCATGAGCGCGAGATTATTTTGATTCATGAATTCTTCATCAGGATCTTCGTCGCTCCATGTTGCAACTAAGACTTCCTTTTGTTTTACTCGACAGTTCTTAGCAAAGTGGCCTGGTTTACCACATAATCGACAAGTTTTGTCGAATTACTTCGATTCGCCCTTTTAGATGTCCTGCTTCCTCCGGTTTAATAAGTGTTGGAACTTATTAATATTCTTGGCATAATATTGTAATACCCGTAATTTCGATTTCCAGTAATTTCTATTTTTCGGTGAAAGTCCGTTATGACGACTCGCTCCTGACCATTTCGTCATTCCGAGAATGATTAATTATGCACTTTTTGTCATCCGAGTTCGTTTCGGTGTCGTTTTGTTGAGCTCCGTGCTTTTTGGCGACTTTTTCGCACTTGAAATCGATTCTTGCGAATCTCATTCGAAACTGCTGTTTCGAGTTTCCCGTAAGTCCGTTTAACTTTGTTAGACGTGTTGTTTACTTCGGTTTGGTTATTCGATCACGTATCGTGATTTTTGGGCGTTTTGGGCCATTTTTCTAATTTCCCAAAGTTTGGGGTAATCACTTCCGTTGTCGAATTTCGAGCCTTCGGGTGGTCGGAATCATGTGTTCTCTTAGTGCTCGGATTCGTCTTTGCGAGTACGTTGTAACCGTACCTTCAATTTATATTCAGGTTCGGGTTTCGGGGTCGTTCGGGCCGTCGGAGTGGCCACGACCGAGTCACGGCCGGAGCAGGGCCTGGCCTGGCCGAGTTACGGCCGTAAGATGCCAGTTACGGCCGTACGTGATTGGCAGACCTGGCTGGACGAAGGCCGGTTACGGCCGTAAGGCGTGATCCGTTACGACCGTAAGTGGTCAGCAAGTGCTGGGCTGGTTTTTGACGAATGCCGGTTACGGACGTAAGGACCTGCCGGGTACCGCCGTAAGTGCCGAGTTACGGCCGTAAGGCCCTGTCGGTTACGACCATAAGCGATCGGAAGGCGCTGGGCGGGTTTGGACGAATGCCGGTTAAGGCCGTAAGGCACTGCCGGCCTTGCAATTATAATGGTCTCGAACATTTAATGTTCGATTAAATGTTCGAATGAGTTCCTTTTAATAGTTTGTTGGGATTCCCGTTGTTTCCGGCCTTGATTCTCGTCGTAATCATGTTTTATTGTTCCTTACGGAGGATTATAGGTGCTTGATGATTCCGATGTTGAATTCCGTTAGTGATTGATGATTCATGTGGTGTTTTCCCGTAGTAATTTCGATGCTATCGCGTTCTTGATAGTGTTCGGGAGTTCGGGGCCATTCGACCGTATTTCATCCGTCGTCTTGTTGCGATCGTGGTTTCGAGGCAAGTACCTTGTCCATACATTTATTGTTTTGTGAATATGATGATTGGTGATCGTCTTGGTATGTTTGTTTGTTTGTTTGTTTGAAATGAGTTTTCAAAAGATTCGGCTTGCCACGTTAAAGGCTCACTTTCAAAACGCGTGTGTTTTGTAAATTATGTGGGTTGTAAGTGACTACGTGAATCCTTTGGATATGTTTGGTGTTGATGTTGCGCTTGATAATGCGTGTGTACGTATATTATCTCTTTTCGGTGCATTATGGTTTGACGTGGTGTTTTGCTAAGTGTTTGGTGCCTCTGGGTGAATTGTTTGGATATCTTTGGTGTGATATGTTATTTGCGCATGATTGCTTTGCTCAACTCGGGGGGTCCGACGGGATCACGGAGGGAATTCCAATGGCTTCACCCTGGATTCACGAGTGGTGAATGTATTTTACTCACCTCGGGGGGTCCGACCGGATCATGGAGGGAATTCGAATGGCTTCACCCTGGATTCACGAGTAAAGACTTCACGAGTTGTTGTGTGTGTTGTGTGAATGTATTTTACTCACCTCGAGAGGGTTCGATGGGGCCACGGAGGGAATTCCAATGGCTTCACACTGGATTCACGAGTAAAAACTTCACGAGTGCGTGTGTTTGTTTTGTGAATGTGTTTTCTCACCTCGGGAGGGTTCGACGGGGCCAAGGAGGGAATTCCAATGGCTTCACACTGGATTCACGAGTGAAACTTCATTGGTGCGTGTGTATTTTATGTCCGTCGAGGATGCGTGACGAGGGTTTTAACCTTGTGTATTGTTGCTGGTTTCATTTGTGAAAACAAAACCTTTGGGCTGTGACCACTGTTGATTTTTGAAAGAGAAGGATTCGGTAATCCTAAATTGTTTTCTATTAAAACTCTCGATGGCATTTTAAACTGTTTTATAAATTGTTTCCCTTGATTTGTTATCTTTCGGTTTTGGAATGTCTTACCCAAACTCATGCCTCGGGAAGTACTTTTCGTTACGTTTAGATCTATGAGGATTCCTGGTTATTGTTATTCGTGGAATGTGAATTGTATGGCTCGTATTTTCACTTTGTTCTTGCACTAGCAAAACAGTGGAGTTTTGCTAACCCCCGAGTATTCGGGGGGTGGATGTCTGTTTTTGCATTCAGGTTTGGGAGAATAACACAGGGTTGGCACGAAGGATGATGAAAGATGAATGATACTAATCACACGAGGATCCGTATGATGTCATTGGTTTAGTTATAGTTTATTTTCCGCTGCAGTATTCTTTCCCGTTGTACGGGAGTGTGTTGTATTCGACCCTTGCGTGGGCATGTAATGAGTTTGAGTTGTATGTATTTATTGAAAGACCAAGTCGGTCTACAGAGTCATTTTAGCCTTAAAGGCATTGTTGAGATATTCTATGTTGTTACCAGCCTGGTAGATCCTTGAGGAAAGGTTCTACGACATGTAATATCCCTGAGCGGATTGGGGGTGTTACAAATATGCCGATTCTTCGTCGCTTTCGTCCACCGGGATTTCTTCTTTCTTTCTCAACATTTTAGCCTTCATGGCTATCGACCTTTTCTTCGGTTTTGGTTTGGTATTTCGAGATTTTAGAACAATCTCGTAGTTGATAAGAGAACTAACGAGAGCACTAAAATCAAGATTATTTAAATCTTTAGATTCCATTATTGCCGTAACCGTACCATCCCATTCTCGAGGTAGTGATCGGAGAATTTTCTTTACTTTTTCGCTACTCGAAAGTGGTTTTCCGAAACATGCTAATCCATTAGTGATGACTGAAAATCGGTCGAGCATAATCGAGATAGATTCGTCTTCCTTCATTTGGAATAATTCATAATCGTGATGGAGCATGTTTATCTTCGTCTCTTTGACTTGAGACGTACCTTCGTGTGTTACCTCAAGCATTTTCCAGATTTCTTTGGCACTATCACACGATGATATCCGGTTGTGTTCTTCCGGATTTAAGGCACAGTATAATAACTGCGTGGCTTTGCAATTATAATGGTCATTTTTCCAATCCGCATCATCATACTCTTCAAAGGTTTTGAGGGTTCCGTTTGAGTTCGTCGGAATTTTGGGACCAAGACAAGTCACCTTCCAAAGCTCGATGTGAGATGCTCGGATGAATATAGACATCTTCTTCGTCCACGTCATGAAGTTTGAGCCATCAAAAAATGGTGGTCGGTTGAGAGCAAGACCTTCGACGGGAGCAAGTTGAAATGCCATTGGATCTTTTCTCCTCGGATGTAAAGCCGCTTATAGGAGTACCGCTCCGATACCAATTGTTGGTATAAAATCGGATATTTGCGCAGTTTGTGCGGAAGCGTAAATAAATTGCGGAAAATATAATCACACAAGGATTTTAGAGGTTCGGCTATTAACGAAGCCTACGTCCTCTCTCGATGTATCTTTTTCTATAGGAATAAGATCAAAACCTCTACACCTCTCTTCTATCGGTCGAGGGATTACCATTATAAGCTCGTCTTCTATCGGTCCGAGTAAAACCATTTTTTCTTTTCTATTGGATAAGGAATCAACCACTCTAGCTTTCTATTGGTACTAGATAAACCTCACGAAGATAGCGATTGCGATTCTAATAATGCCGGATCCTTGATCCTAATAACACCGAATCCAATCGTATCTTTTCTTTTACCTCTCGTGTATAATGTTGAATGTATAAATACTCAAACTAACAATATAAGCTCAATATTGCAGCAACAATAATATCAATATGAATAAGTGATCAATGTATCTCTTGCTTGAAGTTGTTGTATGGAATAATACCAAAGATGTGGTACTTATAGCCTTCATCTACCAAACTAGCCGTTAGTCTGTTTTGACTAATTAGCGTGCGCTAGGCTTTCTCTTTAGCGTGCGCTAGTATGTTCCAGTTTCAGTCCAGTAGCTTCGTTTCTCTTTTAGCGTACGTTATGAACTTTGTGTTACGTATGTTATCTGACTCACTTAGTGTACGTTAACCATAATTGAGTAGCGTGCGTTAACGTAATATATCTGTTGCCTTCACTTGTCAAACTATCCGTTTAAAAAATGACTTTCCGCCGAATCTTTCCAACGTTCTGATTGACTTGATTTAAACTGATATTTAGCATGCACTAAATATCATCTCTTACATGCGCTAATACTGACTTCATTGCATACGTCATTCTGTGTTTGAATATCTTCACAATGGTAATATGACCTCGATAGCGTGCGCTAGTAAACATGTGTAGCGTGCGCTACACTCATAAGATGACTGCACTTCAGGTAACTTCGAACTTGGCTGATATGCAGATGACTTACCGTTAGCGTGCGCTAACGTGTGATGTTTTGCGTGCGCTAATGCAGTCCAGATTGAAACTTTTTGTGTCTTCGTCTGCTTCGTCATTTTGCTTCGCCTTTATGTTGTTTTGTTTTGTTTAGCAACTTAATCATCAAAACATAATTTATTAATATGTGGAATAAATATTCCAACAATCTCCCCCTTTTTGATGATTACAAAACAACTCTTGAATTGGATAAAACCTGAAAGATAAATAAATATATATATATATATATATATATATGTATGTATATTTATACGAATCAAAGTTTTCGGCTTTGATCATTTCGTTAGTTTCTCCAATCTTTTGGGATGTGACCCCTGTTGATTTTTGAAAAAGAAGGATTCGGTAATCCTAAATTGTTTTCTATTAAAACTCTCGATGGCATTTTAAACTGTTTTATAAATTGTTTCCCTTGATTTGTGATCTTTCGGTTTTGGAATGTCTTACCCAAACTCATGCCTCGGGAAGTACTTTTCGTTACGTTTGGATCTTTGAGGATTCCTGGTTATTGTTATTCGTGGAATGTGAATTGTATGGCTCGTATTTACACTTTGTTCTTGCACTAGCAAAACAATGGAGTTTTGCTAACCGCCGAGTATTCGGGGGGTGGATGTCTGTTTTTGCATTCAGGTTTGGGAGCATAACACAGGGTCGGCACGAAGGATGATGAAAGATGAACTATACTAATCACACGAGGATCCGTATGATGTCATTGGTTTAGTTATAGTTTATTTTCCGCTGCAGTATTCTTTCCCGTTGTACGGGAGTGTGTTGTATTCGACCCTTGCGTGGGCATGTAATGAGTTTGAGTTGTATATATTTATTGAAAGACCAAGTCGGTCTACTGAGTCATTTTAGCCTTAAAGGCATTGTTGAGATATTCTATGTTGTTACCAGCCTGGTAGATCCTTGAGGAAAGGTTCTACGGCGTGTAATATCCCTGAGCGGATTGGGGGTGTTACAAATATGCCGATTCTTCGTCGCTTTCGTCCACCGGGATTTCTTCTTTCTTTCTCAACACTTTAGCCTTCATGGCTATCGACCTTTTCTTCGGTTTTGGTTTGGCATTTCGAGATTTTAGAACAATCTCGTAGTTGATAAGAGAACTAACGAGAGCACTAAAATCAAGATTATTTAAATCTTTAGATTCCATTATTGCCGTAACCGTACCATCCCATTCTCGAGGTAGTGATCGGAGAATTTTCTTTACTTTTTCACTACTCGAAAGTGGTTTTCCGAAACATGCTAATCCATTAGTGATGACTGAAAATCCGTTGCCTTCACTTGTCAAACTATCCGTTTAAAAAATGACTTTCCGCCGAATCTTTCCAACGTTCTGATTGACTTGATTTAAACTGATATTTAGCGTGCACTAAATATCATCTCTTACATGCGCTAATACTGACTTCATTGCATACGTCATTCTGTGTTTGAATATCTTCACAATGGTAATATGACCTCGATAGCGTGCGCTAGTAAACATGTGTAGCATGCGCTACACTCATAAGATGACTTCACTTCAGGTAACTTCGAACTTGGCTGATATGCAGATGACTTCCCGTTAGCGTGCGCTAACGTGTGATGTTTTGCGTGCGCTAATGCAGTCCAGGTTGAAACTTTTTGTGTCTTCGTCTGCTTCGTCATTTTGCTTCGCCTTTATGTTGTTTTGTTTTGTTTAGCAACTTAATCATCAAAACATAATTTATTAATGTGTGGAATAAATATTCCAACAATCTCCCCCTTTTTGATGATTACAAAACAACTCTTGAATTGGATAAAACCTGAAAGATAAACATATATATATATATATATGTATATTTATACGAATCAAAGTTTTCGGCTTTGATCGTTTCGTTAGTTTCTCCAATCTTTTGGGATGTGACCCCTGTTGATTTTTGAAAGAGAAGGATTCGGTAATCCTAAATTGTTTTCTATTAAAACTCTCGATGGCATTTTAAACTGTTTTATAAATTGTTTCCCTTGATTTGTGATCTTTCGGTTTTGGAATGTTTTACCCAAACTCATGCCTCGGGAAGTACTTTTCATTACGTTTGGATCTTTGAGGATTCCTGGTTATTGTTATTCGTGGAATGTGAATTGTATGGCTCGTATTTACACTTTGTTCTTGCACTAGCAAAACAGTGGAGTTTTGCTAACCCCCGAGTATTCGGGGGGTGGATGTCTGTTTTTGCATTCAGGTTGGGGAGCATAACACAGGGTCGGCACGAAGGATGATGAAAGATGAACTATACTAATCACACGAGGATGATGTCATTGGTTTAGTTATAGTTTATTTTCCGCTGTAGTATTCTTTCTCGTTGTACGGGAGTGTGTTGTATTCTACCCCTGCGTGGGCATGTAATGAGTTTGAGTTGTATGTATTTATTGAAAGACCAAGTCGGTCTACTGAGTCATTTGAGCCTTAATGGAATTGTTGAGATTTTCTATGTTGTTACCATCCTGTTAGAATCTTGAGGAAAGGTTCTACGGCGTGTAATATCCCTGAGCGGAGTGGGGGTGTTACATAAATGGTATCGGAGCTTTGGTTGTGGAAACCTAGGCTGTCGGGTCAAGTAGGGTCTGTTGAGTTTTGTCTCGTCAGATTCTGTCTGACTGAGTCGAGTCGCGACGCGTCGTTTGATTTGGTTGGTCGTGATTAGTATCGTGGGGCGATCATCATCTTCGTGCGACCTGTGGATGTAAGTCTCCCTTCTTTGTATTATGCCTCGTGTGACACGAGCTATTTGTTTGATTTTGTATTAAGTGATGGAATCTTTATGTAGATTCTCGGTTTTGTGATGCTTTTATGTGACTCATGTTTCATTTATTTGCGGAGTGTTGTCATTATTTATGTCCTTTTGACTGTGATATTTGACTGTTGTTTCCGGTAAAAGACAGGTGTTGTCTTGATTTTGAGCGAGTTGATGCGTGTATTATGATTGTATGTAAGTGAATATTGTTACATGTGAGTTTTTAGGCATTCTAGCCTAATAGATTTTCGAAAACCTTGAGTATCTTAGAAAATAAAATTCGAGACGTCCTTTTAAATGGATTGTATTTTCAAGGCGCCTACTAGTGCAACTATCTGTTTCAAAATTCTTCTACTTTGAGGACCAAAATATATTTTTTTTTCTTTCCAGTAATTTTGGAAATGCTTTGCTTAAACCTGAGTGTCGAACATTTTTGAAAGTTTTTCCCTAAAATGATACTCAAGATCAACTGGTGTTTCCAAACTGTTTTCAAAAGGTGGTTTTCGTTTTTAAATGTCGTCGGATAAGGTGTGTATGATGTTGGTATTGTTGTTAGGGTGTTAGCCCTCCGAATTGTGATTGAATTGGTGGTGTGAACGTTGAGTCGTTCGCCACGCATATGTTTTGTTAGCCCTTTGTGGGAGGTGTGATGATGATATTTAATGTTGTCATTTCGTGGTGGCTTGCGTGTTATCGCACCTGTGTGAGCTTTTAAATCTTGGGTTTGTACGTTTGTGTACATGTGTGATTATTTCATAATGTTTGTAATTACGTGCTGGTTATTGTTCGGGTCGTTGAGGTCGCCGAACGATACCGTCGTTGCTGTAGTGTTTGTGTGTGTATTACTTTACGATGGTAATTGTTGTATATGATATGTGTTATGATTCTTTGTTGTGCTGAGTTGGGCATCTCCGCTATGTTGTTTTGCGATGTTATGCCCCATTGTATCTAGCATTTGTATTTTCGGTATGCCGAGCTGAGGCATTTCAACCGTGATGTGCCGAGGCATGCACGTGTAAATTGTCCTTCTCATCAGTAACGCGTTTCAAGTGCGGACTCGAGGGACACCGAATTCAGTTTTGCGAATTGGCTACCGAGACTTTCGGAGTTCGCGCTTCAGCACAGTAATCAGAATCGGATTTGAGAGGCCTTTGAAGGATGTTTTTGTCGGTTGCTTGTTGTGTTGTCACCTTGATTTCGTTGTTGTGAGTTTCGGGGACGACACTTCTTTTAGAAGAGGTCGAATATAATACTCGTATTATTTTTGGCTTCTGCATTTTTTCTTTCTCAAGTCTATCGACTCGCTCGTGTTCGTTGATACTTTCTGAACTTGTTCTGTATTTCGGTTTAATCATTCAAACGAGCTGTGATCTTGTTTTGGGTCGATCTGGTTATCGTTGTGACTTTTCCGAGTTCGGTTCGATTCTTGTGAACCTTGTTCGGAAGTAACATCTTTTGATTCTACTAGTTCTTTTGATGTCTTGAGTTGAAGTGTGAACTTCGGAGTCATTGTTCGGCTGTTGTCATTCGATCATTGTTGTTCGATCGTTGTTATTCGATCATTGTTGTTCGATCGTTGTTATTCGATCATTGTTGTTCGGTCGTTGTTGTTTGATCGTTGTTACTCGATCATTGCTTTTTGATCGTTGTTGTTCCGATCATTGTTATTTGATCGCTGTTATTCGATCGTTGTTGTTCGGTCGTAGTTGTTCGATCGGGGTTGTCTGACTATTGTTGCCTGATCTCGTACCGAGAAGAATTGTCGTTCACTGTTAGTCAGCTGGTTCGAGTGTGGCCAGGTGGGTCACTGAGCCGTGCATTGCGAGATGGTAGCTGAGAGGTTTGGGGATCGAGGCTGCGTCTCTGCTCCGAAAGGGCACAGAGATGCCTAGTATGCTTTTTGAGGACTTCGGCCGGCGTAGTCCGAATTGTTTGTGATGGTCCTTGTGGATCATTTGTGTATTTATTTCTTTTTTCTTGATTATGCGTGTTTCCTTGTAATAGGTGCTTAGTGTTTTGTGGTTGTTTGGATAATTGACTTGATTGAATTATCTATTTTATGACGCTTGTCACTTGTTGATTTTATTATGTCTCTCCCGCTGGCGTTGTGTTAGTCGTCGTGGAGCGTGTTTTCAGGCCGTATATTCCTTTGCGTTGCTTGTAACGTTTCGCCGATGGGCGTAAGTTACGCGTTTCTTGTGTATCTCGTTGAGTTTTCCTGGCAGGATATTGCTTCTCCCTACTTGTTTTAAGTTTCGGGATGATACTTCTTTTAAGGAGGGTAGTGTGTAATACTCGTAATTTCGATTTCTGGTAATTTCTTTTTTTCGGCGAAAGTCCGTTTTGACGACTCGCTCATGACCATTTCGTCATTCCGAGAATGATTAATTCTGCACTTTTTGTCATCCGAGTTCGTTTCGGTATCGTTTTGTTGAGCTCCGTGCTTTTTGGCGATTTTTTCGCACTTGAGTTCGATTCTTGCGAATCTCGTTCGAAACTGCTGTTTCGAGTTTCCCGTAAGTCCGCTTAACTTTGTTAGACGTGTAGTTTACTTCGGTTTGGTTATTCGATCACGTATCGTGATTTTCGGGCGTTTTGGGCCATTTTTCTAATTTCCCAAAGTTTGGGGTAATCACTTCCGTTGTCGAATTTCGAGCCTTCGGGTGGTCGGAATCATGTGTTCTCTTAGTGCTCGGATTCGTCTTTGCGAGTACGTCGTAACCGTACCTTCAATTTATATTCAGGTTCGGGTTTCGGGGTCGTTCGAGCCGTCGGAGTGGCCACGACCGAGTCACGGCCGGAGCAGGGCCTGGCCTGGCCGAGTTACGGCCGTAAGATGCCGGTTACGGCCGTACGTGATTGGCAGACCTGGCTGGACGAAGGCCAGTTACGGCCGTAAGGCGTGATCCGTTACGGCCGTAAGTGGTTGGCAGGTGCTGGGCTGGTTTTTGACGAATGCCGGTTACGGCCGTAAGGACCTGCCGGGTATGGCCGTAAGTGCCGAGTTATGGCCATAAGGCCCTGTCGGTTATGGCCGTAAGTGATCGGCAGGCGCTGGGCGGGTTTCGACGAATGCCGGTTACAGCCGTAACCCTGCCGGCTATATATAGCCTGCGCTCGGCCACACTTCATTTTTTACTCGTTTTTCTCCTTTTTTCGGCGGCTGGCGACGAGAGGCTCGGGAAATCGAGTTCTTCGCCAATTCTAATCAATTCCAAGACGTTTTGGAAGTTTCTTGTTGATTATATCATCATCCAATCCGTGTTCCTCGTCCGAATCATGGTATTTTGGCTTGAACCCTTGTTTTTAAAGATTTTAGGGATTTTCCTTTTGATTTCGATTCCAATCCGTTTTTGTTCAATTAATTATTGTATAAACGTTGTTTTGAACATGTTCTACGGATTGGATACTCGTATCTTTGATTCGTTCGACCCGAGGAGTGATTTCTTTGTTCTTGGAGGGTCTCGAACATTTAATGTTCGATTAAATGTTCGAATGAGTTCCTTTTGATAGTTTGTTGGGATTCCCGTTGTTTTCGGCCTTGATTCTCGTCGTAATCATGTTTTATTGTTCCTTACGGAGGATTATAGGTGCTTGATGATTCCGATGTTGAATTCCATTAGTGATTGATGATTCGTGTGGTGTTTTCCCGTAGTAATTTCGATGCTATCGCGTTCTTGATAGTGTTCGGGAGTTCGGGGCCGTTCGACCGTATTTCATCCGTCGTCTTGTTGCGATCGTGGTTTCGAGGCAAGTACCTTGTCCATACATTTATTGTTTTGTGAATATGATGATTGGTGATCGTCTTGGTATGTTTGTGTTGGCCACTAAGTATACTGGATACAGCTTGGGAGGTAGTTTAAACAACAAGCTGTATTGATTTTAAATATGAGTGCTTAGGGGAAGTCTTAAATACGGCAGGTTGCTGTGGATACAGCAACTAAATCTGTAGAGTATACTTAATTAATCACAGTAATTAAAACAGTAAAAACTGAAGGTAAATAACACAGTATTTAAAGTGGTTCGAGGTAAACCCCTCTACGTCCACTGGTCCTCCACACAGGAGTAAAACGTTTATTATAATTACTACGTACACAACTACGTAATTATAACACTATACAATCAATATATCTTTCACACAGATTGATATAAAGATCTTAGCTTCAACCGTTCACACAAATTGGTTTGAGCTAAAGCTTGACTGGCTTCTTCGCACATAGTTCTGAAGCTTCGTCTTCCTCAGTCGACACAGGGCTGATCTGGGTTTGTTCAAAGATAGAACAGGGTATGAAAAACAGCTTTGACTTTAAGATCTTCTAGCTGATGAAGTGTTGTTCAAGATGATGAGCACTTGTATATCTCTTAGTTCTGAGTTACAGTAATCTTTGGAGATATGTTTTGCTCTGATAATAACTTTGATAGCTTGATAATTTCAGTACTTGGGTTAACTAATCTTCAATTACCTTGATGAGATATATATAGTCTTCTGGAAAATATATCCGTTGAGATGTATCTGTTGAGCAAGATTCCGTTCCAACGGAATGAAAAGCACGATCCGGATTTAGCGGGATTTGAAGATCTGTTGACTAACAGTATTTAAATACTTTATCCTTGAGTATTTAAATACTTCTTTATTAACGGGACTTGACTTCTGAAGATTCCTTCTTTGTCCTATTGAGAGATGTATGGAAGATCACTGTATTGACAAATCGAGACTGCTTCCATACTTGGTCTTTTATGAGACTTCTTCACTGTACTGAAAGGATCCACTGTATGCTGGATTCGAGACAGGCTTTCGATATAGTTTGACACTTCAACTCTTCGATACAGTTTCCTTACTCTATTGAGGATTGGCATATATGTCAAAACCTCTTATCAACACTATTCGATACAGGGATTGGTTATCCCGGCTGTTTCGATACAAGGTTTATGTTTTCCCAACAATTTCCCCCTTTTTGACAATTTGCCAAGACTTTAAAACTTTCAAGTCTTCTTGATGATGCCAAAACCTTCTTCATGAAATAATCTTCTTTTATGGCTTCTGGCAGATTTCTTGGTCTTCTGTCAAATGGTCTGGCTTTCAGTAACTTAGTCTAATTTATGAACTGCTCGCAGGCAAGTTCGATACAGCTAAGACTTTTTACAACTTAAGCTTTATGATTGGCGAGCAGGCACAATCTTATAATGTATTCTAAGTTGCGTACAATTGAATCTATGAACTGTTCGTAGACAAGTTCGTACAACTTATTTATCAAACAAGTTTCTATACTTGTGATAGTTTGTTAAACAATTTAAGTTATGTAATTATACATCGACACAGTAGATTACGAGTTGTAATCTTTCAATACAAGCAAACATTTTTATTGATATTCAAAGATAGAATACATGGTTTGCTGTTTCGAAAGAAAAAAATTACAAATAACTAAACAAAAATTATACGGATTTCAGCTCCTATAGTCCGCATGTCTCCATGGCCTCTTTTCTGGATCATTTTCGGTTCCACGCCACCAGTGCTGTAAGGAATCGTTTCCTCGATTTTGATAGATAGCTCTACCTTCGTATGATCTATCGAAAGCAAGAATCCAGTCTTCTGGGTGGGTGATCCGATCTCCTCTTTTATGTTTGGATTTCATATCTAGCTGGAGAGGGAGCTTTCCATCTTCTAGCATCTTCGAGAATCTGTCTGCAGCATCCGCTAATGTCTTAAAGCTTTTGAAGATGGCAGATTCCCTGACGAGTTTAACGAAGTATCTCATCAGTTCATTCTTCCTCCATTGCTTCACCTCATCGGCAGTTGGATGGCGGTTGGTTGGCAGACGGGTCTCAGAAGGTCTTTGAATCAGGGATTGCCAGGGGACATTTGGATCGTTAAATTCAGGTCGGGAGCCTGAAATCTTAAAACTTTGGGAGGGAGGAGCCAGCTTGTTCAATTCAGCGGTGATGCTGTCTTGAACAGACTCAAATTCCCTTTCGTGCTGTAACCTTATTCTCCTAGCAGCTTCTCTTGCCTCTTCCCCCTTTTTGGCATCATCAAGACGTCCTAGGATCTCCAATGCGGCATCCTTCTTCGTCTCAATGTTGGTTATTCTCTCGACAAGGGTGGAGAGAACCTCCGACATATCCTTGATAATTTTGTCGTGGGCTCTCAATTGAGAACTGTTTTCAATCATAGCACATGCGGTCTTGGCCTCTGATATGGGCGTTTTGGTTGCTTCTTCTCTCAGGAGTTGCTCTTGTTTGTCCTGCATGATCTTCAGTGCTTGCTTGAATACTTCCGGCAATATAACGAAGGCCTCGACTACTCGAGAAACTTCATGCTGTAGTGTAGTCATTTCTTTGACGGCAGAGGAATGCATCCAATTCAAGGCTTTTTCAACTGAAGACAGGGCATTCACTGCATCTTGGATGAAGACAGTTTGAAGACCAAGAGCACGCAATCGCTCTTTTCTAGCAGCAGTAATAGAAGAATCTGGCTGAGCAAAATCTGCGGCTGCATTCAACCTCCTTAGATTCACGGTAGGTCGTGAAGTAAGTTGGATATCCTCAGGTACAATACCATCCTCGGATTCCACGGTTGATGGGGCGGGATCAGCTGGTGCGGGTTCGGCGGCAATGGGTGCTGTATCCTCAGGTTGCGAAGGTGCGTCTGTAGACATGGATACAGGAGGGACTGAATCCTCCTGTTGTCTCTCAGCATCCGCCTGCTCCGGCAGAGGGACTGAATCCTCTTACGGGATGGCGCGGGACACATCTTCCTCTTTTGTGGCAACAGGCTCGGGTGCCTGTTCCAAAACTATTTCTTCTTCCTCAACTTGAGGGACTGATTCCTCGTCGTCAGGAATGTTCTCTTGCTGTGGCGAAGGGCGCTTACTTTGGGTTGATGGCCCTTCGTCATCATTGGGTTGGAGGCATCTCTGTCCTGAGCCTCTTCACGACTCATTCTCAGACCAGCTTGTAAAGCGTCATCATCGTCCTCTGAGTCATCGTCATCGTCGTCTTTTGGATTTTGGGGAGAGTCCTCCGACTTATATTTTCCTTTTCTTCTTGCGTCAGATTTGTGCAATAGATGGCTTTCAATCAGTTCTTTGCAGAAGGGATTGCCCCATCAGATCAGGGCCTCAATTTCCGTCGAGTCCGTCACTTCTGATACAAATCTCTCTTCTTGGCTCCATTCGCTCCAGTTGTATAATGTGTCATACGGAGCTAGCCTGTAGCCTTTCCATTTAAGGAATCTTTCGTAACCATGGTCAATCTGAACAGCGAGAAGGGTTCTGTTGATAATGGTGTCAGGGGAGGGACTGCGTACAACGTCTGAATCCGCTGTAGCGAGGGATTCCTCTACAGGTATGGGATCCTGTAGGGAAGTGGGATTTCTTAGCCGATCATCCGTCTTAGCCACCAAAGGCTCAGGATCTACTGTCGAAATAGTAGCGGGAACCTCTTCCGCAGGGGTTGGGCCCTGGGGTAGTTCTTCAGTAGGTTGCGCCATGGTCGAAACATCCTCGGAGGTTTTGGTGGTTTTAGCTTTGGAAAGCCTCCTTATCTTCCTTTTCGGCTTCTCACCAGCAATGGGTGTCTTGCTATGAGATCTTTTCCTCTTCTTTGAAGACTCCACTTCTGGAGACTTCAAAGACATATCCCTTGGGTTTTCAGAAACTGGCATGCTTTCGGTTTTAGGGTGGTTGCAGACCATAGTGCTCTGGTTATACGCTGTAGGCTTGATGCCTCCTAAGTATATCCGGGAGTTGACTTTCTTCACATCTGCGGATTGTGAAAGTCCGCATTTCGTCAAAATATGGTTTAACATTAAATCAAACGACTTCTTCTGGGTGGCAGGCTCGGATATTTCCTCCTGCAAGCGCTTCAATATGATCTGGCACCAATTGACCTTTTCACAGGTCAAGATAGCAACCATCATCCTAAACCTCAGATTGGTACACATTTTGAATGCACCAGTTCTGTTCTCAATTATCCTGCAAAAAAAATCATGCCGATACACATACAGTAAGCAAAAATTCTTCTTGTGACAAGTGGTGTGAACCACGTCAACAACAGTTGAGCCGGTGAACAACCCATAATACTTAGTTATCAGGTCTTGAGACCCGAAGGTTTCCAGTTCCTCCATGGTAAGGCCGTCAGTAGGTAGCCTATAGATGTTCTGAAGGAGGTCTCGATCGATACAGATCTCCATTCCTTGAATAGTAGAAGTAATGTCAGCGACATGGCCTCCTTGGTCCAGCAGCAGAAATCGAACGGCGGCGTTGAGGTAGAAGTCCTCAACCAGGTGAACATCGTACATATCAGCAGCGTGACTTCCAAGGCGGTAGAGGCCTTGTTGGCGAAGTCGGGTGATGATGTACTTCATGGGTTTAGCATGATTAGTTTCAGACAAAATATGTTCAATGATGACAGATCTGGAAAAGATCCGTCCGTCGATGAAGTTAGCGGTTTTCTTGAGTGCAGGAGAAGATTTCTGATCAGCCATTGATGATTTCTCAAGAAAAATATGAAGAAGATTAACCGAAATTAGCAGTAATACGCGAAGAAAACTTTGTAGACTGTATTTGCTTGAGAACTCTTAAATTATTGAGAAAGCGTAAAGAGTCTCTAATGGCAGTATCAGTCCTTTTATATTGGGCGGCAAAGTAGGGTTTTGCAGAGTACGAATGGTCAGATTTAAGGGATGGGAGCCGGTTTTTGAAATCAACGGTCTAGATGGACTGAGTGTAACTGGTACACTTATCCATTAAAATGTTAAAATATGAGTGGGTCCCACTTCTGACATTTTTTGATACCCTAAATGCCTGAAACGGCGGTTTAAAAACAATAAAAAATTTAAAAACATCGCGGCTTTTGAGATTAAGTTGTACAGATGTCGTGTAAGGCATTTAATGTAAATGACGTTTGACATAAACAGGGCACGTGGACAAAAATCATTTTTAAAATGAAATAATATATATATATATATATATATATATACTGAATCGAAATCCTATAGTATGTGCTGTATCCGCGACGATGCAGTGTTCCCTTTTAAAAGGTACATATAGGTTTTAAATTCCATACAGCAACTTTTGGATTAATGCTGTATTCATGGGTCCTACTGTATTCCCCCTTAATTATTGCACACGTCAGCTGTAGGATGATTCATATCACTTTATTCACTACAGTGCTGTATTGAAGGCTCTGAGTGTACAGATAATTAACGGTGGATACTGTATTCTTGGGTCTTACAGCATTCCCCCTCAATTGTTGAGTAAAGACAGTAAATTACTTATAGGGAGCCGGGCTGTAGCATTCCCAATTCTTGTCTGAGCATGTTGAATCTTGCTGTGTCGAGAGGCTTGGTGAAGATATCGGCCAACTGAATGTCTGTATGAACCTTTTCGAGCCGAACGTCCTTGTTCTCGACATGATTCCTTATAAAATGATGCTTCATGTTGATATGCTTAGTGCGCGAGTGCAGGACAGGATTGTGCGTTATAGCAATTGCACTCGTGCTATAACACATGATTGGAGTTTCTCTGGCTTCAGTTCCATAATCTGACAACTGTTACTGCATCCAAAGGATCTGCATACAGCAACTACCAGCAGCATAGTATTCTGATTCAGCCGTGGAAAGTGAGTTAGCCAATTGGTTCTTACTGAACCAAGAGACAAGTCTAGGTCCAAGAATGTGACAAGTTCCACTTGTACTCTTCCTATCTAGCTTGCAGCCTCCGAGATCCGAGTCGATGTATCTAACTAAATCGAATCCGCCTTCTTTAGGATACCATAGTCCTAAATCGACTGTTCCTTTAATGTACTTAAGGATTCGTTTAGCTGTATTGAAGTGTGATTTCTTAGGTGCTACTTGATATCTCGCACACACTCCAACAGCAAACTGGATATCGGGCCTGCTAGCCGTTAGGTACAGGAGCGAACCAATGAGCTTCCTGTAGAGTGATTGGTCAAACAGCTTTCTGTCTTCATCAGCACTAATCTGCACGGAAGTGCTCATAGGGGTTGACGAAGATTTGGAAGTGTTCATTCCAAATTTGTTGAGAAGCTCCTTGCTGTATTTTTCCTGGTTGATGAAGACACCTGTAGGCAACTGCTTTACCTAAAAACCTAGGAAATAACTAAGTTCTCCCATCATACTCATTTCAAATTTACTTTGTATGAGATGATAGAACCGTTGACACAAGGCAAGGTTAGTTGAACCAAAAATTATATCATCTACATAGATTTGCACCATCACAAGGTCATCACCTTCCTGTATTTTGAACAAGGTCTTGTCCACAACACCTTTCTCAAATCCATTATCGGTTAGATACTGGGACAGGGTCTCATACCAGGCTCTAGGGGCTTGATTAAGTCCATACAGTTCTTTCCTTAGCCTGTAAACTAGATCGATACCGTCTGTGTTGGCAAACCCTGGTGGTTGTTCAACATAAACTTCTTCTGCAAGGTCTCCATTTAGGAATGCACACTTGACGCCCATTTGGTATAAAATAAATCTTTTATGGGCGGCAAAGGATAAGAATATCCTAATGGCTTCTAGTCTGGCTACATGGGCGAAGGTTTCATCATAGTCTATGCCTTCTTCCTGACTATAGCCTTGAGCGACTAGTCTGGATTTATTCCTTATAATAAGTCCATTTCGATCCTTCTTGTTTCGAAATACCCATTTGGTTCCTATAACCGATTGATGCGTGGGTATGGGTACAAGATACCATACATTGTTTCTTTCGAAACCGTTAAGCTCTTCTTCCATAGATGTTATCCAATGAGAATTATTAAGAGCGTCTATGGTCAAAACAGGTTCGGCCTGGGCTAAAAATACAGCAATAGTGCACATGTTGAGTCTTCTAAGCTCAGATTGAGATTTCCATTCAGGGAATTGTGATATCTCAGAATCTAACTCTTCTTGTGCACAAAGTACATTTCCTTGTGTACTCTGTATTCTCCTACGAGTAGAAACACCAGCATTTATGATTCCAATGATCAGCTCTTGCGGGTGATCTCTCAACCATCTTAGGTCGGGTTCTAATTCGGGGTCCCGTACTGCATCGAGAGTTTCTGTAGATATAGCTTCAGCTTGTATAGCATCGGCTTCATCTACGTCGATTCTTACAGCTACGGGGTTGATTTCTAGGTCAACGACAGGTTCTATGGGAGATGGTGGATCTAGGATGGAGAGTTGTTGGATATTTTGGGTAATATCTTCTACTCCTGTAGGGTCATGGTGAGGTTCGTCGAACACTACATGAACTGATTCCTCGATCGTAAGCTTCCTTTTGTTAAAGATCCTTTTGCTGATTTCCTTGGATATTTTGGGAAAATTTTTAAATTCTTCTCCTTTTGGGTATAAATTTTGCCCAACGCTTCAAGTTCACCAACAATACCAGTGAATCTGAGGTCAAGTTCCTCAAGTGTCTCAGTTGGTTTCATTTCGAAAGATTCAAATTGCTGAGTCAGTTTTGAAATCTTGTTATCTTTTGAGAGATCAGTTCCCTCACAAATTAATTTGAGTTTATCCCAGATTTACTTGGCTGTTTTGCAGCTCTTTACCTTCGAGAACGTGACTTTGTCAAGAGTGAAAAATAATGCGTTCTTAGCCACATTGTCGAGATTGGCGCGCTTTCTTTCATCTGTTGTCCATTGCTCGTGCTCCTTCTCAAGCATCTCAGCATGAGCTTAGCCTTCAATCCTTGTGGCCGTGTTAACCTTCATTATCTTGATAGGGCCATCCTGTATAACAAAAATCATCTCTTCGTGCATTGCTGCAAGATGAGCCTCCATCCTAATTCTCCAATCATCAAATTCGTTAATAGAGAAGATAGGAACTTTGTTGATCATAGAAGTATCCATGTGAATGAAAATAAAGAAATGAACGAGACTGTTTTGAAAATTAAGTGATTTTGGATCTGATTCAGTTAAAAATACGACTGATTCTTTTTAGAATCAACCACCCCGATACCACTTGTTGGCCACTAAGTATACTGGATACAACTTGGGAGGTAGTTTAAACAACAAGCTGTATTGATTTTAAATCTGAGTGCGTAGCGGAAGTCTTAAATACGGCAGGTTGCTGTGGATACAGCAACTAAATCTGTAGAGTATACTTAATTAATCACAGTAATTAAAACAGTAAAAACTGAAGGTAAATAACACAGTATTTAAAGTGGTTCGAGGTAAACCCCTCTACGTCCACTGGTCCTCCACACAGGAGTAAAACGTTATATTATAATTACTACGTACACAACTACGTAATTATAACAGTATACAATCAATATATCTTTCACACAGATTGATATAAAGATCTTAGCTTCAACCGTTCACACAGATTGGTTTGAGCTAAAGCTTGACTGGCTTCTTCACACAGAGTTCCGAAGCTTCGTCTTCCTCAGTCCACACAGGGCTGATCTGGGTTTGTTCAAACATAGAACAGGGTATGAACAACAGCTTTGACTTTAAGATCTTCTAGCTGATGAAGTGTTGTTCAAGATGATGAGCACTTGTATATCTCTTAGTTCCGAGTTACAGTAATCTTTGGAGATATGTTTTGCTCTGATAATAACTTTGATAGCTTGATAATTTTAGTACTTGGGTTAACTGATCTTCAATTGCCTTGATGAGATATATATAGTCTTCTGGAAAATATATCCGTTGAGATGTATCCGTTGAGCAAGATTCTGTTCCAACGGAATGAAAAGCACGATCCAGATTTAGCGGGATTTGAAGATCTGTTGACTGACAGTATTTAAATACTTTATCCTTGAGTATTTAAATACTTCTTTATTAACGGGACTTGACTTCTGGAGATTCCTTCTTTGTCCTGTTGAGAGCTGTATGGAAGCTCACTGTATTGACAAATCGAGACAGCTTCCATACTTGGTCTTTTATGAGACTTCTTCACTGTACTGAAAGGATCCACTGTATGCTGGATTCGAGACAGGATTTCGATATAGTTTGACACTTCAACTCTTCGATACAGTTTCCTTACTATATTGAGTATTGGCATATATGTCAAAACCTCTTATCAACACTATTCGATACAGGGATTGGTTATCCCGACTGTTTCGATACAGGGTTTATGTTTTCCCAACAGTTTATTTGTTTGTTTGTTTGAAATGAGTTTTCAAAAGATTCGGCTAGCCTCGGTAAAGGCTCACTTTCAAAACGCGTGTGTTTTGTAAATTGTGTGGGTTGTAAGTGACTACGTGAATCCTTTGGATATGTTTGGTGTTGATGTTGCACTTGATAATGCGTGTGTACGTATATTATCTCTTTTCGGTGCGTTATGGTTTGACGTGGTGTTTTGCTAAGTGTTTGATGCCTCTGGGTGAATTGTTTGGATATCTTTGGTGTGATATGTTATTTGCGCATGATTGCTTCGCTCACCTCGGGGGGTCCGACGGGATCACGGAGGGAATTCCAATGGCTTCACCCTGAATTCATGAGTGGTGAATGTATTTTACTCACCTCGGGGGTGTTAGGAGTATGCCCTCGAATGCCACTCAGAGGTTGTTGAGTGAGGGGATTGTACTTGTAATTATGTAAACCATTTATATAAGGCAAATGAATGTTTCTTTATTTACTGGTAGTTACTGGCATTCCTAACTTGTAAATAAACATATAGAAACTAGTCCGTGTATTTGAGAGCAAAACGTTCCACTCCTTATTGGATAAGGGGGTCGGCACTGGAAAGGTTATAGCTCAAATACTTAATCGTTCGCAAGTCGATGAAACTTGACAGGGCGTTAAGTTTATGTGAAGACTTGTATGATGTGTTCTTTGACATGGAGAGTGCCTGTCGAACACTAATGGTTAGTGGGAGCACACGTTATAGGTATGCTAATTGGATTAGTATACTCGGGCAAACTCACCCTCGATTCGTCACACGGATTTCACTCCGGGACAGTCAATGACGGAATCGAAAGGTTGTGATAGGTATTCGTGAACCTTCGACTTGAGGATTTAGTAGGGATGTGCTTGTGACGTCAAGATTTTCATTAGTGTAGTTCGACCACCTTAACCGGAAGGCGGGGGTCAACCTCGACGTGCATCTTGGACGGGCAAGTAGCGAGTCCTATCAATACCAAGATAGAATTCTTTCTCCGTTAGTGAGCGGGTTATATGTCCTATGCGGTTATTGGCGAGATGAGATCATAAATCTTTGGCCAAAGCATTGGAGCTAGTTGTATTAGATACACGGCACTCGATGATCTCGATTTGCATTAACGTATGCATAGCGTCAAGTACGAGATGGGGTTTGGTGACCGTGACCTTATAACTTGATCGGGACATTTGAAAGAAGGGTTTATACGTTCTTGGTATTCACGGCAGAATGGTTCTTGAATGATCCCAATCATTCGTTCTCGATCGAAGTCTGATGTAGGCCACTAGACTGGCTAGGTGGAGCTACTACTCTTTGGTTGCTCCCATTGCTGACTGAGACGGACCTACCGAGTCGCGCATTAGGATTGACGACGGAATGAATCAAGCTAATTCTCTCATTATGAATATTAGATATTGGACATCTAAATTTGGGACATTAGATGTCTAAATCGATTTATTGGATAAATTGATTTACCGCCTAATGAATTAAATATATCACTGGGTGATTAATTTAATTTATGGATATAATTATTTATTGGAGAAATTAATTATGTTATAATGTATTTGATATGTTTAATTAATTGGATTAATTAATCGATATAAATACATCGATACGGAATCGGAGTTTATCTGTTTGGACTCGCGGGAGTCCAAAACGAACCGAACTTGTCCGATTTCTACATGGGCCGCCCCCCACATTTCCACCCACTTTCACATGGACCCATGTTCCATTCTTTAATGGTTGATCATTGAGGTGGTGGGGCTTTGATTCTCATAATTATGAGATGTGCATGTGGAGAGTTGAAAAAAACAAGATGAAGACATCTCTCACTCATTATTCCAAGCCACTTTCAACATGAGATTGAGAGAGAGAGAGAAAAACCATTTTCTCAATTATCTTCATCTTCATCATTCATTTTCTTCTTCATTTTTCTTGGAGAAAAATTGAGAGAAAATCATATAGAGAGAGTAAGATTAAAACACTTAGAGTGTGGTAATCTTTACATATATAGCTTCATCACTTAGCTCTAGCCGTATCCTCGGAGGATAGCAAGGTGATCGTCGTTCCGGTTGTTTCTCCGGCGCGTGGCAAGTAGAGACGCGGTGCTTTCGGCATTGGATCGTTCAAGAGCTTGGGGAATAGCTCAAGAGAAGGTTATCCATCTAATCAACGGACTACAAGGGTGAGTTTCTATATCTCTTGTGAATTCGTTTTTGATATTCGTATATACGTAGCTTGATCGATCCTCGTAGGGATTCGGATCGAATTAATTTTCGTTTTACCGCTTCTGCTGGGCCTTCGTTTTAGGCACCGAATCCCAACAGTGGTATCGGAGCGTAGGTCTTGCGATCGTATATACGATATTGGCATTTGGAATGCTTGATTAGATGGTGAATGATTTGGAATCATTTTAGTCATAATTGTGGTATATATTTTACGTTCGTTGTAGTTATATTTTTCGTAAGTTTATGTCTAAATATAAATCTTAATTTCTTGGAAATATGATTTATATTGAAGATATGAATGTTGAAAAATATTGATATTGGATATCCGGTCGAAAATCTAGCCCCGAATCATCGTCGGACGACTTTTTGGACAAAAAGGGTAATCGGCCGAGTGACTCGGCCGTGTCTGGGTGACACGGTCATGTCAGCGATGTGGCCAAGTCGCTGCCCGACCGGGACTCGGCCGTGTCTGGGTGACTCGGTCGTGTGCAGCGATCTGGCAATCGCCGAGCGGACCGACCGTGTCCTGGGTGACGCGGTCGTGTCCTTGCCGGCATCTTCCGAGCGTGACTCGGCCATGCCAGGCCTGACTACCGGCAGGCTGCCGAGGGTGACTCGGTCATGCTGGCCAATTTTCACCCCGGCTCGATTTTTTCGTGTATTCTTGAAAATTAATCTCCCACATGTTAAATTGGATTTAATATAATTAAAATGATTTATGGTATTTCATTTTATAAGGGAAATTTGATTAATTGGAATATTTATGGTCGACCGAATTATTTTGAACGTTATCATATTACCGATTGTGTGAATCGATTGGATCGGTTCGTATTGTTGATTGGATCAATGTACCTCTACGCTTTTCATTTATATAGTATTTATTGGATGAATGCTTTTGAATGGGGATGTGGTTCGTGGACTTAGTTTTTAATCGTTCGTTTTTATTCGATTGGGTTGTAAAGGCCGTTTTGAGCCTATTTATTTTACTAGAAATGTTTGTATCTAGGATGCAATTTTCGATGTACAATTTATATGTAATAACGAAGACCGGAGGAAGATCCATTTCGAGAAGACGAAGATTCAAGACGAAGACTTGTAATTAGATTATGGAGTTTTTGTTTTCTAGGAACGGTCCATGAACCACATGTTGGTAGCAACTAGGTTGTGGATGGTTGTTTCATATTGTATGAATGCCACAAACGCGCTTAAATGATTAATGTGCAAAGTGTAACGTTAATCGCGAAAATTCTCCCACGATAAATTATTAAGTTTATAAGGTTTCAAGGTTTTCCTTCCCTCCATCGAGTTTTCGGGAAATTGAAATCCAAACCGGATGTGCTATGCTTCTGAGTTATCGGGGTAGTCGTTCGGGGAGGACGGATAAATTACTGGGAGCGCATTGGATGCCTTCGGTTGGAGCAAATTTTATCCCTAGAAACCTGATAGGTTGCCGGATAAGATTCAATTGTTAAACTGATTTGCGTCGATGGTATAAACTTAACTTGTTCACGAACCATAGAAACCGTATAGGTTGAGGGGAGTGGACAAGGGTGTTGTTGCCCAAAATATTTATCCGAAGATTAATACTACTGGAAGACGGACAACAAACAACAATTTGCGGGAGCACTTCCGAGAGAAAATGAATAAACACTAGATTTGCCGGGTTTGTTAGGCCCGGGATTGAATGCTCTCGCGAGATGTTATTAATACAAATATTCGTGGATACAAGTATTAATGTGAGAAATCTAAATACAATGAGTGTAAAAAGACTCTGTTAATCCGGCTCTTGAGCGAAGCTCGGTGTTCTTCGTCCCTGCCGATCGTCTGCTGAATGAGAGAGGCCGAGAGAAGAAAGAACCGATTGATAGCTGTTGCCAAGAGTTGGAGATAGCCAAGTGCTGTGGAATTGATTCTGTATTGTGTGCTGAAATCGCGATAATGCCAGGGAGTTGGCCGAGTGCAGGAAGCCTGCTATATATTGGGGCAGCCGAGTCTTGTCTTCTGGCGGCCGATCGCCTTCCGACCATTATAATAATGGGGCGATCGTCTGCTGGCCAATATTATATGGGGCGATCACACGGGCTGTCGGGCTAAAGTCCAAGGTAGGTGCTGGTAGTCTGCCTAAAGTCCAAGGCTACAACCGGCAGCCAGCTGGGCGGTCCAATGAGGAGCCAGCACGCGTCCGGAGTCACTATCACATGCGGTCCTACTGACAACTTTCGGCGGGCTTGTCGGCTGGTGGACGGATGCTGAAAGGCTGTGGTCAATGATTCGTGAAATGCGGATCTTGTCTCGGCTCTTGCACGTGGGCTCAGTCCTGAGGCTCGGCCTTTGCCGACTGGATGACTATCGGCATGATGCGGTCGTCTCTAGCTGGTCACTGAGGGTCGTCATCGGCCAGTCGCTGAGGGTCGGCATCGGTCGGTCACCAAGTGTCGGTCGGCATGTGCCGAGTGATGATCGTCCGCTAGTCGGTCGCCAGGAGTCGGTCGCCAAGTACCGAGAGACGATCGTATATGATGTCGATCGCTCGGCACCAGGACTTGTCCTGGGACCTTCGGTTGGCCGATTTATCTTGCCCGCTGGGCTAAGGCTAGGCCGCCTGGTCGGCAGTCGGCGATTACGCCTCAGTGCTCGGCAGTGGCTAGGTCGCCCGATCTCCGAGGCGATCGCCGGTCGGAGTGTATAATTCTCGACACAACAATTGCCCCCCAGCTTGCTCCCATGTTGAAGACATGGGGCGAGGTGGCTCTTGTTGGCGATCGTGTAAGATGAGGACGGGCGATCTTGTTGAGCTGACTTTGGATTCGGACTTGGGCTATCATGGTCGATTGGCTAGCTATCTTTCGGTCTTGTACCTGCAAACAACAACATTGGCCGATTCCCCTCGGAAACTTGATGGTTTCGCTTGTTTGAGGAATCGTGCACAGTCGCGGAGTTCGATGGACCGACTCCATGACCATGTCTTGATGCGAGAAGGCATTGAGTGTCTCGTGACTCACTTTATTATGAGGGTCCTCTGTTAGGCTGCGCCTCGCCTCGTATTTAAACGAAGTGCGTGCGGTCTCGGTCTAGAGGAGTCCTTGCGCGGGGCAGCGTCGGATGAATCAACTCCACCTCCGCGGCTAGTTAGCTCTGCTTCCACCTCGGACCGCCATGGGGATGGCGAACCTCGACGGTATACGTTGAGACGGGGGTTGTGGCACGTGTCGCATTGTCCGGGTTCACCATGTTAGATGATGATCCTTTGAGGGCGCGCAATCGTGTCCACTGATTAATTTTGGAGGGCCCTCAGACTACGCCGGCCTCGTATTTAAATGAAGGGCGGGCGATCTCGGCCGAAAGGGACCTTGCATGGCCGAAGCAGCCGGTTCCATCGACTACCAGGACCATGGCTTTATGATGCGTGGTGGAGGCGATCTTATGCCTTAGTCCGTCATGTTAGATGCTGGACTGTAGATGGCGATCGTGTCCTCCGGGTTTTGGTGATGTAGCGTGATGATCGGCGATCGGGCTGGAAGACTGGCGATCGACGCTCGGCTGCCGATCGCTTTATTCATAGGTCGACATCGGCGATCGGGCGGGAGATCGTCGTTCGGGCGCCGATCGCGCTGCTCACAGGCTAAGAAGAAACCTTTGCCTGGCCAGAAAGTCTGCGGCTCTAGCCCGGAAGGCTGCGTAGGTCGTGGGTTGGCTCTTCGTGAGATGCCTGAACATAAGCGAAAAGCCCTGAAATCCTCCTAGGACCGCGTATAGGGCGGTCTCATCGCTTACGGGCTCGCCGTTGAGGATGATCCCGTCTACCCGGTCGATGTAGTCCGAGTCGGACTCTTCTTCTCCCTGCTTGATTTGCATCATGCGAAGGGGACCTTCTGGCCGGACGACCCTGGTGGCGAAGTACTTCGTGAAGACGTGCGCCAGCTGGTTAAAGGAGCCAATGGACCGAGGTGGCAATAAGGTGTACCACCGGTAGGCGAGGTCGTCCAGCGTCATAGGGAACATTCGGCACCGGGTCGCGTCTGATGCCCCACACCCGCTCATGTACATGTTAAACTTGTTCAGGTGCGTTTGGGGGTCCGATCTCCCCTCGTACAAAGGTGTTTGCGGAGGAGCGATCTTGTGGTGCACGGGGGCGAGCTCGATGTCGAGCGGCTCGCTTGGCTCGGCGATCGTCTTCATGGCGCCTGCCCTGGATTTCAGGAGCGCCTTCATGTCGTCAAGCTGACGTTGCATCGCAGCCATCGCCGTGGCTCGGTCTCTTGCTGATCGGCTTTGAGAGCGGGAGCCGAGGCGATCGTGTACCGATCTCCGGACTCCGCTGCTGCCGACCTTGGCTATTATGCGAGGGGGAGCCAGACGGCTGGGCTGCCTTCTGGGAGTCGGGTAGGTCGAGATCCTGGTGACGGACTCAAACTCCGTCGTCTCGTGGCTGGGGCCGGACTGCCCCAGTCGCCAAGACGGGTCACTGCCCAGGCGATCGAAGACAGAGGTGCCCCGGCTGGCGAGCGCCTCTTCTTGCGGACGAGAGCCTCCTGGCGATCGTTCGGCCAGTAACGCCTTGAGCTTCCGCTTGGACTTCCGGCGGACGGCCGAGGGGGTGATAACAGGAGGCGCGTCGAGAGCACTCCGTCGCTCCTGTAGGAAGGCCATGACCTCGTCGATCCATTCCTTGGTCCGAAGCTGATCGAGCGAGAGGCTTGGACCGCCATCCAGGGACGGGATCGAGCATCTCTGACCGCGGCGACTACCTTTCACCATGGGCTGTGGCTCGGACTGGGACGGAACGGGGCGTCTGGCCGGCTGGCCGGCGGCTTTCTTCGACGCGGAGGCGGAAGACATGATTTCTGAAAGATTTCTTTGAAGCGCAGTGAGTGTCACTTCAAGTATATACCCCGAGAACAGTGAGTGTTCTTCGGGACTATAGGAATAAAAATTTGAGGGTTAGATCCCCTTCTTCTAGCGCCAATTGTTGTTGCCCAAAATATTTATCCGAAGATTAATACTGCTGGAAGACGGACAACAAACAACAATTTGCGAGAGCACTTCCGAGAGAAAATGAATAAACACTAGATTTGTCGGGTTTGTTAGGCCCGGGCTTGAATGCTCTCGCGAGATGTTATTAATACAAATATTCGTGGATACAAGTATTAATGTGAGAAATCTAAATACAATGAGTGTAAAAAGACTCTGTTAATCCGGCTCTTGAGCGAAGCTCGGTGTTCTTCGTCCCTGCCGATCGTCTGCTGAATGAGAGAGGCCGAGAGAAGAAAGAACCGAATGATAGCTGTTGCCAAGAGTTGGAGATAGCCAAGTGCTGTGGAATTGATTCTGTATTTTGTGCTGAAATCGCGATAATGCCAAGGAGTTGGCCGAGTGCAGGAAGCCTGCTATATATAGGGGCAGCCGAGTCTTGTCTTCTGGCGGGCGATCGCCTTCCGACAATTATAATAATGGGGCGATCGTCTGCCGGCCAATATTATAATGGGGCGATCACACGGGCTGTCGGGCTAAAGTCCAAGGTAGGTGCTGGCAGTCTGCCTAAAGTCCAAGGCTACAGCCGGCAGCCAGCTGGGCGGTCCAATGAGGAGCCAGCACGCATCCGGAGTCACTATCACATGCGGTCCTACTGACAACTTTTGGCGGGCTTGTCGGCTGGTGGACGGATGCTGACAGGCTGTGGTCAATGATCCGTGAAATGCGTATCTTGTCTCGGCTCTTGCACGTGGGCTCAGTCCTGAGGCTCGGCCTTTGCCGACTGGATGACTATCGGCATGATGCGGTCGTCTCTAGCTGGTCACTAAGGGTCGTCATCGGCCAGTCGCTGAGGGTCGGCATCGGTCGGTCACCAAGGGTCAGTCGGCAGGTGCCGAGTGATGATCGTCCGCTAGTCGGTCGCTAGGAGTCGGTCGCCAAGTACCGAGATACGATCGTATATGATGTCGATCGCTCGGCACCAGGACTTGTCCTGGGACCTTTGGTTGGACGATTTATCTTGCCCGCTGGGCTAAGGCTAGGCCGCCAGGTCGCTGGTCGGCAGTTCTGCCTCGGCTGCTCGGCAGTGGCTAGGTTGCCCGATCTCCGAGGCGATCGCCGGTCGGAGTGTATAATTCTTGACACAAGAAAGGGGAAAAAGAAGATCGAATCATCCATTAGATGGGTTGGTGTTGGACACCACTTTATGAAAATTAATAGACTAGAAACCTGTTCGGTTGCCCTCTATTAAGATTTATAAAGAACTCGATCACCACTATGAAGTAGAGCGACGATACTTCCGGAATTCACATGGGAGTGTGTTATTCCGATAAAAATAGTGGGAGCTGGGTAACAAGAATAGAAAAGACCTTAAATTCTATACTCAGAACATAATTGAATGAGTCACTAATTAATCTGTTATACTTAGTGCAGACAAATCTCAATATGACAATGAATCCACTCGCAATTCTACTCGAAAAGAACACCTTAATGGGACCTAACTTTGTGGATTGGCTCCGCAATCTGATGATTGTCCTCGATAGAGGCACTGGGATACGTCTTGGAGACGGACATTCCGGCGCCTCCTGTGCGGACCCGAGCCAATCAGGAAGAGATTGAAAACCACGAAAAGTGGGTTAAGGATGACGTGAAAGTCCGTGCCTATATGATGGCTTCCATGTCTAATGAGCTTCAGAGAGCTCATGAGAAAATGACTTCTGCTAGGCAGATTCTATCTCACTTAACCGAGCTTTATGGTGAGCACAGCAGAACTGCTAGATATGAGATATCCAAGAAACTGTTCGGTGCAAGGATGAAGGAAGGTGAGAAGGTTGGGGAACACGTCCTCAAAATGATATCCATGATCGAGAGATTGGAGGCTCTTGATTTTAAAATGGATACTTCTCTCCAAACCGATCTTATCCTACAGTCTCTCCCTGATTCCTTCTCACAGTTTGTTATGAACTTCAACTGCAATGAGATTGCATGTAACTTAGCTGGGCTAATGAACAAACTGGTGACCGCTCAGTCTCAGATGAAGACCCCGCGGATGAAGGAGTCTGCACTTGTGATTTCTTCTGGACTTCGGAAGTCTAAGAATAAGAAAAAAAAGACCAAGAAGCGGACTGGACCACAAGTTAAGGACCTTAAGGGTAAGGGCAAGGCCCCAATGGTTCCAAAGAACAATAAGAAGAAGGATGCTTGTCTCAAGTGCGGTGAGCTGGGCCACTGGGCTAGAGACTGTCCGATTCTTCATGGCACTTCAGGTACAAAACTTTTAGTTTTGGAAACAAATTGTTCTGCTACTTTATTTTCTACTTCCTGGATACTGGATTCTGGTGCTAGTTTCTCATATTTGTACCGTGAATCAGGATCTGGAACAAAGTAGAAAGCTTGGAGCTGGAGAAGTTATGATCACAGTCGGAAGCGGGCATAGTGTCGAGGCAACCGACATAGGATCACTTCTTTTGGGTTTAGAATCCGGCTTTGTTTTGATTTTAGAAGATGTACTTGTTTTGCCCAAGGGGCACAAAAACATTGTATCCATTCCGGTCATGGACCGAAAAGGCTTTTCATTTTTCATTGGTGATGGTTCCTGCAAAATTTATTTTAGAAATAAACTAGTGGGTACTGCTACATTGTTGAATGGATTGTATCATCTAAATCTCAGCAACAAAGTAGTTGTGAATACTATGACTAGAAAACGTGGTAGGGATGAAACCAATCAAGTTTTGAAATGGCATCTTAGACTTGGTCATGTTGGTCAAACCAAGGTTTACAAGATGGAAAAAGATGGACTTATGGGTCCATTGGGATCAGATCCCTTTCATACTTGTGAATCTTGCCTTAAAGGCAAAATAACTAAATCCCCCTTCACAGGGACATTTGAAAGAGCCGCTGATAAACTGGGATTAATCCATACCGACGTATGTGGTGCTTTGGAATCAGCACGTGACGGATATCAATATTTCATTACATTTACAGATGATCATACTAGGTATGGTTATGTATACTTAATGAAACATAAATCCGAGGCCTTTGAGAAATTCCAGGAATTCAAGGCCCTAGTCGAGAAACAAACTGGTAATCGTATCAAAGCACTTCGGTCGGACCGAGGTGGCGAGTATATGAGTACGGAGTTTGACGAGTTCCTTAAGGAACATGGACTACTTTCACAACTAACACCTCCGGGTACTCCTCAGTTAAATGGTGTGTCAGAAAGAAGGAACCGGACCCTGTTGAACATGGTCCGTTCCATGCTGGGCTATACTGACTTGCCGATTTACCTGTGGGGGTATGCACTGCTGACTGCCGCGTATATCTTGAACAGATGTCCTTCCAAATCCGTTCCTAAAACTCCACATGAGATGTGGGAAGGAAGGAAACCAAGTCTTAATCATATTAGGATTTGGGGATGTCCCGCCTATGTCAAGAAGACTAAGGTGGAAAAGTTGGAGGCTAGGTCTGCGAAGGGACGTTTCATTGGATTCCCATCTGGGACGATGGGATATCTATTCTGCATGCCCGAAGATCGAAGGATCGTTGTTGCTTTACAAGCACACTTCGTGGAAGATGAGTTCATTCAGGAAGGCGGAGCAGGTAGAAGTATTTCTTTAGAAGAATATAATGAAACTCCTTAGGAGACACCTGTGCAAGAAACTGGAACCGAACCTTCTGAAACACAAGTACAACCACCTCATAGGTCTAGTAGGGTATCTCATTTACCTGAGAGGTATGGGCTTGTGCACTTGGAGGAGCTGGGTCTCCATGAGGTTCCAAGTGATAGCCAAGAGACCGACCCGACAACCTATGACCAAGCGATCGTGGATCTAGACTCCGCAAAATGGCGTGAAGCTATGGAAGCTGAGATAGACTCGATGCATATCAATCAGGTCTGGACTCTAGTAGACCGCCCCAAGGGCATAGTGCCTATTGGGAATAAGTGGATCTACAAGAGAAAGACTGATGGTGATGGAAAGGTTGACGCCTATAAGGCCAGGCTTGTGGCAAAGGGTTATACCCAAAAGGAAGGGATCGATTACCACGATACCTTCTCGCCCGTAGCCATGATCAAGTCTTTTCGCATGATGCTTGCTATAGCTGCCTACCACGATTATGAGATATGGCAAATGGACATAAAGATGGCTTTCCTTAATGGATTCCCCGAGGAGGAAATCTATATGGAGCAGCATAAAGGCTTTGTGTCCGAAGTCGATATTCAAAAAGTGTGCAAGCTTCAGCGTTCCATTTATGGACTGAGGCAAGCATCGCGTAGTTGGAACCTTCGTTTTGACGATGCAATCAAAGAGTTTGATTTCGTGCAAAATGAGGAGGAACCTTGTGTATAAAAGAGGGTTAGTAGGAGCAAGATCGCATTCTTAGTACTATATGTAGATGACATTCTACTAATAGGAAATGATGTGGGATTGCTCAGTTCTGTGAAAGCTTGGCTTTCGAGTAATTTCTCCATGAAAGACTTGGGAGAAGCTACCTATATTCTTGGAATTCAACTCCACCGGGATAGAGCGAAGAGAACAATAGGCCTTTCCCAAGCCCTCTATATAGATAAGATCTTAAAGCGATTTAAGATGGATGATTCTAAAAGAGGGTTCCTACCGATGCAACATGGAATAAAACTCTCCTTGAAGATGTGTCCTCAAAGTGAGGAACAACGAAAGGAAATGAGTAATATACCATATGCTTCGGCCGTGGGTAGCCTTATGTATGCTATGTTGTGTACAAGACCTGACATCGCGCATGCTGTAAGCATGGTGAGTAGGTTTCAGGCAAACCCAGGTAGGGAACATTGGACTGCTGTAAAGAGCGTTCTCAAGTACTTAAGAAGGACTAGAGATATGGTTCTTATGTATGGCGTTGGAGAATTGGATGTGGTGGGATTCACTGATTAGGACTTCTAAGGACTGAAGAACGACTCAATGTCCACTTCTGGCTACATATTTACTCTTAATGGAGGAGCAATATCTTGGCGTAGTGCCAAGCAAAGCGCGACTGCTGATTCCACCTGTCAGGCTAAGTATCAAGCAGCCTCGGAGGCTTCCAAGGAAGGGTTCTGGATTAAGAAGTTTCTGGGAGAACTTCAAGTGATACCATGTGCCGAAATTTCTGTCTACTGCATCGCAACAACGACGGAGCTGTAGCGTAGGCCAAGGAGCTGAGGTTTCACAACAGCACCAAACATATTGAGAGAAAGTATCATATCGTAAGAGAATTTGTTCGCAAGGGATACATTGTGCTGCACAGAGTAGACTCGGCCGACAACGTCGCCGATCCACTGACCAAGCCACTTTCTCAGACTAGCTTGGAGCGTCATCTGGAGAACATGGGTATTAGATACCATAGTGTGTGGCATTGAGTGCAAGTGGGAGATTGTTAGGAGTATGCCCTCGAATGCCACTCAGAGGTTGTTGAGTGAGGGCATTGTACTTGTAATTATGTAAACCATTTATATAAGGCAAATGAATGTTTCTTTATTTACTGGTAGTTACTGGCATTCCTAACTCGTAAATAAACATATAGAAACTAGTCCGTGTATTTGAGAGCAAAACGTTCCACTCCTTATTGGATAAGGGGGTCGGCACTGGAAAGGTTATAGCTCAAATACTTAATTGTTCACAAGTCGATGAAACTTGACTGGGCGTTAAGTTTATGTGAAGACTTGTATGACGTGTTCTTTGACATGGAGAGTGCCTATCGAATACTAATGGTTAGTGGGAGCACACGTTATAGGTATGCTAATTGGATTAGTATACTCGAACCGACTCACCCTCGATTCGTCACACGGATTTCACTCGGGGACAATCAATGACGGAATCAAAAGGTTGTGATAGGTATTCGTGAACCTTCGACTTGAGGATTTAGTAGGGATGTGCTTGTGAAGTCAAGATTTTCATTAGAGTAGTTCGACCCTATAAACCGGAAGGCGGGGGTCAACCTCGACGTGCATCTTGACGGGCAAGTAGCAGGTCCTACTGAATACCAAGATAGAATTCTTTCTCCCGTTAGTGAGTGGGTTATATGTCCTATGCGGTTATTGGCAGATGAGATCATAAGTCTTTGGCCAAAGCATCGGAGCTAGTTGTATTAGATACACGACAGCTCGATGATCTCGATTTGCATTAACGCATGTATAGCGTCAAGTACAGATGGGGTTTGACTGACCGTGACCCTATAACTTGATCGGGACATTTGAAAGAAGGGTTTATACGTTTACTGGTATTCACAATAGAATGGTTCTTGAATGATCCCAATTATTCGTTCTCAGTCGGGGTACAGAGTAGGCCACCAAACTGGCTAGGTGGTGCTACTACTCTTTGGTTCCTCCCATTGCTGATTGAGACGGACCTACCGAGTCGCGCATTAGGATTGACGACGGAATGAATCAAGCTAATTCTCTCATTATGAATATTAGATATTGGACATCTAAATTTGGCACATTAGATGTCTAAATCGATTTATTGGATAAATTGATTTACGGCCTAATGAATTAAATATATAACTGGGTGATTAATTTAATTTATGGATATAATTATTTTTTGGAGAAATTAATTATGTTATAATGTATTTGATATGTTTAATTAATTGGATTAATTAATCGATATAAATACATCGATACAGAATCAGAGTTTATCTATTTGGACTCGCGGGAGTCCGAAACGAACCGAACTTGTCCGATTTCTACATGGGCCGCCCCCCACATTTCCACCCACTTTCATATGGACCCATGTTCCATTCTTTAATGGTTGATCATTGAGGTGGTGGGGCTTTGATTCTCATAATTATGAGATGTGCATGTGGAGAGTTGAATAAATGAAGATGAAGACATCTCTCACTCATTATTCCAAGCCACTTTCAACGTGAGATTGAGAGAGAGAGAGAGAAAAACCATTTTCTCAATTATCTTCATCTTCTTCATTCATTTTCTTCTTCATTTTTCTTGGAGAAAAATTGAGAGAAAATCATATAGAGAGAGTAAGATACTTAGAGTGTGGTAATCTTTACATATATAGCTTCATCACTTAGCTCTAGCCGTATCCTCGGAGGATAGCAAGGTGATTGTCGTTCCGGTTGTTTCTCCGGCGCGTGGCAAGTAGAGACGCGGTGCTTTCGGCGTTGGATCATTCAAGAGCTTCGGGAATAGCTCAAGAGAAGGTTATCCATCTAATCAACGGACTACAAGGGTGAGTTTCTATATCTCTTGTGAATTCGTTTTTGATATTCGTATATACGTAGCTTGATCGATCCTCGTAGGGATTCGGATCGAATTAATTTTTGTTTTACCGCTTCCGCTGGGCCTTCATTTTAGGCACCGAATCCCAACAGGGCGGTCCGACGGGATCACGGACGGAATTCCAATGGCTTCACCCTGGATTCACGAGTAAAGACTTCACGAGTTGTTATGTGTGTTGTGTGAATGTATTTTACTCACCTCGGGAGGGTTCGACGGGGCCACGGAGGGAATTCCAATGGCTTCACACTGGATTCACGAGTAAAAACTTCATGAGTGCGTGTGTTTGTTCACCTCGGGAGGGTTCGACGGGGCCACGGAGGGAATTCCAATGGCTTCACCCTGGATTCACGAGTGAAACTTCACGGGTGCGTGTGTATTTTATGTCCGTCGAGGACGCGTGACGAGGGTTTTAACCTTGTGTATTGTTGCTGGTTTCATTTGTGAAAACAAAACCTTTGGGCTGTGACCCCTGTTGATTTTTGAAAGAGAAGGATTCGGTAATCCTAAATTGTTTTCTATTAAAACTCTCGATGGCATTTTAAACTGTTTTATAAATTGTTTCCCTTGATTTGTCATCTTTCGGTTTTGGAATGTTTTACCCAAACTCATGCCTCGGGAAGTACTTTTTGTTATGTTTAGATCTATGAGGATTCCTGGTTATTGTTATTCGTGGAATGTAAATTGTATAGCTCGTATTTGCACTTTGTTCTTGCACTAGCAAAACAGTGGAGTTTTGCTAACCCCCGAGTATTCGGGGGGTGGATGTCTGTTTTTGCATTCAGGTTGGGAGCATAACACACGGTTGGCACGAAGATGATGAAAGATGAACGATACTAATCACACGAGGATCCATATGATGTCATTGGTTTAGTTATAGTTTTTTTTCCGCTGCAGTATTCTTTCCCGTTGTATGGGAGTGTGTTGTATTCGAACCCTGCATGGGCATGTAATGAGTTTGACTTGTATGTATTTATTGAAAGACCAAGTCGATCTACTGAGTCATTTTAGCCTTAAAGGCATTGTTGAGATGTTCTATGTTGTTACCAGCCTGGTAGATCATTGAGGAAAGGTTCTATGGCGTGTAATATCCCTGAGCGGATTGGGGGTTTTACAAATATGCCGATTCTTCATCGCTTTCGTCCACCGGGATTTCTTCTTTCTTTCTCAACATTTTAGCATTCATGGCTATCGACCTTTCCTTCGGTTTTGGTTTGGCATTCCGAGATTTTAGAATAATCTCGTAGTTTCTAAGAGAACCAACGAGAGCACTAAAATCAAGATTATTTAAATATTTAGATTCCATTATTGCCGTAATCGTACCGTCCCATTCTCGAGGTAGTGATTGGAGAATTTTCTTTACTTTCTCACTACTCGAAAGTGGTTTTCCAAAACACGCTAATCCATTAGTGATGACCGAAAATCGGTCGAGCATAATCGAGATGGATTCGTCGTCCTTCATTTGGAATAATTCATAATCGTTATGGAGCATGTTTATCTTCGTCTCTTTGACTTGAGACGTACCTTCGTGTGTTACCTCAAGCATTTTCCAGATTTCTTTGGCACTATCACACGATGATATCCGGTTGTGTTCTTCCGGATTTCAGGCATAGTATAATAATTGCGCGGCTTTGCAATTATAATGGTCCTTTTTCCAATCCGCATCATCATACTCTTCAAAGGTTTTGAGGGTTCCGTTTGAGTTCGTCGGAATTTTGGGAGGAAGACAAATCACCTTCCAAAGCTCGATGTCATATGCTCGGATGAATATAGACATCTTCTTCTTCCACGTCATGAAGTTTGAGCCATCAAAAAAGGGTGGTCGGTTGAGAGCAAGGCCCTCGACGGGAGCAAGTTGAAATGCCATTGGATCTTTTCTCCTCAGATGTAAAGCCGCTTATAGGAGTACCGCTACGATACCAATTGTTGGTATAAAATCGGATATTTGCGCTGTTTGTGCGGAAGCGTAAATAAATTGCGGAAAATAAACCACACAAGGATTTATAGAGGTTCGGCTATTAACGAAGCCTACGTCCTCTCTCGATGTATCTTTTTCTATAGGAATAAGATCAAAACCTCTACACCTCTATTCTATCGATCGATGGATTACCGTTACAAGCTCGTCTTTTATCGGTCCGAGTAAAACCGTTTTTCCTTTTCTATTGGATAAGGAATCAACCACTCTAGCTTTCAATTGGTACTAGATAAACCTCACGAAGATAGCGATTGCGATTCTAATAATGCCAGATCCTTGATCCTAATAACACCGAATCCAATCGTATCTTTTCTTTTACCTCTCGTGTATAATGTTGAATGTATAAATACTCAAACTAACAATATAAGCTCAATATTGCAACAACAATAATATCAATATGAATAAGTGATCAATGTATCTCTTGCTTGAAGTTGTTTTATGGAATAATACCAAAGATCTGGTACTTATAGCCTTCATCTACCAAACTATCCGTTAGTCTGTTTAGACTAATTAGCGTGCGCTAGGCTTTCTCTTTTGCGTGCGCTAGTATGTTCCAGTTTCAGTCCAGTAGCTTCGTTTCTATTTTAGCGTACGTTATGAACTTTGTGTTACGTATGTTATCTGACTCACTTAGCGTACGTTAACCATGATTGAGTAGCGTGCGTTAACGTAATATATCTGTTGCCTTCACTTGTCAAACTATCCGTTTGAAAAATGACTTTCCGCCGAATCTTTCCAACGTTCTGATTGACTTGATTCAAACTGATATTGAGCGTGCGCTAAATATCATCTCTTACGTGCGCTAATACTGACTTCATTGCATACGTCATTCTGTGTTTGAATATCTTCACAATGGTAATATGACCTCGATAGCGTGCGCTAGTAAACATGTGTAGCGTGCGCTATACTCATCAGATGACTTCACTTCAGGTAACTTCAAACTTGGCTGATATGCAGATGACTTCCCGTTAGCGTGCGCTAACCTGTGATGTTTTGCGTGCGCTAATGCAGTCCAGATTGCAACTTTTTGCGTCTTCGTCTGCTTTGTCATTTTGCTTCGCCTTTATGTTGTTTTGTTTTGTTTAGCAACTTAATCATCAAAACATAATTTATTAATATGTGAAATAAATATTCCAACAATCTCCCCCTTTTTGATGATTACAAAACAACTCTTGAATTGGATAAAACCTGATATATATATATATATATATATATATATATATATATATATATATATATATATATATATATATATATATATGTATATTTATACGAATCAAAGTTTTCGGCTTTGATCGTTTCGTTAGTTTCTCCAATCTTTTGGGCTGTGACCCCTGTTGATTTTTGAAAGAGAAGGATTCAGTAATCCTAAATTTTTTCTATTAAAACTCTCGATGGCATTTTAAACTGTTTTATAAATTATTTCCCTTGATTTGTGATCTTTCGGTTTTGGAATGTTTTACCCAAACTCATGCCTCGGGAAGTACTTTTCGTTACGTTTGGATCTTTGAGGATCCCTGGTTATTGTTATTCGTGGAATGTGAATTGTATGGCTCGTATTTGCACTTTGTTCTTGCACTAGCTAAACAGTGGAGTTTTGCTAACCCCCGAGTATTCGGGGGGTGGATGTCTATTTTTGCATTCAGGTTTGGGAGCTTAACACAGGGTCGGCATGAAGGATGATGAAAGATGAACGATACTAATAACACGAGGATCCGTATGATGTCATTGGTTTAGTTATAGTTTATTTTCCGCTGTAGTATTATTTCTCGTTGTACGAGAGTGTGTTATATTCGACACCTGCGTGGGCATGTAATGAGTTTGAGTTGTATGTATTTATTGAAAGACCAAGTCGGTCTATTGAGTCATTTTAGCCTTAAAGGCATTATGGAGATGTTCTATGTTGTTACCAACCTGGTAGATCCTTCAGGAAAGGTTCTACGACGTGTAATATCCCTGAGCGGAGTGGGGGTGTTACATAAATGGTATCGGAGCTTTGGTTGTGGAAACCTAGGCTGTCGGGTGAAGTAGGGTCTGTTGAGTTTTGTCTCGTCAGATTTTGTCTGACTGAGTCGAGTCGCGACGCGTCGTCTGAGTTGGTTGGTCGTGATTAGTATCGTGGGGCGATCATCATCTTCGTGCGACCTGTGGATGTAAGTCTCCCTTCTTTGTATTGTGCCTCGTGTGACACGAGCTATTTGTTTGATTTTGTATTAAGTGATGGAATCTTTATGTAGATTCTCGGTTTCGTGATGTGTTTATGTGACTCATGTTTCATTTATTTGAGGAGTGTTGTCATTATTTACGTCCTTTTGACTGTGATATTTGACTGTTGTTTCCGGTAAAAGACAGGTGTTGTCTTGATTTTGAGCGAGTTGATGCGTGTATTATGATTGTATGTAAGTGAATATTGTTACATGTGAGTTTTTAGGCATTCTAGCCTAATAGAATTTTGAAAACCTTGAGTATCTTAGAAAATAAAATTCGAGACGTACTTTTAAATGGATTGTATTTTCAAGGCGCCTACTAGTGGAACTATCTGTTTCAAAATTCTTCTACGTTGAGGGCCAAAATATATTTTTTTTCTTTCCAGTAATTTTGGAAATGCTTTGCTTAGACCTGAGGGTCGAACAATTTTGAAAGTTTTTCACTAAAAGAAAAGTGTCCTCATTTTTGTTCAAACCCAAGATGATTTTCAAAGTCATAATAATGATGTTTGTTCAACTTTTTGTAAAATGATACTCAATATCAACTGGTGTTTCCAAACTGTTTTCAAAAGGTGGTTTTCGTTTTTAAATGTGGTCGGAGAAGGTGTGTATGATGTTGGTATTTTTGTTAGGGTGTTAGCCCTGCGAATTGTGATTGAATTGGTGGTGTGAACGTTGAGTCGTTCGCCACGCATATGTTTTGTTAGCCCTTTGTGGGAGGTGTGATGACGATCTTTAATGTTGTCATTTCGTGGTGGCTTGCGTGTTATCGCACCTGTGTGAGCTTTTAAAGCTTGGGTTTGTACGTTTGTGTACATGTGTGATTATTTCATAATGTTTGTAATTATGTGCTGGTTATTGTTCGGGCCGTTGAGGTCGCCGAACGATACCGTTGTTGCTGTAGTGTTTGTGTGTGTATTACTTTACGATTGTAATTGTTGTATATGATATGTGTTATGATTCTTTGTTGTGCTGAGTTGGGCATCTCCGCTATGTTGGTTTGCGACGTTATGCCCCATTGTATCTAGCATTTGTATTTTCGGTATACCGAGCCGAGGCGTTTCAACCGTGATGTGCCGGGGCATGCACGTGTAAATTGTCCTTCTCGTCAGTAACGCGTTTCAAGTGCGGACTCGAGGGACACCGAATTGATTTGCGGGTGGCTCCGAGACTTTCGGAGTTCGCGCTCAAAGACAGCTTATCGAATCGGCTTTGAGAGGCCTTTGAAGGATGTTTTTGTCGGTTGCTTGTTGTGTTGTCACCTTGATTTCGTTGTTGTGAGTTTCGGGGACGACACTTCTTTTAGAAGAGGTCGAATATAATACCCGTATTATTTTTGGCTTCTGCATTTTCTCTTTCTCAAGTCTATCGACTCGCTCGTGTTCGTTGACACTTTGTGAACTTGTTCTGTATTTCGGTTTAATCATTCGAACGAGCTGTGATCTTGTTTTGGGTCGATCTGGTTATCGTTGTGACTTTTCCGAGTTCGGTTCGATTCTTGTGAACCTTGTTCGGAAGTAACATCTTTTGATTCTACTAGTTCTTTTGATGTCTTGAGTTGAAGTGTGAACTTCGGAGTCATTGTTCGGCTATTGTCATTCGATCATTGTTGTTCGATCGTTGTTATTCGATCATTGTTGTTCGATCATTGTTATTCGATCATTGTTGTTCGGTCATTGTTGTTTGATCGTTGTTACTCTATCATTGCTTTTTGATCGTTGTTGTTCCGATCATTGTTATTTGATCGTTGTTATTCGATCGTTGTTGTTCAGTCGTAGTTGTTCGATCGTTGTTGTTCGATCGGGGTTGTCTCGATCGTTGTTGCTCGATCTCGCATCGAAGAATTGTCGTTCACTATTAGTCAGCTGGTTCGAGTGTGGCCAGGTGGGTCACTGAGCTGTGCATTGTGAGACGGTAGCTGAGAGGTTTGGGGATCGAGGCTGCGTCTCTGCTCCGAAAGGGCACAGAGATGCCTAGTATGCTTTTTGAGGACTTCGGCGTAGTCCGAATTGTTTGTGATGGTCCTTGTGGATCGTTTGTGTGTTTATTTCTGTTTTCTTGATTATGAGTGTTTCCTTGTAATAGGTGCTTAGTGTTTTGTGGTTGTTCGGATAATTGACTTGATTGAATTATCTATTTGATGATGCTTGTCACTTGTTGATTTTATTATGTCTCTCCCGGTGGCGTTGTGTTAGTCGTCGTGGAACGTGTTTTCACATCGTATATTCCTTTGCGTTGCTTGTAACGTTTCGCCGATGGGCGTAAGTTACGCATTTCTTGTGTATCTCGTTGATTTTTCCTGGCGGGATATTGCTTCTCCCTACTTGTTTTAAGTTTCGGGACGAAACTTCTTTTAAGGAGGGTAGTGTGTAATACTCGTAATTTCGATTTCCGGTAATTTCTTTTTTTTCGGCGAAAGTCCGTTTTGACTACTTGCTCATGACCATTTCGTCATTCCGAGAATGATTAATTCTGCACTTTTTGTCATCTGAATTCGTTTCGGTGTTGTTTTGTTGAGCTCCGTGCTTTTTGGCGACTTTTTCGCACTTGAGTTCGATTCTTGCGAATCTCGTTCGAAACTGCTGTTTCGAGTTTTCCGTAAGTCCGTTTAACTTTGTTAGACGTGTTGTTTACTTTGATTTGGTTATTCGATCACGTATCGTGATTTTCGGGCGTTTTGGGCCATTTTTGTAATTTCCCAAAGTTTGGGGTAATCACTTCCGTTGTCGAATTTCGATCCTTCGGGTGGTCGGAATCATGTGTTCTCTTAGTGCTCGGATTTGTCTTTGCGAGTACGTCGTAATCTTACCTTCGATTTATATTCGAGTTTGGGTTTCGGGGTCGTCCGGGCCATCGGAGTGGCCACGACCGAGTCACGGCCGGAGCAGGGCCTGGCCTGGCCGAGTTACGGCCGTAAGATGCCGGTTACGGCCGTACGTGATCGGCAGACCTGGCTGGATGAAGGCCGGTTACGAACGTAAGGCGTGATCCATTACGGCCGTAAGTGGTCGGCAGGTGCTGGGCTGGTTTTTGACGAATGCCGGTTACAGCCATAAGGACCTGCCGGGTACGGCCGTAAGTGCCGAGTTACGACCATAAGGCCCTGTCGGTTACGGCCGTAAGCGATCGGCAGACGCTGGGTGGGTTTGGACGAATGCCGGTTACGGCCGTAACCCTGCCGGCTATATATAGCCTGGGCTCGGCCACACTTCATTTTTTACTCATTTTCTCCTTTTTTTCGGCGGCTGGCGACGGGAGGCTCGGGAAATCGAGTTCTTGGCCGATTCTAATCAATTCCAAGACGTTTTGGAAGATTCTTGTTGATTATATCATCATCCAATCCGTGTTCTTCGTCCGAATCAAGGTCTTTTGGCTTGAACCCTTGTTTTTGAAGATTTTGGGGATTTTCCTTTTGATTTCGATTCCAATCCATTTTTGTTCAATTAATTGTTGTATAAACGTTGTTTTGAACATGTTCTATGGATTGGATACTCGTATCTTTGATTCGTTCGACCCGGGAAGTGATTTCTTTGTTCTTGGAGGGTCTCGAACATTTAATGTTCGATTAAATGTTTGAATGAGTTCCTTTTGATAGTTTGTTGGGATTCCTGTTGTTTTCGGTCTTGATTCTCATCGTAATCATGTTTTATTGTTCCTTACGGAGGATTATAGGTGCTCGATGATTCCGATGTTGAATTTCGTTAGTGATTGATAATTCGTGTGGTGTTTTCCCGTAGTAATTTCGGTGCTATCGCGTTCTTGATAGTGTTCGGGAGTTCGGGGCCATTCGACCGTATTTCATCTGTCGTCTTGTTGCGATCGTGGTTTCGAGGCAAGTACCTTGTCCATACATTTCTTGTTTTGTGAATATGATGATTGGTGATCGTCTTAGTATGTTTGTTTGTTTGTTTGTTTGAAATGAGTTTTCAAAAGATTCGGCTAGCCTCGTTAAAGGCTCACTTTCAAAATGCGTGTTTTGTAAATTGTGTGGGTTGTAAGTGACTACGTGAATCCTTTGGATATGTTTGGTGTTGATGTTGCGCTTGATAATGCGTGTGTACGTATATTTTCTCTTTTCGGTGTGTTATGGTTTGACGTGGTGTTTTGCTAAGTGTTTGATGCCTCTGGGTGAATTGTTTGGATATCTTTGGTGTGATAGGTTATTTGCGCATGATTGCTTCGCTCGCCTCGGGGGGTCCGACGGGATCACGGAGGGAATTCCAATGGCTTCACCCTGGATTCACGAGTGGTGAATGTATTTTACTCACCTCGGGGGGTCCGATGGGATCACGGAGGGAATTCCAATGGCTTCACCCTGGATTCACGAGTAAAGACTTCACGAGTTGTTGTGTGTGTTGTGTGAATGTATTTTACTCACCTCGGGAGGGTTCGACGGGGTCACGGAGGAAATTCCAATGGCTTCACCCTGGATTCACGAGTAAAAACTTCACGAGTGCGTGTGTTTGTTTTGTGAATGTGTTTACTCACCTCGGGAGGGTTCGACGGGGCTACGGAGGGAATTCCAATGGCTTCACCCTGGATTCACGAGTGAAACTTCACGGGTGCGTGTGTATTTTATGTCCGTCGAGGATGCGTGACGGGGTTTTTAACCTTGTGTATTGTTGTTGGTTTCATTTGTGAAAACAAAACCTTTGGGCTATGACCCCTGTTGATTTTTGAAAGAGAAGGATTCGGTAATCCTAAATTGTTTTCTATTAAAACTCTCGATGGCATTTTAAACTGTTTTATAAATTGTTTCCCTTGATTTGTGATCTTTCGGTTTGTGAATGTTTTACCCAAACTCATGACTCAGGAAGTACTTTTCGTTACGTTTGGATCTTTGAGGATTCCTGGTTATTGTTATTCGTGGAATGTGAATTGTATGGCTCGTATTTGTACTTTGTTCTTGCACTAGCAAAACAGTGGAGTTTTGCTAACCCCCGAGTATTCGGGGGGTGGATGTCTGTTTTTGCATTCAGGTTTGGGATCATAACACAGGGTCGGCACGAAGGATGATGAAAGATGAACGATACTAATCACACGAGGATCCGTATGATGTAATTGGTTTAGTTATAGTTTATTTTCCGCTGCAGTATTCTTTCACGTTGTACGGGAGTGTGTTGTATTCGACCCCTGCGTGGGCATGTAATGAGTTTGAGTTGTATGTATTTATTGAAAGACCAAATCGGTCTACTGAGTCATTTTAGTCTTAAAGGTATTGTTGAGATGTTCTATGTTGTTACCAGCCTAGTAGATCCTTGAGGAAAGGTTCTACAACGTGTAATATCCCTGAGTGGATTGAGGGTGTTACAAATATGCCGATTCTTCGTCGCTTTCGTCTACCGGGATTTCTTCTTTCTTTCTCAACATTTTAGACCTTTCCTTCGGTTTTGGTTTGGCATTCCGAGATTTTAGAACAATCCTGTAGTTAATAAGAGAACCAACGAGAGTACTAAAATAAAGATTATTTAAATCTTTAGATTCCATTATTGCCGTAACCGTACCGCCCCATTCTCGAGATAGTGATCGGAGAATTTTCTTTACTTTCTCACTACTCGAAAATGGTTTTTCGAAACATGCTAATCCATTAGTGATGACAAAATTGGTCGAGCATAATCGATATGGATTCGTCGTCCTTCATTTGGAATAATTCATAATCGTGAAGGAGCATGTTTATCTTCGTCTCTTTGACTTGAGACGTACCTTCGTGTGTTACCTCAAGCATTTTCCATATTTCTTTGGCACTATCACACGATGATATCGGGTTGTGTTCTTCCGGATTTAAGGCACAGTATAATAATTGTGTGGCTTTGCAATTATAATGGTCGTTTTTCCAATCCGCATCATCATACTCTTCAAAGGTTTTGAGGGTTCCGTTTGAGTTCCTCGAAATTTTGGGACCAAGACAAATCACCTTCCAAAGGTCGATGTCATATGCTCGGATGAATATATACATCTTCTTCTTCCACGTCATGAAGTTTGAGCCATCAAAAAATGGTGGTCGGTTGAGAGCAAGGCCTTCGACGGGAGAAAGTTGAAATGCCATTGGATATTTTCTCCTCGGATGTAAAGCCGCTTATAGGAGTACCGCTCCGATACCAATTGTTGGTATAAAATCGGATATTTGCGCCGTTTGTGCGGAAGCGTAAATAAATTGCGGAAAATAAATCACACAAGGATTTATAGAGGTTCGGCTATTAACGAAGCCTACATCCTCTCTCGATGTATCTTTTTCTATAGGAATAAGATCAAAACCTCTACACCTCTCTTCTATCGGTCGAGGGATTACCATTACAAGATCGTCTTCTATCGGTCCGAGTAAAACCATTTTTCCTTTTCTATTGGATAAGGAATCAACCACTCTAGATTTCTATTGGTACTAGATAAACCTCGCGAAGATAGAGATTGTGATTCTAATAATGCCGGATCTTTGATCCTAATAACACCGAATCTAATCGTATCTTTTCTTTTACCTCTCGTGTATAATGTTGAATGTATAAATACTAAAACTAACAATATAAGCTCAATATTGCAGCAACAATAATATCAATATGAATAAGTGATCAATGTATCTCTTGCTTGAAGTTGTTGTATGGAATAATACCAAAGATGTGGTACTTATAGCCTTCATCCACCAAACTAGCCGTTAGTCTGTTTTGACTAATTAGCGTGCGCTAGGCTTTCTCTTTAGCGTGCGCTAGTATGTTCTAGTTTCAGTCCAGTAGCTTCGTTTCTCTTTTAGCGTACGTTATGAACTTTGTGTTACGTACATTATGTGACTCACTTAGCGTACGTTAACCATGATTGAGTAGCGTACGTTAACGTAATATATCTGTTTCCTTCACTTGTCAAACTATCCGTTTGAAAAATGACTTTCCGCCGAATCTTTCCTACGTTCTGATTGACTTGATTCAAACTGATATTTCGTGTGCGCTAAATATCATCTCTTGCATGCGCTAATACTGACTTCATTGCATACGTCATTCTGTGTTTGAATATCTTCACAACGGTAATATGACCTCGATAGCGTGCGCTAGTAAACATGTGTAGCGTGCGTTATACTCATCAGATGACTTCACTTCAGGTAACTTCGAACTTGGCTGATATGCAGATGACTTCCCGTTAGCGTGCGCTAACGTGTGATATTTTGCGTGTGCTAATGCAGTCCAGATTGCAACTTTTTGCGTCTTCGTCTGCTTCGTCGTTTTGCTTCGCCTTTATGTTGTTTTGTTTTGTTTAGCAACTTAATCATCAAAGCATAATTTATTAATATGTGGAAAAAATATTCCAATAATCTCCCCCTTTTTGATGATTACAAAACAACTCTTGAATTGGATAAAACCTGAAAGATAAATATATATATATATATATATAAATTTATACGAATCAAAGTTTTCGGCTTTGATCCTTTCGTTAGTTTCTCCAATCCTTTCTTTTTCGACTTCTCCTTGATTTTTCGACTCCATCGTTTCTCCCCATTTTTGTATGCTTTCTTCTCCTTTTCGACTTCTTCGATTTTTATTATTCTCCTCCTTTTATTTTGCAGGTTTTTCTCGTCATATCTTTCATGACGCTTTTGTCCGATTCAATCTTCTTCTCCCCCTTTTTGTATTCAGCAAAAAGTGCAAAAAAATATAGAGGATACCAAATTAAAAAATATGCATGAATAATATGCATGATACGGGTAAAACTCCCCCTGAAAATATTATCTCATTTAAAAAAATATATTCCCCCTGAGTAAAATATCAAAAATCAATTTTTGGGGATCCAACCTATAGTTGGTTTTTGTTTGGAGACATAGACGATATTTGAAATATTCGTTCCTTTAGGAACCCAAATTTTCTTAATTTTAATTGTCCTTCATGGGCTTTTACAGTTTGAAATATGATGCCCAAGTTTTAAACATTTTTCGCAACGGGGTATTTTGAAATTTAACGATTCATTTTTAGAACGATGTGTGAATCCCAACCCCTCTTTATTTAACGTGTATTTTTTAACCGAAAGAATATTTTCAAATTTCTCGTTTCCGAGAGAAAAATTCTACGTTAAATTTTTAAGCTCGGTTTGAACTTTAACAAGATCATTCTTTAAAATATTCTCGTTTTCAACGCATTTTGAATGATCGATCTCGACAAATTTTCCCTTTTCTAGAATTTTGGAATTTTCATTTTCGAAAGATTTATATTTAGTTTGAAGGGATTTAATTTCTTTTAAAGCATTTTGATAATCGGTATGTAATAACTCGAATGCTTCAAAAAGTTCGCCGTAAGAGTTACTTACTTGGCTTTCGACGTCGCTGTCGTCGAATGAACTCCGGGACATGAGCGCAAGATTATTTCGATTCATGAAATCTTCATCAGGATCTTCATCACTCCATGTTGCAACTAAGACTTCCTTTTGTTTTACTCGACAGTTCTTAGCAAAGTGGCCGGGTTTACCACATAATCGACATGTGTTGTCGAATTTCTTCGATTGGCCCTTTTGGATGTCCTGCTTCCTCCGGTTTAATAAGTGTTGGAACTTATTAATATCCTTGGCATAATATGCCGATTCTTCGTCGCTTTCGTCCACCGGGATTTCTTCTTTCTTTCTCGACATTTTAGCCTTCATGGCTATCGACCTTTCCTTCGGTTTTGGTTTGGCATTCCGAGATTTTAGAACAATCTCGTAGTTGATAAGAGAACCAACAAGAGCACTAAAATCAAGATTATTTGAATCTTTAGATTCCATTATTTCCGTAACCGTACCGTCCCATTCTCGAGGTAGTGATCGGAGAATTTTCTTTACTTTCTCACTACTCGAAAGTGGTTTTCCGAAACATGCTAATCCATTAGTGATGACCGAAAATCGGTCGAGCATAATCGAGATGGATTCGTCGTCCTTCATTTGGAATAATTCATAATCGTGAAGGAGCATGTTTATCTTCAACTCTTTTACTTGAGACGTACCTTCGTGTTTTACCTCAAGCATTTTCCAGATTTCTTTGGCACTATCACACGATGATATCCGGTTGTGTTCTTCCAGATTTAAGGCACAGTATAATAATTGCGTGGCTTTGCAATTATAATGGTCGTTTTTCCAATCCGCATCATCATACTCTTCAAAGGTTTTGAGGGTTCCGTTTGAGTTCGTCGGAATTTTGGGACCAAGATAAATCACCTTCCAAAGCTCGATGTCATATGCTCGGATGAATATAGACATCTTTTTCTTCCACGTCATGAAGTTTGAGCCATCAAAACATGGTGGTCGGTTGAGAGCAATGCCTTCAACGGGAGCAAGTTGAAATGTCATTGGATCTTTTCTCCTCGGATGTAAAGCCGCTTATAGGAGTACCACTCCGATACCAATTGTTGGTATAAAATCGGATATTTGCGCCGTTTGTGCGGAAGCGTAAATAAATTGCGGAAAATAAATCACACAAGGATTTAAAGAGGTTCGTGTAACACCCCAAATCACAAATAGGACATTACATGCCGTAGAACCTTCGTGAGGTCTACCAGGCTAACACACAACACACCAACTGAATATGAAATCCCATAAGACACAATCATCAAGTAAAATAAGGTCGTGGCCTCGGCCACAACATTTTAATCCAGTAACAAAAGATGTAACTACAGTAAATCCATTGCCCATGCAGGGGACTTTAACCAATAAAGAAAAATAAAATGGACTCGAGCCTCATCATCATGCCAGTCCATCCTTTGCATGCGCATCCCGTGCCAGCTCCTCAGCTCGACCAGTACTTGAAATGCATAAGACGCATTTCCCCCATTTAAGGGGTTAACATTCGAATAGCTAGTGCAAGTACACAATTACACAACATTATATACATACGCGATTCAACGCAAACAAAACATTAGGAAAATCATTTGAAAATCAATATTCCGGAATATCACATTTACATCAAAACAGTATATCATCAAGTTTTCCACATCACAAATATCCACGCTTGGTAACTCGTGACCGTACCCATTAGTATCGGCCCCCAGAGGTCCCGTCGAACCGTTCCCAGGTGAGAAACCACTTCCGCGGGCATACCCATTAGTATCGGCCCCCAGAGGTCCCGTTGAACCGTCCCCAGGTGGAAGATCATCAACACACGCACCCAAGTCCACTTCCGTGGCCGTACCCATTAGTATCGGCCCCTAGAGGCCACATGCCATCCCCAGGTGGAAGAGTAACAATCACATTCATTCAATAATACAGTTTACATCATTCGCATCAAAACCGTACACACATAATGAAATATAATACATGTACTTGCCTTCGATGACACGGTGCGAAGAAAACGGCGAAAGGAGAGGTTTCGGTCCGAATAATCTTCACAAATCCGATCCTAACAACAATAGAGACTCAATCAACTACAATTCCATTGAGAAATCACGAATTAATCGGCGTTCTACCCTAAGGGACAATACGCCGAACACTATGAAGGCATAAGGTTCAAATTCGATCAACGAAGGGAAAAACTTGGAATTGATCCGCTAAAGTTCTAGGAAAACATAACACCACGATTACTCAACTATAATTCATCATCAATCGAAGCAAAAACGAAAGGAAATACGAATAATAGCAAAAAACCCTAAAATTAGGTATAATGTCCAATTACCTCAATTCAACGATGGAAGGAAGATGATTGATTCGTGCTAGAATGTCCAATTCCGAGTTATAAGATGATGGAAGGTAATATCTGAGGGAGATCGCCTGAAATCGCCAAGGAGAAGTGAAAAAACGAGAGAAGAAGGAAGAAATGGGGTTAAAACACCCGTCTGTCCTTTATATACTGGACATAACACGGCGCAACAAACGGTCCAAATAGCGCCGTGTTCATCGCCGTATTGCAGGTCAGCGGCCGACCCTTGTGCGACACGGTGCAAAATGCCGCGGGTCTTGCGCCATTTCGCAAGGCAGATGGCACCACTGGGCAACACGGCGCACAGACACGGTGCAGAATGCTGCGGGTCTTGCGCCGTTTTGCACAGGTCAGGCCAGACAGCCTCTTGACACAAGACGACGCTACCAAAGCTGAAAAAGACGATAAACCAAAACACGATAAGTGTAACACCCCAACCCGACAAGGGTAGAAGTGCCACAAGGATGGTGACATATCAAAGCATACATACATAATATCATACACAGCGGAAGTCTTAAACATAATTCAATAAGAAAGATCAAGCCAACACAGCTTAAGTCAAAGTACATAAGTTAAATGATGAAGAAAATAATCCAAAGGAAAAATAAGAACATAATCCAAATCCAAAGTCATAACATAGGGTGGTCATCTAAGGTAAAAGCTTCATCATAAGCTCTAACTCTCATCCCATAGCAAAAGCCCAGCTCCTATCTTAGAAACCTGCCGCAGGGAAAAGGAAATGCGGCTGAGCTTAAAAGCCCAGTGAATGATACATAAACAAAGCAACGATAATGAAACAGAACCGAAATATAGTGCATTGGGGAATATCATAAGGAATAAACAAATGAATAATAGAAATGAAAGAATAGGATAGTCATCTACCACGAGCCCAGAAATATATCATATCATATCATATAAGCCGTCAATATCATAATCTCATAATCAGAGGGGATACCTCTTAGGCAACCAGATAATATGAGGGGTGTCCTCATGTATCATAAAGTGGAGTGATCAGCTCCCAGAAGTTGTGAAAGGCATGTATAGCACAGCACTACCACTGCACGTATATCATAAACATAATCATAGTTAAATCCACTAAACAGAATGCATCTAGGATGCATCCATACGCCCCACGTAATCAGATTGGCCATAATAAATCATATCATAAGTGTGCCAATAATATAACAGAAGGGGACGGTGTAGCCAAATCACTAGGGCCACACACTAGTCATGCCAGTGGTGCATCACAGACACGCCTATGGTACCTCCATAGGTAGGGAAATAGAAATGGCTCGGGTATCAAACTAAGAGTCAGGTCTCATATCATACAAAAGGTCATATGGCAAATGTGTATCTCAGAATCGTATCAAAGTTCAATCAAAGGGAACATAGCAATGACTTGGGGAATCTTAAGTGTACCATATTTACAAAGTCATAATAGCATAATGGAGCCTTTACTGAAAAGGCAGAGTATCCGTACCTTATTGCAAGCACAGAAAATAGAAACAAACTCAGAAAACAGATGTGGCTCAGGACCTCTCCTTCTTCACACCTAGAGGAGAAGAGGGGGAATCATAATTCATCCTTTAAATTCATATCTTTCCATTTTAAGTAACTTCCCGTTTTTAGCAGGTTTCCATAAATAGTAAGTTTCCACTTTTAGAAAGTTTCCATATTTAGAAAGTTGAATCATTATTAATGGAAATAAAGTATCTTTTAACCTTTTACTTATTTGGTCCTTAGGGTTTCATAACTTTGCATTTTATACCCTTTACTTCCCAAAATTACACTTTAAACCTTTTAGTATTCAAAGTTACACATTAAACCCTTAACTTATCCATTTTACATAATGAGCACTTATTTTATTAAGTTATTCGAATGGATACTCAAGTATTCATAATTTACACATTAAGTCCCTCAAGTTATTAAAGTTACATATTTAACCCTTAAATTTACAATTTCAATCTTTAATTATTAATAGTTACATATTAGGCCATCAAATTATCAAAATGACACATAACCCCCTGAATATATTAAATTACTCAAATCAGTCCCAAGTTTCTGAAAATTACATGTTTAGTCCCTCTCTTTTAATTATTTTCAAAACAAACCCTAATTAGGTTTAAAATACATTTTAATCCATTTAATTGCCAAACTTACACTTAACACCCACAAGTTATATTTTATTCGAATTATATACAGCTCAAATAAAGTTCCAGAATTAACCCTTAAGTTTTAAAGTTTACAAAACTCACCCAAAACATTTATATACAAATCGTATAAACCAAAAACAAAGGGATTAGAAACCCTAATCCTTCTAATCAATTCTCAATCATCATATCATCATTAATATCATTAATTAACACCATTTCCAGCCCTAAACCAAAACCCTAGATCCCACGATTTATTTTTTCCTTTTTCTCTTTATACGATTTATAAAAAATTCAATAAATCAAAATAATTTCGAAACACATGTTTTAAGCCATGAAAATTCTTTCCAACATTTTTCCAGATCATATTACATCATAATAAGTGTATAACAATTTTATTAATAATTATTCTGGATCGGAGCATATATTTCACATTTAAACACGTTTTTAGGGTTTTAAATCACGAAAATGATGTAGAGCATGCATGGATCGAATCAACCATTTTATTTAATGTTTATATGATGTAAGGGATCTGAGAAAAAATACAAAACCAAGGATTGAACGTGTGGAAAAGGCTGCACGATTTGTTGTATACGCGTATGAGCAAAAACGAACCAAAAATCCACACGACTCCAAAAGCTTCTCCACGACCTTTCTATCATTTTTCCCAGAGTATACATGATATGAGGATTATGAGAAAAATCATAAACGAATTTTAGGGAGGTCGAACAGATCATAAACGAATTACCTTGTTTATAGGGCTCGACAAAAGAAAACCAAAGCCACGATCGAATTTTAGGGAGGTCGAACAGATCACAAACGAATTTTGTGTGTGTTTGTTTTTGGATCGGCAATTAGGGTTAGGGAATAAAAGATATGGATTGACTCTTTAAAATAGGAATGCCGTGTGAATGAGGGGGAAGACCAGAATTTCGGATTTTTGGTTGGTAGAAATATTCTTGTGATTATCTTCCTTATTTATCAACATTTAAACCATTTAAATCAATATTAAAATTACTTATTATTAATTCGGTCCATAGAGGGGTAATTTGGTAATTTCGCCACTTGCATAAATGTTAAATGTAATTGTTAAAATTATTTGGATACATAACTTGTGCATTGTTTGAAATTTGGGACTTATTTGGAGACCTTATAAGCTTTTAATTAAATTTTAAATATGTAGGGGCATTTTGGTCTTTTTACATGTTCTCGGATTTTAGGTGTTACAACTTCTTCCTCTAAAAAGAAAAATTTCGTCTCGAAATTTGAAAGAGATCAAATGAAACGAATCGAAACATAACGGAGACATACTGATCGTAATACAAAATGAGGATAACTAGCTCGAATAGACTCCTCGGTTCCTGTAGCTTCCCGCTCCGGGTGGTTCCGCCAAAGAATCTTAACGAAAGGAATAACTTTACGCCTCATAACTCGCTCTTGGCGATCAAGAACAGACTTTCCGGCTCCTCCTAAGAGACATATCGGATCAATCGATCGAAAGGATAGGACACCACATGCAAAGGATGGTAATTGTATCCCCTCGTAAGAGATAAATGAAAGACGTCGTGAACATGTGATAATCATGAGGAAGAGACAAACGATACGAAACCTCTCCAATGCACTCCAAAATTTCAAACGGTCCAATGAATCGAGGACTAAGCTTGCCCTTGATCCCGAAACGTTTAACTCCACGAAACGGCGAAACTTTAAGGAATACCCGATCACCAACCCGAAATTCTAAGTCACGCCGATGCTTATCAAGATAACTCTTTGACGCGCACGTGCTTCCTTCAATTTTTCCCTAGCAACATCCACTTTCGTAGCAATCAACTAACTCCGACCTTCAATAATGCGCTCACCAACCTCATTCCAACAAACCGGAGCTCGCACTTCCTACCATACAACATCTCGAAAGGAGCCATACGAATACTCGCGTGCAACCGTTGTTGTATGCAAACTCAACCAAACACAAATATTCGTCCCAGCTACTACCCACTCTAAAGCACATGCCCTCAACATATCCTCTAATGTCTGGATGGTCCTCTCCGACTGACCATCTGTCTGAGGGTGAAAAGCCGTGCTGAACTTAAGGCGCGTACCCCATGCCTTATGCAAGCCCTTCCAGAAACGAGATGTAAACCGTGGGTCTCAATCTGATATGATAGCCGTAGGCATACCATGAAGCCTAACGATCTCCTGCTGAAATATGTCCTCCAACTTACTAACTCTGTAGTCCACACGAATAGGGAGAAAGTGAGCAGACTTGGTTAGTCGATCAACAACCACCCAAATCGCATCATTCTTCTTACGGGTAAGAGGTAAACCTGTAACGAAATCCATGGAAATCTCTTCCCACTTCCACTTCGGAAGCTCCAATGGCTGCAATAACCCACTCGCTCTTTGATGCTCAATCTTTACTTGCTGGCAAGTCAAACACTTCGATACAAACAACGCCACATCATGTTTCATACCACTCCACCAAAAATGTTGTTTAAGATCCCTATACATCTTGGTAGAACCAGGATGAATAGTGAACGGGGAACTATGATCCTCTGATAGAATAATCTCTCGAAGTTCCGGATCGTTAGGAACGCAAAGACGATCCTCAAACCAAACCACACCAAATTCGTCAACTCTGAACTCTGACTGTTTGCCTTCCTCAACATTTTGAACTATAGACCACGCTCACCATCCTCCTTCGAGCTTCCTTTATTCGCAAGATGAGATTGGACTCAACTTTAAGACTAGCCCAATAACCATCCCGACCTCGAATACAAAACTCCACATCCGTAAGCTCTAAGTCATGCGTAACACGAGGATCAAACTCTAAACTCGCAACCATACCGGACTTCCTACTAAGAGCATCCGCGACTACATTCGCCTTAATGGATGATACCGAATATTAACATCATAGTCCTTCAGAGTTCTAACCACCGCCTCTGTCTCATATTTAGTTCCTTCGAGTGAAAATGTATTTAAGACTCTTGTGATCGGTGAAAATGTCACAAGACTCTCCATACAAATAATGGCGCCAAATCTTTAGCGCGAAAACCACAAATGCTAACTCTAGATCATGTGTTGGATAATTCACCTCGTGAGGTTTCAACCGCCGAAGCATAAGCAATCACCTTCCCGTGTTGCGTCAACACACATCCCAAACCTTTCTTCGATGCATCACTATATATTTGAAAACCACGAACCAGATGGAAGAGTCAAAATAGGTGCACACTAAACGTTTCTTCAACTCCTCGAAACTACTTTCCCTCTCATCACCCAAACAAACTTCTCTCCTTTCCTCATCAATTGTGTTAAAGGCAAAGCGAGACGCGAAAAGCCTTCAACAAATCTCCTATAATACCCAAAGAAGACCCGTAAAACTCCTTACTTCCGTCACGCTTGTAGGTCTCGCCATTTTGTGATAGCCTCAACCTTCGCAGGTCCATAGTAATACCGTCCGCAGAAACAATGTGACCCAAGAAAGCTACTCGATCCAACCAAAACTCGCACTTCGAAAACTTCGCATATAATCTCTGCTGTCGAAGAACCTCCAGAACCATACTAAGATGTTGCTCGTGTTCCTCCTCGGACTTAGAATACACAATGATGTCATCAATGAAGACAATGACGAACTTATCGAGGAATTCGTGAAATACCCGGTTCATAAGGTCCATGAAAACTGCAGGAGCATTGGTCAACCCGAAAGGCATAACCAAGAATTCATAATGACCCTACCGAGTTCGAAAAGCCGTTTTAGGAACATCTTGCTCCCTCACCCGAAGTTGGTGATAACCGGACCTCAGATCAATCTTAGAGAAATGCCTCGCCCCTTGCAATTGGTCAAATAGATCATCAATGTGTGGAAGAGGGTAACGGTTATGGATTGTAATACGGTTAAGTTACCGATAATCAATACAAAGACGCATGCTTCCATCCTTCTTCTTAACAAACAATACGGGAGCACCCCATGGAGACACACTCGGACGAATGAATCCATTATCTAACAATTCTTGCAATTGCTCCTTCAGTTCTTTCAATTCGATTGGTGCCATACGGTATGGAGCTTTAGATATGGGTTCAGCACCCGGAATCAGATCGATACTGAACTCAATTTCTCGAACAGGAGGAATACCAGGAAGTTCATCTGGAAACACATCAGTAAAATCGCGCACAACGCGAATACCATCAATGCTCGGAACATCCACAGAAGTATCCTTGATAGAAGCAAGGAAACCAATACAGCCATGTGAAATCAGTGTTCGGGCTTTCATAGCCGAAATAATCTTTACGGATTTCAGAGGTTGTGAACCAGAATAGACAAAATCAGGATGATGAAGATTACCAAAGATCACTTTACGAGCATAACAATCAATGGTCGCTTTATGAGCAACAACCACCCATGCCCAGAATAATATCAAAGTCAATCATATCGATGGGAAGAAGGTTCGCAGCACGAATACGATCATCGAAACGAAGAGGGCAATTCACATACTCAACATCAATAATCACATGAGTTTTCATCGGAGTAGCAATAGATATACGGTTCATTAGTTGTGTTGGGGTTATGTTTATTTTATTTGCAAGTGAAGTAGATATTATGGAATGTGTAGCACCGGTGTCAAATAAAACAAAGACAGTACGATCTCCAATATAAAGAAAGCCCGTAATAGTACCTGAGGAACCAGCTGCCTGATCACGAGTCATAGAGTAGACCCTGCCTGAATTTGGAGCAGTCCTATCATCAATCTTAGGTCCACCAGTCTTCTTCTTAGGGCAATCGATGACTTTATGATGAGTAGATCCACACCCGAAACAACCACCAGAAGCTCTATAACAAGGACCCGGATGAGTCTTCCCACAAGAAGGACATGTAGGAGGAGGGGGTAGAGCTTCAATCTTCTTCTGACCCGACGATCCCGACTGCTGATACTGCTGAGAGTCCCTACGTCGGTTGTTATTACTCTGCCCTTGACGATCACCACCATACCTACCAAGATCCCGACGATCCTGGTTCCCGTAATCCTGCTGTCTATTATTATAACCACAGTCCCGACGACCCTCCGATCATACCCCAGGTCCTGCCGACCCCGAGAATCCTGCTTATGGTCCTGCCGACCATGACTACGAGAATCCACCCTGTTACCATCCCTATCACGCTTATAAGACACCCGATCCGCATGTAGTAACTCAATGTTGCGGGCGGCATCCTGCACTCCAGCAACATCCTCAAAAGTAGTGTTAACGATCTTGTCCAACACCCACTTCTTCAAAGCCCACTTAAAATGACGTGCACGCACAAAGATCATCAGTAACCTCTGGCCCAACAAAACTGGCCAAACGCAAGAATCTCTGCATAAACTCTCCGGATGACTCCTGATCACCCTGACGAATCGACCCGTACTCTCTCTCATACCTTAACTGTTCTGCCATAGGAAGATACTGTCTGTAAAATGCCTCAATGAAACTGGCCCACGGACAAGTCTCAGCAAAATCACCTCCTTTGGCCTGAACAAGAGCAGTCCACCAGTTCTGAGCATCCCCTTCCAATTTGAATGTAGCCAAACGAGTTTTAAACTCGTCACCACATCCCAGAACACGAAACAATTTCTCAACATGTGTGATCCAGTCCTCCGCTTCATGGGGAGTAGCAGCGGACTTGAATGAGAGAGGCTTGAGCTTGTTAAACCTCTCGATCCACACATGGATACCAGTTGGGGAAGCATGAGGTGGGGTATTAGGTTGACCATTTGGTGGAGTAGGAGGTCTAGCACCACCACCAGAAGGACTCGGCCCTTTCCTGAAGTTATTGGCCACTTCAGCCACTACTCGTGGAATAGTAGCTTCCACAGCAGCGTTAATCATAGCTTGGAAATCAGGGGCACCATTCTCCCCATCAGTGTACTGAGTAAAGCGGGTGTTCACCATCTGAATCATCATGGAAAGGGATTAGCAAAACATAAGAGAAAATAAGCACGAAATGGAAGACGAAGCAGAAACCTATGTTACCCAAATCCTCACCAGTCAAACCTAAAGTCTTAAGGGTCAAATCCTAAGGTCCATAAGACTCGCAGGCCATGTTTATGTACTACAGTCGCACTGGCTCGATACCATGATTGTAACACCCCAACCCGACAAGGGTAGAAGTGCCACAAGGATGGTGACATATCAAAGCATACATACATAATATCATACACAGCGGAAGTCTTAAACATAATTCAATAAGAAAGATCAAGCCAACACAGCTTAAGTCAAAGTACATAAGTTAAATGATGAAGAAAATAATCCAAAGGAAAAATAAGAACATAATCCAAATCCAAAGTCATAACATAGGGTGGTCATCTAAGGTAAAAGCTTCATCATAAGCTCTAACTCTCATCCCATAGCAAAAGCCCAGCTCCTATCTTCGAAACCTAATTGTAACACCCCAACCCGACAAGGGTAGAAGTGCCACAAGGATGGTGACATATCAAAGCATACATACATAATATCATACACAGCGGAAGTCTTAAACATAATTCAATAAGAAAGATCAAGCCAACACAGCTTAAGTCAAAGTACATAAGTTAAATGATGAAGAAAATAATCCAAAGGAAAAATAAGAACATAATCCAAATCCAAAGTCATAACATAGGGTGGTCATCTAAGGTAAAAGCTTCATCATAATCTCTAACTCTCATCCCATAGCAAAAGCCCAGCTCCTATCTTAGAAACCTGCCGCAGGGAAAAGGAAATGCGGCTGAGCTTAAAAGCCCAAAGGAATGATACATAAACAAAGCAACGATAATGAAACAGAACTGAAATATAGTGCATTGGGGAATATCATAAGAAATAAACAAATGAATAATAGAAATGAAAGAATAGGATAGTCATCTACCACGAGCCCAGAAACATATCATATCATATCATATAAGCCGTCAATATCATAATCTCATAATCAGAGGGGATACCTCTTAGGCAACCAGATAATATGAGGGGTGTCCTCATGTATCATAAAGTGGAGTGATCAGCTCCCAGAAGTTGTGAAAGGCATGTATAGCACACAGTACCAGTCACCAGACAGATATCATAAACATAATCATAGTTAAATCCACTAAACAGAACAGATCTAGGATGCATCCATACGCCCCTGCAAATCAGATTGGCCATAATAAATCATATCATAAGTGTGCACATAATATAACAGAAGGGGACGGTGTAGCCAAATCACTAGGGCCACACACTAGTCATGCCAGTGGTGCATCACAGACACGCCTATGGTACCTCCATAGGTAGGGAAACAGAAATGGCTCGGGTATCAAACTAAGAGTCAGGTCTCATATCATACAAAAGGTCATATGGCAAATGTGTATCTCAGAATCGTATCAAAGTTCAATCAAAGGGAACATAGCAATGGCTAGGGGAATCTTAAGTGTACCATATTTCCAAAGTCATAATAGCATAATGGAGCCTTTACTGAAAAGGCAGAGTATCCGTACCTTATTGCAAGCACAGAAAATAGAAACAAACTCAGAAAACAGATGTGGCTCAGGACCTCTCCTTCTTCACACCTAGAGGAGAAGAGGGGGAATCATAATTCATCATTTAAATTCATATCTTTCCATTTTAAGTAACTTCCCGTTTTTAGCAGGTTTCCATAAATAGTAAGTTTCCACTTTTAGAAAGTTTCCATATTTAGAAAGTTGAATCATTATTAATGGAAATAAAGTATCTTTTAACCTTTTTACTTATTTGGTCCTTAGGGTTTCATAACTTTGCATTTTATACCCTTTACTTCCCAAAATTACACTTTAAACCTTTTAGTATTCAAAGTTACACATTAAACCCTTAACTTATCCATTTTACATAATGAGCACTTATTTTATTAAGTTATTCGAATGGATACTCAAGTATTCATAATTTACACATTAAGTCCCTCAAGTTATTAAAGTTACATATTTAACCCTTAAATTTACAATTTCAATCCTTAATTATTAATAGTTACATATTAGGCCATCAAATTATCAAAATGACACATAACCCCCTGAATATATTAAATTACTCAAATCAGTCCCAAGTTTCTGAAAATTACATGTTTAGTCCCTCTCTTTTAATTATTTTCAAAACAAACCCTAATTAGGTTTAAAATACATTTTAATCCATTTAATTGCCAAACTTACACTTAACACCCACAAGTTATATTTTATTCGAATTATATACAGCTCAAATAAAGTTCCAGAATTAACCCTTAAGTTTTAAAGTTTACAAAACTCACCCAAAACATTTATATACCAATCGTATAAACCAAAAACAAAGGGATTAGAAACCCTAATCCTTCTAATCAATTCTCAATTATCATCTCATCATTAATATCATTAATTAACACCATTTCCAGCCCTAAACCAAAAGCCTAGATCCCACGATTTATTTTTTCCTTTTTCTCTTTATACGATTTATACAAAATTCAATAAATCAAAATAATTTCGAAACACATGTTTTAAGCCATGACAATTCTTTCCAACATTTTTCCAGATCATATTACATCATAATAAGTGTATAACAATTTTATTAATAATTATTCTGGATCGGAGCATATATTTCACATTTAAACACGTTTTTAGGGTTTTAAATCACGAAAACGATGTAGAGCATGCATGGATCGAATCAACCATTTTATTTGATGTTTATATGATGTAAGGGACCTGAGAAAAAATACCAAACCAAGGATTGAACGTGTGGAAAAGGCTGCACGATTTGTTGTATACGCGTATGAGAAAAAACGAACCAAAAATCCACACGACTCCAAAAGCTTCTCCACGACCTTTCTATCATTTTTCCCAGAGTATACATGATATGAGGATTATGAGAAAAATCATAAACGAATTTTAGGGAGGTCGAACAGATCATAAACGAATTACATTGTTTATAGGGCTCGACAAAAGAAAACCAAAGCCACGATCGATCCAAGCTTCAACAATTCAAAAGGGTATTTTTCTAGGACTTCTTGGATGTTGTTTGATCACAGAAAAATGCCTAGGAGTGATGGGGTTTTCGAATGGAGGCCAAAGAAATTTTGTGTGTGTTTGTTTTTGGATCGGCAATTAGGGTTAGGGAATAAAAGATATGGATTGACTCTTTAAAATAGGAATGCCGTGTGAATGAGGGGGGGGGGGGGGGGAAGACCAGAATTTCGGATTTTTGGTTTGTAGAAATATTCTTGTGATTATCTTCCTTATTTATCAACATTTAAACCATTTAAATCAATATTAAAATTACTTATTATTAATTCGGTCCATAGAGGGGTAATTTGGTAATTTCGCTACTTGCATAAATGTTAAATGTAATTGTTAAAATTATTTGGATACATAACTTGTGCATTGTTTGAAATTTGGGACTTATTTGGAGACCTTATAAGCTTTTAATTAAATTTTAAATATGTAGGGGCATTTTGGTCTTTTCACATGTTCTCAGATTTTAGGTGTTACAATAAGCCGACCCAACGGTTCGAGAAAATTATATGCAACGAGAAACAATATCCAATAACCCGAAAGGGTCAGAGGTACACAACCAAAATCGAACAGGGAACAAATTCCCTAAACTTATAGGAAATTACGAAATGGCCCAAACGTCCGAAAATCACGATACAATGTCGGATTAACAATCCAAAACTCACAACATGCTCCACTCAACCATACGAACTCATGAAAAAAGGAAAATGACGAAAGCGAACGAGTTTTACGAGAATACACATGCGATAAAATATAACTCAAGATGTAAATACGTAAAAACATCATCGAAACTCGTCCAAACGGAGAAACTCCAAGAATAAAATAGATTCAGAATTCCAAAACAGTATCAAGCGAGTTGTCCGAAATGAACATACACCAAAAATAGAAATTACCAAAAATATAAAACACGGATATTACAGTTCGGCTATTAACGAAGCCTACGTCCTCTCTCGATGTATCTTTTTCTATAGGAATAAGATCAAAACCCCTACGCCTCTCTTCTATCGGTCGAGGGATTACCGTTACAAGCTCGTCTTCTATCGGTCCGAGTAAAACCGTTTTTCCTTTTCTATTGGATAAGGAATCAACCACTCTAGCTTTCTATTGGTACTAGATAAACCTCACGAAGATAGCGATTGCGATTCTAATAATGCCGGATCCTTGATCCTAATAACACCGAATCCAATCGTATCTTTTCTTTTACCTCTCGTGTATAATGTTGAATATATAAATACTCAAACTAATAATATAAGCTCAATATTGCAGCAACAATAATATCAATATGAATAAGTGATCAATGTATCTCTTGCTTGAATTTGTTGTATGGAATAATACCAAATATGTGGTATTTATAGCCTTCATCCACCAAACAAGCCGTTAGTCTGTTTTGACTAATTAGCTTGCGCTAGCCTTTCTCTTTAGCGTGCACTAGTATGTTCTAGTTTCAGTCCAGTAGCTTCGTTTCTCTTTTAGCGTACGTTATGAACTTGGTGTTACGTACGTTATCTGACTCACTTAGCGTACGTTAACCATAATTGAGTAGCGTGTGTTAACGTAATATATCCATTGCCTTCAATTGTCAAACTATCCGTTTGAAAAATGACTTTCCGCCGAATCTTTCCAACGTTCTGATTGACTTGATTCAAACTGATATTTAGCGTGCGCTAAATATCATCTCTTGCGTACGCTAATACTGACTTCATTGCATACGTCATTCTGTGTTTGAATATCTTCACAACGGTAATATGACCTCGATAGCGTGCGCTAGTAAACATGTGTAGCGTGCGCTATACTCATCAGATGACTTCACTTAGGTAACTTCGAACTTGGCTGATATGCAGATGACTTCCCGTTAGCGTCCGCTAACGTGTGATGTTTTGCATGCGCTAATGCAGTCCAGATTGAAACTTTTTGCCTCTTCGTCTGCTTCGTCGTTTTGCTTCGCCTTTATGCTGTTTTGTTTTATTTAGCAACTTAATCATCAAAACATAATTTATTAATATGTGGAATAAATATTCCAACAATCTCCCCCTTTTTGATGATTACAAAACAACTCTTGAATTGGATAAAACCTGAAAGATAAATATATATATATATATATATATATATATATATATATATTTATACGAATCAAAGTTTTCGGCTTTGATCGTTTCGTTAGTTTATCCAATCATTTGTTTTTCGACTTCTCCTTGATTTTTCGACTCCGTCGTTTCTCCCCCTTTTTGTATGCTTTCTTCTCCTTTTCTACTTCTTCGATTTTTATTATTCTCCTCCTTTTATTTTGCAGGTTTTTCTCGTCATATCTTTCATGATGCTTTTATCCGATTCAATCTTCTTCTCCCCCTTTTTGTATTCAGCAAAAAGTACAAAAAAAAATATAGAGGATACCAAATTAAAAAATATGCATGAATAATATGCATGATACGGGTTAAACTCCCCCTGAAAATATTATCTCATTTCAAAAAATATACTCCCCTGAGTAAAATATCAAAAATCAATTTTTGGGGATCCAACCTATAGTTGGTTTTTGTGTAACACCCCCAAAATCAACCGGGAGTATTACACGCCGTGGGCCCCGCGCCGGAACCCACCAGGCTAAAAACCATTTACAAGAACGACAAGAAGGCCGATGACGGTAGTATTTTATATCAAAACTCACAAAATCATTTGAAAACACCAAATACCGTCAAAACGATCAAGGCCAAAAACTCGGTTTAGGGAATCGGTTTTCGAAATCAAACTCAGTTGGCAAAAAGCCGAAAGCCATTTGAAAAAACTCACGCAGCGGATAGAAATACAGTCCAATATACATATACATCAATAATGATATACACAACAAAATACACGATTCCCCAACAATATGCCATAGCCAGTATCATCCGGAATCCTCGCTTCACGACCGCTACCATCAAAGTTCTCAATACCTGAAAAACAAGTCCCACAACGGGGTCAGCAATAATGCCCGACAAATAACCACAAGTACATAAACATAAATATTCACATGCCATGCATCATGAGAATAATAACCTCAACGATAACCTTACCACTTCCGGTAATCCAACGATTCTCATCAAAATCCCAATATCACGATAATACCACATAATACCTCAATACCGAATACCTTCCCGTACACAATCTTCTATGTACGATTACCACAAAACATACCTCTATCCGGACTTCCTTCCGAAATGTATACCATAGACCAAGAATATCCAAAATGACATCAACAATATCCGAATACTACAATCTTCCCAAGATTGTCCAAGTATCTCAACAATCATCAACTGTGCATTCTAATCCTTTTAGAACATCACTGAACATTCGTCAATATGCAATACAACATAAAATACTTATGAAATGTAAATGGAATTACTCATCAAAACATTACAACCGAACAAGTAAACACTTGCCTGGATACCAACATGACAAAACCAACACCGAACTCATCGCCCTCGTCTACGAGCTCTTCAGCCCCGACTGGACGGAATCTACGGCCTTTCACCGCGGCAAACGATTATACCTATTGGTTAATCAACCTAGAACAATAATCATATCAATAATCAAACCAACTTGGTAACAATGATCATAACATATTCAATCCGGAATTCAACCTCATATCAAGATTCATCTCATCTAAATCAACCACTATCATCACTATGATTTAGAATATCATCTTAAATCGGTTAAACGAATTATCAAATCATCATAGTCATCATATGGCCTCAAGAACATTAAGAACTCTATGATTCCATAATCATAATCATCATAATCAAGGCATTTGATCATCAATTCATTATCTTCCTTTAACAAAATTCCCATAATTACCAAGAATCATCACAACAATATCATTTCCATCACCATTCATACGAAAACGTGTAGAATTTTCCAAGTTCTACTCAATGAGACATTTCATCGAACACTTTGAAGGCATAGTCCAATTCAATCGATTATTCAAAGAAATACTCGAATTCTTTCCACAAAACTTCAAGAATAATGAATGATCTCAAGAATACAACAAGATTCCATCAATAATCTGAGTTAAAACGAATCAAATCGGCCAAGACATCAAGAAACTTCAAAAATATCCAAAACCAAGTGTTTAGGTGTTCTTACCTTCGATCCGGGTGGAGATGATGTTAATCCATGAATAAAACTTCCAAAACATGTTGCTACATGATGATCTTACTCAAATCCATCCACTTTTGCTGAAGGAATCGCGAAAAAACGAAGAAGAATGAAAAATGCCCAAGATGACTCGGTCCAGGCCTTATATAGGCCGAGCCCTGCCGGAACCTTACGTACGTAACCGGCAGGTGCTTACGTACGTAGCCGGCCGTGGCCTACCCTCGCCCGGTTGGCCGACATCCTTACGTGCGTGGCATTGCTTACGTGCACGTAACGGTCGCTACGGCCGTAATCGGTCGGTACCTTACGTGCGTTATCGGCCGATCCTAGCCCCCCGAGTCATCACGACCGCGATCGGCCATCCATGCGAGTCACTGCCGACCATGATCGGCCATCCAGCGAGTCACTGCCGACCATGCTCGGCCACTACAGGTCCTCTCGGCCACGACTCGGCCAGCCGCCCCGTAACGTACGTAACACTTATTCCGTTGCGTACGTAATACGTACGTTGACTTGCTACAGTATTGTAGTCGTATTACGTACGTAATACACCCTGTATAACGTACGTAAATCTATCCGTTAACTCACCTGTCCACATCTACGCCGAAAGCCGCCGACCACGGGCCCCAACTGTCCGATTCCTCTTGTTACGTACGTTATGTACACTATATAACGTACGTAAGCTAACACATTTTACGTATGTAAGCTCCAAGGCTTAACGTACGTAATGGCTTTTATACTTAGCCAAAAATTCAACTGTTCCTGACTGACGTCTCGACGTACAAAATACAAACATACGGCATACTGAATACACATACTGAATCCAAAAATATTCTCATACGGTATACCTGATATCCAAATCAGTTCAACCTGATACAACATATCCTTAATATATCTATCAATCAAAAACGATAATCACACTAGTATAACTATCTCGGTTCTCAATTTATTTTATCCATACTGTATAGATACCAAACTATACAGTATATCTCAGATAAAATAACGCGAAAAATTTATACTAAAAATCCGGGTATTACATTTTGTTTGGAGACATAGACGATATTTGAAATATCCGTTCCTTTAGGAACCTAAATTTTCTTAATTTTAATTGTCCTTCGTGGGCTTTTACAGTTTGAAATATGATGCCAAAGTTTTAAACATTTTTCGCAACGGGGTATTTTGAAATTTAAGGATTCATTTTTAGAACGATATGTGAATCCCAACCCCTCTTTATTTAACGTGTGTTTTTAAACCGAAAGCATATTTTCAAATTTCTCGTTTCCGAGAGAAAATTTCTTCATTACATTTTTAAGCTCGGTTTGAACTATAACAAGATCACTCTTTAAAATATTCTCGTTTTCAACGCATTTTGAATGATCGATCTCGACAAATTTTCCCTTTTCTAGAATTTTGGAATTTTCATTTTCCAAAGATTTATATTTAGTTTGAAGGGATTTAATTTCTTTTAAATCATTTTGATAATCTATATGTAATAACTCGAATGCTTCAAAAAGTTCGTCGTAAGAGTTACTAACTTGGCTTTCGACGTCGCTGTCGTCCAATGAACTCCGGGCCATGAGCGCGAGATTATTTTGATTCATGAAATCTTCATCAGGATCTTCATCGCTCCATGTTGCAACTAAGAATTCCTTTTGTTTTACTCGACATTTCTTAGCAAAGTGGCCTGGTTTACCACATAATCGACAAATTTTGTCGAATTTCTTTGATTCGCCCTTTTGGATGTCCTGCTTACTCCGGTTTAATAAGTGTTGGAACTTATTAATATTCTTGGCATAATATGCCGATTCTTCATCGCTTTCGTCCACCGGGATTTCTTCTTTCTTTCTCGACATTTTAGCCTTCATGGCTATCGACCTTTCCTTCGGTTTTGGTTTGGAATTCCGAGATTTTAGAACAATCTCGTAGTTGATAAGAGAACCAACGAGAGCACTAAAATCAAGATTATTTAAATCTTTAGATTCCATTATTGTCGTAACCGTACCGTCCCATTCTCGAGGTAGTGATCGGAGAGTTTTCTTTACATTCTCACTACTCGAAAGTAGTTTTCCGAAACATGCTAATCCATTAGTGATGACCGAAAATCGGTCGAGCATAATCAAGATGGATTCGTCGTCCTTCATTTGGAATAATTCATAATCGTGAAGGAGCATGTTTATCTTCGTCTCTTTGATTTGATATGTACCTTCGTGTGTTACCTCAAGCATTTTCCAGATTTCTTTGGCACTATCACACGATGTTATCTGGTTGTGTTCTTCCGGATTTAAGGCACAGTATAATAATTGCGTGGCTTTGCAATTATAATGGTCATTTTTCCAATCCGCATCATCATACTCTTCAAAGGTTTTGAGGGTTCCGTTTGAGTTCGTCGGAATTTTGGGACCAAGACAAATTACCTTCCAAAGCTCGATGTCATATGCTCGGATGAATATAGACATCTTCTTCTTCCACGTCATGAAGTTTGAGCCATCAAAAAATGGTGGGCGGTTGAGAGCAAGGCCTTCGACGGGAGCAAGTTGAAATGCCATTGGATCTTTTCTCCTCGGATGTAAAGCCGCTTATAGGAGTACCGCTCCGATACCAATTGTTGGTATAAAATCGGATATTTGCGCCGTTTGTGCGAAAGCGTAAATAAATTGCGGAAAATAAATCACACAAGGATTTATAGAGGTTCGGCTATTAACGAAGCCAACTTCCTCTCTCGATGTATCTTTTTCTATAGGAATAAGATCAAAACCTCTACGCCTCTCTTCTATCGGTCGAGGGATTACCGTTACATGCTCGTCTTCTATTGGTCCGAGTAAAACCGTTTTCCTTTTCTATTGGATAAGGAATCAACCACTCTAGCTTTCTATTGGTACTAGATAAACCTCACAAAGATAGCGATTGCGATTCTAATAATACCGGATCCTTGATCCTAATAATACCAAATCCAATCATATCTTTTCTTTTACCTCTCGTGTATAATGTTGAATATATAAATACTCAAACTAACAATATAAGCTCAATATTGCAGCAACAATAATATCAATATGAATAAGTGATCAATGTATCTCTTGCTTGAAGTTGTTGTATGGAATAATACCAAAGATGTGGTATTTATAGCCTTCATCCACCAAACTAGCCGTTAGTCTGTTTTGACTAATTAGCGTGCGCTAGGCCTTCTCTTTAGCGTGCGCTAGTATGTTCCAGTTTCAGTCCAGTAGCTTCGTTTCTCTTTTAGCATGCGTTATGAACTTTGTGTTACGTATGTTATCTGACTCACTTAGCATACGTTAACCATGATTGAGTAGCGTGCGTTAACGTAATATATCCGTTGCCTTCACTTGTCAAACTATCCGTTTGAAAATTGACTTTCCGCTGAATCTTTCCAACGTTCTAATTGACTTGATTCAAACTGATATTTAGCGTGCGCTAAATATCATCTCTTGCGTGTGCTAATACTGACTTCATTGCATATGTCATTCTATGTTGGAATATCTTCACAACGGTAATATGACCTCGATAGCGTGCGCTAGTAAACATATGTAGTGTGCGCTATACTCATCATATGACCTCACTTCAGGTAACTTCGAACTTGGATGATATGCAGATGACTTCCCGTTAGCGTGCGGTAACGTGTGATGTTTTGCGTGCGCTAATGCAGTCCAGATTGCAACTTTTTGCGTCTTCGTCTGCTTCGTCGTTTTGCTTCGCCTTTATGTTGTTTTGTTTTGTTTAGCAACTTAATCATCAAAAAATAATTTATTAATATGTGGAATAAATATTCCAACAATCTCCCCCTTTTTGATGATTACAAAATAACTCTTGAATTGGATAAAACCTGAAAGATAAATATATATATATATATATTTATATATATATATATATATATATATATATATATGTGTGTGTGTGTATATTTATACGAGTAAAAGTTTTTGGCTTTGATCGTTTCGTTAGTTTCTCCAATCCTTTCTTTTTCAACTTCCCCTTGATTTTTCGACTCCGTCGTTTCTCGCCCGTTTTGTATGCTTTCTTCTCCTTTTCGACTTATTCGATTTTATTATTCTCCTCCTTTTATTTTGCAGGTGTTTCTCGTCATATCTTTCATGACGCTTTTATCCGATTCAATCTTCTTCTCCCCCTTTTTGTATCCAGCAAAAAGTGCAAAAAAATATAGAGGATACCAAATTAAAAAATATGCATGAATAATATGCATGATACAGGTAAAACTCCCCCTGAAAATATTATCTCATTTAAAAAAATATACTCCCCCCGAGTAAAATATCAAAAATCAATTTTTGGGGATCCAACCTATAATTGGTTTTTGTTTGGAGACATAGACGATATTTGAAATATTCTTTCCTTTAGGAACCCAAATTTTCTTAATTTTAATTGTCCTTCGTGGGCTTTTACAGTTTGAAATATGATGCCCAGGTATTAAACATTTTTCGCAACGGGGTATTTTGAAATTTAAGGATTCATTTTTAGAACGATGTGTGAATCTTAACCCCTCTTTATTTAACGTGTATTTTTGAACCAAAGCATATTTTCAAATTTCTCATTTTCGAGAGAAAATTTCTTCGTTAAATTTTTAAGCTCGGTTTGAACTTTAACAAGATCATTCCTTAAAATATTCTCATTTTCAACGCATTTTGAATGATCGATCTCGACAAATTTTCCCTTTTATAGAATTTTGGAATTTTCATTTTCCAAATATTTATATTTAGTTTGAAGGGATTTAATTTCTTTTAAAGCATTTTGATAATCGGTATGTAATAACTCGAATGCTTCAAAAAGTTAGTCGTAAGAGTTACTTACTTGGCTTCCGACGTCGCTGTCGTCGAATGAACTCCGGGCCATGAGCACGAGATTATTTTGATTCATGAAATCTTCATCAGGATCTTCGTCGCTCCATGTTGCAACTAAGACTTCCTTTTGTTTTACTCGACAGTTCTTAGCAAAGTGACTTGGTTTACCACATAATCGACAACTGTTGTCAAATTTCTTCGATTTGCCCTTTTGGATGTCCTGCTTCCTCCGGTTTACTAAGTGTTGGAACTTATTAATATTCTTAGCATAATATGCCGATTCTTCGTCGCTTTCGTCCACTGGGATTTCTTCTTTCTTTCTCGACATTTAACCCTCATGGCTATCGACCTTTCCTTCAGTTTTGGTTTGGCATTCCGAGATTTTAGAACAATCTCGTAGTTGATAAGAGAACCAACGGGAGCACTAAAATCAAGAATATTTAAATCTTTAGATTCCATTATTTCCGTAACCGTACCGTCCCATTCTCGAGGTAGTGATCGGAGAATTTTCTTTACTTTCTCACTACTTGAAAATGGTTTTCCGAAACATGCTAATCCATTAGTGATGACCGAAAATCGGTCGAGCATAATCGAGATGGATTCGTCGTCCTTCAATTGGAATAATTCATAATAGTGAAGGAGCATGTTTATCTTCGTCTCTTTGACATGAGACGTACCTTCGTGTGTTACCTCAAGCATTTTCCAGATTTCTTTGGCACTATCACACGATGATATCCGGTTGTGTTCTTCTGGATTTAAGGCACAGTATAATAATTGCGTGGCTTTGCAATTATAATGGTAGTCTTTTCAATCCGCATCATCATACTCTTCAAAGGTTTTGAGGGTTCCGTTTTAGTTCGTCGGAATTTTGGGACCAAGACAAATCACCTTCCAAAGCTCTATGTCATATGCTCGGATGAATATAGACATCTTCTTCTTCCACGTCATGAAGTTTGAGCCATCAAAAAATGGTGGTCGGTTGAGAGCAAGGCCTTCGACGGGAGCAAGTTGAAATGCCATTGGATCTTTTCTCCTCGGATGTAAAGCCGCTTATAGGAGTACCGCTCCGATACCAATTGTTGGTATAAAATCGGATATTTGCGCCGTTTGTGCGAAAGCGTAAATAAATTGCGGAAAATAAATCACACAAGGATTTATAGAGGTTCGTGTAATATCCGCAATTTTCGATTTTCGGTAAATTTCTTTTTCGGCCGGAATCCATTTTGACGACTCGCTCATGACCGTTTCGTCATTTCGAGAATGATTAATTCTGCACTTTTTGTCATCCGAGTTCGTTTCGGTATCGTTTTGTTGAGTTCTGAGCTTTTTAGCGAATTTTCCGCACTTGAGTGCGATTCTTGCGAATCTCGTCCGAAACTGTTGTTTCGATTTTCTCGTAAGTTCATTTAATGTTATTATTCATGTTGCGAGCCTTGGTTTGGTGTTTCGATCGCGTATCGTGATTTTCGGACGTTTTGGGCCATTTTTGTAATTTCCTAAAGTTTTGGGTAATTACTTCCGTTGTCGAATTCCGAGCCTTCGGGTGGTCGGAATCGTGTGTTCTCTTAGTGCTCGGATTCGTCTTTGCGAGTACTTCGTAACCGTATCTTCGATTCGTACTCAGGTTCGGGTTTCGGGGTCGTTCGGGCCGTCGGAATTGGTCCCGGCCGAGTCATGGCCGGGCATGCTCGGGCCAAAGGCGATCTGGCGAGTAACGTGCGTTAGTGCTCGGCCGCATGCGTAGGGCCGGCTACGTGACGTAAGGCCCTGGCCGGTAACGCATTTAGCCGGCCGGCAGCTTTGGGGCGATGACTCGGTTACGTCGTAACCTTGGCCGGTTACGTCGTAACCCGGCCAGCGGCCTATTTAAGGCCCGGCGTATTTTCACCCGATTTCTCATTCCTTTTCTTCCCGTTCGCGGTGTGGGTGTACACATCATGGAGACATGATGTTGTTCTTTCAATCCATGAAGTTTTGAGGCTCCTATCATCAATCATCCGTCCTATAACATCCTCCGATCTACTGAATCGTCGATTTCCTAGAAATCTAATTTTGGGGATTTTGGGTATTTTGGTTGTTTTCGTCCGATTAATCCGATTTAACTTGGTATTATGATAGATTGATGATTATTAAGATGTATTACATCTTTTCCTTAATATTCCATGGTTAGATCGTATCGATTCGTTGTTTTGGTCGAGTTCTTGATCGACGCCTTGAAGGTGTCCTAAAATGTCATAGAGGGGTTTTCGGGCGTTCTACGATTATTCTTCCTCGTATGATCGATGATTTATTGATTATATGTTGTTAGGGTCGAATTCTTGCGAAGAACTCGAGTCGGAACCCTTCCGCTCGTCGTTTTCTTAAAGCTTTTCGATCGTGGGCGTATTCTTTGTCTTCACGAGAATCGTAGGTGTTCGAGGTGTCCCGACTGAGCCGTGATTGTTGTAGTGTCCGGTATCGATTATCGAGGCAAGTATCTTGCCCATACATTACGTGTTTTGTGGATATAATGGTTGTTAATCGTCGATATGTGCTAAATAAATATTCATAACCATCTTTCTCAAAAGTATCGGTATATTTACCAACAAGGTTTTCTTAAAGACGACTTGTGTGTTCCGAGAATTAATATGCTTAATTGAATACGTGTATTAATGTTGAGTATAAGATCGTAATACTTTCGTGTGACGCCATTGTGTGTGATTACGTTGTCGGTAAGTTTTGAAGTTTAGTCCTTTGTTAAAGCTGTACGTGGAGACATGTGGTTATCGATGAATTATGTGAATTTATGTGATATTGGTTGTGCCGTTCGGTCTTTGTTGGAATAGTGTGCTTTCTTGTTGATAGTATTAGTTCTGGGTTATGAGTATATGTTGGATGAACTGGCCATTCTAGTAAGGTACCTCGACTATATATACTGTGATTGACCTTCGAGGCTTGTGGTTTGCAACTGTGATTTTGGAACGTGTGTGTGTGTTGTTCCTTCCACCCGGAGTGTCCGACGGGATGTATGGGGGTCGATACTAAGGGGTACGGCCACGGAAGTGGACTTGGGTGCGTGTGTGGATGAACTTCCACCCGGAGTGTCCGACGGGATGTGTGGGGGTCGATACTAAGGGGTACGGCCGCGGAAGTGGTTTCCCACCCGGAGTGTCCGACGGGATGTCTGGGGGTCGATACTAAGGGGTACGGCCGCGGGTTACCAGTTGTGGTTTTTCATCTTGAGGATGACGATGTTATCGTTAATTGTGATATTGTCCGGAGTATCACAATGCTTTGTGCTCGGGGTTGAGAGACATTGTATATCGAGTCTTGGTGCTTGGCTAGAATGGCATAGGATTAATGTGTTATGTGTAATGTGTCCTTGTAAGTGAATTGAAGTGGATGATCGGGTTGTGGACCCTGTGTTTTGTGACCGGAATGGTTGGGTCGTGGACCCCGTGTTTTGTTAAACGGATTTGTATTTTGAAAAATGAACTTTGGGGCTGTGACCCTAAATGACTTTCGAGGAATTAAGAACTTTTCAATTTCAAATGTTTTCAAAACTCCCGAGATTTGGAAGTGTTTTCAAAGTTCTTACTTACTTCGTATCTACTTTCAAGACTGGAACTATTTTTTTAACTAAATATATCTCGGGAAGTCTTTCGTTGTATTCTCGGAATGTGTTGTGTATGGCTCGTATTTTCACTTTATACTTGCACTAGCAAAACAGTGGAGTTTTGCTAACCCCCGAGTAATCGGGGGGTGGATATCTGTATTGTGTCCAGGTACATGCAGGTTTTCGGGAGCAAGACACAGGATCGGCACGAGGGATGATGAAAGACGAATGATACTAATCACACGAAGGCCAGTTTTGTGTTCAGTTAGTCGGAGTCCATTGTATTGTCTTTTCCGCTGTCTTATTTTTCGTTGTTGCAAGTATTTTACCCTTGTGTGGGTATGAGTCTGGATGAGTTTATGTATTTTGATTTGTAAGTCAGTGACAAAAGACCAAATCGGTCTATTGGTCCGTTATTTTGATTCGTCGGTATGTAATGTAATGTGTTGTTTTGATGTCTAGCCTGGTGGATCCTCACGGAGAGGGTCTGCGGCGTGTAATATTCCCGGTTTGATCTGGGGGTGTTACATTTATGGTATCGGAGCTTAGGTTGCGGAAACCTAGGCTGTCGGGTCCAGTCGTGTATTGTTGGGTCTTGTCTTGTCAGATTGAGTCTGACTAATGTCGTGTCGCGACGCGTCGTTTGGAATGTCGGCCGTGATTAGTATCAGGATGCAGCCATCATCTTCGTGCGATCTGTGGATATAAGTCTCCCTACTACAGGTTGTACCACGAGCTATACGAGCCTGTGTGATTTTGTGTTATGTAGTTAATATTTGAAGATGCATCGTGAGTAAGTGACATATATTTGTTGATTCCCGTCTTGCGCTAAAATGTAGAATGATATTGCTGAATGTATCCTTGTATAAATCATTTTTCTTACTTGGGTATAAACCTTGTATTTTTAAGTTTTCGAATCCTTTCTGGGAGTCACGTAAAATTTTTAAAAATGCCCTCAAGGGAGGAAAAAGTTGATTTTCGTATGTTGACCACAAGGTGAAAGTTCAAAACTTGAATTATTGATAATTCTTTTCCCGTGTACTATAAGTTTTCAAAACTCGAGTTTTTAACTCAAATAAGGTCTTCAAAATATACTCAAGACGTGACTCTCGCTTGTAACTTTTCGGTTTCATGAATGTTGGTCAAAAGATGCGTATTGATGATGCTCTCGTTGTTGAGCGGTGGTGCCGCTTTAAAATTAAAATAGTAACGTGAATGTTGAGTCCATCGGTATGTATGTGTTGAGATAGTCCTCTATATTGAGAAGTAAAATTTTCATTTTTGTAGGATGATTTTCTTTTGATGGTTGCTTGTGAGTTGTTATAATTATGTGAGTCGATGACATTTAGACTTGTATGTTGTTGCTTACTTGTAACCTTCGAGTCTAGTATTACCTCATATATGGTTGCAATCGTGTTGGTGATTAGAGCAGTTAGCACAGCTTAGTACGAGCCTAACACGCGCTAACGTGGCGTGTTTAGCGCACGTTAATCTTTGTTACGCACGCTAATCAACCTGGGCAGAGGCTATGGAGCCGCATTATAGCCGTTAAGTCTAACTTTTGCGGCCAATCACCTGTAGTTGTATTCTCTACGTGGTGTCTAGTGATAACAACAGTTGTGCGTGAATGCGTGTTAAGACTTTTCGTATTGCTAGGTGATATTTGATTGTGGTTGATGAATTGATAAATTATGTCTCTGTGTGTGTTCAAAAACACTTTCCTGGAAACTTCACAAAGTTTTGACGGTTCGATTAATCGGCGGCTCCGTGTATACTTTGAAAATTATTTGGAATTGTCAAGCCGGCCTTGGATTCTCAAATAAAACCTCGATGGTATTTGAAAGAGTTGTTTTAAAGTACATGTAGACATTTTGTAAAATATTACCGTCGTTGATGTTTGTGAAGTGTTGGGAAAATTTTCGAAAATGATTTTTAACGTATTATTGTATTTTCAAATAATTCGAGTGAATGATTTTCAAAAATCTTTCACACCATAAAAATATTTTATTTCAAAAACCAATGCGATTTTTATTTTCAAAAAAAATATAGTGAAAGATGAAAAATCTCACTCGATGTAAAGTTCAAACTCGGATTTAGAAATGTTAGAGTATGTAAGAATGATTTGATGATCTTGCATGGTTAACTTGTTAGTTATTAACGGTGATGATGATACGTAGAGGCTTGATGACTTCGAATGATTTCAAATGAGACGGTTTAAGTATGTTGTTTACAAGTTTTGATGGAACAACCCGAGGTACCAAAAGTATTTTTAAAGTTTATTTTAAATAGCATACAAATCTAAGGATTTTCAAAAGATTTCCTTTAAAAGGATACCTCGTGGATTTTCTTTTCGAGTTGTTATTGGTTACCTTATGTGATATGTCGTGCTGAGTTGGTACTTTAGCTTAATATTTTGCGAAGTTGCGCCATCGTATCGAGTGAGAATCCGCTTAGTATGTCTAGGGACAGAGGATACGGTCGTGACCGCGGTATAGATTGTCGTGGAGATCAGATATGGGACCAAGAGGATATGGTCGGGAAGGTTGCTATTCCAGCACTTCGTTCTCGTTGTTTAGGTTTCGGGACAAAACCTCTTTTAAAGGAGATATGATGTAATACCCGCATTTTTTTTTTCTTTCTCTTCTGTTTCGTCCAACCGTATCGACTCGACTGTGTTCGTTGATGCTTCTGACCTGGTGTTGTTTCTCACCTTTGTCATTCGAGTGAGTTCTGATATTGTCTCAAATTGACCTATATATCGTTGTGACCTTTCCAAGTTCGGAAAATTAGTCTCGTTTTCGATCTTCCAACCCTTGGGCGGTGGAATTCTGTATTTGTTCAGCGATTGGCTCGCGTTTTGATTGATGTACCGTTGGGTTGGTCAATCGTATTGATTTCGTCCGTTGTGTTTTGTGATTGTTCGGATAATTGACTTGATTGTATTATCCATTTGATGACGCTTGTCACTTGTTGGTTTTGTTATATCCCTAACGGCGACGTTGTGTTGGTCGTCGTGGAGCGTGTTTTCACGTCGTATATTCCTTTGTGTTGCTTGTAACGTTTCGCCGATGGGCGTAAGTTACGCATTTCCTTGCGTATCTCGTTGAGTTTTCCTGGCGGGATATTGCTTCTCCCTACTTGTTTTAAGTTTCGGGACGAAACTTCTTTTAAGGAGGGTAGAATGTAATATCCGCAATTTTCGATTTTCGGTAAATTTCTTTTTCGGCCGGAGTCCATTTTGACGACTCGCTCATGACCGTTTCGTCATTTCGAGAATGATTAATTCTGCACTTTTTGTCATCCGAGTTCGTTTCGGTATCGTTTTGTTGAGTTCTGAGCTTTTTAGCGAATTTTCCGCACTTGAGTGCGATTCTTGCGAATCTCGTCCGAAACTGTTGTTTCGAGTTTCTCGTAAGTTCATTTAATGTTATTATTCATGTTGCGAGCCTTGGTTTGGTGTTTCGATCGCGTATCGTGATTTTCGGACGTTTTGGGCCATTTTTGTAATTTCCCAAAGTTTTGGGTAATTACTTCCGTTGTCGAATTCCGAGCCTTCGGGTGGTCGGAATCGTGTGTTCTCTTAGTGCTCGGATTCGTCTTTGCGAGTACTTCGTAACCGTATCTTCGATTCGTACTCAGGTTCGGGTTTCGGGGTCGTTCGGGCCGTCGGAATTGGTCCCGAGTCATGGTCGGGCATGCTCGGGCGGGCCGATCTGGCGAGTAACGCGTGCGTTAGTGCTCGGCCGTTACGTGCGTAAGGGCGATTACGTCGTAAGGCCCTGGCCGTGCGTCGTAAATGGCCGGCGATTTTGGGCGATGACTTCGGTTACGTCGTAACCCTTGGCGATTCGTCGTAACGGCCGTGATCGGCTTTATTTAAGGCCTGGCGTATTTTTCACCCGATTTCTCATTCCTTTTCTTCCCGTTCGCGGCGGTGGGTGTACACATCATGGAGACATGATGTTGTTCTTTCAATCCATGAAGTTTTGAGGCTCATATCATCAATCATCCGTCCTATAACATCCTCCGATCTACTGACCAGCCGATTTCCTAGTAATCTAATTTTGGGGATTTTTGGTATTTTGGTTGTTTTCGTCCGATTAATCCGATTTAACTTGGTATTATGATAGATTGATGATTATTAAGATGTATTACATCTTTTCCCTTAATATTCCATGGTTAGATCGTATCGATTCGTTGTTTTGGTCGAGTTCTTGATCGACGCCTTGAAGGTGTCCGGTAAAATGTCATAGAGGGGTTTTCGGGCGTTCTACGATTATTCTTCCTCGTATGATCGATGATTTATTGATTATATGTTGTTAGGGTCGAATTCTTGCGAAGAACTCGAGTCGGAACCCTTCCGTTCGTCGTTTTCTTAAAGCTTTTCGATCGTGGGCGTATTCTTTGTCTTCGCCGGAGAATCGTAGGTGTTCGAGGTGTCCCGACTGAGCCGTGATTGTTGTAGTGTCCGGTATCGATTATCGAGGCAAGTATCTTGCCCATACATTACGTGTTTTGTGGATATAATGGTTGTTAATCGTCGATATGTGCTAAATAAATATTCATAACCATCTTTCTCAAAAGTATCGGTATATTTACCAACAAGGTTTTCTTAAAGACGACTTGTGTGTTCCGAGAATTAATATGCTTAATTGAATACGTGTATTAATGTTGAGTATAAGATCGTAATACTTTCGTGTGACGCCATTGTGTGTGATTACGTTGTCGGTAAGTTTTGAAGTTTAGTCCTTTGTTAAAGCTGTACGTGGAGACATGTGGTTATCGATGAATTATGTGAATTTATGTGATATTGGTTGTGCCGTTCGGTGCTGTTGGAATAGTGTGCTTTCTTGTTGATAGTATTAGTTCTGGGTTATGAGTATATGTTGGATGAACTGGCCATTCTAGTAAGGTACCTCGACTATATATACTGTGATTGACCTTCGAGGCTTGTGGTTTGCAACTGTGATTTTGGAACGTGTGTGTGTGTGTTGTTCCTTCCACCCGGAGTGTCCGACGGGATGTCTGGGGGTCGATACTAAGGGGTACGGCCACGGAAGTGGACTTGGGTGCGTGTGTGGATGAACTTCCACCCGGAGTGTCCGACGGGATGTCTGGGGGTCGATACTAAGGGGTACGGCCGCGGAAGTGGTTTCCCACCCGGAGTGTCCGACGGGATGTCTGGGGGTCGATACTAAGGGGTACGGCCGCGGGTTACCAGTTGTGGTTTTTCATCTTGAGGATGACGATGTTATCGTTAATTGTGATATTGTCCGGAGTATCACAATGCTTTGTGCTCGGGGTTGAGAGACATTGTATATCGAGTCTTGGTGCTTGGCTAGAATGGCATAGGATTAATGTGTTATGTGTAATGTGTCCTTGTAAGTGAATTGAAGTGGATGATCGGGTCGTGGACCCTGTGTTTTGTGACCGGAATGGTTGGGTCGTGGACCCCGTGTTTTGTTAAACGGATTTGTATTTTGAAAAATGAACTTTGGGGCTGTGACCCTAAATGACTTTCGAGGAATTAAGAACTTTTCAATTTCAAATGTTTTCAAAACTCCCGAGATTTGGAAGTGTTTTCAAAGTGCTTACTTACTTCGTATCTACTTTCAAGACTGGAACTATTTTTTTTAACTAAATATATCTCGGGAAGTCTTTCGTTGTATTCTCGGAATGTGTTGTGTATGGCTCGTATTTGCACTTTATACTTGCACTAGCAAAACAGTGGAGTTTTGCTAACCCCCGAGTAATCGGGGGGTGGATATCTGTATTGTGTCCAGGTACATGCAGGTTTTCGGGAGCAAGACACAGGATCGGCACGAGGGATGATGAAAGACGAATGATACTAATCACACGAAGGCCGCTTTGTGTTCATTAGTCGAGTCCATTGTATTGTCTTTTCATTGTCTTATTTTTCGTTGTTGCAAGTATTTTACCCTTGTGTGGGTATGAGTCTGGATGAGTTTATGTATTTTGATTTGTAAGTCAGTGACAAAAGACCAAATCGGTCTATTGGTCCGTTATTTTGATTCGTCGGTATGTAATGTGTTGTTTTGATGTCTAGCCTGGTGGATCCTCACGGAGAGGGTCTGCGGCGTGTAATATTCCCGGTTTGATCTGGGGGTGTTACAGTTCGGCTATTAACGAAGCCTACATCCTCTCTCGATGTATCTTTTTCTATAGGAATAAGATCAAAACCTCTTCGCCTCTCTTCTATCGATCGAGGGATTACCGTTATAAACTCGTCTTCTATTGGTCCGAGTAAAACCGTTTTCCTTTTCTATTGGATAAGGAATCAACCACTCTAGCTTTCTATTGGTACTAGATAAAACTCACAAAGATAGCGATTGCGATTCTAATAATGCCGGATCCTTGATCCTAATAACACCAAATCCAATCGTATCTTTTCTTTTACCTATCGTGTATAATGTTGAATGTATAAATACTCAAACTAACAATATAATTGCAGCAACAATAATATCAATATGAATAAGTGATCAATGTATCTCTTGCTTGAAGTTGTTGTATGGAATAATACCAAAGATGTGGTATTTATAGCCTTCATCCACCAAACTAGCCGTTAGTCTGTTTTGACTAATTAGCGTGCGCTAGGCCTTCTCTTTAGCGTGCGCTAGTATGTTCCAGTTTCAGTCCAGTAGCTTCGTTTCTCTTTTAGCATACGTTATGAACTTTGTGTTACGTATGTTATCTGACTCACTTAGCGTACGTTAACCATGATTGAGTAGCGTGCGTTAACGTAATATATCCGTTGCCTTCACTTGTCAAACTATCCGTTTGAAAATTGACTTTCCGCCGAATCTTTCCAACGTTCTGCTTGACTTGATTCAAACTGATATTTAGCGTGCGCTAAATATCATCTCTTGCGTGTGCTAATACTGACTCCATTTCATATGTCATTCTGTGTTTGAATATCTTCACAACGTTAATATGACCTCGATAGCGTGCGCTAGTAAACATATGTAGTGTGCGCTATACTCATCATATGACCTCACTTCAGGTAACTTCGAACTTGGCTGATATGCAGATGACTTCCCGTTAGCGTGCGCTAACGTGTGATGTTTTGCGTGCGCTAATGCAGTCCAGATTGCAACTTTTTGAGTCTTCGTCTGCTTCGTCGTTTTGCTTCGCCTTTATGTTGTTTTGTTTTGTTTAGCAACTTAATCATCAAAAAATAATTTATTAATATGTGGAATAAATATTCCAACAATCTCCCCCTTTTTGATGATTACAAAATAACTCTTGAATTGGATAAAACCTGAAAGATAAATATATATATATATATATATATATATATATATATATATATATACGAATCAAAGTTTTTGGCTTTGTTCGTTTCGTTAGTTTCTCCAATCCTTTCTTTTTCAACTTCCCCTTGAATTTTCGACTCCGTCGTTTCTGCCCCCTTTTGTATGCTTTCTTCTCCTTTTCGACTTCTTCGATTTTTATTATTCTCCTCCTTTTATTTTGCAGGTGTTTCTCGTCATATCTTTCATGACGCTTTTATCCGATTCAATCTTCTTCTCCCCCTTTTTGTATCCAGCAAAAAGTGCAAAAAAATATAGAGGATACCAAATTAAAAAATATGCATGAATAATATGCATGATACAGGTAAAACTCCCCCTGAAAATATTATCTCATTTAAAAAAATATACTCCCCCCGAGTAAAATATCAAAAATCAATTTTTGGGGATCCAACCTATAGTTGGTTTTTGTTTGGAGACATAGACGACATTTGAAATATTCGTTCCTTTAGGAACCCAAATTTTCTTAATTTTAATTGTCCTTCGTGGGCTTTTACAGTTTGAAATATGATGCCCAGGTATTAAACATTTTTCGCAACGGGGTATTTTGAAATTTAAGGATTCATTTTTAGAACGATGTGTGTATCCCAACCTCTCTTTATTTAACGTGTATTTTTGAACCAAAGCATATTTTCAAATTTCTCATTTCCGAGAGAAAATTTCTTCGTTAAATTTTTAAGCTCGGTTTGAACTTTAACAAGATCATTCTTTAAAATATTCTCATTTTCAACGCATTTTGAATGATCGATCTCGACAAATTTTCTAGAATTTTGGAATTTTCATTTTCCAAAGATTTATATTTAGTTTGAAGGGATTTAATTTCTTTTAAAGCATTTTGATAATCGGTATGTAATAACTCGAATGCTTCAAAAAGTTCGTCGTAAGAGTTACTTACTTGGATTCCGACGTCGCTGTCGTCGAATGAACTCCGGGCCATGAGCACGAGATTATTTTGATTCATGAAATCTTCATCAGGATCTTCGTCGCTGCATGTTGCAACTAAGACTTCCTTTTGTTTTACTCGACAGTTCTTAGCAAAGTGACCTGGTTTACCACATAATCGACAAGTGTTGTCGAATTTCTTCGATTTGCCCTTTTGGATGTCCTGCTTCCTCCGGTTTACTAAGTGTTGGAACTTATTAATATTCTTGGCATAATATGCCGATTCTTCGTCGCTTTCGTCCACCGGGATTTCTTCTTTCTTTCTCGACATTTAACCTTCATGGCTATCGACCTTTCCTTCGGTTTTGGTCTGGCATTCCGAGATTTTAGAACAATCTCGTAGTTGATAAGAGAACCAACGAGAGCACTAAAATCAAGAATATTTAAATCTTTAGATTCCATTATTTCCGTAACCGTACCGTCCCATTCTCGAGGTAGTGATCGGAGAATTTTCTTTACTTTCCCACTACTTGAAAGTGGTTTTCCGAAACATGCTAATCCATTAGTGATGACCGAAAATCGGTCGAGCATAATCGAGATGGATTCGTCGTCCTTCATTTGGAATAATTCATAATAGTGAAGGAGCATGTTTATCTTCGTCTCTTTGACATGAGACGTACCTTCGTGTGTTACCTCAAGCATTTTCCAGATTTCTTTGGCACTATCACACGATGATATCCGGTTGTGTTCTTCTGGATTTAAGGCACAGTATAATAATTGCGTGGCTTTGCAATTATAATGGTAGTCTTTTCAATCCGCATCATCATACTCTTCAAAGGTTTTGAGGGTTCCGTTTTAGTTCGTCGGAATTTTTGGACCAAGACAAATCACCTTCCAAAGCTCTATGTCATATGCTCGGATGAATATAAACATCTTCTTCTTCCACGTCATGAAGTTTGAGCCATCAAAAAATGGTGGTCGGTTGAGAGCAAGGCCTTCGACGGGAGCAAGTTGAAATGCCATTGGATCTTTTCTCCTCGGATGTAAAGTCGCTTATAGGAGTACCGCTCCGATACCAATTGTTGGTATAAAATCGGATATTTGCGCCGTTTGTGCGAAAGCGTAAATAAATTGCGGAAAATAAATCACACAAGGATTTATAGAGGTTCGGCTATTAACGAAGCCTACATCCTCTCTCGATGTATCTTTTTCTATAGGAATAAGATCAAAACCTCTTCGCCTCTCTTCTATCGGTCGAGGGATTACCGTTATAAACTCGTCTTCTATTGGTCCGAGTAAAACCGTTTTCCTTTTCTATTGGATAAGGAATCAACCACTCTAGCTTTCTATTGGTACTAGATAAAACTCACAAAGATAGCGATTGCGATTCTAATAATGCCGGATCCTTGATCCTAATAACACCAAATCCAATCGTATCTTTTCTTTTACCTATCATGTATAATGTTGAATGTATAAATACTCAAACTAACAATATAATTGCAGCAACAATAATATCAATATGAATAAGTGATCAATGTATCTCTTGCTTGAAGTTGTTGTATGGAATAATACCAAAGAGGTGGTATTTATAGCCTTCATCCACCAAACTAGCCGTTAGTCTGTTTTGACTAATTAGCGTGCGCTAGGCCTTCTCTTTAGCGTGTGCTAGTATGTTCCAGTTTCAGTCCAGTAGCTTCGTTTCTCTTTTAGCATACGTTATGAACTTTGTGTTACGTATGTTATCTGACTCACTTAGCGTACGTTAACCATGATTGAGTAGCGTGCGTTAACGTAATATATCCGTTGCCTTCACTTGTCAAACTATCCGTTTGAAAATTGACCTTCCGCCGAATCTTTCCAACGTTCTGATTGACTTGATTCAAACTGATATTTAGCGTGCGCTAAATATCATCTCTTGCGTGTGCTAATACTGACTCCATTTCATATGTCATTCTGTGTTTGAATATCTTCACAACGTTAATATGACCTCGATAGCGTGCGCTAGTAAACATATGTAGTGTGCGCTATACTCATCATATGACCTCACTTCAGGTAACTTCGAACTTGGCTGATATGCAGATGACTTCCCGTTAGCGTGCGCTAACGTGTGATGTTTGGCGTGCGCTAATGCAGTCCAGATTGCAACTTTTTGCGTCTTCGTCTGCTTCGTCGTTTTGCTTCGCCTTTATGTTGTTTTGTTTTGTTTAGCAACTTAATCATCAAAAAATAATTTATTAATATGTGGAATAAATATTCCAACAATCTCCCCCTTTTTGATGATTACAAAATAACTCTTGAATTGGATAAAACCTGAAAGATAAATATATATATATATATATATATATATATATATATATATTTATACGAATCAAAGTTTTTGGCTTTGTTCGTTTCGTTAGTTTCTCCAATCCTTTCTTTTTCACCTTCCCCTTGAATTTTCGACTCCGTCGTTTCTCCCCCCTTTTTTATGCTTTCTTCTCCTTTTCGACTTCTTCGATTTTTATTATTCTCCTCCTTTTATTTTGCAGGTGTTTCTCGTCATATCTTTCATGACGCTTTTATCCGATTCAATCTTCTTCTCCCCCTTTTTGTATCCAGCAAAAAGTGCAAAAAAATATAGAGGATACCAAATTAAAAAATATGCATGAATAATATGCATAATACAGGTAAAACTCCCCCTGAAAATATTATCTCATTTAAAAAAATATACTCCCCCCGAGTAAAATATCAAAAATCAATTTTTGGGGATCCAACCTATAGTTGGTTTTTGTTTGGAGACATAGACGATATTTGAAATATTCGTTCCTTTAGGAACCCAAATTTTCTTAATTTTAATTGTCCTTCGTGGGCTTTTACAGTTTGAAATATGATGCCCAGGTATTAAACATTTTTCGCAACGGGGTATTTTGAAATTTAAGGATTCATTTTTAGAACGATGTGTGTATCCCAACCTCTCTTTATTTAACGTGTATTTTTGAACCAAAGCATATTTTCAAATTTCTCATTTCCGAGAGAAAATTTCTTCGTTAAATTTTTAAGCTCGGTTTGAACTTTAACAAGATCATTCTTTAAAATATTCTCATTTTCAACGCATTTTGAATGATCGATCTCGACAAATTTTCTAGAATTTTGGAATTTTCATTTTCCAAAGATTTATATTTAGTTTGAAGGGATTTAATTTCTTTTAAAGCATTTTGATAATCGGTATGTAATAACTCGAATGCTTCAAAAAGTTCGTCGTAAGAGTTACTTACTTGGATTCCGACGTCGCTGTCGTCGAATGAACTCCGGGCCATGAGCACGAGATTATTTTGATTCATGAAATCTTCATCAGGATCTTCGTCGCTGCATGTTGCAGCTAATACTTCCTTTTGTTTTACTCGACATTTCTTAGCAAAGTGACCTGGTTTACCACATAATCGACAAGTGTTGTCGAATTTCTTTGATTTGCCCTTTTGGATGTCCTGCTTCCTCCGGTTTACTAAGTGTTGGAACTTATTAATATTCTTGGCATAATATGCCGATTCTTCGTCGCTTTCGTCCACCGGGATTTCTTCTTTCTTTCTCGACATTTAACCTTCATGGCTATCGACCTTTCCTTCGGTTTTGGTTTGGCATTCCGAGATTTTAGAACAATCTCGTAGTTGATAAGAGAACCAACGAGAGCACTAAAATCAAGAATATTTAAATCTTTAGATTCCATTATTTTCGTAACCGTACCGTCCCATTCTCGAGGTAGTGATCGGAGAATTTTCTTTACTTTCCCACTACTTGAAAGTGGTTTTCCGAAACATGCTAATCCATTAGTGATGACCGAAAATCGGTCGAGCATAATCGAGATGGATTCGTCATCCTTCATTTGGAATAATTCATAATCGTGAAGGAGCATGTTTATCTTCGTCTCTTTGACATGAGATGTACCTTCGTGTGTTACCTCAAGAATTTTCCACATTTCTTTGGCACTATCATACGATGATATCCGGTTGTGTTCTTCTGGATTTAAGGCACAGTATAATAATTGCGTGGCTTTGCAATTATAATGGTCGTCTTTTCAATCCGCATCATCATACTCTTCAAAGGTTTTGAGGGTTCCGTTTTAGTTCGTCGGAATTTTGGGACCAAGACAAATCACCTTCCAAAGCTTGATGTCATATGCTCGGATGAATATAGACATCTTCTTCTTCCACGTCATGAAGTTTGAGCCATCAAAAAATGGTGGTCGGTTGAGAGCAAGGCATTCGACGGGAGCATGTTGAAATGCCATTGGATCTTTTCTCCTCGGATGTAAGGCCGCTTATAGGAGTACCGCTCCGATACCAATTGTTGGTATAAAATCGGATATTTGCGCCATTTGTGCGAAAGCGTAAATAAATTTTGGAAAATATATCACACAAGGATTTATAAAGGTTCGGTTATTAACGAAGCCTACGTCCTCTCTCGATGTATCTTTTTCTATAGGAATAAGATCAAAACCTCTACGCCTCTCTTCTATCGGTCGAGGGATTACCGTTACAAGCTCGTCTTCTATTGGTCCGAGTAAAACCGTTTTCCTTTTCTATTGGATAAGGAATCAACCACTATAGCTTTCTATTGGTACTAGATAAACCTCACAAAGATAGCGATTGCGATTCTAATAGTGCCGGATCCTTGATCCTAATAACACAAAATCCAATCGTATCTTTTCTTTTACCTCTCGTGTATAATGTTGAATGTATAAATACTCAAACTAACAATATAAGCTCAATATTGCACCAACAATAATATCAATATGAATAAGTGATCAATATATCTCTTGCTTGAAGTTTTTGTATGGAATAATACCAAAGATGTGGTATTTATAGCCTTCATCCACCAAACTAGCTGTTAGTCTGTTTTGACTAATTAGCGTGCGCTAGGCTTTCTCTTTAGCGTGCGTTAGTATGTTCCAGTTTCAATCCAGTAGCTTCGTTTCTCTTTTAGCGTACGTTATGAACTTTGTGTTACGTATGTTATCTGACTCACTTAGCGTACGTTAACCATGATTGAGTAGTGTGCGTTAACGTAATATATCCGTTGCCTTCACTTGTCAAACTATCCGTTTGAAAATTGACTTTCCGCCGAATCTTTCCAATGTTCTGATTGACTTGATTCAAACTGATATTTAGCGTGCGCTAAATATCATCTCTTGCGTGCGCTAATACTGACTTCATTGCATATGTCATTCTGTGTTTGATTATCTTCACAACGGTAATATGACCTCGATAGCGTGCGCTAGTAAACATATGTAGTGTGCGCTATACTCATCATATGACTTCACTTCAGGTAACTTCGAACTTGGCTGATATGCAGATGACTTCCCGTTAGCGTGCGCTAACGTGTGATGTTTTGTGTGCGCTAATGCAGTCCAGATTGCAACTTTTTGCGTCTTCGTCTGCTTCGTCGTTTTGCTTCGCCTTTATGTTGTTTTGTTTCGTTTAGCAACTTAATCATCAAAAAATAATTTATTAATATGTGGAATAAATATTCCAACAATCTCCCCCTTTTTGATGATTACAAAACAACTCTTGAATTGGATAAAACCTGAAAGATAAATATATATATATATATATATATATATATATATGTATATTTATACGAATCAAAGTTTTTGGCTTTGATCGTTTCGTTAGTTTCTCCAATCCTTTCTTTTTCGACTTCTCCTTGATTTTTCGACTCCATCGTTTCTCCCCCCTTTTGTATGCTTTCTTCTCCTTTTCGACTTCTTCGATTTTTATTATTCTCCTCCTTTTATTTTGTAGGTTTTTCTCGTCATATCTTTCATGACACTTTTATCCGATTCAATCTTCTCCCCCTTTTTGTATCCAGCAAAAAGTGCAAAAAAATATAGAGGATACCAAATTAAAAAATATGCATGAATAATATGCATGATACAGGTAAAACTCCCCCTGAAAATATTATCTCATTTAAAAAATATACCCCCCCTGAGTAACATATCAAAAATCAATTTTTGGGGATCCAACCTATAGTTGGTTTTTGTTTGGAAACACAGACCATATTTGAAATATTCGTTCCTTTAGGAACCCAAATTTTCTTAATTTTAATTGTCCTTCGTGGGCTTTTACAGTTTGAAATATGATGCCCAAGTATTAAACATTTTTCGCAACGGGGTATTTTGAAATTTAAGGATTCATTTTTAGAACGATGTGTGAATCCCAACCCCTCTTGATTTAATGTGTATTTTTGAACCGAAAGCATATTTTCAAATTTATCGTTTCCGAGAGAAAATTTCTTCGTTAAATTTTTAAGCTCGGTTTGAACTTTAACAAGATCATTCTTTAAAATATTCTCATTTTCAACGCATTTTGAATGATCGATCTCGACAAATTTTCCCTTTTCTAGAATTTTGGAATTTTCATTTTCCAAAGATTTATATTTAGTTTGAAGGGATTTAATTTCTTTTAAAGCATTTTGATAATCGGTATGTAATAACTCGAATGCTTCAAAAAGTTCGTCGTAAGAGTTACTTACTTGGCTTCCGACATCGCTGTCGTCGAGTGAACTCCGGGCCATGAGCACGAGATTATTTTGATTCATGAAATCTTCATCAGGATCTTCGTCGCTCCATGTTGCAACTAAGACTTCCTTTTGTTTTACTCGACAGTTCTTAGCAAAGTGGCCTGGTTTACCACATAATCGACAAGTGTTGTCGAATTTCTTCGATTCGCCCTTTTGGATGTCCTGCTTCCTCCGGTTTACTAAGTGTTGGAACTTATTAATATTCTTGGCATAATATGCCGATTCTTCATCGCTTTCGTCCACCGGGATTATTTCTTTCTTTCTCGACATTTTAGCCATCATGGCTATCGACCTTTCCTTCTGTTTTGGTTTGGCATTCCGAGATTTTAGAACAATCCCGTAGTTGATAAGAGAACCAACGAGAGCACTAAAATCAAGATTATTTAAATCTTTAGATTCCATTATTTCTGTAAGTGTACCGTCCCATTCTCGAGGTAGTGATCGGAGAATTTTCTTTACTTTCTCACTACTCGAAAATGGTTTTCCGAAACATGCTAATCCATTAGTGATGACCGAAAATCGGTCGAGCATAATCGAGATGGATTCGTCGTCCTTCATTTGAAATAATTCATAATCGTGAAGGAGCATGTTTATCTTCGTCTCTTTGACTTGAGACGTACCTTCGTGTGTTACCTCAAGCATTTTTCAGATTTCTTTGGCACTATCACACGATGATATCCGGTTGTGTTCTTCCAGATTTAAGGCACAGTATAATAATTGCGTGGCTTTGCAATTATAATGGTCGTCTTTTCAATCCGCATCATCATACTCTTCAAAGGTTTTGAGGGTTCCGTTTTAGTTCGTCGGAATTTTGGGACCAAGACAAATCACCTTCCGAAGGTCGATCTCATATGCTCGGATAAATATAGACATCTTCTTCTTCCACGTCATGAAGTTTGAGCTATCAAAAAATGGTGGTCGGTTGAGAGCAAGGCCTTCGAAGGCAGCAAGTTGAAATGCCATTGGATCTTTTCTCCTCGGATGTAAAGCCGCTTATAGGAGTACCGCTCCGATACCAATTGTTGGTATAAAATCGGATATTTGCGCCATTTGTGCGGAAGCGTAAATAAATTGCGGAAAATAAATGACACAAGGATTTATAGAGGTTCGGCTATTAATGAAGCCTACGTCCTCTCTCGATGTATCTTTTTATATAGGAATAAGATCAAAACCTCTACGCCTCTCTTCTATCGGTCGATGGATTACCGTTACAAGCTCGTCTTCTATCGGTCCGAGTAAAACCATTTTTCCTTTTCTATTGGATAAGGAATCAACCACTCTAGCTTTCTATTGGTACTCGATAAACCTCAACACGATAGCGATTGCGATTCTAATAATTCCGGATCCTTGATCCTAATAACACCGAATCCAATCGTATCTTTTCTTTTAGCTCTCGTGTATAATGTTGAATGTATAAATACTCAAACTAACAATATAAGCTCAATACTGCAGCAACAATAATATCAATATGAATAAGTGATCAATGTATCTCTTGCTTGAAGTTGTTGTATGGAATAATACAAAAGATGTGGTATTTATAGCCTTTATCCACCAAACTAGCCGTTAGTCTATTTTGACTAATTAGCGTGCGCTAGGCTTTCTCTTTAGCGTGCGCTAGTATGTTCCAGTTTCAGTCCAGTAGCTTCGTTTCTCTTTTAGCGTATGTTATGAACTTTGTGTTACGTAAGTTATATGACTCACTTAGCGTACGTTAACCATGATTGAGTAGCATGCGTTAGCGCAATACATCCGTTGCCTTCACTTGTCAAACTATCCGTTTGAAAATTGACTTTCCGCCGAATCTTTCCAACGTTCTGATTGACTTGATTCAAACTGATATTTAGCATGCGCTAAATATCATCTCTTGCGTGCGCTAATACTGACTTCATTGCATATGTCATTCTGTGTTTGAATATCTTCACAACGGTAATATGACCTCGATAGCGTGCGCTAGTAAACATATGTAGTGTGCGCTATACTCATCATATGACTTCATTTCAGGTAACTTCGAACTTGGCTGATATGCAGATGACTTCCCATTAGCGTGCGCTAACGTGTGATGTTTTGCGTGCACTAATGCGATCAGTTGCAACTTTTGCGTCTTAAATGCCTTCGTCGTTTTGCTTCGCCTTTATGTTGTTTTGTTTTGTTTAGCAACTTAATCATCAAAAAATAATTTATTAATATGTGGAATAAATATTCCAACAATCTCCCCCTTTTTGATGATTACAAAACAACTCTTGAATTGGATAAAACCTGAAAATTAAATAAATAAATAAATATATATATATATATGTATATTTATACGAATCAAAGTTTTTGGCTTTGATCATTTCGTTAGTTTCTCCAATCCTTTCTTTTTCGACTTCTCCTTGATTTTTCGACTCCGTCGTTTCTCCCCCCTTTTGTATGCTTTCTTCTCCTTTTCGATTTCTTCGATTTTTATTATTCTCCTCCTTTTATTTTGCAGGTTTTTCTCGTCATATCTTTCATGACACTTTTATCCGATTCAATCTTCTCCCCCTTTTTGTATCCAGCAAAAAGTGCAAAAAAATATAGAGGATACCAAATTAAAAAATATGCATGAATAATATGCATGATACAGGTAAAACTCCCCCTGAAAATATTATTTCATTTAATAAATATACCCCCCCTGAGTAACATATCAAAAATCAATTTTTGGGGATCCAACCTATAGTTGGTTCTTGTTTGGAGACATAGATGATATTTGAAATATTCGTTTCTTTAGGAACCCAAATTTTCTTAATTTTAATTGTCCTTCGTGGGCTTTTACAGTTTGAAATATGATGCCCAAGTATTAAACATTTTTCGCAACGGGGTATTTTGAAATTTAAGGATTCATTTTTAGAACGATGTGTGAATCCCAACCCCTCTTGATTTAACGTGTATTTTTAACCGAAAGCATATTTTCAAATTTCTAGTTTCCGAGAGAAAATTTCTTCGTTAAATTTTTAAGCTCAGTTTGAACTTTAACAATATCATTCTTTAAAATATTCTCATTTTCAACGCATTTTGAATGATCGATCTCGACAAATTTTCCCTTTTCTAGAATTTTGGAATTTTCATTTTCCAACGATTTATATTTAGTTTGAAGGGATTTAATTTCTTTTAAATCATTTTGATAATCGGTATGTAATAACTCGAATGCTTCAAAAAGTTCGTCGTAAGAGTTACTTACTTGGCTTCCGACATCGCTGTCGTCGAATGAACTCCGGGCCATGAGCACGAGATTATTTTGATTCATGAAATCTTCATCAGGATCTTCGTCGCTCCATGTTGCAACTAATACTTCCTTTTGTTTTACTCGACAATTCTTAGCAAAGTGGCCTGGCTTACCACATAATCGACATGTGTTGTCCAATTTCTTCGATTCGCCCTTTTGGATGTCCTGCTTCCTCCGGTTTGCTAAGTGTTGGAACTTATTAATATTCTTGGCATAATATGCCGATTCTTCATCGCTTTCGTCCACCGGGATTTCTTCTTTCTTTCTCGACATTTTAGCCTTCATGGCTATCGACCTTTCCTTCGGTTTTGGTTTGGCATTCCGAGATTTTAGAACAATCCCGTAGTTGATAAGAGAACCAACGAGAGCACTAAAATCAAGATTATTTAAATCTTTAGATTCCATTATTTCCGTAACCGTACCGTCCCATTCTCGAGGTAGTGATCGGAGAATTTTCTTTACTTTCTCACTACTCGAAAGTGGTTTTCCGAAACATGCTAATCCATTAGTGATGACCGAAAATCGGTCGAGCATAATCGAGATGGATTCTTCGTCCTTCATTTGGAATAATTCATAATCGTGAAGGAGCATGTTTATCTTCGTCTCTTTGACTTGAGACGTACCTTCGTGTGTTACCTCAAGCATTTTCCAAATTTCTTTGGCACTATCACACGATGATATCCGGTTGTGTTCTTCCGGATTTAAGGCACAGTATAATAATTGCGTGGCTTTGCAATTATAATGGTCGTCTTTTCAATACGCATCATCATACTCTTCAAAGGTTTTGAGGGTTCCGTTTTAGTTCGTCGGAATTTTGGGACCAAGACAAATCACCTTCTGAAGGTCGATCTCATATGTTCGGATAAATATAGACATCTTCTTCTTCCACGTCATGAAGTTTGAGCCATCAAAAATTTTGGTCGGTTGAGAGCAAGGCCTTCGAAGGGAGCAAGTTGAAATACCATTGGATCTTTTCTCCTCGGATGTAAAGCCGCTTATAGGAGTACCGCTCCGATACCAATTGTTGGTATAAAATTGGATATTTGCGCCGTTTGTGCGGAAGCGTAAATAAATTGCGGAAAATAAATGACGCAAGGATTTATAGAGGTTCGGCTATTAATGAAGCCTACGTCCTCTCTCGAAGTATCTTTTTCTATAGAAATAAGATCAAAACCTCTACGCCTCTCTTCTATCGGTCGAGGGATTACCGTTACAAGCTCGTCTTCTATCGGTCCGAGTTAAACCGTTTTTCCTTTTCTATTGGATAAGGAATCAACCACTCTAGCTTTCTATTGGTACTAGATAAACCTCAAGACGATAGCGATTGTGATTCTAAGAATTCCGGATCCTTGATCCTAATAACACCGAATCCAATCGTATCTTTTCTTTTACCTCTCGTGTATAATGTTGAATGTATAAATACTCAAACTAACAATATAAGCTCAATATTGCAGCAACAATAATATCAATATGAATAAGTGATCAATGTATCTCTTGATTGAAGTTGTTGTATGGAATAATACAAAAGATGTGGTATTTATAGCCTTCATCTACCAAACTAGCCGTTAGTCTGTTTTGACTAATTAGCATGCGCTAGGCTTTCTCTTTAGCGTGCGCTAGTATGTTCCAGTTCCAGTCCAGTAGCTTCGTTTCTCTTTTAGCGTACGTTATGAACTTTGTGTTACGTATGTTATCTGACTCACTTAGCGTACGTTAACCATGATTGAGTAGCGTGTGTTAACGTAATATATCCGTTGCCTTCACTTGTCAAACTATCCATTTGAAAATTGACTTTCCGCCTATCTTTCCAACGCTCTGATTGACTTGATTCAAACCGATATTTAGCGTGCGCTAAATATCATCTCTTGTGTGCGCTAATACTGACTTCATTGCATACGTCATTCTGTGTTTGAATATCTGCACAACGGTAATATGACCTCGATAGCGTGCGCTAGTAAACATGTGTAGCGTGCGCTATATTCATCATATGACTTCACTTCAGGTAACTTCGAACTTGGCTGATATGCAGATGACTTCCCGTTAGCGTGCGCTAACATGTGATGTTTTGCGTGCGCTAATGCAGTCCAGATTGCAACTTTTTGCGTCTTCGTCTGCTTCGTCATTTTGCTTCGCCTTTATGTTGTTTTGTTTTGTTTAGCAACTTAATCATCAAAACATAATTAATTAATATGTGGAATAAATATTCCAACAATCTCCCCTTTTTGATGATTACAAAACAACTCTTGAATTGGATAAAACCTAAAAGATATATATATATATATATATATATATATATATATATATATATATATATATACGAACCAAAGTTTTCGGCTTTGATCATTTCGTTAGTTTCTCCAATCCTTTCTTTTTCGACTTCTCCTTGATTTTTCGACTCCGTCGTTTCTCCCCCCTTTTGTATGCTTTCTTCTCCTTTTCGACTTCTTCGATTTTTATTATTCTCCTCCTTTTAATTTGCAGGTTTTTCTCGTCATATCTTTCATGACGCTTTTATCCGATTCAATCTTCTTCTCCCCCTTTTTGTATTTAGCAAAAAGTGCAAAAAAATATAGAGGATACCAAATTAAAAAATATGCATGAATAATATGCATGATACAGGTAAAACTCCCCCTGAAAATATTATCTCATTTAAAAAAATATACTCCCCCTGAGTAAAATATCAAAAATCAATTTTTGGGGATCCAACCTATAGTTGGTTTTTGTTTGGAGACATAGACGATATTTGAAATATTCGTTCCTTTAGGAACCCAAATTTTCTTAATTTTAATTGTCCTTCGTGGGCTTTTACAGTTTGAAATATGATAACCAAGTATTAAACATTTTTCGCAACGGGGTATTTTGAAATTTAAGGATTCATTTTTAGAACGATGTGTGAATCCCAACCCCTCTTTATTTAACATGTATTTTTGAACCGAAAGCATATTTTCAAATTTCTCGTTTCCGAGAGAAAATTTCTTCGTTAAATTTTTAAGCTCGGTTTGAACTTTAACAAGATCATTCTTTAAAATATTCACATTTTCAACGCATTTTGAATGACCGATCTCGACAATTTTTCCCTTTTCTAGAATTTTGGAATTTTCATTTTCCAAAGATTTATATTTAGTTTACAGGGATTTAATTTCTTTTAAAGCATTTTGATAATCGGTATGTAATAACCCGAATGCTTCAAAAAGTTCGTCGTAAGAGTTACTTACTTGGCTTTCGACGTCGCTGTCGTCGAATGAACTCCGGGCCATGAGCGCGATGTTGGCCACTAAGTATACTGGATACAGCTTGGAAAGCGTTTAAACAACAAGCTATATTGATTTTAAATCTGAGTGCGTATCGGAAGTCTTAAATACAGTAGGTTGTTGTGGATACAACAACTAGATGTGCAGTGTATACTTAATTAATCACAGTAATTAAAACAGTAAAAACTGAAGGTAAATAACACAGTATTTAAAGTGGTTCGAGGTAAACCCCTCTACGTCCACTGGTCCTCCACACAGGAGTAAAAAGGTTTATTATAATTACTACGTACACAACTACGTAATTAGAACAATATACAATCAATATATCGTTCACAGAGATTGATATAAAGATCTTAGCTTCAACCGTTCACACAATATGGTTTGAGCCAATGCTTTGACTGGCTTCTTCACACACATTTATAAAGCTTCGTCTTCTTCGATGCAATTCCTTCACACACAGTTCCAGAGAAGCAATGATTACTCAGTCTACACAGGGCTGATCTGGGATTGTTCAAAGGATAGAACATGGTATGAACAACAGCTTTGACTTTCTGGGCTTCTAGCTGATGATGTGTTGTTCAAGATGTTGAGCACTATATATCTCTTTGATCTGAATAGCAGTAAGTTGGAGATATGTTTTGCTCTGAGTATTTCTTTGTAAGCTTGATCGTTCAGTCGTTCAGAAGTTCAGTAGATCAGTAGACTTCAGTAGTCTTCAATCTTCAAACTCTGGAGATATATATAGTCTTTGAAATATATTCGTTGAGATAAATCCGTTGAGCAAGATTCCGTTCCAACGGGATGAAAAATACGATCCGGATTTTGCGGGATTTGAAGATCTTCTGACTTACAGTATTTAAATACTTTATCCTTTAGTATTTAAATACTTCTTTATCAACGGGACTTGACTTCTGAATATTCCTTCTTTGTCCTGTTGAGAGATGTATGGAAGATCACTGTATTGACAATTCGAGACAGCTTCCATACTAAGTCTTTTATAAGACTTCTTTGCTGTGCTGGATCTATGACATGTCTTCGATGCAGGTTGATACTTAAACTTATCGATACAGTTTCCTTACTGTATTGAGGATTGGCATATTGTCAAAACCTCTTAACACAATTCGATATAGGGATTGATTATCCTGACTGTTTCAATACAGGGTATTTGTTATCCCAACAATTTTCCCCTTTTGAAAATTCGCCAAGACTTTAAATCTTTCAAGTCTTCTTGATGATGCCAAAACCTTCTTCATGAAATAATCTTCTTTGATGGCTTATGACAGATTTCTTGGTCTTCTGTCAAATGATCTCGCTTTCAGTAACTTAGTCTAATTTATGAACTGCTCGCAGGCAAGTTCGATACAGCTAAGACTTTTTACAACTTAAGCTTATGATTGGCGCACAGGCACAATCTTACAATGTATTCTAGTTGCATACAACTGAATCTATGAAATGTTCGTAGACCAGTTCGTACAGCTTAATTGTCAAATAAGTTTCTATACTTGTGATAGTTATCTAACAATTTAAGTTATGCAGTCATACATCAACACAGTAGATTACGAGTTGTAATCTTTCAAGACAAACAAACATTTTTATTCAAATTCAAAGATAGAGTACACTGTTTGCTGTTTCGAAAGAAAGATTATAAACAGAACTAATATACTAAGAATTTCAGCTCCTATAGTCCGCATGTCTACATCAATTTTTCCCTGGATCATTCTCGGTTCCACTCTACCAGTGCTTTATGGAGTCATGCCCTCGATCTAGATAGATAGCTCTACCTTCATATGATCTGTCGAAAGCAAGAATCCAGTCTTCTGGATGGGTGATCCGATCTCCTCTTTGATGCTTGGATTTCATATCTAGCTGGAGAGGAAGTTTTCCGTCTTCTAACATCTTCGTGAATTTTTATGCAGCATCCGCTAATGTTTTATGACTTTTGAAGATGGCAGATTCCCTGACGAGTTTAACAAAATATCTCATCAGTTCATTTTGCCTCCATTTCTTCACTTCTTCGGGAGTGGGATGGCGGTTGGTTGGCACACAAATTTCAGAAGGTCTCTGGATTAATCTTTGCCAGGGGACATTGGGGTCGTTAAATTCGGGTCGGAAGCCTGAAATCTTAAAACTTTGAGAGGGAGGGGCTAGCTTATTTAATTCAGCGGTAATGCTGTCTTGAGAAGCATTAAATTCCCTTTCGTGCTGTAACCTTATTCTCCTTGTAGCTTGTCTTGCTTCTTCCCCCTTTTTGGTTTCATCAAGACATCCTAGGATCTCTACTGCGGCATCCTTTTTCGTCTCAATGTTTGTCATTCTCTCGACAAGGGTGGAAAGAACCTGCGACATATCCTTGATACTTTTGTCGTGGGCTCGCAAGTGAGAAGTGGTTTCGATCATAGCTGCTGCGGTCTTGGCCTCTGATATGCGAGTTTTGGTTGCCTCTTCTCTCAGGAGTTGCTCTTGCTTCTCTTGCAGATTGGCAAGGGCCTGTTTGAAGACTTGGGGCAGGATAGTGAAAGCTTCGACAACACGAGAAACTTCATGCTGCAACCCAGTCATCTCTTCAACGGCAGAGGTATGCATCCAATTCAGAGCTTTTTCTACTGAAGACAGGGCATTAACTGCATCCTGGATAAAGACGGTTTGAAGGCCAAGAGCACGCAATCGCTCTTTCCTAACAGCAGTAATGGGAGAATCCGGTTTGGCAAATTCTTCGGCTCTATTCAACCTCCTTAGATTCACGGTAGGGCGTGAATTAAGTTGGACATCCTCATGTACAATACCGTCCTCGGATTCCACGATTGATGGTACGGGATCAACTGATGCGGGTTCGGCGGCAGTGGGTGCTGAGTCCTCCTATTGCGAAGGTGCGTCTGTAGACATGGATACAGGAGGGACTGATTCCTCCTGTTGTCTATCAGCATTCGCCTATTCCGGCAGAGGGACTAATTCCTCTTGCTGGATGGCGCGGGATACTTCTTTATCTTCTGCGGCAGCAGGCTCGGGTGCCTGTTCCAAAACAATTTCTTCTTCCTCGACTTTAGGGACTGATTCCTCATCGTCAGGAATATTCTCTTGCTGTGGCGAAGGGGGCTCACTACGGTTTGATGGCCCTTCGTCATCCTTGGTTTGGGAGGCATCTCTGTCTTGAGCCTCCTCACGACTCATTCTCAGACCTGCTTGTAAAGCATCATCATCGTCGTCTGAGTCATCTTCATCTTTTAGATTTTGGGGAGAGTCCTCGGACTTATCTTTTCCTTTTCTCCTGGCGTCAGATTTTTGCAATAGATGGCTTTCAATCAGTTCTTTGCAGTAGAGATTGTCCCATTGGATCAGGGCCTCAACTTCCGTCGAGTCCGTCACTTCCAATACAAATTTCTCTTCATGGCTCCAGTCGCTCCAGTTGTATAAGGTGTCATACGGAGCTAGCATGTAGCTTTTCCATTTAAGGAATCTTTCGTAAGCATGGACAATCTGCACAGAGAGAAGGGTTTTGTTGATAATGGTGTCCGGGGAGGGACTGCGTACAACGTCTGAGTCCGCTGTAGCGAGGGATTCCTCTACAGGTGTGGGATCCTATAGGGAAGAAGGATTCCTTACAGGGGATGGTGCCCCGAAGGAAGGTGGATCCTGTATGGGTGTGGGATCCCGCATAGGAGAAGTAGCTGTTGGCTGCAAAGGGGCAGCCGACTCGCTAGAGTCTTCTAAATTGGAAGATGTCCGATCATCCGTCCTAGCCGCCAAAGTATCAGGATCTAGTGTCGATACAGTAGCGGGCACCTCTTCCGCAGGGGTTGGGCCCTGGGGTAGTTGTTCGGTGGGTTGCGCCACGGTGGAAACTTCCTCGGAGGTTTTGGTGGATTTAGCTTTAGAAAGCCTCCTTAGCTTCCTTTTCGGCTTCTCAGCAACAGTAGGTGTCCTGCTGTGAGATCTTTTCCTCTTCCTTGAAGACTCCACATCGTGGGACTTCAAAGAAACATCCATTTGGATTTTCAGAAACGGGCATACTTGGGATTTTTGGGTGGTTGCAGACCAGAGTGCCCTGGTTATACGCTGTAGGCTTGACTCCGCCAAAGTAGATACTGGAGTTGATTTTCTTTGCATCTGCGGATTGTGAAAGTCCGCATTTCGTCAAAATATGGTTTAAAATTAAACCAAACGACTTCTTTTGAGTGGCAGGCTTGGATATTTCCTCCTGCAAGCGTTTCAAAATAATCTGGCACCAATTGACCTTTTCACAGGTCAAAATAGCAACCATCATCCTAAATCTCAGATTGGTACACATTTCAAATGCAGCAGTGCGGTTCTCAATTATCCTGCAGCAAAAATCATGCAAATACACATATGGCAAACAAAAGTTCCTTTTGTGACAGGTGGTGTGAACCACGTCAACAATAGTTGAGCCGGTGAACAGCCCATAGTACTTTGTTATCAGCTCTGGAGACCCAAAGGTTTCAAGTTCTTCCATGGTAAGGCCGTCAGCAGGTAGCCTGTAAATGTTCTGAAGAAGATCTCGATCGATACAGATCTCCACTCCTTGAATGGTAGCAGTGATATCAGCGACGTGGCCTCCCTGGGCCAGCGGCAGAAAACGAACAGCGGCGTTGAGGTAGAAGTCCTCAACCAAGTGAAAGTCATACTTCTCAGCGGCGTGACTTCCAAGGCGGTAGAGGACTTGCTGACGTAGTCGGGTGATGATGAACTCCATGGGTTTGACATGATTAGTTTCAGAGAGAATACGTTCAATGATGACAGATCTGGAGAAGATCCATCCGTCGATGAAGTTCGAGGTCTTCTTGAGGGCGATGGCAGAGGTTTGAGCAGCCATTTGATGACTCTCAAGAAAATATAAAGAAGATTAAAATAAATTGCAGTAAAACGCGAAGAAAACTTGTAGGCTGTATTTGCTTTGAGTACTCTTAAATTATGCAGAAAGCGAAAAGAGTCTCTAATGGCAGTATCAGTCCTTTTATATTGGGCGGCGAAGAAGGGTTTCTCAGATGGACGAATGGTCAGATTTAAGGGATGGGAAACGATTTTTGAAATGAACGGTCAAGATGGACTGAGTGTAACTGGTACACTTATCCATTAAAATGTTAAAATATGAGCGGGTCCCACTTCTGACATTTGTTGTTACCCTTAATGCCTGAAACGGCGGTTTTTAAAACATTAAACAATTTAAAAACATCGCGGCTTTTGAGATTCAGTTGTCCAGATGTCGTGTAAAGCATTTAATGTAAATGACGTTGACATGAAAACAGAGCACGTGGACAAAAATTATTTTTAAAATGAAATATTATAATATAATATATATACTGAATCGAAATCCTATAGTATGTGATGTATCCGCGACGATACAGCGTTCCCCCTTAAAAGGTACATATAGATTTTAATTCTATACATCAACTTTTGGATTAATGCTGTATTCATGGGTCATACTGTATTCCCCCTTAATTATTACACACGTCAGCTGTAGGATGATTCATATCACTTTATTCACTACAGTGCTGTATTGATGGTTCTGAGTGTACAGATAATTAATGGTGGATACTGTATTCTTGGGTCTTACAGCATTCCCCCTCAATTGTTGAGTAAAAGCAGTAAATACTTACAGGGAGTCGGGCTGTAGCATTCCCAATTCTTGTCTAAGCATGTTGAATCTTGTTGTGTCGAGAGGCTTGGTGAAGATGTCGGCCAACTGAATATCTGTATGAACCTTTTCGAGCCGAACATACTTGTTCTCGACATGATTCCTTATGAAGTGATGCTTCATGTTAATATGCTTAGTGCGCGAGTGCAGGACAGGATTGTGTGTGATTGCAATTGCACTCGTGCTATCACACATGATTGGCGTCTCTCTGGCTTCAATTCCATAATCTGACAACTGTTGCTGCATCCAAAGGATCTGCATACAGCAACTACCAGCAGCATAGTATTCTGATTCAACCATGAAAAGTGTGTTAGCCAATTGCTTCTTACTGAACCAAGAGACAACTCTAGGTCCAAGAAAGTGACAAGTTCCACTTGTACTCTTCCTATCTAGCTTGCAACCTCCGAGATCCGAGTCGCTGTATCCAACTAAATCGAATCCGCCTTCTTTAGGTACCACAGTCCTACATCGACTGTCCCTTTAATGTACTCCAGGATTCGTTTAGCTGTATTGAAGTGTGATTCCTTAGGTGCTACTTGATATCTCGCACACACTCCAATAGCAAACTGGATATCGGGCTTGCTAGCCGTTAGGTACAGGAGCGAGCCAATAAGCTTCCTGTAGAGTGATTGGTCAACCGGCTTTCCAACTTCATCAGCACTAATCTGCACGGAAGTGCTCATGGGGGTTGATGAAGATTTGGAAGTGTTCATTCCAAATTTGTTGAGAATCTCCTTGCTGTATTTTTCCTGGTTGATGAAAATACCTGTAGGTAACTGCTTTACCTGCAAACCTAGGAAATAACTATGTTCTCCCATCATACTCATTTCAAATTTACTTTGCATGAGATGAGAGAACCTTTGACACAAAGCAAGGTTAGTTGAACCAAAAATTATATCATCTACATAGATTTGCACCATTAGAAGGTCATCACCTTCTTGTATTTTGAACAATGTCTTGTCCACAACACCTTTCTCAAATCCATTATTGGTTAGATACTGGAATAGGGTCTCATACCAGGCTCTAGGGGCTTGCTTAAGTCCATACAGTGCTTTCCTGAGCCTGTATACTATATCGATACCGTTTGTGTTGGCAAACCCTGGTGGTTGTTCAACATAAACTTCTTCTGCAAGGTCTCCATTTAGGAATGCACTTTTGATGTCCATTTGATATACAATGAAGCTCTTATGCGCGGCAAAGGCTAAAAATATCCTAATGGCTTCTAGTCTGGCTACAGGGGCAAACGTTTCATCATAGTCTATGCCTTATTCCTGACTATAGCCTTGTGCGACTAGTCTGGATTTATTCCTTATAATAAGTCCATTTCGATCCTTCTTGTTTCGAAACACCCATTTGGTTCCTATAACCGATTGATGCGTAGGTCTGGGTACAAGATACCATACATTGTTTATTTCAAAACCGTTAAGTTCTTCTTCCATAGATGATATCCAATGAGAATTATTAAGAGCGGCTATGGTCGAAACAGGTTCGGACTGGGCTAAGAATACAGCAATAGTGCACATGTTGAGTCTTCTAATTTCGGATTGAGATTTCCATTCAGGGAATTGTGATATCTCAGAAACTAGCTCTTTTTGTGCACAAAGTACATTTCCTTGTGTACTCTGTATTCTCCTATGGGTAGAAACACCAGCATCTATGTTTCCAATGATCAGCTCTTGCGGGTGATCTCTCAACCATCTTCGGTCAGGTTCGAATTCGGTGTCCTGTACTGTATCGAGAATTTCTGTAGATACAGCTTCAGCTTGTACAGCGTCGACTTCATCTACGTCGATTCTTACAGCTGTGGGGTTGATTTCTAGGTCAACAACAGGTTCTATGGGAGTTGGTGGATCTAGGATGGAGAGTTGTTGGATGTTTTGGGTAACATCTTCTACTCCTGTAGGGTCATGGTGAGGTTCGTCAAACACTATATGAACTGATTCCTCAATCGTTAGCTTCCTTTTATTAAAGATCCTGTAAGCTTTGCTAACGGAGGAGTATCCTACAAATATTCCTTCATCTGATTTCTCATCAAAGGTTCTAAGTTGATCCTTCCCATTATTCAATACATAACACCTGCATCGAAAAATGTGAAAATATGAAACTAACGGAGTTTTGTTGTTCCATACCTCATATGCTATTTTGTTGTGGTGATTGTTGACGATACAGCGGTTTTGAGTGTAGCATGATGTATTGGTTGCTTAACCCCAGAAACGCTGTGGCAACTTGCTTGCGGCAATCATTGTCCTTGTAGCTTCTTTCAACGTCCTGTTCTTTCACTCGGCAACACCATTTTGTTGAGGTGTACGGGCAGCTGAGTATTCGTGCTGTATCCCATTCTCCGAACAGTATTGCTCTATAAAGCGGTTAGTAAGTTCTGTACCTCTGTCGGAACGAATGCACATGATACTCAATGCCTTTTCATTTTGGAGCTTTCTCAGGAGCTCTGGCAGCTTTGATGTTGTTTCCTTCTTCTTGCTTAGGAAAATCATCCAAGCATACCTGGAATAATCATCAACAACAACAAGGCGGTATTTCTTACCTCCCAAACTTACTGGGTCTACAGGACCGTGGAGATCCATGTGTAGCATCTCCAACACTCTTTGGGTTGAAAGGTAGGATTTGCTCTTCAGGGTTGACTTGATTTGCTTGCCTTTCTGACATGGTCTGCAGACGCTATCCTTTTTTAATGACACATTTGGCAATCCTCTTACCATTCCCTGTCTTGAGAGCTTGTTGATCATCTTGAAGTTGACGTGATACATCCTCTTGTGCCATAACCAGCTAAGATCTGCAGTGCCTTTGGCAACAAAGCATGGAATTGAGGAGCTCATAGGCTTTCAGTCAGCAATATACATGTTACCTGACCTGCTTCCTGTAAGCACAACTTCTTTGGTCTGGATGTTCTTGACTCTACAACGATCTATATAGAATTTCACCGAGAACTGTTTATCACAGAACTTGCTAATACTAAGTAGATTGTACTGTAAGCCTTCAACATATGCAACATCAGTGACTTTGAATTTTCCTACAAGAAGGTTTCCTTTCCCTCTTGTTCTTCCTTTTGATTTATCACCGAAACGAACTTTTGGACTGCGAGCTTCCACGAAATCTGATAGCTTGCTTCTATCTCCGGTCATGTGCCGAGAGCATCCGCTATCGAAGTACCAGGTGTCTTCCTATAGAATGTCCTGTATGTAAAAAGATTAAGTAGATTTAGGTCCCCTTTGATTTTTGGGTCCATGAATGTTAGTTCCTTTAGGTACCCAAGTTTTCTTGACAGCAATTGGTTTACTGTAGGTCACATTCGGTACAGTGTTGCGGTATCTACCTGGGGCATACACGTAGTCGCTATAACCATGATAATTATTATGCATGTAAAATTCAGGGTTATTATTTTTAATCTAGTACGAGTGCCGTCTTGGAGGTGGAGACATTTTCTTTGGCCTAACAGCTTGCCTTCTGGGTCTCCAGTTGGATTCCCAACACTTTTGTTGATACTGAGCGGACACCTGCTGTCTCGAGGAATAACGGGGCTCCTGTATCCAATAGCTAGGCGTGCTGTACTGATAGTACTGCCGTGCGGGCCTTTGATATTTGGATACAGCCTTCCTTCTGAACGGCTGTTGGCGCTGTTGATATGCTCGGGGAGCATGCTGTTGAGTGCACCTTACAGGTTGGAACGGCTTATGATTCCGCTTTCTGGAATAAGATTGCGGGGGTGGAATGACAGCCTTCGGTTTTCGCGGTGCAGCAGGTTCCTTCATGGGACTAGGGGTATCTTTCGATACAGGAATGTGTTCCACTCTTTACAAACACTGTACTAGTTTTCCCTTTGTTTGAACATGAGTTGTATCCTAAGCCACTTTTATCATGAGCATGTTGCCCAGTGCTCAGAATTTCTTCCATTCTTTTGGACGATTTCTCGAATGATTTCAGAATGGTCTCAAGTTCATCTTCTCGTATTTCGAGAGTTTTGATTTTGGCTTGAAGTAGAACCAAATCATTTGTCTTGCTCTCATTGTGAGTTTTAAACTCACTTAGTTCATGAGCAAGTTGATGATTGCTCTCCATGAGTTTTTCATAATCGACTTTGCTGGTTTCCCAATCAATAGAGATATTTTCATAATTTATTTTCAGCAAGTCATTTTCATCTTTCAGCTCTAAGTTAGATAGTTGTAGCTGTATATTCTCAGTTTTCAATGTCTCATGGGCCTTTTGAATGTTTTTAAACTCATTCATCATGTTTTCAAAAGTATGAGATGCATTTAATGGAATAGCTGAGGTTGAGCTTACCTCATCATCGCTGTCTTCACCTTCCGGAATGTCCTTGGCCATAAAGCACATATATGCTTTATCATCGAACTCATCATCAGATGAATCACTTTCAGTGACCACCTGAAGACATTCTTCGGATTTGGATGGTGTGGGGGAGGCTTCTGATTCTCCAATCAGGGCCTTGAGCTTGTTTTTCCAAGCACGTCTTCGTTCATCTCTCTCTTGTTGCTCGGCTTCAGGCAACCTTTGAACTTTGAGATGAGGACATTTATATGCATAATGTCCTAGTTTCCTGCAATTATAGCACAGGTTAGAATTACCGGATGAAGTTTCGGTACTTATCTTATGGACAGGTTTGGGCCTGTAGGGAGTCTGCTTGATGAACTTTTTGAATTTGTGCATGAGAAGCGCCATTTCATCTTGAGACATGATGTCGTCGTCTACTGTCAGCATTATTGTGACTAGGCTTCAACGAGCTGGGCATGCTGTGTTGACGGCTCGATACAGCGGCTAGTGTTGTGACCTTTGAAGGAGATTCTTCATCTTTCTCTCTTCTGTAAATATCATACTCAAACGCTTTGAGGTCATAGAAGAGATCAAAAGTAGATATTTCATTAAGATTGCAAGACACACGCATAGCTGTGGTCTTAATGTCCCATCGGGCAGGGAGAGATCTGAAATTTTTTAAATTCTTCTCCTTTTGGGTATAAATTTTGCCCAACGCTTCAAGTTCACCAATAATACCAGTGAATCTGAAGTCAAGTTCCTCAAGTGTCTCAGTTTGTTTCATTTCGAAAGATTCAAATTGCTGAGTCATTTTTGAAATCTTGTTTTCTTTTGAGAGCTCAGTTCCCTCACAAATCAACTTGAGTTTATCCCAGATTTTCTTGGCTATGTTGCATCTCTTTACCTTAGAGAACGTGCCTTTGTCAAGAGTGACAAATAACGCGTTCTTAGCCACATTGTCGAGATTGACGCTCTTTCTTTCATCTGTGGTCCATTGCTCGTGTTCCTTCTCGAGCATCTCAGCATGAGCTTGACCTTCAATCCTTGCGGCCGTGTTTACCTTCATTATCTTGATGGGGCCATCCTATATAACAAAAATCATCTCTTCGTGCATTGCTGCAAGATGAGCCTCCATCCTGATTCGCCAATCATCAAATTCGTTAATAGAGAACATAGGTACTTTGTTGATCATTGATGTATCCATGTGAGAATAAAGGAATGAAAAAGACTTTTTTGAAAATTAAGTGATTTTGGATCTGATTCGGTTTAAAAATCCGACTGATTCTTTTTAGAATCAACCGTTCCGATACCACTTGTTGGCCACTAAGTATACTGGATACAGCTTGGAAAGCGTTTAAACAACAAGCTGTATTGATTTTAAATATGAGTGCGTAGTGGAAGTCTTAAATACAGTAGGTTGCTGTGGATACAACAACTAGATGTGCATTGTATACTTAATTAATCACAGTAATTAAAACAGTAAAAACTGAAGGTAAATAACACAGTATTTAAAGTGGTTCGAGGTAAACCCCTCTACGTCCACTGTGTTAGGAGTATGCCCTCGAATGCCACTCAGAGGATGTTGAGTGAGGGCATTGCACTTGTAATTATGTAAATCAATTATATAAGGCAATGAATGTTTCTTTATTTACTGGTAGTTACTGGCGTTCCTAACTCGTAAATATACATATAGAAACTAGTCCGTGTATTTGAGAGCAAAACGTTCCACTCCTTATTGGATAAGGGGGTCGGCACTGGAAAGGTTTATAGCTCAAATACTTAATCGTTCGCAAGTTAATGAAACTTGACTGGGCGTTAAGTTTATGTGAAGACTTGTATGACATGTTCTTTGACATGGAGAGTGCCTGTCGAACGCTAATGGTTAGTGGGAGCACACGTTATAGGTATGTTAATTGGATTAGTATACTCGAACCGACTCACCCTCGATTCGTCACACGGATTTCACTCCGGGATAGTCAATGACGGAATCGAAAGGTTGTGATAGGTATTCGTGAACCTTCGACTTGAGGATTTAGTAGGGATGTGCTTGTGACGTCAAGATTTTCATTAGAGTAGTTCGACCCTATAAACCGGAAGGTGGGGGTCAACCTCGACGTGCATCTTGACGGGCAAGTAGCAGGTCCTACTGAATACCAAGATAGAATTCTTTCTCCCGTTAGTGAGTGGGTTATATGTCCTATGCGGTTATTGGCAGATGAGATCATAAGTCTTTGGCCAAAGCATTGGAGCTAGTTGTATTAGATACACGACAGCTCGATGATCTCGATTTGCATTAACGCATGCATAGCATCAAGTACAGATAGGGTTTGACTGACCGTGACCCTATAACTTCATCGGGACATTTGAAAGAAGGGTTTATACGTTTACTGGTATTCACGACAGAATGGTTCTTGAATGATCCCAATCATTCGTTCTCAGTTGGGGTACAGTGTAGGCCGCCAGGCTGCCTAGGTGGTGCTACTACTCTTTAGTTCCTCCCATTGCTGACTGAGACGGACCTACCGAGTCGCGCAATAGGATTGACGACGGAATGAATAAAGCTAATTCTCTCATTATGAATATTAGATATTGGATATCTAATTTTGGAACATTAGATGTTTAAATCGATTTATTGGATAAATTGATTTACGGCCTAATGAATTAAATAAATTATTGGGTGATTAATTTAATTCATATATATAATTATTTCTTGGAGAAATTAATTATATTATTTTGTATTTGATATGTTTAATTAATTGGATTAATTAATCGATATAAATACATCGATAAAGAATCGGAGTTTATCTGTTTAGACCCTCGGGAGTCCGAAACGAACCGAACTCGTCCGATTTCTAGCATTGGCCGCCCCCCACTTTCCACCCACCTTCCTTGTGGACTCTTGTTCCATTCTTTAATGGATTATGATTGATATGGTGGGGTTAGATTCCCACATGCATGAGTTGTTGGTAGTGGTGGGGAGTTGAATAAATGTAGATGATGACAATCACTCCTCCCTACATGCTTCCATACGTGAGTGAGAGAAAAGAGAGAGAAAAAGTTCTCTCCAAGTCTTCTTCATGTTTGTTCATCAAGTTCTTGATTTTTCTTGGAAGAAAATTGAGAAATAAAAGAGAGATTGTGAGTTATACACTTAGAGTGTTATAATTTCATATTGGAAGCTTCATCACTTAGCTCTAGCCGTATCCTCGAAGGATATGAAGGTGATTGTCGTTCCGGTCGTTTCTCCGGCGCGTGGCAAGTAGAGACGCGGTGCTTTCGGCGTTGGATCGTTCAAGGGCTCAGAGCGGATTGAATTCATAGAGATCAAACTAAAGCTTGGGGAATAGCTCAAGAGAAGGAATCCATCTAATCAACGGACTACAAGGGTGAGTTTCTATATCTCTTGTGGATTCGTTTTTGATATTCGTATATGCGTAGCTCGATCGATCCTCGTAGGGAATCGCATCGAATTAATTTTCGTTTTACCGCTTCCGCTGGGCCTTCGTTTTAGGCACCGAATCCCAACAGTGGTAGCGGAGCGTAGGTCTTGCGATCGTATATACGATATTGGCATTTGGAATGCTCGATTAGATGGTGAATGATTTGGAATCATTTTAGTCATAATCGTGGTATATATTTTTACGTTCGTTGTAGTTATATTTTTCGTAAGTTTATGTCTAAATATAAATCTTAATTTCTTGGAAATATGATTTATATTCAAGATATGAATGTTGTAGAATATAGATATTGGATATCTGGTCGAAAAACTAGCCCCGAAATGCGGTTGGACGGTCCGGGAGGGGTCCGGGAGCAGGGGGCCACGGCCCGTGGCATTGCGGTGGCACAGGCAAGGATCTTGGGGCCGCGGCCCAGGCTCAAGGGGCCGCGGCCCGGGGCCGCTGGCCGTGTCTGGCCGGCAGCTTCCGAGCGTGACTTGGCCATGCCAGCCTGCTCTGCCGCGTGCAGGGTGACTCGGTCAGCAGCTGTTTTCACCCCAGCTCGATTTTTTCGTGTATTCTTGAAAATTAATCTCCCACATGTTAAATTGGATTTAATATGATTAAAATGATTTATGGTATTTCATTTTATAAGGGAAATTTGATTAATTGGAATATTTATGGTCGACTGAATTATTTTGAACGTTATCATATTACCGATTGTGTGAATCGATTGGATCGGTTCGTATTGTTGATTGTGTCAATGTATCTCTACGCTTTTCATTTATATAGTATTTATTGTATGAATGCTTTTGAATGGGGATGTGGTTCGTGGACTTAGTTTTGAATCGTTCGTTTTATTCGATTGGGTTGTAAATGCCGTTTTGAGCCTATTTATTTTACTAGAAATATTTGTATCAAGGATGCAATTTTTCAATGTAAAATTTATATGTAATGATGAAGACCGGAGGAAGATCCGTTTCGAGAAGACGAAGATTCAAGATGAAGACTTGTAATTAGATTACGGAGTTTATGTTTTCTAGGAACGGTCCATGAACCACATGTTGGTAGCAACTAGGTTGTGAATGGTTGTTTCATAATGTATGAATGCCACAAACGCGCTTAAACGATTAATGTGCAAAGTGTAACGTTAATCGCGAAAATTCTCCCAAGATAAATAATTAAGTTCAAGAGTTCAAGAGTTTCAACAAGTCTATTCACCCCCCCCCCCCCTCTAGACTTGTTCCTGGACGACTTGTGACCTACAAGTACCGCTCCGATACCAATTGTTGGTATAAAATTGGATATTTGCGCCGTTTGTGCAGAAGCGTAAATAAATTACGGAAAATAAATCACACAAGGATTTATAGAGGTTCGGCTATTAACGAATCCTACGTCCTCTCTTGATGTATCTTTTTATATAGGAATAAGATCAAAACCTCTACGCCTCTCTTCTATCGGTCGAGGGATTACCGTTACAAGCTAGTCTTCTATCGGTCCGAGTAAAACCATTTTTCCTTTTCTATTGGATAAGGAATCAACCACTATAGCATTCTATTAGTACTAGATAAACCTCACGAAGATAGCGATTGCGATTCTAATAATGACGGATCCTTGATCCTAATAACACCGAATCCAATCGTATCTTTTCTTTTACCTCTCGTGTACAATGTTGAATGTATAAATACTCAAACTAACAATATAAGCTCAATATTGCAACAACAATAATATTAATATGAATAAGTGATCAATGTATCTCTTGCTTGAAGTTGTTGTATGGAATAATACCAAAGATGTGGTATTTATAGCCTTCATCCACCAAACTAGCCGTTAGTCTGTTTTGACTAATTAGCGTGCGCTAGGCTTTCTCTTTAGCGTGCGCTAGTCTGTTCTAGTTTTAGTCCAGTAGCTTCGTTTCTTTAACACCCCCAAGTTATTCAGGGTATATTACAACGCCGTGAACTCCACCGAGGGACCCACAAGGCTAATCATACGCGGAACTATAAAACTTGACCGAGAAGGTCCAAATACAATGAAATGAAAGACGATACAAAGGGTATTCAAACCATGTACAATGTATCCAAATACATCACAGTACAAAATCAAAACCTCGGCACACAGTACGGAACATCAAGGAAGATGGAAAAAAAATACTCGAGTATTCAATAACCATTCGAGTACAAAAAAACACTGAATGGAAAACTCAAAACATAACCAGAGGAAAGACACAGTATCACACTTACCCACCATCTTCATGCCGACCCGATACCTGCCTGTCCGCTCTCCTGGAACCTGAAATACATAAAAAGTATTTCCCCCATAAAAGGGTTAGCCGTCGAATAGCTAGTGCAGGTATATCAAGTATGGAACACAATACTCCTCGACAATAAAGTAAAAGTAACCGTCAATTCATCAATTCAATATTAGTATTCCGGAATAACTAAATCTCATAGAATCACATCAATACATATATGAATACCGTGGAACCACACCAGAGGCTACGGAACCCTCAGGGGACCTGACGGCCCGCCCCAGAGTGGTTCGTTCATATCATCCGTGGAATCGCACCAGAGGCTACGAAACCCTCAGGGGACCCGTCGGCCCGCCCCAGAGTGGATATAAATAATCATGCCATTAATATTTCTTACGTTCAAAGTCGAGAACGTACAATCATAATTATATACTTGCCTTTGAGACATCGATAAATTGAACAGAAAGGAGTATGAATTCGGTAGGTCCAAGAATGCGCTTCCGGCACCTAAACGATTCGCAAGGATTATGATAATCAATTATCCGTACTCAAATTACACGAAGAAACTCCCGAAACCCGTCTACGATTCATGAAAATACACGGATAAACAACTAGAGGTTGGAAAATCGTCCAAACCCTTACAAGTCCGAAAACAGCACAATCCAATCCGTAAAATCGTAGGAAAAGCATGCATACGGAATAGATACATCATAATATCATGGTCCTCAAGCTTCAAAACGAATAAATTGGACGAATCTACGAAAAACCCCAAAATTCCCAAAAATAGGGTTCTAAGGATTTTTACCTTGATTCGGACGATAGGATGGATTAGATGTTGTATAATCCTTGTTATCCAACCCAAGATGATGATATCTGAAGAAGAACCGCCTCAAATCGCCCCAAATCACCTCTCCCGAGTTCTCCCGATCGTAAAAATGGAAATGATGTGAAATGACGAGTGCAGGGGTTGACTGTCCCCTTATATACTGTCCCAGTCTAGCGCACGCTACGCCTCAAAATTAGCGTGCGCTAACGGGTCACCCGGTAGTCCAGTGGCTACTGTCTGCAGAGGTTAGCGTGCTCTACTCCACATCCTTAGCGTGCGCTAACTGGTGTCCTGCCAAAATTTCAGTTCACTGCCGCAGTCCGCTAGCGTGCATTAACACTGAGTACTAGCGTGCGCTATGCAACACATATAGTGTACGCTAGCCGTTGCCTAGCGTGAAATGCCTGCTAGTCCAGAAAGTATGAAACCTCACTGCCTCTGCCGACTCAGTCCGTTAGCGCGCGCTAAGGCTCAAAACTAGCGTGCGCTACTCACACAGAATTAGCGTGCGTTAGCATAGGCCTAGCGTGCGCTACCTCCTTGACCCAGAACACTTCTGAAAGGTCTAAACGGCACGATCATGATCCAAACAAGGCATGAAACAATAGATCAACGCCGACGCCATCACAAAGAGTCTGCAGAGCGACAAAACAGGAAGAACAGTAAGGTCAAAACGATCGATAAAAGTATGGGTATTACATTCTCCCCCTCTAAAAAGAAGTTTCGTCCCGAAACTTAAGAAATAAAAAGTTTGGGGGTACTCTGATCGCATATTCTCTTCCGTTTCCCATGTCACCTCCTCGACTCCATGTATCGACCATTGCACTAAAACCAACGGGATGGTTTGGTGCCAAGGCTGCTTCTCACGACGTTCAAGAATCTTCACTGTTTTCTCCGGATAGGTAACATCCTTGGTTACGTAAATCTCACTATAGTAAAAAACATGACTTGGATCTGGCATATGCCTTCTCAACTGAGAAACATGACAAACGATATGAATAAGACCCAACACAGGGGGCAACGATAAGCGATAAGCTAAGTCTCCAACCCTGGACTAGGACATGGTCTCCAAAATCGAATTCCAAAGGTCGACGACGAGTATCGGCATACGATTGATATGTTGAAGGGTATCTCAAATTACGAAAAGAACTCAACTACAATTGTCTGTACTGCATTCAACAATACCAAGAATTCTCAAAACATTATCATAACTCATAAGTGTAGCATGAACTATCTGTGCCAAATCCTGGCCGTCGGATTGTACCGATAAAGCTCAATAGGGACAAAAACCAATAACACACAAAATAATGACAACAAGTCCCGAAACACTGACGTACAATCCGAACGCTCATACTGTCAATAACAATGATCAACCCATAAACCAACCGAGAATATCATCGACATGATAAACTCCAATGCTATCGGCGAAAGATCCACAATAATCGAGAATACCATCAACATGATACCCTCCAACACGATCAATAAGGCAACAACAACGACCGAGAGTACCATCAACAAGGTAGCTCTAAACGATCAACAATAATGGTTCTCAAAGAAATAACCCCGACTGTCGAACAAACCCCTCGGGCATATGAACAACCAGTCACAAATAGTCAAACATATCCGATACAACATGGACTATGAACGACCACAACAATAAGGCTCAAGAGGGACATCACAGTACGCCCGATCCGGAAATGTGTCCGTGCACATGTCCACTCCGTATATGGAATCCAGAATATACATGGGACAATGTACCTAATTAGCCTCACGGACTACGTCCCGTGTGCGCGGTCCTATGCGGAAACATCCACACATGACCACTGTGTCTGGCTAAAAATTCTACACATAACCAATTGGCACGCAGATATGATTCCAGATATGTCACGATGCAACATGACAACGAAATTCAAAGGATAACACATCCAATACGGATCATACGACTCACCAAAGTGAACGATGATACATGAATAATGAAAGATCTACACGTGTGTGTACAAGGATCGAGGATCAAGAGGTGCAAGGCAGTCAAGTGTGTGTACAACGGCACGGAATTCCACTGGTTGGAAGCTGTTGTAGTGTGTTGTGAATCACTGTAATATTTATCACTGGTTGAGAATTATAGTGAATTCATCTCCAACTGGTTTGGAGAAAAGTGGATTAGTAGAGGATTACCCCACCTCTGAGACCACTATAATTGCCTGTGTTATTTACTGTCTTACTGCATCATACCTTAACTGCTGCATACATTGTTAAGTGTTTCATTAAGTTAATTTATATTCCTCATCAGCTGACTTCCGCACTTATCCAAGAACAAACGACTCCAAGTCATTTGTTTGACCATCAGCTGAAGAAACTCACTCCTCGTGAAAAAGAGTTCAAGAGTTTCAACAAGTCTATTCACCCCCCCCCTCTAGACTTGTTCCTGGACGACTTGTGACCTACAAGTGGTATCAGAGAGGTTGGTTTATTTTTTTTCACGAACCAGATCTATATTAGATATATATCTTATCTCTCACGTTATAATGGAACACATGCACTATAGACTACCTGTCTTTTCAGTTGACGAGTATGATCTCTGGAAGATAATAATGCAGGCACACTTATCTTCAATCCATGACGACATGTGGTGCATCATTGAAGACGGTCCATTCATTTTTGAGAAGGACAACACAAATAGGAGATCGCAGCTGGGAGGCCCGAAAAGATTCCTAAGAAGAGAACGGAGCTGACCCCCGAAGAGAGAAAGCTGGCCAATCTTGACAACAGGGCCAGAGATGTGCTATACCAAACTCTTGACAAATCTACCATGGTCAAGATCAAAAATTGTAAGAATGCCAAAGAAATTTGGGACACATTAGCTCTAATGTGTGAAGGAACGGAGCTGATCAAGGAAAACAAGTTGTCAATAGCTATCCAAAAGTTTGACAACTTTAAAATGAAGAATGGTGAATCTATAGACCAAGTGGACACAAGGTTCACTGAAATTATCAACGAGATCAACTCCCTAGGCAAAACCTATGGCAACAGGGAAATGGCACTTAAAGTCCTCAGATCGCTCAATCCCGAATGGAGCATGAAGGCTGTAGCTATGAGAGAGTCCAAAGACCTGAATAAGATAAAAATTCAGGAGCTGTTCTCTGATCTAAAGGCTTATGAGTTCGAGCTTCCAAGCTCATCCTCAACTGAGCCTGCAGAGAAGGGAATCGCATTTGCAGCCGAGTCCCCTGCTAAGAGCCTGTCTGATGTGAAACCTCCAAATCCGCTAGATTTTGAGGAAGAAATGGCTTTCATAATGCAAAGGTTCAGTAATTTCAGAAAGAACTACTCCAAGTATAAGAAAAACTACAAGGAGAATCCAAGAAGGAACCGGAAAATTTGGAAGTCGGAAAGTTGAATGTTACAATTGTCACAAAATAGGACACATCCGGATGGGTGTCCCGAGCTCAAGAAGGACGAAACCAAGAAGGAGGTGGGCGAAAGGAAGACAAGAAAAGCTCTCATCGGAGAAGACCAGGAGCATGTCGAATCAAGCGGCGGTTTCTTTTCTGATGAAGACGAGGAGTATGATTGCCTGATGGCAAACTTAGCTGATGAAGAGGTAACCTCTAAACCTACCAGTCCAAATAATAGCTCAGCCATGTCACAAGATATGGATTTACATGAATTGGTAAATCAGTTGTTCAAAGATTTTGAAACACTTAAATCTGCACACCAAGCTGTGTCAGCAGAGAAGACTCAGCTGCAAGATGAGAATAGGCAGCTGAAAAATGATTTCGAAAAACTCAGCCTAGATTTAAATAAGGTTGAGACAAATACAGCTGATTTTAAAAACCAGGCAAGTGTCAATATAGCTGAGATAGACCGGCTAAATATTTTGCTTAAAGAAAAGTCAGCTGCACTTGCTCATGCCAAAGCTGAGTTTACTAAGCTGGCACAGATAAATAAAAATCAGGCGAAGGAAATAACCTCCCTGAAGGCGTCTTCAACTCTGGGCGAATTGTGTACTTATAAAAGGTCACTATATGTCAAATCAGGCCTTGGATATGATTCTCACACTCCCTCTAGTTCTGAAACCAAGTTTATCAAGGGAGAAACAACGGTCTCGACTGCTGAGCTTGTGTATAAACCGATTTTCAAAAGCAGCAAATAAGTCAAAGCGTCTAAATCGGGTTACACTGCATGCCACCTAGACAGCGACTAGGCAAAGGCCGCAAAAGCAAAGAACCCGCACAACATGCCCATTATTACCAACAACTCCCTAAAAATAGATTTCATAATGGGAGGGGCAGATGGAAACCTCAAGGTTATCCTAATTACCAAAATGAACAAGTGTGGAGACCACAAAGGTTTAATAAATGGTCTCAACCCAGATTTAGAAATAGCCCACACTATTTTGAGGAATATCCGGTATACAATCCAACCAGGAGACTTAGACCTCGACCACAGGCACCTTATAAGGGTTATAATAATAATAACAACAATTTCCATAATCCAAGGAGAAATCAATTCTCCAGGAAACCAACTAACCCCAAAGGACCCACACAAATTTGGGTACCTAAATCTCTGCTTATTTAATTGCAGAAAAGGTGGAAGGACTACAACCACATCTCCTCAAGCTAAAATTTTGGAGGTGAAGAATGGTATGTAGACTCTGGATGCTCAAGGCATATGACCAGGAACAAGAAGATGCTGACCAAATATATCAAAGAAAGAGGTCCCGATGTAACCTTTGGAGATAGCTCTAGAGGACAGACAAAAGGCTTTGGAGAGCTGCACCGAGGAAACATTGTAATATCCAAAGTTCATTATGTCAAAGGGCTCAAATACAACCTCCTGAGCATCAGCCAGTTCTGTGATGAGAAGAATCTAGTAGTCTTCACCATCTTGAAGTGTATGGTGATAGACATCTTATCTGGAGAAATAAAGCTACAAGGATTCCGAAGAAGAGATGTATACATGATTGATTGGAACACAGGAACACCTAACTCCTGTTTTCTATCCAAAACTGTAGCTGAGAATGGATGGCTGTGGCACAAAAGACTATGTCACCTGAACTTCAAAGCCATCAACAAGATTAGCTCTCCGAAGCTGGTCAGAGGACTTCCAAATAAAGTATTCAAGAAGGAAGCACTCTGTGATGCATGTCAGAAGGGAAAGCAGACCAAGGCATCGTTCAAGCCAGTTCAGCCTACAACGCTCACAACAAGGATCTTAGATCTACTCCACATGGATCTATTTGGTCCTATCAAGCCAAGGACTTTGAGTGGCAGAAAGCATGCACTTGTGATTGTAGATGATTATTCAAGGTACACTTGGATCATTTTTCTATACAAGAAAAGTGAAACCTTGACCAAGTTACCCGAGCCGAGAAGGATCCGAATGAGAAATCCCTCTCCATAATCAATATCGGATCGTATAGAGGAGGAGAGTTTCTCAACAAGGCGATAATCGATTTCGGCGATCGTAATGGGATCCAAGATGAGCTCTCTGCGGCCGGACGCCCGGAGAATGGTGTTCCGAAAGAAGGAATGAGAACCACGAAGGAAGCGGCAAGGTCCATGATTGCGAAGCGGACCTACCTAAAGGTTACGGGCTGAAGTCACAAACACTGCCACACCTGCATCAGAGTATGATAGTAGGGAGACATGGCAAAACTCCCTATGAGGTTTGGAATAATAGAACTCCTACTGTTGCTTACTTTCATGTTTTTGGTTGTAAGTGTTTCATCCACAACAATGGTAAAACACAGCTAAATGCCTTTGATGCTAAAACTGATGATGGTCTATTTATGGGATATTCCCAAAGAAGCAAGGCATATAGAGTTTTTAACAAAAGAACCTTAGTTGTGGAGGAAACACCCCATGTTGTTTTTGATGAATCTACCGTTGAGTACAGGAAACAACTTGAGTTAATTGAGAACAAACTCAAGTCAGCAACCCTTGAAGAAGTCATTATACATGACACTGGAATGGTGGACTCACCTGCAGATCAGCCTGATGACCCAACTGCAGCTGATGAAGACCCAACTGCAGATCAGACAGGATCACCAAACCTATCTGATCCAGTTGCTGCGGAAGAAGACCCAGCCGGAGCTGACAAAGACTCGTCTACAGATCAGAACCAAGCTGCAGATGACAAGGCGGTAGCTGATCCAGCTGCAGACCAGAACCCAGCTGATGCAGATAATCACCAGAGCAATCCAACAGGGGGAACAAACCCAGAAGAGGACGAGATCCCCAAATGGCTTAAGGATCATTCAATTCAGCAAATCATCGGAAAGTTGACTGATGGAGTCAAGACAAGACAGTCAACTCTACCAGCAGGAATGGCGATGTTCTCATGTTTCATGTCACAAATCGAACCCAAGACTACAGAACAAGCCTTGGAAGATTATTCATGGATTAATGCTATGCAAGAGGAATTGGAGCAGATGGAAAGAAACAAAGTTTGGGAACTAACAGACAGACCTGATCACAAGAAAGTTATTGGCACCAAATGGGTGTATAAAAACAAGAGTGATGAAGACGGAGCTGTTGTTAGTAATAAAGCCAGACTCGTAGCAAAAGGTTATGCACAGTGTGAGGGAATAGATTTTGATGAAACTTATGCACCTGTTGCAAGATTAGAAGCCATCAGACTATTCCTCGCATATGCTGCATTCAAGGATTTTGAAGTCTACCTGATGGATGTAAAAAGTGCGTTTCTGAATGGAATTCTAGAAGAAGAAGTCTATGTAGAGCAACCCCCAGGTTTTGTCAAAGGAGAAAAAGTCTATAAGCTGTTGAAGGCTCTGTATGGACTCAAGCAAGCACCGAGAGCATGGTATGAAACACTGTCTGTGTTTCTTGAGAAAAATGGATTTTGCAAGGGAAAAGTGGACAAGACCCTATTCAGAGTGGAACACGAAGGCCACATATTAATAGTTCAGATTTATGTGGATGACATCATATTCGGATCAACCAATCCAGAACTATGTGAGAAATTCTCCAACCTCATGCAAGGAGAATTCGAGATGAGTATGATGGGAAAGCTTAACTTCTTTCTCGGATTACAAGTTAAGCAGATGGAAAAAGGAATTTTCATCAACCAAGCAAAGTATACCCGAGATCTTATCAAGAGATATGGAATGGAATCAGCCAAGCCCGCAAGAATTCCAATGAGCCCAAGCACTCACCTGGATGCGAGGCAGGCGAGGCATATCGGTGGACTCAACCCACTACAGAGGACTCATCGGATCTCTTCGTGCCTCACCGCAAGTAGACCGGACATATCATATGCGGTTGGAGTTTGTGCGAGATTCCGGTCAAGCGAAGCAATCACACCTAGATGCGGCTAAGAGAATAATTAAGTACCTAAAGTCTACCATTAATGTTGGGTGTGGTACCCCAAGGATGACAACTTCGAGCTATCGGGATACTCGGATGCGGATTTCGCAGATGCAAAATCAACAGAAGAGCACTAGTGGAACGTGTCAATTCCTAGGAACCACCGATATCTGGTTTAGCAAGAAGCAGTTTCTAACTCTATCTCCACTACAGTCGTCGAATACCTAGTCAGCAGTAGTCACACGATTCTATGGATCAGACAACAGTTGAGGGACTACAACATTATTGCCAACGAAGTTCCAATATGGTGTGACAACAATAGTGCTATTGCAATAACCAACAATCCGGTTTTGCACTCAAGGACGAAGCACATTGACGTTAAGCATCATTTCATTCGAGACCATGTGCTTAACAAAAGGGTTAGAGTTGAAAGAGTCAGCACAGACTACCAAATAGCTGACATCTTCACCAAACCATTGCCAGAAGAAAGATTCCTAGAGCTTAGCAGAGACCTTGGATTACTAGATTGGAAATCTAGTTCTGAAGCAAGTTGAAGGAAGGACGGACCCTCTAATCGCCTAAGCCGATGCAAAGTAGAAGACGAAGGCCAGACTAAGCAACTTAGCTGTACAGAATACCAGGCGAAAAGTCAAACTCACCTGTTGCAGAGTGGTCAACAGTCAACGAAATCAGACCAGCTAAGTTCTCTAAACTGATCTCTAATTTTTAATTAATATCTGCCACATTTATAAATATTATTTTGGCTAAATTGGCACTTAAAATATACATCTTTATAAGCCAAGTGGCAATTTTAAATACACGCGTCACACGCCTATTTAATTAACCTCTACGGTGGCCAATCAGAATCAACCGTCAAATTTTAAATGGGGCCACCGATTCAAATTTGAAATTCAAAAGAATATGAAAAGGCATACCACCGTTTAAATTTATAATAAACTAATCCAAACGTCCTTTCATCTTCTTTATAAGGAAGAAAACCTTTCACTTTCCTCTTTACGCGTTCAGAAACCCTAGAATTTACAGAGCAAAATATACACTAAAAATCCTAAAATCCTTTTTTGCAGAAATGACATCTTTTGAAGGCGTAAACTTGAAGGCGGTGAAGGATCAAGTCATCTTCTCCATGGTCGTCGACTTCGAAGGTTTATTGGAAGCAAATCTAGAGGACTTCGATATGCTCAACTTAATCCGGGCGATGAAGCTGAACGGAATCTACCCGTTTCTCGACATCAACCCGCAACATTTGTTCAAGGAAGATGTCGTCGAATTTTATCGTAATGCCTCTCTGATTCAGCACGGGATTAACAGCTCAGTCGGCGGAATCCCTTTCACCATAGATCGAGAGAAGATCCGTTCCGTATTCGGGATGAAACATCGCGGCTTGGCGGTCGAAGCTCTTAAACAATCACCCGCCGAAACCTGGAAGACGATCAAAATCGAAAACATCCCAGAGAAATTGAAGTTTACAGCAAAGAGGAATGAGTTGAAAAGGATTTATCGAGTCGCTTTGGACATCACAAACAAGATAGTGATGGGGATGGCAGGAAGCTATGACCAACTGTCATCATCCAAATTCATGGTGTTGGGTGCGTTAATTCAACAAGAGGAAGTTGATTGGGCGGATTATATTTTCAGGCAACTTGTTCGCGAGGTGAACAAGGTCGAATGGCTCGAAGGTGAGAAGAAATTCAAAACTAAGTTGGCGTTCGGAACGCATCTTAGTTGGTTGTTGGAGAAAATTGGAGTGGCTAAGGGAAACATTGACCCTTTCCACCCAAACAAGAGGCTAGGTCACATGGACCATGACAAGAAAAAAGTTGGAGTCACTGGGAGAGCAGCCCAGTTGTTGAAGGATTTGCCAGACTCAAGCTATTGTCCAAGATACGATTTATCAGACTCGGACCAACCTGCAGCTGAGATCGGAACTGCAGTCGAGTCCGGGAATGAGTCTGACGATACACCAATAGCCATCAGATTCAAGCGACGGGGACCAGCCCCAGAAGTGTAATATCTGGATTTATTACAGTGTATTTCATCTGTATTCAACCATGTATTATTTCGGATTGGTGATTTTGATTATTTGGAATACGATATTTAGTGCATTGATATCATTATGCATAAGTATAGAAACATGCAAAATTGCTCAAGCAACCTTGTGATAGCGCACGCTAAGGATGTATCTTAACGCGCGCTATCGGGCCGTTATTAGCGCACGCTACGCAGGTATGAGTAACGTGCGCTAAGGACTCAATTATTGAGCAGGGCAGCTGGCTCGTGCGCCAGCGGGACATGGGTCCGGATAAGATTCCCGCTGACGCACCCGGACAAAATCTGAAGTCAACCCTTATTAGCGCACGCTAAGGGATGTTTAGTAGCGTGCGCTAACTTGTCAATAATGCAGAATGTTATAAATGGGACAACAACCGCTTGGGCTTTCATTTCCTTCGTCTATACTTCACCTTTGAGAGTCCAGAGAGCAAGTATATCCCTTCTAAACACTTAGAACATATACTAGTGATCATTGAATGATTGAGTATCACTTGTGAGTGATCATTGAAGAGAAGTAACACCTTGGAGGGGCACATAATCAACCGGAGTCGGATTACACCTTGTGGTTCAGTGATTTCGACATATTAAGGTATGTTCAACCTATCACCAGTCTTAGATTTGGATTTCCAATGGGTATGATGATCATGTTAACGAGATATTGAATTTCCTTAGTAAATTATTTCAACAACTTCATGTTTAGAAGATTGGGATGTCTACAATTACGATATTATTGTTGGAACCTTGAAGTTGGGATCCTAGTACTTCAAATGATGAGAGAAATATTCTGAAGTTAACAATCCATATGATTTATGTTATCTTGGTGATCATGATTTGGAAAAGATATTATAAGAACTTAAAGGAAGAATCATCTTAGGAAATATTCTTTCGTATAAGTCGGAATTGTTAGTTCACCTCAAGATGAAGTCTGAATATGTATAATGATAGTAGCATCTAATACATCAACCGGAGATCACCAACTTTGCATGAGAATTGTAATCAAGATGGATTATGGTATCATGATGATTATACGTATATTTGCATCTTGAAGTTGATATCATCCTGGAGATCATTCATTAGAGTAAGAACTTGGTATTCATGGATGTAACATGAATTATCACGAAGAATTTCATTGTTTCGAACATGGCAAGAACAGTTTACTGCTCAGCAGTAAACTGCCTTGCAGAGATAGCGCACGCTATGATATGCAGTTTAACGTGCGCTATCGAGTACTTGTTAGCGTGCGCTACGTTTGGTACGTAACGTACGCTAGACCATCAGTCGAGTCAGTTGGCTGATCAATGTACTGCCACGCATTATTAGCGTGCGCTAATATACGAGATGTAACGTGCGCTATCGAGTACGTTTAGCGTACGCAACGTTTTGGACTTAGCGTGCGTTAAATCATCAGCCGAGTCAGTCGGCTGATCAGTGAGGCACTGACAATGCCGGGTTAGCGTACGCTAGGCAGTGTGTACTGCGTACGCTAACGAGTAGCATTAACGTACGCTACACATGATTCGTAGCGTGCGTTAATCTGTCCAGACAGATTGCGTATTAAGGACTTCCTACCGTAATTATTGAATTGTTAAACGTTCGTACGGCACGAAATGAATTTTGTACTATTTCTTTTGTTAAGGTCCGAGCTTAACACGTGATTGATCGAAGGGGACGACCTTCGAGTATTTTGATATTCGTGGAAGTTTATTCTTGTCAACGAACCGAGGCAAGTACTCTAAATTAGAATTGTTTATATTATGACAATTATGATGTGATTGTACCGTGTAAATATGTTGTGAATATATGTCCACCATGTGTTGATCCGACGGGAATCATCATGGGAATCTATAGCCGTGTCTTACTGGATCGTTGGACAGTAGTTCCACCATGTGTTGGTCCGACGGATCATCATGGGAATCTATATTTGTGTCTGGATCGTTGGAATACCCTCGTATGTTGGAACCGTTATGTTATGATATGTGTTGTGGATATTCTCGTTGGAGAAACTTGTTATGATATAATTGTTGATTATATCACCGTTGTATGATTATTGTACTTGTACTAGCATCGTTGTGCTAACCCCTTCGGGGTGAACATTTGTGTATGTTCAGATCCGTAAGAGCGGGAAACAACCCCTTTGGAGATGTATGACGACGAGGGTGCAAAGTGATGTTCTGGCCGGGTTTACTATCTGTTATTTGTTGGTTATTTCAATAAGTACTCGAGTACGTCGTCCGTTATAATGATTTGGATTTTGGTGATGTAATAATAACTCTTCATTGGATATTCCTATTTCGTTTTGAACCAGACGGTTGTATTATACTTCAGTAATTTCATAGAGCGGTATTTGTTATTGTCTTTTCTTTTAATCAGCCTTGTAAATTCTTATGTAAAGGATTTACGGCGCTGTAATATTCCCGAATATATTGGGGGTGTTACAGAATATGGTATCAGAGCTAAGATTATGGATATCTTGGCCGTTGGGTTAAAATAGGGGTCATTTACGTCTTTTGGGATAACCGGCCGTGAATGACATCACTGCACTGCCTACGTCTTCATGCGAACAGCGGTTGTAAGTTCCTAAACTCTATCTCGTTCCTTGCATATTGTATCTCTTTATACTCGAATATTAGAACAATGTTGTTTCCTGTATATTGAGTATTTATGCTTACAGTATGCTGAGAGGCGGACGTGTACGCGGTCGCGGTCATGGACGCGGACGCAGAAATGCTGAAAGGGAAGCGTCGCCTTCCAATCAGGCTAGTCATAGCTCAGGCGAGCCGCAACAGTCTATTAATAATGAACCAGATCCTGCTGTACCAGATATCCTTCGTCAAGTGGTGAACCAGATGACTCAGTTCGCCCAAGTCGTGGACCGAATGCAAGTGGCGGTGGGACTACAGCAGGGAGAGAGACAGCAAGGGATCCCAGACATGGGAAATCGAGGTGACCGGTGGCTGCAAGAGGTGGCAAAGATGCAACCACCCAAATTCGACGGTATTTCTGAGACTCCCACCTGGGATCATTGGTTAAAGGAGCTGGAGAAAATCTTTGCCGGAATCAAGCGCCAGACAATAGGAGAGCCTCTATCGCTCAATATTTTACGATAGGGAAGCGTCCGAATGGTGGGAAGCCATCCTACTGTAGACCATGATGCCGATTGGGCGGAATTTAAAATGATGATGGAAGCTCGTATTGCCCTCGTCTGTGAGGGAAGCCAAAATTCGAGAATTTTTCTGCTCAACCATCGATGAACCCGTATCCTGCACGATTAAGATGTTTAACCAAAGATTAGCATTTGTTCGACATCCGTGAGCAGATGCGGAGATGATGATTCATTTCGAAATGAGGATGAAACCAGAAATCCAGAGGTACATGTCCGGTTTTGAATGTACCACTCTCCGCCAATACCAAGATAAGGTGTTGGCGTACGAAATAAAAGAAGCAGCAATGGAGAAGTTTATGGAGTCGAAGAAACAGAAAGTCTCTGGTACTTTTACAGAGCACAAGAGCAGTGGGCCCCGCAAGGCCCAGTCTTCTTTTTCTTTCAAGAAACCTCCGCACCCAGCTAAGAGCGAAAAGAATTACGGAACAATGTCAACCACGACGGATACAGCTAGGAAGTGCTTTAACTGTGGTCGCCCAGGCCACCTTTGGCGTGATTGTTTGCGCACTCCAGTTACATGTTTTGAGTGCGGACAGGAAGGGCACCGTGCGACGTTTTGTAAGGACGCCACTAAGTACAATGGAACCCGCTCGTCACAACCAGTTCAGAAGGAAGCCAGTGTCCAACAGACGCAGCAAAGTGTTCACATGCCTCAGAATTTTGGCCGCGGGCGAGGCAAATGACAATGGGACCGGAAGGGGACATCGAGTGCCAGATCTGTTCCCCCACGTTTGTATGAGATGAGTAGGACAGATGATCGGTGATCTTCATTGCCGCATCGTGTCTTGCCCAAATCTTTTCCCGGCCCGATTAGCGTTTTGTTCGTCAGAGCTACACATTCTTTCATATCTTTGTCTTGTGTAAATCGTTTAAATATTTCCGGTTTTTATACTTGTGAACCTTATGTTGTTGGTTTACCGAGTGGAGAGAGAATTGTCGGAAATTTAGAAACTAGAAATTTCCCTGTATCATTTGGGGGCAGAGAGTGGCTCTCAAATCTGATCGTGATAGAAATGCAAGGAGATGACCTGATACTCGGAGACGATTGGCTTAATCGGTACGGAGCAATTGTAAACTACCGAAGGAGGAATATCTCACTGGTCGCTGACGATGGTTCCGAGATTCTGTTTGAGGGATGGAAACCGGGAAGCTCAGGAAAGTTGATCAAGGCGATGAAAGTCACAAATTGTTGAAACAAGGTCAGACTGCAATCGGTGCTACTCAATGAAGAAAGAAGAAGAAATTGTGGAACTTTCATCCATTCCTGTGGTGAACGAATTTCCAGATGTGTTTCCTGACGAGTTACCTGGACTACCTCCACGAAGGGATGTGGAATTTACTATTGAGCTGGAACCTGGAGCGACACCAATTTCTAAGGCGCCGTATCGTATGGCACCTACTGAGATGTACGAAATGAAGAAGCACTGGAGGAGTTCTTGGACAAGGGCTATATTCAGCTGCGTTGCCGCCCGGGAGCGCCGATTCTTTTGTCCGAAAGAAGGATGGATCGCTCCGACTGTGTATTGACTATCGAGAGCTGAACAAGATGACGATTAAGAACAAGTATCCGTTGCCACGGATTGATGATTTGTTTGACCAGTTGCAAGGAGCAACAGTATTTTCCAAGATCGATCTGAGATCAGGATACCATCAACTGAGGATTAAGGAGTCTGATGTTCCGAAATCAGCGTTCAGAACTCGCTACGGGCATTATGAGTTTGTGGTGATGCCGTTTGGTCTCACTAACGCACCTGCTGTATTTATGCAATTGATGAACCGTGTGTTCATTGAATTTTTGGATAAATTTGTGGTCGTGTTTATTGACGACATCCTGATCTATTCTAAGAGTCCTGAAGAACATGCGCAGCATTTGCGGATTGTATTGGAGCTTTTGAGAAACGAACAATTGTACGCCAAACTTTCTAAGTGTGAATTTTGGCTAAAAGAAGTAATGTTCCTCGGCCATGTGGTGTCAGCTAGAGGAGTCCAAGTGGATCCTTAGAAGATCGAGGCAATATTGGATTGGAAGCCTCCAAAGAACGTGAAAGAGGTCCGAAGCTTCTTAGGACTTGCTGGATACTATCGTCGATTCGTGGAAGGGTTTTCTAAAATCTCCCGCCCACTTACTCGACTCCTTCAGAAAACTCAAAAGTTTGAGTGGAATGAATTATGTCAGATTAGCTTTGATGAATTGAAGAAGAGATTGACGACGGCACCGATTCTATCACTTCCGCAGGGAACTGAAGGATTCATAGTTTACAGTGATGCTTCGAACCAAGGACTTGGGTGCGTGTTGATGCAGAATGATAAGGTGATCGCTTATGCATCGCGACAACTGAAACCTTACGAAGTGAATTACCCAACACATGATTTGGAACTAGCAGCAGTGGTTTTTGCCTTGAAGATCTGGAGGCATTATCTGTACGGGACTCACTGTCAGATCTTTACGGATCACAAGAGTCTCAAGTACATATTTAGTCAGAAAGAGTTGAACATGCGGCAAAGAAGATGGTTGGAATTGATTAAGGACTATGACTTGGAGATTTTATATCATCCAGGCAAAGCGAATGTAGTGGCCGATGCACTTAGCCGCAAGCCTGTCTCTATTCAGATGCTGGAGACGCTGCCTCTCAACTTAGCCTTCAGCGAGAGATGATTCGTGAAGGGATTGAAGTGTGGATACAAAAAGTCCAAGGACAACTGTGCGTGATGGAGATAACTTCATCTTTAACCGAAGAAATCAAATCTAGACAGGCAGATGATCCTCTGATGATTCGGTTACATGATGAAGTGATCAAAGGAAAGGCCCCCGGATTCATAATTCATGACGATGGAGTTTTGAGATTTCAGAACCGACTCTGCGTTCCCGATGTCGATGTTCAAATGCAGGCGATTATGAAGGAAGCTCATAGTTCGCCTCTATTCTATCCACCCGGCACCAAGAAATGTATAAGGACCGGAAGCGTAACTTCCGGTGGGGCAACATGAAGAAAGACGTAGCGGACTATGTTTCAAATGCTTGTCTTGTCGGCGAGTTAAGATCGAGCATCAACGGCTCTTTGGAATGTTGAAGCGCTCCCGATTCCTGAATGGAAGTGGGAGGACATATCGATGGACTTCATCACTAATATGCCGAAAACCAGGATAGGAATGAACATGATTTGGGTGATAGTTGATCGTTTAACCAAATCGGCTCATTTTCTAGGCATTAAGGATACGTGGGGACCAGAGAGGTTGGCACGAGTCTTTATTTCAGAGATAGTTCAATTACATGGTACGCCGAAGACCATTGTTTCTGATCGAGACGGCCGTTTTGTGTCTCACTTTTGGAAGGCAGTTCATAAGGCCTTGGGGACCGAATTGAACTTCAAGATGCCTTATCACCCGCGATCGACGGATGCCGAGAGAACTATACAAACGGTGGAAGATATGCTAAGGGCCTGTGCCTTAGATTGGTCAAACGATTGGGAAATTCATCTACCATTGATTGAATTTACCTACAACAATAGTTGGCATGCTTCTATTAAGATGGCACCGTTTGAGGCATTATACGGAAGGAGATGCAGATCGCCCTTATGTTGGGACGATTCATCGGACTTGATCGGAACAGAACCAGAGTTGATCAAGTAGACTCGAGTGAAGACAGCCTTGATTCGTGAAAGGCTGTTGACTGCCCAGAGTCGCCAGAAATCCTATGCGGACGTACGTCGTCGCCCATTGGAGTTCAATATTGGGGACCACGTACTTTTGAAGGTTTCTCCTACTCGGGGAATCTTTCGTTTCGGAAGGAAAGGAAAGCTGAGTCCGAGATATATCGGACCATTTGAGATCCTCGAGAGAGTTGGGGAGTTGGCAGACAGATTAGCATTGCCGCCGTCATTGTGCCATGTTCATAACGTGTTCCACGTATCCCAGTTGCGGAGATATATACCAGATCCCAGTCATATCATCGATTTCGGCGAGATCGAAGTCGAACAGGATGGGACATTTGAAGAAAGACCAGTCAAGATACTCGAGAGTCGAGTTAAGCAATTGAGGAACAAGTCACGTCATGGAACGGAAGAAGCCACTTGGGAAACAGAAGCTGATATGAAGTCTAGATATCCCGAGTTATTTTCGTCTTGAGTTTCGGGAAGAAACTCCCTTTTAGTAGGAGAGTATGTAATATCTGGATTTATTACAGTGTATTTCATCTGTATTCAACCATGTATTATTTCAGATTGGTGATTTTGATTATTTGGAATACGATATTTAGTGCATTGATATCATTATGCATAAGTATAGAAACATGCAAAATTGCTCAAGCAACCTTGTGATAGCGCACGCTAAGGATGTATCTTAACGCGCGCTATCGGGCCGTTATTAGCGCACGCTACGCAGGTATGAGTAACGTGCGCTAAGGACTCAATTATTGAGCAGGGCAGTTGGCTCGTGCGCCAGCGGGACATGGGTCCGGATAAGATTCCCGCTGACGCACCCGGACAAAATCTGAAGTCAACCCTTATTAGCGCACGCTAAGGGATGTTTAGTAGCGTGCGCTAACTTGTCAATAATGCAGAATGTTATAAATGGGACAACAACCGCTTGGGCTTTCATTTCCTTCGTATATACTTCACCTTTGAGAGTCCAGAGAGCAAGTATATCCCTTCTAAACACTTAGAACATATATTAGTGATCATTGAATGATTGAGTATCACTTGTGAGTGATCATTGAAGAGAAGTAACACCTTGGAGGGGCACATAATCAACCGGAGTCGGATTACACCTTGTGGTTCAGTGATTTCGACATATTAAGGTATGTTCAACCTATCACCAGTCTTAGATTTGGATTTCCAATGGGTATGATGATCATGTTAACGAGATATTGAATTTCCTTAGTAAATTATTTCAACAACTTCATGTTTAGAAGATTGGGATGTCTACAATTACGATATTATTGTTGGAACCTTGAAGTTGGGATCCTAGTACTTCAAATGATGAGAGAAATATTCTGAAGTTAACAATCCATATGATTTATGTTATCTTGGTGATCATGATTTGGAAAAGATATTATAAGAACTTAAAGGAAGAATCATCTTAGGAAATATTCTTTCGTATAAGTCGGAATTGTTAGTTCACCTCAAGATGAAGTCTGAATATGTATAATGATAGTAGCATCTAATACATCAACCGGAGATCACCAACTTTGCATGAGAATTGTAATCAAGATGGATTATGGTATCATGATGATTATACGTATATTTGCATCTTGAAGTTGATATCATCCTGGAGATCATTCATTAGAGTAAGAACTTGGTATTCATGGATGTAACATGAATTATCACGAAGAATTTCATTGTTTCGAACATGGCAAGAACAGTTTACTGCTCAGCAGCAAACTGCCATGCAGAGATAGCGCACGCTATGATATGCAGTTTAACGTGCGCTATCGAGTACTTGTTAGCGTGCGCTACGTTTGGTACGTAACGTACGCTAGACCATCAGTCGAGTCAGTTGGCTGATCAATGTACTGCCACGCATTATTAGCGTGCGCTAATATACGAGATGTAATGTGCGCTATCGAGTACGTTTAGCGTACGCAACGTTTTGGACTTAGCGTGCGTTAAATCATCAGCCGAGTCACCGGCTGATCGCTGAGGCAATCGACAACGCCGGGTTAGCGTCGCTAGGCAGCAGGTATCGCGACGCTAACGAGTAGCATTAACGCACGCTACACATGATTCAGAAGGCGTGCGTTAATGGCCCGCATGCATTGCGTATTAAGGACTTCCTACCGTAATTATTGAATTGTTAAACGTTCGTACGGCACGAAATGAATTCTGTACTATTTCTTTTGTTAAGGTCCGAGCTTAACACGTGATTGATTGAAGGGGACGACCTTCGAGTATTTTGATATTCGTGGAAGTTTATTCTTGTCAACGAACCGAGGCAAGTACTCTAAATTAGAATTGTTTATATTATGACAATTATGATGTGATTGTACCGTGTAAATATGTTGTGAATATATGTCCACCATGTGTTGATCCGACGGGAATCATCATGGGAATCTATAGCTGTGTGCGCTGGATCGTTGGATAGGTAGTTCCACCATGTGTTGGTCCGACGGGATCATCATGGGAATCTATAGCTGTGTGCGCTGGATCGTTGGAATACCATCAGTATGTTGGAACTGTTATGTTATGATATGTGTTGTGGATATTCTCGTTGGAGAAACTTGTTATGATATAATTGTTGATTATATCACTGTTGTATGATTATTGTACATGTACTAGCATCGTTGTGCTAACCCCTTCGGGGGTGAACATTTGTGTATGTTCAGGATCCAGAAGAGCGGGGAAACAACCACTGGAGATTTATGACGACGAGGGTGCAAAGTGATGTTCTGGCCGGGTTTACTATCTTTTATTTGTTGGTTATTTCAATAAGTACTCGAGTACGTCGTCCGTTATAATGATTTGGATTTTGGTGATGTAATAATAACTCTTCATTGGATATTCCTATTTCGTTTTGAACCAGACGGTTGTATTATACTTCAGTAATTTCATAGAGCGGTATTTGTTATTGTCTTTTCTTTTAATCAGCCTTGTAAATTCTTATGTAAAGGATTTACGGCGCTGTAATATTCCCGAATATATTGGGGGTGTTACAAGAAGGACCCTCTAACCTGCAGTCATCACCTGAACCCTCTCCAAAGAGGCCAAGGAAGCTGCAGTTCAGCGAGGGAGAGCAGTCTGAGCATCACGCCAGCCCATCAGTTCAGTCACCAATCCACCCAGACTTGCCTGCACCAGACACTGAAACTCGGATTGTACCTGTCATCACACCTCCAGTGTACATTTCCGAAGAAGAGGAAGCAGGTCTTGTTATCTCTATTCCTGACGCAGATTATACTTTCAACCTATTAGATAATAATACTTTTAATCTCTCTATTGAACAACTTCAGCTTGTGAAACCACAAGTAGAAAAACACTCTTTTGTACAAATCTTTAAAGAGTGGAAGACTTTCAAAACCATGTCTTTTTCAAATCTTCAAACCTTTGTTGAAACTAGTGGTTGGGAATATCCCCAAGCCACTGAGGATGTTCTGACTAATTTTTGCAAAGAGTCAGAGTTAGCATTACTCCTCCAGGATAACTGGTTCATGTCACATTTTAAGACAAACATGGACCACTTTATTCACTCTATTATGCTAAGTATTTTTGATGGTAGTTTTGGAGAGGAAGAGGAGGAAGAGGAAGTAGAAAGGGAGATTAGGATTGAAGAAATTAATGGAGACAATGAAATCATTGATTTGGTGGCTGAAGAGGATGAGGAAGAGAAAGAATCTGAAGAAAATATACCAGTTGAAAAACAAACAGAGGAGATTGAGAAGATAGAAGAAGTGGCAGATGAAGAAGATGAAGAAGAAGGAGAGGAAGTAGAGCAGGAAAAAGATGAAGAAGATAAGGAGGATGAAGATGATGAAGGAGAAAAGGAGAATGATGATGATGATGATGATGATCATGATGATGGAGGTGAAGCAGGAGCAGAAAAAAGAAAAAGAAAAAGAAAAAGAAAAGGAGGAAGAAAAAGAAAAATCTCGAGAAGAAGAAGGAAAAGAGGAAGAGAGAAAAGGAGAAGAGGAGCCAGAACAAGAGCAGGAGCCAGAGCCTACTCATGAAGCTGCAGATAGGATTGTTGTGCCTCCCCGGTACACCAGCCTAGATGCAGATCTGGCTGAAGACTCCAGGTCAGGGACCCCGGAGAAGACCAAATCTGACCTACCTGATGCAGCCAGGAGCCTGCAGTCTAGTGGCTCCCTTGCTGAAGGATCAGGAGAGCACTCCCCATCAGCTCAGTTATCTCCTACCATGACTGAGCTGATCAAGCAAATTGTCAGAGACACTATTGGGGAGCTGCTATCAACACAGGTCACTCCTGACCTTCAGACCATTAATGCCAAGATTGACACCCTTCTTCAGAGAGAGATCCCTCAGCCTCCTCCTCCTACAAACAACAGAATGCCTTTTGGCATGTCTGATTGGATGAGCTGCATGGAACAGCAGTTGACAACCGTTATTGATGCTGGCAAAAAGGGGGAAGAGAGGATTCAGGGGGAAGAGAGAGAAATCAGAAGTAAGAAGAAGCAGGATGTCCCTCAGATTGAAGGACCCTCCAGTCTAAAGAGAAAGGAACCTGTAGATCCAGAAGACCAGGCTGACCAGCCTGTAGGAAAAAGAAGAAGGACTAGAGGCGGTTTTGAACCTACTCTAGAATGGGAAGGGCTGGAGCTATGGTTTGTTGAGGATTTCTGCCCATTTGAAGCCTTTGAGATGTGGGGAGCTGCTAGGAAGAGGTTCATCAGAGACTATTACATCTGGGAACTAATTCATGATGACAAACTCTCCCCACAGGAGATTTTCATAAACTTCATGGAAGAAGTCCATCCGAATCTTTGGGCTGTTCTGAAGAAGCACGCCAAAGAGCAAAATGCCTTTCCTAGGATTCCCTTATTCAGAGCTGAAGAAGCACCAATCCGTATGGACGGTGAACTTGATGAATTAGAACTTCAGAATGAAATCAAGCTAGTGTGCCTCGAGAACAGATTCAGATCTCAGCAAGAGCAGGATTTCGCAGCACTTGTGGTAAAAAGAAAATATGGTCTTGCTCCAGTAAAGATAAGACCTATCGGAGCCAAACTATTCAAGCCTACCAAGCAGCCTGTTCGAAGAGGCAGAGGAAGAGGCAGATGACCTTTTAGTTATTTCTTACTTGTAATTTTATTTTCTGTACTTGGAACATTCTTGTAAAATTTCAATGATAAATCAGAAAATTTTATAACAGTCTATTGAATGACAATTTCCAGTTGTCTCAATATTAGACTGATTTCAGTTTTGTCTCGCACTTAAGTGCAGACTTGGCCATTTGATTTCTTACTTAGCTTTGCCATCATCAAAATAGGGGGAATTTGTTAGGAATACTTGTTAGATTTTGATGATGTCATTAATTTAAAATCAAATGTTTATTACTTGGCAAAATGTAAGGAAGAACCAAATGAGTATCTTCCATAGGCCAAAATATGTTAAGTATAAAACTTGGCAAAATGTAAAGAAGAACCAAATGAGTGTCTTCTGTAGGCCAAAGTTAGTTAGGCTGAAAATCGGCTAAGTACTAAAAGTACAGCCTAGTCCATCAGAGAAGTACAAACACTCGACTCAGAGTAGCTCTGGTCAACTAAATTTATCAGAGAAGTTTGACCAGACTGCAGCCGAGGTACCTCAGGGAAGTCACCTGACCAGACAAGTCTCAAACAGTGAACAGCCGAGAGGACCTACCTGCAGAGATGTAAGCTGCACATCAGCCTACTCAACTACAGCCTAGTACTCCAAGTCCACGTCAGCATGCTTTGAAAAGTCAAATATTACGGAAAGCTCACATGCAACGTGAAGAGACAAATTGGAGTGATTCCCGCAAGAGATATGATTTAATTAAATCATCCTGACCCACCGTGAAGACTTTAATCCTTTTATATTCAAAAGATTCGGCGCTCACATGCAGAAGTCCTCACAACGGTCGGAAGATAAAATTAAATAATGGGAATCCAGCCTTGCAACGTTCAGAAAAGATTAAACAATGAAGTCTCCCTCCAACGGACGGATTTGTTCAGATTTGCAACGGCTACAAGGAAGAAGCTCAGAGATCGTGATCTATATATATCCAGAGATTTGAAACTGAGCAACTACCGGTGCGAACAAACATTCTAAGCGATCAAAGCAAACAAAGCAATCTCAAGCAATCAAATAGCATCGTGAAAAGAGCAGATCTAAAAGTTCATTCTTAAGGAAGCTCTTAAGTTGGAGAAGACAAACACTCTTGTCTATAATCTTGAGTACGGGGTACTTCACTGGTTGAAGTAAGTTACTGTAAAGGCATCCGAGGATCTAGGATCAAGAGGTGCAAGGCAGTCAAGTGTGTGTACAACGGCACGGAATTCCACTGGTTGGAAGCTGTTGTAGTGTGTTGTGAATCACTGTAATATTTATCACTGGTTGAGAATTATAGTGAATTCATCTCCAACTGGTTTGGAGAAAAGTGGATTAGTAGAGGATTACCCCACCTCTGAGACCACTATAATTGCCTGTGTTATTTACTGTCTTACTGCATCATACCTTAACTGCTGCATACATTGTTAAGTGTTTCATTAAGTTAATTTATATTCGTCATCAGCTGACTTCCGCACTTATCCAAGAACAAACGACTCCAAGTCATTTGTTTGACCATCAGCTGAAGAAACTCACTCCTCGTGAAAAAGAGTTCAAGAGTTTCAACAAGTCTATTCACCCCCCCCCCCCCTCTAGACTTGTTCCTGGACGACTTGTGACCTACAAGTACCGCTCCGATACCAATTGTTGGTATAAAATTGGATATTTGCGCCGTTTGTGCATAAGCGTAAATAAATTACGGAAAATAAATCACACAAGGATTTATAGAGGTTCGGCTATTAACGAATCCTACGTCCTCTCTTGATGTATCTTTTTATATAGGAATAAGATCAAAACCTCTACGCCTCTCTTCTATCGGTCGAGGGATTACCGTTACAAGCTCGTCTTCTATCGGTCCGAGTAAAACCATTTTTCCTTTTCTATTGGATAAGGAATCAACCACTATAGCATTCTATTAGTACTAGATAAACCTCACGAAGATAGCGATTGCGATTCTAATAATGACGGATCCTTGATCCTAATAACACCGAATCCAATCGTATCTTTTCTTTTACCTCTCGTGTACAATGTTGAATGTATAAATACTCAAACTAACAATATAAGCTCAATATTGCAACAACAATAATATTAATATGAATAAGTGATCAATGTATCTCTTGCTTGAAGTTGTTGTATGGAATAATACCAAAGATGTGGTATTTATAGCCTTCATCCACCAAACTAGCCGTTAGTCTGTTTTGACTAATTAGCGTGCGCTAGGCTTTCTCTTTAGCGTGCGCTAGTCTGTTCCAGTTTTAGTCCAGTAGCTTCGTTTCTTTAACACCCCCAAGTTATTCAGGGTATATTACAGCGCCGTGAACTCCACCGAGGGACCCACAAGGCTAATCATACGCGGAACTATAAAACTTGACCGAGAAGGTCCAAATACAATGAAATGAAAGACGATACAAAGGGTATTCAAACCATGTACAATGTATCCAAATACATCACAGTACAAAATCAAAACCTCGGCACACAGGACGGAACATCAAGGAAGATGGAAAAAAAATACTCGAGTATTCAATAACCATTCCAGTACAAAAAAACACTGAATGGAAAACTCAAAACATAACCAGAGGAAAGACACAGTATCACACTTACCCACCATCTTCATGCCGACCCGATACCTGCCTGTCCGCTCTCCTGGAACCTGAAATACATAAAAAGTATTTCCCCCATAAAAGGGTTAGCCGTCGAATAGCTAGTGCAGGTATATCAAGTATGGAACACAATACTCCTCGACAATAAAGTAAAAGTAACCGTCAATTCATCAATTCAATATTAGTATTCCGGAATAACTAAATCTCATAGAATCACATCAATACATATATGAATACCGTGGAACCACACCAGAGGCTACGGAACCCTCAGGGGACCTGACGGCCCGCCCCAGAGTGGTTCGTTCATATCATCCGTGGAATCGCACCAGAGGCTACGAAACCCTCAGGGGACCCGTCGGCCCGCCCCAGAGTGGATATAAATAATCATGCCATTAATATTTCTTACGTTCAAAGTCGAGAACGTACAATCATAATTATATACTTGCCTTTGAGACATCGATAAATTGAACAGAAAGGAGTATGAATTCGGTAGGTCCAAGAATGCGCTTCCAGCACCTAAACGATTCGCAAGGATTATGATAATCAATTATCCGTACTCAAATTACACGAAGAAACTCCCGAAACCCGTATACGATTCATGAAAATACACGGATAAACAACTAGAGGTTGGAAAATCGTCCAACCCCTTACAAGTCTGAAAACAGCACAATCCAATCCGTAAAATCGTAGGAAAAGCATGCATACGGAATAGATACATCATAATATCAAGGTCCTCAAGCTTCAAAACGAATAAATTGGACGAATCTACGAAAAACCCCAAAATTCCCAAAAATAGGGTTCTAAGGATTTTTACCTTGATTCGGACGATAGGATGGATTAGATGTTGTATAATCCTTGTTATCCAACCCAAGATGATGATATCTGAAGAAGAACCGCCTCAAATCGCCCCAAATCGCCTCTCCCGAGTTCTCCCGATCGGAAAAATGGAAATGATGTGAAATGACGAGTGCAGGGGTTGACTGTCCCCTTATATACTGTCCCAGTCTAGCGCACGCTACGCCTCAAAATTAGCGTGCGCTAACGGGTCACCCGGTAGTCCAGTGGCTACTGTCTGCAGAGGTTAGCGTGCTCTACTCCACATCCTTAGCGTGCGCTAACTGGTGTCCTGCCAAAATTTCAGTTCACTGCCTCAGTCCGCTAGCGTGCATTAACACTGAGTACTAGAGTGCGCTATGCAACACATATAGTGTACGCTAGCCGTTGCCTAGCGTGAAATGCCTGCTAGTCCAGAAAGTATGAAACCTCACTGCCTCTGCCGACTCAGTCCGTTAGCGCGCGCTAAGGCTCAAAACTAGCGTGCGCTACTCACACAGAATTAGCGTGCGTTAGCATAGGCCTAGCGTGCGCTACCTCCTTGACCCAGAACACTTCTGAAAGGTCTAAACGGCACGATCATGATCCAAACAAGGCATGAAACAATAGATCAACGCCGACGCCATCACAAAGAGTCTGCAGAGCGACAAAACAGGAAGAACAGTAAGGTCAAACAGTCAATAAAAAGTACGGGTATTACATTCTCCCCCTCTAAAAAGAAGTTTCGTCCCGAAACTTAAGAAATAAAAAGTTTGGGGGTACTCTGATCGCATATTCTCTTCCGTTTCCCATGTCACCTCCTCGACTCCATGTATCGACCATTGCACTAAAACCAACGGGATGGTTTGGTGCCAAGGCTGCTTCTCACGACGTTCAAGAATCTTCACTGTTTTCTCCGGATAGGTAACATCCTTGGTTACGTAAATCTCACTATAGTAAAAAACATGACTTGGATCTGGCATATGCCTTCTCAACTGAGAAACATGACAAACGATATGAATAAGACCCAACACAGGGGGCAACGATAAGCGATAAGCTAAGTCTCCAACCCTGGACTAGGACATGGTCTCCAAAATCGAATTCCAAAGGTCGACGACGAGTATCGGCATACGATTGATATGTTGAAGGGTATCTCAAATTACGAAAAGAACTCAACTACAATTGTATGTACTGCATTCAACAATACCAAGAATTCTCAAAACATTATCATAACTCATAAGTGTAGCATGAACTATCTGTGCCAAATCCTGGCCGTCGGATTGTACCGATAAAGCTCAATAGGGACAAAAACCAATAACACACAAAATAATGACAACAAGTCCCGAAACACTGACGTACAATCCGAACGCTCATACTGTCAATAACAATGATCAACCCATAAACCAACCGAGAATATCATCGACATGATAAACTCCAATGCTATCGGCGAAAGATCCACAATAATCGAGAATACCATCAACATGATACCCTCCAACACGATCAATAAGGCAACAACAACGACCGAGAGTACCATCAACAAGGTAGCTCTAAACGATCAACAATAATGGTTCTCAAAGAAATAACCCCGACTGTCGAACAAACCCCTCGGGCATATGAACAACCAGTCACAAATAGTCAAACATATCCGATACAACATGGACTATGAACAACCACAACAATAAGGCTCAAGAGGGACATCACAGTACGCCCGATCCGGAAATGTGTCCATGCACATGTCCACTCCGTATATGGAATCCAGAATATACATGGGACAATGTACCTAATTAGCCTCACGGACTACGTCCCGTGTGCGCGGTCCTATGCGGAAACATCCACACATGACCACTGTGTCTGGCTAAAAATTCTACACATAACCAATCGGCACGCAGATATGATTCCAGATATGTCACGATGCAACATGACAACGAAATTCAAAGGATAACACATCCAATACGGATCATACGACTCACCAAAGTGAACGATGATACATGAATAATGAAAGATCTACACGACCACAATATACAACATAACCATCCTGGGATCACAATCCCTAAGGACCGATTAACACGAACAACAATCTGGAAATCCTCAACCCTCAATGATCACAAAATTGCCGAGTTCACAAGAATGATAGTGTGCTGCCTTGAGTCGGCCAACACGACAATAGTAACTCACGGATGGGCACCATCCTCGGCGATCCCAATCCAATACCTCGATTGTCTTAGAACATCAAATCGATAATGACTCAACGGATGGGAACTATCTTCGACAGTCCCAATTCAATACTTCGATTACCTTAGAACGGCCATTTACGAATCAATAATAACATTTGGCATAATTTGCCGACGGGTGTCGTATCAAACGATCCCCTGATATCGGCAAAATCATAAAGAGACCAAGTCTCGAAATGATACACACATTCGTACACCTACATGACAACATTAATCTCATTGATTAGTACAAGTATAAAACTTGCCTCGATATCAATACAACGAGCTGTTACCAATTCAGTTGATTTCGTCTACGAGTTCCCCAGTCCCGACCAAGGTAATCTACGAACTCTTCAACCTAGACCGCAACACAACAGTCATAATCCACGATCAAACATCATATCTTATTGTAAAACGAAGGATTAATAATCAACAGGTTCGATGACGATAAATATCAATACAACCAGGCCACAAACTCATCGGTTCCACAATATCTCGAGTAAATATAGTCTGAACTATCCAACTCAGACCCTCATGAATCCATGTCCACAATACGAGCCGAAATCCGATGATCATATCAGCAACCAATTCGGACCAATAATAAGGGTCTAAATGTTATCGATTCTAAACTCAATTCTTAAATACGAATTGACAAGGTTCCCTTCTCGTAAATCCATCGTTAAAATTTACCTTTGACCGTCATCAATTCGAACCATCCGACTGGTTCAAAACAATAAATAAACATATTAAAAAGGTTATCAAACAATCCAATCATTCGACTTGAACATTTGCTCCATACGTATGGGTTTCCAAATTCAGAGATGAATAATAGTCTCATCAAACTCATAATCACATTCGTATTCCTATACGAATATTACTTCAAACACATAATTTAGCTCTAGATATGAATATTCCATATTCATATTCAAAACATCAACACATCTTATAAATTTTCATCACCTTGTATAATTCAAGAGTTCTTCAAGAACATGAAATATCCGAAATCACGTTCAGAACCACATATTCGAGTATGTTACCATTTTATGTATCATGCCATTCATATAACCTCAGGAATCGCAACAAAACCATTATCATCATATGAAGAAGATGTCAATAATCATATCAACATCCGAAATCTCTTATTACAATTCCAATAAATCTCATATAGCATTATCATATGATGATCCGAACATGCTCCCTCCCAAGTAGTAATCCCTTAAAAACGAATCACTATCAAAGGGATACGAGGATTACATTGTATGGACGAACCACGAAAAAGAACAATTGACTCCATTCCAAGAATCATCAAAAACTTCAAGAACAATACTTAAATCCGAGCTTTCCATCTTAATCTTGTTTAAGAGGATCATCTCTCAATGTTTAGGAACTTCAAGTATCTCCCATGGCTCTCTCTATCGACTGAAGGAAGGAGAATGGACAAAATGCCTATCAGCACTCGTCTATCCTCTTTATAAGACACATCACTAGCGCGCGCTAGACCTTATATTTAGCGTGCGCTACAGAACTAGCGTGCGCTATCCTTCCTTGATAGCGTGCGCTATCGGGAAGTACAGAAGCTACTGCATTGCTTCGAAATTCATCTAACCTACATAATGCCCATGCACTAGCGTACGCAAACAGGCGTTGACTTGCTACAGTGAAATGCTCAGTAGCGTGCGCTATTCCTCGACCTTAGCGTGCGCTAATCGTCGTTGACCCAACAACCTGTACCTTCCCCGAAGATGCCTGAGTCCTACAAGCCGAAAGCAACCAATAAAGCCAAAATTCCCTGTTGACGATATGAAATTAGCATGCGCTACCTGTAATATCCGGTATTCTTTCCCTTGTATTTTTCATTTTTGGTATATTTCTCGGTCATAGTGACCCTCGTGTACCTTTCAGTGTGTCCTTCCTGTCAACTGTTGAACTGTATTCTCATTATTGTGGTGCGGAACCGCCGCCGGTTGCCGTGGATCCATTTCGTGTTATTGGTTCCCAAATATTGATTCCTATCGTTTTATTCTCTTTCCGGATCATTTTTATCATTTTGGGACCCAAAGGGGGTGTGGGCCGCGGCACAAGATGTGTGTGCCGCGGCACACAAATTTCTTCAGTTGTTGGCCAAACGAACTGTACTGTGTGCCGCGGACACCCATACGGTGCCGCGGCACAATGCCAAGCCAGTGCCGCGGCACACCTATCCGGTGCCGCGGCACACTCGTGTGACATCTGCGACCAAACCCGCTCAGACGGTGCCGCGGCACATGCAAAGCGTGGCCGCACACCGCCGAACCACAGGAGTAATTTTTTGGCCTGTGCCGCGGCACACAATGCGGTCAACCCCCTATAATTGTGTCGTTTTGAGCGCCCGCTGATCATTTCCTTCTTCTTCTTCCTGCAGCGCGAGAGAGAGTGAGAGAGAGGGGGAGAGCTCTTCATCATTATTCATTGGGGGGTTGATTTTCATCATTTTTCTTCGGTAGTGAAGCCCGGACAATCAATCCAACGCGTGTTCTACGGATCTTAGTACTTGAATCTCCAAAGGTAATATTTCTTGAAACCCTCCCTTTTGGATAATTGGGGATTTTGGGGTTTTTGTCCGATTCTTTCCGTTTTGTTGATGGATTCTTGATGATTATGATTAATCTTGTTGATATCATTAATTTTCCTACGGATTCATGGTATATTTTCATAGTTTTGCGGAATCGAGGGGGGTTTGGTTGTGGTCCGCCCCCGTTGTTATTTTGTGCGAATATACATGAATCGTAGGCGGGTTTTCGGGTGTATTCCATTTCCGTATTCGGCTAGAGTTGGTTATAATTATGTTCTTCGAATCGTTAGGTTCGGTTCCATTGATTCCTAGTGTTCGTCGGTGATTATCCTTTCCGTTCGTTGCGTCATCAAAATATTCAAGGCAAGTATTCTTGGAAACCCTTATGCTTAATGTGAAATGGTAATGTATATTGTGTGTGCTTTACTCACCTCGGGAGGGTCCGACGGGGCCTCGAGGGAATCTATGGCTTCGTCCTGGATTCATGAGTTTGATTCGCTAGCCAGCTCGGGAGGGTCCTTAGAGGCCTCGAGTGGGATTCGTGGCTTCGGCCCCGGTCTAGGTGACGTGTGGTGCTTGGTTTGTTTTATGAATGTGGCCACGGGAGGGTCCTTAGAGGCCTCGAGTGGGATTCGTGGCTTCGTCCCGGTCTAGGCAAATTAATTGTGACTGCTTGTTTCCTAAAAGACATGTCTGGTTTGGCTTTTGAAATTGATATTGGTGCATGTACTATGAAATGTGTAGCGATTGGTTTGCCTTGATTACTTGTACTAGCGTAATTGCTAACCCCTCCGGGACCCGCTTTGGGGAAATTCTTGTTATGGATTTCAGTTATGATTATCCGGACGGCGGGCACCTGGACAAGACGAGGACGTTGGCCAGGGTCGTTGACATGTGCATTTGGGTCTTTCTATTTCTTTCGTCCATTTCGATTTGGTTGTTCTAATAATTATAAACTCATAGAGTGTACTCGCGAGTACTTAGGCTTTACATTTCAAACTCCGTATTGTGCTACTTTTAAATTGTTACATTGTTGGTTGATGATCATTTCGCGGTTGCTCCGGGCGTAACTTTTATGTCTTATAATTAAATGTGTGTCCTCGCTAACCGGATGGTTAGTCGAGTGGAGTTTTCTTGTTTGTAGCACAGTGGGTCCCATGTGGGGGTCCACGGCACTGTAATATACTCTGAATATCTCGGGTGTTACAGAAAATGGTATCGAGCTCTAGGTTTATGGATACCTAGGCTTGTTGGTTATTTGGGTCTAGTCGTGTTTTGTTTTGCACATTGTCACACCGCCAAAGATCCCAAGATTTCCAAAGGCTCGTAAGTTTTCTTATTCGGCTCTTTTGTTTCTTGCATTGTATTTCCACTTTTGAATCGTAGTTGCTTTTCCTCCCTTACTCATCATTGATATACTCGTTATCTCTCAACATCGTATGGATGCCGAGGAAACCGTGGTCGTGGTCGTGGTCGGTCGTGGACGCGCCGGGACGTGGGGCAATGGTGGGGCGCCACGTCGCATTCTTCGGGAGCCGGCAGCACGGTGACCGCCAGCCATGCTTCTTCTCGAGAGCGCGCGATGTTGGTATTGCGGCCATTATGCAAAGAAATGGTTAACTGGATGGCGGCTATAGCCTGTGTGGTCCGTAACCCCGATCAGGCCCATGCTAATCGGGGCGGAACGGATCGTTGGCTTCAGGATGTCATCAAGATGCATCCTCCCCAGTTTTCGGGAGCTTCGGACCCGATCGGCTGGGAAGGGTAGATCAAGGAGATATCCAAAGTATTCACTGCTACCAACTGCCCCGAGGACCGTAAGGTCCCTATTGCTCAATATTTTCTCACGGGAGATGCTACAGATTGGTGGGAGGCCGTTGGCCCCAAAGATCATGTTGCTTCATGGGCCGAATTTCAAGAAGTGATGGAGACCGAATATTGTCCGTGGCCGGTCAGACAGGCTCGAGTGCATGCTTTCTATGATGCTCAACCACGGGATATCCCCGTATCTCAGGCCATTGCCGACTTTAACAAGGAGTTGGGTTATGTGAAGACCCAAGTTGTCGAGGAGAGCGACAAGATTTTCCATTTTTCCAGGAGGATGAAACTGTCCATTCGGGACTATATGTCTGGGCTCGTCTGTACTACCCTGAAGGATTATCAGAGTCGAGCCCTTGCTTATGATATGTCGGTGACCGCTAGCGATTTGGCTCGTGAGAGCAAGAAGCGAGTCGGTCGAAAATTTTTCTCGGTCCTAAGAGTGGAGGCCACAGAAATCTCAGCCGCAAATATTTCTACGGGCGGTTCGGCTCGTTTCTCTGGGAGCTTTGAGTGCCGCCGGAACCGTCGTGCGGACCCCGGATGATTTAACTGTGGCAAGCCGTGCCACGTGAACCGGGATTGTCTTCGTCCACCTTTAACTTGTCATACTTGTGGTCAGTCGGGCCACAAGGCTTCTTTTTGCGAAACTCGAGACAGCCATGGGCGCCCGTTCTTCTCACCCAGCACCTATGGAGCCGAGTGTGAACAAGGGCTCATTTGCTCCGCCGCCTCCACCGAGTGTCGGCCGAGGTAGGGGTCGGGGTCAACCCGCTAGAGGAGGAGCTTCCAGTGTCGGCTCCGCCCAGCCGCGTATATACGAGATGAGGAGGGCCGATGACCCAGCAGCTACTGTGGCGACAGGTACCGTTCGTATCCATTCTCATCCTGTCGGTGTAGTTTTTGATTCGGGTGCTACGCATTCATTCATTTCTCTAGAGTGTGTTCGCCGTTTGAGTCTCGACTGCTTGTCACCTTGCGAGCCTTTCATCGTTAAACTTCCTAGCGGTGATAGAATTGTCGGTGATCGAGAAGTCCGGGACTGTTCTGTGATCATTTGTGAGAGGGCTTGGCTCTCTAATCTTATTGTTGTGAGTATCGAGGGCGAGGATTTAATTCTCGGGAATGATTGGCTCGAGCGGCATGGTGCAATCATGAACTACCGCACGAGGATCATTACCATGTTAGCCGAGGACGGCATCAACACTCTTTCGCGGGCGAAAGAGAAACCCAGTTTGTTATTAACGCCTTGAAGGCGGTGAAACTCTGAAAGGGGTGTACCGGTTATTGGTGCTACGCCTTGAAGGCGGAGAATGGTGGAGTCGAGTTTTCGCGATTCCATCGTTAGTGAGTTTCTGATGTATTTCTTGACGAGTTTCCGGATTGCCACCGGATCGTGAGGTTGAGTTTGTTATAGAATTAGAGCCGGGTGCGGCTCGATTTCAAGGCGCCGTATCGCATGGCACCTTGAGAGATGGCCGAGAAGAAACAGCTTGAGTGAACTTCTGGAGTCGGGGTATGTTCGACCGAGCGCCTCGCCTTGGGGCGCACCGGTCTTGTTTGTGCGTAAGAAGGATGGTTCACTACGTTTGTGTATCGACTATCGCGAACTAAACAAAGTGACCATCAAGAACAAGTACCCTTGTTCGATCAGTTGCAGGGAGCTGCGGTGTTCTCGAAGATTGATTTAAAATCGGGGTACTATCAGCTCCGGGTGAGGGAGTCCGACGTGCCGAAGACAGCCTTTCGAACGAGATACGGGCATTATGAGTTTGTAGTTATGCCTTTCGGGTTAACTAATGCGCCGGCGGTGTTCATGCAATTGATGAACAAAGTCTTTATCGAGTATTTGGATAAGTGTGTCGTCGTCTTCATTGACGATATTCTTATTTATTCGAGGAATGAGGGAGAGCATGCCCATCATTTGCGGATAGTGTTAGACATTTTGAGGGCCGACCAACTCTATGCGAAGTTCTCGAAATGTGAGTTCTGGCTAAAGGAAGTGATGGTTCTGGGTCACGTGATTTCAGCCGAGGGAGTTCGAGTGGATCCGCAGAAGATTGAGGCAGTGTTGGATTGGGCATCGCCCACAAATGTGAAGGAGGTCCGTAGTTTCTTGGGTTTGGCTGGCTACTACCGTAGGTTCGTCGAGGGTTTCTCAAAACTAGCTCGGCCACTTACACAATTGCTCCAAAAATCCGAGAAGTTCGTCTGGACCGATGAGAGGCAGTCGAGTTTCGAGGAGCTGAAGAAGCGTTTGACTTCAGCCCCGGTTTTGGCGTTGCCGTGTGGCAATGAGGGATTCGCCGTTTATAGCGATGCTTCGGGCCAGGGTCTTGGGTGCGTATTGATGCAGCACGGCAAGACCATTGCCTATGCGTCGAGACAGTTGAGACCGTATGAGCTTAACTACCCTACTCATGATTTGGAGTTAGCGGCAGTCGTTTTTGCGCTCAAGATTTGGCGTCACTATCTTTTCGGCTCTGCATGTCAGATTTTTACCGATCATAAAAGTCTGAAATATATATTTACTCAGCGGGAGTTGAATATGAGGCAGAGGAGGTGGTTAGAGCTGATTAAGGATTATGACCTCGAAATCCTTTATCATCCGGGCAAGGCGAACGTCGTAGCCGACGCCTTGAGTCGGAAACCGATTGCGTTGCGAACGCTTGAGGTCCTCACGTCTCAGTCTGAGCTTCGGCGGGCTTTGATTGAGTTTGGTGTTGAGGTTTTGTTGCCTGGAGCTGCCGGGCAACTTTGCGCTTTAGAGATTTCGTCTTTGATCGATGAAATTAAGCTGAAACAATTAGAGGATCCGATGATTACTCAAATCCGAGAGAACGTTCTTAAGGGAAAGTCTCCTGGGTTTGTGATTCACGAGGATGGTGTTTTGAGATTCCAGAGTCGGCTTTGTGTGCCGAACGATCCAGAGTTGCGGCAGAGTATTTTGCGTGAGGCCCATTCCACACCCTATTCCGTTCATCCTGGTTCGAGTAAGATGTACAAGGACCTGAGGAGGAACTTCTGGTGGGATGATATGTAGGAGGAGGTCGCACGGTTGTGGCGAGATGTTTGACTTGCCAAAGAGTCAAAATCGAGCATCGACCGACTGAGTTATTGCGATCACTTCGCTCCTAATAGAAATGGGAAGATATATCGATGGATTTCATTACGAGTTTGCCGAGATCGAGATCGGGCATGAATATGGTTTGGGTGATTGTTGATCGTCTGACCAAGTCGGCACATTTTCTGGGCATCAAGGACACTTGGGGCCCGGAGAAATTAGCTCGTGTGTTTATCGCGCAGATTGTGAGACTTCACGGTACTCCGAAGTCTATTGTTTCGGATCGTGATGGCCGTTTTGTATCGCACTTTTGGCAGGCGGTGCATAAGGCGTTGGGTACCCGTTTGCATTTGAGTACCTCTTTTCATCCCCAGTCAGATGGACAGTCGGAACGCACTATCCAGACATTCGAGGACATGTTGCGTGCTTGTGCCCTCGATTGGAGTAGCGACTGGGAAGAGCATTTTCCATTGATCGAATTCACGTACAACAATAGTTGGCATGCGTCGATTCGGATGGCACCGTATGAGGCACTTTATGGGCGACGATGTCGATCGGCGATTTGTTGGAATGAAGCGTCCGATTTGGTTGGGACTGAGCCGGATGTCGTTTTAGAGACGAGGCGGAAGATAGAATTAATTCGGGAACGGATGTTGACGGCCCAGTCGGCGTGTCATATGCCGATGTCCGTCGTCGACCTTTAGAATTCGAGGTGGGAGACCACGTTTTGCTGAAGGTGTCGCCGACGAGAGGGGTTTTCCGTTTCGGGAAGAAGGGGAAGTTGAGTCCGAGATTTATTGGACCCTTCGAGATTCTCGAGCGGGTCGGTGGGTTAGCATACCGTTTGGCGTTACCCCCGGCCTTGAGTCACATTCATAGCGTTTTTCATGTTTCCCAGCTGAGGAAATATGTTGCGGATCCTAGTCACGTCATCGATTATGGCGAGATTGATATTGCTGAAGATATTACTTTTGAGGAGCGTCCTTTGAAGATTTTGGAGCATCGTGAGAAACGACTGAGGCATAAGACCATCCCTTTGGTCAAAGTGCAGTGGTCGAGACACGGTGTCGAGGAAGCAACTTGGGAAACCGAGGATAGCATGTGTGCTAGGTACCCTGAGTTGTTTGTTTCTTAAGTTTCGGGACGAAACTTATTTTTAGAGGGGTAGAATGTAATATCCGGTATTTTTCTTTCCCTTGTATTTTTCATTTTTGGTATATTTCTCGGTCATAGTGACCCTCGTGTACCTTTCAGTGTGTCCTTCCTGTCAACTGTTGAACTGTATTCTCATTATTGTGGTGCGGAACCGCCGTTTCGGGGTTGCCGTGGATCCATTTCGTGTTATTGGTTCCCAAATATTGATTCCTATCGTTTTATTCTCTTTCCGGATCATTTTTATCATTTTGGGACCCAAAAGGGGGTGTGGGCCGCGGCACAAGATGTGTGTGCCGCGGCACACAAATTTCTTCAGTTGTTGGCCAAACGAACTGTACTGTGTGCCGCGGCACACCCATCCGGTGCCGCGGCACAATGCCAAGCCAGTGCCGCGGCACACCTATCCGGTGCCGCGGCACACTCGTGTGACATCTGCGACCAAAACCCGCCTGTACCGGGTGCCGCGGCACACGCAGGCCGTGCCGCGGCACACTGCCGAACCCTGGGAGTAATTTTTTGGCCTGTGCCGCGGCACACCTCAGCTGTGCCGCGGCACACAATGCGGTCAACCCCCTATAATTGTGTCGTTTTGAGCGTCCGCTGCTCATTTCCTTCTTCTTCTTCCTGCAGCGCGAGAGAGAGTGAGAGAGAGGGGGAGAGCTCTTCATCATTATTCATTGGGGGGTTGATTTTCATCATTTTTCTTCGGTAGTGAAGCCCGGACAATCAATCCAACGCGTGTTCTACGGATCTTAGTACTTGAATCTCCAAAGGTAATATTTCTTGAAACCCTCCCTTTTGGATAATTGGGGATTTTGGGGTTTTTGTCCGATTCTTTCCGTTTTGTTGATGGATTCTTGATGATTATGATTAATCTTGTTGATATCATTAATTTTCCTACGGATTCATGGTATATTTTCATAGTTTTGTGGAATCGAGGGGGGTTTGGTTGTGGTCCGCCCCCGTTGTTATTTTGTGCGAATATACATGAATCGTAGGCGGGTTTTCGGGTGTATTCCATTTCCGTATTCGGCTAGAGTTGGTTATAATTATGTTCTTCGAATCGTTAGGTTCGGTTCCGTTGATTCCTAGTGTTCGTCGGTGATTATTCTTTCCGTTCGTTGCGTCATCAAAATATTCAAGGCAAGTATTCTTGGAAACCCTTATGCTTAACGTGAAATGGTAATGTATATTGTGTGTGCTTTACTCACCTCGGGAGGGTCCGACGGGGCCTCGAGGGAATCTATGGCTTCGTCCTGGATTCATGAGTTTGATTCGCTATCCAGCTCGGGAGGGTCCTTAGAGGCCTCGAGTGGGATTCGTGGCTTCGTCCCGGTCCTAGGTGACGTGTGGTGCTTGGTTTGTTTTATGAATGTGGCCAGCTCGGGAGGGTCCTTAGAGGCCTCGAGTGGGATTCGTGGCTTCGTCCCGGTCCTAGGCAAATTAATTGTGACTGTTTGTTTCCGGAAAAGACATGTCTGGTTTGGGCTTTTGAAATTGATATTGGTGCATGTACTATGAAATGTGTAAGCGATTGGTTTGCCTTGATTACTTGTACTAGCGTAATTGCTAACCCCTCTGGGGACCCGTTTTGGGGAAATTCTTGTTATGGATTTCAGGTTATGATTATCCAGACGAGCGGGCACCTGGACAGTACGAGGACGTTGGCCAGGGTCGTTGATATGTGCATTTGGGTCTTTCTATTTCTTTCGTCCTTTTCGATTTGGTTGTTCTAATAATTATAAACTCATAGAGTGTACTCGCGAGTACTTAGGCTTTACATTTCAAACTCCGTATTGTGCTACTTTTAAATTGTTACATTGTTGGTTGATGATCATTTCGCCGGTTGCTCCGGGCGTAACTTTTATGTCTTATAATTAAATGTGTGTCCTCGCTAACCGGGATGGTTAGTCGAGTGGAGTTTTCTTGTTTGTAGCCTGGTGGGTCCCATGTGGGGGGTCCACGGCGCTGTAATATACTCTGAATATCTCGGGGTGTTACACTACCAACATGCATTAGGTGCGCTAATCGCTGATAATAAACAGTCTGGGCCTACCTGTCGGCCACCTTCCAGGCCTTATACAGAATACCTTACGTACGTTAGGGATCCTCCTTAGCGTACGTAACTTAAACCTCTTAGCATGCGCTAAGTATGCACCGTAGCGTACGCTAAGTATATATATCTTAGCGCGCGCTAGGCATACCTTGTAGCGTACGCTAACGTGGCTGTACTTAGCCGTTTTCCGCTATTCTTGTCCGTCGTCTAGATATGCTAGATGTATATACACGACACACTGAATACATATATACAGCCTGATAATATTCTCATATGATATACCCAATATCAAAAGTACGATAACATGATACACAATATCTTCGAATGTAATTGTCGACCAACTACGACAATTATACTAATACATCCGTCTTAGTATTCCAATTATTTTATCCATACTGTATAGACACCAATCCATCCAGTATATCTCAGATAAAATAACGCGAAAAAATTAACACTGAAATCCGGATATTATGCACTAAAAGTCGGGATATCCAAATACATAAGTTTCATCGTCGAAACTTGCAATCCTGTCACAGCAACAAATCAACCAAAATATCCAAACTCATCACAAGGGCAATCGTCGATCGCCACAAGTGAATAACCAAGACAGTATACTTACAGGTGCGTGAAGTCGATGTTCTCCCGTGATACTAGTTTGCGACTCCCAAACATAGTCTCAAGGAAGAGTTCACGTCCGTGACCATGGCCACGACTCTGTCTCCTGTCAGCCAACATTCTGAAGGTCACGCACATTCTCGAAGTGACCGATTCCCAAGAATACCAAGCTAAAAACGATACGATTAAGAAAAATACAAGAAGAGTGAGAGGACTTACAAGTATCGGTCGCACTGTGATGATGGCAAAGTAGTGATATTGTAGACAAACAATGACTCAATCGACCCAAAAGACCGACAGCCTAGGTATCCATAGACCTAAGCTCTGATACCATATTCTGTAACACCCCCAAGTTATTTAGGGTATATTACAGCGCCGTGAACCCCACCGAGGGACCCACAAGGCTAATCATACGCGGAACTATAAAACTTGACCGAGAAGGTCCAAATACAATAAAAGGAAAGACGATACAAAGGGTATTCAAACCATGTCCAATGTATCCAAATACATCACAGTACAAAATCAAAACCTCGGCACACAGGCCGGAACATCAAGGAAGATGGAAAAACAATACTCGAGTATTCAATAACCATTCCAGTACAAAAAACATTGAATGGAAAACTCAAAACATAACCAGAGGAAAGACACAGTATCACACTTGCCCACCATCTTCATGCCGACCCGATACCTGCCTATCCGCTCTCCTGGAACCTGAAATACATAAGAAGTATTTCCCCCATAAAGGGGTTATCCGTCGAGTAGCTAGTGCAAGTATATCAAGTATGAAACACAATACTCCTCGACAATAAAGTAAAAGTAACCGTCAATTCATCAATTCAAGACTAGTATTCCGTAATAACTAAATCTCATAGCATCACATCAATACATATATGAATACCGTGGAACCGCACCAGAGGATACGGAACCCTCAGGAGACCTGTCGTCCCGCCCCAGAGTGGTTCGTTCATATCATCCATGGAATCGCACCAGAGGCTACGAAACCCTCAGAGGACCCTTCGGACCGGCCCAGAGTGGATATAAATAATGTAATATCCGGATTTATTACTGTGTATTTCATCTGTATTCAAACCCTGTATTATTCGGATTTGTGGTCATGATTATTGGAATATGATATTTCTTGCATTGGCATCCTTGTACTTAAGTATAGCAACATGCAAATTTTCTCATGCAAACTCGTGATAGCGCACGCTAAGAATGTCGCTTAACGCGCGCTATCGGCTATTACTAGTGCACGCTACGTATGTAGGAGTTGCATGCGGTAGACACTGAATTATTGAGGTAGGCGGCTAGCACATGCGCCAGCCGGGACATGGGTCCGGATAAGATTCCCGCGGATGAACCTGGACAGATTTGGAGTCAACGCTTATTAGCGCGCGCTAAGTATGTACTGTAGCATGTACTAATTAGCTAAAGTGCAGAATATTATAAATGAGACAACAACCCGTTTTGGCTTACATTTCCTTCGTCCATTCTTCATTCTTGAGAGGCCAGAGAGATATAATCATCCTTCTAACACACTTAGAAAACAACTTATTGATCCTTGAATATTGGTTATCACTTGTGAGTGATCATTGAAGAGAAGTAACACCTTGGAGTGTCACATAACCAACCGGAGTCGGATTCTACCTTGTGGTTCAGTGATTTCGTCATATTAAGGTATGTTGATTCTATCTTCAACTCTAGATTCATGTAATGGAGAATAATATGATCATGTTAATGAGATATTAAATTTCATTAGTGAATTATTCAACAACATCATGTTTAGAAGATTGGAATGTCTACGATTATGATATTATTGTTGGAACCTTGAAGTCGGAATCCTAGTACTTCAAATGATGAGAGAAACATTCTGAAGTTAACAATCCGTATGATTTATGTTATCTTTGTGATCATGAATTGGAGGTGATATTATAAGAACTTAAAGGAAGAATCATCTTAGGAAATATTCTTTCGTATAAGTTGGAATTGTTAGTTCTCCTCAAGATGAAGTCTGAATATGTATAATGATAGTAGAATCTAATACATCAACCGGATATCACCAACTTCGCATGAGATTGTAATCAAGATGGATTATGTTGTTATGATGATTATACGTATACTTGCATCTCGAAGTTGTTATTATCCATGAGATCATTCATAAGGGTTATGAACATAACATGAAGTTGGATAACAAACATTAATCACTGAGGAATTCGCTTACTTCATCACCAGTTATATAATCTGTTGCCCTCCAGTGAACTGCCATGCACTCTTAGCGTACGCTAAGCTACGTGAATAAACGTGCGCTATCGAGTATGTTTAGCGTACGCCACGATTGGAAATTAGCGTGCGTTAAGTCATCAGCCGAGTCAGTCGGCTGATCAGTGAGGCACTGACCATGCCTGGTTAGTGTACGCTAGATTGTGTGTACTACGTGCGCTAACGAGTAGCATTAACGTACGCTCATAGGATTCGTAGCGTGCGTTAAGCTATCTAGACAGTTAGCATATTAAGGACTTCCTACTGTAATTGTTAAATTGTTAGACGTTCGTACGACATGAAATGAATTCTATGCTATTTCTTTTGTTAAGGTTCGAGCTTAACCCGTGATTGATCGAAGGGGACGACCTTCGAGTATTTTGATATTCGTGGAAGTTTATTCTTGTCAACGAACCGAGGCATGTACTCTAATTAGAATTGTCTATATTATGATAAGTATATTGTGATTGTATTGTGTATTATGTGTTGTGATTAAATGTCCACCATGCTTTGATCCGACGGGAATCATCATGGGAATCTATAGCTGTGTGCGCTGGATCGTTGGACAGGTAGTTCCAACATGCTTTGGTCCGACGGGATCATCATAGGAATCTATAGCTGTGTGCGCTGGATCGTTGGAATACCATCAGTATGTTCAAACTGTTATGATATGATATGTGTTGTGGATATTTCTCGTTGGAGAAACTTGTCATGATATAATTGTTGATTATATCACTGTTGTGTGATTATTGCACTTGTACTAGCATCGTTGTGCTAACCCCTTCGGGGGTGAACATTTGTGTATGTTCAGGATCTAGGAGAGCGGGGAAACAACAACTGGAGCTGCATGACGACGAGGGTGCAGAGTGATGTTCCGGCCGAGTTTATTGTCTGTTGTTTGTTGGTTATTTCAATAAGTACTCGAGTACGTTGTCAATTTATGATGTTTGGATTTTGATGATGTATTAATAACCCTTTATTGGATATTTGTATTCTCGGTATTGAACCAGACTGTTGTATTTTATATCAGTGATTTCATAAGTTGGTATCTATTATTGTCATTTCATTCTTCAGCCTTGTAAATTCTTATGTAAAGAATTTACGGCGCTGTAATATACCTGAATATATCGGGGGTGTTACAGAACATGGTATCGGATCTAAGATTATGGATATCTTGGCCGTTGGGTCATTTATGTCTTTTGAGGTAACCGGTCGTGAATAACATCACTGTACTGCCTACGTCTTCATGCGAACGGTGGTTGTAAGTTCCTAAACTCTATCTCGTTCTTTACATGTTGTACCTCTTTATACTTGAACCTTAGAATGATGTTCTTTTCTGTATATTGAGTATTTGTGCTTACAGTATGTTGAGAGGCGGACGTGGACGTGGTCGCGGTCGTGGACGCGGACGAAGAAATGCTGAAAGGGAGGCGTCGCCTTCTAATCAGGTCAGTCATAGCTCAGGCGAGCCTCAACGCTCCATCAATAACGAACCGGAACTGCATCTTGAAATCCTTCGTCGTAGTGAACCGATGACCTGGCCGCTTCGTGTCGTGGACCGAATGCAGGTGGCGGTGGGATTTCAGTAGGGAGATGGACATCAAAGGATCCCAGAAATGGGAAATCGAGGTGACCGATGGTTGCAAGAGGTAGCGAAAATGCAACCACCTAAATTTGACGGCTTTTCCGAGACTCCCACTTGGGATCATTGGTTGAAGGAATTGGAGAAAATTTTTGTTGGAATTAATTGCCCAAACGACAGGAGAGCTCCTATTGCTCAGTACTTTCTGATAGGGGAAGCATCCGAATGGTGGGAAGCTATTCGACCTGCAGATCATGATGCCGGTTGGATAGAATTTAAAATAATGATGGAAGCCCAGTACTGCCCTCGTCCTGTGAGGGAAGCCAAAATTCGGGAGTTTTTCTCCGCTCAGCCATCAGATGAACCCGTATCCCAGGCAATTAAGACGTTTAATCAGCAGTTGGCATTTGTTCGACATTTGGTCAGAACAGATGCAGAGATGATGATTCACTTTGAAATGAGGATGAAACCAGAAATCCAGAGGTACATGCCCGGTTTTGAATATACCACTCTCCGCCAATACCAGGATAAGGCGTTGGCGTACGAAATAAAAGAGGCAGTAATGGAGAAGTTTATGGAGTCGAAGAAGAAGAAAGTCTCTGGTACTTTTACAGAGCACAAGAGCAGTGGGCCCCGCAAGGCCCATTCTTCTTTTCATTCTTTCAAAAAACCTCCACACCCATCTAAGAGCGGAAAGAATTTCGGGACAATGTCAGCCACGACGGATACAGCTAGGAAATGCTTTAACTATGGTCGCCCAGGCCACCTTTGCTGCGATTGTTTGCCCACTCCAGTAACATGTTTTGATTGCGGACAGGAAGGGCACCATGCGACGTTTTGCAAGGATGCCACCAAGTACAATGGAACCCGTTCATCGGAGCTAGTTCAGAAGGAAGCTAGTATCCAACAGACGCAGCAAAGTGTTCAGATGCTTCAAAATTTTGGCCGCGGGCGAGACAGAGGACAATGGGACCGAAAGGGGACATCGAGTGCCGGATCTGTTCCCCCACATCTGTATGAGATGAGGAGGACGGATGATCAGGATGCTGTTGTCGCATCAGGTACTGTCCAGATCCTTTCCCAGCCAGTTAGCGTTTTATTCGATACAGGAGCTACGCATTCTTTTATATCCTTGTCTTGTGTAAATCGTTTGAATATTTCTGGTTTTCATACTTGTGAACCTTATTTTGTTGGTTTACCGAGAGGAGAAAGGATTGTTGGGAACTTAGAGACTAGAGATTTCCCTGTATCATTTGGGGGTAGGGAGTGGCTCTCAAATCTGATTGTGATAGAAATGCAAGGAGACGACCTGATACTCGGAGTCGATTGGCTTAATCGATATGGAGCTATTGTAAACTACCGAAGGAGGAATATTTTGCTGATCGCTGACTATGGCTCCGAAGTACTGTTTGAAGGATGGAAACCAGGAAGCTCAGGAAAGTTGATCAAAGCAATGAATGCTGTCAAATTGTTGAAACAGGGCTGTACCGGATACTGGTGTTATGCAATGAAGAGAGAAGACGAAATTGTGAAACTTTCATCCATTCCTGTTGTTAATGAATTTCCAGATGTATTTCCTGACGAGTTACCTGGACTACCTCCACGACGGGATGTAGAATTCACCATTGAGCTGGAACCCGGAGCTACCCCAAATTCTAAGGCGCCGTATCGTATGGAACCTACTGAGATGTATGAACTGAAAAAGCAGCTGGCGGAATTACTGGACAAAGGCTACATCCAGCCAAGCGTTTCGCCCTAGGGAGCACCAATTCTTTTTGTCCGGAAGAAGGATGGATCGCTTCGACTGTGTATTGACTATCGAGAACTGAACAAGATGACGATTAAGAACAAGTATCTGTTGCCGCGGATTGATGATTTGTTTGACCAGTTGCAAGGACCAACAGTATTTTCTAAAATCGATATGAGATCAGGATATCATCAGCTGAGGATTAAGGAATCTGATGTTCCAAAGTCAGCATTCAGAACTCGCTACGGACACTATGAGTTTGTAGTAATGCCGTTTGGTCTCACTAATGCACCTCCTATATTCATGCAGTTGATGAACCGAGTGTTCATCGAATATTTGGATAAATTTGTTATCGTGTTCATTGATGATATTCTGGTGTATTCTAAGAGCCCAGAAGAACATGCGCAGCATTTGCGGATTGTATTAGAACTTTTGAGAAACGAACAACTGTACGCCAAACTCTTTAAGTGTGAATTCTGGCTAAAGGAAGTAATGTTCCTCGGTCATGTGGTATCAGCTGAAGGAGTCCGAGTAGATCCTTAGAAGATCGAAGCGGTTTTGGATTGGAAGCCTCTAAAGAACGTGAAAGAAGTCCGAAGTTTCTTAGGACTTGCTAGGTATTATCGTCGGTTCGTGGAAGGGTTTTCCAAAATCTCCCGCCCACTTACTCGACTCCTGCAGAAAACTCAAAAGTTTGAGTGGAACGAGTCGTGTCAGACTAGTTTTGATGAATTGAAAAGGAGATTGACGACAGCACCAATTTTATCACTTCCACAGGGGACTGGAGGATTCATAGTTTACAGTGATGCTTCGAACCAAGGGCTCGGATGCGTATTGATGCAGAATGACAAGGTGATCGCTTATGCTTCACGACAGCTGAAACCTTATGAAGTGAATTATCCAACTCATGATTTAGAGCTAGCAGCAGTAATTTTTGCTTTGAAGATCTGGAGGCATTATCTATACGGGACTCACTGTCAGATCTTTACGGATCACAAGAGTCACAAATATATCTTCAGTCAGAAAGAATTGAACATGCGGCAAAGAAGATGGTTAGAGCTGATTAAGGACTACGACTTGGAGATTTTGTATCATCCAGGAAAAGCGAATGTTGTGGCCGATGCACTCAGCCGCAAGCCTGTTTCTATTCAGATGCTGGAGACTCTGACCTCTCAACATAGCCTTCAACGAGAGATGATTCGAGAAGGAATTGAAGTGTGGTTACAAAAAGTCCAAGGACAACTGTGCGTGATGGAAATAACTTCATTATTAACCGAAGAAATCAAATCTAGACAGACAGATGATCCTCTGATGATTCGGTTACATGATGAAGTGATCAAGGGGAAGGCCCCCGGATTCATAATTCATGATGATGGAGTTTTGAGATTTCAGAACCGACTCTGCATTCCCGATGTCAATGTTCTGAAACAGACAATTATGAAGGAAGCTCACAGTTCGCCCTATTCTATCCACCCGGGCACCAGTAAGATGTATAAGGACTTGAAACAAAATTTCTGATGGGGCAACATGAAGAAAGATGTAGCGGACTATGTTTCGAAATGCTTGACTTGTCAGCAGGTTAAGATCGAGCATCAACGGCCTGCCGGAATGTTAAAGCCACTACCGATTCCTGAATGGAAGTGGGAGGACATATCGATGGACTTTATTACTAGTATACCGAGAACCAAGATAGGAATGAACATGATTTTGGTGATAGTTGATCGTGTAACCAAATCAGCTCATTTTCTAGGCATTAAGGACACGTGGGGACCAGAGAGGTTGGCACGAGTATTTATTTTGGAGATAGTTCGATTGCATGGTACGTCGAAGACCATTGTTTCTGATCGAGACGGACGCTTTGTGTCTCACTTTTGGAAAGCAGTTCATAAGGCCTTGGGAACCGAATTGAACTTCAACACAGCTTATCACCCATAGTCTGATGGACAATCCGAGAGGACTATTCAAACGGTGGAAGATATGCTGAGGGCTTGTGCCTTAGATTGGTCAACTGATTGGGAAGTTCATCTACCGTTGATTGAATTTACATATAACAATAGTTGGCATGCTTCCATTAAGATGGCACCATTCGAAGCATTATACGGGAGAATATGTAGATCGCCCCTATGTTGGGACGATTCATCAGACTTGATCGGGACAGAACCAGAGCTGATCATACAGACTCGAGAGAAGATAGCCTTGATTCGTGAAAGGCTGTTGACCGCCCAGAGTCACCAGAAATCTTACGCAGACGTACGACGTCGCCCTCTGGAATTTAGTACAGGAGACCACATACTTTTGAAGGTTTCTCCTACTCGGGGAATCTTTCGTTTCGGAAGGAAAGGAAAGCTGAGTCCGAGATATATCAGACCATTAGAGATCCTTGATAGGGTTGGAGAGTTGGCATACAGATTGGCATTGCCGCCGTCATTGTGCCATGTTCATAACGTATTCCACGTATCCCAGTTACGGAGGTATATACCCGATCCTAGTCATATCATTGATTTCGGCGAGATAGAAGTTGCTCAAGATGGGACGTTTGAACAAAGACCGGTCAGGATACTAGAGAGTCGAGTTAAGCAGTTGAGGAACAAACCAATCGTTTTGGTCAAAGTTCAATGGTCACGTCACGGAGTGGAAGAAGCCACATGGGAAACGGAAGATAGCATGAAGTCCAGATATCCCGAGTTATTTTCGTCTTGAGTTTCGGGACGAAACTCCTTTTTAGTAGGAGAGTATGTAATATCCGGATTTATTACTGTGTATTTCATCTGTATTCAAACCCTGTATTATTCGGATTTGTGGTCTTGATTATTGGAATATGATATTTCTTGCATTGGCATCCTTGTACTTGAGTATAGCAACATGCAAATTTTCTCATGCAAACTCGTGATAGCGCACGCTAAGAATGTAGCTTAACGCGCGCTATCGGCTATTACTAGCGCACGCTACGTATGTAGGAGTTGCGTGCGGTAGACACTGAATTATTGAGGTAGGCGGCTAGCACATGCGCCAGCCGGGACATGGGTCCGGATAAGATTCCCGCGGACGAACCTGGACAAATTTGGAGTCAACACTTATTAGCGCGCGCTAAGTATGTATTGTAGCGTGCGCTAATTAGCTAAAGTGCATAATATTATAAATGAGACAACAACCCGTTTTGGCTTACATTTCCTTCGTCCATTCTTCATTCTTGAGAGGCCAGAGAGCTATAATCATCCTTCTAACACACTTAGAAAACATCTTATTGATCCTTGAATATTGCTTATCACTTGTGAGTGATCATTGAAGAGAAGTAACACCTTGGAGTGGCACATAACCAACCGGAGTCGGATTCTACCTTGTGGTTCAGTGATTTCGTCATATTAAGGTATGTTGATTCTATCTTCAACTCTAGATTCGTGTTATGGAGAATAAGATGATCATGTTAATGAGATATTGAATTTCATTAGTGAATTATTCAACATCATGTTTAGAAGATTGGAATGTCTACGATTACGATATTATTGTTGGAACCTTGAAGTCGGAATCCTAGTACTTCAAATGATGAGAGAAACATTCTGAAGTTAACAATCTGTATGATTTATGTTATCTTTGTGATCATGAATTGGAGGTGATATTATAAGAACTTAAAGGAAGAATCATCTTAGGAAATATTCTTTCGTCTAAGTTGGAATTATTAGTTCACCTCAAGATGAAGTCTGAATATGTATAATGATAGTAGAATCTAATACATCAACCGGAGATCACCAACTTCGCATGAGAATTGTAATAAAGATGGATTATGGTGTTATGATGATTATACATATACTTGCATCTCGAAGTTGTTATTATCCATGAGATCATTCATAAGGGTTATAAACATAACATGAAGTCGGATAACAAACATTAATCACTGAGGAATTCGCTTACTTCATCACCATTTGTATAATCTGCTGCCCTCCAGTGAACTGCCATGCATTCTTAGCGTACGCTAAGCTACGTGAATTAACGTGCGCTATCGAGTATGTTTAGCGTACGCCACGATTGGAACTTAGCGTGCATTAAGTCATCAGCCGAGTCAGTCGGCTGATCAGTGAGGCACTGACCATGCCTGGTTAGTGTACGCTAGATTGTGTGTACTACGTGCGCTAACGAGTAGCATTAACGTACGCTACATAGTATTCGTAGCGTGCGTTAAGCTATCCAGACAGATTGCATATTAAGGACTTCCTACCGTAATTGATGAATTGTTAGACGTTCGTACGGCATGAAATGAATTCTATGCTATTTCTTTTGTTAAGGTTCGAGCTTAACACGTGATTGATCGAAGGAGACGACCTTCGAGTATTTTGATATTCGTGGAAGTTTATTCTTGTCAACGAACGGAGGCAAGTACTCTAATTAGAATTGTCTATATTATGATAAGTATATTGTGATTGTATTGTGTATTATGTGTTGTGATTAAATGTCCACCATGCTTTGATCCGACGGGAATCATCATGGGAATCTATAGCTGTGTGCGCTGGATCGTTGGACAGGTAGTTCCACCATGCTTTGGTCCGACGGGATCATCATGGGAATCTATAGCTGTGTGCGCTGGATCGTTGGAATACCATCAGTATGTTGAAACTGTTATGATATGATATGTGTTGTGGATATTTCTCATTGGAGAAACTTGTTATGATATAATTGTTGATTATATCACTTTTGTGTGATTATTGTACTTGTACTAGCATCGTTGTGCTAACCCCTTCGGGGGTGAACATTTGTGTATGTTCAGGATCTAGGAGAGCGGGGAAACAACCACTGGAGCTGCATGACGACGAGGGTGCAGAGTGATGTTCCGGACGGGTTTATTGTCTGTTGTTTGTTGGTTATTTCAATAAGTACTCGAGTACGTTGTCAATTTGTGATGTTTGGATTTTGATGATGTATTAATAACCCTTTATTGGATATTTGTATTCTCGGTATTGAACCAGACTGTTGTATTTTATATCAGTGATTTCATAAGTTGGTATCTATTATTGTCATTTCATTCTTCAGCCTTGTAAATTCTTATGTAAAGAATTTACGGCGCTGTAATATTCCTGAATATATCGGGGGTGTTACAAATAATCATGCCATTAATATTTCTTACTTTCAAAGTCGAGAACGTACAATCATAATTATATACTTGCCTTTGAGACATCGAGAAATTGAACGGAAAGGAGTATGAATTCGGTAGGTCCAAGAACACGCTTCTGGCACCTAAACGATTCGCAAGGATTATGATAATCAATTATCCGTACTCAAATTATATGAAAAAACTCCCGAAACCCGTCTTACGATTCATGAAAATACACGGATAAACAACTAGAGGTTGGAAAATCGTCCAAACCCTTACAAGTCCGAAAACAGCACAATCCAATCTGTAAAATCGTAGGAAAAGCATGCATATGGAATAGATACATCATAATATCAAGGTCCTCAAGCTTCAAAACGAATAAATCGGACGAATCTACGAAAAACCCCAAAATTCCCAAAAATAGGGCTTTAAGGATTTTTACCTTGATTCGGACGATAGGATGGATTAGATGTTGTATAATCCTTGTTATCCAACCCAAGATGATGATATCTGAAGAAGAACCGCCTCAAATCGCCCCAAATCGCCTCTCCCGAGTTCTCCCGATCGGAAAAATGGAAATGATGTGAAATGACGAGTGCAGGGGTTGACTGACCCTTATATACTGTCCCAGTCTAGCGCACGCTATGCCTCAAAATTAGCGTGCGCTAACGGGTCACCCGGTAGTCCAGTGGCTACTATCTGCAGACGTTAGCGCGCGCTACTCCACATCCTTAGCGTGCGCTAACTGGTGTCCTGCCGAAATTTCAGTTCACTGCCTCAGTCCGCTAGCGTGCGTTAACACTGAGTACTAGCGTGCGCTATGCAACACATATAGCGTACGCTAGCCGTTGCCTAGCGTGCAATGCCTGCTAGTCCAGAAAGTCTGAAACCTCACTGCCTCTGCAGACTCAGTCCGTTAGCGCATGCTAAGGCTCAAAACTAGCGTGCGCTACTCACATAGAATTAGCGTGCGTTAGCATAGGCCTAGCGTGCACTACCTCCTTGACCCAGAACACTTCTGAAAGGTCTAAACGGCACGATCATGATCCAAACAAGGCATGAAACTCTAGATCAACGCCGACGCCATCACAAAGAGTCTGCAGAGCGACAAAATAGGAAGAGCGGTAAGGTCAAATAGTCAATAAAAAGTAAGGGTATTACAGTTTCTCTTTTAGCTTACGTTATGAACTTTATGTTACGTACGTTATCTAACTCACTTAGCATACGTTAACTATGATTGAGTAGCGTGTGTTAACGTAATATATCCGTTGCCTTCACTTGTCAAACTATCCATTTGAAAATTGACTTTCCGCCGAATCTTTCCAACATTCTGATTGACTTGATTCAAACTGATATTTAGCGTGCGCTAAATATCATCTCTTGCGTGCGCCATTGCATACGTCATTCTGTGTTTGAATATCTTCACAACGGTAATATGACCTCAATAGCGTGCGCTAGTAAACATGTGTAGCGTGCGCTATACTCATCAGATGACTTCACTTCAGGTAACTTCGAACTTGGCTGATATGCAGATGACTTCCCGTTAGCGTGCGTTAACGTGTGATGTTTTGCATGCGCTAATGCAGTCCAGATTGCAAGTTTTTGCGTCTTCGTCTGCTTCGTCGTTTTGCTTCGCTTTTATGTTGTTTTGTTTTGTTTAGCAACTTAATCATCAAAACATAATTTATTAGTATGTGGAATAAATATTCCAACAATCTCCCCCTTTTTGATGATTACAAAACAACTCTTGATCGTTTCGTTAGTTTCTCCAATCCTTTCTTTTTCGACTTCTCCTTGATTTTTCAACTCCGTCGTTTCTCCCCCTTTTTGTATTCAGCAAAAAGTGCAAAAAAATATAGAGGATACCAAATTAAAAATATGCATGAATAATATGCATGATACGGGTAAAACTCCTCCTGAAAATATTATCTCATTTAAAAAATATACTCCCCCTGAGTAAAATATCAAAAATCAATTTTTGGGGATCCAACCTATAGTTGGTTTTTGTTTGGAGACATAGACGATATTTGAAATATTCGTTCCTTTAGGAACCCAAATTTTCATAAATTTAATTGTCTGCCGTGGGATTTTACAGTTTGAAATATGATGCCCAAGTTTTAAACATTTTTCGCAACGGAGTATTTTGAAATTTAAGGATTCATTTTTAGAACGATGTGTGAATCCCAACCCTTCTTTATTTAACGTGTATTTTTGAACCGAAAGCATATTTTCAAATTTCTTGTTTCCGAGAGAAAATTTCTTCGTTAAATTTTTAAGCTCGGTTTGAACTTTAACAAGATCATTCTTTCAAATATTCTCATTTTCAACGCATTTTGAATGATCGATCTCGACAAATTTTCCCTTTTGTAGAATTTTGGAATTTTCATTTTCCAAAGATTTATATTTAGTTTGAAGGGATTTAATTTCTTTTGAAGCATTTTGATAATCGGTATGTAATAACTCGAATGCTTCAAAAAGTTCGTCGTAAGAGTTACTTACTTGGCTTTCGACGTCGCTGTCGTCGAATGAGCTCCGGTCCATGAGCACGAGATTATTTTGATTCATGAAATCTTCATCAGGATCTTCGTCGCTCCATGTTGCAACTAAGACTTCCTTTTGTTTTACTCGACAATTCTTAGCAAAGTGGCCTGGTTTACCACATAATCGACAAGTGTTGTCGAATTTCTTCGATTCGCCATTTTGGATGTCCTGCTTCCTCCGGTTTACTAAGTGTTGGAACTTATTAATATTCTTGGCATAATATGCCGATTCTTCGTCGCTTTCGTCCACCGGGATTTCTTCTTTCTTTCTCGACATTTTAGCCTTCATGGCTATCGACCTTTCCTTCGGTTTTGGTTTGGCATTCCGCGATTTTAGAACAATCTCGTAGTTGATAAGAGAACCAACGAGAGCACTAAAATCAAGATAATTTAAATATTTAGATTCCATTATTGCTGTAACCGTACCGTCCAATTCTCGAGGTAGTGATCGGAAAATTTTCTTTACTTTCTCACTATTCGAAAGTGGTTTTCCGAAACATGCTAATCCATTAGTGATGACCGAAAATCGGTCGAGCATAATCAAGATGGATTCGTCGTCCTTCATTTGGAATAATTCATAATCGTGAAGGAGCATGTTTATCTTCGTCTCTTTAACTTGAGACGTACCTTCGTGTGTCACCTCAAGCATTTTCCAGATTTCTTTGGCACTATCACACGATGATATCCAGTTGTGTTCTTCTGGATTTAAGGCACAGTATAATAATTGTGTGGCTTTGCAATTATAATGGTCGTTTTTCCAATCCGCATCATCATACTCTTCAAAGGTTTTGAGGGTTCCGTTTGAGTTCGTCGGAATTTTGGGACCAAGACAAATCACCTTCCAAAGCTCGATGTCATATGCTCTGATGAATATAGACATCTTCTTCTTCCACATCATGAAGTTTGAGTCATCAAAAAATGGTGGTCGGTTGAGAGCAAGGCCTTCGACAGGAGCAAGTTGAAACGCCATTGGATCTTTTCTCCTCGGATGTAAATCCGCTTATAGGAGTACCGCTCCGATACCAATTGTTGGTATAAAATTGGATATTTGCGCCGTTTGTGCAGAAGCGTAAATAAATTGCGGAAAATAAATCACACAAGGATTTATAGATGTTCGGCTATTAACGAAGCCTACGTCATCTCTCGATGTATCTTTTTCTATAGGAATAAGATCAAAACCTCTACGCCTCTCTTCTATCGGTCGAGGGATTACTGTTACAAGCTCGTCTTCTATCGGTCCGAGTCAAACCGTTTTTCCTTTTCTATTGGATAAGGAATCAACCACTCTAGCTTTATATTGGTACTAGATAAACCTCACGAAGATAGCATGCGTTAGGCTTTCTCTTTAGCGTGCGCTAGGCTTTCTCTTTAGCGTGCGCTAGTCTGTTCCAATTTTAGTCCAGTAGCTTCGTTTCTCTTTTAGCGTACGTTATGAACTTTGTGTTACGTACGTTATCTGACTCACTTAGCGTACGTTAACCATGATTGAGTAGCATGCGTTAACGTAATATATCCGTTGCCTTCACTTGTCAAACTATCCATTTGAAAATTGACTTTCCGCCGAATATTTCCAACATTCTGATTGACTTGATTCAAACTAATATTTAGCGTGCGCTAAATATCATCTCTTGTGTGCGCTAATACTGACTTCATTGCATACGTCATTCTGTGTTTGAATATCTTCACAACGGTAATATGACCTCGATAGCGTGCGCTAGTAAACATATGTAGCGTGCGCTATACTGATCAGATGACTTCAGTTCAGGTAACTTCGAACTTGGCTGATATGCAGATGACTTCCCGTTAGCGTGCGCTAATGTGTGATGTTTTGCGTACTGCTAATGCAGTCCATATTTCAACTTTTTGCGTCTTCGTCTGCTTTGTCATTTTGCTTCGCCTTTATGTTGTTTCGTTTTGTTTAGCAACTTAATCATCAAAACATAATTTATTAATATGTGGAATAAATATTCCAACAGTAGCACCGCCAGGGCCGCCGACTTAAGATTGGTTTCATGTGTATGTAAGGCCCTGAGAGGTATTTCTATAGTAAACTTAAGACGTTAACCAAGAGGAAGCGGTTGAATGATCTTATAAGTATGGACCATACTAAGCATACCCGTTGTTTAGAGCATATCAAGTATCTAGAGGCCATAGCTCAATTTCATAGAGACGCAAGTCAGACTGCGCAGGAAGCAGCTACATGAGAACACGAGCATGCTGCGCAGCTAGAAGCTCAGTTAGCTGTAGTACGGCGTACTCTCCGGGAAAGGGATGCCCAGTACACTCAAGCGAGAGAGGCTCTCCAGGATCAAATCCAGCAAGAAAGGGAAATGATACGGGCCAATGCTGAGGAAATCCTTGCTATCGTTCCTGCGGCCCAATTTCCCATTACGGAGGGCGAAGAAGATCCCGAAGAGGATCTGGAAGAAGAAGTCGAAGACAAATCTGTCGTCGTCAAACCATGAGTTTTGCTTAATGGGGCATGCTGTGTATCGATGTTTTCTATTAGATACGTACGGGTGTAATGTTTATGGTTTATGAATAAATATTTTGCATGGATATGATTGGTGACTCGGACATATATTTTGACAAACCTCTTCCTGTTTCAAGTTTCAAGGACAAAACTTCTTTTTAGAGGGTAAAGGTGTTACATCCGCGTACTTTATTAATAAAGTATTTTTATTAATGGTCGTATTCTGTTGGGAGTTGGTTTGGGAAAGTTCCATATCATACTGTTTGGTGCATGGAATTGTGTATATATTGGAGATGGAATTGGTATGAAGGTTGTTAGTGATTGTCGAGTTATGTGCTTGTCAGGATGTGTTCATTCTGACCAACTCCATAGTGGTGATATTGAGAATAGCAGTTAGCGCACGCGAGACTGTGTTGCTAGCGTGCACTAATTATGTATTGGTAGTACACGTTAATTAGCCATGGTAGCGCACGCCATTATGGCCGGTCGATGCATGCAGAGGGTTCTGGACTTAACTCGGAAAACTAGCAGGTAGCGCACGCTAACGCGGTTAGTACAGAAAGTTCTGCACCGCCTTTTAAATGCGGTGGACTGCCTTTTTAAGCCCGATAGCGCACTCTACGCCTTACCCGTAGTGCGTGCTAATCACGTCCAGTATAAATAGGACAACGCAATTCAGTTCTTGCCATTTCTCTCCTTTTTCTTTCCTCCTCCGGCGGCTGGGCGGTCGGGACATAGAGAAATGCAGATTTTGGCCGGACTTCACTACCCAACAACATTTTAGAGTTCTTGAAACAAAGTTAACAAGATCTCAACAACTTTTATCGTCCATATTGTTACATGTTATTTTTATGCGCTTTATTGTCAATATTCTATATTTATTTTGGTTTAATTTTGTGAGAATGAGCCCCTAATGCATGACGTTTGCACGTTTTGAAGGAAATTAGAGTTCGGAAGCTCCAACGTGGGAAAACGGGCCAAAAATGGCATTTTTCGGTTGAGGCTCGCGTCGCACCAAAGCTGGGCCGCGTCACAGGCATAACACAGAGCAAACCTGTACAAACTGTACCGGGGGACGCGTCACACTTATTCTGGGCCACGGCCCGTAATGAAATTTTGCCCAGGCCTGGTCAGCACAAGGACTAGGGCCACGGCACACTTATCCCAGGCCGTGGCTCGCGGCGCGGGAACCCTGATTTCAGCGCGCGGTTTTGGCTGTTTTGGAGGCGGACTAGACCTAATCCTCGGATGCATTTTGGATATGGAAGAAGGTTATAAAAGCGCTGTAAAGGTCATAAAATAAAGGGATCGAAGGATAGGATAAGAATACCTAACAGCAGAGAGCAAGGCCAGAGAACGGAAGAAGACAAGTTCATCAATTGTGCTTGAATTTCTTCCTTATGTTTAATTCAAATATTTGTGTATTATTTTCTAGCATGTCGGGATAGACCCCTTTATTCTAGGATTGAGATGAAACCAAGATTATGAAGGATTAATTCTTGATATTATGTTATTGATATCTTTCCCCTTTCTATTGAGTTTTCCCCAATTGTTCTTAATGCTTTCTATTGTGTGACCTATGATTGAATTGTTATAACTACGTAACCTGAATCGGGAGAGGAGAGTAAGTAGTGAAAATTGGGAGAAAACCGTTTTGTCTTGTGAGATAGGTATATACTCATAAGAATTACGAAGCTCGTTTGAAGATTTTAGAACTTTTTGGCTATTGTCGAATTAACTCACCTAGGAATAGAGTGAATTATTCGCCTCAGAAAATTCTACTGACCTCGGGAGAGGCATTAGATTAACTTAGAATCTTCGCTTTCAATAAATTGGGAAATTACATAAATTATATTAATCAAGATTAATTTGGATTGATCGAGGCGAATTCTCGATCCTATAATCTTCTCCTATTTGATCTCCTTTTATCGGACTGTCGATTCTATTATTTGTTTTTAGTTTATCGCAATATTTAGTTATTAATAATTATTCAACCCCAAAATTTCGGCCGTTCAAATAAAATTGGAAATACTAATAAATTGGTACTTAGTACATCAGTCCTCGAGGGAACAATACTTTTCTCATCACTTTATTACTTGATTACGACAACGTGCACTTGCATTCATAGAAATACGTAACAAGTTTTTGGCGCCATTGCTGGGGACTGATTGCTTTTACTAATTTCAATTTCGGTATTTTTAATCTTAATTTAAACATTATTTTATTTTTTATAAATTTGTTTTTATTTGTTTTTCTTTCAGGAGTTCGTTTAGTGCATGAGAAAATTTGGTAACGAAGGTTTATTCCCTTTGGATACCGAACTCGAACGCACTTTACAGAAAAACAGGAAGGAAATACGTGAGTTATTAACTACGGATATCATGGGAGACAATACTCGAAATCAAGAGATTGACAACCCTATTCAGCAAGTTCAACCAGCATTGGCTCTGTAATATCCGGATTTATTATTGTGTATTTCATCTGTATTTGAACCCTGTATTATTCGGAATTGTGATCTCGATAATTGGAGTATGATATTTCTCACATTTGTACCCTTGTACATAAGTATAACAACATGCAAATTACTCATGCAAACTCGTGATAGCGCACGCTAAGAATGTAGCTTAGCGTGCGTTATCGGGCTACAACTAGCGCACGCTACGAATAAAGAATTGCGTGCGCTAGGCAGTCAATTATTGAGCTAGACGACTAGCACATGCGCCAGCCAAACGTGGGTCTGGATAAGATTCCCGCGGACGAACCTGGACAGTTTTGGAGTCAACGATTATAAGCGCGCGCTAAGGATTGTATGATAGCGTGCGCTAATCAGCTATGTGCAGAAATTTTATATAAGGGTCAGCAGTCCATTTCTTCTTATTCCCTTCACTCGTCCTCATCTCTTGATAGTGCAGAGAACCTTCCCTCCTTCTTAAACACACTTAGACCACCTCCACTTAATCACTAAAGATTGGATGCCACTTGTGTTTGATCATTGGAGTGGAGAAACGTCTTGATTTGGCAAACAAGCAACCGGAGCCAGATTCTACTTGTTGTCTTGGTGTTTTTCTTCATCTTAAGGTATGTTATACTACTTTCAAACTTGAATTCGTGTTCTTAAGGATATGAGGATTATGCTATTAAGATATTGAGTTTCATTGGTAAATTATCCAAACCACATCATGTTTAAGAGAGTGAGATGATTATGCCTTAAGTACCTTGGTTATGAACATCATAATTTGAATCTTGTTACGATGAACAAGTAGAGGAAGTTTCTGACATTGGTAATCCGAATTTAGAATGTGTCTTCATAGTAATCACGGACTTGACTTTAACATCATTATTGTAGAGGAATCTAAGAGATTGATCATGGAAAGATTTATCTTGTAAAGATGGAGTGTTAAACTAACTACAAGATGATAGTTTTGATTGATATAAGGTATTGATATCGACCGTTAGGCCTTCCGAATTACGCATGAAGAATTGTAATCGAAATGGAATATGGTTTTATGATGGTATACATATTCTTGAATTCGAAGTTGTTGTTATCCGTAAGATCATTCATAACCGTATGAGCATGATATTCATGGAGATAACATGAATTAACACTAAAGATTTCGTAAGTTTTATCACGATTAGATCAGTCTGCTGCCCAGTAGTGAACTTCCATGCATGATTAGCGTGTGCTAAAGCTTCATGGTTAGCGTGCGCTATCGAGCATAAGTTAACGTACGCTACGATTGGAAATGTAACGTGCGCTATATCATCAGGCGAGTCAGTCGGCTGATCAAAGAGGACTGTGGATACATAGTTACCGTACGCTAGGCTTCATTGTTTACGTGCGCTAACGAGCAGGCTTAGTGCGCGCTACGTAGAATACTTAGCGTACGCTAAGCAGTTCAGGCAGATTACGTTTTATGAACTTTCGGCCATAAATTGGATTGTTAGACATTCGTCCGACATGAGATGAATTCTATATTATTTCTTTTGTTAATGTTCGAGCTTGCTACGTGATTGATCGAAGGGGCGACCTTCGAGTGTTTCGTTTTTCGTGGAAGTATTGTTCTTGTCTTCAAATTGAGGCAAGTACCTTAATTGTTTTATATATTGATGTTATACATTCGTGCATAAATGTCGTTGTTGTATGTACACCACGTGTTGGTCCGATGGGATCATCTTGGGATCTATGCTAGCGTGCGTTGGATCATTGGACGGGTTTTTCCACCACGTGTTGGTCCGACGGGATAATCTTGGGTTCTAGACAGTGAACGCTGGATCATTGGAATTACCATGTGTATGTTGTGATATCATGTTATGATTATCATGTTTGTATGTTATTATTGAGATTCTCGAAGGGGAAGACTCGTTGGTTCTTTTATCATTTATCTTTTTATTATTCTTCATGAGATCTTGAATAATATGTTGTGGTACTTGTACTAGCATCGTTGTGCTAACCCCTTCGGGGGTGAACATTTGTTTATGTTCAGGATCCAGGAGAGCGGGGAAACAACCACTGGAGTTGCATTACGACGAAGGTGCAGAGTGATGTTCCGGCCGGGTTCATTTGTCTGTTGTTTGTACCGTTTTAATAAGTACTCGAGTACGTAGTCGTTTATGATGATTTGAATTTGGTGATGTACTAATACTTTTATGTTGAACATTCGTCAGAACTGTTGTATCTTATTTCCGTTATTTTCATACGTTGGTAACTGTTAATGTCTTTTCAATTCTTCATCCTTATAAATCCTTATATAAAGGATTTACGGTGCTGTAATATTTCTGAACATATCGGGGGTGTTACAGAATATGGTATCAGAGCTAAGATTATGGATATCTTGGCCATTGGGTTAAAATAGGGGTCGTATATGTCTTTTGAGGTAACTGGCCGCGAATAACATCACTGTACTGCCTACGTCTTCGTGCGAACGGTGGTTGTAAGTTCCTAAACTCTAACTCATAGTTTACATGTTGTATCTCCTTATACTTGAACATTAGAACGATATTGTTTCCTGTATATTGAGTATTTATGCTTACAGTATGTTGAGAGGTGGACGTGGACGTGGTCGCGGTCGCGGACGCGGACGAAGGAATGCAGAAAGAGAAGCTTTGCCTTCTAATCAGGCTAGCCACAGCTCAGGGGAGCCGCAAAGATCTATTAATAATGAACCGGAACCTGCTGTGCCCGAAATCCTTCGTCAGGTGGTGAACCAGATGACTCAGTTCGCCCAAGTCGTGGACCGAATGCAGGTGGCGGTGGGATTACAGCAGGGAGATAGACACCAAGGGATCCCAGACATGGGAAATCGAGGTGACCGATGGCTGCAAGAGGTGGCGAGGATGCAACCACCCAAATTCGACGACTTTTCTGAGACTCCCACATGGGACCATTGGTTGAAGGAATTGGAGAAAATCTTTTCCGGAATTAATTGCCGAGACGATGGGAGAGCCTCGATTGCTCAGTACTTTCTGATAGGGGAAGCATCCAAGTGGTGGGAAGCCATCCGGCCTGCAGATCATGATGCTGATTGGACAGAATTTAAATTGATGATGGAAGCTCAGTACTGCCCTCGTCTTATGGGGGAAGCCAAAGTTCGGGAATTTTTCTCCACACAACCATCAGATGAACCTATATCCCAGACAATTAAAACGTTTAACCAGCAGCTAGCATTTGTTCGACATTTGGTCAGAACAGATACGTAAATGATGATTCACTTTGATATGAGAATGAAACCGGAAATCCAGAGGTACATGTCCAGTTTTGAATGTACAACTCTCCGTCAATATCAGGATAAAGCATTGGCGTACGAAATCAAGGAAGCAACAATGGAGAAGTTTACGGAATCCAAGAAGCAGAAAGTCTCTGGCAGTTTTAAAGAGCACAAGAGTAGTGGGCCCCGCAAAGCCCAGTCATCCTTTCATTCGTTCAAGAAACCTACGCACCCATCCAAGAGCGGAAAGAACTCTGGAGTAGTATCAGTCACGACAGATGTGACAAGGAGGTGCTTTAACTATGGCCGAACAGGACATTATCGACGAGATTGCTCATTTCCTACCGTGACTTGTTTTGACTGTGGTCGAGAGGGACATCGTGTGGTCTTCTGTGAGGAGGCTGCGAAAGCTTTTAGAGCCCGTACATCACAGCCAGCCCAGAATGAATCAAGTATTCAGCAGACGCAACAGCGTATTCAAATGCCCCAGAATATTGGTCGTGGATGAGGCAGAGGACAGTTTGACCGAAAGGGGACTTCGAGTACCGGATCTGTTCCCCCACGTCTGTACGAGATGAGGAGAACAGACAATCATGATGCTGCTGTCGCATCAGGTACCGTTCAGATCCTTTCCCAACTAGTTAGCATTTTATTCGATACAGGAGCTACGCATTCATTTATATCCTTATCTTGTGTAAATCATTTGAATATTTCTGGTTTTCATAATTGTGAACCTTATGTGATTGGTTTACCGAGTGGAGAGAGGATTGTTGGAAATTTAGAAACTAGAGATTTCCCTGTATCATTTGGAGGCAGAGAGTGGCTCTCAAATCTGATCGTGATAGAAATGCAAGGAGACGACCTGATACTCGGAGACGATTCGCTTAATCGATATGGAGCTATTGTAAACTACGGAAGGAGGAATATCTCGCTGATCGTTGATGATGGTTCCAAAATACTGTTTGAAGGATGGAAACTAGGAAGCTCATGAAGGTTGATCAAAGCGATGAAAGCTGTCAAATTGTTGAAACAGGGCTGTACCGGATACTGGTGCTATGCAATGAAGAAAGAAGACGAAATTGTGGAACTTTCATCCATTCCTGTTGTGAATGAGTTTCCGGATGTATTTCCTGATGAGTTACCTAGACTACCTCCACGAAGGGATGTAGAATTCACCATTGAGCTGGAACCCAGAGCTACACCAATTTCTAAGGCGCCGTATCATATGGCACCTACTGAGATGTACGAACTAAAAAAGCAGCTGGAGGAGTTATTGGACAAAGGCTATATTCAGCCAAGCGTTTCGCCCTGGGGAGCGCCAGTTCTTTTTGTGCAGAAGAAGGATGGATCGCTTCGACCGTGTATTGACTATCGAGAACTGAACAAGATGACGATTAAGAACAAGTATCTGTTGCCGCAGATTGATGATTTGTTTGACCAGTTGCAAGGAGCAATAGTATTTTCTAAAATCGATATGAGATCAGGATATCATCAGCTGAGGATTAAGAAATCTGATGTTCCGAAAACGGCGTTCAGAACTTGCTACGGACACTATGAGTTTGTAGTGATGCCGTTTGGTGTCACTAATGCACCTGATGTATTCATGCAATTGATGAACTGAGTGTTCATCGAATATTTGGATAAATTTGTGGTCGTGTTCATTGATGACATTCTGGTGTATTCTAAGAGCCCGGAAGAGCATGCATAGCATTTACGGATTGTGTTAGACCTGTTGAGAAATGAACAATTGTACGCCAAACTTTCTAAATGTGAATTCTGGCTAAAGGAAGTAATGTTCCTCGGCCATGTGGTATCAGCTGAAGGAATCCGAGTAGATCCTCAGAAGATCGAAGCAGTTATGGATTGGAAACCTCCAAAGAACGTGAAAGAAGTCCGGAGTTTCTTAGGACTTGTTGGGTATTATCGTCGATTCGTGGAAGGGTTTTCCAAAATTTCCCGCCCACTTACTCGACTACTGCAGAAAACACAAAAGTTTGAGTGGAACGAGTTGTGTCAGAATAGCTTTGATGAATTGAAGAAGAGATTGACGACGGCACCGATTTTATCACTCCCTCGAGGAACTGGAGGATTTATAGTTTACAGTGATGCTGCGAACCAAGGACTCGGATGCGTATTGATGTAGAATGATAAGGTGATCGCTTATGCGTCATGCCAGCTGAAACCTTATGAAGTGAATTACCCAACGCATGATTTGGAGCTCGCAGCAGTAGTTTTTGTTTGAAAATCTGGAGACATTATCTGTACGGGACTCACTGTCAGATCTTTACGGATCACAAGAGTCTCAAATATATCTTCAGTCAGAAAGAGTTGAACATGCGGCAGAGAAGATGGTTAGAGCTGATTAAGGACTACGACTTGGAGATTCTGTATCATCCAGGCAAAGCGAATGTAGTGGCCGATGCACTTAGCCGCAAGCCTATTTCTATCCAGATGCTGGAGACCCTGACCTCCCAACTCAGCATTCAACGAGAGATGATTCTAGAAGGAATTGAAGTATGGTTACAAAGAGTCCAAGGACAACTGTGCGTGATGGAGATAACTTCATCATTAACTGAGGAAATCAAATCTAAGTAGGCATATGATCCTCTGATGATTCGGTTACGTGATGAAATAATCAAGGGGAAGGCCCCCCGGATTCGTAATTCATGATGATGGAGTTTTGGGATTTCAGAACCGACTTTGCGTTCCCGATGTCGATGTTCTGAAAAAGACGATTATGAAGGAAGCTCATAGCTCGCCCTATTCTATCCACCCGGGCACCAGTAAGATGTACAAGGACTTGAAGCAGAATTTCTGGTGGGGCAACATGAAGAAAGATGTAGCGGATTATGTTTCGAAATGCTTAACTTGTCAGCAGGTTAAGATCGAGCATCAACGACCTGCCCGGATGTTGAAGCCGCTCCCGATTCCTGAATGGAAGTGGGAGGACATATTGATGGACTTTATCACTAGTATGCCGAGAACCAAGATGGGAATGAATATGATTTGGGTGATAGTTGATCGTTTAACCAAATCAGCTCATTTTCTAGGCATTAAGGACACATGGGGACCAGAGAGATTGGCACGAGAATTTATTTCAGAGATAGTCCGACTGCATGGTACGCCGAAGACCATTATTTTTGATCGAGACGGCCGTTTTTTGTCTCATTTTGGAAAGCAGTTCATAAGGCCTTGGGAACCGAATTGAACTTCAGTACAGCTTATCATCCGCAGACAGACGGACAATCCGAGAGCACTATTTAGATAGTGGAAGACATGCTGAGGGCTTGTGCCTTAGATTGGTAAACTGATTGGGAAATTCATCTACCATTGATCGAATTTACCTACAACAATAGTTGGCACGCTTCTATTAAGATGGCACCGTTTGAGGCATTTTACGGGAGGAGATGCAGATCGCCCCTATGTTGGGACGATTCATCAGACTTGATCGGGACAGAACCAGAGTTGATCGTGCAGACACGAGAGAAGATAGACTTGATTCGTGAAAGTCTATTGACCGCCCAGAGTTGACAGAAATCTTATGCAGACGTACGCCGTCGCCCATTGGAGTTCAGTACTGGAGACCACGTACTTTTAAAGGATTCTCCTACTCGGGGAATCTTTCGTTTTGGAAGGAAGGGAAAGCTGAGTCCGAGATACATCGGACCATTCGAGATACTTGTGGGAGTTGGAGAGTTGGCATACAGATTGGCATTACCGCCGTCATTGAGCCATGTTCATAATGTGTTCCACGTATCCCAGTTACGGAGATATATACCGGATCCTAATCATGTCATTGATTTCGGAGATATCGAGGTCACTCAGGATGGAACGTTTGAAGAAAGACCAGTCAAGATACTCGAGAGTCGAGTTAAGCAGTTGAGGAACAAACCAATCGTTTTGGTCAAAGTTCAGTGGTCACGCCACGGAGTGGAAGAAGCCACATGGGAAACGGAAGATAGCATGAAATCCATATATCCAGAGTTATTTTCGTCTTGAGTTTCGGGACGAAACTCCTTTTTAGTAGGAGAGTATGTAATATCTGGATTTGTTATTGTGTATTTCATCTGTATTTGAACCCTGTATTATTCGGAATTTTGATCTCGATAATTGGAGTATGATATTTCTCACATTTGTATCCTTGTACATAAGTATAACAACATGCAAATTACTGATGCAAACTCGTGATAGCGCACGCTAAGAATGTAGCTTAACGTGCGTTAGCGGGCTACAACTAGCGCACGCTATGAATGAAGAATTGCGTGCGCTAGGCAGTCAATTATTGAGCTAGACAGCTAGCACATTTGCCAGCCGGACGTGGGTCCGGATAAGATTCCCGCGGATGAACCTGGACAGTTTTGGAGTCAACGATTATTAGCACGCGCTAAGGATTGTATGATAGCATGCGCTAATCAGCTATGTGCAGAAATTTTATATAAGGGTCAGCACTCCATTTCTTATTGTTCCCTTCACTCGTCCTCATCTCTTGATAGTCCAGAGAACCTTCCCTCCTTCTTAAACACACTTAGACCACCTCCACTTAATCACTAAAGATTGGATGCCACTTGTGTTTGATCATTGGAGTGGAGAAACGTCTTGATTTGGCAAACAAGCAACCGGAGCCGGATTCTACTTGTTGTCTCGGTGTTTTTCTTCATCTTAAGGTATGTTATACTACTTTCAAACTTGAATTCGTGTTCTTAAGGATATGAGGATTATGCTATCAAGATATTGAGTTTCATTGGTGAATTATCCAAACCACATCATGTTTAAGAGAGTGAGATGATTATGTCTTAAGTACCTTGGTTATGAACATCATAATTCGAATCTTGTTATGATGAACAAGTAGAGGAAGTTTCGGACATTGGTAATCCGAATTTAGAAGGTGTCTTCATAGTAATCACGGACTTGACTTTAACATCATTATTGTTAGACGAATCTAAGAGATTGATCATGGTAAGATTTATCTTGTAAAGATAGAGTGTTAAACTAACTACAAGATGATAGTTTTGATTGATATAAGGTATTGATATCGACCGTTAGGCCTTCCGAATTACACATGAAGAATTGTAATCGAAATGTAATATGGTTTTATGATGGTATACATATTCTTGAATTCGAAGTTGTTGTTATCCGTAAGATCATTCATAACCGTATGAGCATGATATTCATGGAGATAACATGAATTAACACTGAAGATGTCGTAAGTTTTATCACGATTAGATCAGTCTGCTGCCCAGTAGTGAATTGCCATGCATGATTAGCGTGCGCTAAAGCTTCATGGTTAGCGTGCGCTATCGAGCATAAGTTAACGTACGCTACGATTGGAAACGTAACGTGCGCTATGTCATCAGGTGAGTCAGTCGGCTGATCAAAGAGGACTGTCGATACATAGTTAGCGTACGCTAGGCTTCATTGTTTACGTGCGCTAACGAGCAGGCTTAGCGCGCGCTACGTAGAATACTTAGCGTACGCTAAGCAGTTCAGGCAGATTACGTTATGAACTTTCGGCCATAAATTGGATTGTTAGACATTCGTCCGACATGAGATGAATTCTATATTATTTCTTTTGTTAAGGTTCGAGCTTGCTACGTGATTGATCGAAAGGGCGACCTTCGAGTGTTTTGTTTTTCGTGGAAGTATTGTTCTTGTCTTCAAATTGAGGCAAGTACCTTAATTGTTTTATATATTGATGTTATACATATTGTCGTGCATAAATGTCGTTGTTGTATGTACACCACGTGTTGGTCCGATGGGATTATCTTGGGATCTATGCCAGCGTGCATTGGATCATTGGACGGGTTTTTCCACCACGTGTAGGTCCGACGGGATCATCTTGGGTTCTAGACAGTGAACACTGGATCATTGGAATTACCATGTGTATGTTGTGATATCATGTTATGATTATCATGTGTGTATGTTATTATTGAGATTCTCGCAGGGGAAGACTCGTTCGTTCTTTTATCATTTATCTTTTTATTATTCTTCATGAGATGTTGAATAATATGTTGTGGTACTTGTACTAGCATCGTTGTGATAACCCCTTCGGGGGTGAACATTTGTTTATGTTCAGGATCCAGGAGAGCAGGGAAACAACCACTGGAATTGCATTACGACGAAGGTGCAGAGTGATGTTCCGGCCGGGTTCATTTGTTTGTTGTTTGTACCGTTTTAATAAGTACTCGAGTACGTAGTCGTTTATGATGATTTGAATTTGGTGATGTACTAATACTTTTCTGTTGAACATTCGTCAGAACTGTTGTATCTTATTTCCGTTATTTTCATACGTTGGGAACTGTTAATGTCTTTTCAATTCTTCAGCCTTGTAAATCCTTATGTAAAGGATTTACGGCGCTGTAATATTCCTGAACATATCGGGGGTGTTACAGAATATGGTATCAGAGCTAAGATTATGGATATCTTGGCCATTGGGTTAAAATAGGGGTCGTATATGTCTTTTGAGGTAAGTGGCCGCGAATAACATCACTGTACTGCCTACGTCTTCGTGCGAATGGTGGTTGTAAGTTCCTAAACTCTAAATCATAGTTGACATGTTGTATCTCTTTATACATGAACATTAGAACGATATTGTTTTCTGTATATTGAGTATTTATGCTTACAGTATGTTGAGAGGTGGATGTGGACGTGGTCGCGGTCACAGACGCGGACGAAGGAATGCAGAAAGAGAAGTTTCGCCTTCTAATCAAGCCAGCCACAGCTCAGGGGAGCCGCAAAGATCTATTAATAATGAACCGGAACCTGCTGTGCCCGAAATCCTTCGTCAGGTGGTGAACCAGATGACTCAGTTCGCCCAAGTCGTGGACCGAATGCAGGTGGCGGTGGGATTACAGCAGGGAGATAGACACCAAGGGATCCCAGACATGGGAAATCGAGATGACCGATGGCTGCAAGAGGTGGCGAGGATGCAACCACCCAAATTCGACGGCTTTTCTGAGACTCCCACATGGTACCATTGGTTGAAGGAATTGGAGAAAATATTTGCCGGAATTAATTGCCCAGACGATGGGAGAGCCTCGATTGCTCAGTACTTTCTGATAGGGGAAGCATCCGAGTGGTGGGAAGCCATCTGGCCTGCAGATCATGATGCTGATTGGACAGAATTTAAATTGATGATGGAAGCTCAGTACTGCCCTCGTCCTGTGGGGGAAGACAATGTTCGGGAATTTTTCTACACACAACCATCAGACGAACCTGTATCCCAGACAATTAAAACGTTTAACCAGCAGCTAGCATTTGTTCGACATTTGGTCAGAACAGATGCAGAAATGATGATTCACTTTGATATGAGAATGAAACCGGAAATCCAGAGGTACATGTCCAGTTTTGAATGTACCACTCTCCGTCAATATCAGGATAAAGCATTGGCGTACGAAATCAAGGAAGCAACAATGGACAAGTTTACGGAATCCAAGAAGCATAAAGTCTCTGGCAGTTTTAAAGAGCACAAGAGTAGTGGGCCCCGCAAACCCCAGTCATCCTTTCATTCGTTCAAGAAACCTACGCACCCATCCAAGATCGGAAAGTACTCTGGAGTAGTATCAGTCACGACAGATGTGACAAGGAGGTGCTTTAACTGTGGCCGAACAGGACATTATCGACGAGATTGCTCATTTCCTACCGTGACTTGTTTTGACTGTGGTTGAGAGGGACATCTTGCGATGTTCTATGAGGAGGCTGCGAAAGCTTTTAGAGCCCGTACATCACAGCCAGCCCAAAAAGAATCAAGTATTCAGCAGACGCAACAGAGTGTCCAAATGCCCCAGAATATTGGTCGTGGACGAGGCAGAGGACAGTTTAACCGAAAGGGGACTTCGAGTGCCGGATCTGTTCCCCCACGTCTGTACGAGATGAGGAGAACAGACGATCATGATGCTGCTGTCGCATCAGGTACCGTTCAGATCCTTTCCCAACTAGTTAGCATTTTATTCGATACAGGAGCTACGCATTCATTTATATCCTTATCTTGTGTAAATCGTTTGAATATTTCTGGTTTTCATAATGGTGAACCTTATGTGATTGGTTTACCCAGTGGAGAGAGGATTGTTGGAAATTTAGAAACTAGAGATTTCCCTGTATCATTTGGAGGCAGATAGTGGCTCTCAAATCTGATCATGATAGAAATGCAAGGAGACGACCTGATACTCGGAGACGATTGGCTTAATCGATATGGAGCTATTGTAAACTACGGAAGGAGGAATATCTCGCTGATCGCTGACGATGGTTCCGAAATACTGTTTGAAGGATGGAAACTAGGAAGCTCATGAAGGTTGATCAAAGCGATGAAAGCTATCAAATTGTTGAAACAGGGCTGTACCGGATACTGGTGCTATGCAATGAAGAAAGAAGACGAAATTGTGGAACTTTTATCCATTCCTGTTGTGAACGAGTTTCCGGATGTATTTCCTAATGAGTTACCTAGACTACCTCCACGAAGGGATGTAGAATTCACCATTGAGCTGGAACCCGGAGCTACACCAATTTCTAAGGCACCGTATCATATGGCACCTACTGAGATGTACGAACTAAAAAAGCAGTTGGAGGAGTTATTGGACAAAGGCTATATTCAGCCAAGCGTTTCGCCCTGGGGAGCGCCAGTTCTTTTTGTGCAGAAGAAGGATGGATCGCTTCGACTGTGTATTGACTATAGAGAACTGAACAAGATGACGATTAAGAACAAGTATCTGTTGCCACGGATTGATGATTTGTTTGACCAGTTGCAAGGAGCAACAGTATTTTCTAAAATCGATATGAGATCAGGATATCATCAGCTGAGGATTAAGAAATCTAATGTTCCGAAATCGGCGTTCAGAACTCGCTACGGACACTATGAGTTTGTAGTGATGCCGTTTGGTCTCACTAATGCACCTGCTGTATTCATGCAATTAATGAAATGAGTGTTCATCGAATATTTGGATAAATTTGTGGTCGTGTTCATTGATGAAATTCTGGTGTATTCTAAGAGCCTGGAAGAGCATGCACAGCATTTACGGATTGTGTTAGACCTGTTGAGAAATGAACAATTGTACGCCAAACTTTCTAAATGTGAATTCTGGATAAAGGAAGTAATGTTCCTCGGCCATGTGGTATCAGCTGAAGGAATCCGAGTAGATCCTCAGAAGATCGAATCAGTTATGGATTGGAAACCTCCAAAGAACGTGAAAGAAGTCTGGAGTTTCTTAGGACTTGTTGGGTATTATCGTCGGTTCGTGGAAGGGTTTTCTAAAATTTCCCGCCCACTTACTCGACTACTGCAGAAAACACAAAAGTTTGAGTGGAACGAGTTGTGTCAGAATAGCTTTGATGAATTGAAGAAGAGATTGACGACGGCACCGATTTTATCACTCCCACGAGGAACTAGAGGATTTATAGTTTACAGTGATGCTGCGAACCAAGGACTTGGATGCGTATTGATGCAGAATGATAAGGTGATCGCTTATGCGTCACGCCAGCTAAAACCTTATGAAGTGAATTACCCAACGCATGATTTGGAGCTCGCAGCAGTAGTTTTTGCTTTGAAAATCTGGAGACATTATCTGTAAGGGACTCACTGTCAGATCTTTACGAATCACAAGAGTCTCAAATATATCTTCAGTCAGAAAGAGTTGAACATGCGGCAAAGAAGATGGTTAGATATGATTAAGGACTACGGAGCAGTGGAAGTACAATGTGAGGATCGAAAATTTAAAGTAAATGCGCAGCGGTTGAAAGTCTACAGGGGTGATCCAATGGACGCGTAGAAGCCAACAGTCGTCCTATCCGCCGCGGAGTGAATCCTAGAAAAGTACGGCTGAAGACTATAAATTTAGCGCTTCTCGGGAGCCAACCTAAGTTTTAGTAGTAGATTTTGGTTTTCGTTGTTTTCCCATTTTAGGAGTCAATTTTTTTTTGTATTTTTGCTTTTCTGTGCTTCTCTCTCATATTTTATGTGTTTTCACTTGAAAAACCATTGCAGGAACCTCTCCAGGGCAAATTTTAAGTTAGGGCCGCGGCGCACTAAGAGCGGGATGCAGCACACAAAATTCTCAAATTTTGGCTCAACACTCTGTACTAGGGGCCGCGACACGCAGATTATGGGCTGCGGCACACAAGATTACGAGCCGCGGCACGCTATGAACAGGGCCGCGGCACGCCAAAGGCCCAAAAATGCACCCAGTTAGCTGTACTAAGGGCTGCGCCACGCTAACTCTGAGCCGCGGCACACTTACCCTGGAAGCCGCGGCACCGGTACTTCAAGTCGCGGCACACTGCGAGACACCCTAAATGCCCAAACAACCTGTACTGCGGGCCGCGACTCACTTGCTACGTGCCGCGTCCCCTGCTGAAAGATTTTTAAAGCGGGCAGGGCATAAGGGAGTCAATCGGCCGAGAAACAGGGAATTCGCAATGGCCTAAAAGAGAAAGTTGACCTCTACAAGGACTAGGACTCGATCATCCCCCCCGAGAGGGGAAACCTCGCAAAGCCGGACGGATGAGCAATCCCAATAATTCTCCGACCCTGAGAACCATCGAATCTTTAGTGAACGAATTCGTCCTCGGCCCATAATTCCTGAGCGAGGATTCACTCCCGCCCCCCAAGACGACGAACTATTAACCATGATCACCGAAATGGGGTGGACAAGATTTGTCGCACAGCCCGAGCCGGCCGTAATTTCTATAGTACAAGAATTCTATGCCAACACTTTATTAATCCATATCCAGGGAGGACATATGTTGGGGAGACCGGATATACGTACTGAGGTCGTTGTCCGTGGCCAGACAGTGGACTTCTCGGCAGCAGCAATTCGGAGTTTATATGAGCTACCCGAGGTATATGAATCGACATTCACGCGGACAATGGGTAGACTCATGAGGGAGGCATTGTTGGAGACACTTACTCAGCCGGAGTCCATTTGGGAAATGCGTGTCCCGGGGTCCGCGACTTTCTTCTTCAAGAGCTCCCGTCTCAGTCGGCTCGGGCGAGCTTGGCTATATTTCCTCTGCTCGCGGGTCGACCCTACTTCATAGATCCGCTCTGTCTTACTTCCTCGCGCCCGAATTCTATATGCCATCACGTCTGGACTTCGATTTGATGTGGCCCCACGTCTGGCCCGATCAATTCTCCAGTGCATCCAGGGAGGGCCCAAGACGGGACTAAAGCATCCCTCTCTTATTTGTGCCTTATGCCGCCAGTCGGGTGTGACTTGGTCGGATGACGAGCCTACTATAGCACCCAGGGTCCGATCGACTATCGTATTATTTCTCATTTCGACCAGTAGGGTGGCGCGCGGGCACACCCGCAAGGACTAGGATTTCTTCTATATGAGCCACATGAGCACTCCTCAGAGCCACTTCTTCTGACTCATGACTTGGCGGCATATACTGAGGATCAGACCGAATCCACTCCACCGCCAGCGAGAGATCACCTTCTTCAGGTGATGTTTGACGGCTTGAGGGAGGAGATGCGAGCAGAGCGAGACAGCGTGATCGCAGCTGTGCGACAGGAGATGTACGAGCAGGTCCACCGGGCTGACACGCTTTTTGTGTAACTATCGCAAGTGCACGATATCGTATCAAGTAGTAAAGTGGACTTTTTGAGTCCGGTTTATCGATCCCACAAGGAAGTTATGTTATAATTTGAATTATACACTATTAGTCTATTTTTATAGATACTTAAGATGAGTGAAACACACAATTAAAAAGTTAGGTTTAATAATTGCAAAGAAATTGCAATAATAGTTCTAATATTATAAGTAAATAAAAAGATAGCAATAATAATAGATTGATTATCGATACAATGAAATAGTTGGGATTACAAACTTAGTTCGTCATTAGTTATAAAAGATGTATTGGAGATCATAAGATGAATTTACTTATTATGTTGTGTAGATTCGATTTTCCTTAAAAAGACGGTTTCTCTTTCGAACTATAAAACGCCCCTTACATATTGAATCAATCCACTATATTTCTATGTTGATTGGCTTCAATACATAGAATTAGGATTTGTGAAAATAACTCAATGAATCATCTAAGGACTAGGGGTATATTTCTATCCCCTAGAACAACTTAGAGTGAAGATCATTTGATCTAATCAAACATATTTTCTTTCGAAACATATGAAGACCATAAATATCTTCATTAATTGGCCAAATAAATAAAGATTGTTAAAACAATGAAAATCACACACAATAATAAGTAATTCATAATATATCTTTATACAAACATAAATAACATGACTAACTTTGTTTATAATCCCAACTTAAGAAACTTAGCCCATAAAGGGTTTATTACACATATTACAAGCTTTGGTGGTCATTCTTAGTTGAATCAAGAGAAAGAATTGATCCTAACTCCCTTAGTAGATAAAGGAGATAGAAGCAATAAACTCTCTGAACAACATATACTATACCACACTTACAAAGATCACTCAAGAACACAAGTGTGTTCTTCACACAAAAAGAAAAGTTTACAAGAAAATGGAAAATTATAAGATGAATGGTTAATGATGAAGGATCTAAGGGGTCTATTTATACACCTAAAGTCATCTAATAGCTCCAAAACTACAGCATTATTACATTATATCGGATCAATGCCAGCCATCCCCTCAATAATACACAAAAAGTATAAAAAATTAGACAAATCATAGCAATCTGTCAAGAGTTACGGTAGTAACATTCGTGAGTTACGGCCAGTAATCGAGTGACTTACTACCGTAACCCCCGAATGTTACGGCCGTAACGTGGCTTCGTAAATTTGCTCATTTGAAGCTTTGATAGTTACGTTTTAGCCCTGAATTCCTCGGACTTTGCGTTTTGCCCCAGATCTTCTTCGGATGATAACTTTTGATATATAACTACGATTTTGAATCCTAAAGACCGCCGAATTCGTCTCGGAAAGCCCTACAACATGAATATATCAAAATTCAATAAAGAGAATATTTATTAAACATGTTGTTTCTTGAGTAATTCAGTTATTTAATCCGATCATCATCCGATAAAAATAAAATTATTAAAACTAATAAATTAAAAGCAAAAAACGAGTAGACTAGCTCAATTATGGGTAAATTTTATCGATACAAACTATGGATAAGTGTACAAAGCGACACTTATCACACCCCCAAACTTGAATTCTTGCTAGTCCCGAGCAAGACTCTTTATTATTCACACTCCAAAAATAAAAATAAAAATAAATAAAAATAAGAAAATTAATTCACACATAAATTAAAATATAAAAAGAGAAAAGGAGATCAAAATGCCATTAATAAACAACAACCAGCTTTATACAGTAGATAGAAATGAATCAAGATTCAAAATAAATCTACTAATATTTTTGAAGTTAAAACACGGTTTTAATTATGTAATTCCAAAATGTAAGGTTTTCCCCAAAAGGTTGATTATTTCTTTCCCACTCGTGATACACACGACTCCCTTTAATGGTTGCTCTCGATCACTCGTTTATTTTTCGACTCAATATGAAGAAGAATTTCATTGGCGTCATCAAATATTGTGATTTTTACAAAATTGAGTGTATTGAAATTCAGCTGCTAATTAATTCAAATCTGCTCATAAACTACATCCCTTTTAGTGATAGCTTTCACACCGTTATTTGCTAACGTGTAGCTCTTTTCACTAACACAATTTCTATCTCATTTTTTTCGTAAAAAGGTGATAGCTTTCACACCGTTATTTGCTAACGTGTAGCTCTTTTCACCAATTTTTCTGAGACGGCAGCTACGCACCAACAATGGTTAGTCCTTTATTTTTCGCAAAATTTAAGACTTCCAAAATTAGGCAGCTGTTGCTGCTCAACACTTCTCCTTTTCGTCATTTATTTTTTTAGGTGATAGCTTTCACACCGTTATTTGCTAACGTGTAGCTCTTTTCACCAATGACTCCTTTTTTTTTTTTAGGGAATAGAATTTTTGCAGAAAATCATTTTTTAGTTAAGCATGAAAAATCAAAAACTCCACAAATTAAGTAAATTTCAGTTTTATTTTTCATCAACCAATTGATTCTTCTTTTCTCAAGGTAACGAATGACTCGATTTTATATGATAATTACAAGGCTTGGAAAGAGAGATTAAGGCTCAAAAAAAATTTTGGAATATACAATTTTTTTACCGGTTAAAACGATTTTAGAAGCTTGTATATAACTAATTTATTGGTGTTATGGCCAGATCTAAAAATCTCATAAATCAAAGTACTATAAATATCTATATATATATATATATAATAATAATAATAATAAAAAAAAATTAAGGCAAATAACCAAATCAATCAAAACACACCAAAATTATTAAACAAACCACACCAAAATTACAACACACCAAAATACTAAAACAAACCACCCCCAAACTTGAAAATAAAACTGTCTCGTTTAAAAATAAAATAAAAATCAATGCAGAAAAGCAGAATACTCCCTGTTAAGAAAGTTGATGTCTGAGCCTAAAGCCTTTTAGAATCTGCAAGAGAATAAATATACGAGGCACACACAAAAGAAAATAAAATATACTCGTAAGTATAACATAATTTTTTAGATGCGCATCAAGAAAGTCCGAAGAGTCGCCTTACGCTGCCATCAAAGTTTTTATAAAAGCAAAACACGAAATAAACATTACAGTAATGAAATAAAAATACATAAATCGTGAATAGATGCGCGTCAAGAGATCAAGAAGAAACTCCTTAAGCTGCCATCATTTAGCACGATTATTACACACGACAGAAAGTAAAAATACAAGGGGTCCGACATGGGTTATCAAAGGGAGAGGAATGAATCTACTTTTCGTTTTCTCACGGTAAAATCTTCTACCCAGACAATTTTAGCTAGAGCTGGATCTGGTTGAGGAACAAATTCATTGAGTTTTTCGATTAGTTCTTCTGGTATTGTTGCAACGACTATGATTCGTTTTGCACGCTCGGAAATAAAGCCCTTTTCAGCAGAGTATTCGATGAAAGACAGTAAACCATCAAAGAAACCGTTGACATTAAGCACTCCTATTGGTTTTTGATGAACATTTAGCTGGGCTCTGGTAACCACATGAAAAAGTTCCTCAAGGGTGCCAAAACCACCGGGAAGGGCGATAAAGGCGCCAGAATTATTTATCATGTGAGTTATGCGATCTTGCATATTCACAGATCTAAACTCATCTCCAATAGTTGACCCGGTGATTTTACTTTCAGCGGAGGTTTTGGGATTACTCCCAACACTCTTACTCCTTCCATATAGGCGTACGGCACTCGTCCCATTAATCCTATACTTCCTCCTCCGTAAACTACATGAATGCATTTTTCCTAAGGTACGACCCAAGTTGTGGGTCGTCAGTGAAGCATGCCTCTTTCCGTAACTAGATCCACCAAAGATGCAGACTGTAAAATTTTTTTGTTGAAGATGATGACTCCATTTTTGAAAAGAAAAAAATTTTAGAGAGAAACAGAGAAAAGTGCAAGTTTGAGGGATGAATGAAAGAAACCAGAGAAAGTTTATTTATAGAAGAAAAAGAAGGTAAAAATTGTTTAACAAGTTTGTGATTGCGTTTGATTGTGCTTCAACTACTCAATAGAATAATGAAAGCTTTTATCGCGTATCACATTTTTATTCGTAAAATCTCACCACACGACAAAAATAAAAGATACTTACGCGTATGTACGAGAGTTGTGATTGTGGCTCACATCTTCCTCTGATTTTACGTCGAAACGGCCTAAACGCCTTCTATGAGTCGGGAGAAGCTTCCCATCCAATTTTCTTACAAATTGGCAAACAGGTCTTTTAACGCCGATTCCCAAGACGTTGTTCATATTCTGGTTTGAATTTATTCCACAAACATTGAATTCCGTAATACACAAGTCCACTAGGATGCGTGTCAATAGAAATTTCGATATTATCTAAATTCTCCTTATTCAGACCATCATTAATGAACTGAATTTTATCTTCTCTGTTTGTAGATGGAATTCCTAAAGATCGACATTTTGCATTACAGTTCCATCTAGCACATTTATAGCAAACGGCTAGAATCTTTGCTCGTCGTTTCTTGGCATATGAACTTTTTCCAAGCCCTGGTAAAAATCTAGTTGGTGTTTCTGTGAATTCACCTTCTATTCTTACTTTGGCTTCGATAATGAATCTTATGTCAAAAGGTATGCTTTTATTCGTAAGCAACCTCATCCTTTCAAGCCTTGTCTTGTAAATTTTTAAAATTGCATTTTTGCTTAGAAAGGGAAATCTTTTTTCAATTTTAAACAATGTTTCATCCATGATAAAAAAACAAAAATAAAAAGACAATGAAAATAATTAAAAAAAAAATATATACAAATATCAGTTGTTGTGGGAAATCGAAAATCCGACTTTAATAGTCACGGAGTACCGTTATCCGCCACTTGACCGGACAAACACAACTTAGTACTAAGTTACAACGTCGAGAAATTTGTACCTACAAAAATAGTTTATAATGTAAGATTTCAAATATAACTTATACTTCCCCGGCAACGGCGCCAAAAACTTGACACGCTTTTTGTGTAACTATCGCAAGTGCACGATATCGTATCAAGTAGTAAAGTGGACTTTTTGAGTCCGGTTTATCGATCCCACAAGGAAGTTATGTTATAATTTGAATTATACACTATTAGTCTATTTTTATAGATACTTAAGATGAGTGAAACACACAATTAAAAAGTTAGGTTTAATAATTGCAAAGAAATTGCAATAATAGTTCTAATATTATAAGTAAATAAAAAGATAGCAATAATAATAGATTGATTATCGATAAAATGAAATAGTTGGGATTACAAACTTAGTTCGTCATTAGTTATAAAAGATGTATTGGAGATCATAAGATGAATTTACTTATTATGTTGTGTAGATTCGATTTTCCTTAAAAAGACGGTTTCTCTTCGAACTATAAACGCCCTTACATATTGAATCAATCCACTATATTTCTATGTTGATTGGCTTCAATACATAGCATTAGGATTTGTGAAAATAACTCAATGAATCATCTAAGGATTAGGGTATATTTCTATCCCTAGAACAACTTAGAGTGAAGATCATTTGATCTAATCAAACATATTTTCTTTCAAACATATGAAGACCATAAATATCTTCATTAATTGGCCAAATAAATAAAGATTGTTAAAATAATGAAAATCACACACAATAATAAGTAATTCATAATATATCTTTATACAAACATAAATAACATGACTAACCTTGTTTATAATCCCAACTTAAGAAACTTAGCCCATAAAGGGTTTATTACACATATTACAAGCTTTGGTGGTCATTCTTAGTTGAATCAAGAGAAAGAATTGATCCTAACTCCCTTAGTAGATAAAGGAGATAGAAGCAATAAACTCTCTGAACAACATATACTATACCACACTTACAAAGATCACTCAAGAACACAAGTGTGTTCTTCACACAAAAAGAAAAGTTTACAAGAAAATGGAAAATTATAAGATGAATGGTTAATGATGAAGGATCTAAGGGTCTATTTATACACCTAAAGTCATCTAATAGCTCCAAAACTACAGCATTATTACATTATATCGGATCAATGCCACCATCCCCTCAATAATACACAAAAAGTATAAAAATTAGACAAATCATAGCAATTTGTCAAGAGTTACGGCCGTAACATTCTGTGAGTTACGCCGTAATCGAGGTGACTTATGGCCGTAACCCCCTGAATGTTACGGCCGTAACGTGGCTTCGTAAATTTGCTCATTTGAAGCTTTGATAGTTACGTTTTTAGCCGAATTCCTCGGACTTTGCGTTTTTGCCCTGCATCTTCTTCTGATGATAACTTTTGATATATAACTCGATTTTGAATCCTAAAGACCGCCGAATTCGTCTCTAAAGCCCTACAACATGAATATATCAAAATTCAATAAAGAGAATATTTATTAAACATGTTGTTTCTTGAGTAATTCAGTTATTTAATCCGATCATCATCCGATAAAAATAAAATTATTAAAACTAATAAATTAAAAGCAAAAAACGAGTAGACTAGCTCAATTATGGGTAAATTTTATCGATACAAACTATGGATAAGTGTACAAAACTGACACTTATCACGGGCCAATCGGCATGCGGAGAGGCGCTTTGCTGCGAGGGACGCTTACCATCGAGATTACTTAGCTATGTGGACGGGCCATATCCTTCACCTGGACGGATCCTTCATCCCTCCGACCAGGCCACCTACACCACCCACTTCACCGGACGAGGTTGATGCCAGTACCTCAGTTTTCCTCAGGGGAGTACTTAACCTCTCTTTTACTGGTTATTATTATTTGTCGTCCATTGGGGCCAATGTACTTCTCAAGTTGGGGGGGGGGGGGGGTGTTACATGTATTTTTGTGCGCTTGATTATCATTATTTTATCTCTATTTTGGGTTTAAATCTGCATAAATGAGCTCTTAATGCATTATGTTTATATGTTTTGAAGGAAATTAGAATCCTGAAGCTTAAACGAAGAAAAACGGGTCACAAACGGCATTTTTGGGTCAAGGGCCACGTCGCATCAAAGCTGGGCCGCGTCACAGGCTTAAACCAGAGCACACCGGTACAAACTGTACCGGGGGCCGCGACACACTCATTCGGAGCCGCGACCCGTAATGAAAATCTGCCCTATTTTTGTTCAGTTGATTATCATTATTTTATCTCCATTTTGGGTTTAAATCTGCATAAATGAGCTCTTAATGCATTATGTTTATATTTTTTGAAGGAAATTAGAGTCCTGAAGCTTAAACGAAGAAAAACGGGTCAAAAACGGCATTTTTGGGTCATAATCCTTAATCAATTCGAACCATCTCCTCTGCCTCATATTCAACTCCCACTGAGTGAATATGTACTTCAAACTTTTATGATCGGTAAAAATCTGACATCCAGAGCCAAAGAGATAATGACGCCAAATCTTGAGTGCGAAAACAACAGCCTCTATCTCCAAATCGTGAGTAGGGTAGTTGAGCTCATACGACCTCAACTTTCTCGACACATATGCAATAGTCTTGTCATGCTGCATCAACAAGCACCCAACACCCTGACCCGAAGCATCACTATAAACAGCAAAACCCTCGTTGCCACATGGTAATGCTATAATCGGGGCTGAAGCTAAATGCCTCTTCAGCTCCTCAAAACTCGACTGCCTTTCATCATTCCAGACGAACTTATCAGATTTTTGAAGCAACTCTGTAAGTGACCCAGCCAGTTTCGAGAACCCCTCGACGAACCTATGATAGTAGCCAGCTAAACCCAAGAAACTACGGACCTCCTTCACATTCTTAGGCAGTGTCCAATCCATCACTTCCTCAATATTTTGTGGATCCACACGGACCCCCTCGGCTGAAATCACATGACCCAGAAACATCACTTCCTTAAGCTAGAACTCCCATTTCGAGAACTTCGCATAGAGTCGCTAGGTCCTCAAAACACCCAACACTACACGCAGATGGTGTGCATGCCTCTCCTCATTCTTCGAGTAGATAAGGATATCGTAAATGAAGCAGATGACACACTTATCCAAATACTTGATGAAAACCTTGTTCATCAACTGCATGAACACTGCCGATGCGTTGGTTAGCCTGAAGGGCATAACCACAAACTCATAATGTCCGTATCTCGTCTGAAAAGCTATTTTCGGGAAATCAGACTCCTTCACCCAAAGCTGATAGTACCCCAATCTCATGTTAATGTTCGCGAATACCGCAGCTCCCTGCAACTAATCAAACAAGTCATCAATCCTCAGTAAGGGGTACTTGTTCTTGATGGTCACGTTGTTTATCTCGCGATAGTCGATACATAAATGCAATGAACCATCCTTCTTCCGCACAAACAGGACCGGTACGCCCCAAGGCGAAGCACTCGGTCGAATATACCCCGACTCAAGAACCTCACTCAACTGCTTCTTCAAGTCAGCCATCTCGGAAAGTGCTATGCGAGACGGTGCCTTCGAAATCGGATCCGCACGCGGCTCTAAATCGATCGCGAACTCAACCTCATGGTCCGGTGGTAACCATGACAACTCATCAGGAAAGACATCTGGGAACTCCCTAACGACTAGGATCGATGAAAACTCGACTCCACTATCCTCCGCCTTTAGGGTGTAACACCAATAACTAGGACACCCCTTCCGCAGGAGTCTCATCTCCCTCAAGGCATTAATTACGAACTTCTGGTTTCCCCTATTTCGCCCCGCTAAAGAGTGCTAGGTGCTATCCTCGGATAACATGGTAATGATTCTCGCACGGTTATTCATGATTGCACCATGCCGCTCGAGCTAATCATCCATGAGAATCAAATCCTCACCCTCAATATCCACAACAATAAGATTAGAGAGCCAAGCCCAGTCACAAATAACCAGATAACAATCTCGGATCTCTCAATCACCAATGATCCGATCACCGCTAGGAAGTTTAATGATGAAAGGCTTGATTAGTGCATATTTGATCTAAAAAAATTCATATACAAATATTCTTTTGTGGCATAATTATACTGATTTGTGATAAATAAATAACTGTTTTAAAGATATGTGAAAACTTGAGCTAAAAATGTTTATTTTGCAGATTGATGACATGAAACATCAAAAAAGATGAAAAGCAAAATCAAATCCAAAATAATAAAATTTTCAAGGAAAAAGTGTAATATCCGACTGTAATTCTTCATCCTTACTGTTGTATTGTTCATATAATTTGAATATCGTTAAATCATGTTGCATTTAGTATATAACTATAATGTTGAGATGTTATAGAATTGAGTTAGTTATCGTTGTTATTCACTTTATGTTTGATGGTTAGATGTTAATTGGGGAATTGCATTTTTAACCTGTTCTGATGGCGTTAGTGTACGCTACACTGATAGATTAGCGTACGTTAATCCTGTGTCTTAACATACGTAACATGTCATCCGTTGCATACGTTAGGACGGAATCAGACATCAGTTGACTTCTGCCCGTGAATGGCCATGCACGTGAAGGGTGTTGGGCTGCCGAGACGGTCAAAGTCAACCATAATTAGCGTACGTAATGTCTTTTTTTTAGCGTACGTAATGGCGTTTGTAGGTCAAAACAGTAGCCTCTGATGGATGGTTATGTACGTAACATTTTTGCGACAACGTACGTAACAGGACATAGCGTACGTTAACTTTTAGCAATAACGTACGTTACGCTTATGCAGTCTATTTATAGACACAGCCTGCTTTTCATTTCTTCACAACCCAAACCCGATTTTCTCTCCATATATCATTCCCCTGCAACCCTAAATCGATATTACCCTTCTCCAACTTGCTTTTGAGCTTTGTATCTTTGAGTGGAGCTCATTGATGAAGTTTAGAAGGTGTTCTTGAGCTCGGTATGTGTTTCTTGTAGTTTTGAGGGTTGTTCTTCATTTCTGGAGGTATGTTGTGCGTTTCTCCTCTGTATTTTTCATGTGTTGATGTTAGTAATGAGGTATACTACACCTAGTGTTGAATTAATCAAGTAAAAACATGTTTGTAATTAAGATTTTTTTAACACTTCTTGATGAAAATGATAATTAAGGGTTTGGAATGAAGATGTTCTTGATGTTATAATGATAGTAACCATGTTTATGAGAATCATGCTCATCTTTCTGGATGTATTAACGTCAGTAGAACGATGATAATCATTTAGCTTCATCATAGTTAGGATTAATCGATGAAATTGTTATCATAATAGTGTTAAATACCATATTAGGTATTTACTTACCTTGGGAAGAACCTGACAATGTTATGATGTTCTCTTGTTCAGAAATCTTAGAAGTTATAACCTCATTATGGTTCAACTTAACGAGTCTTTGAGAAATGATAAGGATATTTATGAGTACAACAATAACTTTTTATTAATAAAATGTGTTGATAACTTAAGAATGCATTTGATCATCAAGCTAGAATAGATAGTGTTCTTAAGGAGGAGATGCTGATTGTGAATGATAATGTCATAATAGTTTGAGTATCGAATTCGTTATGATTGTCCTTGTATAGTAGTAGATGTTGTAGAACATAAGAACTTGGTTAAACCGATTTTAATGGTGTAAAACCCCCTAAACTCGATAGTTTACTACATGTATAATTATTAAATCATGATGTACTCTAATAACAATTGTTTGTAATCTACATCTAGTTTCATTTTATTTTACTTATTTATTCATAAATTATTTTATGAATGAGTTAATGAATTAATTAAAACTCGAAATAGGAACATGAAATTCCTAATGGGCCATGTGTATCAACACCTACACATATGAACACACTAAAAGGCTCAAGTCCAACTTAATAAAATTCCTAAGGCTTGGAATTTCACTTCAAAGCCCAACTATATATACATACATATATATATATATATATATATATATATATATATATATATATATACTTACACACAACAATTAAACACCAGAAAAAATATATATATATATAAACACACACACATATGGGACGGCCAAATGGGGGACAAGGGAGGGGATCAACATCTTTTTTTCAAGCCATGTTTCCCATGCAAAGGACCTATTTACACCCCATTTTCCCAAGCCTTGACCACCCCTTTTAAATACTTACAATATATATCAACACACTCTTCCTTCCACACATACACCAAACAAAAATCTGTACTTAGTAATAGAGAGAGAGAAGGCTGAAAATTTGAGAAGAAAGGAGAAAGAAGAAGGGGAAGGAAAAAGGAGAAGGAAATTCAAGGTAATCTCATTTTCAACCCTTTTCTTTCCTAAAACTTTAGTGGTAACCTTTATACTAACAATAATCTTAACATACAACAAAAATACCCACCTTGGATGGTGATTCTTACGGCCGAACCATAGAGGATAGGAGGAGAAATCGTCTTTCAAAACCCGAGACCAAGAATCCCACACGAATTCAACTAAGGTGAGTGGAAATTCTTCAAAAATTTGAAAACAAAAATAAATTATTTCTTGTTTATGATGATGCATGTGAGATCTGAAAATTTTGAAATATATTCTTGAGTTGCATGTCAAATTTTGCATGTTGAAATTATACTACAAGTTTTTGTTAATATTTCTATATAAATATTTGTATTTCTTGATTTTTATTTATGAATATTATGAGAAATTATGATGCATGTACAAATCTGGAAAATTCTGAGTATATACATGTTTTGAATATTTATATTATGGTTATAACATCATGCAAATTGATTTGACAATTTTAGTCGACAACCGATTCGATAGTCGGATTCCAATTTCGTGAAAAATTGTAATCTTTATACCTACCTTGTACTTTCTCGTGACTTTGTCTAAAATCTGGAATTTTAGTGTCATATTACTAAGTTGTAATATGTGATAATGTACGTGTGGCTGAAAACGAGAATTTAATCGAGTAAACGGAAAATTGGGCACAAATTGCAATTTTAGGTAGTTTGGAGACTAAATTGAAAATTTAAAAAAATATGTATTCTGGATCCTGTACCGCATATATTTCTTCATATATAAGCTGTCCGTAAAGTTTCGTATACTTCGGACTTCGATATCTATACTTATAAACCAAAATTGTAATTTGAAACACTTTTGGGGTCAAAACGCAAGAAAATTGGAATTCTGGACCAAGTCCTAAATTTTTTGGAATTTTTCACAAATCTATCATTCCAGATCTATTAAGAGTCACCTCGTAAAATTTCATCAAAATCCGAGCTAATTTCATAACATTATAAGCCCCGGAATAATTTTCCTAAGTTTTGGGGCAAAACCGTAAATTCTGAAAAATTCAGTCTCGAAACTGAAAATTTCGAAATTTCCTTAAATATGGAGTCGTGGGAATATTTTTGACATTCTCACAAATCTTCACAACCATCCGAATTCGATCCTTACTCTAAAAACTAAAACTCGAACCCAAGGGCAAAAGCGTCCATTCAACCTATTCCAAAGATTTCTCGTTATCGTCGAACCTGACCATATTATATAAATACCTGATCTAAACTCCCCAGACTGTTAATAAGATTATTCAGATTATTTCTCAGATTTATTTATGAATCCTTTTTTTTTCCGAACAAATCGGGCCACAATTATAAATAATACATATTTCGTACTTGGTCAAAAAGACGCTATTAACCTGACTAACCGAACACATACTTGATACTCGTGACATGCGTCTGACTACTGACTGTAACTGTCCGGGAACTAAGTGCTATACAAACAAAGTGCCACGGACGGGTCCGCCTCTAACTCTACCGGGGCAAAGTGCCTCGTCGACGGACGGGGGCCACCTCTTGATCCCATACGAACCAGAGAGACAACCTAAAATCCGGGGCCACCTCTTGAACTGTATGAGCCACCTCTAGAGTCCCTAATCGTGTCAGGGACGGTTAGACCAAGTCTTGGATCGAGCAGCGAGGCTGCGGTTCATGAACGAGGCTACCGTTATTTCCTATTCCCATAACCGAGGAACGGAGTGTTCTGAGCGACCTGGGTCGTAGATTTGGGGTATAATCGCGATTATAGTGTGAACCGGGTTTTGACTCACAGCTAAGGACATACCGAGCCCAGATAAGAGATAAGGAAACACACGCTAAGTGTGAAAAGAGCGAAGGCTCTACTTGGGGCGACGGTCCAAATCTTGGGGCGACGGTCCAAATCTTGGGGCGACGGCCTATCTTGCTAGGAGTAATAAGGAGAGCCTAGAATCCAAAGTCCATATCGGCAGGATTCGAAGCTAGATTTACTGATTGACCAACTGCTTGACTTGACATCCGTCCACGGGGACAGGATTATAATATCGCACCTGTAAGTGTTTATTGTGTTCATAAAAATTATAATGTATCTTGCAAACGATTCCAATTTCATATACTTTATAAAACCATGCATCAATCAAAATGTTTTCAAAGAAAAGTAAGCCATACTCTCACACGATCACCCAATCACTGAGACCCTTTGTCTCACCCCACCGTTTTCCATTTTAAACCAGAGGATGAGAATCCGGCCGAAGACGAGGGGAGTTTTGAAGAGACCGAGTAGAAGACCTTCGAGACATAGAATTGTGTATAATTCCACCTTGTAATAGATTAGTTATGTTTCGTATTTGGTACTTTTGATATTCTGGAAACAAGTTCTGCTGTAATGTTCTGATCCTTGTAATTTCATTACCAACTTTTATTTCAACGAATCTTAAAACATCGGGTTAAGATCGTTGTTGAATTTTTGTTGATCGTTATTCTAGCTTTCGCAATGTCTTTACTGCACTCTTATTGATTGATCGACATGTATCGTCGCGCCCTCGTCCTGCCCGATGTTGGGGGCGTGAACGAAATGGTATCGGAGCTCGCTTTGTAAGAAGGACACTTACATCGAGCTTTTCCAGGATAAGATTCTTCAGACTTAGATGAGGATTCCACCTAGGGCGAAGTAAACCATAGGGTTAAGACCTAAAGTAGATTCCTCGAGTCAACTTCCAATAAAATCTCTTTCGACTTGTCGCAATTCACTTGGAAAATGCATAGTCATATTCAACAGTTTCTATGTCATCAGCTAAACAAGCTATGCTTAGTCTTTTCAGAATCGGATACTTAATTAAGTATTCGTAGCATTTCCCGATTGAGTAAATTCCTCTATTGAACTCTTGAAACGGATATAGTATATGTTACTTATCGGTTTATCTAAAATTCATTAAACCTCCTTACTATTCTAAAATAAGGTATTAATCGCTAGTGTCACATAAGCATACTTGTTGAATCATTAAGATCACTGCCTTGATGATTATTCATGCTTAATAGAGTTTACATTGGACATTAGATTTTTACGAAATACTGACTTAGACTTTGGTCTGGAAGGTATGGATTCCGAAATGGATAGGATCATTGAGCTCACGCGTTTAACGGAGAAGGTCAAGCTCTTAGAAGAGCAGGCTACCTACTGGCGAGAGAGTTGGGCGGACCAGTTTCGAGCAAAGCTTAAGGACCAGGATTGGATTGAGCGACTCGAGCAGCAGACTCATACCTTGACAGGAGAGCTGGATAGGACCAGGCAGGAGGCGAACTCATATCTAGGGCAGAGACAGGAGGCGTTCCAGGCACCAGAGTCCCGACGTGAGGAATGCAGGAGTCTAGAGCTGACACTACATCATCGGGATACACACGCAGAGAGACAAGAGGCCGCCATCAGGAGCCTCCAGCATGTTCGATCTCAGCTGAGCTCCCGAGTTGATACACTGGAGTGTACCCTGTCCGCGGAGCAGCTTCAGGATAGAGAGTTCTTGGATGCGATACATGCTCGAGTGATAAAGTTAGTGGAGCTTATCCCAGGGATCGAGGTTATAACCCCAGGAGAGAGGATTGATGTATCCTCTAGCTCTGAAGAAGAGGACCCTAAGGAAGACCCGATGGAGCCAGGAGAAGACTTAGAGTGATACCGCTATGTTCCTACTTTGATGTTTAACTATTACGATGACGTTATGATGTACTTATATTTGTTCTTTGGTATTTGAACGATGGTTAAGTTGGACAACTTACTAACTATCCCTATCAAAAAACTATAATTTTCGCATGTCAAATAAAACCATTAGGATGCATTAATGATGTGTTATGCGTATTACGTTATAATGAGATTTAAAATAACGTTTACATGATTGACTTCTCTATACTTACAACTAGAAATAAACCAATTTTAATAACCGTAAATGGACAAGAGAGGCCACTGACCGGACATGGGAGAACTTCGTTAAAGCTTTCCGTGATCAATACATTTCCCAAGCCGCTCGTGAGGCTCACCGTGAAGAATTTTATCATCTTAAGCAAGGGGCAATGACCGTCGCCCAGTACGAGTCTCAATTCAATCGACTCTCAAAATACGCGCCGGGATTGGTGAGCACCGAGGAGGACAGACTGTACAAGTTTACGCGCGGGTTGAGATTTACGTTTCAACAAAGCTTGCTGCCAGTAAGGATGACGACGATGACAGAAGCTGCGGAGGCTGCCAACCGAATTGAAAGCGGGATGACCCGACTGGGTCAGGCAAAGGAGCGCACCGTTGGGAAGTCAAAGAGACCCATGCCAAACTCATCATCCAGGCCACCCCAAAAATTCCAGCGCAAGACTTCAGGACAGAACACCGGAAAGAAGCCTGTAAACAACCTACCGCCCTGTCCTCACTGCAATAAGATGGGGCATAAACCCGAGGACTGTTGGAAGAAACAGGGGAGGTGTCTGCGCTGTGGGGATAATCAGCATCATATTAGGGAATGCCCGAAGTGGGAAGCGCCGGACAACAATCAACAGAAAAATGCGGCTAAGAAGGACGATCGCAAGGGAAAGGGAAAAGCGCCAGCAAGAGTTTTTGCCTTAGCTGGACAAGAAGCTCCTAATGCAACAGACGTGGTGGAAGGTACATTCCTTATGTCAAACCACTCTGCTCATGCATTATTAGATCCAGGATCATCACATTCTTTTGTTGCACCCCATTACGCACAAAAACTGAATGTATGTATGGAATCATTGCCTGTAAGCTTAGTGGTGTCCACACCTATGGGTGCAAGCCAGGAAACAGATTCGGTATTTAGGAATTGCGAAGTTGTAGTTGAGGGTCAATGTTTTCCTGCTGACCTAATTCTTCTTCCCATACTTGATTATGACCTCATACTTGGTATGGATTGGCTATCTAAGAACTATGCACAACTTGATTGCCATTCTAAAATTGTTCGATTCTACAAACCCGATCACCTTGTAGTTGAACTACATGGAAATGCTAGAATTAACTCGGCCCCGATTATATCAGCCACGAAGGCGAGGAAGGCCATTTCGAAGGGAGCAACGGGATATCTAGCTTTTGTCATGAATAAACCCAAGAGCACAACCGAGATCGAAGCTATACCAGTAATATCAGAATACCCTGATGTTTTTCCCACGGAACTCACTTCTCTACATCCAGATAGGGAAGTTGAATTTAATATAGATATATTGCCAGGAAAGGCACCGGTGGCTAGAACGCCATATCGAATGGCTCCACTAGAACTGCAAGAACTGAAGGTTCAGTTGCAGAAATACTAGAAGTTGGATTTATCCGACCAAGCATATCCCCTTGGGGAGCGCCAGTGCTATTCGTAAAGAAGAAGGATGGCACGCTAAGATTGTGTATCGATTACCATGAACTTAACAACATTACTGTTAAGAACAAGTATCCACTTCCCAGGATCGACGAACTATTTGATCAGCTACAAGGTGCAACGGTTTACTCGAAGTTCGATCTCCAACAAGGATATTATCAGTTGAAGATCAAAGATAATGACATACCAAAGACTGCCTTTCAAACTAGGTATGGTCATTATGAATTCGTGGTAATGCCTTTTGGATTGACCAACGCACTGCATTCATGGATTTAATGCACCGCGTGTTCCAACCATATTTGGATCAATTCGTAGTAATATTTATCGACGACATACTCGTTTATTCCAAGTCGGATCAAGAACACAAAACTCACCTAAGGATGGTGCTAGAGACGCTAAGGGAGCATAAATTGTACGCCAAATTCAGCAAGTGTGAATTCTAGTTAAGAGAAGTGGCGTTTCTAGGACACGTCATATCAGGAGAAGGAATTGCAGTAGATCCATCAAAGGTGGAGACTATTCTGGACTGGAAGAGACCAGAAACAGTCACGGAGATTCGAAGCTTTCTTGGACTTGTGGGTTACTACCGCAAATTCATTAAAGACTTCTCTAAAATCGCAGGACCACCCACAAGACTAACACAGAAACACGTCAAATTTGTGTGGAACGATAAGTGTGAGTCGAGCTTCCAGGAGCTTAAGAGGAAACTCACAACCGCACCTGTACTAACACTTCCCGAAGGAAGCGAAGGGTTTGTGTTGTACAGTGATGCATCGAAGGAAGGATTAGGAGCTGTGCTGATGCAAAACGGCAAGGTTGTGGCTTACGCATCCCGAAAGATAAAGGTCCATGAGATGAACTATCCGACCCACGACCTTGAACTCGCAGCAATAGTGTTTGCCTTGAAGAAATGGAGACACTACTTGTATGGAGCTACCTTCACCATTTTTACTGACCACAAGAGTCTGAAATATCTATTCTCTTAGAAGGAGTTGAATCTAAGATAGAGACGATGGATAGAACTCCTTGAAGATTATAACTTCTCCATTCAGCATCATCCAGGCAAGGCCAATGTCGTGGCAGACGCCTTGAGTAGGAAAGCGAGTGTGGCTAGACTCATGATAAGGGAATGGAATGCCCTGGGAGAAATAAGCCAATGGAACCCAAGACAATCCAAGACATGCGTTATGTGCGCCAATATGTCATTGAAGCCGGACTTATTTAAGGAAATCCAAGAAGCTCCGACTCAAGATGAGAAGTTATGTAAACTTATGGAAAAGGTTGCACAAGGCGAAAAACCTGAGTTCAGCATGTCTGTTGATGGGATACTAAGATTCAAGAACCGTATATGTGTTCCCGACAATGTCGAGCTCAAGAAGAAAATTTTAGCAGAAGCTCACTGCTCCCGAATTACAATTCATCCAGGAGGAAATAAAATGTATAAGGATATAAAGAAGCACTACTGGTGGGTAAATATGAAGAACCAAGTAGCGGAATTCGCAGCAAGATGCTTAACTTGTCAGAGAGTAAAAGCCGAACACCAAAGACCCTCAGGACTCTTACACCCATTAGAAGTTCCTGAATGGAAATGGGAAAAGGTAACCATGGATTTCATCATGGACTTGTGTAACACCCCCAAAATATCTCGAGGTATTACAGTGCCATGAATCCCACGTGGGACCCACAAGGCTAGTTAGAAAAATAGGCATTTTAAGAAAATCGCGATAAAACCTTAAATTCAAGGATTACATAACGTGAGTCGAAAGATTTAAGGGAAATGTAATTTGAAGTCCAATTATTACACAACAAAGGTTTTCTCGAAGAAAACAATTTATTCCAATTAAAACAGCGGCTAGAGATAATACCAACACCCCTCAAGTCTGACCGGACCCCTCGGGAATGTCCTGCACATGATGAACAATTTTACCTGGTACGACGAGTCATACCAGGTAACCAGGGTCAGAGAATGCATACCAAATAACAGCTACTAACAACGATATACGACATCTTTACAATTAAAGTACATAGTAATCACATGGAATATTTCATTACTTAACCGACGAGTCTTTCTCTTTAACACATAAGCCCCCAAGGTCGCAACCAAGGGTCACGGAAGTATCCACACGGGAATACCCCGGAACATAGGTGCCCAATTCGGGTCTTACCCCCTAACACATTTCCACACGGGTACCATACAGGTTTTATCCCCAACACATCGGCCTATTTATAACATCTTTAGAGAAAGACAAACGTCGGCTTTTATCAAAATGCCACATACACACATAGGGTATAACATTGATATTAGAAAATTCACGAGCAAGATTTCACTTGCCTGTGATCCGGTAGTAGGTGCTTTTATGATAACGAAGTCCCCACGCCCGCTCGAACTTAACCTAGCCACGAAACATCCGATTAACACCTCATACGGATTATAATGAATAAACTAGTCTCCCTTCCCTAACCGGATCCCTAGTGTAGTTTAAACTGTCGGTATGAGTATCGTTTCTAAGTTTTCAAGTGCTGTGTATCATTATCTCGTTCAATCTTATAATTAACATTAGGTATATCGATATACTCAAGAAGATAATCCTATCATTCTTCGGTGTCAACGAATTGTTATGGCGAAATCGAATCTTATGCTTTCTAATACAATTCTATATCCCGAATACTACAATCGACGGATTTTATTGCACAACAACTTCGGTGGTTTGGCAAGCAATATTGATTATGCTATCGAATTATTTCCTTAGTTCGCTAAGTGTCAAAAATTACAAGGTAAGGGTGGCTACGGACAATGGAATATACGGTGACGGATTACTACGAATTTCCCCACAATTGATTCGTCAAATTTTACATTCCTAGTGATGATTTGAAGTGAAATTTCATTTGCACGAAACGAAACATATGAGAAATGAAATTTCCGGTTACTACAGTTTCATCCGACAAGATTGTATACGAAGTTTAACAAAATCTACCCAATACCCGCAATATAATAAGTATAAATAAGAAAACTCGAATATACAACTCCAGGGATTGGTGGCTTACCTTATTGGAAGAAGAATAGTGAAGATGGTTGAAGGATTCACAAGAACTACGAGGAAAACGAGAAGTGACTTGAACGACTTGGATAATCTTCACCGAAGCTCAAGAATCCACCTCCTCAATGTTAATTCAAGTGTTTAAGAGGCTTAAGAACCGGGTATAGGGCTAGGAATTTCTCCAAGGGTGGTGGTTTTTGATGTTGGGTCGTGCAAATGAAGAAGGGAACTATCATTTTATAAAACTTGGTTTTGATAACGTACGTTAACGATGAGGGTGTTACGTACGTAAGGTGTATTACGTACGTAGCAGTGTGCTGACAACGTACGTAAAGAACTCGCTGCCCGAAATGTGCCCAAGTGTTACGTACGTTAAATTTGGGACATAACGTACATAACGAACAGTTGACTCGTTTGTCCTCTAGCCCGCCGAAAGTAGCCCTGTCCGTGTCAAAGGAAAGATTCTGGTCAGAAGACCGACCCACCCATTACGTACGTAATGTGGATGCCTTAACGTACGTAATGATCGAAATATAGCGTACGTTAGGCATGGGTTATAGCGCGCGTTAGACAAACCCTTTTAGCCTCAAACCACATTCTAACCATCTTGGGGTGACCATCCCTTCCACTCGTCAACAATTATCGGGGAACAAGACGTTGGCCACCGTCATATTCGCACCGACGATCGTCCCACGGCGTCAAGGTGTGTCACCCCCGTTTCATTCACATCGTACAATTATATAGCACTCAATGGAATACATAAATAGAAATGACGTCACATTACCAAACATTCACACAGTACAAAGTAATCAAGCATGGAATAATGGGAGGTATTACATATCACCCCTCTTAAAATAGTTTCGTCATGAAACTTAAGAAAATAACTCGGGATGACTCTCCTTCATGCTCGACTCGGTTTCCCAAGTCGCCTCTTCCGTGCCGTGGTGCGACCACTGAATCTTCACGAGGGGTATGGCTTTATTTCTTAACATCTTCACACGCCGGTCCAGAATGGCGGTCGGTACCTCCCTAAAGGTAGCGTCATCGGAAATTTCCACTTCTTCGAAATTGAGCTTGTGACTCGGGTCATACACATACTTCCTTAACTGGGAGACGTGAAAAACATTATGCACTCCATCCAGATGCGGCGGTAGAGCTAATCGATACGCGAGCTTCCCCACCCGGTCCAATATCTCAAATGGACCTATAAATCTCGGGCTTAACTTTCCCTTCTGGCCGAAACGCCGAATACCTCGCATAGGTGATACTTTGACCTAAACATGATCCCCGACCGTAAATTCTAACGGTCGCTCTCGGTTTTCGGCATAAGATTTCTGCCGGATCTGTGCGGCCAGCATGTGCTTCCGAACTATAGAGATCTTCTTAATGGACTCCTGGATAAGATCCAACTCGGTAACCGCGGTGTCGGAGGCATCATCCCAGCATAACGGTGACTTACACCTTCGCCCATACAGGGCCTCAAACGGTGCCATGCCTATGCTTGCATGCCAGCTGTTGTTGTACGAGAACTCCACTAATCCCAAATGTCTAGCCCAATCCTTTCCCCAATCGAGCACGCACGCCCTCAACATATCTTCCAAGGTTTGAATCGTATGCTCGGTCTGTCCATCTGTCTGAGGATGATAAGTCGTGCTAAAGTGTGTTTGTGTCCCCATAGCTTTATGGACGGCTTTCCAAAAACGAGACACATATCTGGTGTCCCTATCCGAAATGATGGATGAGGGAACACCATGTAGCCTGACGATCTCTCTGATGAAAATGACGGCCAGCTGCTCTGTCCCGGTTGTCTCTTGAATAGGATTGAAATGTGCTGATTTTGTCAATCGATCAACAATGACCCAAATCGTATCCTTTCCTCCCACCGCCGTAGGTAGCTTAGTGACAAAGTCCATTGATATGCTCTCCCATTTCCACTCCGGGATGGGTAGGGGTTGCATAATTCCGGCTGGTCTGCGGTGTTCGATTTTCACTTGTTGGCAAGTCATACATCGGGCGACGAACCTAGCAACTTCCCACTTCATGTTCTTCCACCAAAAACTCTGTCGCAAATCCTTATACATCTTGCTTGCTCCGGGGTGAATAGAATAGGGAGTGGAGTGCGCCTCCTTCAGTATAGTCTGCTTCAGTCCGTCATTCGGTGGAATACATATCCTATTCTTGAACCTCACCAAATCACCCTGAATCTTATAGTCGGAAACATCTTTTTTCTCGATTCTTTCACCAATCGCACGTAATTCAGGATCTTCCATCTGTGCTAGACGTATCTCGTCTAGTAAGGACGAAAGTATATTGATTGAGCATAATCGTCCTTGCCTACGTTGCACCCATACTTCGGTGTCGCTTCTTCTGATCTCTTGCTGCAGTTTGGGCTGAACTGTTATGCTGGATACCATCACCTCTTGTGTAGTTTTCCGACTAAGAGCATCAGCTACCACGTTGGCTTTTCCGGGATGATAAGAAATTTCCACATCGTAGTCCTTGATTAGCTCCAGCCAACGCCTCTGTCTCATGTTTAATTCTCTCTGCGTGAAGATATATTTCAAGCTCTTGTGATCCATGAAAACTTTGCAAGTAACTCCGTAAAGACAGTGCCTCCAAATCTTGAGGGCATGCACCACCGCGGCTAGCTCCAAGTCATGTGTCGGGTAATTTACTTCGTACGGCTTCAGTTGTCGGGATGCGTACGCGACGACTCTGCCATTCTGCATGAAGACACACCCTAGTCCATGCTTGGATGCATCCGTGTATATAATGAATCCTTCTGTACCCTGTGGTAACACTAGTACTGGGGCAGTAGTTAGCCTACTCTTGAGCTCGTCAAAGCTCTTCTGGCAGTCTGCAGTCCATACAAATTTGGTGCTCTTTCTCAGTAGGTTCATTAACGGTCGGGCGATACAGGAAAAAGCCTCGACGAATCTCCGATAGTAACCCGCCAGTCCTATGAAGCTCCTAACCTCTTTGACATTCTTTGGAGGTTCCCAACTCGTTATTGTCTCGATCTTTTGTGGGTCGACCTTGACACCTTCTGCCGAGACAACATGTCCGAGAAAATTTACCTCCGGCATCCAGAATTCGCACTTGGACAGTTTCGCATAAAGTTGGTGTTGTCTTAACACGCCCAGTACTTGCCTCAAATGTTCCTCGTGTTCCTGTCGGCTTCGAGAATATATCAGGATGTCGTCGATAAAAACCACCACGCATTTATCGAGGAAATCAATCAAAACTCTATTCATTAGTTCCATGAAAACGGCTGGGGCATTAGTCAACCCGAATGATACCACGATATATTCGTAATGCCCATACCTTGACCGAAATGCGCCTTGGGTATATCTTCCTCCCGAATCCTCAATTGGTGATATCCTGACCGTAAATCGATCTTTGAAAACACGATCGCCTTGTAATCGATCCAAGAGGTCATCAATCCTTGGTAGTGGATAACGATTCTTGATAGTAACCTTATTCAGCTCCCTGTAGTCGATGCACAAGCGTAGAGAGTTATCTTTCTTCTTAACGAAAAGTACCGGCGCGCCCCACGGTGAGGTGCTTGGGCGGATCAACCCTTTTTCCAACAGATTTTCGAGTCAGATCTTTAATTCCTTCATCTCGGCCGGTGCCATTCTCGTAAGGAGCTTTGGAAATAGGTCTCGTCCCGGTTCGAGTTCAATGGAAAGGTCAACTTCTCGGTGCGGTGGCGACCAGTAGTTCATCAGGAAAAACGTCTGGAAACTCATTCACCACCGGAATTTTTGTGATTGCAAGTTGTGAAGTGTCCTCTCGAAGAACATAACACCAGTAGTATTCACTTCGAGAGCTGTAGGAGGCTTCCGGTGCGATAATGCTGAGAGATCCTTTTGTACTAAAGTGTTCACGTCCGCTGATGACATATGTGGTACCGTCATGAGCCGAAATAGAAATAGTCAGGTGGTAGGTATCCAAGATTGTTTTGTGCAATGGCATCCAGTCCATTCCTAATATGATATCTTCATTCTGGAGTGGGAAGACCATAAGATTAGCGGTCCAACTATGATCGTCGATGCTGATCCGACAGTCTCAAACCTTTTGATTGCCGCTTAATCTACTACCCTCGGGTAGTTTAACAGTAAAGGGCTCACAAGGTACACGAACAAGATTTAAGCGTTCAACACATTCCACAGATATAAACGAATGGGTGGCTCCGGTATCAAATAGTACATGCACTGGCTGAGAGTTAACAAGAAGAATACCTGAGATAGCTGACGCAGGCTGACCATCCGTAGCCCTCAGCTCAAATACACGAGACGGTACTGACTCCGAAAAGGACGAGGTACCTCCGCCGCGCCCACGGCCTCGTCCGGCACCATGCAGTGGCGGTTGGCTCTAGTGGGATGGAGCTCGGTAGTTGGAAATAGCAGGCATCCTAGGGGATTGCACAGAGCCTTTTTGACTTGGTTGCGAAGCTGGGCTCTGAGTGGAATTGGCCCGCCAGCAGTAGCGAGACATGTGTCCACCCTTTCCGCAAGTGAAACATTTGGTAGCCGTCTTCTGACACCGATCCTTAGTATGCCCGGTCATGCCACAATTGAAACAGTCCCTACGGTAAGGCCGATCAGATACACCCTTCTGTTGGTACGAAACCGCCGGCTTAAAAGAAAATGCGGGCCCCGAATTCGTTTTGTTGTTGCTCCCAGGCTAAACTGATGTCTTCTGCTTCTTCGAGTTATGCCCGATGTCGGTATTAACAACTGTACCGGCATATGCTGTGACTACGTCTTCGTATGCTCGTGGTCGTGCGGTGAAATCCGGCGGCATAGCATTGTACATCCTCCTAACCTCGCGCAAGATGGCATATTCGTTGATCTTCCGATGGAACCATCTGGGAGATGTAACTTAGCTCGGTTCGGTAGGCCCGAATGAGCTCTGCACGCATGTTCTGAGGGCCGGCACCGAAAAGTCTCGTGCGCGAGCGGTTCGGGCTGATTCGGGACAAGATTTCGCTCCGTAGATCGGTCAAATTCGGTCCACCCGACCACTCGGTCCTCTGGCCTGTAAGTCCTCCACCAACGTGCAGCAGTGTCACGGAGTTGATTAATTCCGAGCGGCACCTTTCTGTTTTCTGGGCATCCGATTACTTCGAAGGCAGTCTCCATTTCCGAAATCCAGTCGTCCACGTGTTTCTCTCCTATCCCCTCAAATAATGGAGGCCTAGCCTTCAGCATCTCTCCCAACCATCGATCTCTTCATGCGTTTTCTTCCACATTGATGACCGGTATCCGTTCTGCCTGATTGACCTGAGCAATTCCCATGGCGATAGCCTGGGCAAGGGCCTGAACAAAAGCTGGATCCATGCCTCCAGGGTTGTTATTTTGGCGTTCCGCCTCCTGATCGTTTTGGTTAACTGGTGGCGGCTGGCCCCCAGCAGGATGGGTCTGGGCGGTGTTCCCGTCCTCATTGTGGTTCGCGGCGGAACCCTGAGCGTCATTCACCACCCTTCTAGCTCCTCGGCGTGCCATCACTAACGGTATCAATCTAAAGCCAGTTCCACGCATGATTTTCAATTAAATGTTGTACAAAAATAGAAACACACACATATCACTTACTTGCATTCCCACGAGGAGCTTCGATCACTTGGGGTGTTGGATTTTTAGAGAAAGAGAAAAAAAAATATAGGAGAAAGTTTTATTCAAAGCAGGAGTTTGGCACTCTGATACCATTTTCTGTAACACCCCCAAAATATCTCGAGGTATTATAGTGCCATGAATCCCACGTGGGACCCACGAGGCTAGTTAGAAAAATAGGCATTTTAAGAAAATCGCGATAAAACCTTAAATTCAAGGATTACATAACGTGAGTCGAAAGATTTAAGGGAAATGTAATTTGAAGTCCAGTCATTACACAACAAAGGTTTTCTCGAAGAAAACAATTTATTCCAATTAAAACAGCGGCTAGAGATAATCCCAACACCCCTCAAGTCTGACCGGACCTCTCGGGAATGTCCTGCACATGATGAACAATTTTACCTGGTACGACGAGTCATACCAGGTAACCAGGGTCAGAGAATGCATACCAAATAACAGCTACTAACAACGATATACGACATCTTTACAATTAAAGTACATAGTAATCACATGGAATATTTCATTACTTAACCGACGAGTCTTTCTCTTTAACACATAAGCCCCCAAGGTCGCAACCAAGGGTCACGGAAGTATCCACACGGGAATACCCCGGAACATAGGTGCCCAATTCGGGTCTTACCCCCTAACACATTTCCACACGGGTACCATACAGGTTTTATCCCCAACACATCGGCCCATTTATAAGATCTTTAGAGAAAGACAAACGTCGGCTTTTATCAAAATGGCACATACACACATACGGTATAACATTGATATTAGAAAATTCACGAGCAAGATTTCACTTGCCTGTGATCCGGTAGTAGGTGCTTTTATGATAACGAAGTCCCCACGCCCGCTCGAACTTAACCTAGCCACGAAACATCCGATTAACACCTCATACGGATTATAATGAATAAACTAGTCTCCCTTCCCTAACCGGATCCCTAGTGTAGTTTAAACGGTCGGTATGAGTATCGTTTCTAAGTTTTCAAGTGTTGTGTATCATTATCTCGTTCAATCTTATAATTAACATTAGGTATATCGATATACTCAAGAAGATAATCCTATCATTCTTCGGTGTCAACGAATTGATATGGCGAAATCGAATCTTATGCTTTCTAATACAATTCTATATCCCGAATACTACAATCGACGGATTTTATTGCACAACAACTTCGGTGGTTTGGCAAGCAATATTGATTATACTATCGAATTATTTCCTTAGTTTGCTAAGTGTCAAAAATCACAAGGTAAGGGTGGCTACGGACAATGGAATATACGGTGACGGATTACTACGAATTTCCCCACAATTGATTCGTCAAATTTTACATTCTTAGTGATGATTTGAAGTGAAATTTCATTTGCACGAAACGAAACATATGAGAAACGAAATTTCCGGTTACTACAGTTTCATCCGACAAGATTGTATACGAAGTTTAACAAAATCTACCCAATACCCGCAAAATAATAAGTATAAATAAGAAAACATCGAATATACAACTCCAGGGATTGGTGGCTTACCTTATTGGAAGAAGAATAGTGAAGATGGTTGAAGGATTCACAAGAACTACGAGGAAAACGAGAAGTGACTTGAACGACTTGGATAATCTTCACCGAAGCTCAAGAATCCACCTCCTCAATGTTAATTCAAGTGTTTAAGAGGCTTAAGAACCGGGTATAGGGCTAGGAATTTCTCCAAGGGTGGTGGTTTTTGATGTTGGGTCGTGCAAATGAAGAAGGGAACTATCATTTTATAAAACTTGGTTTTGATAACGTACGTTAACGATGAGGGTGTTACGTACGTAAGGTGTATTATGTACGTAGCAGTGTGCTGACAACGTACGTAAAGAACTCGCTGCCCGAAATGTGCCCAAGTGTTACGTACGTTAAATTTGGGACATAACGTACGTAACGAACAGTTGACTCGTTTGTCCTCTAGCCCGCCGAAAGTAGCCCTGTCCGTGTCAAAGGAAAGATTCTCGGTGGAAGACCGACCCACCGTACGCACGTAATGTGGCCGCCTTAACGCATTTAACGATCGAAATATAGCGACGTTAGGCATGGGTTATAGCGCTGCTAGACAAACCCTTTTAGCCTCAAACCACATTCTAACCATCTTGGGGTGACCATCCCTTCCACTCGTCAACAATTATCGGGGAACAAGACGTTGGCCACCGTCATATTCGCACCGACGATCGTCCCACGGCGTCAAGGTGTGTCACCCCCGTTTCATTCACATCGTACAATTATATAGCACTCAACGGAATACATAAATAGAAATGACGTCACATTACCAAACATTCACATAGTACAAAGTAATCAAGCATGGAATACCAGAGGTATTACAACTTTCCAACCACAAGAGGAGGATATAATACCATTTGGGTAATCATTGATAGGTTAACAAAATCATCACATTTCGTACCAGCGAAAAAGGATGACAGTTCGCAGAAGCTGGCTAGGACCTATATCCGAGAAATCGTTCGACTCCATGGAGTACCAGTAGATATTGTATTTGATAGAGATTCAAAATTTACATCTCATCTTTGGAAAGCTTTTCACAAGGAATTAGGAACTTCCTTAAGCTTCAGCACAAGTGCTCATCCCGAGACCGACGGGCAATCTGAACGAACCATCCAGACCCTTGAGGACATGTTACGAGCTTGCGTTCTGGACTTCCGAGGAAATTGGGATCAACATCTACCATTGGCCGAATTTGCATATAACAACAGTTACCACGCCACAATCGGAATGGAACCATATGAAGCACTGTACGGAAGGAAGTGCCGATCTCCACTTCATTGGGAAATTGACGATCAATGGACGCCAAAGACACAACGAACGGAACCTTCTGTAATAAAAACAGATTTGGTGAAAGAGGCCATGGACAAGGTACGACTGATCAAGGATAGGATCCGCACCGCTCAGAGTAGACAAAAGAGTTACACCGATCGTCGTAAAAAGGATTTAGAATTTGAAGTAGGTGATCGAGTCTTCTTAAGACTAACACCACGGAAGGGTTTAATAGTATCAAGGAAGGGAGGAAAACTGAGTCCCCGATATGTAGGACCATTCAAAATCACCAAAAGGATTGGTCGACTAGCTTACCGGTTAGAGTTACCACCCAATCTGGCGGGAATGCACGACATTTTCCATGTCTCGAGACTAAAGAAGTATCATCCGGACTCGGAGCATGTTCTTACCTATGACATCCCACCAATCAAAGATGATTTATCTTATGAAGAGAAGCCGATAAAGATCCTCGACCGACAGATGCGTGAACTGAGGAAGAGGACAATTCCCCTAGTCAAAGTCATCTGGTCTCAGCATAATAGCGAGGAAGACGCTACATGGGAAACTGAAGAAGAAATGAAGAAATTGTACCCCGAATTATTCAAGTAGGAATTTGGGGACCAAATTCTTTTAAGGAGGGGAGGGTGTAAAACCCCCTAAACTCGATAGTTTACTACATGTATAATTATTAAATCATGATGTACTCTAATAACAATTGTTTGTAATCTACATCTAGTTTCATTTTATTTTACTTATTTATTCATAAATTATTTTATGAATGAGATAATGAATTAATTAAAACTCGAAATAGGAACATGAAATTCCTAATGGGCCATGTGTATCAACACCTACACATATGAACACACTAAAAGGCTCAAGTCCAACTTAATAAAATTCCTAAGGCTTGGAATTTCACTTCAAAGCCCAACTATATATATATATATATATATATATATATATATATAAACACACACATATGAGACGGCCAAATGGGGGACAAGGGAGGGGATCAACATTTTTTTTTCAAGCCATGTTTCCCATGTAAATGACCTATTTACACCCCATTTTCCCAAGCCTTGACCACCTATTTTAAATACTTACAATATATATCAACACACTCTTCCTTCCACACATACACCAAACAAAAATCTGCACTTAGTAATAGAGAGAGAGAGAAGGCTGAAAATTTGAGAAGAAAGGAGAAAGAAGAAGGGGAAGAAAAAAGGAGAAGGAAATTCAAGATAATCTCATTTTCAACCCTTTTCTTTCCTAAAACTTTAGTGGTAACCTTTATACTAACTATAATCTTAACATACAACAAAAATACCCACCTTGGATGGTGATTCATACGGCCGAACCATAGAGTATAGGAGGAGAAATCGTCTTTCAAAACCCGAGACCAAGAATCCCACACGAATTCAACTAAGGTGAGTGGAAATTCTTCAAAATTTTGAAAAAAATAAATCAATTATTTCTTGTTTACGATGATGGATGTGAGATCTGAAAATTTTGAAATATATTCTTGAGTTGCATGTCAAATTTTGCATGTTGAAATTATACTACAAGTTTTTGTTAATATTTCTATATAAATATTTGTATTTCTTGATTTTTATTTATGAATATTATGAGAAATTATGATGCATGTACAAATCTGGAAAATTCTGATTATATACATGTTTTGAATATTCATATTATGGTTATAACATCATGCAAATTGATTTGACAATTTTAGTCGACAACCGATTCGATAGTCGGATTCCAATTTCGTGAAAAATTGTAATCTTTATACCTACCTTGTACTTTCTCGTGACTTTGTCTCAAATCTATAATTTTAGTGTCATATGACTAAGTTGTAATATGTGATAATGTACTTGTGGCCGAAAACGAGAATTTAATCGAGTAAACGGAAAATTGGGCACAAATTGCAATTTTAGGTAGTTTGGAGACTAAATTAAAAATTTACAAAAATACGTATTATGGACACTGTACTGCATATATTTCTTCATATATAAGCTGTCCGTAAAGTTTCGTACACTTCGGACTTCGATATCTATACTTATAAACCAAAATTGTAATTTGAAACACTTTTGGGGTCAAAACGCAAGAAAATTAGAATTCTGGACCAAGTCCGAAATTTTCTAGAATTTTTCACAAATCTATCATTCCAGACCTATTACGAGTCACCTCGTAAAATTTTATCAAAATCCGAGCTAATTTCATAACATTATAAGCCCCGGAACAATTTTCCTAAGTTTTGGGGCCAAACCGTAAATTCTGAAAAATTCAGTCTCGAAACTGAAAATTTTGAAATTTCCTTAAATCTGGAGTCATGGGAATATTTTTGACATTCTCACAAATCTTCACAACCATCTGAATTCGATCCTTACTCTAAAAACTAAAACTCGAACCCAAGGGCAAAAGCGTCCATTTAACCTATTCCAAAGATTTCTCGTATCGTCGAACCTGCCCATATTATATAAATACCTGATCTAAACTCCCCAGACTGTTAATAAGATTATTCAGATTATTTCTCAGATTTATTTATGAATCCTTTTTTTTCTCCGAACAAATCGGGCCACAATTATAAATAATACATATTTCGTACTTAGTCAAAAAGACGCTATTAACCTGACTAACCGAACACATACTTGATACTCGTGACATGCGTCTCACTACCGATCAGAATCGTCCGGGAACTAAGTGCTATACAAACAAAGTGCCACGGACGGGTCCGCCTCTAACTCTACCAGGGCAAAGTGCCACGTCGACGGACGGGGGCCACCTCTTGATCCCATACGAACCAGAGAGACAACCTAAAATCCGGGGCCACCTCTTGAACTGTATGAGCCACCTCTAGAGTCCCTAATCGTGTCAGGGACGGTTAGACCAAGTCTTGGATCGAGCAGCGAGGCTGCGGTTCATGAACGAGGCTACCGTTGTTTCCTATTCCCATAACCGAGGAACGGAGTGTTCCGAGGGACCTGGGTCGTAGACTTGGGGTATAATCGCGATTATGGTGTAATCCGGGTTTTGAACCACAGCTAAGGACATACCGAGCCCAGATAAGAGATAAGGAAGTACACGCTAAGTGTGAAAAGAGCGAAGGCTCTACTTGGGGCGACGGTCCAAATCTTGGGGCGACGATCCAAATCTTGGGGCGACGGCCTATCTTGCTAGGAGTAATAAGGAGAGCCTAGAATCTAAAGTCCATATCGGCAGGATTCGAAGCTAGCTTGACTGATTGACCAACTGCTTGACTTGACATCCGTCCACGGGGACAAGATTATAATATCGCACCTGTAAGTGTTTATTGTGTTCATAAAAATTATAATGTATCTTGCAAACGATTCCAATTTCATATACTTTATAAAACCATGCATCAATCAAAATGTTTTCAAAGAAAAGTAAGCCACACTCGCACACGATCACCCACTCACTAAGACCCTTTGTCTCACCCCACCGTTTTCCATTTTAAACCAGAGGATGAGAATCCGGCCGAAGACAAGGGGAATTTTGAAGAGACCGAGTAGAAGACCTTCGAGACATAGAATTGTGTATAATTCCACCTTGTAATAGATTAGTTATGTTTCGTATTTGGTACTTTTGAAATTATGGAAAGAAGTTCTGCTGTAATGTTCTGATCCTTGTAATTTCATTACCAACTTTTATCTCAACGAATCTTAAAACATCGGGTTAAGATCGTTGTTGAATTTTTGTTGATCGTTATTCTAGCTTCCGCAATGTCTTTACTGCACTCTTATTGATTGATCGACATGTATCGTCGCGCCCTCGTCCTGCCCGATGTTGGGGGCGTGAAAAATGGTGAATTGAAGATGTTTGTTCATAACAATGACAAGAGTATTAAAGGACATTTTAGTATAGTAATCCAATTGTGGAAGACGAATTAGTTGTATTAGAATCCTTCAAAAATCGGTAGAATATTCATTAGGGTGGAATGAATTATTCGGGTAGGTTGCGGGTGTTGCTTACTACGGATTGATATTAATATTATGTGAATATGTTATTGAATGAATTACGATTCATTCAAGGTTGCTTGTTCGATTGAGTGTTTAACCGAGGATACCGTCTGTTTGATCATTTGGAGAACGACTATATTTCGCCTACGGAGTGGAGGCAAGTTATCTTGCTTGGTTATAATGATGATTGAATTCTTGTGATAATTATACATTTCGTATATATGAAACACTTATTGAATTGGTGATTCGTAGCTCAATATTGTTCTTGATGATGTTCCATTTCGTATCATGGGATTGCATTCCCAAGTTCGTCACTTTGAATCGTTGATATCGCTGGTCCTTATTGTCACTTCAGTGAGTTTCTTGATCCTTAATCGGATATGTGATTTGTTGAATTCATTGTCATGTTGTACCGTGACATATTTGGAATCATATCTGCATGTCGATTGGTTATTGTGTAGGATTTTTAGCCAGGCACATATATAGTCATACGTGGATGTTTCCGTATTAGACTGTGTACATGAGACGTAGTTCGTGAGGCTAATTAGGTACATAGTCACACGTATATTCGGGATTCCGTATACAGTATGGACATGTACACGGACACATTTCCAGATCAGGCGTACTGTGATGTCCATCTTGAGCCATATTGTCTAATCGTTCATAGTCCATGTATGATTGGATATGTTCGACGGTTTGTGACTGATTGTTCATACGCCCCAGGGGTATGTTCAATACTTGGGATGTTTTCGTTGAGATCTAATATATGGGAATTGTATAATGTCTTGAGAATTATTATCATGTATATTTGACCCTGTGGTTTGGGCGAAATACTTGTGTTGTCTTTTAGGTCGAGGCAAAGGCAAGGCACGTGAAGAGCATTGTGACGGCAAAGGGTTCGAGGGATACTAGTTCGGAGGACCCAAGTTTGTTGTTGTCCGGTTATGTTTAAACCGTGTAATGTTAATTTCCGCTTCATTTGAACTATTGTCATGTGTACTATTATTTGTAGTTTATTCCATCGTCATATGGTTTATACTAGTATTTTGGATCCTGTGTACTATTTATTGTGGTTCGACATCACAAGATAATGATATGTTTAATTTTTATTTTGGCATCGCCTGGCGGGTCCCAGTGTGGGGTCCACGGCACTGTAATAGCCGCCTTTTGGGGTATTACAGAAGATGGTATCGGAGAGTCGTTTTCTCTTTAAGAGTCATTGTGAAATAAACTAGTTTCAAAAGACCTTCGTGTCACATGTGACCTGTGCAAGCACCTGACCTTACGAGCCAAATATGGTATGTTCTTTGTGAGCCATGATTTAATTAGTGGCATGATATTGATATCGGAATGGATCTCTTTGTTGATCTTGTTATTCCGAGGATCTGTGGCAGGATTTATCTAATTGATAATTCGAGGTAAATTCTGGACTGATTATATGATTGAAATTGTTCGACTTAACGTCGATGTGATGTTCTGTGTGACACTCGTAGTGTCGATAATTCACTGTGAACTGTTTTCTTAAATATGTAATTCCTTGTTGCTATTAACTTAGCATGAATTTTGATTGGTATCATAAACTGTACTTATGGTTATTATTATGGTTCGATTCTTTCAGTATGGAAAGAAATCTGAGAGGCCGTGGCAGAGGGCGACGAGGCCGTGGAAGAGGCCGAATCCCAATACCACGAGCCAACAGGCGCGCGAATGTGGAACATAGTTCCGTAGGCAGTGATTCGCCTTCTAGGGACCAATCGCACCACACTGGGTGCGAGGATGCGCATGTCGATCCTTACATTCTGATGCAGGGTATGATGACCTAGATGACCCAAATGGGTCAGATGATGGAAGCTATGCAGAGGAATGCTACAAATGGACAACAGCAGGGGCAACAGCCCCCGCCTCCGGTGCATGGCGGAATTGTGAGCCGGATCATTAATGACATCTCGCGACAACGACCTCCGACCTTTTTAGGCTCTTCTGAGACTACCGACATAGTACACTGGATAGAGTATTTTAAGAATCTGTTCGAAATGTTGGAATGCCCAGAAGAGAACCAAGTTGCTGTGGCGGCTTACTACCTTAGCAAGGGTGCCCACACTTGGTGGTTTTCTGTGAGGCCTGCTGATGGCGCGAGTACTTGGGAGGACTTGAAGAATCTTATGCTAGACCGTTACTATCCCGCACCTCTCCGTGAGGCCAAATTATCAGAGTTGTTGAACCCCGATCCATCTGAAGACGAGGATCTGCTAACTATTGCCGAGAAATTCCAGGCACTTCTTCCTTTAGCTACGTCAGGTGTCCGTTCGGAAGCTGATAAGATCAAATATTTCCTCAAGAGGCTTAAACCCCGAATGAGGATGCAGTTTCTCAATCACCACTGTACGAACCTACCAGAATTCACCGTTGGGAATCGTGAAGTACAGAACTGTCCGATTCGAATGAGCAACCGTGAGTGGTTGTCAGACTTGATTGTGGTCGATTTACCTAAAGATGATGTGATCTTGGTTATCGATTAGATGGATCGTCATGATGCCGTACTTAGCGTCCGTAAACGAATAGTGACCATCACAGCTGATGATGGTGTTGAGTATATTTTTCAGGCTGATAATCCCAGTCATTCCGGGAGAGCCATTAGCGCAATGAAGGCAGTAAAACTGCTGAATCAGGGGTATGTTGGTTATTGGTGCTACATAACCAAGGCAACCAATCGACCAGTTCAGTTGACTGATATTCCGGTAGTCCTCAACTACCCAGATGTATTTCCAGATGAGTTGCCAGGCTTACCTCCACATCGTGAGGTAGAGTTTACTATTGAGTTAGAGTCAGGTACGTCCCCGATTTTGAAAGCACCGTATCGTATGGCTCCGACTGAGATGCAGGAGTTGAGGAACCACCTGGAGGAGTTGACTGAAAAGGGATATATTCGACCTAGTGCGTCCCCTTGGAGAGCACCAGTGTTATTTGTACAGAAGAAAGACGGATCTCTGCGTTTATGTATTGATTACCGTGAGATGAATAGGTTAACCATCAAGAACAACTATCTATTACCTCGTATTGATGATTTGCTGGATCAGCTCCAAGGCGCCGCTGTATTTTCCAAGATCGACTTAAGATCCGGGTATCACCAGTTGAGTATTCGAGAGTCTGACATTCCGAAGACAGCTTTTCGTACTCATTATGGGCATTATGAGTTCGTTGTCATGCCATTCAGACTGACTAATGCACCGGCGGTGTTCATGGAATTGATGAATCGAGTTTTTATTTATTATCTAGATCGTTTTGTAGTCATTTTTATTGACGACATTATGATTTACTCTCATGACCATGAAGAGCATGAGTATCACCTCCGTCAGGTTCTCGATGCGTTAAGGCAGGAACAACTCTATAGAAAATTTTCTAAATGTGAATTCTGGATGTCTGAAGTTATTTTTCTTGGATATGTAATATCAGCAGATGGAGTGAGAGTAGACCTACAGAAGACAGAATCCCTCCGAGACTGGCTACCTCCGAAGAACGTGAAGAAAGTTCGGAGTTTCCTGGGTCTAGCAGGCTATTACCGACGGTTCGTGGAAGGTTTTTCCAAGATTGCTCAACCGATGACTAACCTATTGGGTAAGGACAAGAAGTATGTGTGGACATAGGCATGTCAACAAAGTTTTGATGAACACAAGAGTCGATTGATTTCAGCACCAGTTTTGGTTTTACCGAGAGGAACGGAGGAATTCGTGGTGTATAGTGACGCATCGAGAGAAGGCCTTGGATGTGTGTTAATGAAAATGGGAATGTGATTGCCTATGCATAGAAGCATTTGCGACCTTATGTGCAAACTATCATTCTCGTGAATTCGGTAATCTTGGGATCGTTGCCGTTTGTGATTAATTATGTTTGGAGGCTAGTCTCGGCCATTGGATGGTTTAATTGTGATACGGCCGCCGTGCGGCTTCGCCCTAATTGTGATACGGCTTCGTGCGTGGCTTCGCCCTAATTGTGATACGGCCGCGCCGTGGCTTCGGCCCTAATTGTGATACGGCTTCGTGCCGTGGCTTCGGCCCTAATTGTGATACGGCTTCGTGCCATGGCTTCGGCCCTAATTGTGATACGGCTTCGTGTCGTGGCTTCGGCCCTAATTGTGATACGGCTTCGTGTCGTGGCTTCGGCCCTAATGGTGATACGGCTTCGTGTCGTGGCTTCGGCCCTAATTGTGATAGGGCTTCGTGCCGTGGCTTCGGCCCTAATTGTGATACGGCTTCGTGCCGTGGCTTCGGACCTAATTGTGATACGGCTTCGTGCCGTGGCTTCGGCCCTAATCGATATAGCTTCGGGCTGTTTTGGTTTCATGTGATTGTGATATTTGACAGCTTCGGCTGAATGGTTTTCAAGCCTTTGTGATTGTCTTGGTAATTTCATTGGAGCCTTCGGGCATTGTGGTTCATATTTAATTCAGTTCTGGTTTGGTTCATGTTGTGTAATCCATTGTGGTACTCTGTGATTATGATTCGCCGTTGGGCACTTATGTTCTAACCTGTCGAGCAGGTATTAATAGTATGCCGTGGGCATAGTGTTTCACGAATGCTCGGTTCTTATATTGGTTTGTGAGCATCTCGTATTACTATTATCATTGTACCGTTTCATTCTGCCTTGGATGCATATCATGTTATACATGTATTTGATGTTCATTATCTGGATGACTGACCCCGTGGGGGCGGAACATGTTTTCATGTTTTAGGTGCTTGCGAGGAGAGAGTTGAGACACAGGGGCATGATGATGGAGACGAGGCATTCGAGCGATACTAGTCAGAGTGTTCATGTTTGTCAGTCAGTTGGAGTGTTCTCCAGTTTGTCAGTCATTGTCATTATGTATTACCCGAGCAAGGCTCGTGGGTGTGGTTGTATTTTCATTTTGGCCATGTAGGCCCATCATTGTCGTTAAAATTCCTTATCGGAATATTGTGTCGGATATCATGGTAGGGACTGTGATCTCTCTTGTTGGTTAATTTTAATGTATTTTAGTCATGTTCGCCTGGTGGATCTCCGGGTGTGGGGTCCACGGCACTGTAATAACCCAATGGGATTTGGGGGTGTTACACTCAGGTATAGCACCGTCGTTGGATTCCAAGGCGGTTGATGGGATCTGAATAACTGTTTCCAGTTCGGCGGCAGGGGGTGCGGCATCCTCCTGTGTCGAAGTGGTTTCTGTAGACATGGATACAGGAGGGACCAATTCCTCCTGCTGTTTCTCAGCATCCGCCTGCTCCGGCAGAGGGACTGATTCCTATTGCTGGATGGCGCTAGATCTTCCTTCGGCGGGGGCAAAGGCAGGCTCAGGTGCCTGTTGCGAAACATGTTGTCCCTCCACGATATAAGGGACTGAATCCTCATTATCGGGAACAGTTTATTGCTGAGGCGAAGGGGGCGACTGATGAGTAGATGTCCCTTCATTTCTCTTTGCTTGGGCTTCCTCACGACTCATCCGCAAACTAGCCTGGAGTGCATCGTCATCGTCGTCGGAATCAGGATCGGACTTTGGACTATCGGGAGATTCCATGGACGAAGATTTCCCTTTCCTTCGAGCTTCAGTCTTGTCAAACAGATGGCTCTCAATTAGCTCGTTAACGAATAAGTTGTCCCATTGGATCAGGACAACAATTTCTTGAGTGTCCGTCACTTCCAAAACAAATTTTTCTTCATTACTCCACTCGCTCCAGTTGTACAGAGTTTCGTACGGAGCAAGTCTATAGCTTTTCCATTGGAGAAATCGCTCGAAAGACTGTTCGATCTGCACGGAAAGCAGGGTCTTGGAGATAATTGTGTCCGGGGAGGGGCTCCGTACAGCGCCTGGGTTTGCTGTAGGAAGGGGTTCCTCTACAGGTGTGGAATCCTGTAACGGAGAGGGATTCCTTACAGGGGATGGTACCCCGAAGGAAGATGGATCCTGAACGGGTGTGGAATCCCGTATAGGAGAGATAGCTTTTGGCTCCAAACAGGCAGCCGACTCGCCAGAGTCTTTTGAGTTGGCAGATGTCCTAGTATCCGTCGTAGCCGCCAAGGGCTCGGGATCTACTGTATTGACAGTAGCGGGCATCTCTTCCACAGGGGTTGGGCCCTAGGGTAGTTGATCAGTGGGTTGCGCCACGAGAAGAGCATCCTTGGAGGGTTCTGTAGCTTTAACCTTTGTAAGCCTCCTTAGCTTCCTTTTTGGCTTCTCAACAGCAACTGGGGTTTTGTTCTTTTCTTCTAAGATTCAATACTTTGGGACATAGAAGAAACGTCCCTCGGCTCTGCAGACAGCGGCAAATTTCGGATAAAAGGTCTGTTGGCAATCAGGATGCTCTGGTTGAAGGCAGTGGGCCTGACGCCTCCTAAGAATATCCGTGAACTGATCTTCTTTGCCTCTGCAGTTTGCTGAAGTCCGCAATTCATCAAAACATGGTTAAAAAAAATAAACCAAATAATTTATTCTGCGAAGCAGGTTTAGACACCTCTTCCTGCAAACGTTTAAGGATGACTTGACACCAATTGACCTTCTCGCAGGTCATTATCGCGACCATCATCCTGAATCTGAGATTGGTGCACATCTCAAAAGCACCTGTATGATTCTCAATAATACGGCAGCAAAAATCATGTAACTAAACGAAAGGTAAACAAAACTTTTTCTTATGGCATGTGGTGTGAACCACTTCCACCGTGGCTGAACCGGTGAATAAGCCATAGTACTGAGTTAACAGTTCTTGGGACCCAAAGGTCTCATGTTCTTCCATAGTCAGGCCATCAGAAGGTAGCCTGAAGATGTTCTGGAGAAGCTCGTGGTCAACGCGGATCTCCACTCCGCGGATAACGGATGTGATATCAGCGACATGACCTCCCTGAGCGAGCGATAGAAAATGAACTACGGCGTTGAGGTAGAATTCCTCAACCAGATGAGCGTCATATTTTTCGGCGATGTGGCTCCCAAGGCGGTATAGGCCTTGCTGACGGATTCTTGTAGTGACGACCTCCATGGCATCAACGTCATCACCTTCAGCGTGAATGCGTTCCAGCACAACAGATCTGGAGAATATCCGTCCATCGATTAAGTTGAGTGACTTCTTTAGAGAGGTGGAAGATGTCTGCCTAGACGCCATTGATGATTTCTCAAGTAATCGGTGAAAAATATTCAAGAAAAATATGCAGTAAACACAAAAAAAATATTATAGGTTGAATGCTCGAGTGCTCTTAAAATAAGCAGAAGGCGTAAAGAGTCTCAAATGGCATTTACAGTCCTTTTATAGTAGGCGGCGAAGAAGGGTTTTCAGAGAACGAATGGTCAGATTTAAGGGATGGGAACCGGTGTTTAAAATGAACGGTCACAATGGACTGAGTGTAACTGGTACACTTATCCATTGAATTTTAAAATAGGAGCGGGTCCCACTTCTGACATTTCATATTACCCTTAATGCCTAAAACGGCGGTATTAAATATTAAATAATTTGAAAACATCGCGGCTTTTGAGATTCGATTGTCTAGATGTCGTGTAAGGCATTTAATGTAAAAGACGTTTGACATGAAAACAGGGCACGTGGACAAAAATGTTTTAAAATAAAATATTATAATATAAAATTAATCGAATTCCCATAGTATGTGCTGTATCCGCGACGATACAGCATTCCCCCTTAAAAGGTACGTATAGGTTTCAATTCCATACATCAACTTTTGGATTAATGCTGTATTCATGGGTCATACTGTTTCCCCCCTTAATTATTGCACACGTCAGCTGTAGGATGATTCATATCGCTTTGTTCCCTACAGTGCTGTATTGAAGGCACAAAGTGTACAGATAATTAATGGTGGATACTGTATTCTTGGGCCTTACAGCATTCCCCCTCAATTGTTGAGTAAAAACAGTAAATACTTATAGGGAGTCAGGCTGTAGCAATCCCAATTCTTGACGAAGCATTTTGAATCTTGCTGTGTCAAGAGACTTGGTGAAAATGTCGGCCAACTGGATATCTATATGAACTTTTTCCAGCCGAACATCCTTGTTCTCGACATGTTTCCTGATGAAATGATGCTTCATGTGGATATGCTTAGTGCGCAAGTGCAATACAGGGTTGTGCATTATTGCAATTTCACTCGTGCTATCGCACATGATGGGCGTTTCCTTGGATTCAATCCCATAATTTGACAATTGTTGCTGCATCCAAAGGATCTGCATACAGCAACTACCAGCAGCATAGTACTCTGATTCAGTCGTGGAAAGTGAGTTTGCCAATTGCTTCTTACTAAACGAATACACAAGTCTAGGTCTAAGAAAGCGACAAGTCAAAGCGACAAGTTCCACTTGTACTCTTCCTATCTAGCTTGCAGCCTCCGATATCCGAGTCGCTGTACCCAACTAAATCGAATCCGCCTTCTTTAGGATACCATAGTCCTACATCGACTGTTCCTTTAATATACTTCCGGATTCGTTTAGATGTATTGAAGTGTAATTCTTTGGGTGCTACTTGATATCTTGCACACACTCCTACAGCAAACTGGATATCGGGCCTGCTAGCCGTTAGGTACAGGAGAGAACCAATAAGCTTCCTGTAGAGTGATTAGTCAACCGGCTTTCCGGCTTCATCAGCACTAATTTGCACGGAAGTGCTCATGGGGGTTGACGATGATTTGGAAGTGTTCATTCCAAATTTGTTGAGAAGCTCCTTGCTGTATTTTTATTGGTTGATGAAAATCCCTGCAGGCAACTGCTTTACCTGCAATCCTAGGAAATAACTAAGTTCTCCCATCATACTCATTTCAAATTTACTTTGCATGAGATGAGAGAACCTTTGACATAAAGCAAGGTTAGTTGAACCAAATATAATGTCATCTACATAAATTTGAACCATTAGAAGGTCATCGCCTTCCTGTATTTTGAACAAGGTCTTGTACACAACACCTTTCTCAAATCCATTATTGGTTAGATACTGGGACAGGGTCTCATACCATGCTCTAGGGGCTTGCTTAAGTCCATACAGTGCTTTCCTTAGCCTGTATACTAGGTCTATGGCGTCTGTGTTGGCAAACCGTGGTGGTTGTTCAACATAAACTTCTTCGGCAAGGTCTCCATTTAGGAATGCACTTTCGACGTCCATTTGGTATACAATGAAGCTCTTATGGGCGGCAAAGGCTAAAAATATCCTAATAGCTTCTAGTCTGGCTAAAGGGGAAAACGTCTCATCGTAGTATTTGCCTTCTTCCTGTCTATAGCCTTGTGCGACTAGTCTGGATTTATTCCTTATAATTAGTCTATTTCGATCCTTCTTGTTTCTAAATACCCATTTGGTTCCAATAACTGATTGATGCGTAGGTCTGGGTACAAGATACCATACATTGTTTCTTTCGAAACCGTTAAGCTCTTCTTCCATTGATGTTATCCAATGAGAATTATTGAGAGCTTCTATGGTAGAAACAGGTTCGGACTGGGCTAAGAATACAGCAATAGTGCACATATTGAGTCTTCTAAGCACGGATTGAGATTTCCATTCAGGGAATGGTGATATCTCAGTATCTGGTTCTTCTTGTGCACACAGTACATTTCCTTGTGTACTCTGTATTCTCCTACGGGTAGAAACACCAGAATTAATGTTTCCAATGATCAGCTCTTGCGGCTGATCTCTCAACCATCTTCTGTCGGGTTCTAATTCGGGGTCCCGTACTGTATCTTGAGTTGCTGTAGTTTCGGCTTCAGCTTGTACAACATCGGCTTCATCTACGTCGATTCTTACAGCTGCGGGGTTGATTTCTAGGTCAACAACAGGTTCTATGGGAGTTGGTGGATCTAAAATGGAAAGTTGTTGAATGTTCTGAGTAACAACTTCTACTCCTATAGGGTCATGGTGAGGTTCGTCGAACACTACATGAACTGATTCCTCGATCGTCAGCTTCCTTTTATTAAAGATCCTGTAAGCTTTGCTGACGGAGGAATATCCTACAAATATTCCTTCATCCGACTTCTCATCGAAGGTTCTAAGTTAATCCTTCCCATTGTTCAACACATAGCACCTGCATCCGAAAATGTGAAAATACGAAACTAATGGAGTTTTGTTGTTCCATACCTTGTATGATATTTTGTTGTGGTGCTTGTTGACGATATAGCGGTTTTGAGTGTAACATGCTGTATTGGTTGCTTCACCCCAGAAATGCTGTGGCAACTTGCTTGCGGCAATCATTGTCCTTGTTGCTTCCTTCAGCGTCCTATTCTTTCGCTCGGCAACACCATTTTGTTGACGTGTATGGGCAGCTGAGTATTCGTGCTGTATCCCATTTTTCGAATAGTATTGCTCTATAAAGCGGTTAGTAAATACTGTACCTCTGTCGGAACGAATGGACACGATACTCAATACTTTTTCATTTTGAAGCTTTCTCAGGAGCTCGGGCAGCTTTGATGTTGTTTCCTTCTTCTTGCTTAGGAAAATTGTTCAAGCATACCTGGAGTAATCATCAACAACAACGAGACAGTATTTCTTACCTCCCAAACTTACCGGCTCTATAGGACCATAGAGATCCATGTGTAGCATTTCCAACACTCTGTGTGTTGAAAGGTAGGATTTTCTCTTCAGGGTGGACATGATTTGCTTGCCTTTTTGACATGGTCCACAGACACTGTCTTTTTGAGAGCTTGTTGATCGTCTTGAAGTTTACGTGTGACATCCTCTTGTGCCATAACCAGCTTAGATCTGCAGTGCCTTTGGCAACAAAACAAGGAATTGTGGAGCTCGTAGGCATCCAGTCAACAATATACATATTACCTGATATGCTTCTTGTGAGCACAACTTCTTTGGTCAGGATGTTCTTGACTCTACAGTGATCTATATAGAATTTCACTGAGAACTGTTTGTCACATAACTGGCTAATACTAAGTAGATTGTACTGTAAGCCTTCAACATGAGCTACATCGGTGACTTTGAATTTTCCGACAAGAATGTTTCCTTTTCCTCTTGTTCTTCCTTTAGATTTATCACCGAAGCGCACTTTTGGACCGCGACCTTCTATGAAATCTGATAGCTTGCTTCTATCCCCTGTCATGTTCCGGGATCATCCACAGTCGAAGTACCATATGTCCTTCTCCAAAATGTCCTGTAGCAAACAAATTAGGTAGATTTAGGTCCCCTTTGATTGTTGGGTCCGTGAATGTTAGTGCCTTTTGGTACCCAATTTTCCTGACAGCAATTGGCTTACTGTAGGTTACATTTGGTACAGATTTGCGGTATCTATTAGGGGCATGTACGTAGTTACTGTATCCATGATAATCATTATGCATGTAAAAAGTAGGGTTATTATTATTAATCCAGTACTTATGCCGTCTCGGAGGTGGAGCCATTTTCTTTGGCCTTACAGCTTGCCTTCTGAGTTTCCAGTTAGATTCCCAAAGCTGTTGTCAATGCTGTGTGGACACCTGCTTTTTTGATGGATAATGAGGCTCCTGTATCCGATGCACAGGCGTCTTTATCTTGAAATCTTGCCGTGCGGGCCTTTGGTATTTGGATACAACTTTATTTCTGAACGGCTGTTGGCGATGTTGATATGCTCGGGGAGCATGTTGTTGCGTGCGCCTTACAGGTTGAAATGGCTTATGATTCTGTTGTCTTGAATAGGATTGCGGGGGCGGAATGGCAGCCTTTGCTTTTCGCGGAGCAGCAGGTTCCTTCACCGGACTTGGAGTTTCTTCCGATACAGGAATGTGTTCCACACTCTTGACGAACACAGTACTAGTTTTACCTTTGTTGGAAAATGAGCTGTATCCTAAGCCACTTTTATCATGAGCACGTTTCCCAGTTCTTAGAATTTCTTCCATTCATTTAGATGATTTCTCGAAAGATTTTAGAATGGTCTCAAGTTCGCCTTCTCGCTTTTCGAGAGTATTAAATTTTGCTTGAAGTAGAACAAAATCATTTGTCTTGCTTCCATTTTGAGACTTAGTCTCACTTAGTTTATGAGCAAGTTGATGATTGCTCTCCACGAGTTTTTCATGCTCGACTTTGCTGTTTTCACAATAAATTGACATATTTTCATAGTTTATCTTCAGCAAGTCATTTTCTTCTTTCCTCTCTATGTTGGAAAGTTGAAGCTGAATGTTTTCATTTTTCAAAGTCTCGTGGGATTTTTGAATGTTCTTAAATTCATTCATCATGTTTTCGAAAGTATGCGATGCGTTTACTGGAATAATTGAGGTTGAGCTTACCTCATCATCGCTATCTTCTTCTTCCGGAATGTCCTTTGCCATAAAGCACATATATGCCTTATCTTCGAATTCATCGTCAGATGAGTCACTTTGAGTGACTACCTGAAGACATTCTTCGGATTTGGATGGTGCGGGGGAGGCTTCTGATTCTCCTATCAGTGCCTTGAGCTTGTTTTTCCAAGCACGCCTTCGTTCATCCCTCTCTTGTTGCTCGGATTCCGGCAACCTTTGAACTTTAGGATGAGGACATTGGTTTTCATAATGTCCTGGTTTCCTGCAATTATAACATAGGTTAGCGTCACCAGAGAAAGTTTCAGTACTTACCTTGTGAACAGGCTTGGGCCTGTAGGGAGTCTTTCTAGACTGTTTGATGAAATTTTTGAACTTGTGCATGAGAAGCGCCATTTCATCTTGTGACAGGATGTCGTCGTCGCTGTTAGCATTCTTGTAATTTAGCTTTGATGAGCTGGGCATGCTGTGTCGACGGTTGGATACAGCGGATAAGGATGTAGTCCTTGCGGGAGATTCTTCAGCTTTCTTTCTCATGTCTATATCGTACTCAAATGCTTTGGGGTCAGAAAAGAGATTAAAAGTAGATATTTCACTAAGATTACACGACACACGCATAGTTTTGGTCTTAATGTCCCATCGGATAGGGAGAGATCTGAAAATCTTTAGGTTTTTATCCCTTTGAGTATAAATTTTGCCCAAAACTTCAAGTTCACCAACAATTCCAGTGAATCTGAGGTCAAGTTCCTCAAGTGTTTCAGTTGGTTTCATTTCAAAAGATTCAAATTGCTGAGTTAATTTGGAAATCTTGTTTTCTTTTGAAAGCTCAGTTCCCTCACAAATCAACTTGAGTTTATCCCAGATATCCTTGGCTGATTTACAGCTCTTTACCTTAGAGAATGTGCCTTTGTCAATGGTGACAAACAACACATTCTTCGCAACATTGTCGAGGTTGGCGCGCTTTCTTTCGTCAGGAGTCCATTGTTCGTGCTCTTTTTCAAGCATCTCAGCATGAGCTTGGCCTTCAATCCTAGGGGCCGGATTTAACTTCATTATCTTGCTGGGGCCATCCTATATAACAAAAATCATCTCTTCGTGCATTGCTGCAAGATGAGCCTCCATCCTGATTCTCCAATCATCAAACTCATTAATATAGAACATAGGAACTTTGTTGATCATTGATGTATCCATATGAGAATGTAGGAATAAAAAAGACTGTTTTATAAAATAAGTGATTTTGAATCTGATTCGGTTAAAAATACGAGTGATTCTTTTTAGAATCAACTTATCCGATACCACTTGTTGGCCACTAAGTATACTGGATACAGCTTCGAAAGTGTTTTAAACAACAAGCTGTACGGTTTTAAAATTAGAGTGCGTAGCAGAAGTCTTTAATACAGTAAGTTGCTGAGGATACAGCAACTCGGTGTGCAGTGTATACTTAAATAATCAAAATTAATAAAACAATAAAGGCAGAAGGTAAATAACACAATATTTAAAGTGGTTCGAGGTAAACCCCTCTACGTCAACTGGTCCTCCACACAAGAGTAAAAAGTTTATTATAATTACTGCGTACACAACTACGTAATTATAACCAAACCTAATCAATATATCGTTCACACAGATTGATATAAAGATCTTAGCTTTCAACCATTCACACAAATTGGTTTGAGCTAACACGTGACTGGCTTCTTCACACACAGTTCTGAAGCTTCGTCTTCTTCAATGCACGTCCATCACACACAGTTCGGGAATAGCAAGGTTTCTCAGTCCACACAGGGCTGATGGGTTTGTTCAAGGGTTAGAACAATATTTGAACAACAACTTGACTTTATGAGCTTATAGATGATGATGTGTTGTTCACGGTTTGAGCACTGTATATCTCTTCTATCAAAATAGCAGAAAGCTTTGGGAGATATGTTTTGCTCTGAATATTCTTGTAAGCTTTGTTCGTTTGTAAGTCGTGAATATTCTGTATCTTTTTTTGTAGATCTTGATCTTCAAACTCTGGAGATATATATAGCCTCTGAAATATATCCGTTTAAAATATATCCGTTGAGCAAGATTCTGCGACAACTTGATATTTGACTGAAATCCGGATATTGCGGGATTTGAAGATCTTCTGATGACTTATAGTATTTAAATACTTTGTCCTTTAGTATTTAAATACTTCTTTATCAAACGGGACTTGACTTATAGCGAATACTGAAGATTCCTTCTTGTCCTGTTTGAGGGCTGTATGGAAGAATCGCTGTATAGATAATTCGAGACAGCTTCCATACTTATCTTTGTGGGACTCTTTGTTGTATGATAGATATACTGTATGGTTGGGACTGCGAGAAGTCTTCGATACAGGTTGATACTTGATCAGCTTTTCAATACAGCTATTGGGGGTATTCAGGATTTGGCATATTGTCAAAACATTCTGACAATACGATCGATACAGGGATTGTTTATCCAATAGCATCGATACAGGGTTTTTGTTATCCCAACAAACACAAAACGTAACCGGAGATAAGACACAGTATCATGCTTGCCCATTATCTTCATGCCGACCCGATACCTGCCTGTCCGCTCTCTTGGAACCTGAAATACATGAAAAGTATTTCCCCCATAAAGGGGTTAGCCGTCGAATAGTTAGTGCAAGTTTATCGAATATGACATACAATACTCCTCGACAATAAAGTAAAGGTAACCATCAATTCATCAATTCAAGACTAGTATTCCGGAATAACTAAATCTCATAGCATCACATCAATACATACATGATCAACCGTGGAACCGCAGCAGAGGCTACGGAAGCCTCATAGGACTCGTCAGTCCATCCCAGAGTGGTTAACTCATATTATCCGTGGAATCGCACCAGAGGCTACGAAACCCTCAGAGGACCCATCGGCCCATCCCAGGGTGGATATAAATAAACATGCCATTCATATATCTTACTTTCAAAGTCGAGAACGTACAATCATAAATATATACATGCCTTTGAGACATCGAAAAATCGAACGGAAAAGAGTATGACTTCGGTAGGTCCAAGAACGCACTTACGGTACCTAAACGATTCGTAAGGGATATGATAATCAATAATCCATACTCATAATTCACGAAGAAACTCCCGAAACCCGTCTACGATTTACGAAAATATAAGGGTAAGCAACTAGAGGTTGGAAAATCACCCAAACCCTCACAAGTCCGAACACAGCACAAACCAATCTGTAAAATCATAGGAAAAGCATGTATACGGGGTAGATATATCATAATCTCCACATTATGAAGCTTCAAACCGGATAAATCGAACGAATCTAAGAAAACCCCCAAAATTCCCAAAAATAGGGTTCTAAGGATTTTTACCTTGATTTGGATGATAGAATGGATTAGATGTTGTTAAATCCTTGTTCTCCAACCAAAGATGTTGATATATGAAGAAGGATCGTCTTCAAACTCTCCAAATCGCCGAAACCCGCTGCTCTCGATCGGAAAAGTGAGAAAGATGACGAAATGGAAGTCAACTGTTCAACATATACTCGCCCAGTCTAGCGCACGCTACGCCTCTAATATTAGCGTGCGCTAGCGGGGTCACTGGGTAGTCCAGTGGCCTCTGTAGGCCCCATTAGCGTGCGCTAATCGCCTTCCTTTAGCGTGCGCTAGCCGAAAATTGTGTCCAGAAATCGAAGTCCAGAACCTACTGTCCTCTGCCCTGCTCAAGTCTTAGCGTGCGCTACCACGATAGCTTAGCGTGCGCTACGCAGACCTTATAGCGTGCGCTAGCCGAAGCCTAGCGTACGTTACCTGATAGTCCAGACAGCCTAACAACCTCACTGCCTCTGCCGACCATCCCGTTAGCGTGCACTATGGACGGATGTTAGAGCGCACTACTGACCACGAATAGCGTACGCTAATGAACCCGTAACGTGCATTAACTGCCAGTCCAGAAAGTAGGATGAGTTACTGGTTCTGACCTGACTGGTCCCTTAGCGCGCGCAACGGCTCAAAGCTAGCGTGCACTACTCAAGGAGAATTAGCGTGCGTTAGCCTAGGCCTAGCGTGCGTTATTTCTCTGACCCAGAACACTTCCGCAAGGTCTAAACAACACAACCGTGATCCAAACAAGGTACGAAACTCTATAACAATATCTACAACATCACAAAGAGTTTACAGAGCGACAAAATAGGAAGAACGTCAATGTCAAACAGTCAATAAAAAGTACGTGTATTACATTCTCCCCCTCTAATAAGAAGTTTCGTCCCGAAACTTAAGAAATAAAAAGTTCGGGGTACTCCGACCACATCTTCTCTTCCGTTTCCCAAGTTGCCTCCTCGACTCCATGTATCGATCATTGCACTTTAACCAGTGGAATGGTCTTATGCTGAAGTTGTTTCTCACGATGCTCAAGGATCTTCATGGGTCTCTCCGGAAAGGTAATATCCTCGGCTACGTCAATCTCACTATAGTCGATAACATGGCTTGGATCCGGAACGTACATTCTCAACTGAGACACATGAAAAACACTATGGACATGACTCAAAGATGGAGGCAATACGAAGCGATAAGCTAAATCTCCAACCCTGTCCAAAATCTCGAAAGGCTCGATATACCTCGGACTAAGTGAAGCTCGATCAACGACAAGTGAAGCTCCCAATCATTACTCCAATCTAGGGCACAAGCCCGCAACATGTCCTCCAATGTCTGAATCGTCCTCTCCGTCTGACCGTCTGACTCAGGGTGAAAGGATGTGCTCAATCTCAACTCAGTACCCAAAGCCTGATGAACGGCCTGCCAAAAATGCTATACGAAATGACCGTCTCGATCAGAAACAATGGTCTTGGGGGCACCGTGCAATCTTACGATCTTAGCTATAAAGGTTCGAGCCAATCTCTCCGGTCCCCAAGTATCCTTAATACCCAATAAGTGTGCAGACTTGGTCAACCGGTCGACGATTACCCAAATTATATTCATTCCGGCCCTAGTTCTTGGCATGCCAGTGTTAAAGTCCATAAAAATGTCTTCCCACTTCCACTCGGGAATGGGAAGCGGCTTCAACAACCCCGCTGGTCGTTGATGTTCGATCTTGACTTGCTGACACGTCAAGCACCGCAATACAAATTCCGTGACATCCTTCTTCATGTTATTCCACCAAAAATTGCGCTTCAAGTCTTAGTACATCTTACCCGTTCCGGGGTGGATTGAGTAAGGTGTAGCATGAGCTTCTCGGAGAATTCTCTACCTCAACTCTAGATCATTCGGAACACAAAGCCTGCCTTGAAATCTCAAGATACTATCCTCGTGAACCATAAAGCCAGGTTCTTTTCCTTTAATTACATCTTCCTTAAGTTGAGAGATCATCGGGTCACTCCACTATTTCCCTTTGATGTCGTCAACCAAGGATGAAGAAATTTCGAGAGTACACAACTGTTCTTGTACTCATTGAAGCCAAACTTCTATTCCTTGCTCGATTAAATCCTGCCAAATCTTTGTCTGAGAAGTAAGAACCTCGAGCATCTGGAGAGATGCCGATTTGCGGCTCAAAGCATCGGCGACAACATTGGCTTTACCCGGGCGGTAAAGAATTTCTAAATTGTAATCCTTTATCAACTCTAACGTCTCTGTCTCATGTTCAGCTCTTTTTGACTGAAAATATACTTCAGGCTCTTGTGATCGGTATAAATCCGACACGGAGAACCATACAAATAATGCCGCCTAATCTTGAGTGCGAAGACAATTGCGGCCAACTCCAAATCGTGAGTAGGATAATTCATCTTGTACGGCTTCAGTTGTCGTGAAGCAAAAGCTATCGTCTTATCATGCTGCATAAGCACACATCCAAGACCGTTACTCGAAGGGTAACTATAAACCGCAAAGCCCTCACTACCATGTGGTAAAGTTAAAATCGGCGCTGCAGTCAGACGTCTCTTTAGCTCATCGAAGCTCTGTTGTTTCTCATCCGTCCAAACAAACTTCTCTATTTTCTGGAGTAATTTCGTAAGCGGCCGAGCGATCTTCGAGAACCCCTCAACAAACCGAAGGTAATACCCAGCAAGGCCTAAAAAGCTACGAACTTCCTTAACATTTTTAGGCGGTGCCCAACCTAGCACTGGAAATGGAAATGGTTGTCACTTCATCGCGATATCTTACCACTTCCATTCCGGAATTGGAAATGGTTGTCACTTCCCGGCAGGTCTTTGATGCTTAGCTTTAACATGCTGATAAGTTAAACATTTCGACACGAACTCCGTTACATCTTTCTTCATGTTCGGCCACCAAATTTTTTTCTACAAATCTCTATACATTTTACTCGTACCTAGATGAATTGAGTACGAAGTAGAATGTGCTTCATTCAAAATCACTTGCTTAAGATCATCCTGATTAGTTACATAAATCCTGCCTCGAAATCGAAGAACACCATCTTCATATCTCATGAATCCAGGTGCCTTTCCTTTAACAACATCTTTTCAAAGTTGTACAAACAAAGGATCATCTAACTGTTTTGACTTAATGTCCTAAATTATGGAGGACGTGACCTCAAGGAAACGTAATTTTTCTTGAGTTGCTTGAGGCCAAATTTCAATCTCCAAACCAAATAACTCCCGTCTGAGATTCGGTCGAATGGCAAGTAATTCCAGTCTATGTAATATGACTGACTTGCGAATCAAAGCATCAGCAACGACATTCGCTTTGCCTGGATGGTAAATAATGTCAAGATCATAATCTTTAATCAATTACAAACATCGCCACTGGCGCATATTAAGCTCCTTCTGAGTCAAAATATATTCCAAACTTTTATGATCCGTATACACTCGACAAGAAGAACCATATAAATAGTGCCTCCAAATTTTCAACTCAAACATCACAACAGCTAATTCAAGATCATGGGTAGATAATTCATCTCATTTGCTTTCAACTGTTGAGATGCTTGTGCATTTACTCTCTCATTTTGCATCAATACACATCCAAATCCTTATATAGAAGCATCATTATGAATAACGAAATCCTCTGTTCCATGTGGTAAGGCTAAAACTGGTGACGTTGTCAGGCTCTTCTTTAACTCCTCAAAACTCTTGTGACGCTCGTCACTCCATGCAAACTTCTGATTTTTCTGTAATAGCTGCGTGAGTGGTCGAGCAATTTTCGAGAATCCCTCGACTAATCCTAGAAAACTCCAAACTTCTTGACATCCGCGGGGGTTCCCAAGCTAAAACTGCCTCAATCTTTTGAGGGTCTACCCGAATACCTTCGGCCGATACAATATGTCTAAGAAAAGCAACTTCCTTCATCCAGAATTCACATTTAGAAAACTTCGCATAAAGCTTATCAGCCCTCAAAATACTCAACACAATTCTCGAATGTTTGGCATTCTCCGAGTCGCTCTTGGAATAAATCAAGATATCATCAAAAACACCACCACAAATTTATCGAGGCATTCAATAAAGGTCTTGTTCATAAGTTTCATAAATGCTACTGGAGCATTTGTCAAACCAAAAGGCATAACTGCAAATTCATAATGCCCGTATCTCGTTCGGAATGCCGTTTTTGGAATATCCGAATCCCGAACTTGGAATTGATAATATCCCGATCTCAAGTCAATCATTGAGAAAACCGTAGCTCCTTGCAGTTGATCGAATAGATCATCAATTCTTGGAAATGGATACTTGTTCTTGATAGTGAGTTTATTCAACTCACGATAGTCAATACATAATCTTCCTAGAAGTACCAGGTTTCTGCCCTTCAAAAACGTGTTTGGTACAATCCGGTGCAACTATCGAAATTATTTTCCGACGATAATATACTATCGCTCCATGAAGATCTATCCAATCATCATTGAGGATCAAGTCTTCTCCTTTCATGTCAATCACAATCAAATCTGATGGCCAATCTCTACCGCCGATGGTTACAGGGTAATTGGTAATCTTTCGATCCCAAACTGTCTTTTCCCCACTCGGCAATCCAATAATAAAAGGTTCACATGTAGAGAGACCATCAAGACCCAAACGACTCACACAAGACAATGATATAAAGGAATGAGTAGCTCCAAAATCAATCAATACATCTATCGGGTGCATAGAAATATAAACAATAACTGAGGTAATTGCAGCTACTACGTCATCAGTCCGCCTCATTTCATACAATCGAGGTGGAGCCGATCCATTACTTGGAGTACCCTTGTGCTCGGTTTTTCCTCTGTCGCTATCACGCCCGATACTCTGAGTGGGCTAACCCGTGAAAGTGCCTGTTGCAGTAGGAGATTGTTTAGCAAAGACCCTACCCGCTGTCTCACAATATGACACCCGATGGCCCTGCTTCCCACACTTAAAACAAGTAACATGGCGTAATTAACATTGAGAGCTGACATGCCCTGGAACTCCACAATTAAAACAAGCTCTAGGCGCTCCTCCACTGGGATAAGGTGAACCAACGAAAGACTGCACAGAAGATTGAGGCCTCCGCGATCCACTGCCTCGAAAACTACCATAAAATTTTGGTTTCTTTAACCTCGAACCCATTGGAACCGGAACTATCACCATCTCATAAGGGAGTGCTCTATCTTGGTATTCTCTCAAAGTGGTACATCCAAAGCCAGCCATATACTTCCGGACCTCAGGTTTCATCCTAGCATAAAAATGAAGTATCTTATCTACTTCATCCCTGACTCGATCTTAGACATACACTAATTGCTTGTTGTATGTCTTGATTGCCTCAGAGATAGGAACATCTTCAGTTTGAGCTCTCAAGAACTCGCTAACTCTGGCTAGTCGTACCGGCACTGGACAATATTGTGCCTCCATTAGTTCTCTAAATTCCTCCCAAGTGACATCATGGTCCCTGGGCGTAACAGCTCGCCAACAGTCCGAAGCATCATCAACCATCAGATATTGAGCAATTGGAACTCTCTTGGATTCAGGGCAGCCAATACCATCAAAGATCTTCTCCAGCTCAACTAACCAATGATCCCAGTTGTTTGCATCACCGGAACCATTGGATCTAGGTAGATTCATCTTCATAACTTCTTGAAGCCATCGATCCTCAACAGTCCTGCCAGTGTTAATGTTCTGCACCACTTGAGCTAATTGGTGCACTTGTATTATAACTTGTTTAAGAACGTTAGGCACTTCGGCCTCTGCACTCCCACCTACACCTCCTGAAGGAATCAGATATGATCTAGCCACAGAATGAGATGCCCAATCTGAATCGGACATCTCCGATTTGAATTACATAATGACAAAAATAATTACTCCTGAGGGAAAGAAACAACCAACATCCAAAGAGGCTTCCAGCACAGGTATCACGGGGTGGTAGCACGCCAATGATATCGTAGACAATGACCGACTCACTTTAATAGACCTAAAAACACCGAGAGCCTCGGTATCCATAAACCTAAGATTCGATACCATATTCTGTAACACCCCCATGATTTACGGAGATATTACAGCGCCGTAGATTCTTTTTAGAGAACCTGCTGTTCGGAATATGCCCTCGAATGCCACTCAGAGGATGAGAGAGAAGGGGTATTGTACTTGTAATTATGGAATTATCAATAAAAGGCAATATGATTCATTCATTGTTTATTGTATTTCAGATGCATTATTGATTTGGTAAACATTGAAGTGAGGTACATGTAAATAAGATTGAACATTCCACACTCGTTATCGGATAAGAGAAAATGCACTGGAAGTGTTTAAAGTTTATTTACGTAAACCGTTCGCAAGTCGATAAACTTAATTGGGCATTAAGTTTTGAGTAAGACTTGTATAACTAATGCTAGGACGTGTGCATGTCTTGATAGAATAGTTATAAGTATATTGGTGGGACTAGTATACTCGAACACGACTCATACTTGATTCAGTCACACGGTATTCACTCTTGGAGAGTCGATGCCGAACCGAAAGGTTGTGAGAGTATACGTGGACCTTTGACTTGAGGGTTCAGTATGAGATGTGCCTGTGACGTTTAATTTGTCATTAGAGTAGTTAGACTCATTTTCTTAATCACTGAGTCAACCTCGAAGTGCGGACTATACAGGCAGGTAATAATGTACGCCAAGAAAGGATTCTATCTCTTTTTAGTGAGTAAGCGAATGTCCTATACGGTTAATGGAAAATAAGATTATAAGTCTTTGGCCAAAGCATTCTGATGTAGTCGTATTGGATACACTAGTAATGATTCGGTCTTGATTTGCATTAACACATGTATAGTGTCTAGTCAACAGTAGGGTTTGACTTTACTGTGACCCGAAGACTGGACCGGGACATCTGATGAAGGGTATATACGTATGTGGTATTCACGACATAATGGTTCTGGAATGATCCCTTCATTCGTTCTCAGTCGGGGTTTACAGTGCGGCTCGATAGGCTGGCTAAGCGCTGCCCGCACTCATTGGTTCCTCCCAATGCCGGCTGAGAAGGACCTACAGAGACACGCATCAGGATCGTTGACGGATAAATGTGAATTTATTATCTCTCTAATAATATTAGATATTGGATATCTAATTATAATTTATTGGATAAATCTAATGGCGGTCTTATGAATTGAAATTAAGTTCCTCGGTAATTAATTTAGTTCATAAATTATATTTCTTAGAGAAATATATCTGTATTTGATGTAGTTAATTAATTGGATTAATTAATTAGTATAAATATATTGGTGATAAAATGGAGTGTATTTAACGGGGTCGTTTGATTAACATTCGATACACGAGCCGAGTGACTCGGTCTTTTTCCCAGTAATTTCCAGTAGGGCCACCACCTTTCCCCCCCTCCCTTGACTTGGTGATTCCTTTTTTGTTGTTAACCCACCATGATTATGACTTATTGATAAGATATGATATGGTGGGATCCTTGATACTATCTTAATATGATTCTTGTCTATAAGATATCAAAGATAACAAAAAAACACTCACTTCTTCACCTTAAGTGAGCTTCGGCCGAGAGCAAATAAAGAGGAGGGAGAAAATATTTTTCTTCATCTTGTTCTTCATTTTGAGATAAGAAATGAGTAAGAAAAATAAGAGAGAAAATTCCTACAAGACTTCCTAGCCGTGTTCTTCATAGAACGAAGTTTTGTAGATTTTTCTGGTCAAGTTCCAACGCATGTGAAGTAGAGTCATCGGGCTTTCGGTGTTTGCAACAAAGGGATTTTGTGTTCGTGTTCGGGATCGTGATCATCATCAACATACGAAGATATTATCAAAGGCTTCGAAGGTATGTGACTTTGATCCTTTTATCTTCATCGATTTATTTTTCGTATATACATTACTTGATCGATCCTGTTTGGGATTCTTTATTGTGTATTATTATTATTCAGCTGCGTATTTGATATTATATCCGTAATCGCAACAATGATATTGGAGAGAGGTCAATGATATCGTATATATGATTATTTGTGCATTCTGAATGCTATTGGATGATGTCTATGATTTAAAATTATTATTGGTATAATCGGAGATACTTAATTGTTAGTTGTGAATTTTGTTTCTATGATTTTATGTAAATTATAAATCTATAAAATTTTTTTTATTGATTTATAAGTCCTACATAAGAGTTAGAAACATCAAGTTTTGGAAACGAGCCGAAAAACGAGCCGAACAGAGGACGGGCTCGGCAGCCCTGGGCTGCCAGAGTCACTGCCAGGCCGTGCCTGGCAGGCTGGCTGGACAGGAGGCCTACTACCCGGATAGTAGCAGGTAGGTGACCCGCTCCAGCGGGTCACCCTCGGCCAGCCCCCTTATGACCATGAAAATACAACCACCAACTCAAAATAGTGCACGATATCAATGCTGCCCACCAAGCTCATGTCCGCCCTGTGCTGGCTCTCCCACTGGACCTGTACTTGAATACACAATGAATATATCCACCCCCTAAGGGGCCAGCAAGAAGCTGGTGCAAGTACAATGATTCTAGAATATGTACAACAAGTGAATAAACAATAGAAATCACAGTGCCATCACAAATATTCCGGAATACAATACCACAAGCAACATCACAAAACAACCTCACGGGCTGTAATGGCCCTGTACCTCACGCGAGATACACACCCCAGGAGTCCTCGTCAGCCCTCTCTAGTTGTACAACCCAACCAAGCGATCCATAGATACTCGCAGTCTAACGGATCCCAGGGGACCCTCGCTAGTTTTACTCGGCTACTAGACACTCAGTAACCACATGGAACAAATCACATTTTATGAAATTACCACTTTTCATAAAATCACATTTTTTCACATATTCACATGAAGTACAATAAACGAAATCAAAGTACAGGCCTCGATCGGAAACAAAACAAGAATATCCAATGGAAAGACGTACGGTCCGAAATCCTTCAACAATTCGATCCTAGTTCAACAAAATACCGAATCGATTCTCAGACCATGAAAATGGAAGGATTCACCCTAAGTTTTACCCTTAGGGACATTTAATCGAACACTACGAAGACAACATGGTTCAGATTCAAACTACGGAAGAAAACTTGGAATTTAATCCATGAACTTCGGATAAAAATGAAAGATTATGATTACAACATTGTAATCTAACACCAATCAGAGCTAGAACGGATTAAAATTGAACATTTTAGCAAAAGCCCCAAAATATGAAGAACTAGGGATTTAAACGAATTTTACCTTGATTCGGACGGAACTCAAGTGGAGGATAATGTTAGACACGAATCAAACTCCCCAAGATGATGCACAATGATACTCCTGATTAGAGTTCTCAAAATCTACCGAAGAATGGCGAAGGAGGAAGAAAAAAAAGAAAAGAATGGCTTCTAGACCTGTTGCTCGGCCTTTTATAGCCGAGTGCGTTACGGCCGTAATCAGCAGGGACTTACGACCGTAACGAGTTCCTATCGGCTACTGCCCAAAATGCTAGGGCGTATTATGGCCACTACTCGGCCAGGCATTACGGCCGTAATGTTCATCATTTTACGGCCGTACTCGGCCGTTCCCTTACGTCCGTAACCGGCCTCTTCCTTACGGCCATAACCAGCATCTCCCTTACGGCCGTAACGATTCCTGTCGAGCTACTACCTAACTTGTGCGGGTGCATTGCGGCCATAACCCGCAAAGCCTTACGGCTGTAATGCCCACTTACGGACGTAACTCGGCATTCTTACGGACATAACCATCACGCCACAAATTCGACAGTCCGGCCAGAACGAACACATACTGAAAATCATAAAACTCAACGATTACCAACCATGAACATTCCAATATCAATTCATGAATACACTCATCTCCAAATAACCATATTACAACAAGATGCATCCAAATAACATACCTAAAATACACGGATATTACATACATAATTGCTGTAAGCCTGATTATTATGCATGTAGAATTTGGTGTTTTGGCTCTAGTATGGTTGCCGTCTCGGAGGAGGAACCATTTTATTCGGCCTCAATGCTTGCCTTATAGGTTTCCATTTGGATTCGCAGATTTGTTGATGATAGAACTACGTGGCAGTCTGCTTACGGGACGGATGCCTAGCTTTATGTACCCAGTATCTAGGGGCACTATACTGTTAATAGTACTGCGGTGCATATCTTTGATACTTAGGTACAACCTTTTAGCTAGCTGCTGACGTTGGTATGCTCAGGGAGCATATTGTTGATGACTCGCATCACGTCTTATAGGTCTCTGAGGTTGGAGTATTCGCTGCTTATGATATGAGCTTGGTGGTAGAATCGTATCCTCTGCTATTCGGTTTAGGTCAGCTATGACCTTTATAGGACTCGGGGCTTCTTCGGGTTCTGGAATGGGTTCCACTCCCTTGACAAACACCATACTAGACTTGTCCTTATGGAGAACGAGTCATATCCTAAGCCACAGTTGTCGTGGGCATGCTGCCTAATGATTAGAATGTCTTCCATCCTCCTTGATGATTAATCAGAGGATTTAAATATGGTCTCTAGTTCTCCTTCTTTTTTCTCGAGAAACTGGATCTTTGCTTCTAACAAAGCATAATAATTTGTCTTGAAATTACTATGAGTTTTTACCTCATTTCGTCTGGTTGAAAGTTGATGATTGCTTTCCATGAGTTTTTCGTGGTTAATTTTGGTTGTTTTTACAGCCAAGTAAATGTCTTCATAATTATTTTTCAGCAAATCATTTTTATCCTTCAGCTCTAAATTTGAAATGGAGAGCTGTATGTTTTCATGTTTAACCATCTTATGGGATTTCTGAATAGTTCTAAACTCATTCATTATATTTTCAAAAGTATGTGATGCATTAATAGGAGTAGCTGAGGTTGAGCTCAACTCATCATCGTTGTATTCATCATCATGTTCTTCCTTGTCCATAAAGCACATACATGCTTTATCTTCTTCTATTTCATCGTTAGAGGAGTCACTGTCAATGATTTCCTGAAGGCACTCCTCGGTCTTGGTTGATGCAGTCGAGGCTTCTGATTCTTTGATCAGGGCCTTGAGCTTGTTTCGCCAAATGCGCCTTTTCTCATCCTTTTCTTGTTGCTCGGAGTCGGGCAACTTTTGAACTTTGGGATGAGGACATACATTTGCATAGTGTCCTAGTTTCCTGCAATTATAGCACATGTTAGAATATCTGGACGAAGGTGATTCAGAACTCACCTTGTTCAATGGCTTGGGCCAGTATGAGGCCTTTCCAGATTTCTTGATGAACTTCTAGAATTTATGCATGAGCAGGTCTATCTCGTCTTGTGACAGGATGTCATCGTTGCTGTCTGCTGCCTTGCATGTGCATTTGGATGTGTTGGGTGGGAAAATTTGTCTCCTTTCAGATACAGCAGCTAATGCTGTAGTCTTGGCAGGTGACTCTTCGGCCTTCTCTCTCCTGTCAATGTCATAGTCAAACGCTATGAGATCAGAGAAGAGATCTAAAGTAGATATGTCATTTAAATTAGAAGACACATGTAGAGCTGTGGTCCTAATGTCCCATCGGGCAGGTAGTGATCTAAAAATTATCAGCTTTTTCTCATTTTGGGTATACACTTTACCTAATGATTCAAGTGCACCAACAATGCCGGTAAATCTGAGGTCAAGCTCCTGAAGTATTACGGAAGATTTCATTTCAAACGATTCAAACTGCTGAATTAGTTTAGATATTTTACTTTCTTTTGAGAGATCAGTTCCCTTGCAAATTAGCTTGATTTTTTCCTAGATTTCTTTGGTTGTCTTACAGCTTTTTACCTTGGAGAATATGTCTTTGTCGAGAGTGAGAAATAGCACATTGTTAGCTACACTGTCGAGATTCACACGCTTGCATTCATCCATTGTCCATTGCTCGCGTTCCTTCTCGAGCATCTCCGCATAAGGTTGTCCATCTATTCTCGAGGCTGTGTTGACCTTCATTATCTTGATCGGTCTTTCTTGGATGACAAAGATAAGGACTTTATTGATCATATGTGTCCATCATAGAAGTAAGATGAATGATAAAGATATGAAAATAAAGTTTTCAAAAGCTACTGATTTTGTGGATTTGATTCAATTAAAAATTGACTGCTTCTTTGTAGAACCAACCGCTTCGATACCACTTGTTGGCCACAGTATACAGTATAAATAGTTTGGAAGGGGGGTTGAATAAGCTGTTACTTTAAGGTTAAGTTGTTGTAAATACATCAACCGAGTGATCTCATGTTAGTTTGATGCAACAGAAAGTAAAGACACACTGAATAAAGTGGTTCGAGGTAAACCCCTCTACGTCCACTGGTCCTCCACACAAAAGTAAATTGTTTAATAAAATCACAGCGTACACAACTATGTGACTTTAACTAAACATATTGCTGTATCGTTCACACATATTGATACAACCTACAATAGCTTGGGCCATTCACATATATTGGATTTGGCTTCTTCGACTCGCTTCTTCTAACACAGATTGAAGCTTCGTCCTTGGTGATATTCACCCCACATAGGTCATATATATCAAAGCTTAGTCCACACAGGGCTGAGTAAACTCAACAGTAAGATTGGTATGACAAGATCGAACAACAGCTGTATGCTTGATGAGCTTTCACCATAAGTGTGCTATTCACGTTGAGGACTTGTATCTTTATTCTATTTTGATGAAGCTGTATGCGTGAAGAAATATAGTGCTGTTGTAAGTTTGATAATCAGATTGTCAATTCTTTGAATCGTCAGGTGAGCAGTGCCCTCTTGCTTGGGGCTATTTATAATCTTGGAAACAGATACGTTATAAATGTGGCCATCGACCGGTTGGTGAGATTGAGACTGCTCCGATTGGCGGCTTCAGAATGTTTAGAGTCAGAGGCGATTCGTAGTTAATGCTTACGATATTCTTCTTGTCCAGCATTAAATGCTCTTCAGACTGTAGTCTCTTTGGCCGCATTAAATGCTGTCCTATCAGCATTAAATGCTACTTTAACCTTGAATACTTTATGAATAAAAAATATTTGCTTTCTCAACGGTTTAAAGTTTCTTCAGTTATGTTGGATTTGTGTTTTACTTTTCCTAAGCAAAACACTTGTAGAATGTTAATTGTATCAAACATCTTCATCTTTATTGTATCTTGAACGTTATGCTGTAGGATTAAACTCTTGACTTGGCTGGAAGATCTTACGCTACATGGACAGGACATATAATGTTCTCCTAACAGCGTCCATACTTAGACTGATATTCTGACTTTGAATATTCTTGTTGTGTGAGGCAATTATCAAAACACAGAAAGGATTTTTCACAACGAGCTGGGCCTAGCACAGGACTATTTATCAATATTATTCGTAAGGATCTGGCCGTCCAACTTGTGCATTTGTTCGTGTGTGGATCACCGAAATAAGAAGGTGACTTTCATCAGCTTATGATCTGGATCTGGATCTGTTCAATGGATTAAGGTAATTCAATAAATATTTTTAATTAAACAATTAAACTACTGCATAATATCCTTATTTTGGGATTTTAATTTAATTATTCTGCGGCCTTTTACTCATATTCCACGTATTAGATACATGAAAAATCCAATAGTGGTACCAGAGACAACTTGCAAGTAATTTATATGCTTTGAATATATAATTTGTGTTCATGATCATATTTATAAAATAGAGATTTTATAAATAATTTTTCTGATTTAATTTGAATAAATTGGATTGTCAAAAATTTATTTTTTCTACTATTTTTTGCAATTTTCTGCACTCTTATTGTCCAAAAATTATTTTGGAGGAATCTTTACAGAAATAGGTGGCAGATCGGGCCGACCCATACAGATCTGGGCTAGGTTTACTAGCTGCCCCACGGACGAAAACGGGTTGACCCGCAACCCGAGCCCCGCTACAGACAGTTCGAGGGAAAAAGGCCAAAAAATGCGCAAAATATACGCATGCTATGTTTCGGACCAGGGTGACCAAAAGTGCTAAGCATCCCGCCAACCACTGAGCTAAGTGTCTTGGTTTCTTAAACTTGGACGGGAACTACTACTAATAGTAATCTGCGAGTTCTAGTTAACTATATGATAATTAATTTTAGTATCTGTTTGGTATATGGCAAGACCATAAATTGGCCAATATGATTGGATATTTTAACGGCCCGCATGTTGTTAATTATAATTAGTTCTAACAGCCTGTGGATCTATTAATTTATTATTGCTATTTACGGCCTACGAGTCGTGTGTCCTCTTGTAATTTACTTTACTAGTGTAGTATAGTTTTTATTAATGTAATAAAGACAAGGAGGAGATGAAGGATGGACTCAAGGAGCCAATTGATCGTGTATGACATTCCAAGGAGTTGGAAAATCGATGAAGGTGATTTACACCCTCTCGACTGACCTTTTTAATTTCCATATTGGCTCATTAAAATCATGTTAGGATTATGATCATGGTATACACGGTCCTATGCTTTATTATTTTGTGTGATGCTATGTATGTTTTAAATTTATGTATATGGGATGGGATGCATATTTAGATGTTTGTTAGCTAATATATACATTAACATAGGACAAACCCCTCGTTAAGATTTTAATACTGTTCGATTAAAACACCTATCAAGACTTCAATCATCTTGAGCAGGTCATGTCGAAGCTGGGTGCTCGGATTATGTTAGTAATGTATGATAGGAAATGGTGATATCTATATATTTTATTGAACTATGAATTAAAAATAATTCTGAATCGAGAGGCATACGATGGGATTGTAACATGCTTAGGCATAAGATGCCAAATCCATAAGTATAATCTAAGAGCTACATATAATGTAATCAATAAAGAGTTATCTACCTAAAGTAGTTGAATTCTATGATTCATGCAAAGGCTGCGTTTAGAATTGCGCAAAGTGGGTTCTTGGCCCACTAAAATTGCAAATTTCGTAATATTAAGGGTACTTTGTTTTAGTGGGGGTATATTTTTGGGAAATAGCAATGTGACTAAAACCTATTTAATTTTGTAGATGATAGAATGAAATCAAACAACACATCCACTATTTCACTGTGATCCGTCCTTGAGAAGGACAAGCTCAAAGAAAACGACAATAGCTATATGGATTGCATCAGGAGCTTGAGAATAGTTCTCAATTATGAAAGAAAGTTGTACGTTCTTGAGGAACTAATTACCGTTGAGCCTGATGATAATGTTAATAAGTCAATAAAAGACAAATGTAAGAAACATTGTGATGATTCTATTGATATAAGTTGCCTTATGTTAGCTAACAGTTGTCCAGAACTTCAGAAGAATCTGTAAGAAATGGAATCTTATGAGCTCAATGCTCACCTCAAGGACACTTTCTCGAAGCACGCTAGACAAGAGAGATATGAGACCTTTCAAGCCTTGTATGCTATCAAGATGGTTGAGTGGATATGTGTCAGCGCTCATATATTCTAGAGGAAAGTATATATTTATCATCTTGATAGGCTTGGTTTTCCACTTTCCAAGGATCACTCCACGAATGTGATCCTGAAATCATTACCGGATAATTGCAGTCAGTTCATTATGTACTATAATATGAATGAGATAGAGAAGTCCATTGCTGAGCTGCATGGGATGCTTAAAATGGCTGACCAAAATATTAAGAAGAAGCTAAGCCACGTGCTGATAGTCAGCAAAGGGAAGTCCTTCGAGAATAAAGGCAAGGGTAAAAGTAAAGCAAAAGTTTCCAAATCTGAAGGCCAATTTAAGCCAATTTTAAAGGCAAAAGCTCTAAAGATGGAAATTGCCATCATTGCATTAAACCAGGTCAATTGGAAAAGACAATGCAAGGTTTACATGGAAGAGCTAAAGCATACCAAGGTTAGTGAGACTACCACATGTATATTCGTTATAGAAGTTAACTTATATACTTCTAAATCCTGGGTATTGAATGTTGGATGTGGGTCTCACATTTGTACAAATATGAAAGGATTGAGAAGCAGTAAAGAGCTCAACAGGAGAAGTAGATCAAAGGGTCAACTATGGATCAAGAGTTGCTGCACTAGCCGTTGGAACTTATGATCTAGTTTTACCCAATGGGCTTTTGTTGGTTTTGAACAATTGCTATTATGTTCCTGCTATGAATAGAAATATTATTTCAGTTTCTACAATAGATTGTGAAGGATGTGGTTTTCTTGTTAAGAATAAGATGATTCGTACTCACTTTGAGGACTTGCTTTACATTAGATTGCTAATGCTATAGTTTTCTTATTTAGAATAAGATGATTCGTATTTACTTTGATGACTTGCTTTATGGTGCTATAAAATTATATATTGATTTAGATGAGTCCAATATTACATAAATCTATAAAATTACAACCAAGAAACCTAAGCTCAATGATTATAATCTGACTTACCTATAGCATTGTTAGCTTTGCCACATAAACGAGAAATGTATATATAAACGCCATAAAAATGGACTTTAAGACTCATTTGACTATGAGTCATTTGGGACATGTGAATCTTGTTTATTGAGCAAAATGATGAAGAATCATTTCACCACGAAGAATCCGTTCTATCAGGCCTGGTACATACTGATGTATGCGGAGCTCTTAACACTTATGCCAGAGGTGAAGATCAATGCTTCATCACTTTTATCAATGATTTTAGTCGGTATGGATATATTTATCTTATGAAGCAAAAACATGATTCATTTGAAATGATCAAAATATTCCAGAAGGAAGTATATAATCAATTTGGCAAGATGATTAAAGCCCTTCGATCTGATCGAGGTAGTCAATACTTGAGCCAAGAAGTCGATGATCATCTTAGAAATTGTGGAATTATTTCACAATGTCCTCCTCCTGGAACACCTCAACATAACAACGTATCTAAGAGGAGGAATTTAACTACATTAAATATGGTTTAATCTATGATGAGTCGAACAGAGCTTACATTATTATTTTGGGGCCCCGCCTTCAAAATGGCACCATTCGCTCTTAACTGTGTTCCATTCAAAGCAGTAGATAAGACACCATTTAAGAAATGGATTGGTAAGATACTAAACTCGTTTTTTCTAAATCTAGGGCTGGCGAGCGTTCATAAGATGTCAGGTGTCTGAAAAATTCGCACCTAGATCCGAAAAATGTGTATTTGTGGGATATCCTAAGGATGTAAAGGATACTACTTTTATAACCCCGCAGACAACAAAGTGTTTGTTGCTTGATATGCTGAATTATTATAAATAGAATTTGTATCTAAAAGAGAAAGTGAGAAATAAAGTAATTCTCGAGGAAACTTGAGAAACACAAGAAGATATTATTTCATCGATGGAAACTGAACAGGCTCAACAATTAGTTGAATAGCCAGTTCAGAGTTCACATGTTCCTCAAAGATCTATTATGGTGCGAGATAAACCTGAGAGATATGGGTATCTCGTGATAGAGGATGATGTACGTTGCTCATAGATGATGGTCCTAGTACCTATCAAGAATCTGCATCAGGACCAGTCTAAGGAATGGACAGAGGCCATGAAGTTAGAGATGCAGTCTATGTACGAAACTCAATTTTGGAACTTGATAGATCTACCTGATGGTGTAAAAACTATTGAGTTTAAATTTGTCTTCAAAAAGAAGAAAGGCATGGATGAAATGTACAAGCTTATAAAGCTAGACTGGTTGCAAAAGGTTATAGGCAGACTCATGATATTGACTATGATGAGACCTTTTCACCAGTAGTAATGCTTAAATCAATTAGATTTTTATTTGCTATTGCTACATACTATGATTATGAGATATGGCAAATGGATGTGCAAACAGTGTTTCTTAATGGAAACTTACTCGATGATGTGTACATGACACAACCTGAGGGTTTTGTTCATCCAGAAAATTCTAAAAAGTTTTCAAGCTTCAAAGATCCATTTATGGATTGAAGCAGGCTTCTCGGAGCTGGAATCTTTATTTTGATGAAACAGTCAAAGAGTTTTGAGTTTGTTCAAAACGAAGATGAACCATGTGTACACAATAAGGTTATTAGACGCATAGTTATTTTCTTAGTCTTATATGTAGCTGACATATTACTTATTGGAAATGATATATCCACCTTGCTAAAAGTCAATACATGGTTGGGAAGTTGTTTCTCCATGAAAAAGTTAGGAGAAGCTGCTCATATTCTCGGTGTAATATCCGCATTTTTTCTTTTTCCGGTATTTATCATTTTAGTGTATTTTTCATTTTCAGTGACTCGCTTGTAACCGTATGGATATTCTAAGAATTATTAATACTGGACTTTTACCACCCAAGCTTGTTTGGGACTTATTTTACCCAATTCCACATTTATTGTCATTTCCATCGCTATTTGCTTCGATTCTCATAATCGTTGTTCGGTTGCGACCCACCCTCGTTGTTTTTACGAATTTACATGAATCGTAGGTGGGTTTTCGGGTGTATTCCATTTTTGTACTCATGTAGAAGTGGTTGTGATTGTATTCTTCCAATCATTAGGTTCGGGATCGTCGGTTCCTAGCAAGCATAGTTTATTTTCCCGTTTTTTTCGTCGTCAACTTCGCAAGGAAAATATTCTTGTGAAACCCTTATACTTAACATGGAATGGTAATGTATATGTGTGTGATCTGCTCACTCCGGGAGGGTCCGAAGGGGCCTCGGAGGAATCTGTGATTCCGCTCCTAATTGACGAGCTTGTTTGGATAGCCAGTCCAGGAGGATCCATAGAGGCCTCGGATGGGACCAATGGTTTAACCCCGATCCTAGGCGAGTCATGTGCGTAATTTTTAATTATGGCCAGTCTGGGAGGGTCCATAGAGACCTCAGATGGGACCAGTGGTTTAGCCCAGATTCTAGACGATTTTCCACTATGATTATTGACTGTTTGTTTTCTGGAAAAGACATGTCTTGATTTTTATTTTGAAACGATTTGATGCATGTACTATGAGATGTGTAAGCGAATGGTTTGTCTTGATTACTTGTACTAGCGTAATTGCTAACCCCTTTGGGACCCATTTTTTGGGAAAATTCGTGTTATGAATTTCAGGTTGCATTCAGCCGGTCGATCGAGCACTGGAGCGGTACAATGATGCTGGCCAAGATTGTTGACGTGTGCAAATGAGTTCTTTTATTTTGGTTGTCCATTTTAAATGTTCGTTTTCAAAACTTGTAAACTGATAGTTAGTACTCTCGAGTATTTAGGCGTTTTGATTTGGAAGATGGATTGTATATTAAAATTTATGTGTGATTTTCGATGATGTCTGGTTTACCGGTTGTACCGGTTTTTTTTAATTAATTTTCATCCTAGTGATGTGTGTTTTCTCACTGACTGTGATAGTTAGGCGAGCGATATTAATTATTTAGTCTGGTCGGTCCCATGTAGGGATCAATGGTGCTGTAATATAATCTGAATATCTTGGGGGTGTTACATAAAATGGTATCAGAGCACTAGGTTTATGGATACCTAGGCTTGTTGGTTAATTGGGTCTAGCTGTCTTTTATTTTGCACATCGTCATCACGCTGCCGTCATCTCGGTACTTCCAGTTTTCGTAAGTTTTCCTTACTTGATTCTTTTGTTTCCTTATATCGTACTTCCGTTTCTTGAACTATGATTGTTTTTCTCCCGTACTTATCATCGAGTTGCTTTTACTACATTTTATCTCCAGTATGGACGCTGGAAGAGATCGAGGTAGAGGTCGTGGTCATGGTCGTGGACACGGCCAGGGACGTGGGGCAGCTAGTGGGGCGTCCACGTCATACACTTCTGGAGCCTGTAGTAATGATGGTCGTCCGGACCACACTACTATTCAAGATGATACAGCCGGTAATGGCGCCGACATTGGTGTTGCAGCTATGATGTAACAAATGGTGAACCAAATGGCTGCGATAGCCCAGGTGGTTCAAAACCCACTCTTGGCTCGTGCTGCTCAGGATGGAATGGGTCGTTGGCTTCAGGATGTCATTAAGATGCATCCTTCTCAGTTTTCTAGGGCTTCAGACCCGATTGGCTGGGAGAGGTGGATCAAGGAGATGTCCAATATCTTTGTTGCCACTAACTGTCCTGAGGATCGCAAGGTCCCAATCGGCCAGTATTTTCTCACTGTCCGTGGCCAGTTCAAGAGCTATGATTGTTTTTCTCATCCTGTGAGTGTGCTTTTCTATTCTGGTGATACGCATTCGTTCATCTATCTGGAGTGTGTGCACCGTTTGGGTCTTCACTATTTGTGGTCTTGTGAGCCTTTCATCGTTGAACTTCCTAGCGGTGATAGGATCGTTGGTGATCTGGAGATCCGAGATTGTTATGTCATTATTTATGAGAGGGCTTGGATATCCAAACTTATTATTGTGGGTATTGAGGGTGAGGATTTGATTCTCGGGGATGATTGGCTCGAGCGGCATGGTGCGATCATGAACTACCGCATGAGGATCATCACCATGTTAGATGAGGAAGGCACCAAGCACTCTTTCACGGGGCAAAAGAGGGAAAACCAGAAGTTCGTAATTAATGTCTTGAAGGCGATGAGACTCCTGTGGAAGGGGTCTACTGGTTATTGGTGTTACACCTTGAAGGCGGAGAATGGTGGAGTCGAGCTTTCAACGATTCCAGTCGTTAGTGAGTTCCCAGATGTTTTTCCTGATGAGTTGTTGGGGTTACAACCGGACCGTGAGGTTGAGTTTGCTATCGAGTTAGAGCCGGGTGCGGCTCCGATTTCGAAGGCACCATATCGTATGGCACCTTCCGAGATGGCTGAGTTGAGTGAGATTCTTGAGTCGGGGTATATTTCACCAAGCACTTCACCTTGGGGCGCACGAGTCCTATTTATGCGGAAAAGGATGGTTCACTACGTTTATGTATCTACTATCGCGAACTAAACAAAGTGACCATCAAGAACAAGTATCCCTTGCCAAGGAATGATGACTTGTTTGATCAGTTGCAGGGAGATGCAGTATTCTCGAAGATCGACTTGAGATCGGGGTACTCAACTTTGGGTGAAGGAGTTTGATGTCCCGAAAATAGCTTCTCGGATGAGATACGGACATTATGAGTTTGTGGTTATGCCATTTGGGCTAACCAACGCAACGGTAGTATTCATGCAGTTAATGAACAAGGTTTTCATCGAGTATTTGGATAACTGTGTCGTTGTCTTCATTGGTGATATCTTTATCTATTCGAAGAATGAGGAGCATGCGCATCATCTGCTTGTGGTATTGAACATTTTGAGGACCGAGCGAACCTATGCGAAGTTCTAGAAATGTGAATTATGGCTACAGGAAGTGATGTTTCTGGGTCACGTGATTTATGCTGAAGGGGTTCGTATGGATCCACAGAAGATTGAGGCAGTGCTGGATTGGAGACCGCCTAAGAATGTGAAGGAGGGCCGTAGTTTCTTGGGTTTGGTTGGCTACTATCGTAGGTTTTTCGAGGGGTTATCGAAACTGGATCGGCCACTTACACAGTTGCTTCATAAATCTGAGAAATTCATCTGGAATGACGAAAGACAGTCGAGTTTTGAGGAGCTGAGAGGCATTTGACTTCAGCCCCGATTCTACCGTTGCCATGTGGCAACGAGGGTTTTGCTATTTATAGAGATGCTTCGGGTTAGGGTCTTGGGTGCCTGTTGATGCATGAACATACTATTGCATATGCGTTGAGATAGTTGAGGCCGTATGATTTCAACTACCCTACTCACGATTTGGAGCTAGCGGCAGTTGTTTTTGCGCTCAAGATTTGGCGTCATTATATCTTTGGCTATGCATGTAAGATTTTTACTAAACATAAAAGTCTGAAGTACATATTTACTTAGCGGGAGTTGAATATGAGGCATAGGAGGTGGTTGGAATTGATTAAGGATTATAACCTCGAAATCCTTTATCATCCGGGCAAGGCGAACGTCGTGGCAGACGCCTTGAGTCGGAAACCGGTTACGTTGCGGATGATTGACACACTTACGTATCAATCTGAGCTTTAGCATGATTTGATCGAGTTGGGTGTTAAGATTTTATTGCAGGAGTTGCCGGGCAACTTTGTGCTTTAGAAACTTCGTCGTCACTAATCAACGAAATTAAACTGAAGAAGTTGGAGGATCCGATGATTACTCAAATCCGAGAGAATGTTCTTAAGGGGAAGTCTCCTGGGTTTGTGATTCACGAGGATGGTGTTTTGTGATTCTAGATTCGGCTTTATGTATCGAACGACTTGGAATTAAGGCAGAGTATTTTATGTGAGGCCCATGCTACGCCTTACTCGATTCATCCTGGTTCGAGTAAGATGTACAAGGACCTAAGGAGGAACTTTTTGTGGAATGATATGATGGAGGAGGTTTCACAATTTGTATCGAGATGTTTGACTGGTCAGCAGGTCAAAGTCGAGCATCAGCGACTAGCCGGGTTGTTGCAGCCGCTTCTCATTCCGGAATGGAAATGGGAAGATATTTCGATGGACTTCATCACGAGCTTGCCGAGGTCGAATTCTGGTATGAATATGGTTTGGGTGATTGTAGATCGTCTGACCACGTCGGCACACTTTCTGGGCATTAAGGATACTTGGGGTCCGGAAAAGCTGGCTCGTATATTTATTGTGCATATTGTGAGGCTTCACGGTACTCCTAAGTCTATTGTTTCTGATCATGATGGCTGTTTTGTATCGCATTTTTGGCAGGCGGTACATAAGGCGTTGGGTACTCGGTTGCGACTGAGTACGTCCTTTCATCCTCAGACGGATGGGCAGTCGGAGCACACTATCCAGACATATGAGGATATGTTGCGTGCTTGTGCTCTCGATTGGATCACTGATTGGGATGAGCATTTGCCATTGATCGAGTTCACGTACAACAATAGTTGGCACGCGTCAGTCAAGATGGCACTGTATGAGGTGCTTTATGGGTGGCGATGTCGATTTGTTGGAACGAGGCATATGATTTGATCGGGACCGAAACGGATATCGCCTTGGAGACAAGGAGGAAGGTCGAATTGATTCGGGAGAGGATGTTAACACCTCAGAGTCAACAGAAATCCTACGCTGATGTTCGTCGTCGACCTTTGGAATGTTAGGAATACTTTTAAGATTTTGATGATGTCATTTTTATATATTCAAATATATCATTATTACTTGGCAAAATGTAAGGAAAAACCAAATGAGTATCTTCCATAGGCCAAAAGATGATAAGTTAGATACTTGGCAAAATGTAAGGAAGAACCAGATGAGTATCTTCCATATGCCAAAAGATGATAAGTTAGATACTTGGCAAAATGTAAAGAAGAACCAAATGAGTATGTTATATAGGCCACATAAGTTAGGCTTAAAAATCGGCTAAGTGTAAATCCGATAAGTATCTATCAGCAGAGTCTTGGTCAACTCAACTGTTCAGTTAAGTTTGACCACAAACGAGTCATATCAAGCAACCATTATCAGAGAAGTTCTGGTCAAACAATTTTAATCAACAAAGTTGGACCAGACTGCAGTCAAGAAGGAAAGTCAAGTCATCTGAAGTCTGACCATCAGATCAGTCAAGTGCAATCAGGTCAGAAGAATTCAGACAAGTCGGCACATCAGAGAAGTATATTTCTCCAACGGACGGATTTGTTATAGATTTGCAACGGCTATGAAGAAATGCTCAAGGATAGACACCTATATATATCCTAAGATTTGAAGTTGAGCATTACGATGCGAACAACACTTACAAGCAATCAAAGCAAACAAAGCAATCAAAGCGAACAATAGCATCATGAAAGAGCAAGAGTTCAAAAGTTTTTATTTGAAGAAGCTCTTAGTTGGAGAAGACAATCACTCGTGTATTTAAAACCTAAGTTCGGGGTACTTAACTGGTTGAAGTTCGAAAGACTGTAAATGCATCCAAGGATCATAGATTAAGAGGTGCAAGGCAGTCAAAGGGAATTGCAATGGCAATGAATTCCACTGGTTGGAAGCTGCTGTAATTGGTTGAATCACTGTAATATTTATCACTGGTTGAGAATTATAGTGAATTCATCTCTAACTAGTTTGGAGAAAAGTGGATTAGTAGAGGATTAGTTTCAATAAGTCTATTCACTCCCCTAGACTTATTCCTGGATGACTTGTGACCTACAAGTGGTATCAGAGAGGTTGGTTCAATATTTCAAGAACCAGATCCATATATCAAGGATATAATTTAAGCTCATTTTAAAAATGTAACACATGCATTCTAGATTACATGTCTTTTCAGTTGACCAGTATGACCTTTGGAAGATAAGGATGCAGGCACACTTATCTTCAATCCATGACGACATGTGGTGCATCATAGAGGACGGTCCCTTCATCTTCGAGAAGGACAACACTCCTGAGGAGATTGCAGCCGAGAAGCCAGAGAAGATCCCAAAGAAGAGGATGGAGTTGACCATTGAAGAAAGAAAGCTGGCCAACCTTTACAACCGAGCCAAAGACGTGTTGTACAAAACTCTTGACAAATCAACAATGGTCAAGATCAAGAACATCAAAATTGCCAAGGAGATTTGGGACACCCTTGCAGTGATGTGTGAGGGTACTGATCTGATCAAAGAAAACAAGCTGTCAATTTCTACCCAAAAATTTGACAACTTCAAAATGAAGAGTGGCGAATCTATAGACCAAAGGACACAAGGTTCACTAAAATCATCAATGAGATTAACTCCCTGGGAAAATCATATGGGAACAGGGAGATGACACTGAAGATCTTAAGATCTCTCAATCCTGAGTGGAGTATGAAGGCAGTGGACATGAGAGAATCCAATGATCTTAACAAAATAAAGATCCAAGAGCTGTTCTCTGATCTAAAGGCTTATGAGTTTGAGCTTCCAAGTTCATCATCAATCGAGCCTGCAGAGAAGGGAATAACCTTTGCAGCCGAGTCCCCCGCCAAGAACTTACCTGATGTCAAACCTCCAAATCTACTTGATTTTGAGGAAGAAATGGTGTTCATAATGCAAAGGTTCATCAACTTCAGAAAGAATTACTCCAAATACAAAAAGAATTATAAGGAGAACCGCAGGAGAAATCAGAAAGTTGGAAGCTGGAAGATGGAGTGCTATAATTGCCACAAGACAGGACACATCTTGTCCTGATCTTAAGAAGGACGATAGCAAGAAGGAGGTGAGCAGAAAAGAAGATCGAAGGAAGGCCCTCATCGGATAAGATCAAGAGCGAGTAGAATCAAGCAGCGAGTTCTTCTCTGATGATGATGAAGAATATGATTGTCTGATGACCAACCTAGCTAATGAAGAGGTAACATCTAAACCCTCAGTTTCAAATAATAACAGCTCAGACATGTCACAAGACATGGACTTACATGAGTCTGTTAATCAGCTTCTCAAAGATTTTGAGAGATTAAAATCTGCACACCAAACTGTATCAGCCGAGAGGACCCAGCTGCAAGATGAAAATGGGCAGCTGAAAAATGACATTGAAAAACTCAGCCTAGAATTTAATAAAACCAAAGTTGATCTTGAAAAACAGGTTGCAGGCATCTCTACAAACCAGGCTGATAATACCACAGCTGAGATAAAACGACTAACTGTTTTGAATAATGAAAAATCAGCTGCACTTGCTCATGTCAAAGCTGAGTTTGCAAAACTGACTCAGCTAAGTAAAACTCAGGCGAAGGAAATAACCTCCCTGAAGGCATCTCTAACCCTGGACGAATTGTGTACCAATAAAAGGCCATTATATTCCAAATCAGGCCTTGGATATGACCCCCACACTCCCTCTAGTTCTAAAACCACTTTCATCAAGGGAGAAACAATTATCTCGACTGCTGAGCCAATATACAATCCTACGTTTCAAAATAGGCATCATCCAAGTCACAGGACTAGGTTACAGTCAATGTATACAATGCAGCCACCTAGACATGAAACTAGGCAATGGCCAAGGCAGAAGCAGCAGCCCAGACAACATGCACATTATTTTCAAAGACTCCCCAAAAACAGATTTCAAAATGGGAGGGGCAAATGGAAACCTCAAGGTTATCCTAATTTTCGAAACGAACAGGTGTGGAGACCTCAAAGATTTAATAAATGGTCCCAGCCAAGATTTAGGCATGGCCCACACCATCAGTTTTATGAGGCATATCCGGTACATAATCCCAACAGAGGATATAGGGCCAGACCTTACACACCTTTTAGGGGTAATAACAACAACTTTCACAACCCCAGGAGAAACCAGTTCTCCAGGAAACCAACTAACCCCCGAGGACCCACACAGATTTGGGTACCTAAATCTCTGCTTGTCTGATTGCAGAAAAGGTGGAAGGACTACTACCACATCTCCACAAATTTAAACATTGGAGGTGAAAAACGGTTTGTAGATTCCGGATGCTCAAGGCACATGACCGGGAACAAGAAGGTGCTAATGAATTATACCAACAAAAAAGGTCCACACGTAACCTTTGGAGATAGTTCTAGGGGTCAGACCAAAGGTTTTGGAGAGCTGCACAGAGGAAACATCACCATATCCAAAGTTCATTATGTCAAAGGACTCAAGTATAATCTTTTGAGCATAAGTCAGTATTGTGATGAGAAGAATCTAGTAGTCTTCACCATTTGGAAATGCATGGTGATAGATATCCTATCTTGAGAAGTGAAGCTACAAGGATTCAGAAGAAGGGATGTCTATATGATAGATTGGAACACAGGAATTCCTAATACCTATTTTCTATCTACGATAATAGCTGAGAATGGATGGCTATGGCACAAGAGACTATGTCACCTAAATTTCAATGCCGTCAACAAGATTAGTTCTCAGAAGCTGGTCAGAGGACTTCCAGAAGAAGTATTCAAGAAGGAAGCTCTCTGTGATGCATGTCAGAAAGGGAAGCAAACAAGGGCATCATTCAAGCCAGTTCAACCTACCACTCTTACAACAAGGATCTTAGATCTACTTCACATGGATCTATTTGGTCTCATCAAGCCAAGGACCTTAAGTGGCAGAAAGCACGCTCTACTAATAGTAGATGACTACTCAATATACACATGGGTTGTTTTTCTCTATAAAAAGAGTGAACACTAACCAAGTTACCTGAGCTGCTAAGGAGGATCCAGAATGAGAAATCTCTCTCAATCATCAAGATCAGATCAGATAGAGGAGGCGAGTTTCTCAACAAGGCGATCACTGATTATAGCGATCATAATGGGATCCAGCATGAAGTTTCTGCAGTCAGGAGCCCTCAGCAGAATGGTGTTGCTGAAAGAAGAAACAGAACCTTGAAGGAAGTTGCCAGGTCCATGATTGCAGAAGCAGACCTGCCCAAGAGGTTCTGGGCTGAAGCTGTCAACGCAGCATGTCACACTCAGAACAGGAGTATGATAGTAGGGAGACATGGCAAAACTCCCTATGAGGTTTGGAATGGCAGAACACCAACTGTTGCATATTTTCATATTTTTGGTTGTAAGTGTTTCATCCACAACAACGGTAAAACCCAACTAAATGCCTTTGATGCTAAAACTTATGATGGTCTCTTTATGTGATACTCACAAAGAAGCAAGGCATATAGAGTTTTTAATAAAAGAACCTTAGTTGTGGTGGAAACACCTCATGTTGTATTTGATGAAACTACTGCTGAGTACAGGAAATAGGTGGAGCTGATAGAGAATAAGCTCAAATCTGCCACCCTAGAAGAATTCATTGTCCATGACACAGGAATGGTGGACTCACCTGTAGATCAGCCTGAAGACCCAACTGCAGATCAGACAGGACCACAAAACCTACCCGATCTAGTTGCTGCTGATGAAGATCAATCTGTAACTGTTAAAGACCCATCTGCAGATCAGACAGGATTCCCACCTGCAGATGACAAGATGGTAGCTGATCCAGTTGCAGACCAAGGAGATCAGAACCAAGCTGATGCAGAGAGAGAGGAAACCTACCAAAGTAAATCTACAGGGGGAACAGACCCTGAAGAAGAAGACATTCCTAAGTGGCTCAAAGATCATCTTATCCAACAGATAATTGGGAAGCTAACTGATGGAATCAAGACCAGACAATCTACTCTACATGTAGGAATGGCAATGTTTTCATGCTTTATGTCTCAAATAGAACCCAAGACTATAGAGTAAGCCATGGAAGACTACTCATGGATCAATGCAATGTAAGAAGAGCTTAATCAAATGAAAAGGAACAATGTTTGGGAACTAACAGACAGACCAGATCATAAGAAGGTTATTGGCACCAAATGGGTGTACAAGAACAAATGCGATGAAGATGGAGCTGTTGTTAGGAATAAATCCAGACTTGTTGCTAAAGGATATGCACAATGCGAAGGGATAGATTTTAATGAAACTTATGCACCTATTGCACGATTAGAAGCCATCAGACCATTCCTTGCATATGCAGCATTCAAAGATTTCATAGTCTACCAGATGGATGTAAAGAGTGCCTTTCTCAATGGAATTCTAGAAGAAGAAGTCTTCGTGGAGCAACCCCCTGGTTTTGTCAAAGGAGACAAAGTCTACAAGCTTCTAAAGTCTCTATATGGACTCAAGCAGGCACCTAGAGCATGGTATGAAACATTATCTGTGTTTCTTGAGAAGAATGGTTTCAGCAAAGGCAATGTGGATAAGACCGTATTCAGAGTGGAGCATGAAGACCACATATTATTAGTCCAAATATATGTGGATGATATCATATTTGGCTCAACCAATCTGGAGCTATGTGAGAAGTTCTCAAATCTCATGCAAGGAGAATTTGAGATGAGTATGATAGGAAAGCTTAATTTCTTTCTAGGACTGCAAGTTATGTAGATGGAAAATGGATTTTTCATCAACCACGCTAAATACACCAGAGATCTAATCAAGAGATTTGGAATGGAATCAGCCAAATCAGCAATAATTCCTATGAGCACAAGCACACACCTAGATGCAGATGAAGAAGGCATATCAGTGGATTCAACCCACTACAGAGGACTCATTGGATCACTTCTTTATCTGACTGGAAGAAGGCCAGACATTTCATATGCTGTAGGAGTATGTGCACGATTTCAGTCTAAACCCAAGCAGTCACACCTAGAAGCAGCTAAGAGGATCACCAAATATCTTAAGTCTACCATTAATGTTGGTTTATGGTATCCTAAAGATGACAACTTTGAGCTGTCAGGATATTCAGATGCAGATTTCGCAGGATGTAAGATTAATAGGAAAAGCACTAGTGGAACGTGCCAATTCCTAGGAACCAGACTGATATCCTAGTTTATCAAGAAGGAGATATATAACTCTATCTCAACAACAAAGTCAGAATATCTAGCTGCAAGTAGCTGTTGTGCCCAGATTTTGTGGATCAGACAACAGCTAAGGAATTACAACATAATTGCAAATGAAGTTCCAATTTGGTGCGACAACAATAGGGAAATTGCAATCACCAACAACCCAGTATTGCACTCAAGGACGAAGCACATTGATGTTAAGCATCATTTCATAAGAGACCACGTGCATAATAAGAGAGTCAGAGTTGAAAGAGTCAGCACAGAATATCAAATTGCTGACATTTTCACCAAACCCCTACCCGAAGAAAGGTTTTTGGAGCTGAACAGGGAACTTGGATTACTAGATTGGGAATCTAGTACAGATGAGAAAGCTACCTGAAGACCAGACCAGATAAGCGAAGGAAGTTACCTAATCAGACCAGACAAGAAGACGAAGGACGGACTAAGCTGACCACAGGCATCAGAACCTACCTGAAGCATACAAGGAGAGTTACCTGATGTAGAGCAGTCAACAGTCAAACAGTCAACGATCAACCCGCTAAGTTTTCTAATTTTGACCGACCCCTGAATATTTTATTATTATTTAGTTTCATGTGGCAATCTCACGTTCACACGATTACACGATGACAAACTAGCACGCTTACACGTTCACACGACCCCACTAATTCAAAATTTGAACCGACTCAAAATTAAAATAATATTTTCCAAACGTCGTTTCAATTTCTTTTTAATCACCGAAAAGTCGTTTCACTTTACCTTCTTCAAGCTTACAAACCCTAATTTTCGCAGAGCAAAAATCCTTTCAAATTTTTGATACATTCAGATTTTTTCTTGCACAGAAATGGAATCATACTTCAACGGAGTTAATCTGAAGGCGGTGAAGGACCAGATAATTTTCTCTCTGGTTGTCGATTTTGAAGGTTTACTTGAAGCAAATCTAGACAACGACGTGCGACATCTCATCAGATCGATGAAGGCGAATGGGATCTACCCATTTATGGATATCAGCCCCAAATATCTTTTCAATGAGGCTGTGATCGCTTTTTACAGAGAAGCCCGAGTTCTCGAATCAGGCATAAGGAGCTCAATTTGTGGAGTCCAAGTGGATATCACTCCGGAATCGGTCGGAAAAGTTTTCGGGATGAAGAGTCATGTAATGGCTCTCGAAGCCCTAAAGCAAAACACATCCGACACGTGGCTAAAAATCAAGGCACCCGAGCAGTCAACAAAGCTGAAGCTAACGGCCAAGCGGAGTGAGCTAAAGAAAGAGTATTGCTATGCGTTGGATATTACCAACAAAATAGTGATGGGCATGGCCAGGAGTTATGATCAACTGTCATCAGCCAAATTCATGGTGTTGGGGACTCTCATTCAAGATCAACCGATTGATTGGTCTGACTACATATTCAGACAATTGGTGCGAGAGGTCAACAAAGTCCAGTGGCTGGACGATGAGAAAATATTCAAAAACAAGCTCGCGTTTGGAACGCATCTTACTTGGATGTTGGAGCAGTTAGGTGTGGCAAAGGGAAACCCTGACCCCTTCCACATCAACATGAGGCTTGGTCACTTGGACCAGGAGACCCTTAGGAGGCTAGGCGGAGAGAGGAAAGCAGCTCAACTTCTAAGGGAAATGTCTATAGAGCAAACTCCCTACAGATACCCATCGAGCTCAGACGAGTTAGCCGAAGATCAGGCTGCAGCCAGGGATCAACCTGCAGCCGGGTCTGACTCAGACTCAGACGATACACCTATCTCCATCCATTTCAAGAAAAGGGTACCAGCCCCCGGAGTACCATCATTCATCGAATCCTCACCAGAACCATCTCCCAAGAGGCCCAGGCGTCTTGAATTTGAAGAGGAGGAGCATCCAGAGTACTTATCTACACCTACACCAGATCACATGGAGGATCAGCCTGCTGCCACCAGCCTGGAGACCCAAATGGTTCCTGTTCTAACTCCTCATTTTGTATCATAGGAATAAGAAGTAGGTTTGATCATTCACATTCCAAAAGCAAATTATTCTTTCAACCTACTTGAAAACAATTCTTTCAACCTATATGTAGAGCTACTTTTACTTGTTAAGCAACACGCTCTTAAACAATCTTTTGTAGATATTTTTGAGGAAAGGAAAACTCTTAAATCTGTTCCATTCACTCAACTACAAGCTTTTATTGAAGGGAGTAGCTGGGGATATCCCTAGGCAACAGAGGATGTACTCATACATTTTTGCAATGAGTCAGATCTAATTTTAATACTCCAGGAAGACTGGTTCATGTCCAATTTTAAAACAAACATAGACCAGCTCCTTCATCTGATAATGAGAAGTGTTTTTGATGGTACCCTCAATGAGGATGGAGAGGTAGTTGAAATGGAAATTAGAATTGAAGAAGTAGTAGAAGAAGAAGTAGAAGTTGAAGAAGAAGAAAAAATATTTGTTGAAGAACAAGAAGAAGAAAAGAGGCAGGAGAAAGAAAGAGAAGAAAATATCATAGTTGAAGAAAAGGAAGAAGAAAGGGAAAAAGATAAGAAGTTGAAAAATAGAATGAAGAAGAAGTAGTCGAAAAGACAGAAGAGTTTGACGAAGAAGAGGATGAGAAAGAAGGAGAAGAAGTTGAAAAAGATGATGATGATGATGATGATGATGATGCTGATAAAGATAAAAAGGATGATAAGGAAGAGAAGGAATAAGAGGAGGAGGAAGAGAAAGAAGAGAGAGAGGAAGAAAAGGAAGAGGAAGGAGAAAAAGAGAAAGAGGCTCAAGAAAAAGAAGGCCAAGATGAAGCCAGATCAGATAAGGCTGGGGCACCTGCCCGCTACAACAGCCTAGATGCCAGCCTAGCTGAAGAAGATGACAGGTCGGGGACCCCAGAGCAGACTCTACCTGATCAGCCGCCTGCAGACAGGAGTCTGCAAATAGGTAGGTCCAATGCAAACCTACCTGGAGGCACAGAAAGCATCGGTGAGCACTCTCTTCATCCATCACCAATCTCCCCTGTGATGACTGAGCTGATCCGCAGCATTGTCAAAGAATCCTTAAAAGAGCTGCTTGCTGCCAAAATGTCACCTCACATGCAGACAATAAATGCAAAGATTGACACCCTACTGCAGAGGAATGCTCCTCAACCTCCTTCTCCCAACAATTCCAGAATGCCACATGACATGTCTGACTGGATGCAAAGAGTAGAGCAGAAGTTGACCATACTGGTTGATGCTGGCAAAAAGGAGGAAGGAAAGCAGGGGAAAGAGGGGGAAGTAAGAGAAGTTCAGGTTCAGGATCTTAGAACGAAGAAGAGACAAGATGTCCAATTAATTGAAGCTGGGACATCAAGTCATAAGAGGAAGGAAAAAGCTGACCAAGAGCAGACTGATGATCAGCCTGCAGAGAAGAAGAGGAGGATCAGGCAAGGACCAGAGCCTACATTAGAATGGGAAGGCAAAGATCTTTGGTTCGTTCAGGACTTTCTATCTTCCGAAGCTGCCCCAATATGAGGATTTGCAACGAAGCAATTAATTGAGAAATATTATACCTGGGAGTTACTCCAGGAGAAAAATTGCTCCCCACAGCAGAATTTTATCAACTTTATGGAATCAACATTTCCAAAGCCTTGGGCCATGGTAGTAAAACATGCAAAAGCATGGAATGTCTACCCTATGATTCCTCCATTCAGACCTGTAGAACCTCCCACCTTACTAAACAATGAACTGGATGAGCTAGCCTTACAGAGCGAAATAAGGAAGTTGTGTGAAGAACATAAATTCACATCCAAAAAAGATCAAGATTTTGCCGCTCTTGTTATAAAGAGGAAGTATGGCTTGGTTCCTATCAAGAAGAAGCCTATTAGAGCTAAGCTTTTTAGGCCTCCCAAGCAAACTGTCCGCAGAGGCAGAGGAAGATAGGATTTATTTGTACTTATATTTATCTTATAATTTTTGATTTTGGAAGACCTGTAATACTTTCTGTATTTGTTTGTTCATTCAAAGCTATGTACTTGTAAACATACAGAGAATTAATACATACAGTCATTTGAATAACAACCTCTAGTTTTCTCAAAACAAGACTGATTTTAGTTTGTGTCTTGCACTTATGTGCAGACCTGTTCTTCATTTGAATAAGTTACATAAGTTTTGCCATCATCAAAATAGGGGGAATTTGTTAGGAACACTTTTTAGATTTTGATGATGTCATCTTTATATATTCAAATGTATCTTCATTACTTGAAAAAATGTAAGGAAAAACCAAATGAGTATCTTCCATGGGCCAAAAGATGATAAGTTAGATGCTTGGCAAAATGTAAGGAAGAACTAGATGAGTATCTTCCATAGGCCAGAAGATGATAAGTTAGATACTTGGCAAAATGTAAAGAAGAACCAAATGAGTATCTTCTATAGGCCACATAAGTTAAGCTTAAAAATCGGCTAAGTGTAAATTTGATAAGTATCTATCAGCCGAGTCTTGGTCAACTCAATTGTTCAGTTAAGGTTGACCACAGACGAGTCATATCAGGCAACCCTTATCAGAGAAGTTCTGGTCAAACAATTTTAATCAATGAAGTTGGACCAGACTGTAGTCAAGAAGTAAAGTCAAGTCATCTGAAGCCTGACCATCAGATCAGTCAAGTTCAATCAGGTCAGAATACTTCAGACAAGTCGGCACAACAGATAAGTCGACATCACAGAAGTTTGACTGCACATCAGACAGCTTCACCACAGAGAGGTCAGTCAAGTAATCGGCCAAGTACTCCAGTACACGTCAGCATGCGTTGAATAGTCAATATTTACGGAAAGTCACATGCAGGCGATTAGAGACAGATTGGAGAGATTCCCGGAAAGGATATGAATTAAGTAATTCGTCCAGACCCACCACTGGAGACTTTAATCTTATTATATTCAAAAGATTCAGTGCCATCACATGGAAGTCTTCACAATGGTCGGAATTGGATTAAAATATAGGAATCCAGCCTTGCAATGTTCAGAAAATAAACAAATAAGTCTATTTCTCCAACGGACGGATTTGTTATAGATTTGCAACAGCTATGAAGAAATGCTCAAGGATCGACACCTATATATATCCGAAGATTTGAAGTTTAGCAGTACGATGCGAACAACACTTACAAGCAATCAAAGCAATCAAAGCGAACAATAGCATCGTGAAAGAGCAAGAGTTCAAAAGTTCTTATTTGAAGAAGCTCTTAGTTGGAGAAGACAATCAGTCGTTTCTTTAAAACCTGAGTTTGGGGTACTTCACTGGTTGAAATTCGAAAGTCTGTAAAGTCATCCAAGGATCGTAGATCAAGAGGTGCAAGGCAGTCAAAGGGAGTTGCAACGGCAAGGAATTCCACTGGTTGGAAGATGTTGTAATTGGTTGATCAATGTAATATTTATCATTGGTTGAGAATTATAGTGAATTCATCTCCATCTGGTTTGGAGAAAAATGGATTAGTAGAGGATTACTCCACCTCTGAGACCACTATAACTGCCTGCGTGTTTTACTGCTTTCATCATCATACTTAACTGCTGCATTCATACTTAAGTGTGCCATTGATTATTTCTGTATTCATCATCAGCTGACTTCCGCACTTACATTGACTACAGAGGACTCTAAGTCATCTGTACCATCAGCTGAGAAACTCATCCTTTGTGGAAAAGAGTTTCAATAAGTCTATTCACCCCCCTCTAGATTTATTCTTTGACGACTTGTGACCTACATGGAATTCGAGGTACGAGACCACGTTTTACTAAAGGTGTCACCGACTAGGGGAGTTTTCCGCTTCGGGAACAAGGGAAAGTTGATTCCCGAGATTTATTCGGCCTTTTGAGATTCTCGAGTGGGTCGACGAGTTTGCATATCGCTTGGCGTTGCCTCTGGCTTTGGGTCACGTCATAGCGTTTTCCATGATTCCCAGCTAAGGAAATATGTTCCGGATCCTAGTCATGTCATCGACTATGGCGAGATCGATAACACTGAGGATATTACCTTCGAGGAGCGTCCCTCGAAGATCTTGGAGTACCGTGAGAAGCGACTGAGGCATAAGACCATTCCATTGGTCAAGGTGCAGTGGTCGAGACATGGTGTCGAGGAGGAAACTTGGGAAACCGAGGATAATATGTGTGCTAGGTACCCCGAGTTGTGTGTTTCTTAAGTTTCGGGGCGAAACTTGTTTTTAGAGGGGGAGAATGTAATATCCGCATTTTTCCTTTTTCCGGTATTTTTTATTTTGGTGTATTTTTCGTTTTTAGTGACTTGATTGTAGCCATACCGATATTTCGTGAATATTTAATACTGGACTTTTTACCATCTGAGCTTGTTTCGGACTTGTTTTACCCAATTCCAGGTTTATTGTCATTTCCATCGTTATTTGGTTTGATTCTCGTAATCGTTGTTCGGAACCGCTGTTTTGGGGTGGCCGTAAATTAATCTTATGTAATTATGCATGTTGTAGCTTTCGTTTGGTGTTTCGATCGTGTATCGTGTATTTCATATGTTTTGGGCGGTTTTTTAATTTCCCAAAGTTATGGGGAAATTACTATCATTGTCGTTTTTCGAACCTTTGGGTAGTCGGAATCGTGTTTTCTTTTAGTGCTTTAGTTTTTACTAGAACTCGTCGTACGTATGTCTTCATTAGTCTGTTGTTTGGTGTCGGGTGCACGTTGTTTTCATCCGGGGAAGAATTCGCTGTTTTCCATCTTTGAGTGTTGTCTGTACTACTGTCTGCACTCGTTAGCATACGCTAATTTCTCTGTGTAGCGCACACTAAATTCTTCGAGTATCATGTGTTAACTTCACCAGTAGCGCGCGCTAATGGTTCGCATACAACAGTGTAATTGGGTTGTTTTTGCTCTCTGGACGAGCAGTTTAGCGCATGCTATGTCTGTAGATTAGCACGCGCTAGGGTTGAGACTTAGTGCACGCTAGGTGTGTGACAGTGCGTGCTAATTCGGTATTCCAGTCAAGGCAGAATGTTTCTGGACTCTGGATGACGAACAGGTAGTGCACGCTATAGGTCGATAGTACGCGCTAACAGGGGCTTTTAGGGCACGTTAATTATCGGGTAGTGCACGCTAATGGGTCAGAACCGAAGGTTCTGTACTAGGGTTGGATGGTTAGCACATGCTAACCATAAGCCGTTAGCGCACGGTAAACCGTCTGGTTATATATACCCGAGAGTTGACCCAAACGCATCCATTTCTCACTTTTTCTTCCTCCTCTGCGGCTGTGGGCGATCTAGGCGATTATTGGGCGAATTCCGGGTGATTCTAAGTCTTGTAACTTCAAGCTATAATCTTTCTTGAGTTCTTGCTGTAGATTAACAACATCTACTTGTGTTCTTCGTCTTTGATCCAAGGTAATCTCATAAAATCTTATTTTGGGGGAATTTGGGGCTTTTCGATTTAATGTCAACGTGTTGTTGATTAATCCATGATGTATGCGATTAATCTTAGTGGTATTCATGTTTTCCCTACGAGTTCATGGTAAATTTCATGGTATTTGTGAAATCGAGAGGTTTTGGTTGCGACCCGCCCTCGTTGTTGTTTTTACGAATTTACATGAATCGTAGGTGGGTTATCTGGTGTATTCCGTTTTCGTACTCGTGTAGAAGTGGTTGTGATTGTATTCTTCGAATTGTTAGGTTCGGGGTCGTTGGTTCCTAGCAAGCGTAGTTGATTTTCCCGTTCTTTTCGTCGTCAACTTCTCAAGGCAAGGATTATTGTGAAACCCTTATGCTTAACATGGAATGGTAATGTTTATGTGCGTGTTTTGCCCACTCCGGTAGTATCCAATGGGGCCCCAGAGGAATCTGTGATTTCGTTCCTTATTCACGAACTTGTTTGGATAGCCATTCCGGGAGGGTCCATAGAGGCCTTGGATGGGACCAGTGGTTTAGCCCCGGTCCTAGGCGAGTCATGTGCGTGATTTTTAACTCTGGCCAATCCGGAAGGGCTATAGAGGCCTCGAATGGGACCAGTGGTTTAGCCCCGATCCTAGGCGATTTTCAACTGTGATTATTGACTGTTTGTTTTCCGGAAAAGACATGTCTTGTTTTTGGATTTTGAAATGATTTGATTCATGTACTATGAGATGTGTAAGCGAATGGTTTGCCTTGATTACTTGTACTAGTGTAATTGCTAACCCCTTTGGGGACCCGTTTTTGGGGAAATTCGTCTTATGAATTTCAGGTTGCGTTCAGCCGGTCTATCGAGCACAGGAGCAGTACAAGGATGCTGGCCAAGGTTGTTGATTTGTGCAAATGAGTTCTTTTATTTTGGTTGTCCATTTTAAACGTTCGTTTTCAAAACTTGTAAACTGATAGTTAGTACTCGCGAGTACTTAAGCGTTTTGATTTGGAAGATGGATTGTATACTAAATTTTATGCGTGATTTCGATGATGTCTGGTTTACCAGTTGTACTGGGCATTTTAATTAATTTTTTTCCTAGTTATGTGTGATTTCTCGCTGACCATAATGGTTAGACAAGCGGTATTAAGTATTTCGCCTGTGGGTCCCATGTAGGGGTCCACGGCGCTGTAATATACCCTGAATATCTTGGGGGTATTACAGAAAATAGTATCGGAGCACTAGGTTTATGGATACCTAGGCTTGTTGGTTAATTGGGCCTAGTTGTGTTTTATTTTGCACATCTTCATCACGCTGCCATCATCGAGTTGCTTTTACTACCTTTTATCTCTAGTATGGATGCTGGGAGAGGTCGAGGTAGAGGTTGTGGTCCTAGTCGTGGACGCGGCCGGGGACGTGGGGCTGCCAGTGGGGCGGCCATGTCACACACTTCTGGAGCCGGCAGTAATGATGGTCGTCAGGACCATACTGCTACTCACGATGACACATCCGGTAATGGCGGCGACATTGGTGTTGCAGCTATGATGCAACAAATGGTGAACCAAATGGCTCGGATAGCCCAGATGGTTCAAAACCCGGTTCTGGATCGTACTGCTCAGGCCGGAATGGATCACTGGCTTCAGGTTGTCACCAAGATGCATCCTTCTTAGTTTCCTGGGGCTTCAGACCCGATTGCTAGGTATAGGTGGATCAAGGAGATGTCTAAGATCATTGTTTCCACTAACTGTCCTGAGGATCGCAAGGTCGCAATCGCCCATTATTTTCTCACTGGGATGCTGCTGACTTGTGGGAGGCTGTCAGGCCTCAGGATCATGATGCTTCGTGGGCCGAGTTCAGAGATCTTATGGAAGCTGAGTACTGTCTGTGGCCAGTTCGTCAGGTGTGGGTCCATGCTTTTTATGATGCTCAGCCTCGAGATATTCCGGTTTCTCATGCCATTGCAGATTTCAACCGCGAATTAGGATTCATGAAGGCCCAAGTTAAGGAGGAGAGTAACAATATTTTCCACTTTTCTAGGAGAATGAAACTAAAGATTCGTGACTACATGTCTGGACTCGCCTGCACCACCCTAAAGGACTATCAAAGTAGTGATCTTGCTTATGATATGTCCTTTCCAGTGAGGCGGCTTGAGAGAGTAAGAAACAGAAATCCGTCGGTAACTTTTCGGGTCACAAGGGCAGAGTTCAGCAGAAGTCTCAGTCTGCTAATGTTCGTGCAGGCGGTTTGGCTCGTTTTTATGGTGGGCTCCGAGGTACTACTAGTGCCTCCACTTGAGAAATCAAATGTTTTAATTGTGGCCAGCCAGGCCATAGGAACCGGGAGTGTCCTCCTCTGCCGTTAAATTGTCATACTTGTGGTCAGTCAGGCCATAAGGATTCCTTTTGTGATCGTTTAGGGCAGACTCTAGGTGCCCAGGCTTCTATCCCAGTGCCTAGGGAGCCGAGTGTGAATCAGGGGTCGTTTGCTTCACAGTCTCCGCAGAGTGTCAGCCGAGGGAGATGTTGGGGCCAACCAGCTAGAGGGGGAGATTCCAGTGTTGGCTCCACTCATCCGCTAGATGAGGAGGGCCTATGATCCAGCGGATACCGTGGATACATGTAACCGTTCATATCTATTCTCATCCTGTCAGTGTGCTTTTTGATTCTGGTGTTATGCATTCGTTCATCTCTCTAGAGTTTGTGCGCCATTTGGGACTTTACTGTTTGTCGTCTTGTGAGCCTTTCATTATTAAACTTCCTAGTGGTGATAGGATCGTTGGTGATCGGGATATCCAAGATTGTTCTGTCATTATTTTTGAGAGGGCTTGGCTCTCTAATCTTATTGTAGAGGGTATTGAGGGTGATGATTTGATTCTCAGGGATGATTGGCTCGAGCAGCATGGTGTGATCATCAACTATGTACCGCACGAGTAACATCACCATGTTAGCTTAGGACAGCACCGAGCACTCTTTCGCGGGGCTAAAGAGGGGAAACCAGAAGTTCGTAATTAACGCCTTGAAGGCGATGAGACTCATACGGAAGGGGTATACTAGTTATTGGTGTTACGTCTTGAAGGCAGAGGATGATGGAGTCGAGCTTTCATCGATTCCAGTAGTTAGTGAGTTCCCAGATGTTTTTCCTGACGAGTTGTCGGGGTTACCACCGGACCGTGAGGTTGAGTTTTCTATCGAGTTAGAGATGAGTGCGGCTCCGATTTCGAAGGTGCCGTATCGCATGGCACCTTCCGAGATGGCTGAGTTGAAGAAGCAGTTAAGTGAGTTTCTTGCGTCGGTGTATATTCGACCGAGCTCTTCACCTTGAGGCGCACTGGTTTTGTTTGTGCAGAATAAGGATGGTTCACTACGTTTACGTGTCAACTATAGCGAGCTAAACAAAGTTACCATCAAGAATAAGTATCCCTTGCCAATGATTGATGACTTGTTTGATCAGTTGCAGGGAGCTGCGGTATTCTCGAAGATCGCCTTGAGATCGGGGTACTATCAGCTTTGGGTGAAGGAGTCCAATGTCCCCAAAACAGTTTTTTGGAGGAGATACAAACATTATGAGTTTGTTAAAATCACGGCATATACAACTGTATGAGTTTTTTAAAATACTGACATTATGAGTTTGTTAGAATCTAGGCGATTCTTGGGCGAATTTCGGACGATTCGAAGTCTTGTAACTTCAAGCTATCATCTTTCTTGAGTTCTTGGTGTAGATTAACAACATCTACTTGTGTTCTTTGTCTTTGATCCAAGGTAATCAATTAGAACCCTATTTTTGGGGAATTTGGGGGGTTTTTGATTTAATGTCCGATTTGTTCCGTGTTGTTGATTAATCCATGGTGTATGTGATTAATCTTGGTGGTATTCAAGTTTTCCCTATGAGTTCATGGTAAATTTCGTGGTATTTGTGAAATCGAGAGGGTTCGGTTGCGACCCGCCCTCGTTGTAGTTTTTATGAATTTACATGAATCATAGGTGGGTTTTCAGGTGTATTCCATTTTCGTACTCGTGTAGAAGTGGTAGTGATTGTATTCTTCGAATCGTTAGGTTCTAGGTCATCAGTTCCTAGCAAGCGTAGTTGATTTTCCCGTTCGTTCGTCGTCAAATTCTCAAGGAAAGTATTCTTGTGAATCCGTTATGTTTAACATGGAATGATAATGTATATGTATGCGATTTGCTCACTCCGGGAGGGTCCGACGGGGCCTCGGAGGAATCTGTGATTTTGCTCCTGATTCAAAAGCTTATTTTGATAGCCAGTCTGGGAGGGTCCATAGAGGCCTCGGATGGGACCAATGCTTTAGCCCTGATCCTAGGCGAGTCATGTGCGTGATTCTTAACTATGGCCAGTCCGGGAGGGTCCATAGAGGCCTCAGATGGGACCAGTGGTTTAGACCTGGTCCTAGGTGTAATATCAGGAATTGCTACTACCGTTGTTTAATATTATTTTATATGAGTTATATTGTACAGCGTGGAATCTGTACAGTATAGATAAAATAAATGAAGGACTGAGATGTCAGTATCGGTATAATTGTCGTACTTGGTCGATAATTGTATTAGAGGATATAGTGCGTCATGTATACATATCCGATATGTCGAGACGTTGGACAAGAATAGCTGAAAATGGCTAAGTATAGCCTTATTAGCGCACGCTAATAGTTAAGCTTAGCGCATGCTACCATGTAGGGTTAGCACACGCTAAAGGTAAAATCATAGCGCACGTTAATGCAGTCAGATCGGAAGGAATCTGCGTGTGGACCAGGCCACTTTCGGCGCACGTTCTGATAAGTCAACAGATGTTTGTAATGTAGTACTAGCGTACGCTAAACCCTAAAGGTTAGCGTACGCTAATGGTATATTGGACAAAAAGGAATCTTATCCTCATCAGCACTTTCGGCGTGTGGACCAGTCTTCGGAGCATACAGACAAACGAGTCAACTGATATTAGCGCACGCTAAACGCAAGGACTTGCGTACGCTAGAGAGTGTAAGTTATGTATGCTAATGCATGGGCGTTACGTACGTAAGCACATATACGAAGCCAGACAGTAGCCTATGGACTGCGATAGCGCACGCTAACAAAAGTCAGTTAGCGCACGCTAAGGCTGTTGCACACGCTAAATATGAGATGTTAGCGCACGCTAGTAATGTATTATATATAAGGGGTCAGACGGGTATTATGAAGCATTTCGTCCATTTCTTTCATTTCACCCGATAGAGAGAACCTTGGGAGGACATTTGGAGGTCCTAAACACTAAGGGATGATCCTCTTTAACAAGATTAAATATGGAAATCATGGATTAAAGGTTTGTTCTTGAAATCATTGGTGATTCTTGGAAATGGATTCAACCTTGGAAATCAATCCATTCCTTCATAAAGGTAATCACTCTTCATCTTTGGATTTCATTTTGGATTGAATGTTGATGTTCTTGAGTTGATGATTATTACATAAACAAGTTGACAAGCATGATTATGAGATGGATTACCGGAGTATGATGATATTAATATGATTCGTGTGGTTTGAATTATGTAGTTCGTTTTCTTGAGATAAGTTGGTGAATCCTTCTTCTCCTTTGCAGATGTTGATATCATTGTTGATGATTAATTTCTGTAATGTTAGATTAGGGGAGTGTTGTTAAGGTTCTTGGTGTTCATGATGTTCATATTTGAGGAAGAAGATGATATTTGAATATAAGAATTGGATTAAGGGTTGGATGATTACTTATATGTTAAAGGATATCGGATTTCATTGTTTTGATATCTATGAGCATGATTTTGAATCACTTAGTGTTCTTGATAATCGCCATATGTTTATCGGTATCTGAAAAACATGCATCAGTACAGCATTAGCGCACGCTAAGCTTACTGGCTAGCGCGCGCTAACGAGAGCAACTTAGCGCACGCTATGTTAAGTGATTAACGTGCGCTAAGTAGGCAGACAGGGTAGTATATTCTGCTTTGGTTATGAATTCGTGATCGTTTAAGTTGGTTTGATCAGACTTGTGGTTAGCCGAGATATTGTTGAGCCGTTGGGTTTGTGAATTGATTTTATCGATTGTTGATTGTTATCGAACTTGTTGTTTATCGAATTACTAGTTTGAGAATATTGATCGGTGATTATAACCGTATGTTGCGGTCATGTTCGAGTATGTTCGTGAATTACTTTGGTCGGGATCGAGGAACTTGTAGATGACATCAATGGAATTGGTAACGTCTTCATCGGTATCGAGGTAAGTTATTACTTGCTCAGTTTATAATATTTAATGAATGGTTTCCGTTTCATTCGTTTATAATTCGTATAGCAATGTTCATAATCGTAATCACAGAAGATTTGGGATTATAAATCGTATTCGAGTTTTGAGAATCTAAATCATAATGTATATGATTTACTTTTGTTATTGGTATACTTGTATATTGAGGATATATTGTGATAAAGACGAAGATATGAATTATCAGCAATCCGTGATACTATGGACTGTCAAGTATTGAGGATAATGGTTCGTGATAGTTTAGACATTGTGATTGTTCTCGAAGGACTCGGGAAAAGTACTCTAATCATTTTTGTCATTTTGTGTCGATCATGTTGTGATACATTCGTGTATTGTTGATGTCATGCATTTGTGTATTGTTGTTAATATGCATTTGTGCATTGTTGTCGTATGTCCACCTCGTGTTGATCTGACGGGATCATCTTGGGATCTATGCTAGCGTGCGCTGGATCATTGGACGGGTTTTCCACCTCGTGTTGATCTGACGGGATCATCTTGGGATCTAGGCAGTGAACACTGGATCATCGGATTACCCATGTGTTGTTGTTGTGCATATGTATATTATGGGTTATCCACCTCGTGTTGATCTTTCAGGGTCATCTTGGGATCTATGCTGCGTGCGATGGATCATCGGATTATCCATGTGTTGTTGTGCATATGTATATTATGGGTTATCCACCTCGTGTTGATCTTTCAGGGTCATCTTGGATCTATGCTGCGTGCGCTGGATCATCGGATTTCCATAAGTATACATTGTCGTTATTGATGTGAGCATGTTTGACATTGTCATATGAGTATGCATTTGTACGTCTTGTGTTAGGACCATGTCCGTATGTTGTGTTGATCTGATCTCGGATTAGATTGACGTGATGGTAATGGTATTTCGTATCTTGAGGTATGTTCCGTATTTCCTTGATACTTGTCTTTGATGGACAATCGATTATCGTATTGGAATTGTCGACGTTATCCGATGGATTGAATTGGCCAGAGTTGGAATAATTTCTGTATCGCGAGTTATGATAATGTTTTGAGAACCTTGGGTACTGTGCGAGATGTGAATTTTGGTGAGGTTATGACGATAAGATTACATTGGCCGTATTCTTACTTAGTATTTACATTGATATGTAATTATTGACGTGATATCATGGTTATCATTGTTGGATATTATGGCTGACCCCATCGTGGGCTTTCTTTTTAGGTACTTGGATTATCAAGCTTGTAGCGGTCGTGAAGAGATGAGCTTCCCGGAGGATACTGGCTAGGACATGTATTTGTGTATTGAGTTTCTGATCAGTTGTTGTATTCCGCTGCTAGAGTATTTTATTTGTTTATTTTGATCCGTTGCGTGAGTATTTTTAAATGGCCTTTTGGTATCTGGTAACTTAGGTTACTTTGGCAATCGTTTTCTAAATTTGTTCAGTCGGTACGTGTAAGCGATAGCTTAACGTATGTTTTTAAACTGTTGAGTTTTGGCATTTCGGGCCTTGTGGTTTCAAATGAGATTTTTACGACAGTTTTGTTAAACGGGGTTTGTAAAGTTTTCAAATGTTTTTAAAGGACGTACCGTCGTTAGCCTCTTGGGTGTTTGTAAATGTTTGCAAAATTTTCCTTCAGCCTTGTGGGTTCCATCTCGGGGCCCACGGCGCTGTAATATTCCTATATGGCTCAGGGGGTGTTACAGAATATGGTATCAGAGCTTAGGTTGAGAAAACCTAGGCAGTCGGGTCGAGTTGGGTCGTGTTTCTGTCACGTCATTCGAGTTGTCGGTTGACAAGTGTTTGAGCTCTGGGTTTTTGTTGTTAACTCGGGCTTGTGCGTTGTGTGATTTACTAGTATGATACTGGGGCTGTTGTAAACTTTTTCAAATGGTGGTAACGTGATTCTTCGGATAGAGCTGTGTTGTGTTCTCGAGTTGAACTAAGTTCGCAAAATGTGTGTTTTGAAAATATCTGTGTTGAGTATTTTCTAGAGTCGAGACATGTGCCAGTATCACGGGGAATCGTCGGCTTCACGATCTGTAAGTATTTGGATTTTCGAATTGCATTGAGATTTTGCCGTTCTAAATTGATATGCTTTGAGATTCAGAAAGATGTTATGCGTTACAGTATGAGGTGACAGAGTTGGGACAGGATTGATGATCTTGAGAAGATATGATTTTGGAAATCAATATGTCAGTTAATTCTTAGAACGGAATTGTGCATTTGGTAGAATGTCGTGGATTGTTGAGGAGAAGATGTAGTCATGTTAGTTCATTTTGTGATATATGAACTGTTTTTGAGCATTTGAAAATGATACTTTTCAAAATGAATGTTTTACGAATGTTTTATTGGAAATGATTTTTGGGCCGAGACCCAATCGACTTTAAAATAGTTTTATAACTCAGGACTTGGGGTCCGAAAAAGAGTTTTCTACTTTTTAAACTTCTTGTAATGCGGAACGAGATACGGGCTGAGATCCTAATGTTTCAAAAGGCTTTTTCATGTTTTCTAAAACTCCCGAGAATTGTAAAACGCTTAACCAATCATTTATCTATTTTCCTACTGCCTTTCGGATTTTTAGATTACTTGTTCTAAAGAAACTTCTCGGGAAGTCTTTCGCTGTGTTGATTTGTTTCAATATTTTGTCATAGCATATTTGAGGTAGTCCAGGATAGGTTAATGGTTGACATTGCGAATCATAGGTGGAAAAGGAGTTTTTGGGTCGGAGTTTATATATTGAGATTTTGGAACTCTATCGTGTGGTTTTCCGATGGAATATCAGTGGATATTGGTGACGAGCCGAATTGGTATACAGGAGTATGGATGTGGTCAATCATTTACATAATTTCATTTTATTTAATCATGCGTATTCGAAATGAATTATTATCGAATAGTTGGCATTAGCGAGCCAATTTAACTTTACAAAAATTTATTTCGTGGTCTTACGAAAATTTATGTTTTGAGTTTTGAAATTTTTGAAGGAACTTTTGAAAATTAGTCTTCTTGACGAGATGTATGAATTCAAACTGGTTTTGAAAATGTGATTGATATACATAGGCATTTAGTGCATAATGCATATCATGGTGAAGTTCTGAGTGTGACTCATGAACTGGATAAGACGTCAGTATGGAACGATGAATAAAGATTCGAACTTCAGTATGGTAGTTGGTTATCCAGGGATGATCGGTTGATTGATCGGATAAGAAGAATTTGCTGCGTGATGTAGAATTCATGCACAGGATGTAATTTTGGAACTTCGGGTATTGTGAAACTAGGACGTATGCGCTACCATAATGTTTCTGAATGGTTTCTTTGTAAGTGTAGATTTGGGGATGGTGCCCCCATGCTGGCGGTTTTGGTATTGATTGGTCGTTCCCACTCCATGTATGATTGGGTATGTTCGTCGATTTGTGATTGGTTGTTCGTATGCTGAGGGATATGAACAGTTGGGTATATTTATTGAGATCCACTGCATGTGGTTGGTGTGTCATTTTGAGAATGTTATTCTTTCGTATATATGTTTCTGTGGTTCTGTGTTGACCGTGTTGGAGCTTACCGTGTGAAGGTATTCTCGATTATCATTTATCGTTCGTTGGTTATATTGGAGTTTATCATGTTGATGATATTCTTGATTATGTTTTGACCTTTGGATTGGTCGTATCAGAGTTTATTATGTCGATGATATTCTTGGTTAAATTATTGGTTGAACATTGTTGGTCATCATATGAGCGTTCAGATTTTGTGTCGATGTTTCGGAATATATGTCGTTGTTTTGGGCAGTTGTTTCACAGATGTATCGTGTATTATTTTTTTGTACCCGAATTGGGATTTGATTGTGTGATCAGTCAGACAGGATTCGACATGAATAGATTATTCCATACGAAGATAATATTGTGATTGTAAGCGTATTAAAACTGTACAGTGAGGTCACTTGCTAGTATCTCAAGGGATCGTCGACTTTGCGCATTGGTAAGTATGCTGTTTCAGTTATTCGTCAATGATGATTGACTGTTGTCGTGATGGTTTCGAAATATTTTGGTTGAACGATTTGTTTGTTTTTCTATGACGGATTACAAGTTTCGAGGACGAAACTTATTTTAAGTGGTGTAGTATGTAATATCTGGAATTGCTACTACCGTTGTTTAATATTATTTTATCTGAGTTATATTGTACAGCGTGGAATCTATACAATATAGATAAAATAAATGAAGGACTTAGATGTCAGTATCGGTATAATTGTCGTACTTGGTCGACAATTGTATTAGAGGATATAGTACGGCATGTATACGTATCCGATATGTCGAGACGTTGGACAAGAATAGCTAAAAATGGCTAAGTATAGCCTTATTAGCGCACACTAATAGTTAAGCTTAGCGCACGCTACCATGCAGGGTTAGCGCACCATAAAGATAAAATCATAGCGTACGTTAATGCAGTCAGATTGGAAGGAATCTGCGTGTAGACCAGGCCACTTTCAGCGCACGTTCTGATAAGTCAATGGATGTTTGTAATGTAGTACTAGCGTACGCTAAACCCCAAAGGTTAGCGCACGCTAATGGTATATTGGACAAAAAGGAATCTTATCCTCGTCAGCACTTTCGGTGTGTGGACCAGTCTTCGGAGCATATAGACAAACGAGTCAACTGATATTTGCGCACGCTAAACGCAAGGACTTGCGTACGCTAGAGAGTGTAAGTTACGTACGCTAATGCATGGGCGTTACATACGTAAGCACATATACGAAGCCAGACAGTAGCCTCTGGACTGCGATAGCGCACGCTAACAAAAGTCAGTTAGCGCACGCTAAGGCTATTGTGCACGCTAAATATGAGATGTTAGCGCACGCTAGTAATGTATTCTATATAAGGGGTCAGACGGGTATTATGAAGCATTTCGTCCATTTCTTTCCTTTCACCCGATAGAGAGAACCTTGGGAGGACATTTGGAGTTCCTAAACACTGAGGGATGATCCTCTTTAACAAGTTTAAAGATGGAAATCATGGATTAAAGCTTTGTTCTTGAAATCATTGGTGATTCTTGGAAATGGATTCGACCTTGGAAATCAATCCATTCCTTCATAAAGGTAATCACTCTTCATCTTTGGATTTCGTTTTGGATTGAATTTTGATGTTCTTGAGTTGATGATTATTACATAAACAAGTTGGCAAGCATGATTATGAGATGGATTACCGGAGTATGATGATATTAATATGATTCGTGTGGTTTGAATTATGTAGTTCGTTTTCTTGAGATAAGTTGGTGAATCCTTCTTCTCCTTTGCGAATGTTGATATCATTGTTGATGATTAATCTCTGTAATGTTAGATTAGGGGAGTGTTGTTAAGGTTCTTGGTGTTCATGATGTTCATATTTCAGGAAGAAGATGATATTTGAATATAAGAATTGGATTAAGGGTTGGATGATTACTTATATGTTAAAGGATATCGGATTTCGTTGTTTGATATATATGAGCATGATTTTGAATCACTTAGTGTTCTTGATAATCACCATATGTTGATCGGTATCTGAAAAACATGCATCAGTACAGCATTAGCGCACGCTAATCTTACTGGCTAGCGCGCGCTAACGAGAGCAACTTAGCGCACGCTACGTTAAGTGATTAACATGCGCTAAGTAGGCAGACAGGGTAGTATATTCAGCTTTGGTTATGAATTCGTGATCGTTTAAGTTGGTTTGATCAAACTTGTGGTTAACTTAGATATTGTTGAGCCGTTGGGTTTGTGAATTGATTTTATCGATTGTTGATTGTTATCGAACTTGTTGTTTATCGAATTACTAGGTTGAGAATATTGATCGGTGATTATAACCGTATGTTGCGGTCGTGTTTGAGTATGTTCGTGAATTACTTTAGTCGGGACCGAGGAACTTGTAGATGACATCAATGGAATTGGTAACGGCTTCATCGGTATCGAGGTAAGTTATTACTTACTCAGTTTATAATATTTAATGAATGGTTTCCGTTTCATTCGTTTATAATTCATATAGCAATGTTTATAATCGTAATCACAGGAGATTTGGGATTATAAATCATATTCGAGTTTTGAGAATCTAAATCATAATGTATATGATTTACTTTGGTTATTGGTATACTTGCATATTGAGGATATATTGTGATAAAGACGAAGATATGAATTATAAGCAATCCGTGATACTATGGACTGTCAAGTATTGAGGATAATGATTCGTGATGGTTTAGACATTGAGATCGTTCTCGAAGGACTCGGGAAAAGTACTCTAATCATTTTTGTCATTTTGTGTCGATCATGTTGTGATACATTCGTGTATTGTTGATGTCATGCATTTGTGTATTGTTGTTAATATGCATTTGTACATTGTTGTCGTATGTCCACCTCGTGTTGATATGACGGGATCATCTTGGGATCTATGCTAGCGTGCGCTGGATCATTGGACGGGTTTACCACCTCGTGTTGATCTGACGGGATCATCTTGGGATCTAGGCAGTGAACTCTGGATCATCGGATTACCCATGTGTTGTTGTTGTGCATATGTATATTATGGGTTATCCACCTCGTGTTGATCTTTCAGGGTCATCGTGCGCTGGATCATCGGATTTCCATAAGTATACATTGTCATTATTGATGTGAGCATGTTTGACGTTGTCATATGAGTATGCATTTGTAGGTCTTGTGTTAGGACCATGTCCGTATGTTGTGTTGATCTGATCTCGGATTAGATTGACGTGATGGTAATAGTATTTCGTATCTTGAGGTATGTTCCATATTTCCTTGATACTTGTCTTTGATGGACAATCGATTATCGTATTGGAATTGTCGACGTTATCCGATGATTGAATTGGCCAGAGTTGGTATAATTTCCGTATCGCGAGTTATGATAATGTTTTGAGAACCTTGGGTACTGTGCGAGATGTGAATTTTGGTGAGGTTATGACGATAAGTTACATTGGCCGTATTCTTACTTAGTATTTACATTGATATGTAATTATTGAAGTGATGTGATGGTTATCATTGTTGGATATTATGGCTAACCCCGTCGTGGGCTTTCTTTTTAGGTACTTGGATTATCATGCTTGTAGCGGTCGTGAAGAGATGAGCTTCCCGAAGGATACTATCTAGGACATGTATTTGTCTATTGAGTTTCTGATCGGTTGTTGTATTCCGCTGCTAGAGTATTTTATTTGTTTATCTTTATCCGTTGCGTGAGTATTTTTACATGGCCTTTTGGTATCTGGTAACTTAGGTTACTTTGGCAATCGTTTTCTAATTTTGTTCTATCGGTACATATAAGCGATAGCTTAACGTATGTTTTTAAACTGTTGAGTTTTGGCATTTCGGGCCTTGTGGTTTCAAATGAGATTTTTACGACGGTTTTGTTAAATGGGTTTTGTAAAGTTTTCAAATGTTTTTAAAGGACGTACTGTCATTAGCCTCTTGGGTGTTTGTAAATATTTGTGAAAATTTCCTTCAGCCTTGTGGGTTCCATCTCGGGGCCCACGACACTGTAATATTCCTAGATGGCTCAGGGGGTGTTACAGAATATGGTATCAAAGCTTAGGTTGAGAAAACCTAGGCAGTCGGGTCGAGTTGGGTCGTGTTTCTGTCGCGTCATTCGAGTTGTCGGTTGACAAGTGTTTGAGCCCTGGGTTTTTGTTGTTCACTCGGGCTTGTGCGTTATGTGATTTACCAGTGTGATACTGGGGTTGTTGTAAACTTTTTCAAATGGTGGTAACGTGTTTCTTCGGATAGAGCTGTGTTGTGTTCTCGATTTGAACTGAGTTCGCAAAATGTGTGTTTTGAAAATATCTGTGTCGAGTATTTTCTAGAGTCGAGACATGTGCCAGTATCACAGGGAATCGTCGGCTTCACGATCTCTAAGTATTTGGATTTTCGAATTGCATTGAGATTTATTGCCGTTCTAAGTTGATATGCTTTGAGATTCAAAAAGATGTTATGCGTTACAGTATGAGGTGACAGAGTTGGGACAGGATTGATGATCTTGAGAAGTTATGATTTTGGAAATCAATATGTCAGTTAATTCTTAGAACGGAATTGTGCATTTGGGAGAATGTCGTGGATTGTTGAGGAGAACATGTAGTCATGTTAGTTCATTTTGTGATATATGAACTGTTTTTGAGCATTTGAAAATGATACTTTTCAAAATGAATGTTTTACGAATGTTTTACCGGAAATGATTTTTGGGCCGAGACCCAATCGACTTTGAAATAGTTTTATAACTCAGGACTTGAGGTCCGAAAAAGAGTTTTCTACTTTTTAAACTTCTTGTAATGCGGAACGAGATATGGGCTGAGATCCTAATGTTTCAAAAGGCTTTTTCATGTTTTCTAAAACGCTTAACCAATCATTTATCTATTTTCCTACTACCTTTCGGAGTTTTAGATTACTTATTCTAAAGAAACTTCTCGGGAAGTCTTTCGCTGTGTTGATTTGTTTCAATGTTTTGTCATAGCATATTTGAGGTAGTCCAGGATAGGTTAATGGTTGACATTGCGAATCATAGGTGGAAAAGGAGTTTTTGGGTCGGAGTTTATATATTGAGATTTTGGAACTCTATCGTGTGGTTTTCCGATGGAATATCAGTGGATATTGGTGATGAGCCGAATTGGTATACAGGAGTATGGATGTGGTCAATCATTTACATAATTTCATTTTATTTAATCATGCGTATTCGAAAAGAATTATTATCGAATACTTGGCATTAGCGAGCCAATTTAACTTTTCAAAAATTTATTTCGTGGTCTTACGAAAATTTATGTTTTGAGTTTTGAAATTTTTGAAGGAACTTTCGAAAATTTGTCTTCTTGACGAGATGTATGATTTCAAACTGGTTTTGAAAATGTGATTGATATACATACGCATTTAGTGCATAATGCATATCATGGTGAAGTTCTGAGTGTGACTCACGAACTGGATAAGACGTCAGTATGGAACGATGAATAAAGATTCGAACTTCAGTATGGTAGTTGGTTATCCAGGGATGATCGGTTGATTGATCGGATAAGAAGAATATGCTGCGTGATGTAGAATTCATGCACAAGATGTAATTTTGGAACTTCGGGTTTTGTGAAACTAGGACATTTGCGCTACCATAATGTGTCTGAATGGTTTCTTTGCAAGTGTAGATATGGGGATGGTGCCCCCATGCTGGTGGTTTTGGGTATTGAGTGGTCGTTCCCAATCCATGTATGATTGGGTATGTTCGTCGATTTGTGATTTGTTGTTCCTATGCCGAGGGATATGTTCACCAGTCGGGTATGTTTATTGAGATCCACTGCATGTGGTTGGTGTGTCATTTTGAGAATGTTATTCTTTCGTATATCTGTTTCTGTGGTTCTGTGTTGACCGTGTTGGAGCTTACCGTGTGAAGGTATTCTCGATTATCGTTTATCGTTCGTTGGTTATATTGGAGTTTATCATGTTTATGATATTCTCGATTATGTTTTGACCTTTGGATTGGTCGTATCGGAGTTTATTATGTCGATGATATTCTTGGTTAAATTATTGGTTGAACATTGTTGGTGATCATATGAGCGTTCAGATTTTGTGTCGATGTTTCGGAATATATGTCGTTGTTTTGGGCAGTTGTTTCACAGATGTATCGTGTATTATTTATTTGTACCCGAATTGGGATTTGATTGTGTGATTAGTCAGACAGGATTCGACACGAATAGATTATTCCATCCGAAGATAATATATTTTGTTGAGACTCAAGGAATTGTGATTGTAAGCGTATTGAAACTGTACAGTGAGGTCACTTGCTAGTATCTCAAGGGATCGTCGACTTTGCGCATTGGTAAGTATGCTGCTTCAGTTATTCGTGAATGATGATGATTGACCGTTGTGTTGATGGTTTCGAAATATTTTGGTTGAACGATTTGTTTGTTTTTCTATGACGGATTACAAGTTTCGAGGACGAAACTTATTTTAAGTGGTGTAGTATGTAATATCCGGAATTGCTACTACCGTTGTTTAATATTATTTTATCTGAGTTATATTGTACAGCGTGGAATCTGTACAATATAGATAAAATAAAAGAAGGACTGAGATGTCAGTATCGGTATAATTGTCGTACTTGGTCGACAATTGTATTAGAGGATATAGTACGTCATGTATACGTATCCGATATGTCGAGATGTTGGACAAGAATAGCTGAAAATGGCTAAGTATAGCCTTATTAGCGCACACTAATAGTTAAGCTTAGCGCACGCTACCATGCAGGGTTAGCGCACCCTAAAGATAAAATCATAGCTTACGTTAATGCAGTCAGATCGGAAGGAATCTGCGTGTGGACCAGGCGACTTTCGGCGCACGTTCTGATAAGTCAATGGATGTTTGTAATGTAGTACTAGCGTACGCTAAACCCTAAAGGTTAGCGCACGCTAATGGTATATTGGACAAAAAGGAATCTTATCCTCGTCAGCACTTTCGGTGTGTGGACCAGTCTTCGGAGCATACAGACAAACGAGTCAACTGATATTAGCGCACGCTAAATGCAAGGACTTGCGTACGCTAGAGAGTGTAAGTTACGTATGCTAATGCATGGGTGTTACGTACGTAAGCACATATACGAATCCAACAGTAGCCTCTGGACTGCGATAGCGCACGCTAACAAAAGTCAGTTAGCGCACGCTAAGGCTGTTGTGCACGCTAAATATGAGATGTTAACGTAGGCTAGTAATGTATTCTATATAAGGGGTCAGACGGGTATTATGAAGCATTTCGTCCATTTCTTTCCTTTCACCTGATAGAGAGAACCTTGGGAGGACATTTGGAGTTCCTAAACACCGAGGGATGATCCTCTTTAACAAGACTAAAGATGGAAATCATAGATTAAAGCTTTGTTCTTGAAATCATTGGTGATTCTTGGAAATGGATTCGACCTTGGAAATTAATCCATTCCTTCATAAAGGTAATCACTTTTCATCTTTGGATTTCGTTTTGGATTGAATGTTAATGTTCTTGAGTTGATGATTATTACATAAACAAGTTGACAAGCATGATTATGAGATGGATTACCGGAGTATGATGATAGTAATATGATTCGTGTGGTTTGAATTATGTAGTTCGTTTTCATGAGATAAGTTGGTGAATCCTTCTTCTCCTTTGCGGATGTTGATATCATTGTTGATGATTAATCTCTGTAATGTTAGATTAGGGGAGTGTTGTTAAGGTTCTTGGTGTTCATGATGTTGATATTTGAGGAAGAAGATGATATTTGAATATAAGAATTGGATTAAGGGTTGGATGATTAATTATATGTTAAAGGATATCAGATTTCGTTGTTTTGATATCTATGAGCATGATTTTGAATCACTTAGTGTCCTTGATAATCGCCATATGTTGATCAGTATCTGAAAAACATGCATCAGTACAGGATTAGCGCACGCTAAGCTTACTGGCTAGCGCGCGCTAACGAGAGCAACTTAGCGCATGCTACGTTAAGTAGGCAGACAAGGTAGTATATTCTGTTTTGGTTATGAATTCGTGATCGTTTAAGTTGGTTTGATCAGACTTGTGGTTAACCGAGATATTGTTGAGCCGTTGGGTTTGTGAATTGATTTTATCGATTGTTGATTGTTATCGAACTTGTTGTTTATCGAATTACTAGGTTGAGAATATTGATCGGTGATTATAACCGTATGTTGCGGTCGTGTTCGAGTATGTTCGTGAATTACTTTGGTCGGGACCGAGGAACTTATAGATGGCATCAATGGAATTGGTAACGGCTTCATCGATATCGAGGTAAGTTATTACTTGCTCAGTTTATAATATTTAATGAATGATTTCCGTTTCATTCGTTTATAATTCGTATAGCAATGTTTATAATCGTAATCATAGGAGGTTTGGGATTATAAATCGTATTCGAGTTTTGAGAATCTAAATCATAATGTATATGATTTACTTTTGTTATTGGTATACTTATATATTGAGTATTGAGGACTGTCAAGTATTGAAGATATGAATTATCAGCAATCTGTGATACTAAGGACTGTCAAGTATTGAGGATAATGGTTCGTGATGGTTTAGACATTGAGATCGTTCTCGAAGGACTCGGTAAAAGTACTCTAATCATTTTTGTCATTTTGTGTCGATTATGTTGTGATACATTCGTGTAGTGTTGATGTCATGCATTTGTGTATTGTTGTTAATATGCATTTGTGCATTGTTGTGGTATGTCCACCTCGTGTTGATCTAACGGGATCATCTTGGGATCTATGCTAGCATGCGCTAGATCATTGGACGGGTTTTCCACCTCGTGTTGATCTGATGGGATCATCTTGGGATCTAGGCAGTGAACGCTGGATCATCGGATTACCCATGTGTTGCTGTTATGCATATGTATATTATGGGTTATCCACCTTGTGTTGATCTTTCAGGGTCATCTTGGGATCTATGCTGCTTGCGCTGGATCATCGGATTTCCATAAGTATACATTGTCGTTATTGATGTGAGCATGTTTGACGTTGTCATATGAGTATGCATTTGTAGGTCTTGTGTTAGGACCATGTCCGTATGTTGTGTTGATCTGATCTCGGATTAGATTGAGGTGATGGTAATGGTATTTCGTATCTTGAGGTATGTTCCGTATTTCCTTGATACTTGTCTTTGATGGACAATCGATTATCGTATTGGAATTTTCGACGTTATCCGATTGATTGAATTGGCCAGAGTTGGTATAATTTCCGTATCGCGAGTTATGATAATGTTTTGAGAACCTTGGGTACTGTGCGAGATGTGAATTTTGGTGAGCTTATGACGATAAGATTACATTGGCCGTATTCTTACTTAGTATTTACATTGATATGTAATTATTGACGTGATGTGATGGTTATCATTGTTGGATATTATGGCTGACCCCGTCGTGGGCTTTCTTTTTAGGTACTTGGATTATCAAGCTTGTAGCGGTCGTGAATAGATGAGCTTCCCGGAGGATACTGGCTAGGACATGTATTTGTGTATTGAGTTTCTGACCAGTTGTTGTATTTCGCTGCTAGAGTATTTTTTTTGCTTATCTTTATCCGTTGCATGAGTATTTTTAAATGGCCTTTTGGTATCTGGTAACTTAGGTTACTTTGGCAATCATTTTCTAAACATGTTCTGTCGGTACGTGTAAGCGATAGCTTAACGTATGTTTTTAAACTGTTGAGTTTTGGCATTTCGGGACTTGTGGATTCAAATGATATTTTTACGACTATTTTGTTAAATGGGTTTTGTAAAGTTTTCAAATGTTTTTAAAGGACGTACCGTCGTTAGCCTCTTGGGTGTTTGTAAATATTTGCGAAAATTTCCTTCAGCCTTGTGGGTTCCATCTCGGGGCCCACGACGCTGTAATATTCCTAGATGGCTCAGGGGGTGTTACACTAGGTGATTTTCAACTGTGATTATTGAGAGTTTGTTTTCCGAAAAAGACATGTCTGGTTTTTATTTTGAAACGATTTCATGCATGTACTATGAGATGTGTAAGCGAATGGTTTGCCTTGATTACTTGTACTAGCGTAATTGCTAACCCCTTTGGGGACCCGTTTTTGGGGAAATTCGTCTTATGAATTTTAGGTTGCGTTCAGCCGGTCGATCGAGCACTGGAGCAGTATGAGGATGCTGGCCAAGGTTGTTGACGTGTGGAAATGAGTTCTTTTATTTTGGTTGTCCATTTTAAATGTTTGTTTTCAAAACTTGTAAACTGATAGTAAGTACTCGCGAGTACTTAGGCATTTTGATTTGGAAGGTGGATTGTATACTAAATTTTATGTGTGATTTTCGATGATGTCTGGTTTACCGGTTGAACCGGGCTCTTTAATTAATTTTTGTCCTGGTGATGTGTGTTTTCTCGCTGACCGTGATGGTTAGATGAGCGGTATTAAGTATTTAGACTGGTGGGTCCTATGTAGGGCTCCACGGCCCTGTAATATACCCTGATTATCTTGTGGTGTTACATTCGGCCTAAAGATATATAGAAATAAATAAAAGAGAATGATTGGTCTGAGTTAGACTACCTACGTTAATAAATACTGAAGAGGTTTTGTATGCAAGACTCTAAAATTGGATGAGAACTCTTGCCAATGTAACATGGACCTCATCTGAGTACCACTCGAAGTCCTTCGAATCCTAATGATCGAGTCCGCATGAGAAAGATTCCATATGCTTCGGCCATTGTATAAATCATGTATGCCACGATTGTACTCAACCAGATGTATTGTTTGCCCTTAGCATGACAAGTCGATACCAATCAAATTCAGGTGAGAGTCACTGGACAGCAGTAAAAACCATCCTAAAGTACTTAACAAGAACGAAGGATGTTTTCTTAATCTATTGAGGTGTGGGAGATGAGATAGCTATAAATGGTTATACCGATGCAAATTTTGAAACTACTAGAGAAGATTTTAGATCACAAACTGGGTTGTGTTTGTATTAAATGGAGGTAATGTAAGTTGGAAGAGTTCCAAGCAGAGCACGATTTCTGATTCTATAACAGAAGTTGTGTACCTAGCAGCATCGGATGCACTCGTATAGATCAAGAAGTTCGTTACTGAGCTAGGAGTGTTTCCAACCATCCAGGGTCCCATAAGCCTTTATTGTGACAATAATGGTGCTATTGCACAAGCTAAAGAGCCTAGGTTCCATCAATGATCCAAGCATATCTCAAAAAATATCACCTAGTCAAAAAGTTTGTCAGACGAGGAGATATCACAATATGCAAAGTAGCAACAGAAGGGAATGCTGCTGATCTATTTACCAAGCCTATATGACAAGGAAAGAATCAAGATCATGCTAGATCGACAAGTGGGAGATTGTTGAAAATAGTACCCAATGGCAATTGATGTGCCTAGATTTGTGATTATGACATTTCTATAAAGTTATTTCATAATATCTATTTCTCATTGATTATTATAATGTGTGCATATTTTAATATTATAATAATCAAGGCACCGATAATGTGATCTTCCGTGTGACACCAACAAACCACATTATCAACAATATAAACTAATTAGCCATTTTATTTGCATAACCATAATGTGAATAAATATGCAAAACATGTGATTAAATGTTTAATATTCTCATAGGTAGTTATAGGGAAATAAGGTAATACAAGTATAAAGTATGCTTTGCAGCATACAACCCTAACAGTCTCCCACTTATACAACAAAGAATGCTTTTATGTATACTACTCTATTCATAGTCTCTCATTTCACCCACGTATACTCAAAGTAATGTTGCCATACACCATAATCCCATTCCTTTAACATGCCTTTCAAAAACTTTTTAGGGTAGGCCTTTCGTGAAAGGATCAACAAGATTATCTTCCAAAATAATTTGAAGAATGATTTATTAAAAGTTCATTACGAACTTAAAATATTAACAAACAAATATTCTTGTGGAAATGACAATTTTGAAAAATTGCTTTCAGTTTAAATAATTTCGTTAAACAAACAATGATTAGGATTCAAACCGAGCGATAAAAACGAATCCTTAAATCTTAAAATACCCAAATATGGTAAAATATTTAAAAATTGGGCATTATATTACCAATTGAAAAAGCCCAAGACGAACGATCAAAATAAAGAAAATATGGATTCCAAAGGGAACCATAATACCCAATATCGTCTATTTGCCAAATGAAGAACGACCAAGAGTCGGTTGGATCCCCAAAATTCAAAATTAATATATTTCATCTATTCGTATTTTAATAATTTATATTTAACTCAGGGGGAGCTATTATTTTAAAAAGGGGAGATCGAATTTTCAGGGGGAGTTTTACCCATTTCCTTCAAAATAATTGGTATCATTTTAATAATCAAATGCACGTTTTCCTAATGACAAAAAGGGGGAGAATATGAGAACTTACAGGACAAAGGATAAGAATGATGGGGAGAAGAAAACTAACGAAACGTACAAAGCCGAAAACTTTGATTCGTATATTGTTTTACTGTAGTCTTGCAGGTATTTATCCCATCGAAGGACATCCAAGGATTGTTGTTTTGCGATCATCAAAAAGGGGGAGATTGCTGGAATATTTTATTCCAAATATTCAAATTGAGGTTTTGATGATAAGTTGCTAAACAAATCAAAACAACAATGAATCAAGAAGATGTTTGAAGAAACGGGAGCTGGCCGAAAAACGTTGATATGAAGCAAAATCAAGTTTAACGTACACTATGACCAATAGCTAACATACGTAAAAGAAGACCCAGCTGAAGGCAAACGAGTATGGATATGAAATAACGTACATAATACAAGAATGATAACATATGCTATGGACAGAGTCTAACATACGTAATACAATGCGCTTAACGTACGTAATGAGGAGTTGAGATACGAATTCAAATGAATCAGTCCGTTGGATTAATTCTAGAAGGTCAAAAGGCATGCAACGAATATATGACTATAACGTACTCTACGAGAAGATGTTAACATACGCTACGGATAAACATGACCTACGTAATGGAAGAGACAAAAGCTATTGGACTGATCTGCACATCGCATAACGTATGCAACCTGAGAAGTTAACATACGTTCACAAGCTTAACGTACGTAATGGATGACACATAACGTACGTAATGAATGATGTAGTGGACAACGGCTAGTTTGGATTTCAAGCCTATAAATACGAAAGCATTTGGTATTATTTTACACGACAACTCCAAGAAAATCACATATACATCTGATATTGTTATATTCATAGCTGTTGTTGTAATCGAGCTAAATTGTTAAGAGTTCGAGTGATCATACACTCAACCGATACACGAGAGAAAAGAAAGGATTATAGATCTGATCTGGTGTTATTAGGATCGTGGATCCGGCATTATTCGAATCACAATATAAATCCAAGTGAGTTTTGTCTAGTACCAATCGAAAGCTAGATAGGTTGATTCCTTGTCCAATTGAAAAGGAAAGCGGTTTAGCTTGGACCGACAAAAAGATAAGAGCATAACGGTTTATCTTGGACCGATAGAATACAAGATTGTAATGGTATCCCTCAGACCGATAGAAGACGAGGTGTAGAGGTTTATCTTAATCCTAAGGAAAAAGATAACGAGAGACAACGTAGGCATATTTGGCCGAACCTCTATAAATCCTATGTCGTTTTTATAGCGCACATTACGCTTCCGCAATCACAAAAGAGTTCATTACTCTTAACCACACCATTCAAGTGGCGGTATCATACCCAGTAAATTCTCTTCACAGACAAGGGTATCGAGTTCTTACTGCTACTGGTGTGGGGGAAGAAGAAGAAGAAACAAGTGGTCCAGAGGCATGTGGCAACTCTCAAGGTAAAGAGCAAGGCTCCTCATCCTGAGGCGAACAAAAAGCCAAAAGGGAAGTGCTACAAGTGCGGTCCGAAAGGACATTTTAAAATGGACTGCCCTTCTCTTAAGAAAGGTATGTATCGTGCACTAGTAGTCAAAACATGTTTGGAAGCTTGTTCTACCACTTCGTGGATAGTAGATTCATGATCCACTGATCATGTTTATTTTGACTAGCATGGTTTTTAGGTAACCAAGCAGCTTAGTGCTGGGAGATCACCATCAACTGGGGCGATTATTCCAGGTTTATGGCTGTTGTAGTGGGAGTCGTGCAGGTCAAGATTAATGATAAAATATTAGTCCTTAATAATGTATTGTTGGTACCAATTTTAGAATCAATGTTTCTAAATTAAGTTGTGATGGTTATTCAGTTTCTTTTGATGGTGATGCTATTATTAGAGGAAACGGTGAATATATTTGCAAAGGTATCGATACTGATGGACTGTATGTCATTGATACTGCACAAACTTCTATATATAATTATAAATCACTTAATTCTTTGTCGAAACCTAAATAGAGAAAAGAACCTTCAAGCATAAACCAAACATATCTATGGCATCTACGGTTAGGTCATGTAAACCTTAGTAGAATTCGAAGATTGGTAGATGTTGGCCCATTGTATGATCTCCAAGTTGAGTTATTTCCAATTTTAGAATCCCGTCTGGAAAGTAAAATGATAAAACGTGTTTTTAGGAACAATGAAAACCGTGCTCAGAACGTGTTAGAATTGGTTCATATGGATGTATGTGGTCCAATGAATATCCAGGTAGGGGTGGCTTCTAAAACTTCATCACATTTATAAATGATTATTCGAGTTATGGATACATCGATTTGATGTGATGTAAGTATGAAGACTTTGACAAGTTCAGAGATTTCAAGGATGAAACAGAGAAATGTCATGGGAAGAGCATCAAGTCACTACGATATGATCGTGGTGGCGAATACCTTAATAGAGAGTTATTGGATTTCTTGGCAAATGAGTGGATTTCATCCCAGCTCACTGCGTCGGGAACTCCACAACAAAATGGTGTTGATGAGAGAAGGAACATAACTCTTTTAGAAATGGTTAGGTCAATGGTGAGTTATTCAGATTTACCTATTTCGTTTTGGGGATACGCCTTGGAAACGACGGCGTACATTCTAAACCTGGTGCCATTGAAATCAGTTGCAAAAACACCCATAAAATTGTGGAGTGGGCGAAAGCCCAGCTAGGACATGTTTGGATTTGGGGTACTCTATCACATGTACTGAATAAGGAAGCTAATAAGTTGGCGTCTCGTACAGAAGTACGAGTGTTTGTAGGACACCCTAAAGGAACAAAGGGTGGCTTGTTCTATAGTCTCTAGGATCAGAAGGTCATTGTTAGCACCAATGCCCGATTCCAGGAAGAGGATTATATGATTAGTCACAAACCCATGGGCGAAATAATTCGGGAAGAGTTGAGGGGCGAGACTCCGTCTATACCAATTATACAAGCGCCAACTAACACTGCACCACGTATCAATTTTAAGACTTCTACACCAACTCAGTATTTGCCTCGCCATAGTCAGAGGGTTGTTCATCAACCGAAATGATTTATAGGCATAGGACAGTCCTCGGATTCAATCCCAGGCGAAGATAAATCAGATCCCTGGACTTACAAGGAGGCAATCCAATATAAAGATGCTGACTCTTGGCTAGTAGCAATCAAATCAGAAATGGGATCTATGGATTCCAATCAAGTGTGGGAGCTAGTAGAACTACCTGATGGGGTACAAGCCATTGGGAGTAAGTGGGTCTACAAGAAAAATAAAGGATCTGACGGGAAGGTTGAAACCTTCAAAGCAAGGCTTGTAGCGAAAGGTTACACTCAGAAAGAGGGTATCGATTACGATGAAATCTTTTCGCCAGTAGAATTCCCACGCCTCATATAATTGCTTCGAGGCCATCTGCCGGAACTACGTGATTTCACTCTACAATTTCATGGTCTTGTTGGGTGGAACGAAACTGAATAAGAACTTCTCACTCAATATGTCCCATGTACTTATGCCACCCGAAGCAAGAGTTCCAAGACGACTACAAGCCTTCTCTCTCAAGGAAAAAAGAAATGACTTCAATCTTATTGAATCGTCTGGCATCCCATTCATCTTGATGGTATCACAAATTTCAAGAAAGTTGAATAAATGGGCATGTGGGTCCTCAGTGGCAAATCCCCCAAACTGATTCAGCTGAACCATCAATATCAAGGCCGACTTCAACTCGTAATTGAGGGCGTTAATAGGAACTTGTGCAATTCCTCCATAATTTCAGTCGAACCTCAGTCGAAATCCGTCAAGAATTGATTTGGTTCGAGTGGTCTGCTGCCGAACCTGCACCCCTCCCATTGGGCGAGTTATTTCGTGCTGCTTCATTCCCATAATTTTCTATTACCTCCTCGGTTGTAACATTGTCCCCCGCTCATCCCATCTCGTTCCAAGTCTCTCCTTAATTTCCTAGTGGTTGCACTTGTATTTCGAGAAAATGCTTTGACTTCTGGAATAATAGCTTCTAGAGACTTCTTAGATGAGCGAGTTTTCATGCACGTCCTGGAAAAGGATCAAAAACAAAAACAAAACTAGTAAAATAAAATAAAATAAAATATCTAAAGTAAGACTAGAATAAAATAAAATAAATCCTAATAAAAAAAGTCTGGAGTAAGATCAGAAACACTTATCTTAATATCAAGACTAATAAAAATAATTAGTCCCCGGCAACGACGCCAAAAATCATTCGGTATTTATTTGGCTACCCGCAAGTGTACGAAGTAGATGTAGAAAGTGTCGAGCAATGTCGTATCCATAGAGACTAATTATTTCTATTGTACTGTGTACTAGATTGTAGTATCCCCAGTTTTATCTAGACGATCGAATATTGATGAATGTAATTTTCTAAAAATCGAATAAAATAAAATAATAACAAAAACAAGTTTTATAGGAGGAGGTTTTGAATTATGAGTAGGTATATTTCAAGACTAAGTTTCCATTATTTGCTAGGATCGAAAGATTTGACTTGTGATTAATGTTCTACTTGTCTTCCTAATATGGCGATCTCAAAATTCCCTTAAAAGTCTCTCTCGAGATGCAATTAAAATGTTGATTAAATAACATATAATGACGTCTCCATCTATCAAAAATTATCTAACCCCCATAAGTACAAAATATTAAAAGTCATCACAATCAATTACCGACCTCTCGATCTCATGATCGATTATATCATGCGATCTATTACTGAACTCATCTTTCGAATTATGAAAAATAATGTTAAGCATGTAAAAACATTGATCAAGTTTTAAAACATGAATAAAAAACAATTAAATGAAGAAGCAATTTAACTATATAATAACTTAGTAGTCCATCCTAACAATCCATCAGAAACAATGTACTCCCATGTACGGAATCTAACAAGTTTAGCCGGACATAGTGAAAAAGGAAGAGATCATGCTCAAATTCAACATGTTTCAACTAATTAAAATAAACTAACAAGATAAGAAAGAAAGAAAGATGATTAAACTCGAATGATCTCTCGATATTGTTCCAATCCTTGCACTTGATGTTCCTTGATGCTTTTGATTCTCTCTTGATGATGTTTTTTTAGCCTCATAAACCCTTCTTAAACTTGATAATCCCAAAAATTGGCCTTTCGGGGTCCTTTTATAGCTGTCAAATAAGGTTTACGACTATTAAAACACGTGAAATTCGTCAAACATGGGAATTAGCACGGCCCAGTAACTTGGCCATGTCATTTGACACGGACCGTGTCGAACTGCTCCAGAAACACATTTTTTCTGCACTGAAACACGACTGGGGCCTTGGCAGGGTCATTTATCATGGCCAGTGTCGTTTAACATGACTAGGGTCATTTGACACGATCCAGACCATCTCACCCTATTCGTTTCTAGTTTTCAGTGTTTTTCGACTCATTCTCTTAGCCATGCATCCCATAATATATTTTGGGGTCGTGACTGCATTAATGCTTGATAGTGACCTTAAAAATGCCTATAAACACAATGGAAAACACCAAAGCATAATTGAGTATGACAAATGGATAACTAAGTATAAACATTACAAAATTCATGCAGTCAATGTCAATAAGTACGAGAAAAGTACTACAAAAAGATGTGTAAAATTACGTGCAAACAACAATGCATTTGAGAAGACTTTCCCAGTGTAATTATTTTTGAAAAAGAGTAAAACTACTTCACCCAAAAGCTTTCATTTAAGTATACTATGACCAACAAGTGGTATCAGATTGGTTGATTCTGCCGAGAATCAATCAATTTGATTTTTAATCTGAACCAGATCTAAAAATCCTAAGTTCTCAAAAACTGCATATTTTTATTTTTAAAATCATCTCTCATCTCTCAACATGGATTCATCTATGAGCAACAAAGTCCTTATGTTGTCTATTAACGATTTTGATGACTTGAGAATCATGATAGAAGCCGAACTTGCATCCATGCACGAAGAAATGATCTTCGTGATATAGGAAGTGCCTCTCAAGATATTGAAGGTTAATACAGCTTTAAGGATGGAAGGAAAACCTTATGTGGAAATGTTAGAACCGCAAGATCAATGCATAACTGATGACTGAAAAGAGCGTACCAAGATAATGTCGCCAAGAATGTGTTGTTTGTCACTCTCGACCAAGGCACATTCTCTAAAGTAAAAGGCTGTAAGACAGATAAGAAAATCTGGGACAAGATCAAGGTGATTTGTGAAGGCACAAAGCTGCCCAGAAAAGACAAAGTTTGAAAAATGACCCTAGAATTTAAGTCCTTCTAAATAAAATCTACCGAAACTCTTGAGGATCATGACCTCAGATTCAGTGGCAATGTTGATGAACTTGAGGCTTTTGGCAAATAATACTCCCAAAAGAAGAAAAATCTTAAAGTACTTAGATCTCTCCCTACCCGACAAGGCATTAAGACCATAACCATGCAAGTGTCCTGCAATCTAAATAATATATCTATATTTGACCTCTTTTCTGATGCAAATCTTTTGGGTATGATATAGACAAAGATATAGAAGGTGGAAGAATCACCCGCGACGACTACAACACTTTTTGCTGTGTCAGACACCAAGCACAACACAGCTCCCAGTACTTTCAGAGCTACATGTGATGATGGTGATGATGACTTGTAACTAGAAGAGATAGCTCTACTCATTTTGAAATTTCATAAATTCGTAAATAAATGCAGAAATGTTCCCTACAAGCCAAAATCCTCAACCAAGGTGAATATAGACTTATCACCTTGAGGATATTCTAACCTATGTTATAACTGTATGAAGCCAGGATACTATATTAATAGGTGTCCACATCCCAAGGTCCAGAAGTTATCTGAAGTTTAACGACATGAAAAGGATGATGGTGTAGTAAGTTGAATACGGTGATAGGGGAATCAAAATCAACTCCAACAACAAGCAAGACAGAGGAATTTCTGCAGGCTGTAACCCACATCTATTTCTATGATGATGAAATGGAAGACACGGCCTACATGTGTATGATGGACGATGAAGAAGATGAAAAAACGGTGATGAGGTTAAGATCAATCTCTTCCAATGAAAATCATATTGTAAGTACATCTCATACCTTTGAGAAAATGATGAATGAATCTAAAACCATTCAAAAAACCCTAAAGGACTTGAAACAAGAAATCTTACACCTCGCACTTTTAAACATAGAGAAGAAGCACATAAATGACTTGCTAAAAATTAATATCAAAAACATGTATTTAGATTGCGAAAATAGCCAAGTCAAAAATAAAAAACTCATGGAGAGCAATCTTCAACTTATTGTCGAAATGAATGAGGTAACAACTCATGATCGTAGTAGGAGAAATGATTACGCTATATTGGACACTAAAACTTAGCTCCTCGAGAAATGAGAAAAGAACTCGAGACAATTCTTAAACCCTTCAAAAAATCCTCCAAGAGAATGGGGGATATCCTTAGTACAGTTCAAAACATTCATGATAAACATGGCCTGGGATACAACTATTTCTCTAACTCGAATGGAAAGTCCAACACGATCGTTGTAAAAGGAGTGGAACCCATAGTATGCCCCAAGATCGAGGAGATTCTGAAAGATGTTCTTGTAACATAAGGTAATGCTACAACTGTGTTATTTGTACAGCAAACAAAGGTTGTTGTACTGCCACCAGTTCTTATCATAAGCAGTGAAAAACTCAGCCTCATATATCGGTGAATAAAAAACATGGTACTCAACATTCATACTATGCTCCACCCACATACCAAAAGCATCGCATACAGCAGTAGAGGTACGCTGCACCTTGACAGTAATGGCTAAATCAGTCGAGGAAAATAACACCTAAGTATTGGGTACAGGAACCTAAGCGGTCCTCTCGCAAACAAGTGTTGCTCAGTATTATCAACATTAATTCTGAAAAGTCAATTGAAAACCCAAGAGGCAATCTCATAAGTAAAGACAAATGGTTCCTATCCATGGAAAAAACCATACATGAACTATAATTCTGCATTTTTTATGCATAACAATCTTGCATACAATGAATACATACCTACCACATATAGACCTCGCACGAAAGGACCCAAGAAGTCAAGTAAACCAATTAATATGAGGTAAATCTGGGTACCTGAAGGTACTACTAACCAAGGACCCACGAAACAATTGGTACCTAAATCTACTTTATTTGTCTACAGGACATCAGGGAGGAGGACGTCTGGTATTTCCACAATAGATGTTCTCAGCACATGACATAAGATACCAAAAAGTTGATAGATTATGTGGAAGCATGTGGTCTAAAGGCCAGAGTCAGTGATAAATCTAAAGGACGAACAAGAGGAAAACAACCCTGCTCGTTGGGAGATTTAATGTCACTGATGTAGCATATGTAGAAGAACTACAGTTTAACCTCGTACGCATTAGTCAATTTTGTGACAAATAATATTCAGTCTTACAAAGGCAACTGTAGAGTGAAGGACATCAAGACCAAACAAGTTGCCCTCATAGGAACCCAATCAGGTAACATATATATCGTAAATTGGATTCCTACAAGTGTTGTAATTATTTGTTTTATTGCCAACAGTACAACAAATCAAAGCTGTATATGGCATAAGAGGATGTCACACCTCAACTTCAAGGCCGTCAACAAGCTATCAAGAAATAGAATGGTTAGAGGTTTGCCAAATGTTACATATTAAAAAGACAGCATATGTAGGCCCTGTCAGAAAGGCAAACAAGTCAAATCCACCCAGAAGAGATAATCGTTTTTATCAACCCACAAGGTCCTGGACTTGATGCATATGGACCTATATGGCCTTGTGGACCTTATTAACCTAAGAGGTAAGAAATTTGATTTAGTTATTGTTGATTATTTTTCCAGGTACACCTGGACAATATTCTTGAAAAAGAAGAATGAGATAATTACAAAACTACCGGAGCACCTGAAGAAGATATAAAAAGAGAAAAGGTTGAGCACTGTATCCATAAGATCCAATAGAGGCACATAATTCACCAATCACTTTATAGAGCAATATTATGTAGAAAATGGCATACAACATGAATATTCAACATCCTCAACCCCACATCAAAATGTATTGCCGAGAGAAAGAATTGGACATTGAAGAAAGCCACCGAGATGATGATTACCAAAATCAAGTTACCACAACATTTAAGGGGTGGAGAAACAAATACATCGCGCTACATGCAAAACCACTGTCGTATGAACAAACACCACAACAAAACTCATTATAAGGCATGGGATAATAGAACTCCTACTATTGCATATTTCTATATTTTTAGTTGCAGGTATTATGTGCTCAACAATGGGAAAGACCAGTTCAAGACCTTTGATGAAAAGTCCGATAAAGGAGTACTTATTGGTGATTTGAATGTGAGTAAGGGCTTCATGATCTTTTTTTTCTTCATGATCTTTAATAAGAGGAAACACATCATTGAGGAGTTAGTCCATATAGTACCCGATGAGCCCCATTGTGATCCTACAGGAGTAGATGGTATAAATAAAGCAGTTCAAACCTTAACTATAGAAGAACATCAAGAAATATATGGGTCACCTCATTCGAAATCAGTCCACCAATTGTAAGAACAGAAAATAGGTTGTAGAAGCAATGATCAAGACTACAATCCAAAAGGAGACAACTAGAAATACGAAGATGGAACCCGACAGAAGATGGTTAATAGATCACCCACAAGAACTGGTGATCGGTGATAATTATGTTGGAGTTACTATCGTAAGGAGAGCACATAGTAGTACACAATAAAATGTGCTTCACTCAAGAGGAAACAAAGTAAGAACCTAATATGACAGTTTCCTATATGAAGACTATAACCGAACTTTGTAGACTAGCTATGTGCACCATTGTTGTTTTCCTGATGTAGATCTTAATAACTCACGATGATTACTTCTATGGAGGAAGACCTAAATGGTTATAAAGGAAGAGTATTTGGTATTTACCTCCTAGACCAATCCATCAAGTTGCCATTGGGAGAAAATGTGTGTTTCGTAATAAGAAGGATAAGAATGGACTAGTTATAAGGAACAAATACTGAGTAGTTGATAAAGGCTACGGATAGGAGGAAGGAATCTATTATGACGAAATATTCGCTCCTATATCTAGACTAAATAAGTGTAATGCCAGGATATTTGATAAGTATTTTATCTGTCTTTGAACCTTGTGACATTACGTATGTCGTATTATTAATCAGAGTATGATCCTCCGTATATCATAGTCCAGTATTGGCGAGTTGTAATACCACCAGTATTACATGCTTTTTCACTTTGGGCGCTCACGTCCATTTCTTCTATTTGATAAATAAATATACTCCATTGCAATAAAACATATTTTGTATGATATGGTTGTACTGTATTGTTCGCATCTGTTATTCGTGTATTATGATGGTATGATGATTGACGAACTTTCAGTGACATACCTCGATGTCGTTAGGTAATTATCGGTGCGAATATGACGGTGGCCAACGTCTTGTTCCCCGAGAGATTTCCAGACAACATGGAGAGGGAGTCGTGTCATAAGAAATTAATGTGATAATAATTTGGCAAAAAAAACTGTCCTTTACGTACATTATACTCCGAGTCGTTACGCACGATATATCTGAGTCGTTACGTACGTTAAATATCGGCCCTTACGTACGTAACATCGGTCTTCGGTCTTTAGACAGGAATCTTCGTCTGGTATTACGCGTGCCGACCAACTTTCGGCGTCATTGCGACAGGCAAGTCAACGAGGTGTTACGTACGTTAACCCGCTTTCGTTACGTACGTAACGATGTGAGTGAATCGTTCCAGCGAGTTCCTTACGTACGTTAAGTATTTTGCCATAACGTACGTAAAGTCTCTTACGTACGTAAACCGTAAGGCATAACGTACGTAAGGGCAATCTGAGTTTATAAAAGAACACTTTACCTTTCATTTCTTCCGTCCCAAAAATCATTCTTCTTCCTTGTACACTACTCTCCACCATCATTGAACCAATTCTAACCTCCCAATTCAAGTGCTATCCTATTAGAGTACGTTAATCAAGCTTCGGGGAAGGTCTTGAATGTGTTATCCTCTCGTTCTCCTTCGTCCACTGTCGTTCTTCATCATCTTTTGTCAGTAAAGGTAAGTTTATCCAACCTTGAACTCGTTTCAGCATTGTTTAGTAAGTTTTAGTAAACCTCGGATGCCTTGGGTAGCTTAGAACCCTCAGTAATAATCGAACCGGTATATAACTATCGCAATTGTTAATCGATATCCATCAAAGCTAGAAATTGGAATGAATAATGGTAGAACTCATAATCATATTGCTAATCACCAACTTCTCGGAATCATCTTGAAGGATTTCATGTATAACCGTATTATCATGTTGAATAAAACCGTTAATGAATCCTTGATGAAGTTACCAACAATTTCTAGCCGAATAGATACTGAAACATGTTAAGATGATGGATTAATCGTTCTAGACTTGCATATTAAGACGACGATGAAATCTTGGTGATTGTTGGTTATAATTAATTGGGAATGTTGTGTTAGAACACTATTGTTTAGAGGAAGGATAACTTATAACGAATGTTGCCGAACCTAAGAAATTAATGGCACGCATTATGGTTAAAAACGGAGAAATTTCTTTTCCGACATCATAAGCAACTAGGATAGGGTTCTAACAGGCGGGAGGGGGAGGAACGTCGTTGATCATCATTATTATCATAAGATGTTAATCGACAAACATGTAATAGGTCGGATTTCCAAGTGCGATCATTCAAGCCGTTGCCTTGTCAAGAAATAACTCGCGTCGGATTTGAGGCAAGTGAATCTTGCTCAGACTCTACGTCTTATAATTTTAGACATAGTAAATGTTACTATTATGGAATGGTGCCCTTACGATTATCTTGTCCGGAGTATTCCCGAGTAGATACTATCGTGACCCTTGGCCGCGGCCTTGGGAGTTTTCTCGTTGGACCGTGTTGCGGGATAAAACCTGAATGGTACCCACATCCGGAGTATTCCTGTGTAGATACTTCCGTGACCCTTGGTTGCGACCTTGGGAGTTTATGTGCTGATAAAAAGGAATAACATGAAACATTCGGTGATAACTTTAGTCCTGGAAATTATTAGATTTTACGTTTGAGTTTGGTTGGAATTGTTTCTGACCTAGGTTACTGGCACGACATGTCGTGCCAGGTAAATTTGTTGAATTTGTGCAGGACACCCCTGAAGGTTACGGTCAGGCATGAGCTGTGTTGGAAGAAGGCCTGTTAATTTCTTAAATCAATTTGAACATTCCACGTTGTGTAATAACCGTATGTACGGACACTATTTGCTTTTGTACTCTGGGTTGTACGAATAATTTCTTAATTACTTCCGTATATTACCACTTTTAATAAAATATTTTATAAAATATTTTCAAAAACATGCCTTGTGGGTCCCTCATGGGATCTACGGCACTGTGGCGTCCCGGTTCATTTTGGGGGCGTTACAGAAAATGGTATCAGAGACAAACACTCACGTGGAAAGTTTTACCAAAAATATTTTGAAAACAGTTTGCCTTCAAAATCCAACACTTCTGACGACCGTAACTCCTCGAGGGATGTCGAGGTAAAATACACATAAATTCTTAAGGATCAAGTATGATGTTTGGATTCAGTAAGAACTCAGAGAATGTTTGCATTAAACTAACCTGTTAGATTGAACGAACATCACCAATGGCACGTCGAGGAGCTAGAAGAAACGTAAATGACGCACAAGGTTCCGCTATGAACCAGCAGGAAGACAGAAACACCGGAGAAACTAATCCAGCCGAAAATCAACCACCGCCTGTTAATCAGAACGAACAGGAAGCGGAAAACCAGAACAACGGGGGATTTGATCCAGCCTTTGTTCAGACTCTCGCCCAGGCCATTGCAATGGGAATCGCTCAGTCAACCGGGCGTAACAAGTACCAGTCATTAACATAGAAGAGAACACCGGAAAGGACCGTTGGTGGGAGAAATGCGAAGGCGGACCGCCATTATTCGACGGTCGTGGATAAGCACGTGGACGATTGGATCTCGGAAATGGAGATCGACTTGAGGTGATCACGCCCGAAACCGGAAAGTGCCACTCGGAATCAACCGGCTCCGTGACACCGCGGCCCGATGGTGGAGGACCTATAAGCCGAGAGGACAGAATAGTCGGATGGCGAGTTTTCCAAACTATTGAGAGGCAATCTTGTCCCCGATCGGTTCAACCGCACGAGCGCGGAGTTTCTTGACGCAGGCCTCGAAATTTGCCGATGCAATCATTCGGGCATACAGACCGAGCTAAGCTATGTCGCACAGATGGTTCCATCCGAAGACCAGCGAATTTGTCACCTTGCTCAACAGCTTGCGGAGGATGTTCAACGCTACGCGGCGGGGTTTCATTGCACCACGTTGAGGGCATATGAGGACGTGGTCACAAAGATACGCCGATACGGTTGTCGGCCGGATGCCGGCACAACCAAAAAAGCGTAAGACAAGAATCGGTCAGGAGCACCAGCAGAATGAATTTGGGAATTGGGTTCCCCTCCAAATCAGCCTTCGTCCCAATGAAAGGAACATCCGACGGGCCTTCTCGCCGTAGTCTGTTTCAATTGTGGCATAGCAGGCATACCATGAGTCGGTGTCGTAAAGCATCGACAAAGTGCTTTTCATGCGGAAGGGTGGGCACATGTCTCGCTCGTTCTCGGATCAAACCTACACCAAACCCGGCTCCTCGTAGTCAACAAGGCTCAGTACAGACATCCGGCGTCCGCCATGTCCGACTACCGATCTCCACCTCCCCAATCTCCTCTACACGATGCCTAAGAGGACACAGTCGCGAGGAGTCCGCACCTCCTCGGGGACACCGCCGTCCCGCGTGTTCGAACTAAGGGCTGCGCGACCGGACTACTCCTGTGTCTCGTACACTACTTATTAAATCTCGGCTGTTCATGTCTTGTTTGATCTGGAGCAACCCACTCGTTTATATCCGTAGAATGTGTTAACCGTTTGCATCTCCCTTGTGTACCACTGTGAGTCCTTTCTTGTTAAACTACCCGAGGCGGCAGGTGGAGGGTAACTTGGAAGTTCGAAACTGTCCGATTCGTATCAATAATGCAATGTGACAACCCGATCTCATGGTCTTTCCACTCCAAAATGAAGATGTGATTTTAGGTATGGACTGGATGACGATGCACAAGACGGTATTGGATACCTATCACCTGACCATTTCTATTACGACCCATGACGGTGCCACTCACACAATTAGAGGCCGAGAGCACTTCAGCACAAAAGGGTCCCTCAGTCTCCTTTCAGCAGTAGCATCTCATGATGATCGAGGAGCGTATTACTGGTGCTATATTCTTCAGGAGGTCACGTCACAATTGTCGGTTGCTAATATTCCTGTAGTGAACGAATTTCCGGACATATTCCCTGACGAACTACCTGGATTGCCACCACAAATAGAGGTCGATCTCTCAATCGAACTTGAGCCAGGAACGACGCCTATCTCCAAGGCACCGTACAGGATGGCACCAGCCGAAATGAAGGAACTGAAGTCACAACTCGAAGAATTGCTAAGGAAGGGGCTCATTCGTCCAAGTACTTCGCCATGGGGTGGGCTAGTCCTTTTTGTGAAGAAAAAGGACCGCTCTCTATGCCTGTGTATCGATTACAGGGAACTTAATAAGGTCACTATTAAGAATCGTTACCCACTTCCAAGGATTGATGATTTACTGGACCAACTGCAAGGGGCGACTGTGTTTTCAAAAATCGACTTACGTTCGAGATATCACCAATTGAGAATTCGAGAGGAGGATATTCCTAAGACCGCATTTCGATCGAGATATGGGCACTACGAGTACATGGTGGTGTCGTTTGGCCTGACTAATGCTCCAGCTGTTTTTATGGAATTGATGAACAGGGTTCTGACAGAGTTTCTCGATAAGTGTGTGGTGGTTTTCATTGACGATATTTTAATTTATTCCCGAAGCCGATGGGAGCATGAGGAACACTTGAGGCAGGTGTTGAGCGTTTTAAGGCAACATCAACTGTATGCTAAACTTTCTAAATGCGAGTTCTGGATGCCAGAGGTAACCTTTTTGGGGCATGTGATTTCAGCAGGAGGCGTTAAAGTAGACCCCCAGAAGATCGAGACAGTTATGAATTGGGAACCACCTAGAAACGTCAAAGAGGTGAGGAGTTTCCTGGGGTTGGCGGGATATTATCGACGGTTTGTCGAGGCCTTCTCCTGTGTCGCTCAGCCATTAACAAATCTGCTTAGGAAGAACACCAAGTTTGTCTGGACAACAGATTGTCAGGAGAGCTTCGACAAGCTAAAAAGGAAGCTTACTACTGCCCCAGTGTTGGTACTACCGCAGGGTACTGAGGGATTCGTAATATGCACCGATGCGTCTAAGCACGGGCTAGGATGTGTGTTCATGCAAAACGACAGGGTTATCGCTTACGCCTCTCGAAAACTTAAACCTTATGAGGTGAACTACCCGACACATGACTTGGAACTAGCCGCAGTGGTCCACTCTCTTAAGATCTGGAGACATTACCTATATGGGGTTACCTGTAAGATCTTTACGGACCACAAGAGTTTAAAGTATATTTTCACGCAGAAAGAGTTAAATATGAGACAGAGGCGTTGGCTAGAGTTAATCAAGAACTACGATGAAGAGATTCTATATCACCCTGGAAAGGCCAACGTCGTAGCAGACGCACTAAGTCGGAAAACTGCGCAGAAGGTGACACTATCTGGTTTGACAGTACAGCTGGAGTTGCAGCAAGATCTCAGGAGAAATGACATTGAAGTGTGGATACAACACCGCCAGGGACAGTTGTGCTCGATTGATATTCGCTCGTCTCTGCTGGACGAGATACGCCTAGCACAGATGGAGGATCCAGAACTTCGTGCGATCGGCGCAAAGGCCGAAGGGGGAGTTATTTCAGACTACAGGATCCAAGGGGCTTAGTTAGATTCAAGAACAGGATTTGCATTCCACCTAATGACGAGCTTAAGCAAACTATACTCAAGGAAGCTCATTCTACTCCCTATTCGATACATCCCGGGGCGAGCAAAATGTACAAAGACCTGCGAAAGAGTTTCTGGTGGAAGAATATGAAGCAAGAAGTAGCAAGGTTTGTCGCTCGATGTATGATATGTCAACAGGTGAAGATTGAACACCGTAGACCAGCCAGAATCATGCAGCCCTTACCCATTCCGGAATGGAAATGGGAGAGCATATCAATGGACTTTGTCACCAAGTTACCAGTGACGGCGGGGGAAAAGGACACGATATGGGTTATTGTAGACCGACTGACAAAGTCGGCACACTTTATTCCAATTTAGGAGGCCATCGGAACAGAACAGCTGGCTACCATCTTTGTTCGGGAAATCGTGAGATTACATGGCGTTCCCTCGGGAATTATTTCGGATAGAGACACTAGATATGTGTCCCGCTTCTGGAAGGCTGTCCACCAGGCCATGGCTACTCAACTGCATTTCAGCACTGCCTATCACCCTCAGACGGATGGACAAACAGAACGCACCATACAGACCCTGGAGGATATGTTGAGAGCATGTGTACTCGATTGGGGCAAGGACTGGGCTAAACACCTCTGCTTAGCAGAATTTTCGTACAACAACAGCTGGCATGCAAGCATAGGCATGGCCCCCTTTGAGGCCTTGTATGGTAGAAGGTGCAAGTCTCCCCTATGTTGGGACGATGCATCCGATGTCATCGCCACCGAGTTGGATCTAATCCAGGAATATATTAAGAAGATATCCATTGTTCGAAAACACATGTTGGCAGCGCAGAGTCGCCAAAAGTCTTATGCTATGGACCGTGGCCGTTGGAATTTATGGTTGGGGATCATGTTTGGGTTAAAGTATCGCCAATGCGGGGCATTCGACGCTTCGGCGGAAGGGCAAACTAAGCCGAGATTTATTGGCGTTCGAAATCTTGGACCGAGTCGGTAGACTCGCTTATCGGCTAGCATTACCACCATCGTTAGACGGAGTGCATAATGTCTTCCACGTCTCCCGGTGAGAAAGTACGTGTACGATCCTAGCCACAAGATCAACTTCGAGGAAGTAGAGATTTCCAATGATGCTACCTTTAGGGAAGTTCCAACGGCGATTTTGGATCGACGTAAAGACACTAAGGAACAAGAACATACCCCTTGTTAAAGTTCAGTGGTCGCACCACGGTACGGAAGAAGCGACTTGGGAGACCGAGGCGAGCATGAGAGAGAATCATCCCGAGTTATTTTCTTACTTTCGGGACGAAACTATTTTTAAGGGGGGTGGTATGTAATACCACAGATTACATGCTTTTTCACTTTGGCGCTCACGTCCATTTCTTATTTGATAAATAAATATACTCCATTGCAATAAAACATATTTTGTATGATATGGTTGTACCGTATTGTTCGCATCATTATTCGTGTATTATGATGGTATGATGATTGATTTAACTTTGTTGACATACCTCGATGTCGTTAGGTAATTATCGGTGCGAATATGACGGTGGCCAACGTCTTGTTCCCCGAGAGATTTCCAGACGACATGGAGAGGGAGTCGTGTCATAAGAAATTAATGTGATAATAATTTGGCAAACAAAACTGTCCTTTACGTACGTTATACTCCGAGTCGTTACGCACGCTATATCTGAGTCGTTACGTACGTTAAATATCGGCCCTTACGTACGTAACATCGGTCTTCGGTCTTCGGACAGGAATCTTCGTCTGGTATTACGCGTGCCGACCAACTTTCGGCGTGATTGCGACAGGCAAGTCAACGAGGTGTTACGTACGTTAACCCGCTTTCGTTACGTACGTAACGATGTGAGTGAATCGTTCCAGCGAGTTCCTTACGTACGTTAAGTATTTTGCCATAACGTACGTAAAGCCTCTTACGTACGTAAACCGTAAGGCATAACGTACGTAAGGGCAATCTGAGTTTATAAAAGAACACTTTACCTTTCATTTCTTCCGTCCCAAAAATCATTCTTGTTCCTTGTACACTACTCTCCACCATCATTAAACCAATTATAACCTCCCAATTCAAGTGCTATCCTATTAGAGTACGTTAATCAAGCTTCGGGGAAGGTCTTGAAGGTGTTATCCTCTCGTTCTCCTTCGTCCACCGTCGTTCTTCATCATCTTTTGTCAGTAAAGGTAAGTTTATCCAACCTTGAACTCGTTTCAGCATTGTTTAGTAAGTTTTAGTAAACCTCGGATGCCTTGGGTAGCTTAGAACCCTCAGTAATAATCGAACCGGTATATAACTATCGCAATTGTTAATCGATATCCATCAAAGCTAGAAATTGGAATGAATAATGGTAGAACTCATAATCATATTGCTAATCACCAACTTCTCGGAATCCTCTTGAAGGATTTCATGTATAACCGTATTATCATGTTGAATAAAACCGTTAATGAATCCTTGATGAAGTTACCAACAATTTCTAGCCGAATAGATACTGAAACATGTTAAGATGATGGATTAATCGTTCTAGACTTGCATATTAAGACGACGATGAAATCTTGGTGATTGTTGGTTATAATTAACTGGGAATGTTGTGTTAGAACACTATTGTTTAGAGGAAGGATAACTTATAAAGAATGTTGCCGAACCTAAGAAATTAATGGCACGCATTATGGTTAAAAACGGAGAAATTCGATTCCGACATCATAAGCAACTAGGATAGGGTTCTAACAGGCGGGAGGGGGAGGAAAGTCTTTGATCATCATTATTATCATAAGATGTTAATCGACAAACATGTAATAGGTCGGATTTCCAAGTGCGATCATTCAAGCCGTTGCCTTGTCAAGAAATAACTCGCGTCGGATTTGAGGCAAGTGAATCTTGCTCAGACTCTTATAATTTTAGACATAGTAAATGTTACTATTGTGGAATGGTGCCCTTACGATTATCTTGTCCGGAGTATTCCCAAGTAGATACTACCGTGACCCTTGGCCGCGGCCTTGGGAGTTTTCTCGTTGGACCGTGTTGCGGGATAAAACCTGAATGGTACCCACGTCTGGAGTATTCCTGTGTAGATACTTCCGTGACCCTTGGTTGCGACCTTGGGAGTTTATGTGCTGATAAAAAGGAATAACATGGAACATTCGGTGATAACTTTATTCCTCGAAATTATTAGATTTTACCTTTGAGTTTGGTTGGAATTGTTTCTGACCTAGGTTACTGGCACGACATGTCGTGCCAGGTAAATTTGTTGAATTTGTGCAGGACACCCCCGAAGGTTACGGCCAGGCATGAGCTGTGTTGGAAGAAGGCCTGTTAATTTCTTAAATCAATTTGAACATTCCACGTTGTGTAATAACCGTATGTACGGACACTATTTGCTTTTGTACTTTGGGTTGTACGAATACTTTCTTAATTACTTCCGTATATTACCACTTTTAATAAAATATTTTAGAAAATATTTTCAAAAACTTGCCTTGTGGGTCCCTCATGGGATCTACGGCACTGTGGCGTCCCGATTCATTTTGGGGGCGTTACACGAGTGTATGATTATATTGATGTTAATGCATGCATGTACTTACACGTAATTAGCACACACTGACCCGTGAGTGTAGCGTACGCTAAAATGTGTGAGCTAGCGCACGCAAAAGAAGACACTTAGCATACACTTTGTGTGGTCAACCTGAATGAGATAGGATCAATAGGTAGGGAACCGGATTGCGGGAATCACGGGTGCTTTGGACGCATCTCGACTACTTTTGAAAAAGTTGAGTCAACGGTGCTTAGCGCACGCTATAAGAGATATGCTAGCACACGCTAAGTCGAGTACAGTGAGGTCAGTAAGCTTCATAAAGTCATTAGAGCATGCTATGATAGGGCGTTAGCATACGCTAAGTGTTACATTAACGTACGTAAAGTCTATTTAACGTATGTAAGGCCGAGGACAGAAAGAGATAGTGGATTGTGAGCCCGTTATCGCACGCTATAGCTAAAGAAATAGGTCATTTCCTATATGTATGACATCACCCTCATTTCATTTATCACTTTACCATTAGTCCATTATCCGACTTTTACGACTTGGAGAATTTACCCCATGTTGGGATAAACAATCATGTACCTTTTTTTGATAAGTGCCAAAATACAGCAAAAGGATAACTGTCAAACATACAGCAAGTAGTTGTCCCGAAGATGATCGTACAGCTGGATAAACTATCCTATATCTGGCATTGCCTCAACATACAACAAAAGGATAATTGCCCATCATACGTCAAGAAGTTCATAAGTCGATATGACACCAAGTATGGAAGTTTTCTGGAAACATTCATACAGTACCTTCTGTACAGCAGCACTAAGAGAGCCTACAGCATTGGATCCTACAACTACAGCATTAAAGACGCAATATGTTGGATACATCAAACTGGCTATAAGTGTTAGGATAATAAACACTCATCCAACATGACTGAAGGCCATTGGAACGGAATCTCCTTTACTTATTAAAGTCAAGACGCCGTTTGAAAAGAAGTACTTAAATACTGACTGGACAAAGTATTTAAATATCAGCCGACAAAGATCTTCAGACAAGGAGCAAAATTTGGATCTTTTATTTTGCAAGTCAATCAACACGTTGGAACAGACTCTTTGCTCAATGGATCAATTCACAATGGATCTATCCCAAAGGCTATATATATCCCGAAGTTTGAAGATCAGATATGAATACGACAAGAACATCAAGAACCGAAAACTGAGCAAATTGAATATACTGAGATACACTAGTGAACATCACAAGAACAGTATATCAAGAGCAAACATATTTCTTCAAGCTACTACCATTCTTGAGAGAAGGAATATACAGGTGCTCAACCTTGAACAATACATCATCAGCTCAAAGCTCAAGAAGTCAAGCTGTTGTTCAAACCCGTTTTCTTTCATTTAACGAAAATAATCATCCATGTGTGGATTGAAGAAAGCCTTGCTTTTCCTGAACTGTGTGTGACGGATCGGCATTGTAGACGAAGCTTTGGAACTGTGTGTGAAGAAGCAAGTCAAGTGGAAGCTTTAGCTAATCTGTGTGAACGGTTGAAAGCGATAGTCTTTCTATCAATCTGTTTGAACGAGATAAGGATAGGTTTGATTATAGTCATGTAGTTGTATGCGTAGTGATTATACTAAACATATTTACTCCTATGTGGAGGACCAGTGGACGTAGAGGGGTTTATCTCGAACCACTTTAAATATCGTGTTATTCACTTGTTGCATTTACTGTTTCTCATTACTGTGATTATTTTGAAGTATACATTGCATACCCTATATGCACTAAGATAACGGGAGACAAGCCTAGTTGCTGTATTTACAGCAACTTAATTTAACAGACTTCTGCTACACACTTTTATTTTAAAAACGTACAACTTGTTGTACTAACACTTTTCCAAGCTATATTCTGGATACATAGTGGCCAACAAGTGGTATAAGAGCGATTGATTCTAAAAAGAATCAGTCGCATTTTTAACCGAATCAGATCCAAAATCACTCATTTTGAAAAAACAGTATTTATCCTTCCTATTATCATATATGGATTCCTCAATTATTAATAAGGTTCCTATGTTCTCAGTTAACGAATTTGATGACTGGAGAATTAGGATGGAAGCACATCTTGCAGCCATGCACGAAGAAATGACTTTTGTCATTCAAGATGGCCCCATAAAGATTATGAAGGTTAATCCTGCCGCAAGGATAGAAGGATAACCCCATGCAGAGATTCTCGAAAAGGAGCATGAGCAATGGACAACCGACTAGCGCAAGCGTTCCAATCTCGACAACATAGCTAAGAATGCGCTATTTGTCACTCTCGACAAAGGCACATTCTCAAAGGTAAAGAGCTATAAAACGGCCAAGGAAATATGGGATAAACTCAAGATGATTTGTGAGAGAACTGTGCTCTCAAAAGAAAATAAAATTTCAAAACTCACACAGCAATTTGAATCTTTTGAAATGAAACCATCTGAAACTCTTGAGGAACTTGACCTTAGATTCACTGGCATTGTTGGTGATCTTGAAGCGTTGGGCAAATTTTATACACAAAAGGAGAAGACTTTAAAAATTTTCAGATCTCTCCCTGCCCTATGGGACATAAAAACTACAGCTATGCGTGTGTCATGTAATCTCAATGACATTTCTACTTTTGACCTCTTCTCTGACCTTCAAGTATGACATTGATAGGAGAGAGAAGTCACCTGCTAGGACTACAGCAATAGCCGCAGTATCCAATAGGAGACACAGCGTGCCCAACACATCCAAATCTGCCTACAAGAATGCTGACAGTGACGACGATATCCTGGAAAGACTGCATACAAGCCCAAGCCTTTCCACAAGGTAAGTTCTGAATCTTCCCCATCCGGTGACTCTAATCTATATTATAATTGTAGGAAACTGGGACATTATGCGAATAAGTGTCCGCATCCTAAAGTTCAAAAGTTGCCGGAAGCCGAGTAATAAGAAAAAGATGAAAGAAGGCGTGCTTGGAAGAACAAGCTCAAGGCCCTAATCGGCGAATCAGAAGCCTCGCTTGCTCAAACCAAAACTCAGGAATATCTTCAGGCAATTACTGACAGTGACTCGTCCGATGATGAACTTGAAGATAAATCATACATGTGCTTTATGGCTAAAGATATTGAAGACGATGAAGATAGTGCTGATGAGGTAAGCTCAACATCCAATATTCCCATTGATGCATCTCATACTTTCGAAAATATGATGAATGAATTTAAAAAAATTAAAAAGGCCCATAAGACATTAAAACTAGAAAACATACAGCTCGAAATTTCTAACTTAGAGTTGAAAGATGAAAATGACTTGCTGAGAAACAATTACGAAAATATGTCCATCGATTGCGAAAACAGCAAGATCACAGTGAAAAACTCATGGAGAGCTATCATCAACTTGCTCACGAACTAAATGAGGCCAAGTCTCAGAGTGAGAGAAAGACAAATGATTTCGTTATGCTCGAAGCCAAAGTAAAAACCCTCGAATAACGACAAGAATAACTAGAGACTATCCTGAAATATTTCGAGAAATCATCTAAAAGGATGGAAGAAATTCTAAGCACCAGGAAACATGCTCATGATAAAAGTGGCTTAGGATACAACTCATTCTCCAATAAAGGGAAAACTAGTACTGTGTTCGTCAGGGGTGTGGAACCCATTTCTGTACTTGAGGAGATCCCAAGCCCTATCAAGGTACCGGTTGCACTGCATACAGCAAAGGTTGCCATTCCGCCACCAAAGTCATATCACAGACAGTGGAATCCTCAGCCATCCGGGCCAGTAAGGCGTAACCCACAGCATGCTCCCCGAGCATATCAAAAGCGCCAACAGCCGTTCAGAAAGAAGGTTGTACCCACATATCAAAGGACCACACGGCAATACTTCCAACAGTACCGCATGCCTAGATATTGAATACAGGATAACGAGCAGCTCGCCGCAGAATACCAGCAACAGCTTTAGGAATCCAACCAGAGACCCACGAGGCAAACTGTAAGGCTAAAGAAAATGGCACCACTTCCAAGACGGCATCTGTACTGGATTAAAAACAATAACCCCGATTTTTTCATGCATAATAATTATCCAGGTTACAGCAACTACGTGCCTGCCCCACGTAGACATCGCAAGAACGAACCTAAACTAACCTACAACAAGAAAATTGTTGTTAGGTAAATCTGGGTACCTAAAGGCACTAACATCCATGGACCCAACATCCAAAGGGGACCTATCTACTTAATTTCTTTACCTATAGGACATCTTAGAGAAGGACATCTGGTACTTCAACAGCGGGTGTTCTCGGAACATAAGTGGATTTCAGTGATAAATCCAAAGGAAGAACAAGAGGGAAGGGAACCCTGCTTATAGGAAAATTCAAAGTAGCTTATGTTGAAGGCTTATAATATAATCGACTTAGTATTAGCCAGTTCTGTGACAAACAGCTCTCGGTGAAATTATATATAGATCACTGTAGATTCAAGAAGATTCTGACCAAAGAAGTTGTGCTCACAAGAAGCAGATCAGGTAACATGTATACCGCTGACTGGATGCCTATGAGCTCCACAATTCCTTTCTTTGTTTCCAAAGGCACGGCAGACCTAAGCTGGCTATGTCATAAGAGGATGTCTCACGTCAACTTAAAGATGATCAACAAGCTCGCCAGACAGGGAATGGTTAGAGCTTTGCCCGATTTCTCATTCCAAAAAGACAACATCTGTGGACCCTATCCGAAAGGCAAACAAATCAGGACCACCATGAAAAGCAAATCGTACTGCTACGCATAGATCTCTACGGTCCTGTAGACCCGGTAAGTTTGGGAGGTAAGAAATACTATCTCGTTGTTTTTTATGATTTTTCCAGGTATGCTTGGACAATCTTCCTGAGCAAGAAGAAGGAAACCACAACAAAGGTGCCCGAGCACCTGAGAAAGCTTTAGAATGAGAAAGGGTTGAGTATCATGTCCATTCGTTCCGACAGAGGTACGGAATTCACTAACCGCTTTATAGAGTAATACTGTTCAGACAATGGGATATAGTACGAATACTCAACTGCCCGAACACCTCAACAAAACGGTGTTGCCAAGCGAAAGAACAGGACGCTCAAGGAATCAACAAGGACCATGATTGCCGCAAGCAAGTTACCACAGCGTTTCTGGGGTGAAGCAACAAATACAGCATGCTATACACAAAACTGATGTATCATCAACAAACATCACAACAAAACACCATACGAGGTATGGAACAAGAAAACTCCATTAGTTTCATACTTTCTCATATTCGGATACAGGTGTTATGTTTTGAAAAACGAGAAGGATAAACTTAGAACCTTCGATGAGAGGGATGAAGCGATATTTGTAGGATATTCCTCGGTTAGCAAAGCTTTCAGGATCTTTAACAAACGGAACCTGACAGTCAAGGAATCAGTACATGTAGTGTTTGGCGAACCTCACCATGATCCTATAGGAGTATAAGATCTTAGTCAGAATATCCAACAAATCTCCATTAATGACCCTACAACTCCAATAGAGTCTGTCGTTGACTTAGAAATCAACCCAGCAGCTGTAAGAACAGAGGTAGATGAAGCTGATGCTGTACAAGCTGAAGCTGAAACTACAGCAACTCAAGATACAGTGCGGGATGCCGAACTATAACCCGACAGAAGATGGTTGATAGATCACCCATAGGAGTTGATCATAGGAAACATTGATGCTGGAGTATCTACCCATAGGAAAATACAGAGTACACAAGGATATGTACTATGTGCGCAAGAAGAACCCGAATCTGAGAAATCTCCATTTCCTGTATGGAAATCTCAAGCTAAACTTAGAAGACTTAATATGTGCACTATTGCTGTATTGGTTGCTCAATCCGAACCTGTTTCTACCAAGAAGCTCTAGACAATTCTCACTAGATTACATCTATGGAAGAAGAGCTTAATGGTTTCGAAAGAAACAACGTATGGTATCTAGTACCCAGACCTGAGTATCAAGTTGTAAATGGAACTAAATGGGTATTTAGAAACAAGAAGGATGAGAACGGCCTTGTAATCAGAAACAAATCCACTCTAGTCGCACAAGGTTACAGAGAGGAAGAATGCATACACTACGATGAAACATTTGCCCCTGTATCCAGACTAGAAGCCATTAGGATATTTCTAGCCTTTTCCGCCCATAAGAGCTTTACTGTATATCAAATGGACGTCAAGAGCACATTCCTGAATGGAGACCTTTCCGAAAAAGTCTATGTTGAACAACCACCAGGGTTTTTCAACACAGAAGGCGGAGACCTTGTATACAGGCTACGAAAAGCACTGTATGGACTTAATCAAGCACCTAGGGCGTGGTATGAAACTATGTCCCTGTACCTTACCAATAATGGATTCGAGAAAGGAGCTGTGGACAAGACCCTATTTAAGATACATGAAGGTGATGACCTTCTGATGGTTCAAATATACGTAGATGATATTATATTTGGTTCCACTAACCTCGCTTTATGTCAAAGGTTCTCTCATCTCATGCAAAGTAAATTTGAAATGAGTATGATGGGGGAACATAGTTATTTCCTAGGATTGCAGGTAAAGTAGTTGCCTATAGGAATCTTCATCAACCAGGAAAAGTACAACAAGGAACTTCTCAACAAGTTTGGGATGAACAACTCCAAATTAGTACTGACAAAGTTGGAAAGCCGGTTGATCAATCACTCTACAGGAATCTAATTGGCTCACTCCTGTACCTAACAGCTAGAAGGCCTGATATCCAGTTCGCTATAGGAGTGTGTGCTCGGTATCAGGAAGCACCAAAAGAATCACACTTCACAACAGCCAAATGAATCATGAAGTACGTCAAAGGAACAATCGATGCAGGACTATGGTATCCTAAAGAAGGCGGACTCGATTTGGTTGGCTACAGCGGATCGGATCTCGAAGGGTACAAGCTAGATAGGAGGAGTACAAACGGTACTTGTCACTTTCTTGGACCTAGACTTGTGTCGTGGTTCAATAAGAAACAATTGGCAAACTCGCTTTCCACAGCTGAATCAGAATACTATGGTGCTGGTAGTTGCTGTATGCAAATCCTTTGGATGCAACAACAGCTGTGAGACTATGGAATCATTGCCAGGGAAACACTGATTATGTGCGATAACATGAGTACAATTGCTATAATGCACAATCCTGTATTGCACTCGCGTACCAAGCATATTCATATGACGCATCACTTCATTCGGAATCATGTTGAGAACAAGGATGTTCGGCTCGAGAAAGTTCATACAGATATTCAGTAAGCCGACATCTTTACCAAACCTCTCAGCGCAGCCAGATTTTGTATGCTTCGAAAAGAATTGGAAATGCTAGAGCCCGACTCCCTGTAAGTTTTAATGCTTTTACTCAACAATTGAGGGGGAATGCTGTAAGATCCAAGAATATAGTATCCACCATTAATTAACTGTACACTCAGACAATCCGACAGCACTGTAGGAATAAAAAGACATGAAATCATCCTACAGCTTATGTGTGCATTAATTAAAGGGGAATACAGTACGACCCATGAATACAGTATTAATCCAAATATTGCTGTAAGTATTGAATCCTGTATGTACCTTTTAAAAGGGAACGCTGTATTTTCGCAGATACAGCACATAATATGGGAAATCAATTAAAATTATACTTATATCTTATTCAATTTAAAACAGTTTTGAGTCCACGTGCCCTGTTTTATAATTCAAACGTCTTTGCATTCAATGCTTTACACGGTATATGGACTATTTTATCTCAAACGCCGTGATTTTTAAATTAATTAATTATTTCAAACCGCCATTACGGGCAATAAGGGAAGTCCAAATGTCAGATGTGGGACTAGTTATCATTTCAAAATAGGATGGATAAAATGTACTTGTTACGCTCGATTCATCCTGTTCGTTCATTTAAAAAGACGGTTATCATCCCTTAAATCTGATCGTTCACTGTCTATAAACCCTGATCTTCCCCGCCCACTATAAAAGGACTGTTACATGCTCCCTTCGATTCTTTACGCTTTATGCAAAATTAAACGAGTTCTTGAGCAAACAGCCTATATTGTTTACTGCATTTTACTTCCCTTTCTTTATAATTTCACTCACTTTTTCTTCAGAAATCATAATGGCATCTTCACACACATCATCTCCATCCCTTAAGAAGAGAGACAACATCATCGACGGGCGAATCTTCACCATATTTGTCGTGCTAGAACGTGTTCGTGTTGAAAACGAGGACGTTGATGCCATGGAACTCATTATTTCAAGAATCCGTCAGCAAGGCCTCTATCGTCTTGAAAGCCATACCGCTGATCTCTATGGTGAGCAACTCGTCGAAGAATTTTATCTCGAAGCCTCTATTTGTTTCTTCTCTCTCAAAAGAGGAGTAAATGTTTTTGATATTTTCGCCACCGTCCGCGGAGTTCCAATCTGCGGTGACCGGGACCTCCTGCAGAATCTGTACAGGCTGCCATCTGACGGCCTGACCATGGAAGAGCTTGAGACCTTCGGGTCCCAAGAAATCGTCACCGCTTACCGGGGATTATTTACTGGTGCTGCATCGAACATGAATGTTCATGCATCCTAACACATGAAGAGTTTTTGCTTGCCATTTATATACTTACACGATTTTTGATGTCGTGTTGTTGAAAACAGGACCGGTGCATTTGAGATGTGCACAAACCTACGATTCAGAATGATGGTCACCATCATGTCTGGGGAAAAACTCAATTGGTGCCAAATCATCCTGGAGAGGCTACAGGAAGAGGCTTCTAAGCATGCTACCCATAAGAAGTCTTTTGGCCTCATTCTCAACAACATCCTCACCAAAAGCGGTGTGCCGCAATTGAAAGAAGCCAAGAATATTGGCCAGCGCAAATACATCGAAGGAAGCAAGCCCTCCGTATACAACAGAGATGGACTAATTGGGTCGAGACCATATGCCCGGAATCTGCCTCTTTCTGATGTTCCCAGGGACACCACTCTGAAGTCTGGGAGTGAGGAGACATCCAGGAAGAGGAAGAGAACATATCACAGCAAAACTCCTCTTGCTGCTGAGAATCCGAAAAGGAAGCTAAGGAAGCTTTCCAAAGCTAAGGCTGCAGAGATTACAGCAATCTCTGTGGATGCCCCATCATCGGCGCAACGCGCTGTACAATACCCACAGGGCACAACCCCTGCGGAAGAAATAGATGTTATTGTTGATAGAGTAGATCCTGAGCCTTTGGCGGCAACGACGGATAGTCAGCTATTTGCCAACATTGAAGGCTCTAGCGAGTCGGCTGCCCCTTTGGAGCCAAATGCTGCATCCCCTACACGGGAACCCACACCCGTTCGGGATCCATCTCCGAAATAGGCTCCCATGCCTATCGAGGAGCCTGTGTCTACAGTAGACCCACGTACTATACATAGCCCCTCCCCCCGATACTCTAATCAGTAACACTTTGCTGTCAGTACAAATTGAATATGCTTATTAATGCTTTGTTTAGTGGAAGTCCTACAGGGTCGCTCCGTACGAAACCATATACAACTAGAGCTAGTGGAAGGAAGAAGAATCATTTGTTCTGGAGGTAACTGATTCCTAGAACATCAAAGTCCTAATTCAATGGGACAACATCTTTTGCAAGGAGCCCGAGTGTGTCGCTGCTAAAGAAGATCAAGCCGGTGCCATCCCGCATGAGGAATCAGTCCCTCTGCCAGAGCAGGCGGATGCTGAGAGGTAGAAGGAGATTTAATCCCTCCTGTACCTTTGTCTACAGAAGCACAAACTGAACATGATGACCAACCATCAGCCATGCCTACAAATGATGCCCCTGTATCACCTCCAACAGTGGAACCCGATGACGGTTTCCTATCTGAGGATAGACCACACCAGCCGCGTAGTCATGTGTCTATGCGATAGCTCAATGGAACTGAAGAAAATCTTGTGCATCCCAACTCTCCACGCATTGAAGAGAAGATAGAGCAATTGCACGCCCTTGGTCGCCAAACAGTTTTTCTACAAGATGCTGTAAATTCCCAGTACAATTTTGGCAAGCAACTTGATTGGCTGCATTGGACTGCCATCGACGAGATGACCGGCCCGAAGCATGAAATTAATAAGGTTGAAGAGGATTTATGCATTCTGCTGAGTGCATTAAAACAAGGTCTCTCTTGGACAATGTATCCCAGATTTCGTAATTTGTCATTTCTTCTTATTCTCTCATCGGTTCCGGGCGATTTGGAGCGATTTGGAGAGTTTTCTTCGAGGATTAATCATCAATCATCATCTTCAAGCATATAATCCGGTGTAATCATCATTTCATCACCTTCAAACATCATAATCAAGGTATTAATCTCTTGGATCTAGAATTTCGGATTTTTGGGTTTTTCCTTCCGATTTCTTCGTGTAAGCTTGGATTGTTGTTTGATTATGTTAGATATGGATTATCTACCTTGGATAAATATATTCCTATAGATTTAATGGCTATTTTGGGGATTATTTCAAGAACCATTGGGGTTGACTTCGGTTAATTTGGGGATTTCCGATTGATGTTGTTGTAATCTTGAATTGTGGATTCCTATTGGATTATTGATGCCATTGATATTGTTTTGCTGGTTTGAATCAATCATTTGAAAGTTGCTTTCGATAATTTGAGTTTGGTTGTAACCAACGGGGAGGATATTTTCAACGTATTCGTTAGAGTGCATCTACGAGTTTGGATATTGTTGTATCGACGTTTGAGTTGATTATAATCGTGTTTGATACGTGTATTGAACGGATTATTGGTAATTGTGTTATTCAAGGTTGTTCGAGCGACCGACATTTCATTTAGGACGTTGTTCGTGGACGGACATTCTTCACCGGTTGTGTAAGTTAATTCATACTCAGTTAAAAGGATATTCATTCCTTTCGTTGTTCATTCATAATCATAATTCATTCATAAAGTACTAACTGTATTGAAACTTGTAATTGTCAATTAATTACTTCATTCACAAGGAACGACGGTTCCAATCACTTCATTGAGGTGTCATTCATTTCACCATCATTTCATCTTGGTGAGTCATTATTTATTTTTGATGTCACTTTTGTTATATCGTGGCATTCCGGGACATACTGGCGTGCCGGTTGGTATGTGTAAGATTTTCATGTCGGGCACATTTAAGTCGTGTGTTGGTTGTTGGCCTCACATTGGACTGTGCACACGAGTCGATTGCTTCGTGAGACTGATTAGGTACAAGACCACACGTGTATTCGATCGATACTCGTTGGTGACTTGTGCACGGACACATTTCCATCCCGGACGTAGTGTGGCGCCATTCCTTTGAGCCGTACTGTTAGTTGATTCATATAGCATGTTTGATTGCGTATGTTTTCAACAGGATTGTGTGTATTCAACTCTTGAGGATTGTTGTTATGTGTAACTGACCCCGTTGGGGGATATTATTTTTCAGGACATGGCAAGGCAAAAGCACGGGGAGAGCACGTTGACGGCGAGGAGTCCCAATGATACTAGTGGGGGGCCCCAGTCTTTTCAGTCATTTATGTTTCCTTCATTTTATTCCGCTGCAGACATTCCGTTTGAATGCTCATTTCACTCAGTGTTGTATATTTTATCTCCATATAAAATATAGATGTATTCTGTAATATCTTGGGTGTGTTGTATGAAACTCCTCATCAGAGTAATTAATGTTGTAGTGTGGTTGGGTACTACATTTACCCTGTGTAATTCATTCATTTTCGTTCGCCTGGTGGGTCCCAGTCGGGGGTCCACGGCACTGTAATATCCGCTTAGTTTGGGGTGTTACAGAGTTGGTATCGGGGCGTGGTTTGGAATACTACCTTCCGAGTCATGTCTCATTTGAAATCACCATTCATCAGACTAGTATCATTGGACTTTCACGTCACGTGTGACCTGTGCAAGAGCCGAGCCCCTCAGACCAAAGAACAGTAAGATTTCCTCATTTATCATTTTCATTGGTAATCAAGTTGATCATGTAAATTCATTAATCACTCAGTTCATTTCATTGTTCAGTTGTTGATCTTGAGGATCATATCATTATTCTTGTTAACTTGTTCAAGATATTCATTTCAAGAATTTAATCAGATAATCACGTCATTTCAGTTGATCATTCATGTAATCATTGTATTTGAGCGCGTATGCTCATTTTCATCATTTCATAATATAATCATAATGTGATATTCATGCGAGATATATAATTATCATATGATTTTCCACTTCAGTATGGAAAGAGCTTGCAGAGGATGCGGGGGAAGAGGACGTGGGCCGAAACCCGAGAGCTCGTGTGAATACACATGCGAATGCTAGGAATAATGCTAACTCATCGAGCAGTGACGCTGCCACTCATTCACCTGGACGTAATCATTCACTATCGGGGAGTCGTACACGGGACACAGCTCAGTCAGAAGGTGTTCGGGTTGACCCACTCGCTTTTATGCAGGGCATGATGGCCCAAATGACTCAGATGGCTCAACTAATTGAGGCAATGCATAACTTAACTACTCAAAATCAACAGGCTCCTCCGCCGCCACCTCAGAGGCAAGAGAGGGGTGTAAGCAGTATCATTGGCGATATCTCTCGCCAGCGAACACCTACCTTCGAGGGCTCATCTGAGCCGGCGGATATTGTTCATTGGCTTGAGCATTTCGAGAAATTATTTGCTATGGTGGATTGCCCTGAAGGGCATAAAGTTTCAGTTGCGGCCTACTATCTTGGTAAGAGTGCTCATTCATGGTGGTTATCGTTGAAGCCCACCAACGGATCATGTACATGGGATCAGTTCAAAACTCTCATGATGGAGAGGTATTATCCAGCCCCACTCAGGGAGGCTAAGATGTCGGAATTACTCACTCCCGACCTCTCAGCGGACGATGATGTTCTTGCCATCGCCGAAAAATTTCAGGAACTTCTTCCGTTCGCCTCATCTATCATTCACTCTGAGGCGGACAAGATCAAGTATTTCAGCAAGAGGCTGAAACCTCGTATGCGGCTATAGTTGCTTAATCATAATTGCACCACTCTGGCCGAATTCATCGAGAAAGCTCTTACTTACGAGCTTACCGCTAAGGAAATTGCTAAGCAACAACCTTCATCTGCTGGCAAGAAGTCTAAGAACCATAATCAGTCTGACGGCAGTCAGGCCACTTTCAAGAAACCACGTGCGGGCTCTACTTTTTCTGAAGGACCTCCTATGGCGCCTAAACCCGCGGAATCTCATTCGCGAGCGGCCAGTTCGGCCATCACCTGTTTCAACTGTGAAGAACAGGGTCATTTCAGCACCAAGTGTCCGAAACAAACTGTCACATGCCACAACTGTGGGATTGCTGGGCATAGGGACCATTTTTACCGAAGGGACTCTAAACCTACTCCGGCGTCATCTCAGGCCCCAGGACATTCAGCGGTGCAGAATCAGGCCACTCAGTCAGCGCCGTTCAAGACGACAGGAGCTAATAAAGGCGGAGCTAAGAGCTATCATACGGGAGCGTCCGGCTCGGGGGCCGGCAAGCCCCGAATTTATGAGATGAAGAAGACCGACGATCCAGAGGCCCGGATGATATCAGGTACACTCGATATTTTATCTCGACCCGTGTGTACCCTTTTTGATACTGGTGCATCACATTCATTCATTTCCGAGTCATGTTTGAGTAGACTACGTCTGGGTAGTGCTACTAGTTGTGAGCCTTATGTCATTGGTCTACCTGACGGTATAAGGATTATCGGAAATCGCGAGATTCAGAGTTGTCCGATTCAGATTCATGGTCGTGTATGGCTAGTAGACCTAATCGTGGTAGATTTACCGAGAGATGACATCATTTTGGGTATTGATTGGATGGATCGTCACGATGCCATCATTAGTGTCCGTAAGTGTATGGTCACTATCATTTCAGACGATGGGGTTGAATGTGTCTTTCAGGGAGGTAATGCCGGCTGTTCGGGTAAGGTCATTAACTTGATGAAAGCAGTGAAATTACTCCGTCAGGGGTGTGTTGGTTATTGGTGCTATATGACCAAAACCGAGAAGTCATCAGTAATGTTGACGGATATTCCGGTAGTGAGGGAATATGCCGATGTTTTTCCAGACGAGTTACCTGGTTTGCCTCCATAGAGAGATGTGGAATTCACGATTGAGTTGGAGCCCGGTACGTCCCCGATATCGAAGGCACCGTACCAGATGGCCCCGACCGAAATGCAGGAATTAAAGAACCAACTTGAGGAGTTGTTAGAGAAAGGTTATATCCGACCGAGTGCGTCCCCGTGGGGAGCACCAGTGTTGTTCGTCAAGAAGAAGGATGGTTCGTTCCGCTTGTGTATTGATTACCGGGAATTGAACCGGGTGATGATCAAGAATAAATATCCTCTACCCCGTATCGATGATCTTTTGGATCAACTTCAGGGAGATTCAGTATTTTCCAAGATCGACTTAAGATCTGGATATCATCAGTTGCGAATTCGAGAGTCGGATATCGCAAGGACAGCGTTCCGAACATGCTATGGTCATTATGAGTTTGTGGTTATGCCGTTTGGGTTAACTAATGCACCTGCGGTATTCATGGAGTTAATGAATCGGGTTTTCATCGACTATCTGGATCAGTTCGTGGTTGTCTTCATTGATGACATTTTGATTTATTCTCGTAACCGGGAGGAACACGAGTTTCATCTTCATCAAGTGCTCGACGTGTTGAGATGAGAACAACTTTATGGGAAGTTTTCCAAATGTGAGTTCTGGATGTCCGAAGTGACGTTTCTCGGACATGTAATTTCATCAGACGGAGTTCGTGTCGACCCTCAAAAGACGGAGGCTATTCGAGATTGGCTACCTCCGAAGAATGTTAAGGAATTCCGAAGTTTCCTCGTACTAGTGGGTTATTATCGACGATTTGTGGAGGGATTTTCTAAAATCGCTCAACACATGATAAACCTTTTTCGGAAAGATAAGAAATATACGTGGTCCGACGCGTGTCAACAGAGTTTTGAGGAACTCAAGAGCCGGTTAATTTTAGCACCTGTCCTTTCTTTACCGCAAGGGACGGAAGGATTTGTGGTCTATAGTGATGCGTCCGGACAGGGTCTTGAATGTGTACTAATGCAGAACGGGAAAGTTATTGCTTATGCTTCATGGAAATTGAGACCTTACGAGGTTAATTATCTGACCCATGACCTGGAGCTAGCAGTCGTGGTGTTCGCATTGAAGATTTGGCGTCATTATCTTTATGGCGTTACCTGTCAGATATTCACCGATCATAAGAGTTTAAAGTATATATTTACTCAGAAAGAGTTAAATATGAGACAGAGACGGTGGTTGGAATTAATCAAAGATTATGATATCGAGATCCTTTACCACCCGGGCAAGGCAAATGTTGTCGCCGACGCCTTGAGTCGTAAGTCCGTTCAGGAGCAGATGCTTGCTCGATTAACAGTTCAGAAGGAACTTCAGCAAGAATTTTTGAGACCCGAGATCAAGGTTTGGTTACAGCGAGTACAAGGGCAACTTTGTACGTTGGAGATTTCATCGCCACTTGAGGAGGTAATCAGGTAAAATCAGGGTTCGGACCCATTTCTGTTACGCATTCGAGAGGATGTGACTCAGGGGAAAGCCCCCGGGTTTGTGGTCCACGAGGATGGAGTTTTGCATTTTAAGAATCGGTTGTGCGTACCGGCGATTGACGAGTTGAAAAACTCGGTTTTGAGAGAAGCCTATGCTACCCCTTATTCCGTTCATCCGGGGTCTAGCAAGATGTATAAAGACTTGAAACAAAATTACTGGTCGAGTAATATGAAGCGAGAAGTCGCCGAATTTGTTTCGAGATGCTTAACCTGTCAGCAAGTCAAGATAGAACATCAGTGACCGGCGGGTATGCTGAAACCTCTCCCTATTCCAGAGTGGAAGTGGGAGGATATTTCTATGGACTTCATCACGAGTTTGCCGACGAGTCGTCGTAGCATGAATACAATCTGGGTAATTGTGGATCGCTTAACTAAATCAGCTCATTTCCTTGAGATTAAGGATACGTGGGGTCCCGAGAGACTTGCCCAGTTGTTTATCAAAGAGATAGTGAGACTGCAAGGTACTCCCAAAAGTATCGTTTCCGATCGTGACGGACGATTCATGTCTCATTTTTGGAAATCAGTTCATCGTGCTATGGGAACTCAGCTTAATCTCAGTATAGCTTTTCATCCTCAGTCTGACGGACAATCAGAGAGGACTATTCAGACTTTGGAGGACATGTTGAGGGCATGTGTCCTCGATTGGAAAGATGATTGGGAAGCCCAACTACCGTTGATCGAGTTCACGCACAGTAATAGTTGCCATTCTTCGATTAAGATGGCACCTTATGAGGCCTTGTACGGTCGTCGTTGTCGATCTCCTTTGTGTTGGGATGACTTATCAGAATCAATCGGCACCGAGCCCGATAGGCTTATAGCTGCCCGTGAGAAGGTAGCTTTGATCAGGAGTCGTTTGTTGACCGCTCAGAGTCTACAGAAATCTTATGCAGATAATCATCGTCCACCATTAGAGTTCGAGACAGGTGACCATGTTTTGGTCAAGGTATCCCCGAGTCGTGGTATCTTCCATTTTGGGAAGAGGGGAAAGTTAAGTCCGAGATTCATTGGACCATTTGAGATTTTGGATCGAGTCGGCGAGTTAGCTTATCGATTGGCCCTACCTCCGGCGTTGAGCCGAATTCATAATGTGTTTCACGTCTCTCAGTTACGGAAGTTTGTTTCCGACCCGAGTCACATACTTCAATTTGACAAAATCGAGATCTCCGATGATCATTCTTATGAGGAGCGTCCCATACGAGTTTTAGAGCGGCGAATCAAACAGTTTAGGAACAAGATGATTCCTTTGGTTAAAATTCAGTGGACTAGACACGGAGTCGAAGAGGCTACTTGGGAAACTGAGGATAGTATGCGGGAGAGTTATCCCGAGTTGTTTGACCCTTAGTTTTGGGGATGAAACTCTTTTAAGGGGGGGTGTATGTAATACCCGGTTGGAATTCAGTCATTATCATTCACTATTAATCATTCAGTAATTTTCACTCAGTATTTTTCACTCATTAATGATCATTTGTCACTCATTTAATCATGGTATTCATCGTTCACAGTAATTGTATCTTCATTCATCATCAATCTAGTTGGAGAATCGTGCAATGTTTATCATCGTTGTCTTTTTCATGGTGTTGTGTGTGAGGAGTAGCGCACGCTACGTACTCTCTTTAGCATACGCTAATTGAGTACGGGTAGCGCACGCTACCTCTCAACACTAGCGCACGCTAGTATGTTTCAAGCAGGCAGTCCAGAAGGCACTGGACTGCAGTTGGGTTGTAAGTAGCGCACGCTACGAATGGTAAGTAGCGCGCGCTATTAGGCCGGAGTAGCGCACGCTATGCAGTCGGTATAGCGCGCGCTAAGGTCGGATCAGGTTGAATCCAGTGGCTACTGGACTGCATTGGATTAATTCATAGCGCACGCTATGAGTGGTTTTTAGCGTATGCAAATGGTGTAGTAGTGCACGCTAAATATTGATTGTAGCGCACGCTACCATGATCAGATCAGAGGACAGAAGGTTCTGGACTCCAGTACTGGGCATCAGATAATTCGTTAGCGCACGCTAACATTTTGGGGTTAGCGCACGCTAAGTGTTCAGCCGTAGCGCACGCTACAAAAAGGTACGTAGCGCGCGCTATCGTTTTCGGACAGTGAGTACTGGACTACCCAAAAACACCCGTTAGCGCACGCTAAGAACTGGGGCTAGCGCGCGCTAAACTTGGATTCTATAAATTGGACAATGTATCCCAGATTTCGTCATTTGTCATTTCTTCTCATTCTCTCATTGGTTCCGGGCGATTTGGAGCGATTCGGAGAGTTTTCTTCGAGGAGTAATCATCAATCATCATCTTCAAGCATATAATCCGGAGTAATCATCATTTCATCACCTTCAAACATCATAATCAAGGTATTAATCTCTTGGATCTAGAATTTCGGATTTTTGGTTTTTTCCTTCCGATTTCTTCGTGTAAGCGTGGATTGTTGTTGGATTATGTTAGATATGGATTATCTACCTTGGATAAATATATTCAACGGATTTAATGGCTATTTTTGGGATTATTTCAAGAACCCTTGGGGTTGACTTCGGTTAATTTGGGGATTTCCGATTGGATTATTGAGGCCATTGATATTGTTTTGCTGGTTTGAATCAATCATTTGAAAGTTGGTTTCGATAATTTGAGTTTGGTTGTAACCAACGGGGAGGATATTTTCAACGTATTCGTTAGAGTGCATCTACGAGTTTGGATATTGTTGTATCGACGTTTGAGTTGATTAAAATCGTGTTTGATACGTGTATTGAACGAATTATTGGTAATTGTGTTATTCAAGGTTGTTCGAGCGACCGACATTTCATTTAGGACGTTGTTCTTGGACGGACATTCTTCATCGGTTGTGTAAGTTAATTCTTACTCAGTTAAAAGGATATTCATTCCTTTCGTTGTTGTTCATTCATAATCATAATTCATTCATAACGTACTAACCGTATTGAAACTTGTAATTGTCACTTAATTACTTCATTCACAAGGAATGACGGATCCAATCATTTCATTGAGCTGTCATTCATTTCACCATCATTCCATCTTGGTGAGTCATTATTTGTTTTCGATGTCACTTTTGTTATATCGTGGCATTCCGGGTCATACTGGCGTGCCGGTTGGTATGTGTAGGATTTTCATGTCGGGCACATTTAAGTCGTGTGTTGGTTGTTGGCCTCACATTGGACTGTGCAGATGAGTCGATTGCTTCGTGAGACTGATTAGGTACAAGACCACACGTGTATTCGATCGATACTCGTTGGTGGCTTGTGCACGGACACATTTCCATCCCGGACGTAGTGTGGCGTCATTCCTTTGAGCCGTACTGTTAGTTGATTCATATAGCATGTTTGATTGCGTATGTTTTCAACAGGATTGTGTTTATTTAACTCTTGAGGATTGTTGTTACGTATGGCGGCCGTTGGGGATATTGTTTTTCAGGTCATGGCAAGGCAAAAGCACGGGGAGAGCACGTTGACGGCGAGGAGTCCCAATGATACTAGTAGGGGGCCCAATCTTTTCAGTTATTTATGTTTCCTTCATTTTATTCCGCTGCAGACATTCCGTTTGAATGCTCATTTCACTCAGTGTTGTATATTTTATGTATTCTGTAATATCTTGGGTGTGTTGTATGCAACTCCTTATCGGAGTAATTAATCTTGTACTGTGGTTCGGTACTACATTTACCCTGTGTAATTCATTCATTTTCATTCGCCTGGTGGGTCCCAGTCGGGCGTCCACAGCACTGTAATATCCGCCTAGTTTGGGGTGTTACAGTTTTTTTCACCATGTGTTGGTCCGGTGGGATCATCATGTGTTGGGATAAACAATCATGTACCTAGTTTCAATAAGTGCCAACATACAGCAAATTCCACGCTGCCATCATACAACAAGTCATCTAGTCAACATACAACAAGCTATCTCAAGAATATTTGCCATCATACAACGAAGGACTCGATATACTGCTAAGTATGGAAGCTGTCCTGAATCTTCATACAACGCCTGCCATACAGCATGCGAGATAGCCTACAGCATTCAAATCTACATCTAACAGCGATAAGACATATTATGCTGGATACAGCATAAAGGCTCAAAGTGTTAGGATAATGAACACTTATCCAACAGAACTGAAGACCGTCGAGAAGGAATCTAGTTTATACGCTAAAGTCAGAACGCCGTATGAAAGAAGTATTTAAATACTGACTGGATAAAGTATTTAAATACCAACCGACACGGATCTTCAGACAAGGAGCAAAATCCGGATCATGTTCTCGAAAGTCTATCAACCAATCAGAATGGATATCAGCTCACCAACCAAGCCAACGGACATATTTGTAACGGATCTATTCCAAGGTTATATATAGTCCACGCAAGAGGACATTGAATATACATATACGAACGAACGCAATATGAATTACAAGCTAAGAGAGAATGACTGAATATTCATTTCCGTCATATCAAATCTTACAAGAGCAAGTATATTTCTTCAAGTATCTATCTACATCTGAAGAGAAGAAATATACTCAGTCACCAAGAACAGCACATTATAAGCTCAAGATCATCGTGTGAAAACTGCTGTTCTAAACCTGTTACTTTACCATTTTACCATTGTGTGAAACTTAGCCCTGTGTGGGACGAATAGGACGAAGCTTCAATTTATGTGAGAAGAAGCAAGTCAATAGATGCCAACAACCAATCTGTGTGAACGATTGAAAGCGACAGTCTTTGTATAAATCTGTGTGAACAATACAAGGATAAGGTTTGATTATAGTCACGTAATTTTGTGCGTAGTGATTATAATAAACATTTTCACTCCTTTGTGGAGGATGTGGACGTAGAGGGGTTTATCTCGAACCATTCTAAATAATGTGTTGTTTACATTCCGCCTCTATTGTTTTCATTATTGTCATTATTTATAAGTATACATTGCATACCTTGTACGCATCAAGCCACCAGGAGAAAACCTAGTTGCTATATTTATAGCTACTCACTTAAAACGAACTTCCGCTACGTACTCTTATTTGAAAAACGTACAACTTTTTTTACTAACACTTTTCCAAGCTGTATTCTATATACTTAGTGGCCAACAAGTGGTACCGGAGCGGTTGGTTCTAAAAAGAATCTGTCATATTTTTAACCGAATCAGATCCAAAATCACCCATTTTTTTGAAAACAGTCTTTATATTTCTTATTCTCATATATGGATACGTCAATGATCAATAAGGTTCCTATGTTCTCGATTAACGAATTTTATGATTGGAGAATTAGGATGGAAGCACATCTTGTAGCCATGCACGAAGAAATGATTTTTGTCATTCAAGATGGCCCCATAAAGATTATGAAGGTTAATCCTGCCGCAAGGATAGAAGGACAACCCCATGCAGAGATGCTCGAGCAGGAGCGTGAGCAATGGACAACCTATAAGCGCAAGCGCGCCAACCTCGAAAACATAGCTAAGAATGTGCTATTTGTCATTCTCGACAAAAGCACATTCTCAAAGGTAAAGAGCTGTAAGATAGCCAAGGAAATCTGGGATAAACTCAAGATGATTTGTGAGGGAACTGAGCTCTTAAAAGAAAACAAAATTTCAAAACTCACTCAGCAATTTCAATCGTTTGAAATGAAACCATCTGAAACTCTTGAGGAACTTGACCTCAGATTCACTGGCATTGTTGGTGAACTTGAAGCGTTGGGCAATGTTTATCCCCAAAATGAGAAGAACTTAATTTTTAGATCTCTCCCTGCCCGATGGGACATAAAAACCATAGCTATGCGTGTGTCATGTAATCTCAATGACATTTCTACTTTTGACCTCTTCTCTAACCTAAAAGCTTTCGAGTATTACATTGACAGGAGAGAGAATGCCGAAGAGTCACCTGCTAGGACTACAGCGTTAGCCGCTGTATCCAACAGGAGAGACAACATGCCCAGCACAACCAAATCTGCCTACAAGAATGCTGACAGTGACTTCGATATCCTGTCACATGATGAAATGACCCTATTCATTCACAAATTTAAGAAATTCATCAAACAGTCTGGAAAGCCTGCATACAAGCCCAAGCCCTTTCACAAGGTAAGTTCTGAATCTTCCCCATCCGGTGATTCTAAACTATGTTATAATTGTAGGAAACCAGGACATTATGCGAATAAGTGTCCGCATCCTAAAGTCCCAAAGTTTCCGGAAGCCGAGCAACAACAAAAAGACGAAAGAAGGCATGCTTGGAAGAACAAGCTCAAGGCCCTCATCGGTATCAGAAGCCTCGCCCGCTCAAACCAAAACCGAGGAATGTGTTTAGGCGGTTACTGACAATGACTCGTCTGATGATGAGCTCGAGGATAAAGCATACATGTGCTTTATGGCTAAAAATATTGAAGAGGATGAAGATAGCGATGATCAGGTAAGCTCAACATCCAATATTCCCATTAATGCATCTCATACTTTCGAAAATTTGATGAATGAATTTAAAAATGTTCAAAAGGCCTATGAGACATTAAAACGAGAAAACATACAGCTCGAAATTTCTAACTTAGAGCTGAAAGATGAAAATGACTTGCTGAGAAATAATTACGAAAATATGTCCATCGATTGCGAAAATAGCAAGATCACAGTGGAAAAACTCATGGAGAGCAATCATCAACTTGCTCACGAACTAAATGAGGCCAAGTCTCATAGTGAGAGCAAGACAAATGATTTCGTTCTGCTCGAAGCCAAAGTAAAAACCCTCAAGAAACGAGAAGGAAAACTAGAGAGCATCTTGAAATCTTTCGATAAATCATCTAAAACGATGAAAGAAATTCTAAGCACGGGTAACATGCTCATGATAAAAGTATCTTAGGATACAACTCATTCTCCAATAAAGGGAAAACTAGTACTGTATTCGTCAGGGGTGTGGAACCCATTCCTGTACCTGAGGAGACCCCAAGTCCTGTCAAGGTACCTGTTGCACTGCGTACAACAAAGGTTGCCATTCGTCCACCAAAGTCATATCATAGACAGCGGAATCCTTAGCCATCCAGACCTGTAAGGCATAACCCATAGCATGCTCCCCGAGCATATCAAAATCGCCAACAGCCGTTCACAAAGAAGGCTGTACCCACATATTAAAGGCCCGCATGGCAGTACTTCCAATAGTACAGCCTGCCTAGATATTGGATATAAGAGCCTCATTATCCATCAAGAAAGCAGGTCGCCGCATAATATCAGCAACAACTTTGGGAATCCAACTGGAGACCCAGGAGGCAAGTTGTAAGGCAGAGGAAAATGGCTCCACCTCCAAGACGGCATTCGTACTGGATTAATAATAATAACCCCGAATTTTTCATGCATAATAATTATCAACGTTACAGCAACTACGTGCCTTCCCCACATAGACATCGCAAGAACGGACCTAAAGTAACCTACAGCAAGCCAATTGCGGTCAGGCAAATCTGGGTACCTAAAGGCACTAACATCCATGGACCCAACATACAAAGGGGACCTAACTCTACTTAATTTCTTTTCCTATAGGTCATCAATGAGAAGGACATCTGGTACTTCGACATCGGATGTTCTCGGCACATGACAGGAGATAGAAGCAAGCTGTTAGATTATGTAGAAAGTCACGGTCCAAAAGTGCGCTTCGGTGATAAATCCAAGGGAAGAACAAGAGGGAAGGGAACCCTGCTTGTAGGAAAATTCAAAGTCACCGATGTAGCATATGTTGAATGCTTACAGTATAATCTACGTAGTATTAGCCAGTTCTGTGACAAATTGTTCTCGGTGAAATTCTATATAGATCACTGTAGAGTCAAGAACATGCTGACCAAAGAAGTTGTGCTCACAGGAAGTAGATCAGGTAACATGCATATTGCTGACTGGATGCCTACGAGCTCCACAATTCCTTCTTTTGTTGCCAAAGGCACTACAGATCAAAGCATGCTATGGCATAAGAGGATGTCTCATGTCAACTTCAAGACGATCAACAAGCTCTCCAGACAGGGAATGGTTAGAGGTTTGCCCGATGTGTCATTCCAAAAAGACAGCATCTATCGACACTGTCAGAAAGGCAAACAAATCAAGAACACCCTAAAAAGCAAATCCTACCTTTCCACGCACAGAGTTCTAGAAATGCTACACATGGATCTCTACGGTCCTGTAGACCCGGTAAGTTTGGGAGGTAAGAAATACTGTCTCGTTGTTGTTGATGATTATTCCAGGTATGCTTGGACAATCTTCCTGAGAAATAAGAAGGAAACCACATCAAAGCTGCCCAAGCACCTGAGAAAGCTTCAAAATGAGAAAGGATTGAGTATCATGTCCATTCGTTCCGGCAGAGCTACTGAATTCACTAACTGCTTTATAGAGAAATACTGTTCGGATAATGGGATACAATACAAATACTCAGTTGCCCGAACACCTCAACAAAATGGTATTGCCGAGCGAAAGAACAGGACGCTCAAGGAAGCAACAAGGACCATGATTGCCGCAAGCAAGTGGCCACAGCATTTCTGGGTTGAAGCAACAAATAAAGCATGTTATACGCAAAACCGCTGTATCATCAAAAAACATCACAACAAAACAGCATATGAGGTATGGAACAACAAAACTGCATTAGTTTCGTACTTTCACATATTCGGATGCAGGTGTTATGTTTTGAACAATGGGAAGGATCAACTTAGAACCTTCGATGAGAAGTCGGATGAAGGGATATTTTTAGGATATTCCTGTGTCAACAAAGCTTCGGGATCCTTAACAAAAGAAAGCTGACAGTCGAGGAATCGGTAAATGTAGTGTTTGACGAACCTAACCATTATCCTATAGGAGTATAAGATCTTACTCAAAATATCCAGCAACTCTCCATTAATGACCCTCCAACTCCAATAGAGCTTGTCGTTGACTTAGAAATCAACCTCGCAACTATAAGAATAGAGGTAGATGAAGCTGATGTTGTATAAGCTGAAGCTGAAACTACATCAACTCAAGATGTAGTACAGGACACCGAACTAGAACCCAACAGAAGATGGTTGAGAGATCACCCACATGAGTTGATCATAGGAAACATTGATGCTAGAGTATCTACCCATAGGAGAATATAAAGTACACAAGGAAATGTACCGTGTGTGCAAGAAGAACCTAAATCTGAGAAGTCTTCATTTCCTGTATGGAAATCTTAAGCAGAACTTAGAATACTTCACATGTGCACCCTAGCTGTATTCCTAGATCAATCCAAACCGGTTTCTACCAAAGAAGCTCTAGACAACTCTCACTGGACCACATTTATGGAAGAAGAACTTAATGGTTTTGAAATAAACAACGTATGGTATCTAGTACCCAGACCTGAGCATCAAGCTGTAATTGGAACTAAATGGGTATTTAGACACAAGAAGGATGAGAACAGACTTCTTATCAGAAACAAATCCCGTCTATTTGCACAAAGCTACAGACAGGAAGAAGGCATAGACTACGATGAAATATTTGCCACTGTAAGCAGACTAGAAGCCATTAGGATATATCTAGCCTTTGCCATCCATAAGAGATTTATTGTATATCAAATAAACGTCAAGAGCGCATTTCTGAATGTAGACCTCACCGAAGAAGTCTATGTTGAACAACCACCAGGGTTTGTCAACACAGAAGGCGGAGACGTTTTATACAGGCTACAAAAACCATTGTATGGACTTAAGCAAGCACCTAGGGCATGGTATGAAACTCTGTCCCTCTACCTTACCAATAATGGATTCGAGAAAGGTACTGTGGACAAGACCCTATGTAAGATACAGGAAGGTGATGAACTCATGATGGTTCAAATATACATAGATGATATTATATTTGGTTCCACTAACCTTGCTTTGTGTCAATGGTTCTCTCATCTCATGCAAAGTAAATTTGAAATGAGTATGATGGGGGAACTTAGTTATTTCCTAGGATTGCAGGTAAAGTAATTGCCTATAGGAATCTTCATCAACCAGAAAAAGTACAGCAAGGAGCTTCTCAACAAGTTTGGGATGAACAACTCCAAATCCTCATCAACCCCCATGAGCACTTCCGTGAAAATTAGTGCTGACGAAGCTGGAAATCCGGTTGATCAATCACTCTACAGGAAGCTAATTTTCTCACTCGTGTACCTAACAGATAGCAGGCCCGATATCTAGTCTGCTGTAGGAGTGTGTTCTAGGTATCAGGTAGCACCTAAAGAATCAAACTTCATAACAGCCAAACAAATCCTGAAGTACGTCAAAGGAACAGTCGATGCAGGACTATGGTATCCTAAAGAAGGCGGATTCGATTTGGTTGGCTACAACTCGGATCTCGTAGGTTGCAAGCTAGATAGGAAGAGTACAAGCGGTACTTGTCACTTTCTTGGACCTAGACTTGTGTCATGGTTCAGTAAGAAACAATTGGCAAACCCGCTTTCCACAGCTGAATCAGAATACTATGCTGTTGGTAGTTGCTGTATGCAGATCCTTTGGATGCAACAACAGCTGTCAGACTATGGAATCATTGCCAAGGAAACAACAATTATGTGCGATAGCACGAGTGCAATTGCAATAACGCACAATTCTGTATTTCACTCGCGTACCAAGTATATTCATATGAAGCATCACTTCATTTGGAATCCTGTTGAGAACAAGGATGTTCGGCTCGAGAAAGTTCATACAGATATTCAGGTAGCCGACATCTTTACCAAACCTCTAAGCACAACCATATTCTGTATGCTTCGACAAGAATTGGGAATGCTACAGCCTGACTCCCTGTAAGTTTTAATGATTTTACTCATCAATTGAGGGGGAATGCTGTAAGACCCAAGAATAATGTATCCACCGTTAATTAACTGTATACTCAGACAGTCCGAGAGAACTCTAGGACTAAGAAGACATGAAATCATCCTACAGCTAACGTGTGCATTAATTAAGGGGTAATACAGTACGACCCATGTATACAGTATTAATCCAAATATTGTTGTAAGAATTGAAGCTTGTATGTACATTTTAAGGGGGCACGCTGTATTTTCGCGGATACAGTACATACTATGGGTATAAATTAATATTATATTAATATTTTATTGATTTTAAAATAGTTTTGTGTCCACGTGCCTTGTATGAAAATTCAAACGTCTTTGCATTTAATGCTTTACACGACATGTGGACTGTATTATCTCAAACGCCGCAATTTTCAATTAATTATTTATTTCAAACCGCCATTTCGGGTAGTAAGGGAAGTCGAAACGTCAGAAGTGGGACCGGTTATCAGTTCAAAATCGGATGGATAAGATGAACTAGTTACACTCAATTCATCTTGTTCGTTCATTTAATAAGACGGTCCCATCCCTTAAATCTGACCGTTCACTATTTGTAATCCCTAATCTTCCCTTCCCACTATAAAAGGACTGTTAAATGTTCCCTTCGACTCTTTATGCTTTCTGCAAAATTAAACGAGTCCAAGAGCATACAACCTAGACAGTTTTCTGCACTTCATTGCATTCTTTCTTTGTGTTCTTCACTCACACCTTTTCTTCAGAAATCAAATGGCATCTTCACAGACATCATCTAAATCCCTCAAGAAGAGAGATTCAATCATTGACTTCGCCAGGAAGGTTGTCACGGAAATAGTTCAGACAGAATCTGATGACGTCAGCGCCTTGGAGCTTTTTGTCACCAGGATCAAACAACAAGGCATCTACTGCCTTGGGAGTCAACACACCAAGCTTTATGATAAAAGGATTGTCGAAGAGTTCTATCTCGACGCTTCTATCAAATTCTTCTCTCTCAAAAGATGAGGAGACGTTGCTGACATTTATGCTTCCATTCATGGTGTTGAGATCTGAATCAACCGTGAACTTCTGGAAAACCTTTTCAGGCTGCCTAATAATGGTTTGAAAATGGAAGAACTTGAGACTTTTGGGTCACAATATCTTCTTACTGCCTATTGGGGACACTTTACATGTGATGGTTTGGACAAGGCTGTCCATCCATCCTTCCACAAAAGGAGATTTTGTTTGCCATTCGTCTATTTGCATGATTTCTGCTGCCGCGTCATTGAGAACAGGACTAGCGCCTTTGAAATGTGCACTAACTTGCTCTTCAAAATAATGGTCGTCATCATGTCCGGTGAGAATGTTAACTGGTTCCAAGTAGTGTTGAAGAGATTACAAGAAGAGGCCTCCAAGCCTGCGACTCAGAAAAAGTCATTTGGCCTCATCCTGAACAATATTCTGACCATGTGCCATGTTTCCCAATCGTTGAGTGCGAAGAAGATTGGCCCCGGGAAATACATCGGTGGAAGTAAGCCCTCTGCTTACAACAATAGATCCCGAGCCTTTGGTGGCAACGACGGATAGACAGTTATTTGCCAACTTAGAAGGCTCTGGCGAGTCGGATGCCCCTTCGGAGCCTAAAGCCACATCTCCTATAAGGGAATCCACACCCTTAAAGGATCCCTCTCCCATCAAGTTACCAACCCTTATTCGGGATCCATCTACGAAACAGGCACCCACATCTGTCGCGGATCTCATTCCTACAGTAGACCCACGTACTGTACGGAGCCCCTCCCCCTCTGCTATCATTACAGCAACCCTCCTTCAAGTGCAAATTGAGCAAGAATTTGAAAGGTTTGTCCAATGGAAGTCATACATGGTCGCACCTTATGACATTACAATTGGGAGGATTGGAAAGAAGAAGAAAAGTTTGTTCTAGAGGTGACTGATTCCCGCACCTGATGCCCCTGCATCACCTCCATCTGTGGAATCCGATGATGGTTTTCTACCCGAGGATAGACCACAATAGCCGCAAACTCTTATGGTCATGCGCAAGCTCAATGGAGCTGAAGAAGAACTAGCGCGGCCCAACTCTCATCGTATAGAAGCAAAGATCGAGCAATTGCACGCAATCGTTCGCCATACAGTGTTTCTACAGGATGTTGTAGATGGCCTGTACAATGTTGGCAAACGGCTAGATTGGTTGCATAAGACTGCCATCGATGAGATGACTGGACTAAAGCGAGAAATTACGAAGGTTGAAGAAGCTTTTTGCATTATGCCGAGTGCATTAAAGCAGGCTCTCTCACAACTTAAACAGCGCCAGGAATAGATCCTCAAAGAAGAACAGGCAAAGCTCCGCATTTGCGAAAGCAAGACTGTCACCGCCCTACATGAGACTGGCTTCAGGCTCACAGGACATGACCAAATGATAAATGACATGATTGTGCTGCTTAGTTCCCTGGTGGCCAAAGTGTCAGCATAGAGACCAAACAGGACAACGCAATGAAAGTCCTGGAACTCATTGATGCCAAGGTCTCCTATCATGATGAGGCCAAAAAAGGGGAAGAGTCCAGAGAGGTTGCTAGGCAATGGAAGAGAGAGAGAGAGAGAGAGAGAGAGAGAGAGAGAGAGAGAGAGAGAGAGAGAGAGAGAGAGAGAGAGAGAGAGAGAGAGAGAGAGAGAGAGAGAAAATTTGATGCTGCTTTAGAAGACAGCATCACTGATGCAATCAACCGTCTGGCCACTACTGCACAAAGTTACAGGATAACTGGTTCTCGCGCAGAGTTCCACGACCCCAACTTTTCTTGGAAGAATAATGTGCAGAAGCCATCGGAGATTCTTCTGCCCGTCAACCGTCTGCCTACAACTGATGAAGTGAAGCAATGGAAGAAGAATGAACTACTGAGGTACTTCGTCAAGCTCATCAGGGAATCTGCCATCTTCAACAAATGCAAGACATTGGCGGAGGATGCAGACGAATTTGCAAAGATGCTGAAAAGAGGACTACTCCCAGTGCAAATCTCAATGAAATCAAAGCATCGGAAGGGAGATCGGACTACTCACCCAGAAGACTAGATACTTGCCTTCGACTAATCGGCTGAAGGAAGAGCGATCTATCTAGATCGAGGCAAGGATTCATTAGAGCACTGGTGGAGAGGAACCGATAATGATCCTGATAAGAGGCTTTGGAGACATGCTCACTACAGGAGGTAGCATGGAGGATCCTTTTTGCATTCAATTTAGAAGGATAGAATCTCTGTATCTTTTTGCATTAAATTTAGAAGCATAGAATCTCTGTATCTTTATTTCTTCAATCATTTTAATCTTTGACTGATGTTAATAAAACTATTTTTATCTTGAAAGATTATAGCTCGTAATCTAAATTTTTTGTTTGATTACGAATTTAAATTCAATTTATATTGATGCAAACAACAAGTTTGGAACTTGTTAAGTATCAAGCTGTAAGAACTAGTCTGCGAATAGTTCATATGTTAAGTTGTATGCAACATAGATCACACTGTAAGATTGTGCATGCGCGTCAATCATAAGTTTAAGTTGTAATACACATCCATATAGATGTTTTACCTAATGATTAGAACCTGCCTGCGAGCAGTTCACATATTTAGACTAAGTGCTGAAGACTAGATCATTCGACAGAAGATCAAGAAGTCAGCCTCTCCGGATCAAGACATCACCAATGAAGAGGTTTTAGCATCGTAAATGAAGAGGTTTTGGCATTATCGAAAAGGGGGAAATTGTTGGGATAAACAATCTTGTACCTAGTTTTGATAAGTACCGACATATAGCAAATTCTGTGCTGCCATCATACAGCAAGTCATCTAGTCAACATAAAGCAAGATATCTCAATAATATTTGCCATCATACAGCAAAGGACTCGATATACCGCTAAGTATGGAAGCTGTCCTGAATATTCATACAGCGCCAGCCATACAACATGTGAGATAGCCTACAATGTTGAAATCTATACCTAACAGCGATAATACATATTATGCTGGATATAGCATAAAGGCTGAAAGTGTTAGGATAATGAACACTTATTCAATAGAACCGAAGACTGTTGAGAAGGAATATACTTTATACGCTAAAGTTAGAACACCGTTTAAAAGAAGTATTTAAATACTGACTGGATAAAGTATTTAAATACCAACCGACAAGGATCTTCAAACAAGGAGCAAAATCCGGATCATGTTCTTGAAAGTCTATCAACCAATCAGAATGGATCTCAGCTCACCAACCCAGCTAACGGACATATTTATAACGGATCTATTCCAAGGTTATAAATAGTCCATGCAAGAGGACATTGAATATACATATACAAACGAACGCAATATGAATTACAAGCTATGAGAGAACGACTGAATAATTCATTTCCGTCAAATCAAAGCTTACAAGAGCAAGTATATTTCTTCAAGTATCTATCTACATCTGAAGATAAGAAATATACTCAGTCACCAAGAACAGCACATCATCAGCTCAAGATCATCGTGTTCAAGCTGCTATTCTAAACCTGTTACTTTACCATTTTACCTTTGTGTTAAACTTAGCCCTGTGTGTACTAAGAAAGATAATCTGACTTGTGTGGGACGAATAGGACGAAGCTTCAATATGTGTGAGAAGAAGCAAGTTAAGAGACGCCAACAATCAATCTGTGTGAACGGTTGAAATCGATAGTTTTTGTATCAATCTGTGTGAATGATACAAGGATAAGGCTTGATTATAGTCACGTAGTTGTGTACGTAGTGATTATAATAAACGTTTTCACTCCTATGTGGAGGACTAGTAGACGTAGAGGGTTTTACCTCGAACCACTTTAAATACTGTGTTGTGTACCTTCCGCCTCTATTGTTTTCATTACTGTGATTATTTATAAGTATACATTGCATACCCTATACGCATCAAGCTACCAGGAGAAAACCTAGTTGCTGTATTTACAGCAACTCACTTAAAACGAACATCCACTACGCATTCTTATTTGACAAACATACATCTTGTTGTACTAACACTTTTCCAAGATGTATTCTGTATACTTAGTGGCCAACATCATGGGAATCTATGCTGTGTGCGCTGGATCGTTGGATGGATACTTCCACTATGTGTTGGTCTGACGGGATCATCATGGGAATCTGTGATGTGTGCGCTTGATCGTTGGAATACCATGAGTATATTGAGATTGACATATTGTGTTTCTCATTGGAGAGACTTGTTGTTATCATTGTTGATATTATTGATGTTATTATTCAGGGGTCACTAAATAAACCATTCTTGTATAATTATTATACTTGTACTAGCATCGTTGTGCTAACCCATCCGAGGATGGACATTTATTTTATGTTCAGGAGCCAGGAGGACGGGGAAATAACCACTATAGCTGCATGATGACGAGGGTGCAGAGTGAGGTTTACAACCGGGAGAGTTTGTCAGTTGTGTTTGTTTTAATAAAGTACTCGAGTACGTTGTCGTTTTTGGTTGTCTTTGATGTTTATTATCGGGAGTTAACCGATTTGCATTTTCGACTTGTAATGTAATAATAAATTTTGCTGTTGTTATATATATTAATGCTATTTTAAATTCTTAGCTTAGTAAATCCTTATATCAAGGATTTACAGTGCTGTAACAATCCTGAATATCTTGGGGTGAGAGAGGTGGAGAGAGCTGGAGAAAGTATTTGCAGGGATTAATTGTCCGGACGACGGGAGAGCCCCCATCGCCCAATATTTTCTGACAGGAGAGGCGTCCGGGTGATGGGAAGCCATCCGACCTATTGATCATGATGCCGATTGGGGAAAGTTCAAACTGATGATGGAAGCTCAATACTGCCCTCGTCCGTTGAGGGAAGCCAAAGTTCGAGAGTTCTTCTCCGCACAACCGACAAATGAGTTTGTATCCTAAACTATTAAGACATTTAATCAACAACTTTGGTTTGTTAGACAACTAGTCAGGACTGATGCAGAAATGATGATTCATTTTGGCACTAGAATGAAGCCGGAGATATAGAGGTACATGTCAGGATTCGAATGCACCACCCTCCACCAGTATCAAGACAAAGCATTGGCATACGAAATGAAAGAAGCAGCTATGGAAAAGTTTTCTGAATCCAATAAGCAAAACTTCTCTGGTGGTTTTACAGAACATAAGAATATTGGATCCCGAAAGGCTCAGTCATCTTTCCCGTCACTTAAGAATCCTCCGCAACCATCCAAAAGCGGAAGGAACCCCAGAACTGCACCAGCCTTTACTGATGTGGCAAAAAATGTTTTAATTGTGGTCGCCCAGGACACCTGTGGCATGACTGTTTTCATTCTCTGGTGACATGTTACGAATACAGACAAGAAGGGCATCGAGCGATGTGCTTCAAGGACGCCACAGCCGGCCTAGAAAGAGGCGAGTGTCCCATGAACGTAGCAGAGTGTCCAACCACCCCAGAGTTTTGGTCGAGGAAGAGGAAGAGGACAGTTCGATCGAAGGGGAGCATCGAGTGTTGGATCCGCTCCTCCATACCTTTATGAGATGAGGAGGGCGGACGATCAGAATGCAGCTGTTGCAATAGTTACCATTCAGATTCTCTCGCAACCAGTTAGTATTTTTTTGATACAGGGGCTACAAACTCTTTTATATCATTATCTTGTGTTAATCGTTTGAACATTTCTTGTTTTCATGAATGTGAGCCTTATATTGTCGGTTTACCGAGTGGGGAAAGGATTGTGGAGAATTTAGAAGCTATAAATTTTCTTGTGTCAATTGGAGGCAAAGAGTGGCCCTCAAACCTGATTGTGGTAGAGATTCAAGGAGATGACCTAATTATTGGAGACGATTGGCTTAGCCGCTATGGAGCTATTATGAACTACCGAAAGAGGAATATCTCGATGATAGCCGAAGATGGTTCCGAATTATTATTCGAAGGATGTAGGCCAGGAAGCTCTGGGAAAGTGACTAAAGCTATGAAGGCTGTCAAACTACTGAAACAGGACTGTACCGGATACTGGTGTTACGCGATGAAGAAAGAAGAAGGAAAAGTAGAGCTTTCATCCATTCCTGTTGTGAACGAATTTATGGACGTGTTCCGTGACGAATTACCTGGAATACCTCCACGACGAGATGTAGAGTTTGCCATCGAGCTAGAACCGGGAGCTAAACGCTGATTTCTAAGGCTCCGTATCTTATGGCACCTACCGAGATGTATGAATTGAAGAAGCAACTGGAAGAATTGCTGGACAAAGTCTATATTCAGCCAAGTGTTTCGCCCTGTGGTGCACCAGTTCTTTTTCTTCGAAAGAAAGATGGACCGCTTTGACTGTTCATCGACTATCGGGAGCTAAACAGGATCACGATCAAGAATAAGTAGCCGTTGCCATGGATTGATGATTTGTTCGACCAATTGCAAGGAGCGACATTATTTTAAAAGATCGATTTGAGACTGGGATACCATCAGCTGAGGATTAAAGAATCCAATGTTCCGAAGTCAGTATTCAGAACTCGCTACGGGCACTATGAGTTTGTAGTGATGCCATTTGGTCTCACTAATGCGACTGCTGTGTTTATGCAGTTAATGAATAACGTATTCATAGAGTATTTGTACATATTCATAGTTGTGTTTATCGATGATATTTTGGTCTATTCCAAGACACCGGAATAGCATGAGCGGCATTTGCGGATGGTTTTGAACCTCTTGAGGAGTGAATAGTGTTAGGAGTATGCCCTCGAATGCCACTCAGAGGATGTTTAGTGAGGTCATTGTACTTGTAATTATGTAAATCATTAATATAAGGCAATGGGTGTTTCTTTATTTACTGGTAGTTACTAGCATTCCTAACTCGTAAATATACATATAGAAACTAGTCTATCTATTTGAGAGCAAAACGTTCCACTCCTTATTGGATAAGGAGGTCGTCACTGGAAAGGTTTATAGCTCAGATACTTAATCGTTCGCAAGTCGATGAAACTTGACTGGGCGTTAAGTTTATGTGAAGACTTCTATGATGTGTTCTTTGACGTGGAGAATGTCTGTCGTACACTAATGGTCAGTGGGAGCACACGTTATAGGTATGCTAATTGGATTAGTATACTCGAACCGACTCACCCTCAATTCGTCACACAGATTTCACTCCGGAACAGTCAATGGCGGAATCGAAAGGTTGTGATAGGTATTCGTGAACCTTCGACTTGAGGAATTAGTAGGGATGTGCTTGTGACGTCAAGATTTTCATTAGAGTAGTGCGACCCTATAAACTGGGAGGTGGGGGTCAACCTCGACGTGCGTCTTGACGGGCAAGTTGCAGGTCTTGCTAAATACCAAGATATAATTCTTTCTCCCATTAGTGAGCGGGTTATATGTCATATGCGGTTATTGGCAGATGAGATCATAAGTCTTTGGCCAAAGCATTGGAGCTAGTTGTATTGGATACACGAGAGCTCGATGATCTCGATTTGCATTAACGCATGCATAGTGTCAAGTACAGATAGGGTTTGACTGACCGTGACCCTATATCTTGATCGGAACATTTGAAAGAATGGTTTATACGTATACTGGTATTCACAACATAATGGTTCTTGAATGATCCAATCATTCATTCTCAGTTCGGGTACAGTGTAGGCCGCCAGGCTGGGTAGGTGGTGCTACTAATCTTTGGTTCCTCCCATTGCTGACTGAGATGGACCTACCGAGTCGCCTAATAGGATTGACGATGGAACGAATCAAGCTAATTCTCTCATTATGAATATTAGATATTGGATAACTAAATTTGGGACATTAGATGTTTAAATAGATTTATTGGATAAATTGATTTACGGCCTAATGAATTAAATATATCACTGGGTGATTAATTTAATTCATGAATATAATTATTTCTTGGAGAAATTAATTATGTTATTTTGTATTTGATATGTTTCATTAATTGGATTAATTAAATGATATAAATACTTCAGAACGGAATCGGAGTTTATCTGTTTGGACTCGCGGGAGTCCGAAACGGACCGAACTCCTACTACCCTAATGTGGTGGAAGACTTCATGATTTAATCAATAGCTTCATCACGTAGCTCTAGCCGTATCCTTGGAGGATAGCAAGGTGATCGTCACCCCGTTCGTTTCTCCGGCGCGTGGCAAGTAGAGGCATTGTATTTTCGATGTTGGATCATTCGAGTGCTTGGAGTACTTTGGATCGTAGGGAATTCGTTTAAAGCATGGGGAATAGCTCAAGAGAAGGAATCCATTTAATCAACGGACTACAAGGGTGAGTTTCTATATCTCTTGTGTTTCGTATAATATTCGTATGTACGTAGCACGATCGATCCTCGTAGGGATTCAGATCGAATTAATTTTCGTTTTACCGCTTCCACTGGGCCTTTGATTTAGGCACTGAATCCCAACAGTGGTATCAGGGCGTAGGTCTTGCAATCGTATATACGATATTGGCATTTGGAATGCTCGATTAGATGGTGAATGATTTGGAATCATTTTAGTCATAATCGTGGTATGTGTTTTGTGTTCGTTATAGTTATATTTTTCGTAAGTTTATATCTAAATATAAATCTTAAATTTCTGGGAAATATGATTTATACTGAAGATATGAAAGTCGAAAAATATTGATATTGGATATCCGGTCGAAAATCTAGCTCCGAATCGTTGTCGGACGACTTTTTCAGACAAGGGCAGGAAGCTGCCAGGGTGACTCGGCCCTGTCCTGGGCGACACGGGCCGTGTCTAGCAGTCTGCAGGCCACTGTCGGGATGACCCGGCCATCTCAGGCGACACGGGCCGTGTCTGGCCGAAAGGCTATCGGAACGACCTGATCGTGCCATTTGGACACAGCCGAGTCTGGCAGGATAGTCTAGGACACTGCCGGCACGACTCGACCATCTCAAGCGACACGGGCCGTTTCTGGCCGGCAGACTGTCGACAATGTCTCGGCCGTGGCAGGCCAGTTTCGCACCGGCTCGGTTTTTTCGTGTATTCTTGAAATATTAATCTCTCGCATGTTAAATTGGATTTAATCTGATTAAAATGATTTATGGTATTTCAATTTATAAGGGAAATTTGATTAATTGGAATATTTATGGGTGACCGAATTATTTGAACGTTTTTCATATTACCGGCTGTGTGAATCGATTTGATCGGTTCGTATTGTTGATTGGATCAATGTATCTCTATGCTTTCCATTTATATAGTATTTACTGGATGAATGCTTTTGAATGGGGATGTGGTTCGTGGACTTGGTTTTGAATCTTTCGTTTTCGATTGGGTTGTAAAGGTCGTTTTGAGCATATTTATTTTACTAGAAATATTTGTATCTAGGATGCGATTTTCAATGTTAACATTATATGTAATGATGAATACCGGAGGAAGATCCATTTCGAGAAGATGAAGATTCAAGACGAAGACTTGTAATTAGATTACCGAGTTTTTGTTTTCTAGGAACGGTCAATGAACCACATGTTGGTAGCAACTAGGTTGTGAATGGTTGATTCATATTGTATGAATGCCACAAATGTGCTTAAATGAATTAATGTGAAAATTGTAACATTAATCGCGATAATTCTCCCACGACAAATTATTAAGGTTATAAGGTTTCGAGGTTTTCCTTCCCTCCATCAAGCTTTTGGGAAATTGAAATCCAAATCGGATGTGCTATGCTTCCGAGTTATCGGGGTAGTCATTCGGGGAGGACGGATAAATTTCCGGGAGCGCATTGGATGCCTTCAGTTGGAGCAAATTTTATCCCTAGAAACCTAATAGGTTGCCGGATAAGATTCAATTGTAAAACTAATTTGCGTCGATGGTATAAACTTAACTTGTTCACGAACAATAGAAACCGTATAGGTTGAGGGGAGTGAACAAGGGGAAAAAGAGGAGCGAATCATCCATTAGATAGGTTGGTGTTGGACACCACTTTATGAAAATTAATAGACTAGAAACCTGTTCGGTTGCCCTCTATTAAGAATTATAAAGAACTCGATCACCACTATGAAGTAGAGCGACGATACTTCCGGATTTCACATGGGAGTGTGTCATTCTTATAAAAATAGTGGGAGCTCGCTAAAAAGAATAAAAAAGACATTAATATAACAAGTCACTAATTAATATGTTATACTTTATGCAGACATAACTCTCAATATGACAATGAATCCACTCGCAATTCTACTCGAGAAGAACACCCTAATTGGACCTAAATTTGTGGGCTGGCTCCGTAATCTGATTATTGTCCTCACTATAGAGGCACTGCGATACGTCTTGGAGACGGACATTCCGGCAGCTCCTGTACGGACCAGAGCCAATCAGGAAGAGATTAAAAACCACGAAAAGTGGGTTAAGGATGACGTGAACGTCCGTGCATACATGATGGCTTCTATGTCTAATGAGATTTAGAGAGCTCATGAGAAAATGACTTCTGCTAGGCAGATTCTATATCACTTAACCGAACTTTATGCTGATCACAGCAGAACTGCTAGATATGAGATATCAAAGCAACTGTTCGGTGCAAGGATGAAGGAAGGTGAGAAGGTTGGGGAACATATCCTCAATCTGATATCTATGATCGAGAGATTGGAGGCTCTTGATTTTAAAATGGATACTTCTCTCCAAACCGACCTTATCCTACAGTCTCTCCCTGATTCCTTCTCACAGTTTGTTATGAACTTCAACTGCAATGAGATTGCATGTAACTTAGCTGGGCTAATGAACAAACTGGTGACCGCTCAGTCTCAGATGAAGACCCCGCGGATGAAGGAGTCTGCACTTGTGATTTCTTCTGGACTTCGGAAGTCTAAGAATAAGAAGAAAAAGACCAAGAAGCGGACTGGACCACAAGCTAAGGACCTTAAGGGAAAGGGCAAGGCCCCGATGGTTCCGAAGAACAAGAAGAAGAAGGATGTTTGTCTCAAGTGCGGTGAGCTGGGCCACTGGGCCAGAGACTGTCCGATTCTTCATGGCACTTCAGGTACAGAACTTTTATTTTTGGAAACAAATTGTTTTGCTACTGTATTTTCTACTTCCTGGATACTGGATTCTGGTGCTAGTTCTCATATTTGTACCATGAATCAGGATCTGGAACAAAGTAGGAAGCTTGGAGCTGGAGAAGTTATGATCATAGTCGGAAGCGGGCATAGTGTCCAGGCAACCGATATAGGATCACTTTTTTTGGGTTTAGAATCCAGCTTTGTTTTGACTTTAGAATATGTACTTGTTTTGCCCAAGGGGCACAAAAACATTGTATCCATTCCGGTCATGGACCGAAAAGGCTTTTCATTTTTCATTGGTGATGGTTCCTGCAAAATTTATTTTAGAAATAAACTAGTGGGTACTGCTACATTGTTGAATGGATTGTATCATCTTAATCTCAGCAACAAAGTAGTTGTGAATACTATGACTAGAAAACGTGGTAGGGATGAAACCAATCAAGTTTTGAAATGGCATCTTAGACTTGGTCATGTTGGTCAGACCAAGGTTTACAAGATGGAAAAGGATGGACTTATGGGTCCATTGGGATTGGATCCCTTTCCTACTTGTGAATCTTGCCTTAAAGGCAAAATGACTAAGTCCCCCTTCACAGGGACTTTTGAAAGAGCCGCTGATAAACTGGGATTAATCCATACTGACGTTTGTAGTGCTTTGGAAGCAGCACGTGACGGATATCAATATTTCATTACGTTTATAGATGATCATACTAGGTATGGTTATGTATACTTAATGAAACATAAATCTGAGGCCTTTGAGAAATTCTAGGAATTCAAGGCCCTAGTCGAGAAACAAACTGGTAATCATATCAAAGCACTTCGGTCCGACCGAGGTGGCAAGTATATGAGTATGGAGTTTGACGAGTTCCTTAAGGAACATGGAATAGTTTCACAACTAACACCTCCAGGTAATCCTCAGTTAAATGGTGTGTCAGAAAGAAGGAACCGGACCTTGTTGAACATGGTCCGTTCCATGCTAGGCTATACTGACTTACCGATTTACCTGTGAGGTTACGCACTCCTGACTGCCGCTTACATCTTGAACAGATGTCCTTCCAAATCCATTCCTAAAACTCCATATGAGATGTGGGAGGGTAGGAAACCGAGTCTTAATCATATTAGGATTTGGGGATGTCCCGCCTATGTCAAGAAGACTAAGGTGGAAAAGTTGGAAGCGAGGTCCGCGAAGGGATGTTTCATTGGATTCCCGTCTGGGACGATGGGTTATCTATTCTACATGCCTGAAGATCGAAATATCGTTGTTGCTTTACAAGCACACTTCCTGGAAGATGAGTTCATTCAGGAAGGCGGAGCAGGTAGAAGTATTTCTTTGGAAGAATACAATTAAACTCCTAAGGAGACACCTGTGCAAGAAATTGGAACCGAACCTTCTCAAACACAAATACAACCACCTCGTAGGTCTAGTAGGGTGTCTCATTTACCTGAGAGGTATAGGCTTGTGCACTTGGAGGAACTAGGTCTCCATGAGGTTCCAAGTGATAGCCAAGAGACCAACCCAACGACCTATGACCAAGCGATGTTGGATGTAGACTCCTCGAAATGGCATGAAGCTATCGAAGCTGAGATAGACTCGTTGCATGTCAATCACGTCTGGAGACTAGTAGACCGCCCCAAGGGCATAGTGCCTATTGGGAACAAGTGGATCTACAAGAGAAAGACTGATGGTGATGGCAAGGTAGACGCCTATAAGGCTAGGCTTGTGGCAATGGGTTATACCCAGAAGGAAGGGATCAATTACAACGATACCTTCTAACCCGTAGCCATGATCAAGTCTATTCGCATGATGCTTGCTATAGCAGCCTACCACGATTATGAGATATGGCAAATGGACGTAAAGACGGCTTTCCTTAATGGATTCCTCGAGGAGGAAATCTATATGGAACAGCCTAAAGGCTTTGTGTCCGAGGTCAATATTCAGAAAGTGTGCAAGCTTCAGCGTTCCATTTATGGACTGAAGCAAGCATCGCGTAGTTGGAACCTATTGACGAGGCGGTCAAAGAGTTTGACTTTGTGCAAAATGAAGAGGAACCTTGTGTATACAAGAGGGTTAGTGGGAGCAAGATCGCATTCTTAGTACTATATGTAGATGACATTCTACTAATAGATAATGATGTGGGAATACTCAGTTTTGTGAAAGCTTGGCTTTCGAGTAATTTCTCCATGAAAGACTTGGGAGAAGCAACCTATATTCTTGGTATTCGGATCTACCGGGATAGAGAGAAGAGAACAATATGTCTTTCCCAAGCACTGTATATAGATAATATCTTAAAGTGGTTTAAGATGGATGATTCTAAAATAGGGTTCCTTCCGATGCGACATGGAATAAAACTCACCTCGAATATGTGTCCTCAAAGTGTGGAACAATGACGGGAAATGAGTAATATACCATATGCTTCGGCCATGGGTAACCTTATGTATGCTATGTTGTGTACGAGACCCGACATTACGCATGCTGTAAGTGTGGTGAGTAGTTTTTAGGCAAACCTAGGTAGAGAACATTGGACTGCCGTAAAGAACGTTCTCAAGTACTTGAGAAGGACTAGAGATATGGTTCTGATGTATGGCGGTGGAGAATTGGATGTGGTGGGATTCACTGATTCGGTCTTCCAGGGACAGAAAGACGACTCGATGTCTACTTATGGCTACATATTTACTCTTAATGGAGGAGCAGTATCTTGGCGTAGCGCCAAGCAAAATGTGACTGCTGATTCCACCTGTCAGGCTGAGTATCAAGCAGCCTCGGAGGCTTCCAAGGAAAGGTTCTGGATTAAGAAGTTCCTGAGAGAACTTCAAGTGATACCATGTGCTAAGCTGCCTGTTCCGCTGTACTGCGACAACGACGGAGCTGTAGCGTAGGCCAAGGAGCCGAGGTTTCACAACAACACCAAACATATTGATATGAAGTATCATCTCGTAAGAGAATTTGTTCGTAAGGGATACATTGTGCTGCATAGAGTAGACTCGGCCGCCGACGTCGCTAATCCACTGACCAAGCCACTTTATCAAACTAGCTTGGTGCGTCATCTGGAGAATATGGGTATTAGATACCATAGAGTGTGGAATTGAGTGCAAGTGGGATATTGTTAAGAGTATGCCCTCGAATGACACTCTGAGGATGTTGAGTGAGGGCATTGTACTTGTAATTATGTAAATCATTAATATAAGGCAATGGATGTTTCTTTATTTACTGGTAGTTACTGGCATTCCTAACTCATAAATATACATATAGAAACTAGTCCGTGTATTTGAGAGCAAAACGTTCCACTCCTTATTGGATAAAGAGGTCGGCACTGGAAAGGTTTATAGCTCAAATACTTAATCGTTCGCAAGTCGATGAAACTTGACTGGGCGTTAAATTTATGTGAAGACTTGTATGACGTGTTCTTTGACGTGGAGAGTGCCTTTCGAACACTAATGGTCAGTGGGAGCACAAGTTATAGGTATGATAATTGGATTAGTATACTCGAACCGACTCACCCTCGATTCGTCACACGGATTTCACTCCAGGACAGTCAATGATGGAATCGAAAGGTTGTGATAGGTATTCATGAACCTTCGACTTGAGGATTTAGTAGGTATGTGCTTGTGACGTCAATATTTTCATTAGAGTAGTTCGACCTTGTAAAGTGGGAGGTGGGGGTCAACCTCGAACGTGCGTCTAGACGGGAAAGTAGCGGGTCCTACTAAATATCAATATAGAATTCTATCTCTTGTTAGTGAGCGGGTTATATGTCCGATGCGGTTATTGGCAGATGAGATTATAAGTCTTTGGCTAAAGCATTGGAGCTAGTTGTATTGGATACACGAGAGCTCGATGATCTCGATTTGCATTAACGCATGCATAGTGTCAAGTATAGATAGGGTTTGACTGACCGTGACCCTATATCATGATCGGGACATTTGAAAGAAGGGTTTATACATATACTGGTATTCACGACATAATGGTTGTTGAATTATCCCATCATTCGTTCTCAGTTGGGGTACAGTGTAGGCCGCCAGTCTGGCTAGGTGGTGCTACTACTCTTTGGTTCCTCCCATTTCTGACTAAGACGGACCTACCGAGTCGCGTAATAGGATTGACGACGGAATGAATCAAGCTAATTCTCTCATTATGAATATTAGATATTAGATATGTAAATTTGGTACATTAGATGTCTAAATCGATTTATTGGATAAATTGATTTATGGCCTAGTGAATTAAATATATCACTAGGTGATTAATTTAATTCATGAATATAATTATTTCTTAGAGAAATTAATTATGTTATTTTGTATTTGATATGTTTAATTAATTGGATTAATTAAATGATATAAATACATTAGAACAGAATCGAAGTTTATCTGTTTGGACTCCCGGGAGTCCGAAACGCACCGAACTCCTCCTACCCTTCTAGATGGCCGCCCCCCCTTTGTCTTCCACCTAATGTGGTGGAAGACTTCATGATTTAATATCATGAAATGTTTTGTCTTAGGGGACATGAAATCTCATTTTATTATGTAAAGGTGATTTCATGTGATTGATTGAAGAATAAAAGGAAGACTAACTCTCACTTACCACCACTCCCTTGCATTCATGCGTGAGATTGGTGAGAGAGATAGAAAAGAGTTCCTTTTCATAGTCTTCTTCTTCTTCACCTTGTTCTTGAGTTCTCTTGGAGAAAATTCAAGATATATTGAGAGTGTGTGATTTATACATCTATAGTGTTATAATCAATAGCTTCATCACCTAGGTATAGCCGTGTCCTTGGAGGATAGCAAGGTGATCGTCATCCCGTTTGTTTCTCCGGTGTGTGACAAGTAGAGGCGTTGTATTTTCGACATTGGATCATTCGAGTGCTTGGAGGGCTTTGGATCGTAGGGAATTCATTTGAAGCTTGGGGAATAGCTCAATAGAAGGAATCCATTTAATCAACGGACTACAAGGGTGAGTTTCTATATCTCTTGTGTTTCGTATAATATTCGTATGTACGTAGCTCGATCGTCCTCATAGGGATTTGGATCGAATTAATTTTCGTTTTACCGCTTCCACTGGGCCTTCGATTTAGAAACCGAATCCCAACAAATAGTTGTATGCCAAACTATCTAAATGTGAATTCTGGCTAAAGGAAGTGATGTTCCTTGGTCATGTAGTCTCAGCGGATGGGGTCCAAGTAGATTCTCAGAAGGTCGAGGCAATTTTGGAATGGAAGTCTCCTAAGAACATGAAATAAGTTGGAAGTTTCTTCGGACTTGCTGGGTACTATCGTCGGTTCGTGGAATGGTTTTCCAAAATTACCCGTCCACTTACTCGATTGCTGCAGATGACCCAAAACATTGAATGGAACGAGATGTGTCAGGCAAGTTTTGATGAACTTAAGAATAGATTGACGACGGCTCCAATCTTAACGCTACCATAAGGAACCGAAGGGTTCATATTTTATAGTGACACTTCAAATCAAGGTCTCGGGTGTGTACTGATGCAGAATGAGAAGGTGATCGCCTACGCTTCACGACAGTTAAAACCATATAAAGTAAATTATCCAGCTTATGATTTGGAAATGGCAGCTGTTGTTTTCATCTTGAAGATGTGGAGACATTATTTGTACGAGACTCACTGTCAGATCTTCACAAATCATAAGTGTCCTAAATACATCTTCAGTCAGAAAGAGTTAAACATGCGGCAGAGTAGATGGCTGGAATTGATTAAGGACTATGATTTGAAAATTCTTTATCATCTAGGTAAAGCGAACGTAGTGGCTGATGCACTGAGCCGCAAAACCATTTCCATTCGAATGCTGGAGACGCTCACATCCCAGTCCAGCATTCAACGAGAGTTGATTCATGAAGGAATTGAAGTATGGTTACAATGAGTGCAAGGACAACTGTGTGTAATGGAATTAACTTCATTGTTGACCGATGAAATCAAATATAAGCAATTAGATGACCACCTAATGATTCGGTTATGTGAGGAAGTGGGGAAGGGAAAGGCCCCAGGATATGTAATTCATGAAGATGGAGTTCTGAGATTCCAAAGTCGACTTTGTGTTTCCGATAATGATGTTTTGAAGCATACAATCATGAAGGAAACTCACATTAGGCCCTATTCTATTTACCCGGGCACTAGTAATATGTATAAAGATCTGAAGCAGAATTTTTGGTGGGGCAACATGAAGAACGATGTGGCAGACTATGTTTCGTAGTGTTTAAATTGTCAATAGGTTAAGATTAAACATCAACGACCTACCGGAATGTTGAATCCACTTCCGATTCGTGAATGGAAGTGGGAAAATATATCATTGAACTTGCTTCCATCGCTGAGTCATGTTCATAATGTGTTTCACGTATCCCAGTTATGGAAGTATGTACCGGATCCCAATCATGTCATTGATTTCAGTGACATCGGAGTAGCTAATGATAGCACGTTCGAGGAGAAACCAATTAAGATAATCGAGAGTTGAGTCAAGAAATTTAGGAATAAACCAATATCCTTGGTTAAAGATAAATAGTCGTGACACGGGGTCTAAGAATCCACTTGGGAGATGAAAAGTCGAGATACCCAGAATTATTTTCATCTTAAGTTTGGGGATGAAACTTCCTTTTAGTGGGAGAGTATGTAATACCCGGATATTTGATATATATTTTATCTATATTTGAACCTTGTGACATTGCGTATGTCGTATTATTAATCAGAGTATGATCCTCCATATTTGATAGTCCAGTATTGGCGAGTGTATGATTCCATTGATGTTAATGCATGCATGTACTTACACGTAATTAGCGCACGCTAACCAGTGAGTGAAGCATACGCTAAAATGTGTGAGCTAGCGCACACAAAAGAATACATTTAGCGTACGCTATGTGTGGTCAACCTTAATGAGATAGGATCAGTAGGTATGGAACCGGATCGTGGGAATCGTAGGTGATTTGGACGCATCTGGACTACTTTTGGAAAATTTGAGTCAACGGTGATTAGCGCTCGCTATGAGATATATGCTAGCGCATGCTAAGTCGAGTACAGTGAGGTCAGTAAGCTTCGTAAAGTCATTAGCGCATGATATGATAGGGCGCTAGCGTACGCTAACTGTTGCATTAACGTACGTAAATCTTATTTAATGTACGTAAGGCCGAGGATAAAAAGAGACAGTTGGCTGTGAGCCCGTTAGCGCACGCTAAAGCTGGAGAAATAGCGCACGCTAAAGGTCATTTCCTATATATAGGACATCACCGTCATTTCATTTCTCACTTTACCCTTTGTCTATTATCCGACTTTTATGACTTGGAGAAGTTACCCCATGATACTATCACCTCATATCAGCCTCTATATGAGATTGTTGAAGATGAAGAACATCATGGATTAGTGTTCAAGCATCCGGTGTTGAGTTCCACCAAGTTTTTTGTCGTTTCCTTCCATATTAAGGTATGTGATGCTTTACCAATCTAGAGTTCATATTCTTAGTAATGATTATGGGCATGCTCCTGAGGTTATTGAGTTTATTACGAACATTATGAATCCAACAACAAGTTTAGGAGGATTTGATTGGTTAAACTTAGTGTTTTCGTTGGTAATAGTTGAACCTTGTTTATGCCTATCATAAGGATGTGAATTTCCAAGATTATAACCTGTCTAGATGATGATTTCGTGATGATTACATGATGGAGACTATGATTTCCTGATGATTATATGATGAACGAATTGAGAATGTTATCACCTTGACTAGGTGAATTCGAGATGATGAACGTAGGGATTGTTCTTTAAGTATAATCTAGGGTTTGTAAAGATTGTTTGGATTAGTAATCTTCATATGAATGGTTAGAATGATATGATCATGTTGTAACAATCATGGTGAGCGTAGATCTTGGATAAGTTGAATTTACTTTCAGAATAACGAGAATCATAAGCGGGATTAACCTAGAATCCGGTTGAACGTACTTACCTTGTTATGAATTCGTTTAGATAACCGATACATATATTAGAAATTGATGGGCAGAATTTGAATGTGGTTTATGACGAATTGAATATGATGAAATCCGTAGACATCAACGTGTTATCCCCATTATGATCGTTCATTTCGCATGTAGTATGGTATTCGTTTGGCGTAGTGTGCTTTAAGTAATTAACCGGGAATTAGCCATATGATGATAACTAGTTCGGTCACTTTGTGAAACGTTTAGCATGTTCTCGTGATAGCCTTGTTAAGTAAGTTGAGTTTGTCATTATTTCCTTTTGTGTAAGGTTCGAGCTTTGCGAATCGTTGATCGAAGGGGCGACCTTCGAGTTTGTTGAAGCCGTAGAAGTATTTATTTCTTTCCATCTTTCTGAGGCAAGTACTTTAATTATGTTTATCCGTGTTGATGTCGGTTATGTTGTTATGTGTTGTGCATATGTGTTATGATTGTTTTGTCCACCATGTGTTGGTTCGACGGGATCATCATGGGAATCTATGTTGTGTGCGCTGGATCGTTGGATGGGTACTTCCACCATGTGTTGGTCCAACGTGATCATCATAGGAATCTATGTTATGTGCTTTGGATTGTTGGAATACCCCGAGTATGTTGAGATTGACACGTTGTGTTGTGCATTGTTATTGTTTCTCATTGGAGAGAATTGTTGTTATCATTGTTGATATTATTGATGTTATGATTCAGGGGTCGCTGAATGAACGATTGTCGTATAATTATCGTACTTGTACTAGCATCATTGTGCTAACCCCTTCAGGGTGAAAATTTGTTTTATGTTCTGGATCCAGGAGGACGGGGAAACAACCACTAGAGCTGCATGATGACGAGGGTGCAAAGTGATGTTTACGGCCAGGAGGGTTTGTGAGTTGTGTTTTGTTTTAATAAAGTACTCGAGTACGGTGTCGTTTTTGGATGTCTTTGATGATTATTACTGGGAGTTGACCGATGTGCATTTTCCAGACTTGTAATGTAATAATAAATTTCGCTGTTGGTATATATATTAATGCTGTTTTAAATTTTTAGCCTAGTAATTCCTTATATCAAGGATTTACGGCACTGTAATAATCCTAAATATCTCGGGGTGTTACAATAAGGATATTCCTAGCATTTGTAGCTCATAAGATCTTCATTGTCTATGAATTGGATGTTAAGAGTGCATTAGTGAATGGAAATCTATCTGAGGAAATATATGTTGAGCAACCTCTAAGGTTTGTCAACACAGAGAATGGTGATCAAGTTTACATGCTAAGGAATGCCATGTATGGACTTAATCATGCACCTAGATCATGGTATGGGACCTTGTCACTTGATCTCATCCACATTGGATTCGAGAAGGGTGCTGTTGTCAAGAGTTTCTTCAAAATATGGGAAGGTGATGATCTCTTAATGGTACAAATATATGTCGATGATATTATTTTTGGTTTGACTAACCAAGATTTGTGCAAGAAGTTCTCTCATCTCATGTAAAGTAAATTTGAAATGAGTATGATGGGAGAACTTTGTTATTTCTTAGGTTTGCAGGTAAGCCGTTACCTACAGGTATTTTCATCATCCAGGAGTAATACAGTAAAAAGTTGCTCACTAAATTCCGGATGAATTCTTCGAATACTTCACCAACTCCAATGAGCACTTCCACACAGATAAGCATTGACGAAGATAGAAAGTAAGTAGGCCAATCACTCTATATGAATCTTATAAGCTCACTCCTGTACCTAACAGCCAACATGCTCGGTCTCTAATTTGATGTAGGAGTGTGTGCACGATAAGAGATAGAACCTAAAGAGTCACACTTCATTATAGCCACGTGAATCCTTAATTACATTAAATAAACAACTAATGTAGGATTCTTATCTTAAGAAAGTAGGGTTTTTTTGGTAGGCTACAACGGTTCGGATATCAGACGCTATAGGCTGGACAGGAAGAGTACAAGTGGAACTTGTCACTTCCTTGGACCAAGACTTGTGTCATGTTTCAGTAAAAAGCAATTGTCTAACTGACTTTCTACAGTTGAATTGGATTATTATGCTGTCGGAAGCTGCTGTATACAAATCCTTTGGATAAAACAATAGCCACTGGACTATGGAATCAAGGCGAAAGAGACTCTAATAATGTGTGATAGTACAAGTGCAATTGCAATCATGCAGAATCCTGTATTGCACTCAAGGACTAAACACATTGATATGAAGCATCACTTCATCAGGAATCATATGGAAAATAAGGATTCTAGTATCGAGAAGGCTCATACAGACATCCATATCATGGATATATTCAGAAAGCCTCTCAACACAAAAAGGTTCAATATGCTCCGACGGGAATTGGGAATGTTACAGCTTAATTAAATCCCTGTAAGTTTTCATATTTCTACTCATCAATTAAAGGTGAACACTGTAAAACCCATGGATATAGTATCATACTTATTTATTGTACATATAGACTCTCAAAGTCATATCGTCATTATAGGAAGAAGAGGATACAATACCTTGTTATAGATGTAATGTACATTAATTAAAGAATAATGTTGTTCGACCCTTGAATAAACTGTTTGTTGGGTTGGCACTGCCACTAGAAAGGGGCTTGAATAGTCTGATGTAGAGAACTGAATTCTTTTTGTGTGTATAAGCAATAGATAATTATGTATAATAATTTACACAGAGATTTATAGAGGTTCGGAAGATTGCATACGTCTTCTGTCAGTTGTAATATTTTTCTATGGGTTCAAGATAAACCTTTCCGCCTTATCTTTGATCGGTCTGAGGTAAACCAGTACAATCTTGTCTTTTATCGGTCTAAGATAAACCGTTACAGTCTTGTCCTTTTGTCGGTCCAAGATAAACCATTTTTCCTTTTTTATTAGATAAGGAAACAATCTTTTTACCTTTCTATCAGTACTAAAATAACCTCACTTAGATTTAGATTGTGATTTTAATAATGTCTGATCTATGACTTTAATAACACCAAATCAAATCTTAATCTTTTCTTCCCACTCGTGTATAGTTGAGTGAATCAAACACTCAAACTCTTATCAGTTAAGCTCTACTATAACAACAATGGATATATAATAATCTAAGATGATTATGAGTTATACCAAGATTATTGTTTTTGAATACCAACTCAAGTGGTATTTGTAGCCTCCAAAGCATCAACTAGCTGTTCTTATTGCTCCTTCATAGCATACGCCATGCTCTCCCCTTAACGTATGTTAGGCACTTTTTCAGACGTTAACCATGCTAGGTTACGTAGGTTAGGATCAGTCCAGTATAGTCCAGTAGCTATCTTTCCTCCTTTGCGTACGTTATAACTTCGCATTGCGTACATTAAGTATAATGAGCATATGAACGTGCTACAAGTTGACCTTCTACAAATCTCCAACGAACTGATATTTGAATTTTCATTTAAAACTTTCATGGCATACGTTAAGCTCAATGTCTTATGTACATTAAGTTGTCTTCGTTGTGTGTGTTAACCTTCTTCATTGCGTGCGTTAACATCAACTTTTTTACTTTTCAGTCCAGCTCGGGCTTCAACTCTTGTTAATTAATTATTGTTTTTCTTTGTTTATCTACACATCATCAAAATCCTTTAGTATATTTGTGTGGAATAAAATGTTCCAACAATCTCTCTATTTTTTATGATGACAAAACAATAGTTCCTATGGAATTTATCCTACAAAAATATATGTGAAACAAAAAAAATACAGATCAAAGTTCTCGACTCTGTCTGTTCTTGTTAGTTTTGCCATCTTTAATCATGATGTATAAATCTACATCACTTCTCCCTTCTCCTACTTGTTCTCCCCCATTTTGTAACACCCCCATGACGGGCCAGGACTGTTACCGCATCGTGGATCCATTTTGAAAATCTAGAAGGCAAGACCTGTTTACACCCATACATACACAACGACTAACCAGGTAAAATGTAAAACCGAAGCAACAGACGTCAACCAGAAAGGTTGACCGAATAACACATCCACAACATCACGACCGACAAGGTCAAATATGGCCACGGTCGCTACCAGCTCAATATATAGATAACAACCTCCAAGACAATTCCCAAGCCCACACACAGGCATAACATCAATAATAACAGTACTCGCGAGTACATATACAACCTGTTGGCCACTAAGTATACTGGATACAGTTTGGAAAATAGTTTGAACAACAAACTGTACGGATTCTAAATCTGAGTGCGTAGCGGAAGTCTTGGATACAGTAGGTTGCTGTGGATACAGCAACTAAGTGTATAGTGTATACTTAATATATCACAGTAATTTAAAACAAGAAAAGTCGAAGGTAAATAACACGAGAATTAAAGTGGTTCGAGGTAAACCCTCTACGTCCACGGTCCTCCACACAGGATAAAAGTTTATTTATAATTACTGCGTACACAACTACGTAATTATAATCAAACCTATCCTTGTATCGTTCACACAGATTGATACAAAGAATGTCGCTTTCAACCGTTCACACAGATTGGTTAAAGCTTCCTTCTTGACTAACTTCTTCACACACAGTTCCAAAGCTTCGTCCTTATTCGTCCCACACAGGTCAGAATAACTTGTTGAGTTCACACAGAGCTCAGTTTTTACACAGAGGTAAAAGGTAGGTAACCAGGTAAGAACAGCAGCTTTGAATATGAAGTTCTTGAGCTGATGATGGCTGTTCTTGAAGTTTAAGCATTGTATATCTCTTTCGTTCTTAATAGCAGTAAGCTTTGGAGATATGTTTGCTCTGATGATAACTTTTGATAGCTTGAGTGTTAGATGACTTGGGTAGCTGATCTTCAATGCCTTCATAAGATATATATAGTCTCTGAAGAAAGTATCCGTTGAGATGTATCCGTTTGAATGAGATTTCGTTTCAATGGGATTAAGACACGATCCGGATTTCACGGGATTCTGAAGATCTGAAGACTGGCAGTATTTAAATACTTTATCCTTGAGTATTTAAATACTTCTTTATTCAACGGGACTTGACTTCTGTTCCTTCTTTGTCCTGTTGTGAGCTGTATGGAAGATAACTGTATTTTGAGTATCGAGACAGTTTCCATACTTGGTCCTTTTTACAAGTCTTCTTGCTGTACTGAAGAGCTTCACTTATATGCTGATTCGAGGCAGGTCTTCGATACAGGATAAAGCCTCAAAGCTTCGATACAGTTTCCTTTACTGTATTCGGATTGGCATATATGTCAAAACCTCAGATATCATTCGATACAGGGATCGGGTATCCCGGCTGTTTCGATATAGGGTATTTGTTTTCCCAACAATTTCCCCCTTTTTGACAATTTGCCAAGACCTTGTTTCTTAACTCTTCGAGTTTTCTTGATGATGCCAAAACCTTCTTCATGAAGCGATCTTCTTTGATGACTTCTGGCAGTTTTCTTGGTCTTTCGTTAAAAGGTCTGACTTAGTGACATAGTCTATAATAATGAACTGCTCGCAGGCAAGTTCGATACAGTTTACAACTTAAGCTTATGATTGGCGCGCAGGCACAATCTTACAATGTATTCTAAGCTTACACCTGAAATTATGAACTGTTCGTAGACTAGTTCGTACAGCTTATTTTTCAATCAAGTTTATCTAATTTGAGATTTCTATCAAACAATTTAAGTAATCATACATTAACACAATAGATTACGAGTTGTAATCTTTCAAGACAAGCAAACGTTTTTATTGATATTCAAAATGATTGAGTACAGAGTTTGCTGTTTCGAATAGAAATTACAAAACAAAAAAAATATACATAGATTTCATCTCCTTATCTATAATCCGCATGCCTCCATGGTCTTTTCCCTGGTTCATTCTCGGTGCCACGCCACCAGTTTTGAAGAGAATCATTGCCTCGATCCTGGTATATCGCTCTTCCTTCATAGGATCGATCAAAGGCAAGTATCCAATCTTCTGGATGGGTGACCCGATCTCCTCTTCTATGTTTGGATTTCATTTCGATTTGGAGAGGGAGTTTACCTTCTTCTAGCATCTTCGTAAATTTATCTGCGGCACCCGCTAACGTTTTATAATTCTTGAAGATGGCGGATTCCCTGATGAGTCTGACAAAGTATCTCATCAGTTCGTTCTTCCTCCAGTGCTTTACTTCATCGGCAGTTGGGTTGCGGTTGGTCGGCAGACGAATTTCCGAAGGTCTCTGAATAAGAGTTTGCCAAGGGACATTGGGATCGTGAAATTTCGGTCTGGAGCCTGAAATTTTAAAACTTTGGGATGGAGGTGCTAGCTTGTTCAATTCGGCAGTGATACTGTTCTGAGCAGCCTCAAATTCCCTTTCTTGTTGCAGCCTTATTCTCCTAGCAGCTTCTCGTGCCTCTTCCCCCTTTTTAGCTTCATCAAGACTTTGCAGGATTTCTAGAGTAGCGTCCTGTTTGGTCTCGATGCTGGTCATTCTTTCTACAAGGGAGGAAAGAGTCTGCGACATTTCCTGAATGCATTTGTCGTGAGCACGCAGTTGAGAGCTGTTCTCAATCATTGCACAAGCGGTCTTGGCTTCAGCTATCCTCGTTTTCGTTGCTTCCTCCTTCAGCAGTTGCTCCTGCTTATCTTCCATGATCTTCAAGGCTTGCTTGAAAACTTCTGGCAAAAGAATGAATGCGTCGACAACACGAGATACTTCATGTTGAAGAGTGGTCATTTCTTCGAAGGCAGAAGTGTGCATCCAATTCAGTGCTTTTTCAACGGAAGATAGAGCATTTACTGCATCTTGGATAAACACAGTCTGAAGGCCAAGAGCACGCAGGCGCTCTTTTCGTGCAGCAGAGATCGGAGAATCTGGTTGGGCAAGGTCTGCAGCGCTGTTCAACCTTCTTACATTCACGGATGGGCGTGAAGTAAGTTGGACATCCTCAGGTTCGATACCGTCCTCGGATTCCACGGTTGTAGGGGCGGGAGCAGCTTCCTGTGGTTCGGCGTCAGTGGGTTGAGAAGCGTCCTGTTGCGAAGATTCTTCAGCAATCATGGATGCAGGAGGGACTGAATCCTCCTGTTGGCTTTCAGGAATGGCTTGTTCTTCGGTCGCTGCAGGCTCAGGTGCCTGTTCCAAAATTTCTTGTACTTCCTCGACTGGAGGGACTGATTCCTCTTGGTCGGGAATATTCTTAGGCTGTGGCGAAGGGGGATTAGCCTGGGTAGAAGGCCCTTCGTCTTCTCTTGGTGGAGAGGCGTCTCGAGCTTCAGCCTCTTCACGACTCATTCTCAGACCTGCTTGTAAAGCGTCATCGTCGTCGTCTGAGTCATGATCTTCGTCATCTTTTGGATTGGTGGGAGAATCCTCTGACTTATTCTTTCCTTTCCTCCTGGCGTCAGATTTGTGCAGAAGATGGCTTTCAATTAGATCCTTGCAAGAGGGGTTGTCCCATCGAAGCAGGGCCTCAATTTCAGTTGAGTCTGTTACTTCGGAGACGAATCTCTCTTCGTGGCTCCAATCGCTCCAATTGTACAGTGTATCGTACGGAGCTAGCCTGTAGCCTTTCCATTGCAGAAATCTTTCGTAGGCATGTTCAATTTGAACCGAAAGAAGGGTCTGATTAATGATCGAGTCAGGGGAGGGACTTCGAATAACGTCTGGAGACGCTGTTTCGAGGGATTCCTGTACAGGTATGGGATCCTGTACGGAAGAGGGACTCCTTACAGGGGATGGTGCCCTGAAGGAAGATGGATCCTGTACGGGTGTGGGATCCCGCAGAGGAGAAGTAGCTTTTGGCTCCGAATGGGCAGCCGACTCGCTAAAGTCTTGAGCGTTGGCAGATGTCTCAATATCCGTCGTAGCCGCCAAAGGCTCGGGATCTACTGTCGATACAGTAGGAGACACCTCTTCCACAGGGGTTGGGCCCTGGGGTTCTTCATCAGTGGGTTGCGCCACGGGGGAGACGTCCTTGGAGTGCTTGGCAGATTTGATTTTTGAAAGCCTCCTGAGTCTCTTCTTGGGCTTCTCACCAGCAGAGTGTTTCTTGCTGTGAGACCGCTTTCGCTTCTTTGAAGATTCCATTTCTGGGACCTTCAAGGATTCATCTCTTGGGTTGTCAGAAATTGGCATGTGCCTGGTTCTCGGGTGGTTGCAATGCATGGTGCTCGAGTTATACGCAGTGGGCTTGACGCCTCCTAAGTATATCCTCGAGCTATTCTTCTTCGCATCGGCGGATTGCGTCAGTCCGCACTTCGTCAGGATGTAGTTCAGCATTAAACCAAAGGATTTCTTTTGGGTGGCAGGTTTGCACACCTCCTCTTGTAAGCGTTTCAGAATTATTTGGCACCAATTGACCTTTTCACAGGTCAAAATAGCCACCATCATTCTGAACCTTAAGTTTGTGCACATCTCGAACGCACCGGTTCGGTTTTCAATAATCCTGGAGCAAAAGTCATGAAGATACACAAAATGAAGAAGAAAGTTTTTCTTGTGACAAGTAGTTGTCACCATATCAACCACTTTGGACCCTGTAAATAGTCCATAAAACTTAGTAATGAGCTCTTGAGACGTGAACGTCTCAAGTTGGTCCATGGTCAGGCCATCAGCAGGTAGCCTGTAGATTCTCTGGAGCAGATCGCGATTGATACAGATCTCCACTCCCTGGACTGTTGCAGTGATTTCAGCAACATGACCTCCCTGGGCCAGTGACAGAAAACGGACGGCGGCATTGAGGTAGAATTCCTCAACCAGATGGGCGTCGAATTTGTCGGCGGTCTTGCTCCCAAGGCGATAGAGGCCTTGTTGTTGAAGACGAGTAATGATATATTCCATAGGTTCTGTGTCGTTGGTTTCCGAGAGAATACGCTCCATGATGACAGGTTTGGAGAAGATCCAGCCATCAATGATGTTGGAGGATTTCTTCAGAACAGGGGAAGAAGATTGACCAGCCATTGATGTTTTCTTAAGAAATAGGGTGCAAGAAAACAATCGAGATATGCAGTGAAATGCAGAAAAATATGTAGGCTGTATTTGCTTGAGAACTCTTGTAATTGCAGAAAGCGTAAAGAGTCTCTAATGGCAGATTCAGTCCTTTTATAGTTGGGCGGCGAAATAGGGATTTGCAGAGTACGAATGGTCAGATTTTAAGGGATGGGAATCGGTTTTGAAATCAACGGTTGAGATGGATTGAGTGTAACTGGTACGCTAATCCATTAAAAAGTTTAAAAATTGAGCGGGTCCCACTTCTGACATAGGTTGATACCCTAAATGCCTAAAACGGCGGTTTAAAAAATAATAAACAATTTAAAACATCGCGGCTTTTGAGATTCAGTTGTCCAGATGTCGTGTAAGGCATTTAATGAACATGACGTTTGACATAAAAACAGGGCACGTGGACAAAAATTATTTTAAAAGGAAATAATATTATATTATATACTGAATCGAAATCCTATAACATGTGCTGTTTTCCGCGTCGATACAGCGTTCCCCCTTAAAAAAGTACTAATAGGTTTTGAATTCCATACAGCAATATTTGGATTAATGTCAGATTCATGGGTCCTACAAGATTCCCCCTTAATTATTGCACACACCACCGTAGGATTCATATGCCTTCGCCGCTACGATCAGTATTGATGATTCCGAGTGTACGGATAATTAATGTTGATATCAGTATTCACGGGTCTTACAAAGATTCCCCTCAATTGTTGAGTAAAAACAGAAATTACTTACAGGAGTCTGGCCGTAGCATTCCCAATTCTTGTCCGAGCATGTTGAATGTTGCCGTGTCGAGAGGCTTGGTGAAAATGTCCACACCGAACGTCTCGTATGAACTTTTTCCGTGCGAACATCCTTGTTCTCGACATGATTCCCGATAAAATGATGCTTCATGTTGATATGTTTAGTGCGCGAGTGCGTAATGTGATTGTGCGTGATTGCAATTGCACTCGTGCTATCACACATGATCGAGTCTCTAGCATCGATTCCATAGTCGACAGCTTGTTGCCGCATCCAAAGGATCTCGCATACAGCCTACCAAAGACATATTACTCGACTCACCCGTGGAAAGAGAGTTAGCCAATTGCTTCTCGAACCAAGAAACGAGTCTAGGTCCGAGAAAGTGACAAGTTCCACTTGTACTCTTCTTATCTAGCTTGCACCTCCGAGATCCGAGTCGCCGTATCCAACTAAATCGAATCCGCCTTCCTTAGGATACCACACCTGCCGACTGTTCCTTTAATGTATTTCAGATTCGTTTAGTGTATTGAAGTGTGATTCCTTAGGTGCAACTTGGTATCTCGCACACACTCCAACAAAGAATCGATATCGGTCCTCTAGCCGTTAGGTACAGGAGCGAACCAATGAGCTTCTGTAGAGTGATTGGTCAAACGGCTTTCCGGCTTCATCAAGACTAATTTGCACGGAAGTGCTCATAGGGGTTAGCGAGGATTTGGAATTGTTCATTCCAAATTTGTTGAGAAGCTCCTTGTCGTATTTCTCCGGTTGATGAATATACCGTAGGCAAATCGCTTTACTGCAAACCTAGGAAATAACTAAGTTCCCCATCATACTCATTTCAAATTTACTTTGCATGAGATGAGAGAACCTTTGACATAGAGCAAGGTTAGTTGAACCAAAAATAATATCATCGACATAGATTTGTACCATTAGAAGGTCATCACCTTCTGTATCTTGAACAAGGTTTTGTCCACAGACCCTTCTCAAATCCGTTGTTGGTTAGATCTTTCGACAGGTTTCGTACTGTGCTCTAGGGGCTTGTTTAAGTCTCAGACAGAGCTTTCCTTAGCCTGTAAACTAGATCGATACCGTCTGTGTTGGCAAACCCTGGTGGTTGTTCAACATAAACTTCTTCTGCAAGATCTCCATTCAGGAAAGCACTCTTGACGTCCATTTGGTATACGATAAAACTCTTATGGGCGGCAAAGGCTAAAAATATCCTAATGGCTTCTAGTCTCGCTACAGGCGAAGGTTTCATCACAATGATTCCTTCTTCCGACAATAGCCTTGTGCTACCACCGATTTGTTCATTATGATAAGTCCATTTCGATCCTTTTTGTTTCAAAATACCCATTTGGTTCCTATAACCGATTGGTGTGTCGGTCTGGGTACAAGATACCATACATTGTTTCTTTCGAAACCGTTAAGCTCTTCTTCCATAGATGTTATCCAATGAGAATTGTTAAGAGCGTCTATGGTCGAAACAGGTTCGCACTGGGCTAAGAATACAGCGATAGTGCACATATTGAGTCTCCTAAGTTCGGATTGAGATTTCCATTCAGGAAACTGTGAAACTTCAGCATTAGATTCTTCTTGTGCACAAAGTACATTTCCTTGTGTACTGTATTCTCCTACGAGTAGAAACACCGCATTAATGTTTCCAATGATCAGCTCTTGCGGTGATCTCTCAACCATCTTCGGTCGGGTTCTAATTCAGATCCCGCATCAGTATCGAAAGTTTCGTGGATACAGCTTCACTTGTACAATCGGCTTCATCCACATCAATTCTTACACCGCGGGGTTGATTTCTAAATCAACGATGTGTTCTATGGGTGTAGGCGGATCCAAGATAGATAGATGGTGAATGTCCTGAGTGATATCATCTACTCCTGTAGGGTCATGGTGTGGTTCGTCGAACACTACATGAACCGATTCCTCGATCGTCGACTTCCTTTTATTAAAGATTCTGAAAGCTTTGCTGACGGAGGAGTATCCTACGAATATTCCTTCATCTGATTTTTCATCAAAGGTTCTAAGTTGGTCCTTCCCATTGTTCAATACATAACACCTGCATCCAAAAATGTGAAAATACGAAACTAATGGAGTTTTGTTATTCCATACCTCATAAGCTGTTTTGTTGTGGTGCTTGTTGACGATACAACGGTTTTGAGTGTAGCACGCTGTATTGGTTGCTTCACCCCAGAAACGCTGTGGCAATTTGCTTGCGGCAATCATTGTCCTTGTTGCTTCTTTAAACGTCCTATTCTTTCGCTCGGCAACACCATTTTGTTGAGGTGTACGGGCAGCTGAGTATTCGTGCTGTATTCCATTCTCCGAACAGTATTGCTCTATAAAGAGGTTAGTAAATTCAGTACCTCTGTCGGAACAAATGCACACGATACTCGACGCTTTTTCATTTTGCAACTTTCTCAGGAGCTCGGGCAGCCTTGATGTTGTTTCCTTCTTCTTGCTAAGAAAGATCGTCCAAGCATACCTGGAATAATCATCAACAACAACCATGCAATATTTCTTACCTCCCAAACTTACTGGGTCTACAGGACCGTAGAGATCCATGTGTAGCAATTCCAACACTCTTTGGGTTGAAAGGTAGGATTTGCTTTTCAGGGTTGACTTGATTTGCTTTCCTTTCTGGCATGGTCCGCAGACGCTGTCCTTCTTGAATGACACATCTGGCAAACCTCTAACCATACCCTGTCTTGAAAGCTTGTTGATCGTCTTGAAGTTGACGTGAGACATCCTCTTGTGCCATAACCAGCTAATATCTGCAGTGCCTTTGACAACAAAACATGGAATTGAGGAGCTCATAGGCTTCAAACAAGAATGTACATATTACCCGATCTCGATTCCCGTAAGCACAACTTCCTTGGTTTGGGTGTTCTTGACTCTACAAATGATCTATATAGAACTTCACCGAGAACCGTTTATCACGTAATCGGCTAATACTAAGTAGATTATACTGTAAGCCTTCAACATATGCAACATCGGTGACCTTGAATTTCCCGACAAGTAGGTTTCCTTTCCCTCTTGTTCTTCCTTTAGACTTATCACCGAAGCGAACTTTTGGACCGCGACCTTTTACAAAATCAGATAGCTTGCTCCTATCTCCGGTCATGTGACGAGATCATCTAATATCAAAGTACCAGGTATCCTCCTCTAGAATGTCCTGTAACAACGAAATTAGGTAGATTTAGGTCCCCTTTGATTTTTGGGTCCATGTATGTTAGTTCCTTTAGGTACCCAAGCCTTCCTGGCAGCAATTAGTTTACTGTAGGACGTACTCGGTACAGTGTTGCGATATCTACGGGGGGCATATCCGTAGTTGTTATAATCATGATAATTACTATGCATGTAAAATTCAGGGTTATTATTATTATTCGAGTACGAGTGCCGTCTAGGAGGTGGAGCCATTTTCTTAGGCCTAACAGCTTGTCTTCTCGGTCTCCAGTTGGATTCCCAATGCTGTTGTTGATACTGAACTGGCATCTGCTGTCTTGAGGGATAACGGGGCTCCTGTATCCAATACCTTGGCGAGCTGTACTGATCGTACTGCCGTGCGGGCCTTTGGTGGTTGGATACCGCCTTCTTTCTGAATGACTGCCGGCGTTTATGATATGCTTGTGGAGCATGCTGTTGAGTACGCCTTCTGAGTAGCTGTTGGTTCCACTGTCTCGAATAGTAGAGTTGCGGGGGCGGGATTGCAGCCTTCGGTTTTCTCGGTACAGCAGGTTCCTTTATGGGACTAGGGGTATCTTCCGATTCTGGAATGTTTTCCACACTCTTGACGAATACTGTACTAGTTTTCCCTTTATTTGAACATGAGCTGTATCCTAAGCCACTTTTATCATGAGCATGTTGCCCAGTGCTCAGAATTTCTTCCATTCTTTTGGACGATTTTTCAAAAGACTTCAGAATGGTCTCAAGTTCAGTTTCTCGCTTTTCGAGAGTTGTGATTTTGGTTTGTAGTAGAGCCAAATCATTTGTCTTGCTCTCATTGTGGGTTTTTACCTCATTTAGTTCATGAGCAAGTTGATGATTGCTCTCCATGAGTTTTTCAACATCGACCTTGCTGGTTTCACAATCAAGAGACATATTTTCATAATTTATTTTCAGCAAGTCATTTTCATCTTTCAGCTCTAAATTTGTTAATTGAAGCTGTATATTCTCAGTTTTTAGAGTCTCATGGGCCTTTTGAATGTTTTTAAATTCATTCATCATATTTTCGAAAGTATGAGATGCATTAGATGGAATAGCAGAGGTTGAACTTACCTCATCGTCGCTGTCTTCACCTTATGGAACATCTTTGGCCATAAAGCACATGTATGCTTTATCATCGAACTCATCGTCAGATGAATCACTTTCAGTGACCACCTGAAGACATTCTGCTGATTTGGATGGTGTGGGGGAGGCTTCTGATTCTCCAATCAGGGCCTTGAGCTTGTCTTTCCAAGCACGTCTTCTGTCATCTCTCTCTTGTTTCTCGGCCTCAGGCAATCTTTGGACTTTGGGATGAGGACATTTGTTTGCATAATGGCCTGGTTTCCTGCAGTTATAGCACAGGTTAGCATCACCAGATGATGTTTCGGTACTTACCTTGTTGATGTGTTTGGGCTCGTAGGTAGTCTTTCCAGATCGTTTGATGAACTTTTTGAATTTATGCATTAGAAGCGCCATTTCATCTTGGGGATGGATGTCGTCACATCACAAGATTCTTGTGACTGGGCTTCGATGAGCTAGGAATGCTGTGTCGACGGTTCGATACAGCAGCGAGAGCTGTGACCTTTGAAGGAGATTCTTCAGCTTTCTCTCTTCTGTCAATGTCATACTCAAAAGCTTTGAGGTCAGAGAAGAGATCAAAAGTGGATATTTCATTAAGATTACAGGATACACGCATAGCTGTGGTCTTAATGTCCCATCGGGCTGGGAGAGATCTGAAAATTTTTAAGTTCTTCTCCTTTTGGGTGTAAATCTTGCCCAACGCTTCAAGTTCACCAACAATACCAGTAAATCTGAGGTCAAGTTCCTCAAGTGTTTCCGTTGGTTTCATTTCAAAGGATTCAAATTGCTGAGTTAGTTTTGAAATCTTGTTTTCTTTTGAGAGCCTTTCCCTCACAAATTAACTTGAGTTTATCCTGCATTTCTTTGGTCGCTTTTGCAGCTCTTTACCTTTGAGAACGTGCCTTTGTCAAGAGTGACAAATAACGCGTTCTTAGCCACGTTGTCGAGATTGGCTCACTTCCTTTCCTCTGTTGTCCATTGCTCGTGTTCCTTCTCGAGCATTTCAGCATGGGCTTGGCCCTCAATCCTTGCGGCTGGATTTACCTTCATGATCTTGATAGGACCATCCTGTATAACAAAAATCATCTCTTCGTGCATTGCTGCAAGATGAGCTTCCATTCTAATTCTCCAGTCGTCAAATTCGTTAATAGAGAACATGGGGACTTTGTTAATCATAGAAGTATCCATACTGATAATATAGGAATGAAAGAGACTGTTTTGAAAATAAGTGATTTGAATCTGATTCGGTTAAAAAGAGATACGACTGATTCTTTTTAGAATCAACCGCTCCAATACCACTTGTTGGCCACTAAGTATACTGGATACAGTTTGGAAAATAGTTTGAACAACAAACTGTACGGATTCTAAATCTGAGTGCGTAGCAGAAGTCTTTGATACAGTAGGTTGCTGTGGATACATCAACTAAGTGTATAGTGTATACTTAATATATCACAGTAATTTAAAACAGTAAAAGTTGAAGGTAAATAACACAGTAATTAAAGTGGTTCGAGGTAAACCCCTCTACGTCCACTGGTCCTCCACACAGGATTAAAAAGTTTATTTATAATTACTGCGTACACAACTACGTAATTATAATCAAACCTATCCTTGTATCGTTCACACAGATTGATACAAAGAATGTCGCTTTCAACCGTTCACACAGATTGGTTAAAGCTTCCTTCTTGACTAACTTCTTCACACACAGTTCCAAAGCTTCGTCCTTATTCGTCCCACACAGGTCAGAATAACTTGTTGAGTTCACACAGAGCTCAGTTTTTACACAGAGGTAAAAGGTAGGTAACCAGGTAAGAACAGCAGCTTTGAATATGAAGTTCTTGAGCTGATGATGGCTGTTCTTGAAGTTTAAGCACTGTATATCTCTTTCGTTCTTAATAGCAGTAAGCTTTGGAGATATGTTTGCTCTGATGATAACTTTTGATAGCTTGAGAGTTAGATGACTTGGGTAGCTGATCTTCAATGCCTTCATAAGATATATATAGTCTCTGGAGAAAGTATCCGTTGAGATGTATCCGTTTGAATGAGATTTCGTTTCAACGGGATTAAGACACGATCCGGATTTCGCGGGATTCTGAAGATCTGAAGACTGGCAGTATTTAAATACTTTATCCTTGAGTATTTAAATACTTCTTTATTCAACGGGACTTGACTTCTGTTCCTTCTTTGTCCTGTTGTGAGCTGTATGGAAGATAACTGTATTTTGAGTATCGAGACAGTTTCCATACTTGGTCCTTTTTACAAGTCTTCTTGTTGTACTGAAGAGCTTCACTTATATGCTGATTCGAGGCAGGTCTTCGATACAGGATAAAGCCTCAAAGCTTCGATACAGTTTCCTTTACGGTATTCGGATTGGCATATATGTCAAAACTTCAGATATCATTCGATACAGGGATCGGGTATCCCGGCTGTTTCGATACAGGGTATTTGTTTTCCCAACACAACCCAAGACCCAGACACACGAATAAAAAGGCAACGAATACCCGAGGTAATATCATAGCTGTTCATCGTCCTCGTGCCCCTCCTGCGCCTGCTGGCCATGAAGATCTATACCGGAATACACACAAAAAGGTATTCACCCTGAAGGGGTCGCAAACAGATCGTGCAAGTACTTGATAACAGGAATATGTATAACGCACTATAAAGGAATATTGTGATGACTGATTATATTAGTATATCAAGAAGAAGGATATTCTTACCCAGTACCAACGCCTCAACAGTATTGTGGTAACGACATCGTTGAGCAAAAATGCATCAACAACATCACAATCCAAAAGAATAAGACGTACCATGTCACGTCATTATTCCGAAATAATACATATAACATTTCAAAAACCACATGGGCTATACCGATATGAGGTTCGCACCCCATCATATCCCAGAGCCCTCATCAGGGCAATCCCCTATTGTATAACCGTCGAATGGTACGTGGTTCGCACCCCAACATACCCTAGATCCCTCGATGGGGCAGTCCCCGTCTTTACTCGACCCGTCGAGTGAAAAGAGGTTCACACCCCATCTTATCCCAGGGCCCTCGTCAGGATAGCTCCCGGCTTTACTCGACCACAAAACACAGTTCCACAACATCAGTACAGCCTCAAAAATATCGATTTCCAATCATATCATTTTACGTTTCATAGTACGTTGTCACATAACATTGTCGATGCAAGTCTCAGATCATTATCCAAAACTTTCAGCAACTTTGCTTTTCAATCGCATTTGAAATAACTTTTCGAGGCATCCTCGATAAATCATTTATAAAATGATATCATTCCATAAAACAGTAATCGCGATCAGTCATCAACTATCTATAGAAAATCTTTATCAAATCATTTTCAAAAATATTTTCAAAATCCTTTTCAAAACATTTTTGAAATCCTTTCGAAACATAGTTTATTTTAAGAAATCATTTTCAAAAACATTTTCGAATCATTTCTGTTGGGATAAAAACAATCTTGTACCGAAGTTTTGATAAGGTGCCAACATACAACAAGCAGCTGTCCCGAAGACGATCAAAATTGTTGGGATATACAATCCTGTATCGAAGTTTTGATAAAGTGCCAAACATACAACAAATCTTCTCGAAATACCATCATACAGCAAGAAGCTCATCAATCGGTATGATACCAAGTATGGAAGCTGTCCTGAAATATTCATACAACATCTTTCCATACAGCAGCACTAAGAGAACCTACAGCTACAGCATCATGTTGGATACAGCAAGCAAGATGTAAGTGTTGACTCCTTCAACACTTATCCAACAGGACTGAAGACCGTTGAAACGGAATGTGCTTTATATGAAAAAATCAAACTACTAGTTGAAAAGAAGTATTTAAATACTGACTGGATAAAGTATTTAAATACTAGCCGACACAGATCTTAAATAAAGGAGCAAAAATAAGATAGTGTTTTATTCAAATCAATCAACACGTTGAAACGGACTATGGGTCAACGGATTTATTTCCAATGGATCTATTCAGAGGCTATATATACCCCAGAGTTTGAAGATCAGTTCATCCAAAAATATAAAAGCTTACAAGCAATACATGAACAATCTATCGACTGAATATTCATTATCATCAGATCAAGCTTACAAGAGCAAAGTACAGTTAAACCTTGATAAATGAATTTCCGATAAACGAATAACCTCACCAAATGAATAATTTTCTCTGGTCCCAACTGTTTATAACATGTTCAAATTTTCTTCCGATAAATGAATAATTTCGCTAAATGAATATTTTTATCCGGTCTCGATCATATTCATTTATCGAGGTTTCACTGTATATTTATTCTAGTATCCTTCATATCTAAAAGAATAAATATACTCAGTCAATCAAGAACAGCCATCATCAGCTCAAGATCTTCATAGTCAAGCTGTTGTTCTTACTTGGTTACTTTAGCTTTTATCTTCGAGTAAAAACCTAGTTCCGTGTGAACTAAAGAAGTTATTCTGACCTGTGTGGGAGGAATAAGATGATGCTTTGGAACTGTGTGTGAAGAAGCAAGTCAAGAGTTAGCTTTGACCAATCTGTGTGAACGGTTGAAAGCGACGGTCTTTGTATCAATCGTGTGAACGATACAAGGATAGGTTTGATTATAGACACGTAGTTGTGCACGTAGTGTTTATAGTAAACATTTTGACACATGTGTGGAGGACCAGTGGACATAGAGGGGTTTACCAAGAACCACTTTAAAACAGCGTGCCATTTACCTTCTGCACTTACAGTTTTCATTACTGTGATTGTTTTACAAGTATACACTGCATACACACCAAGCAAACAGGAGAAAAGCTAGTTGCTATATTCACAGCAACTTACTGTTTCAAGACTTCCGCTACGTACACTTATTTAAAAATCGTGCAACTTGTCTCTTTAACACTTTCGAAGCTATATTCTGTATACTTAGTGGCTAACAAGTGGTATCGGAGTAGTTGATTCTAAAAAGAATCAGTCGCATCTTTAACCGAATCAGATCGTTAAAATCACTTTATTTTTTGAAAACTTCTTTATCTTTCCAAATCTTAGACATGGATACCTCACTGATTAACAAGGTACCAATGTTTTCTATTAACGAGATTGATGACTGGAGAATCATAATGGAAGCCCATCTTGACGCCATGCATGAAGAGATGCTTTATGTCATCCAAGAAGGCCCCATAAAAATCATGAAGGTGAATACGGCCGCAATGATTGAAGGTGAAGCTCATGCCGAGATGCTCGAGAAAGAGCGCAAACAATGGACCACAGATGATCGAAAACGCGCCAACCTCGACAATATTTCGAAGAACGCGCTATTTGTCACTCTTGACAAAGGCACGTTCTCGAAGGTAAAGAGCTGTAAGACAGCCAAAGAAATCTGGGAAAAAATCAAGATGATTTGCGAGGGTACTGAGCTCTCAAAAGAAAAGAAAATTTCAAAACTAACTCAGCAATTCGAATCTTTTGAAATGAAACCAACTGAAACTCTTGAGGAACTTGACCTCAGATTCACTGGCAATGTCGGTGAACTTGAAGCGTTTGGAAAAATTTATACCCAAAAGGATAAGAACTTAAAAATTTTCAAATCTCTCCCTGCCCGATGGGATATTAAGATAACAACTATGCGTGTGTCATGCAATCTTAATGACATATCTACTTTTGACCTCTTTTCTGAACTCAAAGCATTTGAGTATGATATTGACAAGAGAGAAAAAGCTGAAGAATCGCCTGCAAGGACTACAGCGCTAGCCGCTGTATCCAACAGAAGGCATAGCATGCCCAACAAATCAAAGTCTGCCCACAGGAATGCTGATAGTGACGATGATATCCTGTCACAAGACGAAATGGCGCTCCTTATGCATAAATTCAAGAAATTTATCAAGCAGTCTGGATAGACTCCATACAGTCCCAAGCCTGTTCACAAGGTATGTACCGAATCTTCCTGCTGTGATGCTAACCTGTGTTATAATTGCAGGAAAGCATGACATTATGCAAATAAATGTCCTCATCCTAAAGTTCAAAGGTTGCCGGAAGCAGAGCAACAGGAAAAAGACGAAAGAAGACGTGCTTGGAAAAACAAGCTCAAGGCCTAGATTGGCGAATCAGAAGCCTCCCCCGCACCAAAAAAGTCCGAAGAATGTCTACAGGCAGTCACTGACACGGACTCGTCAGATGATGAATTCAAAGATAAAGCATATATGTGCTTCATGGCCAAAGACATACTGGAAGATGAAGATAGCGATGATGAGGTAAGCTCAACCTCAATTACTCCTGCAAATGCATCTCATACCTTTGAAAGCATGATGAATGAATTCAAAAACATTAAAAAGGCCCATGAGACATTGAAAAATGAAAACATACAACTCCAAATTTCTAACCTAGAGCTGAGGGAAGAAAATGACTTGCTGAAAGTAAATTACGAAAATATGTCTGTTGATTGTGAAAACAGCAAATTCGATCATGAAAAACTCATGGAGAGCAATCATCAACTTGCTCACGAACTAAATGAGGCTAAGTCTCACAGTGAAAGCAAGACAAATGATTTTGTTCTGCTCCAAAATAAAATAAAAACTCTCGAAAAACGAGAAGGAGAACTTAAGACCATCTTGAAATCTATCGAGAAATCATCTAAAACGATGGAAGAAAATCTAAGCACTGGGCAACATGCTCATGATAAAAGTGGCTTAGGATACAGCTCGTTTTCTAATAAAGGGAAAACTAGTACCGAGTCCTGTATCGGAAGAAATCCCGAGTCCTGTGAAGGCACCTGTTGCACCGCGAACAGCAAAGACTGCCATTCGTCCACCACAGTCATATTCTAGACAGCGGGATCCTCAGCCATTCAGACCTGTAAGGCGTAACCAACAGCGTGCTCCTCAAGCATATCAAAAGCGCCAGCAGCCGTTCAGAAATAAGGATGTACTCAAATATCAAAGGCCCGCGTAGCAGTACTTCCAACAGTATAGCGCGCCTAGATATTGGATACAGGAGCCTCGTTATCCATCGCGAAAGCAGGTTGCCACACAGCATCAGCAACAGCATTTGGAATCCAACTGGAGACCCAGAAGGCAAGCTGTAAGGCCAAAGAAAATGGCTCCACCTCCAACACGGCACTCGTACTGGATTAATAATAATAACCCTGAATTTTTCATGCATAATAACTATTATGGTTACAACGACTACGTACCTGCCCCACGTAGATACCGCAAGAGTGTACCTAAAGTAACCTATAGTAAACCCATTGCTGTCAGGAAAATCTGGGTACCTAAAGTCACTCACCCCCATGGACCCAACAGTCAAAGGGGACCTAAATCTACTTAATTCCTTTGCCTACATGACATCTTATAGAAGAACATCTGGTACTTCGACAGTGGATGTTATCGGCATATGACAGGAGACAAACGAAAGCTGTCAGATTTTTTAGAAGGTCGCGGTACAAAAGTGTGCTTTGGTGATAAATCAAAAGGAAGAACAAGAGGGAAGGGAACCCTGCTTGTAGGAAAATTCAAAGTCACCGATGTAGCTTATGTTAAAGGCTTACAGTATAATCCACTTACTATTATCCAGTTCTATGACAAACAGTTCTCGGTGAAATTCTATATAGATCACTGTAGAGTCAAGAACATCCTGACCAAAGAAGTTGTGCTCACAGGAAGCAGATCGGGTAATATGTATATTGCTGACTGGATGCCTATGAGCTCCATAATTCCTTGGTTTGTTGCCAAAGGCACTGCAGAGCTAAGATGGTTATGGCACAAGAGGATGTCTCATGTCAACTTCAAGACAATCAAAAAGCTCGCTAGACAAGAAATGCTCAGAGGTTCTCCCAATGTGTCATTCCAAAAAGACAACGTCTGTGGACAATGTCAAAAAGGCAAGCAAATCAAGACCACCCTGAAGAGAAAATCCTACATTTCCACTCACAGAGTTCTGGAAATGCTACACATGGATCTCTATGGTCCTGTAGACCCGGTAAGTTTGGGAGGTAAGAAATAGTGTCTCGTTATTGTTGATGATTATTCCAGGTATGCTTGGACAATCTTCCTAAGCGAGAAGGTGGAAACAACATCAATGCTGCCCGAGCACCTGAAAAAGCTTCAAAATGAGAAAGGGTTGAGTATCATGTCCATTCGTTCCGACAGAGGTACTGAATTTACTAACCGCTTTATAGAGCAATATTGTTCAGAAAATGGGATACAACACGAATACGTAGTTGCCCGCACACTTCAACAAAACGACATTGCTGAGCAAAAGAACATGACGCTCAAAGAAGCAACAAGGACCACAATTGCCGCAAGCAAGTTGCCACAGCGTTTCTAGGGTGAAGCCACCAATACAGCATGCTATACACAAACCATTGTATCATCTACAAACACCACAACAAAACAGCATACGAGGTATGGAACAACAAAACCCCATTATTTTCGTACTTTTACATATTTCGATACAGGTGTTATGTTTTGAACAACGGGAAGGATCAACTTAGAACCTTCGATGAGAAGTCGGATGAAAGGATATTTGTTGGATATCCCTCTGTCAGCAAAGCTTACAGGATCTTTAATAAACGAAAGCTAACAATTGAGGAATCAGTTCATGTAGTGTTCAACGAACCTCACCATGATCCTACATGAATAGAAGATATTACTCAGAATATCCAACAACTCACCATTGATAACCCTACAACTCCTATAGAGTCTGTCGTTGACTTAGAAATCAACCCCGGAGCTGTAAGAATAGAAGTAGATGAAGCCGATGTTGTACAAGCTGAAGTTGAAACTACAACAACTCAAGACAAAGTACGGGACGCCGAATTAGAACCCGACACAAGATGGTTGAGAGATCACCCACAGGAGTTGATCATAGGAAATATTAATGCTGGTGTATCTACCCGTAGGAGAATACAGAGTACACAAGGAAATGTACTATGTGCGCAAGAATAACCCGAGTCTGAGATATCTCCATTTCCTGTATGGAAGTCTCTACCTGAACTTAGAAGACTTAAGTGCACTATTGCTGTATTCTTAGCTCAATCCGAACCTATTTCCACCCAAGAAGCTCTTGGTAATTCTCACTGGATTACATCTATGGAAGAAGAGCTTAATGGATTCGAAAGAAACAATGTATGGTATCTTGTACCCAGACCAACACATCAAGCAGTAATTGGAACAAAATGGGAATTTAGAAACAAGAAGGATGGAAATGGACTTATTATCATAAACAAATCTCGTCTAGTTGCACAAGGCTACACACAGGAAGAAGGCATAAACTACGATGAAAATTTTGCCCCTATTCCCATACTAGAAGCCATTAAGATATTTCTAGCCTTTGCCGCCCATAAGAGCTTTATTGTATATCAAATGGACGTCAAGAGCGCATTCCTGAATGGAGACCTTGCCGAAGAAATCTATGTTGAACAACCACCAGGGTTTGTCCACATAGAAGGCGGAGACGTTGTATACAGGCTACGAAAAGCACTATATGGACTTAAGCAAGCACCCAGAGCGTGGTATGAGACCCTGTCCCTGTACCTAACCAATAATGGATACGAGAAAGGTGATGTGGACAAGACCTTATTTAAAATACAGGAAGGTGATGACCTCCTGATGGTTCAGATATATGTAGATGATATTATATTTGGTTCAACTAAACTCGCTTTATGTCAAAGGTTCTCTCATTTCATGCAAAGTAAATTTGAAATGAGTATGATGGGAGAACTTAGTTATTTCCTAGGACTGCAGGTAAAGCAGTTGCCTACCGGAATCTTCATCAACCAGGAAAAGTACAGCAAGGAGATTCTCAACAAATTTGGGATGAATAACTCCAAATCATCGTCAACCCCTATGAGGACTTCCGTGCAAATTAGTGCTGGCGAAGCTGGAAAGACGGTTGATCAATCACTCTACAAGAAGCTAATTGGCTCACTCCCGTACCTAACAGCTAGCAGGACCGATATCCAGTTTTCTGTAGGAGTGTGTGCTCGATATCAAGTAGCACCTAAAGAATCACACTTCACAACAGCCAAACGAATCCTGAAGTACGTCAAAGGAACCATCGACATAGGATGTGGTATCCTAAAGAAGGCAGATTCGATTTGGTTTGTTACAGCGACTCGGATCTCGTAGGCTGCAAACTAGATAGGAAGAGTACAAGCGGTACTTGTCACTTTCTTGGACCTAGACTTGTATCTTGGTTCAGTAAGAAGAAATTGGCAAACTCGCTTTCCATAGCTGAATCAGAATACTATGCAGCTGGTAGTTGCTGTATGCAGATCCTTTGGATGCAACAACAACTGTCAGATTATGGAATCACTGACAAGGAAACACCGATCATGTGAGATAGCACGAGTGCAATTGCAATAACGCACAATCCTGCATTGCACTCGCGCACTAAGCACATCCATATGAAGCATCACTTCATTAGGAATCATGTTGAGAACAAGGATGTTCGGATCGAGAAAGTTCATACAGATATCCAGTTAGCCGACATCTTTACCCAACCTCTCAGCACAGCAAGATTCTGTATGCTTCGATAAGAATTGGGATTGATACAGCCTGACTCCCTATAAGTTTTAATGCTTTTACACAACAATTGAGGGGGAATGCTGTAAGACCCAAGAATACACTATCCACCATTAATTATCTGTACATTCAGACAATCCAACAACACTGTAGGAATAAAAAGACATAAATTCATCCCACAGCTGAAATGTGCAACAATTAAGGGGAAATACAGTACGACCCATGAATGCATTATTATTCCAAAAATTGCTGTAAGAATTGAATCCCGTATGTACCTTTTAAGGGGGAACGCTGTATTTTCGCTGATACAGCACATGCCCTGTTTTAAATCAAGTGTCTTTTGCATTAAATGCTTTGCATGACATCTGAACTATTTTATCTCAAACGCCGCAATTTTTCAAATTATTTTATAATTTCAAATAACCGTTTCGGGCAATAAGGGAAGTTGATACGTCAGAAGTGGGACCCGCTGTCATTTCAAAATTGGATAGATAAGATGTACTAGTTACGCTCGATTCATCCTGTTCGTTCATTTAAAACAACGGTTCCCATCCCTTAAATCTGACCGTTCACTGTCTGGAAATCCTAAATCTTCCCACCGTCCACTATAAAAGGACTGTTCTTGCCCTGTTTGACTCCTTACGCTTTCTGCAAATTGAAGGAGTATTTGAGCAAATAGCGTACATTCCTCACTGAAATTTCTCTGCATTTTCTCTACATATCTCTTACTTTCTCTTCAGATCATACGATGGCATCCTCACAGTCTTCATCCCCAACTCTCAAAAAGAGTGCCACCTCATTGACGGGTGAATTTTCACCAGATCTGTTGTCATCGAATGTGTTCACGCTCAAGGAGATGATGTTGAATCCATGGAGATGGTTGTTTTAAGGATTCATCAACAAGGCCTCTATCGCCTTGGTAGCCACACTGTTGAGCACTACGACGAGTAGATGGTTGAGGAATTCTATCTCAACGCGACTGTTCGTTCCTTCTCTCTCGCACAAGGAGGAAACATTGCTGACATCACTGCCAACGTCCGCGGAGTGGACATCCGTGTTGACCAAGAACTTCTGAAGAATTTGTATAGACTCCCTTCTAATGGGCTGTCTATGGAAGAACTTGAGACTTTTGGGTCGCAAGAAATCCTCACCAAATATTGGGGATTATTCACTAGTTCTATATCAGACGAGACTGTCCATTCTTCATGCCAGAAGAAATGTTTTTGCTTACCATTTATTTATTTACACGATTTATGTTGTCGTGTGATTGAAAACAGGACTGGTGCTTTCGAGATGTGCACCAATCGGAGGTTCAGAATGATGCTCGCCATCATGTCTGGTGAAAAGGTTAACTGGTGCCAGATTGTCCTCAAAAGGCTGCAAGAAGAGGCTTCTAAGTCTTCTTCACAAAAGAAATCCTGTGGTCTGATTCTCAATCATATTCTGACCAAATGCGGTGTGCCGCAAGCCAAAGGAGCCAAGAAGATAAATCAACATAAATATATTGGAGAAACCAGGCCCTCCATCTTCAAAAAGAAACATCTGATTGCGTTGAGGCCATTTGTCCGAACTCTGTCCCTTTCCACTGATCCAAGGGACATTACCTCGAAGTCTGGAAGCGAGGAGCCCTCGCGGAAAAGGAAGAGATCTCACAACAAGACTCCCCTTGCTTGTGAGAAGCCGAAAAGGAAGCTACAAAGGCTTTCCAAAATTAAGGCAAAGGCGCAACCCACTGTATCGACACCCCAGGGCGCAACCCCTACGTAAGATATGACTACTACTGTGCAAACAGTAGATCCCGAGCCATTTGCGGCAACGACGGATATACAGCCATCTGCCAACATTGAAGACTCTGGCGATTCGGCTGCCCCTTCGGATCCAATAGACATATATCCTACACGGGAACCCACACCCGTTAGGGATCAATCTGCCCTCAGGGTACCAACCCCTGTACGGGTTCCCTCTCCGATACAGGCTCCCACACCTGTAGCGGAACCCTTGCCTACAATGGACCCATGCATTGTACGCAGCCTCTCTCCCGACACTATAATCCAGAAAACTTTGCTATCAGTTCAAATTGAACAGGCCTACAACTGCTTTGTTCAATGGAAATCATACATGGTAGCTCCGTACAAAACCTTGTACAACTGGAGCGAATGGAGAGAGGAAGAGTTGTTTGTTCTGGAGGTAACATATTCTCCTATTGAAGTCCTAATCCAATGGGATAATGTCTTCTGCAAAGAGATGATTTCGAGCTATCTCATGGACAAAGCTGATGCTCGAAAGAAAGGAAAATCTGTGTCCGACAAAACTGTTCCCATTAGTCCCAAATTTGACCAAGACTCAGACAACAATGACGAAGACTTTCAGATTGGCCTGAGGATGAGCCGTGAGGAAGCAAGGGAACAGGAATACTCTAGAATCATTCCCTCTTGTCGTGAAAGAACCAACAATTTCACAACAGGCACCCGAGCCTGTCGCTGCCCAACTTGACGACCAAGCCAGCGCCATCCCGCAGGAGGAATCAGTCCCTGTGCAGGAGCACGCGAAAGCTGAGAGACAACATGAGGAATTAGTTCCTCCTGTACCTATGTCTACAGAAACAATTCCGGAACAGGAGGAATCAGTCCCCCCTGTCGCCGAGGCCAAACAACCAACAGGTGCAACAGCAACTGATACCCCCGCATCTCCCTCACTGGAATCCGATGACGGTTTCTTATCTGAGGATAGACCACTCGAGTCACGAACCCATGTGGATTTAAGACAGCTTAATGGAGTTGAAGTTTTTGCCAAGCCCGACTCTCCCAGAACCATAGAATGGAATAAGCAGCTGCATGCTCTTGGCCGCTAAACAGTTTTCCTACAGGACGCTGTAAATTCCCTGTACTCTGTTGAGAAAGAAATTAATTGGTTGCACTATACAGCGACCAAAGTGGAAGTATCCAAAGTGGAAGTATCCAAAGTGGAAGAAGCCTTCTGCATTTTGCCCACCATCTTGAAGCAAGCTCTCCACCAACTCCAACAGCGACATGAACAGATCCTGAAGGAAGAACAGGCCAAGCTACACATCTATGAAGCCAAGACTACATCTGCAATACAAAAAACAGGCTCACACCTTCTAGGCCATGATCAAAAGATTGATGATATGTCGATGGTGCTTCGATCCTTGGTGGAAAAATTCTCAAGTATGGAGACAAAACAGGACAACGCCATGAAAATCCAGGAAAGATTAGATGAAAAAGTCTCGTATCTAGATGAAGCCAAAAAGGGGGAAGAGTCAAGGGATGCTGCTAGACAACTAAGACTGGAGCAGGAAAAGGAATTTGAAGCTATTTTAGAAGACAACATTGTTACTGCAATTACTCGTCTGTCAGCACCTTCTCATACTGTTAGGATACAGGGTGCTCGCCCTAAATTCCATGATCCAAAATTTCCTTGGAAAAACCTTGTGTAGAAGCCGCCGGTGATAAATCTCCCAGCCAACCGACAGCCAACTGCCGATGAGATAAAGGATTGGAGGAGAAACGAACTGTTAAGATACTTCGTAGTTATTATTAGGGAATCTCCCATATTCAACAACTGTAGAACGCTGAAGGAAGTTGCCGAGGAATTTGCAAAGAGGCTGGACGAAGGAAAGCTCCCCCTACAGCAACATATGAAATCTAAGCACAGGAAAGATGATCTGGTTACCCACCCTGAAGATTGGATCCTTGTTTTCGATAAATCGGCTGAAGGAAGAGTGATCTATTTAAATCGAAATAGGTATGCCCTGCAAAACTGGTGGAAGGGAACCGAGAATGATCCAAGAAATCCATGGAGAGATGCTAACTATAGGAGTTAGCTTGGAGAATCCTTCCTGTATCTTATTTTTGAAATAGCAAAAATTTTGTATCTTTATTTTTGCCCAACATTGTAATCTTTGCCCTTTATCAATAAAATCTAATTTTATCTTGAAAGATCACAACTCGTAATCTATTGTGTTACTGTATGATTACGAAATTTATCCATATACTAAAATCAAAGAAGTATGAAAACTTGTTAAGTATATAAGCTGTAAGAACTTATCTGCGAACAGTTCATAGGTTAAGTTGTATTCAACTAGATTACACTGTAAGACTGTGCCTGCGTGCTAATCATAAGTTTAAGTTGTAAAAACACTTTGCTGTTAGATTGTACCTTTTTAGAACTTGCCTGCGAGCAGTTCACATTTCTTATTTGCTGAAGGACACAAATTCGATAGAAGATCAAGAAGAAAGCCTCTCGAAACAAAGATGTTTTCAAAGGTTTAACATCATGGCTTTGGCATCATCAAGAAGATTTGGCAATTATCAAAAAGGGGGAAATTGTTGGGATAAAACAATCTTGTACCGAAGTTTTGATAAAGTGCTAACATACAGCAAGCAGCTGTCCCGAAGACGATCGAAAATGTTGGGATAAACAGTCATGTATCGAAGTTTTGATAATGTGCCAAACATACAACAAGTCTTCTCGAAATACCATCATACAACAAGAAGCTCATCAGTCAGTATGATACCAAGTATGGAAGTTGTCCTGAAATATTCATATAGCATCTTTCCATATAGCAGCACTAAGAGAACATACAGCTACAACATCATGTTGGATACATCAAGCAAGATGTAAATGTTGAGTCCTTCAACACTTATCCAACAGGACTGAACACCGTTGAAACGGAATCGACTTTATATGCAAAAGTCAAACTACTGGTTGAAAAGAAGTATTTAAATACTGACTGGATAAAGTATTTAAATACTAGCCGACACAAATCTTAAATGAAGGAGCAAAAACCGGATCGTGTTTTATTCAAATCAATCAACACGTTGAAACGGACTATGGGCTCAACGGATCTATTTCCTACGGATCTATTCAGAGGCTATATATACCCTAGAGTTTGAAGATCATTTCATCCAAAAATATACAAGCTTACAAGCAATACGCGAACGATCTATCGACTGAATATTCATTATCATCATATCAAGCTTACAAGAGCAAAGTATATTTATTCTAGTATCATTCATATCTAAAAAGAAGAAATATACTCAGTCAATCAAGAACAGCCATAATCAGCTCAAGATCTTCATAGTCAAGTTGTTATTCTTACCTGGTTACTTTACCTTTTACCTTCAAGTAAAAACCTAGTTCTGTGTGAACTAAAGAAGTTATTCCGTCCTGTGTGGGATGAATAAGACGAATCTTTGGAACTATGTGAGAAGCAAGTCAAGAGTTAGCTTTGACCAATCTATGTGAACGGTTGAAAGCGACAGTTTATATCAATCTATGTGAACGTTACAAGGATATGTTTGATTATAGACACGTAGTTGTGTACATAGTGTTTATAATAAACATTTTCACTCCTGTGTGGAGGACCAGTGGACGTAGAGGGATCTACCTCGAACCACTTTAAAACAGCGTTTCATTTACCTTATGCACTTACTGTTTTCATTACTGTGATTATATTACAAGTATACACTGCATACTCTGTACGCACCAAGCAAACAGGAGAAAACCTAGTTGTTGTATTTACAGCAACTTACTATTTCATGACTTCCGCTACGCACTCTTATTTGAAAATCGTATAGCTTGTCTCTTAAACACTTTCCAAGCTGTATTCTGTGTACTTAGTGGCTAACAGTTTCAAAATATCAACGTAGAATTGATGAATTTAGAGCATGAATAAAACCGTATGGAAATCACGGTTTATACATATTTAATTGCAATTTATACATAAAGCACGATCAAATACTTGCCTGGTATTCCAAAGAATGGGAAAGTTAGATTGGCAAGAAAGTGGGATGGGCGATTCGCCAAATCTCTGACCTTAAACGGATAATATTATATGATTATCGCATTAAAATTTATGTAACTATTAGAACTCCACTCTCTAATTTAACCGATTTAAGGGTGAGAATATAGTTACGGTTACACCTCGGATTTTATCGAGGTATAAGAAGGTCGTGTTTCGAACTAGGAGTCATTTGGAAGTCGTTTGACCCATTTTGGATTGAAACCAAGAAGGTTATACACTTTTTAAATAAAATATTAAAGTAATTGGGTCAAAACATAATTTTTAAAACGCTTTTTTAAAATTTTAGGTGTCAAATCTAGAATGATTAAAAACTTATTTGGGGTCAAATTGTAAAGTATAAAAATATAGTTTTAGGGCTGAATTGAAGATTTAGAAAATTTCAATCAAGTCCATATTTATTTCTAATTCCCAAAAGCCTAGCCCTAAACTTTCAAAAATATATGTTTTCACCCCAAAACTTTCTACGCCCATCTAATCATCGTTTTAACTTCTCTCGTCTATCGTAACCTCATCGGAAGCTTCTTTATCGTCGACTAACATTATTTTTACACATAAAAACATACTGATACCCCAAGTCGGCAATGCCCGCACACGCACCCATTTTCCTTACACACACCACTCACACATATGAACACACACAGAGACACACAACACACATATACACATATGAGCACCCATACAACATGTACACGAACACAAACACACAGCATGCACACACAAATACACACACAGCACGCACACACGGACACACACACACACACACCCACAACACATGCATATGAACACACACACACACACACACACACCAGCCCACACACGAACACGCACACACACACACACACCAGCCCACACACGAACACGCACACACACACATAGGCACGCACACAGGACACACTCAGACATTTACATATATATATATATATATATATATATATATACACACACAACACATGTATTGCATCATATTTACAGTAATGGTTTAACCATATCTATGTAAATTCATCATTATAGTTATTGTTATTATTATTTCCATTTTTCATCTCGACTATTCGTCGATAAGACGGTGATGTATAAATTATTATATATAATATATAGAAATACTTCGGAATTACAGAAATATAGGTTCGTTACTCTAAACAACACGGGATGATATAGTTCTCAACCCTGACATAATAACCAAATTTATTTGACGGTTCACAAAATATAAAATCACCAGTTTATTTACTACGGGGCATCACACCCTCCCCACTTAAAAAGAAGTTTTCGGCCTCGAAACTTGGAGCAGAATAGAGGTTTTTGAAATATATTAGGATTATGATTCATCATGCACTCGCAGAAATGTCCAGTGCACTATAACCTTGATTATGTCCATAAGTAATCTTACTTTTAATCAGAAATACCATATCGGTATAATCATTGAGAAAACATTATACTGATATATCATTAGTGGCAACCTATGAAAATATTTACATTTACGCCTGTTATACCCATAGTATGCTTTGATAGACATGCTCTACGGGTTAATTACGGTATGGTCCTATATATATGCATTCAGCCGAATTAAAGTTGGTGGCTTTATCAGGAGTTACAAGGGCTTCTTAGCGGCCGTTATTATAGTTCCAGTGGTTCTATTATTAAAATATTTTCAGGAGAAGAATATTGCCTACGTTGATTTATAAAATTAAGTTTGCTATATCTACACAACACGCACACACGAATACACACAACCTGCACACTGTAATATTTGGGGGTATTTTTTTCGTTGTGTTGTATGAATTCATTTAAAATTGTACAAGCGTTGTTAAATTTGACTGATATAATGTAAATTGTATTGGGGTATTTAGTTATAGAAATATCTATACTTGTCGTCAGTATTGTACTTGTCGATTGGTTGTTACTTGATGAGTTTGATTTTGGCTAAGTCCACTAGCCATAGCATACGCTATATGTACAATATTACGTACGCTATGTGTTGAGGCTTACATACGTTAAACCGAGAGTGCTACGTACATAACAATGGGGATGAGATCGCATCTGACTTTCGGCGTATGGGTCTGGGTTAGGCTGGATTCACATGTTTCGATTGGGACAGGCAAGTGAACGCACATTACGTACGCTATACCTTGTGGTTAACGTACGTAATGGTGAGGATGGTTAAGTATGTAATTTTGTTAACATACGTAATGGGTATCCCGTTTTGGGGTAGCGAGTTTTGGCAGGACGTAGCGTACGCTACGTATAGGTGATAACATACGTTAGATGTATAACGTATGTTAAGCGGGTTGTATAGCGGCCGTAATGCGATGTGCAGATTATAAAGATATGTTTCGTCTTTAATTTCTTCACGACCCATTTCCGATTTCTCTCCTTAGAAATCATCCCTCTGCATTCCTTAGTGTATTCCAACCCTTACCAACTTGTTTAGGAGCTTCATAACTTGGATTGGAGCTCGGGAGTTTGAAGTTTGAGTGGATTCTCGGAGGGTTTGTGGTTGTTCTTCATTTTTCAGGTGGTATGTTGATTCATCTTGTGTTTAACTCGAGATTATGTTGATGTTATTGTCGTTTACTTTATGTGGTTATTAATTGTTGGAGGATAGTATGATTCTTCATAGTTTTTATAAACTTATGATGAAGAATATGTTATTGATGATTGAGATTGTTAGATGATTAACATAGCTTTGAGATGATTATTCATGTTGGCTGTGTTTGTAACACTCCCAATCCGCTCAGGGATATTACATGCCATAGAACCCTTCCTCAAGGATCTACCAGGCTGGTAACAACATTTAAACATCTCGACAATGCCTTTAAGGCTAAAATAACTCAGTAGACCGATTTGGTCTTTCAATAAATACATACAACTCAATCACAATACATTCCCACGTAGGGGTCGAATACAACACACTCCCGTACAACGGGGAAAGAGTATTGCGGCGGAAATAAAATACAACTAAGCCAGTATGAAATCGTACGGGTCCTCGTGTGATTAGTATCATTCATTTTTCATCATCCTTCATGCCGACCCTGTGCTATGCTCCAAAACTTGAATGCAATACAGACATCCACCCCCCGATTACTCGGGGGTTAGCAAAATTCCACTATTTTCCTAGTGCAAGTACAAAGTGCAAATACGAGCCATACAATTCAAGTTCCAAGAACAATAATAACCAGAAATCCTCAAAGATTCAAATACAACGAAACAAACACTTCCCGAGGCAAGAGTTTGGGTAAAACGTTCCAAAACCAAAAGATCACAATCCAGGAGAAAACAATTTACAAAATGGTTTAATAAGCCATTGGGAGTTTGAGTAGAAAACAATTTAGGATTATCGAGTCCTTCTCTTTCCAAAATCAACAAGGGTCACAACCCAAAGGTTTTTGTTTTCACAAAATAAAACCAACAACAATTCACAGGGCCAGAGCCCACATCAAGGGTTCTGAACGGACATAAAATCAACACAACATAATCACATACAAGCATCGCCTAGGACCGGGACGAAGCCACAAATCCCACTCGAGGCCTCTAAGGACCCTCACGAGCTGGCCACAATCATAAAAAAAATCACGCACATGCATCACCTAGGATCGGGACGAATCCAGAAATCCCACTAGAGGCCTCTAAGGGCCCTCCCGAGCTGGCTAGTGAAACAAATCACACACCATATCTCACGGTTGGATCAATCACTTGTTGCATCCTGACCACATGATCACAATCCATGTGTCACCGTAGATTATCTTAGGCTATCACGGTTGGATCAATCGCTTGTTGCATCCTGACCACATGATCAGATGCCATGTGTCACCGTAGACCTTCAACCATATCCACACATTCACACAAATAACATATCACATCAATAATATCCAAGTAATTCACTCAACGGCAACAAACAATGCACGACGCAATGGTCAAATCACAACGCACCGATATGAGATAATATATACATATATATTATCAAAGCACAACAACAACACCAAATGTATTCATAGTAATTCACGTAACCATCCACGAACACAATGTCCACAAAACACACGCATTTTGAAAGAGGACCTTTAACAAGGCTAACCGAATCTTTGAAAGTGAAATTCAAACGATCAAATAAACACAAGGAAATGATCACTAATTATCATATCCATAAAACAAGAATTGTATGGACAAGGTACTTGCCTCGAATAACCACAAACGCGAAGAACCGATCGAAGTAGGTTGGCATGAACCAATTACGAACCCGCCGACTCCACCGAGCGCTTGCCCGCGACAATAAACTACGAACAACAATAACAATAATGAAAATAAATTCCATAGCACGACCTAAAGTCGCTGAATCCAATGAACAAACGACAAAAGTTCAAGGGTTTCCCCCAAAACGGCCAAGAACACGAATCGACCCATAAAAACATGAAAATGGAATTCCAACCCGAAATATGGATATACAATCCATAGGATATGTTTAAAAACATCATTAAACAACAATAGGTTTATCAAAACCGGATGGAAAACGAAATCAAGAACAAAACTCCAAAAAGTCAACTCTAGGGATTCAAGAAAATACCTAGATCCGACAAAGAACAATGGATTAGATGATGTTATAATCACCTATGATACTCCAAAACACCTTTGGATTGAAGAAAATCAGCCCAGATGTGAACCCTAGTCGCCACGTCTCAAACTCGCGGAGGAAGAAGAAGAAATGAAGAAAAATGCAGATTATAGACTGGTGTCCAGTATTTATACTGGACACAATTAGCGTGCGCTAATCATTAAGGTTAGCGTGCGCCATCGCGGCACCGAACAAAACTCCTGAACAAAAATACACTGTTAGCGTGCGCTAACCCCAAGTGTTAGCGTGCGCTAACGAGAACTTCGACCACCCGGTAGCTCTGGATCGCCTCGAATCGCAGTAGCGTGCGCTATCCTCCCCTTAGCGTGCACTACCAACGCACTCTAGCGCGCGCTATCATACTAAATAGCATGCGCTGATCAACGTCTGAACCTAGTCCAGTGGCCTCTGGACTGTTTCTGCACCACCCGTTAGCCCGCGCTAACTACAACACTTAGCGTGCGCTAACTACGGAACCTTAGCGCGCGCTAGCCGCAAGCGTAGCGTGCGCTAACGACTTAGAGAGACAGCAACAGAACATCTCAGAAATGGGTATGACGACAGATACCCACAACTTTGGGAAATTACAAAATGGCCCAAAACGCCCGAAATAACCAAACCGAAATTCACGACACGTCTAACAAAGTTAAGCGGACTTATGGGAAACTCAAAACAAAAGTTTCGAACGAGATTCGTTAGAATCGAGCTCAAGTGCGGAAAAGCCGCTTAAGAACAGGGAACTCAACAAAACGATACCGAAACGAACTCGGATGACAAAAAGTGCAGAATTAATCATTCTTGGAATGACGAAACGGTCATGATCGAGTCACCAAAATGAACTTCGGCTGCAAAAAAAAGAAATGACCGGAAAACGAAATCGCATGTATTACATACTACCCTCCTTAAAAGAAGTTTCGTCCCGAAACTTAAAACAAGTAGGGACAAGCAATATCCCGCCAGGAAAACTCAACGAGATACACATGAAACGCGTAACTTTCGCACATCAGCGAAACGTTACAAGCAACGCAAAGGAGTATACGGCGTGAAAACACGCTCCACGACGACCAACACAACGCCACCGGTAGAGACATAATAAACCAACAAGTGACAAGTGTCATCAAACAGATAATACAATCGAGTCGATTATCCGAGAAATCACAAAATACAAAGTACCTATTACAAGGAAACATGCACAGTCGAGAAAACAGAAAGTAAACACAAAACGATCCACAAGGGCAATCACAAACAATTCAGACTACGCCGAAATCCTCAAAAACCCTCAGCAGCTGTCTCGCAATGCACGGATCGGTGACCCATCTGGCCACATTCGAAACATCTGACTAACGGTGAACGACAATTCTTCACGGTACGAGATCAGGCAACAATAATCGGACAACCACGATTGAACAATAATGATCGAACAACAATGATCGAACAACAATGATCAAACAATAACGATCGAACAACAACGATTTAAAGTCAATGATCGAACAACAACGATCGAACAACAACGGTCGAATAACAACGATCAAATAACAATGTTCGGACAACAACGATCAAATAACAATGATCGGACAACAACGATCAAATAACAATGATGGAACAACAACGATCAAAAAGCAATGATCGAGTAAGAACGATCAAACAACAACGATCGAACAACAACGATAAAATAACAATGATCGAACAACAACGATCGTAAAACAATGATCGGACAACAACGATCGAAAAAAAAAATTGACTCTGAAGTTCACACTTCAACTCAAGACATTAAAGAGCTGGTAGAAACTAAATGATATTACTTTCGAACAAGGTTCAAAAGAATCGAACCAAACTCGGAAAAGTCACAACGATACCGATCGATCCGAAACAAGGTCACAACCCGTTCGAACGATGACACCGAGACACCAAAAAAGTTCAAAAAGTATCAACGAACATGGGAAAATCGATAGAATTTAGACGGAGAAAATGCAGAAGTCAAAAATAGTACGGGTATTACATTAGACCTCTTCTAAAAGAAATGTCGTCCCCACAACTCACAACAACGGAAGCAAGGTAACAACACAAAAAGCAACCGACAGAAACATCTCCCATGGGTTTTTCAGAGCCGATACTGATATCTGTGCTAAAGCGCGAACTACGGAAGACTCGGTAACCAATTCGCAAAACTGAATTCTGTCCCTCGAGTCTACAATTGAAATCGTTACTGACGAGAAGGACAATTTGCACATACATGCCCCCGGCACAATACGTTTGAAACACCTCGGCTCGGAATACCGAAAATACAACTGCTAGGTACAATGGAATATTTATAACATCGCAAAACAACAAACCGGAGATGCCAACTCAGCACAACATAAAATCATAACACGCAACACATACTATGATTATTATCATAAGGCAACACATATATCAACATCACAGCAACGACGACAACGTTCGGCGATCTCAATGGCCCGAACGATAACCAGCACATAATCACAAAACATCATGAACAATTACACGTTTACACAAACGTAGAAACCCAAGCTTTAACAGCTCACACATGTGCGATAGCACGCAAATCACCACGAAATGACAATGTTACAGATCAACATCACACCTCTCACCGAGGGTTAATACAACAATTGCGTGGCGAATGACTCAGCGCTCACAGCACCAATTCAATCACAACTCGGGGGTTAACACCCTAACGAAAGTGCGAACATTATACGTACATTCCCGGACAGTAAACAGGAACTATAGGTTTTGAAAACGAAAACCACCTTTGAAAAAAAAAAATTTGGAAACACTAGTTGATCTTGAGTATCACCTTTCAAAAAGTTGAACAAACATCATTGTCGAGACTTTGAAAATAATCATGTGTTTGATAAACATGAGGACACTTTCTTTTAGCGAAAGACTTCCAGAAATATTGAACCCTCGGGTCTAAGCAAAGAATTTCCAAAATTACTGGAATAATAAAAAAAATATATTTTGGTCCTCAAGGTAGAAGAATTTGAAACAGATAGTTGCGCTAGTAGGCGCCTCGAAAATACAATCCATTTAAAAGTATGTCTCGAATTTTATTTTCTAAGATACTCAAGGTTTTCGAAAATCTATTAGGATAGAATGCTTAAAAACTCACACGTATCGACATTCACTTACATACATCACAATACACACATCAACTCGTTCAAAACCAAGACAATACCTGTCTTTTACCGGAAACAACAGTTGAATATCACAGTCAAAGGGACATAAATAACGACAACACTCCTCATATAAACGAAATATGGGAGTCACATAAACGCATCATGAAACCATGAATCTGCATAAAGATTCCATCCCTTAACGTATAATCATACCAGTAGCTCGCATCAGACGAGACTTACATCCACAGATCGCACAATCACAAAGAAGGGAGACTTACATCCACAGGTCGCACGAAGATTATGATCGCCCCACGATACTAATCACGACCAACCAACTCAGACGAAGCGCCGCGACACGACTCAGTCAGACAAAATCTGACGAGACAAAAACTCTATAGACACCACTAAACCCGACAGCCTAGGTTTTCACAACCTAAGCTCCGATACCATTTATGTAACACCCCCAATCCGCTCAGGGATATTACATGCCGTAGAATCTTTCCTCAAGGATCTACCAGGATGGTACAACATTTAAACATCTCGACAATGCCTTTAAGGCTAAAATAACTCAGTAGACCGATTTGGTCTTTCAATAAATACATACAACTCAATCACAATACATGCCCACGCAGGGGTTGAATACAAAACACTCCCGTACAACGGGGAAAGAATACTGCAGCGAAAATAAAATACAACTAAGCCAGTATGACATCGTACGGGTCCTCGTGTGATTAGTATCGTTCATTTTTCATCATCCTTCATGTCGACCCTGTGCTATGCTCTAAAACCTGAATGCAATACAGACATCCACCCCCCGATTACTCAGGGGTTAGCAAAATTCCACTACTTTGCTAGTGTAAGTATAAAGTGCAAATACGAGCCATACAATTCCAGTTCCAAGAACAATAATAATCAGAAATCATCAAAGATTCAAATACAATGAAACAAACACTTCCCGAGGCAAGAGTTTGGGTAAAACGTTCCAAAACCAAAAGGTCACAATCCAGGAGAAAACAATTTACAAAATGGTTTAATAAGCCATCGAGAGTCTGAGTAGAAAACAATTTAGGATTATCGAATCCTTCTCTTTCCAAAATCAACAGGGGTCACAACCCAAAGGTTTTTGTTTTCACAAAATAAAACCAACAACAATTCATAGGGCCAGAGCCCACATCAAGGGTCCTCAACGGACATAAAATCAACACAATATAATCACATACAAGCATCGCCTAGGACCGGGACGAAGACACAAATCCCACTCGAGGCCTCTAAGGACCCTCCCGAGCTGGCCACAATCATAAAACAAACCACGCACATGCATCGCCTAGGATCGGGACGAAGCCACAAATCCCACTCAAGGCCTCTAAGAACCCTCTCGAGCTGGCTAGCGAAACAAATCACACACTATATCGCACAGTTGGATCAATCACTTGTTGCATCCTGACCACATGATCACAAGCCATGTGTCACCGTAGATTATCTTAGGCTCTCACGGTTGGATCAATCGCTTGTTGCATCCTGACCACATGATAACATGCCACGTGTCACCGTAGACCTTCAACCATATCCACATATTCACACAAATAACATATCACATCAATAATATCCAAGTAATTCACTCAACGGCAACAAACACAATGCACGACGCAATGGTCAAATCACAACGCACCGATATGAGATAATATATACATATATATTATCAAAGCACAACAACAACACCAAGTGTATTCATAGTAATTCACGTAACCATCCACGAACACAATGTCCACAAAACACACGCGTTTTGAAAGAGGGCCTTTAACAAGGCTAACCGAATCTTTGAAAGTGAAATTCAAACGATCAAATAAACACAAGGAAATGATCACTAATTATCATATCCATAAAACAAGAATTGTATGGACAAGGTACTTGCCTCGAATAACCACAAACGCGAAGAACCGATCGAAGTAGGTTGGCATGAACCGATTACGAACCCGCTGACTCCACCGAGCGCTAACCCGCGACAATAAACTACGAACAACAATAACAATAATAAAAATGAATTCCATAGCACGACCTAAAGTCGCTGAATCCAAAGAACAAACGACAAAAGTTCAAGGGTTTCCCCCAAAACGGCCAAGAACACGAATCGACCCATCAAAACATGAAAATGGAATTCCAACCCGAAATATGGATATACAATCCATAGGATATGTTTAACAATATCATTAAACAACAATCGGTTTATCAAAATCGGATGGAAAATGAAATCAAGAACAAAACTCCAAAAAGTCAACTCTAGGGATTCAAGAAAATACCTAGATCCAACAAAGAACAATGGATTAGATGATGTTATAATCACCTAGGATACTCCAAAACACCTTTGGATCGAAGAAAATCATCCCAAATGCGAACCCTAGTCACCACGTCTCAAACTCGCGGAGGAAGAAGAAGAAATGAAGAAAAATGCAGATTCTAGACTGGTGTCCAGTATTTATACTGGACACAATTAGCGTGCGCTAATCATTAAGGTTAGTGTGCGCTATCGCGTCACCGAACAAAACTCCTGACAAAAAATACACTGTTAGCGTGCGCTAACCCCAAGTGTTAGCGTGCACTAACGAGAACTTCAGACCAAGTCCAGTAGCTCCTGGACTGCCCTGAACTGCCAGGTAGCGTACGCTATCCTCCCCTTAGCGTGCGTTACAAACGCACTCTAGCGCGCGCTATGATACTAAATAGCGTGCGCTGATCAACAGCTGAACCAAGTCCAGTGGCCTCTGGACTGTTTATGCACCACCCGTTAGCGCGCGCTAACTACAACACTTAGCGTGCGCTAACTACAGAACCTTAGCGCGCGCTAGCCGCAAAGCGTAGTGTGTGCTAACGACATAGAGAGACAGCAACAGAACATCTCAGAAATGGGTATGACGACAGATACCCATAACTTTGGGAAATTACAAAATGACCCAAAACTCCCGAAAATCTCGATACGTGATCTAATAACCAAACCGAAGTTCACGACACGTCTAACAAAGTTAAACGGACTTACGGGAAACTCAAAACAACAGTTTCGGACGAGATTCGCTAGAATCGAGCTCAAGTGCGGAAAAGTCGCTTAAGAACACGGAACTCAACAAAATGATACCGTAACGAACTCGGATGACAAAAGTGCAGAATTAATCATTCTCGGAATGACGAAGCGGTCATTATCGAGTCACCAAAACGGACTTCCGCTGAAAAAAAGAAATGACCAGAAATCGAAATCACAGGTATTACATACTACCCTCCTTAAAAGAAGTTTCGTCCCGAAACTTAAAACAAGTAGGGAGAAGCAATATCCCGCCAGGAAAACTCAACGAGATACACAAGAAACGCGTAACTTTCGCCCATCGGTGAAACGTTACAAGCAACGCAAAGGAGTATATGGCGTGAAAACACGCTCCACGACGACCAACACAACGCCACCGGTAGAAACATAATAAACCAACAAGTGACAAGTGTCATCAAACAGATAATACAATCGAGTCGATTATCCGAACAATCACAAAATACAAAGTACCGATTACAAGGAAACATGCACAGTCGAGAAAACAGAAAGTAAACACAAAATGATCCACAAGGGCAATCACAAACAATTCGGACTACGCCGAAATCCTCAAAAACCCTCAGCTTCCGTCTCGCAATGCACGGCTCGGTGACCAATCTGGCCACACTCGAAACAGCTGACTAACAGTGAACGACAATTCTTCGCGGTACGAGATCAGGCAACAACAATCGGACAACCACGATTGAACAATAATGATCGAACAACAATGATCGAACAACAACGATCGAACAACAACGATCGAAAGACAACGATCGAAAGACAACGATCGAACAACAACGATCAAATAACAATGTTCGGACAACAACGATCAAATAACAATGATCGGACAACAACGATCAAATAACAATGATGGAACAACAACGATCAAAAAGAAATGATCGAGTAACAACGATCAAACAACAACGATCGAACAACAACGATCAAATAACAATGATCGAACAACAACGATCGTAAAAAAAATGACTCTGAAGTTCACACTTCAACTCAAGACATTAAAGAGCTGGTAGAAACTAAATGATATTACTTTCGAACAAGGTTCAAAAGAATCGAACCAAACTCGGAAAAGTCACAACGATAAACAGATCGATCCGAAACAAGGTCACAACCCGTTCAAACGATGACACCGAGACACCAAAAAAGTTCAAAATGTAGCAACGAACATGAGCAAATCGATAGAATTTAGAAGGAGAAAATGCAGAAGTCAAAAATAGTACGGGTATTAAATTCGACATCTTATAAAAGAAATGTCATCCCCGCAACTCACAACAACGGAAGCAAGGTAACAACACAAAAATCAACCGACAGAAACATCTCACATGGGCTTCTCAGAGCCGATCCTGATATCTGTGCTAAAGCGCGAACTCCGGAAGACTCGGTAACCAATTCGCAAAACTGAATTCTGTCCCTCGAGTCTACACTTGAAAAGCATTACTGACGAGAAGGACAATTTGCACGTACATGCCCCCGGCACAATACGTTTGAAACACCTCGGCTCGGCATACCGAAAATACAATTGCTAGGTACAATGGAATATATATAACATCGCAAAACAACAAACCGGAGATGCCAACTCATCACAACAGAAAATCATAACACGCAACACATACTATGATTATTATCATAAGGCAACACACATATCAACATCACAGCAACGACGGCAATGTTCGGCGATCTCAACGGCCCGAACGATAACCAGCACATAATCACAAAACATCATGAACAATTACACGTTTACACAAACGTAGAAACCCAAGATTTAACAGCTCACACATGTGCGATAGCACGCAAATCACCACAAAATGACAATGTTACAGATCAACATCACACCTCTCACCGAGGGCTAATACAACAATTGCGTGGCGAACGACTCAGCGCTCACACCACCAATTCAATCACAACTCGGGGGTTAACACCCTAAAGAAAGTGCGAACATTATACGTACATTCCCGGACCGTAAACAGGAACGATAGGTTTTGAAAATGAAAACCACCTTTGAAAAAAAAAATTGGAAACACTAGTTGATCTTGAGTATCACCTTTCAAAAAGTTGAACAAACATCATTGTCGAGACTTTCAAAACAATCATGCGTTTGGTAAAAATGAGGACACTTTCTTTTAGCGAAAGACTTCCAAAAATATTCGACCCTCAGGTCTAAGCAAAGCATTTCCAAAATTACTGGAATAATAAAAAAAATATATTTTGGTCCTCAAGGTAGAAGAATTTGAAACAGATAGTTGCGCTAGTAGGCGCCTCGAAAATACAATCCATTTAAAAATATGTCTCGAATTTTATTTTCTAAGATACTCAAGGTTTTCGAAAATCTATTAGGCTAGAATGCCTAAAAACTCACACGTATCGACATTCACTTACATACATCACAATACATGCATCAACTCATTCAAAACCAAGACAATATCTGTCTTTTACTGGAAACAACAGTTGAATATCACAGTCAAAGGGACATAAATAATGACAACACTCCTCATATAAACGAAATATGGGAGTCACATAAACGCATCATAAAACCAAGAATATGCATAAAGATTCCATCACTTAACGCATAATCATACCAGTAGCTCGCATCAGACGAGGCACAATCACAAAGAAGGGAGACTTACATCCACAGGTCGCACGAAGATGATGATCGCCCCACGATACTAATCACGACCAACCAACTAAGACGAAGCGTCGCGACACGACTCAGTCAGACAAAATCTGAAGAGACAAAAACTCAACAGACACCACTAAACCCGACAGCCTAGATTTTCACAACCTAAGCTCCGATACCATTTATGTAACACCCCCAATCCGCTCAGGGATATTACATGCCGTAGAACCTTTCCTCAAGGATCTCCCAGGCTGGTAACAACATTTAAACATCTCGACAATGCCTTTAAGGCTAAAATAACTCAGTAGACCGATTTAGTCTTTCAATAAATACATACAACTCAATCACAATGCATGCCCACGCAGGGGTCGAATACAACACATTCCCATACAATGGGGAAAGAATACTGCAGCGGAAATAAAATACAACTAAGCCAGTATGACATCGTACGGGTCCTCGTGTGATTAGTATCGTTCATTTTTCATCATCCTTCATGTCGACCCTGTGCTATGCTCTAAAACCTGAATGCAATACAGACATCCACCCCCCGATTACTCGGGGGTTAGCAAAATTCCACTATTTTAATAGTGTAAGTACAAAGTGCAAATACGAGCCATACAATTCAAGTTCCAAGAACAATAATAACCAGAAATCATCAAAGATTCAAATACAACGAAACAAACACTTCCCGAGGCAAGAGTTTGGGTAAAATGTTCCAAAACCAAAAGATCACAATCCAGGAGAAAACAATTTACAAAATGGTTTAATAAGCCATCGAGAGTTTGAGTAGAAAACAATTTAGGATTATCGAATCCTTCTCTTTCCAAAATCAACAGGGGTCACAGCCCAAAGTTTTTTGTTTTCACAAAATAAAACCAACAACAATTCACAGGGCCAGAGCCCACATCAAGGGTCCTTAACGGACATAAAATCAACACAACATAATCACATACAAGCATCGCCTAGGACCGGGACGAAGCCACAAATCCCACTCGAGGCCTCTAAGGACCCTCCCGAGCTGGCCACAATCATAAAACAAATCACGCACATGCATCGCCTAGGATCGGGACGAAGCCACAAATCCAACTCGAGGCCTCTAAGGACCCTCCCGAGCTGGCTAGCGAAACAAATCACACACCATATCTCACGGTTGGATCAATCACTTGTTGCATCCTGACCACATGATCACAAGCCATGTGTCACCGTAGATTATCTTAGGCTCTCACGGTTGGATCAATCGCTTGTTGCATCCTGACCACATGATCACATGCCACGTGTCACCGTAGACCTTCAACCATATCCACACATTCACACAAATAACATATCACATCAATAATATCCAAGTAATTCACTCAACGACAACAAACATAATGCACGACGCAATGGTCAAATCACAACACACCGATATGAGATAATATATACATATATATTATCAAAGCACAACGACAACACCAAGTGTATTCATAGTAATTCACGTAACCATCCACGAACACAATGTCCACAAAACACATGCATTTTCAAAAAGGGCCTTTAACAAGGCTAACCGAATCTTTGAAAATGAAATTAAAACGATCAAATAAACACAAGGAAACGATCACTAATTATCATATCCATAAAACAAGAATTGTATGGACAAGGTACTTGCCTCGAATAACCACAAACGCGAAGAACTGATCGAAGTAGGTTGGCACGAACCGATTACGAACCCGCCGACTCCACCGAGCGCTTACCCGCGACAATAAACTACGAACAACAATAACAACAATGAAAATGAATTCCATAGAAGGACCTAAACTCCCTGAATCCAAAGAACAAACGACGAAAGTTCAAGGGTTTCCCCCAAAATGGCCAAGAACACGAATCGACCCGTCAAAACATGAAAACGGAATTCCAACCCGAAATATGGATATACAATCCATAGGATATGTTTAACAACATCATTAAATAAATATCGGTTTATCAAAACCGGATGGAAAACGAAATCAAGAACAAAACTCCAAAAAGTCAACTCTACGGATTCAAGAAAATACCTAGATCCGGCAAAGAACAATGGATTAGATGATGTTATAATCACCTAGGATACTCCAAAACACCTTTGGATGGAAGAAAATAATCCCAAATGCGAACCCTAGTCGCCACGTCTCAAACTCGCGGAGGAAGAAGAAGAAATGAAGAAAAATGCAGATTCTAGACTAGTGTCCAGTGTTTATACTGGAAACAATTAGCGTGCGCTAATCATTAAGGTTAGCATGCGCTATCGCGGCACCGAACAAAACTCCTGACCAAAAATACACTGTTACTGTGCGCTAACCCCAAGTGTTAGCGTGCGTTAACGAGAACTTCAGACCCAGTCCAGTAGCTCCTGGATTGCCCTGAACTGCCAGGTAGCGTGCACTATTCTCCCTTTAGCGTGCACTACAAACGCACTCTAGCACGCTATGATACTAAATAGCGTGCGCTGATCAATGGCTAAACCAAGTCCAGTGGCCTCTGGACTATTTATGCAACACCCGTTAGCGCGCGCTAACTACAACACTTAGCGTGCGCTAACTACGGAACCTTAGCGCGCGCTAGCTGCAAAGCGTAGCGTGCGCTAACGACTCAGAGAGACAGCAACAGAACATCTCAGAAATGGGTATGACGACAGATACCCACAACTTTGGGAAATTACCAAACCGAAGTTCACAACACGTCTAACAAAGTTAAACGGACTTACGAGAAACTCAAAACAACAGTTTCGGACGAGATTCACTAGAATCGAGCTCAAGTGGGGGAAAGTCGCTTAAGAACACGGAACTCAACAAAACGATACCGAAACGAACTTGGATGACAAAAAGTGGAGAATTAATGATTCTCGGAATGACGAAACGGTCATGAGTGAGTCACCAAAACGGACTTCCGCTGAAAAAAAAAAGAAATGACTGGAAATCAAAATCGCGGGTATTACAGTGTTCTTGGGATATTTTAACCATTTTAGTGTAGGATTATGATCAGTTCTGAGATAAGTATCATAATCTTGTTCATTAATCTTAAGTTCATGATGAATTGATGATTGATGGTTGGGTAGACATCATGTTATTGTGTTGATGATGTTCTTGATGTGATTATGATGATATATATTAGTATCATCATAATGGATTGATTAATTTGGTGTTGTTCTTGATAATCATTGTTGAATTGTTTTTCACAAGTGTTAAAAACATTATGATCATGTTAATTGATCATTGAGGTGATTGAAGGATGTTAGAATTCATAGTTGAGAACTATGATATTCGTTTGTGGAGTTTGACCGATTCGTTATTGAATCGGGGTTGTCTTTTATGTTGTTTTCGATTGATATTGTGTTATTGAATGAATTATATTTCATTCAAGGTTGTTCGAGTGCTTGTGATTGTCGGAGGATGCTGTTCGCCGTTCGTCGAAGAATTTCATCGCCTTCAGTTTGAGGCAGGTTTTATACTTGTACTCGTCAATGAGATTAATGTTATCATAGATGTGTATGAATGTGTTGTATCATTTCGAGGAGTAGTCTATTCATTATTTTGTTGATATCAGTTAATTGTTCGATACAATACCCTTCGGCAATTATGCCAAAGATTATTGTTGTTTGTTAATGGCCGGTTCAAGGCATTGAGATACTTGTTGTTAATGTTGTTGTCGATAGCCGGTTTGCGGTATCGATGTATCGATTATTATTGTTGACTAGTGTTCCATTAAGATATTATTGTGGTCGTTGTTACTGAGATCGATGTTTTTATATTGATGTTTTATTGGCTGATTGAGGGCATTGACGTCTTCGATTATCATCTCCGTCATCGGTAACCGATTAAAGGGACTGAGTCATCCATTGTGTCATTGTTATCGATTGATCCTTCTGAGACAATTGAGGTATTGAATTGGGACTGTCAAGGAAATTTCCTATCCGTGGTGTAATTGTTATCGGTTGGCCATTTCTAGGGCAATCGAGGTACTGAATTGGGACTGTCGAGGACAGTTTTCATCCGTTGTGTCTTTGTTATAGATTGGACATTCCAAGGTGATCGAGGTAATTGAATTGGGACCACCGAGGACGGATGCCCAACCGTGAGTTATTGTTGTCGTGTTGGCCTACTTAGGGCAGTACACTATCATTCTTGTGGATTTGGTAATTTTGTGATCGTTGCCGGTTGTGATTATTTGTGTTTGGAGGCTAGTCTCGGCTAGTGCTCGATGGGTAAGCTTGGGGCCTGAACCTTCGCGGTGGGTTTCCCAACACCTACAGCTCAGTAGGTCACGGTCACTGGATGATCTCGTTATGGGTAAGTTTGGGGTTTGAACTTGTCGCAGTTAGTTTCCTAGCACCAGCAATTCAGTAGGCCACGGTCATTGGATGACATCATTGTGATACAGCTTCTGCTGTGTGGCTTCCGCCCCTCATTGTGAAACATCTTCGGCTATATGGCTTCGTCCCCTCATTGTGATACAGCTTCGGCTGTGTGGCTTCGTCCCCTCATTGTGATACAGCTTCGGCTGTGTGGCTTCGACTGTGTGGCTTCGACCCCTCATTGTGATACAACTTCGAATGTGTGGCTTCGGCCACTCATTGTAATACATCTTCGGGTGTGTGGCTTCATCCCCTCATTGTGATACAGCTTCAGGCTATTTGGCTTCGGTCATCTCATTATTGAATGGTAGCTTCGGCTGAGAGGCTTTCAGGCCATTGTGATGATTGACAGCTTCGGCTAAGTGGCTTTCAGGCCATTGCGATGATTTGCAGCTTCAGCTGAGTGGCTTTCAGGCCATTGCAATAATTTGCAAATTTTGTTAAGGGCTTTTAGGCCATGTACGATGTATTGATGTTTTCGTTGGAGCCTTCGGGAAGTGTGGTTTGGACGTATTTCAACTTTAGATGGTTTACCTTCGGGTAATTCGTTGTTGTGTTCTATATTGGTGATTCACCGTTGGGCACTTGTGTTCTAAACTATTGAGCAGGTATTGATTGTATGCCGTGGGCATAGTGTTTCACGAATGCTTGGTTCTTACCTTGCTTTGTGAGCATCTCGTATTATCATTGTTGTACCGTTTGTTTTGCCTTTGGTGCATGTCATGTTATGCATGTATTTGATATTCATTATCTGGATGACTGACCCCATGGGGGCGGAACATGTTTTCATGTTTTAGGTTTTTGCGAGGAGAGATTTGAGACACATGGGCATGACGATGCCGACGAGGCATTCGAGCGATACTAGTCCCGAGTTGTTTCAGTGTTTCATGTTGGAGAGTTAGTTTGGAGTGTTCTCCAGCTTGTCAGTTGTTGTAATTTTGTGTTATTCGAGCAAGGCTCATGGATATTGTTGTATTTTTATTTTGTTCTTGTAGGCCCATCATTGTCATTGAAATTCCACGTCGGAATATTGTGTCGGATGTCCTAGTAGGACTGTGATTTTTGTTTTTGGTCATATTGATGTATGTTAGTCGTGTTCGCCTGGTGGATCTCCTGTCGTGGGGTCCATGATACTGTAATAACCCAATGGGATTTTGGGGGTGTTACACACACACGGACACAAAAACACACCAACAACACATACATATGAACATACACATACACACACACGAACACACACACACACACACACACACACACACACACGTACACACACAGGCACACACACACAAGCACACACACACGGACACACACAGACACTTACACACACACACACACATATATATATATATATCACAGTAATGGTTTAACCATATCTGTATATGTTCATCATTATGTTATTGTTACTATTATTTCTATTTTTCATCTCGACTATTCATCGATAAGATGGTGATGTATAAATTATTATATATATATATATAAAACTTCATAATTACAGAAATTTAGGTTCGTTACTCTAAACAATGTGGGGTGATATAGTTCTCAACCCTTACATAATAATCAAATTTATTCCACGTTCACAAAACAAAAAATCACCCGGTTTATTTAATACGGGCCATCACACGTTTGTCATGTTCACACTCATCTTTACGCATGTTTCTATAGTCTTTTTCGGATTTTATTATTCTAAAATGTGTAGAATTGTATTGTTTGTGTTTAAATTGTGTTTGTTGGACTCGATTATGCTTGGGTTTGTTTTGTTATCTATAATAGGTGCTTTTAAGGCCATTATCAAGTATTAATGAAGTCCAAACCCCTCGACACATATAAAGCGATGCATGAACGAGTGAAAGAACCGAAGAAGCAGAGTTGATTTAAACAAGGCAACACGGTCCGGGTCAAATGACATAGCCATGTCAAATGCCACGGTCGAGGCCATGGTTGTGGCGTGTTCCAGCAGTTTTTCAATTTTTAGACTAGTATGACACGGCCCGTGTCATTTGAGATGGCCCATGTCGCCGAATATTGACAAATGACTTTTTGGCAATCCAACCTACTTTGGATTGATTTGTTAGGACATTTTGGAAGGAAATTTCCGGGCTACAAGGAAAGGAAATGGTTTTGGAGTTCACTACTACAAAAACAAGCAAAGAGATCCAGACTAAAAGACCCGTTGATAAAGATAATGGGTCTCTTTAATATAAGAGGCCTGATATTATAAAAAACAGGTCTCTTATATGTCAAATGGGCCCGCCATTTTTTGTGAGAGACTTAAGAGACCCGTTGTTTTTATTGACGGGTCTCTAATGTGTGAGAAATAAGATACCCGTTGCTTTTGTTGACAGGTCTCTAAAGTGTAAAAACTTAAGAGACATGTTGTTTAACCCAACCGGTCTCTTCTTTTCTTCTTCAAATTAGGGCTAACACTTGGCACGAAGTACTCTCTAATCTCTCCATCTCTCCATCTCTCTCTAGAACTCCCCGTCTGTAATCGATCCCATGGCGGCGATCTTTGCCACTGCGGTGTTCTCCCCGTCTGTAATCAATCCCACTTTGCCATCTCAATTTCTTTTAGCTCAATACTCATCACCGCGGTTTCTTCCTTTAAGCGGCAACAAGAAAACCCTTCTTCAAAGCCCAAAGATCAGCGCTGTGATTTGCCCAAAGCTTGGATTATCTTCAAAACCCTTCTTCATTACCGTAGGTTCGTGATTTCTTCATCCTTGCACTGGGATTATCAGTTATCATATTTGATTTGCACATGTGGTTAGCAAAAAAAAACCCTTCTTCATCGTTGCGCTGTGATTTCTTATGTCCGCATGTGTGAAAGTTGTTTTTTTTATTTTTTTATATATGTTTTTTTATTATTACGCTTTGTTACCGTGTGTATGATATTCTGTGTTCGTTTTCATTTTTTCTTATTTTTTTCAATAAATAAAATAATTAGCTGATTTTCGGTTCTGTTGATGTGCGAGTTGTTTCTCCTTTTCCATTTTATGTTGTTGAATTCGGAAATATTGAGAATTTTCTGCTTCTGCAATGCGGTATTTTACAAGATTTTGGGGGATTTTGCTATAAATTAATAATAAACCCCAATTTATGTTTCAGGCCTTACTGTGTGTGTTTTTGTTGGAGGATGCATGTGTTCTTACAGTTTCGTCTGTATGATGATATTTTTTTTCAAAATATAATATTATTTTTAATTTATGATTTTAATCTGTGTTTATGATCATGATAATGGTGCAAGAGAAAACTCTTTTTTATAGTGTTACTTGCATGTGTTAAATTTCGACATCGAAATTTGAATTAAGAAAATACAGGAAGCCCTTTTATTTCTTACTTAGTTTCTTCTTAATTAACCGTCCGTCTGTTGTATAACTTTCTTCTTCATCACTCCTCGACTAGCTAGGGCAAATATCCTGCTGCCCTCATTCCAGCAGACTGACCTCAGTCCAGTAGGACGACCGACGAATTACCCACCCGGCCACCCCATCACCGGTGATACGAGTTTTTTTACTAGTTATATTTCCTATTTTTCGTTCGATTTTGTTTATTTGAATGGATATTAGGTTGCCGATTTTTGTTTTAGAATAATTTTGTCAACACCTGTATCCGTTGCCACTTCCCATAATTGTTGTCAAGAGTTGCAACTTTAGGTCTATGATATTATGTAATTTAATGGTGATTTTTCTCTTCTTTACAGGTAATTGATTTATTTCTTGACCTCCATTTTTGTTCTTTTTTATTATCTCAGTTTTAGTTTCATTTTTAGAATTTAGATTATCGATTTTTGATATTTTTCATGTGATGTTCTTTGTAGGATATGTTGAACCTAAGGTTGCGCCATTGAATAGCGGATACCTTAAGAAACTGCCAGAAATCTGCTAGGTGCACCAACGTTCTTCTCAAGGACATTTTTTATTTTATATGTATTTCCTGCATTTTCTGTGCATATGAGATATGGATTTTCACTACAAAATTATTTTTTTTGTTTAGTTTTGGCTCATTTTGTTATGTGATCCAGTTAAATAAAGGATTTTCTGTAACTTATCGAAGTAACTATCTCTTATTTATGTTTATATTTAACATGCAGAAGATTTCTATTCCAATTACCAAACCTGACAATTTTTCGGCTTTTTTGTTACATTTTGTGTAATGATTTTCCTTTAGTTTCTAAAAATTATCATGTTTTTTGTTCGTGTTTATAATGATAAGTGTTCGTCTTGTGTAGATTGTAAATTTTACTAGATTCCGTGTTTATGATAGTCATGTATGAATTAACATATGAATAATTGTATTTCCAAGAAAAAGTATGATATTACTGTGTCAGACAACTAGTCAGCAATCATACTCCGTTAGAGATCGATTTATTGCTTCTACTGCTGCTTTCATCTTCTTGTTTTAATTTATTTTATTTGAATATGTTTATTTAAGTAATCAGTGGGCTTTGGTCTCGGGGGTTAGTTTTCTACTTAAATGGGTTTTATTGTTCTGCATAGAATGCTTTGGAATTCATTTTGTTTGGCGTCCATAAGCTCGGCGGGAATTTTTCGGTGGCTATTAGGTCCTCTTGATTTTTCTACTTAAGTGAGTTTTACTATTTTATCATAAGCTGTCACGTTCTTGTTCTATTTTTTTCTGCAGCTATAACATCGTTGATTAATTAAGTGAAATAAAAGCAATACTGAGGAAATAAAGCAGAAGAAGCATATCATTACATCGATCTATTTTACCTTACAAGTTTCGAATGACATCCTGAACATGTCCTGAACATGGAAAGGGTAAATGCCGACTTTAGTTGGAAATTTTATAGTAGGCAAATGTGTTGAAAGAACTAATTTCCTCTCATCACAAGAAGAATGGAAAAAAGACGATTGGGGCTTCACTTTCCAAAAAGAAAAAAGAAAATCCAGAGGTATTTTTTGAATTTGTCCTATGCGCGCTTGTGTGTATTGCATGTGCGCCTTTTTTTGTCATGTTTGCCTTTGTCCATGTATATATGTAGTGTGTGTAGATATTTCAGCTTAATATATAGACCATATGTGTCTTTTTGAATATTAAACTCGATTGGTTTACGTGTGCAACTAAGGAGTATATTAACATTTGGAAAAAAATAAGAACTAAGAAGGAGGATAAATTATGACTACTTTTTATCCTTCTTGATGATTAAGAGAACTTTAGAATTTTGTCTTTAAAAAATAAATCATTTTGACAGTCATTCTCTATGATATTTGATCACTACTGGTGTGTGCATTATTTCTATGTGTTCTTTTTTAGCAATTTTCTGAGCAAGATTACGATAAAAGAACCTACATTCAGAGGGATAATAGTATTCTCGAAGTAATCTTATTAATATTCTTTAATGGTGTATATTTTGTTTGTGGCAGTAGCAATTTCAAATGATCATATATATGTACAGCAGGATAAAGAATCTAGAGAACTATCTAGAAGTGTTTTATGATGGTCTACGTTGCACGGATAGGATACGGGTTTCATATACAATACAAGGATACAGTAAATTCTGAAAATATAGGATACGATACGGCTAGGATTAAGAATCTTGTGTTTTATACGATAGGAGGTATATAGGCCGGAAACCTTGCGACAGAAAGGACTCCTTGGAGGACGATTACGACTCCTTGGAAGGACTGGTGTGATAGGTGTAACAACTCCACGTACCTCTGACCGTTTCGAACGCAGTATTCATTGGGATAAAAGGTGATGTAGTATTATGTTCCACGTTGCACGGATAGGATACGGGTTTCATATACAATACGACGATACAGTAAATTTAGAAAATATAGGATATGATACGGCTAGGATTAAGAATCGTGTGTTTTGTACGATATGAGGTATATAGGCCGGAAACCTTGCGACCGAAAGGAATCCTTGGAGGACGATTACGACTCCTTGGAAGGACTAGTCTGATAGGTGTAACAACGCCACGTACATCTAACCGTTTCGAATGCAGTATTCATTGGGATAAAAGGTGATGTAGTATGATGTTCTGTTCGGTCTCATAGGTGTACAAGCTTTCAATCTTTGGACTAAAGTGACTTCTTACGACTCCGTAGAAGGATTGGTGTGATGTGTGTAACAATGTTTTGAGACATATATTTAACAAATGCATCCTTCTTGAGGTGCAATTGTGAAATTACCAAATGTGATGCGTTATTCGTAGTTTTGAAAGACATATATGATATATAGTAATAATGAGACTAAATTTTGTTGGTACTTTGTGCAGGTTTATTAATTACATAAACTACTCTAGAGGATTAGTCTAATTACAAAAAAATCAACCTATGTTTTAAATTTGCAAATAATCCCTCAATGTTTGTATTTTACCTTATAAAAATACTCATGATGTTTAATCTAATTACAGAATAACCCATTTATACTCATGATGTTTGTATATAGTTCCTGTAATTATCCATTTTTTGTGAATCGTAATGAATATATAATAACGTCTATGTTATTTTTCAAACCTCTATAGATCTCTCCATATATGTAGAAGTCTCTGCACTTGTACTGAAGGAACCTATTCATCCATCTTATGAGAAAGATCAGAGCATCCCATGCTGTGTTATATTCATGTCCTATGTTGTTCTGATTGTTCCTTAAATTGATTTAAAATAAGTGACAGAAGATGGTAAACTCCTGAATACAAATGTTTTCTCTTCATCTTCATAGTTAGAATGTGTTTTGTGTTAGTATATTTTCTATACTAGTCATGGAATGTAATGCCCTGTTTTAGCTTATATCATGTAATGAGACGGTCTAAGGGGAACGTATTTCGTTTAAATAACAAAAGCTAGTACTGAGGTTTAGCTTATTTGCAGAAACTCCAGTTGTGTTGCAGGGCAAGGTGTCATTGCTGTATCTTTTTCAGGAATTACGTGTGAGCAAAGAGCGATAGCTGATTTAGGTAAAGTTGTTTTTATTTTTATTTTTAATATACTTTGTATGCTATCATTGTTGTATTTGATTTAGATGATAAGATATCGGATTTGTGTTAGTTTGTTTGGTTGTGTGTGTGATTTATGTGCCAAAATACTTTTCAAAATTTATGTTGACCAATTATGAACCAGTAAGTATATTTGTGAATAAGTCAACACATATGAATATTTTATATAATATTTTTTCAATTTCAGTTATTGGTGTAGAAAATATAAATGGATCGAAGTTGGATATCAACCAAAAATCCAGGTGACCCAGAATATAAAGCATGTGTAGGGGAATTCGTTAAGTTTGCAGTTAAGAATGGTGGAGGCCGCTCCAAGCTACCTTGTCCTTGCTTCATGTGCCATAATTTCTTACATAAAGACCTGAAGAAATACTTAATCATTTAGATAAATGGGCATTTGATAGAACATATACCTTTTGGATATGGCATGGAGAATGTAGGGACAGAACTTCAGTTGGTACTTCTTCAGATAATGTTTGAGAATGTCATAATACAAATGAGGGGGATAGGTTAGAGGAAATGCTCCATGTAGTAGAGGAAAATTTTGATAAAGATTCTTCTAAGTTTGAGAGCATGTTAAATGACTGAAAAGCCTCTATATGAAGGTTGCACTAAGTATACGAGATTGTCCGCCATACTTAAGTTGTTTAACTTGAAGGCAGGTCATGGTTTGACTAATCAGTGCTTTAGTATGATACTGGAAGTGGTAAAGGACATGCTTCCAGATGACAATGTCCTTCCATGTGGTACATATGAGGCAAAAAAGTCATTAAGCATAATGGGTTTACCTTATTAGAAAATTCATTCTTGCCCTAACAATTGCATGTTGTTTCGAAATGAGAATGAATCCTTAGGGAGCTGTTTAGTTTGTAAAGCCTCCCGGTACAAGAAAGAGGAAGGAAGAGTGCCTGTGAAGGTATTATGGTACTTTCCAATAATACCGAGGTTTAAAAGGCACTTTTCTAATGCGGGAGATGCAGAGAAGTTGACATGGAATTTCCATGTCCGAGAAGATGATGGAATGCTTAAATACCCAGCTCGATTGCTCGACTAGTTGCGACTAGTCGAGCGACGTGACAACCATGTATACAATGCTTATGTACTTCATTAATGCAATAACATAAGTGTTGAATGGTTTGTATTTTCTTAATTCTGTATGTTTTAGTGTGCTTGTCAACATCAAAACAACAAGTTCTGTGGATACTATGTGTGCCGTTATATGCTCGAGATTTTAGAAAAAAGAGTATTATGGATCTCCGACCAGATATCATTTTTATACCGCACACCGCGTAAATTTCTTGATTGATGTGAATGAGTGATTATTGGAAATGGGGATTCTGGGTAAATTTCATGATTAGTGTGAATGAGTTTTACATCTCTTCATTTAAGCTTAGTCTTAGTTATTTCTATTTTTACTTAATCAGTTGCTTCACCTTATTGTTGTTAAATACAATTACTTATGGTGTAGATTGTAATATCTTAAGGATGTTATTGCTAAGGGCCTGTATGAAGTAGGCCTGGATAATTTTAAAAACTACTGTAGAAGTTCAACCTAATTACGGTTTTGTTTTTAGATTTTTGGTCCCGAGTGTTCCTGAATGGATGATACTAGTCATCAAAAAGTGTGATTTTCTTCTAATAATTTCTGCCACTTCGTGAAGCTATTTTGAAAAAACTGACAAGCTGTTTTGATAGGCCATATACTAAAATATGTAATATGTAAAATAAAATTTTTGTTTAACTCCATGTAATCAACCAAGTACCAAACCAGATCTTGTGGAGTTGAGTAGGCATTATTTTGCATCGTTAGTTGTTTTAGCGATATTATTACGTTAACATGATTATTGAATATTATCTTACAATTTTTTGCTGAAGAAACTTACTCATCGGAAAATATTGATGAGGTTAGAGATATTTGGGTTGAATATTTGCTCAAGCAAGAGAATGAAGCGGACGAAGAAAACAAAGATGATGGTATGCAAGTTACTTAATGAATTTTAGTCCCAATTATTGTGAATGATTAGACTTCGGGGTATTATTTGTTCGTTTTTCCACTTGGATATTGCAATAGATGTAATGGTATTACGTTTTTGGAGATTTCAATAGATGTAAAGATATCATTATAGTGTTGTTTTGTGTTATTTTATGTTTTTGGAAACGAGTAGGTTTATGATGTTTTTATGTAATGGTGAGTGTTGTTTTATGTTTTATATTTTTAGGTACGAGCAGGATTATTATGTTTTTTTTAAAAAAAAAATATGATAAAGAGACCTGTTAAACATGAAATCGGGTCTCTCAGGTTTTACAATTGAAAATATTAAAAAAATCAAAGAGACCCGTTAGATATGAAATCGGCTCTCTCAGTTTGACGGTTGAAAATATTAAAAAAATCAAAGAGACCCGGTGAGTATGAAATCGGATCTCTTAGGTTATACAACAAAAATATTAAAACAATCAAAGAGACCCGTTATGTATAAAAACCGGCCTCTCAGGTTTTAAAATAAAAATATTAAAAAAATCAAAGAGACCTGTTAGGTGTAAAATGGGCTCTCTTAGGATAGACAAAAAAAATATTAAAAAAATCAAAGAGACCCGTTAGGTGTAAAATGGGCTCTCTTAGGCTAGGCAAAAAAAATATTAAAAAAATCAAAGAGACCTCATATCTCAGATAACAGGTCTCTTACCCTTTTAAATTAGTTTCCCATCCCTTGCATAACAGACCTGATTTCTTGGATATCAGGTCTCTTATATCTCAAAAACAGACCCCCCACGAGGCGGTCTCTTTATCAAAGAGACCGCTGAGATAGAGACCCATCCAGAGGTGGTCTCTTAGGCTTATTTGGACGGGTCTCTTTGCCTATTTTTGTAGTAGTGGTTGAAAAATACTACAAATAGGAGATCATCAAGGCATAAAAAGATCATGAGGGAGGATTTGGAGAGAGGAGAAGAGAGAAACACACCAAGAACACTTGAAGAAAGAGGAAGAACACTTCAAAAGGGGATTTAAGACCACTCAAGAAATCTTACGAGTTTTATCTTCTTCCTATCGTTTACTTGTTTTGTTGTTTTATTTGGTTTGAACATGATGAATATTATGATTATTATTCTTTCTCTTATCACCATGTCTGACTAAACTTGTAAGATTCCGGGCATGGGGTACGTTCATTTGCTATAGTTTTGAAGGATTGGTTATTATATATATACCTATTGTGATTCAATTTTTAAATGCTTTGTAATTCATGTTAGAACAATTGATCAATATTTTTACATGTTTAACTTAATTGTTCATAATTCGAGAGAAGAGAGTGTTAATAGGATTCGAGTATTTAACATATTTAATTACGAGATTTAGAAATTGGTGATGAACTATGATGATTTGTGATCTTATGAACTTTTTGGAGTTAGATAATCTATAATAGATGGAGACATCATTATAGGTTGTGTAATCTACATTTTAATGCTTCTCGTGAGACTTTTAGATATTCATGTGATTATCATTTTGAGAAGACACATAGAACCCTATTGAAATATATTTCGATTAAACCTAGCAATCAACGGAAACCTAGCATTGGAATCTATCTTTTAAAACTCTTAATTCTCTTTGATTCGATTAGTGCAACTCATTTAATTTAGTATCATTATTTTTATTTTATTTTCCTATTCTTAGAATTTACTCAATACAAAACCCAACTTTTCGGTCGTCTAGATAAAATTAAGAAGACTACAATCTAATATTTGATATAATAATTTAATTAATTCCTGTAAAAATACGACGTTGCTGGCACAGTTTCATACCTTCATAGCCAATCTATCGAGGAGGGAACTGTAATACCCGAGATTTCTGATATGTATTTGGAACTTGTGATATTGTAATTGTTGCACTTTGATCTGAGTATTATTCTCCGTATTTCAGAGTCCGGTGTTGTTGAGCGTATGATTTCATGAATGTGATTTTAAATTTTTTTTTCTGCGCTTGTAGCGCACGCTACCATCTAAGTGTAGCGTACGCTAACTTGGATGATTAGCGCACGCTACGAAGGAACCTTAGCGCACGCTATACGTGGTCAATATGATTGAGACGTGTGGTAGGTGAGATCAGGCCGGGGATCCTGGTCGGATTGTGTCGGGATGAACCTGGACGGCTTTCGGGAAAAAGCCAAGTCAACGCGTTAGCGCACGCTATGTAACACCCCGATAAGGCGATCATTACAGTGTCGTGGACCCCACACTGGGATCCACCAGGCGATACCCAAAGTACAGATTAAATGCACAATACATGTGATACCGAACCACAAAACATAGTACTTACTCCGATTTGGAGTTTACAGCAGTATGGCCTACGGCCCTATTACACACAGGATCCAAAAACATAAGTATAATCCATATGGAGATGAAATATACCTTAAATAACAATACATTTGTTCATACTTAAAATAAAGCGGAAAGATAACATTACACGGTACGAACATGGCCGGACACGAAAGACTTGGGGCCCCCGAACTAGTATCCTTCGAACCCTTCGTCATCACCTTGATCTTCCCGTGCCTTGCCCTTTCCTCGACCTAAAATACAACACAAGTATTTCGCCCAACACAGGGTCAGATATACATGATAAATGATTCTCAAGATATTATACAATTCACGTATATAAGATTTCAAGAATAACGCCCCGACTAACGAACACACCCCTCGGGCGTATGAACGCTCAGTCACAAAACGTCGAACACATCCAAGTATATAAATGGACTATGAATGACTAAGATAGTACGGCTCAAGAGGGACATCACAGTACGCCCGATCCGAATATGTGTCAGTGCACATGTCCACCCCGTATACGGAATCCAGGATATACGTGGGACAATGTACCTAATTAGCCTCAACGAACTACGTCTCGTGTGCACAGCCCTTCACGGAAAATATTCACGCATGACTATATATGTGCCCGGCTAAAAATCCTACACAATATCTAATCGGAACGTAGATATGAGTCCGGATATGTCACGATGCAACATGACAACGAATTCAATAATTCACAAATCCGATTAAGGATCGAGGACTCACCGAAATGACATCAAGATCAACAATATCAAGGGTCCGAAAGTGACGAACTTGAGAATACAATCCCACGATGAAAAACGGAACATCATTAAGAACAACCTCAAATCACAAGACACAAGTTTATAAGTATTTCATATAAACGAAATGCATAGTCATCAGAAGATTTCACACATCATTATAACCAAGCAAGATAACTTGCCTCAATACGGAGGCGAGTAAAGTCCTTCTTTGTTGAATGAACAGCCGGCCCTTGATTCAAAATCGGTTACTCAGACAATCAACCTTGAATGAAGTATATTTCACTCAATAATACGTTCATATGATCATCTATACCAACTTTAACGAGACAACATCCTAATTCTCATTTGAGTAGTTCAACTTTTAAAGATGTTGAAGGGTTACTCCAAGAACCTTATTCAATATCATTCTATTCTTACAATTGATTACAAGATGTTTACCAAATGCCTGCTGGATTAAAATGTGTTAACCAATAATCTCCTATCCTTTAAACTTATCAAGAACATCTCAATTGATTAAAAGTAAAATCTGCACTTCAATCAATTACTTATGTTGAGTTAAGTAGTTACAAAACCATGTTATGATCATGAAGACTACCTCAAGTTCAACACCTTCCCTATAATCTTGTAATTAACTTGGAGGTTCAAATATTATTCCTCTGAATTCACTTAGCTTAGGTTCAAGAAGGTGATTTCATTCTTCTAATGATAAACAAGGGTTTCTTAAAACATTTTATGGTAATTATTCCAACAAGTTATTTACATTATAATGAAACAAGGACTCTTAGTATTCCAATTGTGTTATTAGTCCAGGAATAAGAGTTTGGTTTAACTAAACATGATCATCACCATTTAAAACACTAAGAACACATCATTATAAAACCCTTAATCATCATATCCATCATTAAGTTTGTTGGAAGCTTTAGCTTGATTAATTCATCACTAGGTGGAGTATACTTAATCACTATCATTATAACTATGAGATTATAGAGTTAAATCGTATAACATACCTTCAGAATTGAAGAACAATACACCAAAACCACAGGAACACAATCTAAGCTTCAAGAATGACTCCAACTCCCAATCAACAAGCTCCAAAATCCAAATGTAAAGCTCAAACACAAGTTGGAAGAGGGTAATTTTGATCTAGGGATGCAGGGGGATGATTATATTGGTGAAAACTCAGAGTTGGTCGTGCAAAATGAAAGACACAAGTTGTCTTTTTATAACAGCACAGTTCGTTACGTACGTTATCACAAGAGGATAACGTACGTTAACATCTTTACGTACGCTACACGAAAAGTGTTACGTACGTAAGCGAAGTCCATAGGCTACTGGACTGAAATACGAACATCATTACGTACGTTACCTCATGAAGCATTACGTACGTAATGTAGGTCAACTAGGTTGCCTCCAAAAGATCAGATATTCGAATCCTGTCCGGCCCCACACGCCGAAAGTTGAGATCGGATACGATTATACTGGTTACGTACGTAACAAGTACCCCTTTACGTACGTAAAGGACTTAAAATAACGTACGTAATGCTTAAGGATTAGCGTACGTTAGGCTCAGGCTTAGTAGCTCAAAAATGTATTAATCTATGCGACGTTGAGAATCCAATCATAGTGCGAGTGATCGTTATTAGTATGTCTATTTATGATATATTCCAACATCAATAAACATTACACACATGCAATAAGACTACAACAGTATTTGAATTATCCGAATGATACAACAGTAAGTAAGAATTTTCGTCGGATATTACATACTCCCCCCCTTAAAAGGGGTTTCGTCCTCGAAACTAAGGGGTAAACAATTCAGGATACCTCTCTTGAATGCTTCTCTCTGTCTCCCACGTGGCTTCCTCGACCCCGTGTTGTGACCACTGAACCTACAGTAGGGGAATCGTCTTATTACGCAATTGTTTGATTCTCCTCTCAAGTATTCGTACGGGGCGCTCCTCATACGAATAATCCTCCGCTAAATCGATCTCATCGAACTGAAGTACATGACTCGGGTCAGCAACGTATTTCCTTAACTGGGAGACATGGAACACGTTATGAATCCGGCTCAGGGTTGGCGGTAAAGCCAGGCGATAGGCTAAATCGCCTACTCGACCCAAAACCTCAAACGACCCGATATATCTCGGACTCAGCTTGCCTCTCTTCCCAAAACGAAAAACTCCTGGAGTAGGGGACACCTTCATTAGTACATGGTCGCCGACCTCGAACTCAAGCGGTCGCCGTCAGTTGTCTGCGTAGGACTTCTGTCGGCTTTGAGCCGTCAACAAACGACTCCTAATCAGATCGATCTTCTCACGAGGTGCTAACAACATATCGGGTTCCGTACCCAAGGTTTCCAATGGATCGTCCTAACACAGAGGGGATCTACAACGACGGCCATACAACGCTTCATAAGGTGCCATCTGAATCGAAGTGTGCCAGCTGTTATTATAAGTGAATTCCACCAAAGGTAGTTGGGCCTCCCAATCATCCTGCCAATCGAGAACGCACGCCCTCAGCATATCCTCTAAAGTTTGGATAGTTCTCTCAGTCTGACCATCCGTCTGCGGGTGAAATGTTGTGCTGAAGTTCAAATGCGTGCCCATTGCACGATGAACTGCTTTCCAAAAATGTGACACGAATCGCCCGTCACGATCTGATACAATACTCTTAGGGGTACTGTGTAACCTTAAAATTTCTTTGATAAATAGTTGGGCCAATCTCTCGGGTCCCCAAGTATCTTTAATCTCCATAAAATGGGCTGATTTGGTCAACCGATCCACAATCACCCAAATCGTATTCATCCCTCGACGACTCGTCGGCAGGCTGGTGATAAAATCCATCGATATGTCCTCCCATTTCCACTCGGGGATCGGAAGAGGTTTCAGCAATCCTGCGGGTCGCTGGTGCTCAATATTAACTTGTTGACAGGTTAAACACCTCGAAACGAATTCCGCAACTTCACGTTTCATACCTCCCCACCAATAATATTGTTTCAAATCCTTATACATTTTGCTAGACCCCGGGTGGATAGAGTACGGGGTAGCATGAGCTTCTCTCAGGATAGAATTCTTTAACTCATCATCAGCGGGTACACAAACTCGGTTCCTGAAGCGTATCAATCCATCCTCGTGTATCACAAAGCCAGGAGCTTTCCCTTGAGTTATTTCACCGCGAACTCGAGATAAGAATGGGTCCGTAACTTGCTTTGATCTAGTTATATCCTCAAGGGACGATGAAATCTCAAGTGTACAGAGTTGTCCTTGAATACGCTGTAACCAGACTTCAATTTCCGGCCTCACCAATTCTAACTGCAATTCCTTCTGAGTTGTTAGGCGGGCAAGCATCTGCTCCTGTACTGTTTTACGACTCAAAGCGTCAGCAACTACATTTGCTTTGCCCGGATGTACTGTTTTACGACTCAAAGCGTCAGCAACTACATTTGCTCTACCTCATGTTTAACTCCTTCTGAGTAAAAATGTATTTCAGGCTCTTGTGATCAGTAAAAATCTGACAGGTAACTCCATACAAATAATGACGCCAGATTTTTAAAGCAAACACTACGGCTGCGAGTTCTAAATCATGGGTGGGGTAGTTGACCTCGTAAGGTCGTAGCTATCTCGATGCATAGGAGATCACCTTCCCGTTTTGCATTAGTACACACCCAAGGCCCTGTTTAGATGCATCACTATACACTACAAACCCTTCCGTTCCTTTCGGTAGGACTAAAATAGGTGCCGAAATCAACCGACTCTTAAGTTCATCAAAGCTCCACTGACATGCCTCTGACCACAAATACTTCTTATCCTTCCTCAGCAAATTAGTCATTGGTTGGGCAATTTTGGAAAAACCCTCCACAAACCGTCGGTAATAACCTGCTAGTCCCAAGAAACTGCGTACTTCCTTAACGTTCTTTGGTGGTAACCAGTCTCGGATAGCTTCTGTCTTCTGTGGGTCTACTCGCACCCCATCAGCTGATATCACATGTCCGAGAAAGATAACTTCATTCATCCAGAACTCACATTTAGAAAATTTTCCATAAAGCTGCTCTCGCCTTAATGCCTCGAGAACTAGATGGAGATGACGCTCGTGCTCTTCATGGTCACAAGAATAGATCAGAATGTCGTCAATAAAAACTACTACAAAGCGATCCAGATAATTAATAAAGACTCGATTCATCAGCTCCATGAATACTGCCGGTGCATTCATCAGTCCAAAAGGCATCACTACGAACTCATAATGCCCATAGCGAGTACGAAAAGCGGTCTTCGAAATATCAGACTCACGAATCCTCAACTGGTGGTAACCAGACCCCAGGTCGATCTTAGAAAACACAGCAACCCCTTGAAGCTGATCCAATAAATCATCAATACGCGGCAACGGATATTTGTTCTTAATGGTTACCCTGTTCAGCTCACGATAATCAATACACAGACGTAGGGATCCGTCCTTCTTCCGTACAAATAGTACTGGTGCTCCCCAAGGGGACGCGCTAGGTCTAATGTAGCCCTTCTCGGTCAAATCCTCAAGTTGGCTCTTCAGCTCCTGCATCTCAGTCGGAGCCATACGATACGGTGCTTTTGAAAGCGGGGACGTTCCAGGCTCTAACTCAATATTGAACTCTACATCACGCTGTGGAGGTAAGCCTGGCAACTCATCTGGAAATACGTCTGGGTAGTCTCGGACTACCGGAATATCGATCAATTCAACTGGTCGATCCATTGTCTTGGTCATGTAACACCAATAGCCAATACATCCTTGATTAAGCAATTTCACCGTTTTCATAGCGCTGATGATTCTCCCGGAACGGCTGGGATTGTCACCCTGGAAGGTACACTCAACACCAACGTCAGATGTGACGGTCACTGTTCGCTTGCGGACACTAATTATGGCATCATGACGGTCCATCCAGTCGATACCCAAGATCACATCATCTTTAGGTAAATCGACCACAATTAAATTTGACAACCACTCACGGTCGTTCATACGAATCGAGCAGTCCTGAACTTCACGATTCCCAACCATTCTTCTACCATCGGGTAGACCAATTATATAAGGTTCACAATTGATAACATGCTCTAATTGCAAACGACTCAAACAAGAAGTAGATAAAAAGGAATGTGAAGCGCCAGTATCAAAAAGAACACAAATAGGCTGAGATTGGATCTCGAGAGTACCTGCAATCATGCTGGCTTCGGGATCTTCAGCCCTCTTCATCTCGTAAACTCTAGGTTTTGCAGCCCCGGCACCAGATGTACCAGCTTGATTTCCATGTCCCATCCCTTTGTTTGCCCCGGTAGTCTGATAAGAAGCGGATGGAGGTACACGGTCCTGCATCAAGATCTTTGGAGCATGAGGTCTTTGGGAATACGTACTGGTCCACTCCTACAATAACGAGCACGATGTCCGTTCTTCCCACAAGTATGGCATGACACGGCTGGCCTAGGACATTTTGAATTGATATGCCCCTGGTCTCCACAATTATAGCACACAACAGATAGGTTGACCGCTCAAGGTTGCGATCCGGTTGGCTTCGAATCCGTAGGTTGCCGTTCAGAAGGATTTGGCACTGGTTGGGGTCTCTTGAATGTTCCCGATTCTTTGTCATCGAGTTCTGGTTCCTGAATTTCTTGTTGTTAGACTGCGGTTGCTTCTTGGAAATTTCTTTCACGGTCAATTCGTACTCTAGAGCTTTCTCGATGAACTCCGGTAGGGTCACACAATGATGGTTCAACAGCTGCATTCTCATTCGGGGTTTAAGCCTTTTGAGAAATTATTTGATCTTATCCGCTTCCGTGTGGACAATCGTCGCGGCAAAAGGGAGAAGTGCCTGGAATTCTGATAGTTTGGCCTCGCGGAGAGGACCTGGATAGTAACGATCTAGCATGAGATTTTTAAATTCTTCCCAAGTACATACGCCATCAGCCGGCCTCACCGAAAGCCACCAAGTGTGGGCGCCCTTGCCCAAGTAGTAAGCTGCTATGGAGACGCGATTCTCTACTGGACAGTCTACCATATCGAACAATTTCTCGAAGTGTTCGATCCAATGCACGATATCAGCCGGATCAGAGGAACCTTCAAAAATCGGGGGTCGTTGGCGCGAGATGTCGCTGATGATCCGACTCACCAGCCCGCCATGTATAGGAGGTGGCCCCTGATGCTGGTCGGTAGCAGCTCTATGCATAGTTTCCATTAACTGACCCATTTGGGTCATCTGAGCCATCATGCCCTGCATTACAGTCTAAGGATCCACACGAGCATCCTCGCGTCCATTGTGGTGCGATTGGTCCCTAGAAGGCGAATCACTGCCCGCGGAACTATGCTCTGCATTCGCACGTCTGTTGGCTCGTGGTATCGGGATTCGGCCCCTTCCGCGGCCTCGTCCCCCTCTGCCACGGCCTCTCAAATTTCTTTCCATACTGAAAGAATCAATTTGTAAAGATAACCATAAGTACAGTTCATGATACCAATCAGAATTCATGCTAAGTTAATGGCAGTAAGAAATTACATATTCAAGAAAACGGTTCGTAATGAGTTATCGTCACTACGAGAGTCACACAGAGTATCATATCGACGTTTGAGTCGAACGATTTCAATCATATAATCAATCCAGAATTTTATTTGTATCATCAATCAGATAATTCCTGCCACAAACCCTTAAATGCCAAGATCAACAAGGAGATCCATTCTGATATCAATATCATGTCAGTAATTTATTCATGGTTCATAAAGTACGTACCGCATTTGGCTCGTAGGATCAGGCGCTCGCACGGGTTACACGTGACACGAAGGTCTCTTGATACTAGTTCAATACACAAAGACTCAAAAGAAAGAAAATGACCTCTAGGAGGCGCTCTGATACCATCTTCTGTAACACCCCGATAAGGCGGTCATTACAGTGTCGTGGACCCCACACTGGGATCCACCAGGCGATACCCAAAGTACAGATTAAATGCACAATACATGTGATACCGAACCACAAAACATAGTACTTACTCCGATTTGGAGTTTACAGCAGTATGGCCTACGGCCCTATTACACACAGGATCCAAAAACATAAGTATAATCCATATGGAGATGAAATATACCTTAAATAACAATACATTTGTTCATACTTAAAATAAAGCGGAAAGATAACATTACACGGTACGAACATGGCCGGACACGAAAGACTTGGGGCCCCCGAACTAGTATCCTTCGAACCCTTCGTCATCACCTTGATCTTCCCGTGCCTTGCCCTTTCCTCGACCTAAAATACAACACAAGTATTTCGCCCAACACAGGGTCAGATATACATGATAAATGATTCTCAAGATATTCTACAATTCACGTATATAAGATTTCAAGAATAACGCCCCGACTAACGAACACACCCCTCGGGCGTATGAACGCTCAGTCACAAAACGTCGAACACATCCAAGTATATAAATGGACTATGAATGACTAAGATAGTACGGCTCAAGAGGGACATCACAGTACGCCCGATCCGAATATGTGTCAGTGCACATGTCCACCCCGTATACGGAATCCAGGATATACGTGGGACAATGTACCTAATTAGCCTCAACGAACTACATCTCGTGTGCACAGCCCTTCACGGAAAATATTCACGCATGACTATATATGTGCCCGGCTAAAAATCCTACACAATATCCAATCGGAACGTAGATATGACTCTGGATATGTCACGATGCAATAATTCACAAATCCGATTAAGGATCGAGGACTCACCAAAATGACATCAAGATCAACAATATCAAGGGTCTGAAAGTGAAGAAATTGGGAATACAATCCCACGATGAAAAACGGAACATCATTAAGAACAACCTCAAATCACAAGACACAAGTTTATAAGTATTTCATATACACGAAATGCATAGTCATCAGAAGAATTCACACATCATTATAACCAAACAAGATAACTTGCCTCAATACGGAGGCGAGTAAAGTCCTTCTTTGTTGAACGAACAGCCGGCCCTTGATTCAAAATCGGTTACTCGGACAATCAACCTTGAATGAAGTATATTTCACTCAATAATACGTTCATATGATCATCTATACCAACTTTAACGAGACAACATCCTAATTCTCATTTGAGTAGTTCAACTTTTAAAGATGTTGAAGGGTTACTCCAAGAACCTTATTCAATATCATTCTATTCTTACAATTGATTACAAGATGTTTACCAAATGCTTGCTGGATTAAAATGTGTTAAACAATAATCTCCTATCCTTTAAACTTATCAAGAACATCTCAATTGATTAAAAGTAAAATCTGCACTTCAATCAATTACTTATGTTGAGTTAAGTAGTTACAAAACCATGTTATGATCATGAAGACTACCTCAAGTTCAACACCTTCCCTATAATCTTGTAATTAACTTGGAGGTTCAAATATTATTCCTCTGAATTCACTTAGCTTAGGTTCAAGAAGGTGATTTCATTCTTCTAATGATCAACAAGGGTTTCTTAAAACATTTTATGGTAATTATTTCAACAAGTTATTTACATTATAATGAAACAAGGACTCTTAGTATTCCAATGGTGTTATTAGTCCAGGAATAAGAGTTTGGTTTAACTAAACATGATCATCACCATTTAAAACACTAAGAACACATCATTACAAAACCCTTAATCATCTTATCCATCATTAAGTTTGTTGGAAGCTTAACTATAAACATGTTTAGCTTGATTAATTCATCACTAGGTGGAGTATACTTAATCACTATCATTATAACTATGAGATTATAGAGTTAAATCGTATAACATACCTTCAGAATTGAAGAACAATACACCAAAACCACAGGAACACAATCTAAGCTTCAAGAATGACTCCAACTCCCAATCAACAAGCTCCAAAATCCAAATGTAAAGCTCAAACACAAGTTGGAAGAGGGTAATTTTGATCTAGGGATGCAGGGGGATGATTATATTGGTGAAAACTCAGAGTTGGTCGTGCAAAATGAAAGACACAAGTTGTCTTTTTATAACAGCACAGTTCGTTACGTACGTTATCACAAGGGGATAACGTACGTTAACATCTTTACGTACGCTACACGAAAAGTGTTACGTACGTAAGCGAAGTCCATAGGCTACTCGACTGAAATACGAACATCCTTACGTACGTTACCTCATGAAGCATTACGTACGTAATGTAGGTCAACTAGGTTGCCTCCAAAAGATCAGATATTCGAATCCTGTCCGGCCCCACACGCCGAAAGTTGAGATCAGATACGATTATACTGGTTACGTACGTAACAAGTACCCCTTTACGTACGTAAAGGACTTAAAATAACGTACGTAATGCTTAAGGATTAGCGTACGTTAGGCTCAGGCTTAGTAGCTCAAAAATGTATTAATCTATGCGACATTGAGAATCCAATCATAGTGCGAGTGATCGTTATTATTATGTCTATTTATGATATATTCCAACATCAATAAACATTACACACATGCAATAAGACTACAACAGTATTTGAATTATCCGAATGATACAACAGTAAGTAAGAATTTTCATCGGATATTACACGCTACTCACATGAGGGTAGCGCACGCTAAAGGCTGAGTACAGTGAAATCAGTAACGTTTCAAATAGCCGTTAGCGCACGCTATGAATATGGACTAGCGCGCGCTAATAACCATTTTCTATAAATAGGACAACACCCTTTTTCATATTTTCAGATTTTTCACTCCCCCATTCAAATTCTTGAACTTAGAAAGACACTCTCTTCATCCTAAACACTTTGTGCCAGCATCCTAGCTCGTGTTGAAGATTGTAGATCATTGGAGGATTGGTGTTCAAACCTTCGGCGTTGGATTGCTTCGAATTTCCTCCTTGTTCTTCACTACTTTGAGGTAGGTGATTCTTCACCAATATTAATAGTATTCTGAAGGACGTTTTGATCATGTTTACCTAGTCAGTTAGATTCACAAGTAGTCGATCATCATGCGTTAGAAGGATATTTTGACGTTTCGGCATTTATTCATCGTATGATCCATTGAACCTTTTTAGTATGTGGACTCCTAAGCATATTATGTATCTTCACGCCGATCATGACCAGTAGGTGGAGATTATCGAGTTGTTATGTTTTACACATTGGAATCATGCATTTTGTAACGTAGGATGAAGGGAACTTAGGATACTTTCTCGAGATCAAGATGAATTGTGGCGTAGTAATGATGATACGTATCCTGGTGTCTCGTAGTCATTTAATCCATAAAGATCTTTCATAAACCGTATGAGAATGTTATGCACGGAGTTGGGATATATTAACACTAAGGATTTCATGAGTTTTAATCGCCTTTAGCTCAAGTTTTACCCAGTAGTGACTGCCATGCACGATTAGCGCACGCTAAGATGTGTATATTAACGTGCGCTATCGGGAATGAGTAACATGCGCTACGTTGGATACATAACGTACGTTATATCATCAGGCATGGCAGTCGGCTGTTCAGAGAAGACTGTCAGTACATAGCTAGCGCACGCTAAACCTGTTCATTTGCGTACGTTAACGAGCAGGCTTAGCGCACGTTACGTAGAGTACGTAGCGCGCGCTAAGTAGTTCAGGCAGAATTCATTTTTAGAGCTTGCGGTCATAAACCGGATTATTAGACGTTCGTACGACTTGAGAGGAATTCTTTATTATTTCTTAGGTCCGAGCCTTACATAGGGGACGATCGAGGGGCAGTGGCATACGGACGCGTGTCATTTGTTGGAGTATTTCCATTCTTGCCATTCTCGAGGCAAGTATCATATGTGGAGTTTGATTTATATTGAAACTTTGATCATGTTTATGGTTTTGTTCATGTTGTCAAATATGATATGTATTTCTGTAATTTCTCGTGGTATTCGTTGTTAATTGTTCGTATTGATAAACATATTGAAATGCATATATGTATGCATAATTGATTGGTTTATGGTATAAATGATCCGAGGGGATCATGAGGATCTATGCTGAGGGCGCTGGATCGAATGTCCACCATGCGTTGGTCCGACGGGATCATCATGGGGATCTATGCTGAGGGCGCTGGATCGCTGGACGGGTTTTACACCATGCGTTGGTCCGACGGGATCATCATGGGGATCTATACCAAGGGCGCTGGATCGCTGGATTACCCTGTATTGTGTTAATAGAATCGTGAGGATTCACATCGCTGGATTCCGATGACGGAAGTCCGTTTTGCATGTTTTATGATGTACCGATGATTTATGTATTATGATACTTGTACTAGCATTGTTTTGCTAACCCCTTCGGGGGTGGACATTGTTTTGATGATCAGGTAGCCGAGGAGCGGGGAAGCAACCACAGTACCGACACGACGATGAAATGGCTCAGTGATGTGGTTGATGTTTATTTGTTATGGTGATTTGTCTTTTTGCTCAGATAAACCAGTTTGCTCAAGTTGTGGATCGCATGCAAACGGCGATGGGACAGCAGCATAACGTGGATAATCGGGGAGATAAATGGCTTACAGAGGTGATCGAATTGCAACCTCCGAAATTTGACGGTTCTGCTAAGACGCTTTCTTGGGATCACTGGCTGAAGGAATTAGAGAAGATTTTTGCAGGGATTAACTGTCCCAAGGATAGAAAGGTTCCGGTCGCCCAGTATCTTCTGACAGGGGAGGCTTTCGACTGGTGGGAGGCCATTCGACCGGAGGAGCATAATGTTGACTGGACGGAATTCAAATTAATGATGGAAGCGCAGTATTGTCCTCACCCAGTTAGAGAGGCTCGAGTTCGGGAGTTTTTCTCACCACAAAATTCAGAAGCATCTGTGACGGACGTGATTAAGACTTTTAATCACCAGCTGACTTATGTGCGTCACTTGGTCAGAACCGAGGCGGAGAGGATTTTTCACTTCGACATGCGAATGAAGCCGGAAATTCAGCAATATATGTCCGGATTTGAATGTACCACTTTGCGACAGTATCAGGACAAGGCGCTGGCCTATGATATGAAAGAGGCGGCAGTAGAGAAATCAACGGAAGCAAAGAAGCAGAAAGTGGCTGGCAACTTCACGGAGAATAAGAGTAGTGGGCCTCGCAGGGGCCAGTCCTCTTTTCATTCGTCCAGGAGACCTCCGCATCCTTCTCGACGAGGAAAGAAGTTCCGGGCAGCACCAACCATTTCAGACGCAGGGAAGAAATGCTATAACTGTGGCAAAGCGGGGCATGTTCGACGTGACTGTTTCGCGCCTGCTGTGACTTGTTTCGAGTGTGGACAGGAAGGGCATCACGCGACATTTTGTGGGAATGCGACCCGATCTTTCGGTACTCGCACTCCTGTACCGGTTCCGAAGGATACTAGTGTAAACCAGACGCAGCAAAGCGGGTTCCAGCAGCAGAATGTTGGGAAAAGAGAGGCATCCAGTGCTGGGTCCGTTCCTCCGTGTATTTACGAGATGAAGTATGATGATCAGAACACAGCTGTTGCATCAGGTACGATTCAGATCCTTTTGCAACAAGTTAGTGTCTTATTCGATTCGGGAGCTACGCATTCCTTTATATCTTTGAATTGTGTTAATCGTTTGAAAATCTTGTGCTTGTATGATTGTGAACCTTATGTTGTGGGATAACCGAGCGGAGAGAAAATTGTGGGAAACCTAGAAGCTAGAGATTTTCCAGTGACTATAGGAGGGAGATATTGGCCATCGAATCTTATTGTTGTTGACTTCTACGGTGACGATTTAATTCTCGGGGACGATTGGCTCAACCGTTATGGAGCTATTCTGAATTACCGAAAGAGAGTCATTTCTATCATTGCGGATGACGGATCTGAACACTTATTCCAAGGATGGAGACTGGGAAGCTCGGGAAAATTGATCAAAGCAATGAAAGCCGTAAAGTTACTGAAGCAGGGATGTCATGGACTTTGGTGCTATGCTATGAGGAAAGAGGAAGGAGTAGAGATCTCGTCTATTTCAGTTGTGAATGAGTTCTCAGATGTATTTCCCGACGAACTACCTGGGTTACCCCCGCGGAGAGAAGTGGAGTTCACTATCGAATTAGAGCCTGGAGCAGCTCCTATTTCCAGAGCACCATACCGCATGGCGCCAACCGAGATGTATGAACTCAAGAAGCAACTGGAGGAATTGTTACAGAAGGGTTATATTCAACCTAGCGTTTCTCCTTGGGGAGCGCCCGTTCTCTTTGTCCGGAAGAAAGACGGATCCCTCCGACTGTGTATCGATTACAGGGAGCTCAACAAGATGACGATCAAGAATAAGTATCCTATACCTCGGTTCGACGACTTGTTTGATCAACTGCAAGGGGCAAGGGTATTCTCGAAGATTGACTTGCGATCAGGATACCATCAGTTGAGAATTAAGGAATCGGATATACCAAAGTCTGCTTTCAGGTCCCGGTACGGGCATGATGAATTTGTAGTGATGCCATTTGGACTTACCAATGCTCCTGCGGTATTCATGCAATTGATGAATCAGGTATTCTTAGAATACTTGGATAAATTTGTGGTCGTCTTCATTGATGACATCTTGATATATTCAAAAGACGCAGGGGAGCATGCCGAACAATTGCGTGTGGTTTTGAGCACCTTGAGGAAGGAACAACTGTATGCAAAGCTTTCAAAATGCGAGTTCTGGCTTAGGGAAGTAACTTTCCTTGGGCATGTAATATCAGCTGACGGAGTTCAGGTGGACCCGAAGAAAGTCGAAGCAATCTTGGAATGGGAAGTTCCTAATAACGTGAAAGAAGTCCGGAGTTTCCTAGGACTTGCTGGATATTATCGCCGCTTTGTAGAGGGATTTCCCAAAATTACTCGTTCGCTCACTCAGCTGTTACAGAAAGCTCAAAAGTTTATGTGGGATGAGAACTGCCAGGCTGGTTTTGATGAACTTAAGAAGAGACTGACGACAGCACCTATATTAGCATTACCAGATGGGACTGATGGATTCATGGTATACAGCGATGCTTCAAATCAGGGTCTGGGATGTGTGTTAATGCAAAGGGATAAGCTGATTGCCTATGACTCTCGGCAGTTGAAACCGTACGAAGTAAATTACCCGACTCATGATCTGGAGTTAGCAGCTGTGGTCTTTGCCTTGAAAATTTAGCGACATTATTTATACGGTACTCACTGTCAGATATTTACAGATCATAAAAGCCTCAAGTACATTTCCAGTCATAAAGAGTTAAACATGAGGCAAAGAAGGTGGCTAGAATTGATCAAGGATTACGACTTGGAAATTCTCTATCATCCGGGTAAAGCAAACGTTGTAGCCGATGCATTGAGCCGTAAACCTGTTTCTCTTCGAGTGTTGGAAGCACTTACGTCCCAAACCAGCATTCAACGGGAACTGATCCGCGAATGGATTGAAGTATGGGCACCAGGAATCCAAGGGCAACTATATGTGATGGAACTAACTTCATCACTAGTCGAGGAGATCAAATCTAAGCAGTTGAACGATTCTCTGATCCTTCGGTTATGTGGCGAAGTAAAGAAAGGAAAAGCCCCAGGATTCGTGATACAAGATGATGGAGTTCTGAAATTTCAGAGTCGACTTTGCGTTCCCGATGATGATGATTTGAGACGGACAATTCTGAAAGAAGCTCATAGTGCACCTTATTCTATCCACCCGGGCAGCAGTAAAATGTATAAGGATCTTAAACAAAACTTCTGGTGGGGGAATATGAAGAAGGACGTAGCAGAGTACGTTTCAAAGTGTTTGACTTGTCAGCAGGTTAAGATTGAATATCAGTGACCTGCCGGAATGTTGAAGCCGCTTCCGATCCCTGAGTGGAAGTGGGAGGATATCTCGATGGATTTCATCACCAGTATGCCAAGGACCAAAACGGGAATGAACATGATTTGGGTTATAGTTGATCGACTAACCAAGTCGGCTCATTTCCTAGGAATTAAAGACACTTGGGGACCCGAGAGATTGGCGCGAGTATTTATTGCAGAGATAGTCAGATTGCATGGGACGCCGAAGACCATTATTTCGGATCGAGATGGTCATTTCGTGTCGAACTTCTGGAAGGCAGTTCACAGGGCCTTGGGGACTAAGCTCAACTTTAGAACGGCTTATCATCCCCAAACGGACGGTCAGTCTGAAAGGACTATACAAACAGTAGAAGACATGCTTAGAGCTTGTGCTTTGGACTGGTCAACTGATTGGGAAGTTCATTTGCCATTGATTGAATTCACCTACAATAATAGTTGGCATGCTTCTATTAAGATGGCACCATTTGAAGCTTTGTACGGGAGAAGATGCCGGTCACCCCTGTGCTGGGATGATTCTTCGGATTTGATCGGGACGGAACCAGAGTTGATAGTTCAGACTCAAGAGAAGATATCTTTGATTCGAGAGAGACTGTTGACTGCCCAAAGTCGACAGAAGTCTTATGCAGATGTACGTCGTCGCCCTCTAGAGTTCGACGCTGGGGACCATGTACTATTGAAGGTGTCGCCTACACGAGGGATTTTCCATTTTGGGAGGAAAGGTAAGCTGAGTCCGAGATATATCGGGCCATTTGAGGTTCTCGAGAGAGTTGGGGATTTAGCATACAGGTTGGCCTTACCGCCATCGCTGAGTCACGTTCACAGTGTGTTTCATGTATCCCAATTGCGGAAGTATGTACCGGACCCCAGTCACGTCATTGATTTCGACGAGATCGAGATAGCTAATGACGGCACCTTCGAAGAGAGACCAATCAAGATACTTGAGAGTCAGATCAAACAATTGAGGAATAAACCAATACACTTGGTTAAAGTACAATGGTCACGACACGGAGTTGAAGAGGCCACTTGGGAAACGGAGGACAGTATGAAGACTAGATATCCAAAGTTGTTTTCATCTTAAGTTTCGGGACGAAACTTCTTTTTAGGGAGGAAGGATGTAATACCCGAGATTTCTGATATGTATTTGGAACTTGTGATATTGTAATTGTTGCACTTTGATCTGAGTATTATTCTCCGTATTTCATAGTCCGGTGTTGTTGAGCGTATGATTTCATGAATGTGATTTAAAAATTTTGTTTCTTCGCATGTAGCGCACGCTACCATCTAAGTGTAGCGTACGCTAACTTGGATAATTAGCGCACGCTACGAAGGAACCTTAGCGCACGCTATACATGGTCAATATGATTGAGACGTGTGGTAGGTGAGATCAGGCCGGGGATCCTGGTCGGATTATGTCGGGATGAACCTGGACGGCTTTCGGGAAAAAGCCAAGTCAACGCGTTAGCGCACGCTACTCACATGAGGGTAGCGCACGCTAAAGGCTGAGTACAGTGAAATCAGTAACGTTTCAAATAGCCGTTAGCACGCTATGAATATGGACTAGCGCGCCCTAATAACCATTTTCTATAAATAGGACATCACCCTTTTTCATATTTTCATATTTTTCACTCCCCCATTCGAATTCTTGAACTTAGAAAGACACTCTCTTCATCCTAAACACTTTGTGCCAGCATCCTAGCTCGTGTTGAAGATTGTAGATCATTGGAGGATTGGTGTTCAAACCTTCGGCGTTGGATTGCTTCGAATTTCCTCCTTGTTCTTCACTACTTTGAGGTAGGTGATTCTTCACCAATATTAATAGTATTCTTAAGGACATTTTGATCATGTTTACCTAGTCAGTTAGATTCACAAGTAGTCGATCATCATGCGTTAGAAGGATATTTTGATGTTTCGGCATTTATTCATCGTATGATCCATTGAACCTTTTTAGTATGTGGACTCCTAAGCATATTATGTATCTTCACGCCGATCATGACCAGTAGGTGGAGATTATCAAGTTGTTATGTTTTACACATTGGAATCATGCATTTTGTAACGTAGGACGAAGGGAACTTATGATACTTTCTCGAGATCAAGATGAATTGTGGTGTAGTAATGATGATACGTATCCTGGTGTCTCGTAGTCATTTAATCCATAAAGATCTTTCATAAACCGTGTGAGCATGTTATGCACGGAGTTGGCATATATTAACACTAAGGATTTCATGAGTTTTCATCGCCTTTAGCTCAAGTTTTACCCAGTAGTGACTGCCATGCACGATTAGCGCACGCTAAGATGTGTATATTAACGTGCGCTATCGGGAATGAGTAACGTGCGCTACGTTGGATACATAACGTACGTTATATCATCAGGCAGGGCAGTCGGCTGTTCAGAGAAGACTATCAGTACATAGCTAGCGCACGATAAACCTGTTCATTTGCGTACGTTAACGAGCAGGCTTAGCGCACGTTACGTAGAGTACGTAGCGCGCGCTAAGTAGTTCAGGCAGAATTCATTTTTAGAGCTTGCGGTCATAAACCGGATTATTAGACGTTCGTACGACTTGATAGGAATTCTTTATTATTTCTTAGGTCCGAGCCTTACATAGGGGACGATAGAGGGGCGGTGGCATACGGACGCGGGTCATTTGTTGGAGTATTTCCATTCTTGCCATTCTCGAGGCAAGTATCATGTGTTGAGTTTGATTTATATTGAAACTTTGATCATGCTTATGATTTTGTTCATGTTGTCAAATATGAGATGTATTTCTGTAATTTCTCCTGGTATTCGTTGTGAATTGTTCGTATTGATAAACATATTGAAATGCATATATGTATGCATAATTGATTGGTTTATGGTGTAAATGATCCGAGGGGATCATGAGGATCTATGCTGAGGGCGCTCGATCGAATGTCCACCATGCGTTGGTCCGACGGGATCATCATGGGGATCTATCTTTGAGAAGCCGGATCATTGGGACGGGTTTTCCACCATGCGTTGGTCCGACAGATCATCATGGGGATCTATACCAAGCAACCGGATCATTTGGATTACCCTGTATTGTGTTAATAGAATCGTGAGGATTCACATCGTTGGATTCCGATGACGGAAGTCCGTTTTGCATGTTTTATGATGTACCGATGATTGATGTATTATGATACTTGTACTAGCATTGTTTTGATAACCCCTTCGGGGGTGGACATTGTTTTGATGTTCAGGTAGCCGAGGAGCGGGGAAGCAACCACAGTACCGACAGGACGATGAAATGGCTCAGTGACGTGGTTGATGTTTATTTGTTATGGTGATTTGTCTTTTTGGTTCATTCAGTACTCGAGTACGTACGTTTTAATAATGTCATTTTCTATATGGTTGTATAAGTTAACTCCTTGGATCAGTTAAATCAAATCTTTATTTTGAACTTCAGTTGTACGATTGGGTTATATTTACAATTCTTTTAAAATTAGCCTTGTAAATCCTTACATAAAGGGTTTACAGCGCTGTAATTATTCCGAATATCTCGGGGTGTTACAGGAACTAAACGTATGTTTTCATGCTATGAGCTTGAACCCCAATCCCCCCTCAAGAATAGGACCCAATTATAGAGCGCACATCTCCCCCTTTAATAAAATAAGACATTGTTTGGAAAAGCCCCTTTTTTAAGAGATATAGAGATAGAGCAATCGGTCGGTTGGCTTAGATATCAATCGAGGCTCTGAACGACCAATCCAGTGTGACAGTATGAGTAGGGTAGACTAGCAGGCAAAGTCTAGCTGCCTATTCGATTCCTTAAGTCCTAGCAGCGCTTACTCAAAATTCTACGAAAACTGTAGACTTAAACCAAACCAAATCAAACCAAACATACCCAGTATATCCCGCTCAGAGCAGGGTCTGGGAAGGGTAAGATGTACGCAGACCATACCCCTTCATTTAACTGTAGGGAGGCTGTTTCCGTGAAGACCCCCAGCTTAGTGCACAACAAAATATAGAGTGATATATACAAAGAATCATATGATTCGAAAAAGCTCAAGAGCTCAAAACCATACCTGAGCCCATGGCTTAATTCACATGAGACTTACCTAAGTGGACTTTGGCTACTACACTCTCGATGAACGCTGCTCTAACAACAGAGATGCTGACTCTTCGCACATCTCCCTGTCCAAAAAAAAATGCACTGCTCTATGTCAAAGCTAACCGAGATAACCCAACCCTGAGGGTCTTTACAACTACACCGCTCCCTAAAAAGGAATCCGCAACTCTGATCTGGCACCTCCAAGAGCACCTATCAACAGTCATGGACTCGGATAAGTTAGACTTGCAGAAGTCAAAAAAGTAGCAAACATGTCATTAGCAAAAAGTATAAAAATATATATGAGTAAAAATAATGAAACACATTGTACAAAAAAATGGGTATTCTCCCCCTGAATAATTTACTCCCCTTGAAAATAATAACTCCCCCTGAGTTTAATACCAAATAATAAAAAATTAATTTTAAAGTTTGAGGATGCAACCGACTCTGGGTCGTTTCTGATTTGGCAGATAGATGATATTCGGAACTATGATTCTTTTTAGAATCCATATTTTCTTAATTTTACCAGCTCGTCTTGGGCTTTTGCAATTTGAAATGTGACGCCCGATTTTTAGACATTTAATGGGGTATTTAAAAATTTAAAGATTTATTTGATTCATTTCTTTCATATTGTTCGAATACAATTCCTTGTTTAACGAAAATTTTGAATTGAAAGACGTTTTTCAAAATTTTCATTTCCAAAAGAAAATGTATTCATTAAATCTTTAAGTTTTTTTTTTTACTTTTAGTTAACTATCCTTTCATTGACTTTCTTTCTCTAAGCGAAAGAATGATCATTTCATCTAATTTTCTCTTTTCTTGTAAATTGGAGATTTCATCTTCCAATATTTTATTTTTTAATTTAAGTGATATATTATTTTTAAGCGAATTTTGAAAATCCGTATGCAATAATTCAAAAGTGTTAAAGAGTTCGTCCTGAGAGGAAGTACTACATGACTATAATTGTCACTATCTCCGTATGAGCTTCTAGCTATGAGTGTGAGATTATTTTGATGATTTTCACATTCTTCGTCATTGTCACTCGAAGTAGCTATACATGATTCCATTTTGGAAGTTGTACCACGACTGTTTTTCACAAAGTGGTTGGGTTTTTAATAATTTCGACAATTATTGTCGAATCTTTTTGGCTCAATCTGGGCTTGCGATTTGATATCTTTTTTTTCTCCGATTTAATTGATTTTGGTATTTATTGACATTTTTGGCATAGAATGTCGATACTTCATCATCATCACCGATATTTTTTCTTCATTATGCAACATCTTTTTACCTTTTAAAGCTATGGATTTCTCCTTGGGCTTTGGTTTGGTACTTGTTGATTTAAGCATGGTCTCGTAATTTATTAGCGAACCAACAAAGACGCTAAAATCTAACATGTTGAGATCTTTTGACTCCATAGTGTCCGTGACAGTCCCATCCCACAGGTAGTTGTTAGGCGTATTTTTATACGCTTATTTATCATTATTCTTTATCCATTTTATGTCTAAACCTACATAAATGAGCTTTTAATGCACTATTATTTTATGTTTGGTAGGAAATTGGAGTCCGGAAGCTCGAACGATGAAAAACGGGCGAAAATGGAAATTTTTGGCCTGGGGCCGCGGCACGAACCAAGTGAGTCGCGGCACACGAAGGCAACCAGCAAGCGCCGAACCAACTGTACCGGGGGCCGCGGCAGGTTGATGCTGAGCCGCGGCCCATGAGGAAAAATAGCGCGCCCAGGTATGCGCTGAAGGTCGAGGCCGCGCACGACAGTGAGCGCGCCCACGGGGCGCTTTGAGGAAATTGCCGCGTTCGGACCGCTTTTGAGTCAAGCTTCGACCCAACCCACGGACGCGTTTTGGAGGCTAATGACAGTTATAAATAAGGGTTTAAGGTCAGAATCAAGAGGATTGGAGTAGGATTCGATTGGAGGAGATTATCGCGAAAGCAAGAAGAAGCAGAAAGCACCAAGGAGCACAGAGCGGAAGCTAGAGAACGGAGTAATCCGAGCTCTTCAACTGCGTTTGATCTTTATGCTTTCTTTGATTATTTCTGTATTTTTATGTTCTAGCATGTCAGTCTAAAACCCTGTTCTAGGATTTTAATGAAACCGAGGCTTTGACGAATTTACTTTTGATTATTAATATAATTCCCTTTTCTATTGAGTTTTCCCCAATTGGGTTTAATGCTTTCAATTGTGTGGCCTATAATTGAATTGATTTAACTACGTAACTCGAATAGGGAGAGGAGAGTTGGCAGGGAAAAATTGGTGAGAACCGTTTTATCTTGTAAGATAGGAATATACTCATAGGAACTATGTGGCCTTTCTGAAGATTTCGTGATTTTTGCCTATTGTCGAATTAATTCACCTCGGAATAGAGTGCGTTATTCGCCTTAGAAAAATCTATTGACCTCGGGAGAGGCGGTAGAGTATTTTAGCAACCTTCGCCTTCAATAAATTAGGAAATCATTAAATTCATATAATCGAGAGTAAATTCGGATAAAACAAGGTGGATTCACAATCCTAGATTTATTCATTATTTGATTTTCTTTCTTCAATCAATCGTCTTTACTATTTATTCTGTATTGATTTTCTCTAATTATTACTTGCATCTCAACTTTCGATAGTTCATATAAAATTAGAATACACATAAATCGGTAGTTGGTAAGTCAGTCCTCGTGGGAACGATATCTTACTCATCATTTTATTACTTGTCTACGATAACGTGCACTTGCGTTCACCGAATCAAGCAACAAGTTTTTGGCGCCGTTGTCGGGGACTGATTATTTTACTAATATCGATTTCAGTATTTCTAGTCTTAGTTTGAACAAATTTTTTATTTATTTTTGTGTAATTTTACTTATTTGTTTTTCCTTTCAGGAATTTCTGGTTAGTGCATGAGAAAATTCGGTAACGAAGGCCTACTACCTTTGGATACTGAACTCGAGCGCACTCTTCGGAGAAGCAACAAGGAGAAACGAGAGCTACCAGCTACAGGCACCATGGCCGATAACACGGGAAATCACGAAGCAGACAACCCCATCCAGCAAGCTCAACCGGCATTAGCACAACGCGATTATGCTATGCCACAAATCAATGCAAACTTTTCGGGAATTCGGCGCCCAACCATCCAAGCCAACAACTTCGAAATCAAGCCGGCTATTATTCAGATGGTGCAAGCAAGCCAATTTTGTGGACTGGCAAACGATGACCCCAACGCGCATATCGCTTCATTTCTCGAGATTTGTGACACCTTCAAAAATAACGGTGTCACCGATGATACTATTCGCCTGCGGCTTTTCCCTTTCTCTTTGAGGGACAAAGCCAAATTTTGGTTGAATTCTCTACCGCCGGGCTCTATCACGACTTGGGCGGAATTAGCGCAAGCCTTCCTGGCTAAATTCTTTCCACCATCAAATACGGCGAGGCTTAGGAACGAGATAACCACCTTTGGGCAATTTGATATGGAGTCGCTTCACGAAGCTTGGGAGCAATATAAGGATTTATTACGGAGATGCCCACACCACGGCTTACCGGATTGGCTACAAATTCAAACGTTTTATAACGGATTGAGTGCTTCTACATGCACTCTTGTTGATGCAGCCGCTGGAGGAGCGTTGATGGGAAAAACGATGGCCGAAGCCCACTCTCTACTGGAGGTGATGGATGCGAATGCTTATCAGTGGCCTTCCGAACGAGTGATTCCAATGGGAGTTATGGGAGTTTCCGACAACGATCCAATCTCTACACTTTCGGCCCAAGTTGCTGCGCTGACTCAGCAACTTCAAGCTTTTTCACATGCTCCTACCACCATCACCACAGAATCATGCAATTGGTGCAACGGATCTCATCCTAGCGCAGAGTGCCAAGTTGGAAATCCTTTCGAGCAACATCCGATGGAACAAGCTCAGTTCGTGGGGAACGGGAATAGGCAAAATAATCCGTATTCCAACACATACAATCAAGGGTGGCGAAATCACCCAATTTTTTCATGGAAAAACGGGCAAGATTTAAAATCTCCGCAAGCTCAATTCGCGCATCCCCCACGGCAGCGCCCTCAACCACCAAAGGTATCCTTGGAAGATGCTCTTGCTCAATTGGCGGCTAACACGAGCCAATTCATGACCCGCACTGAGACTAATCATTCCGCCTCCATCCGAAACTTGGAAGCACAAATGGGGCAGATTGCAAGTCTATTGTCCTCTAGACCTCAAGGTGCATTACACAACGCAACCGAAATGAACCCCAAGGAAAACGTGCAAGCAATCGAACTACGAAGTGGAAAGGAGTTGAAAGTGCAACCTACCAATAACAAGGAAAAAATCGAGCAAAGTGAGAAAGAAAAGGACGAGGCGCCCAAGCCAAAGGCAGTGTCGACTACTAATCCCACACCTCAAATTTCATTACCACAACGTCTGCAAAAGCAAAAATTGGACAAGCAATTTTCCAAGTTTCTTGACGTCTTCAAGAAACTGCATATCAACATTCCATTTGCCGACGCCTTGGAACAAATGCCAAGTTACGTGAAATTCATGAAAGAAATCTTGTCAAACAAAAGAAAGCTCGAGGAGTATGAGACAGTCGCATTAACGGAGGAGTGTAGCGCTATTCTACAGAAGAAGCTCCCACCTAAATTGAGGGATCCGGGAAGCATTACTATTCCTTGCATCATTGGGTATTCGTCTTTTGAAAGAGCCCTATGCGATCTCGGAGCGAGCATAAACCTTATGCCCCTTTCTATTTTTAAAAAGCTGGATATTGGGGAAGCCAATCCGACGATGGTCTCTATACAATTAGCCGATAGATCCATCAAATATCCGAGGGGAGTAATAGAGGACGTCTTAGTCAAGGTCGATAAATTCATCTTTCCGGCCGATTTCATTGTGCTTGACATGGAGGAGGACCACGACATCCCAATTATCTTGGGAAGACCATTTTTGGCAACCGGCCGAACTTTGATCGATGTGTAAAAAGGGAAGCTTACTCTACGAGTTCAAGAGGAGCAAGTAACGTTCAATATCTTTCGATCCTTAAAATGTCCTAGTGATGCTGAAAATTGTTTCCAAATTGACGTCACTGACTCGTGTGTTAGTGGTGCCTTTCGAGAGAATTATCCATCCGATCCACTGGAGTCCGTTTTGATTGGGTCTGCTTCCGAATTAAATTCAGAGCATGTAGCCTACGTACAACACATGGATGCTTCCCCACCAATTTTCATTCGTTGACCAAGTGAGGAGCTCGGAAGTTCACCAACTCGACCCGTCCCATCAATCGAGAAACCTCCAAAGTTGGAATTCAAGAATCTGCCGACTCATTTAAAATATGCATTTTTGGGACCCGACGATTCCTTGCCAGTCATTCTTTCGGCCACTTTAGCGGGGGATCAATAGGAGAAATTATTGAGAGTTTTGAGGGAATACAAATCTGCTCTTAGATGGTCTATTGCGGATATTAAGGGGATCAGCCCGTCCATTTGCATGCACAAGATTTTGATAGAGGAAGACTACAAACCATCCGTGGAGCATCAACGCCGTTTAAATCCAAATAAGAAAGAGGTGGTAAAAGTTGAGGTTTTAAAACTCCTCGACGCATGTATGATCTTTCCTATTTCTGATAGCAAGTGGGTAAGTCTGGTCCAAGTGGTGTCAAAGAAGGGTGGGATAACGGTTATTCAAAATGATAATAATGAATAAATTCCCACTAGGATTGTCACGGGGTGGCGTATGTGCATAGATTATAGGAAATTAAATAAAGCCACTAGAAAAGACCATTTTCCTTTACCTTTCATTGATCAAATGTTAGATAGATTACCCGACACGATTTCTATTGCTTTCTTGATGGTTATTCTGGGAATAATCAGATTTATATAGCCCCAGAAGACTAGGAAAAGATGACGTTTACATGTCCTTACGGCATTTTCGCTTATAGGCGCATGCCTTTTGGGTTATGTAATGCGCCGGCTACTTTTCAACGGTGTATGATGGCTATTTTTTCTGACATGGTAGAGCATTGCATTGAAATTTTTATGGATGATTTTCTGTTTTCGGTGATTCATTTGATATATGTTTGCAGAATTTGCAGAAAGTCTTAAAAAGATGCGAGGAAACAAACTTGGTCTTGAACTGGGAGAAGTGCCATTTTATGGTCCAGGAGGGCATTATACTTGGCCACCGAATATACTCGCATGGAATTGAAGTCGACCGGGCGAAAATTGAAACAATCGAGAAGATGCCTCCGCCTACTTCGGTGAAAGGAATAAGAAGTTTTTTGGGACACCTCGGTTTCTACCGCCGATTTATTAAGTATTTTTCTAAGATCACGAAGCCGTTGTGCAATCTGCTCATGAAGGATGTTCCGTTTGATTTTGATGAGTCGTGTAAAGAAAGTTTCGATTTATTGAAGAAAGCTTTAAGCACTGCACTGGTAATAGTCGCTCCAGACTGGGACCTTCCGTTCGAGTTAATGTGTGATGCTAGTGATTTTGCCATTGGGGCTGTTTTGGGACAGAGACGAGGGAAAGTGTTCCACGTAGTGTATTATGCAAGCCGAACACTTGACGATGCCCAAAGAAATTATGCCACAACGGAAAAAGAATTGTTGGCGGTGATCTTTGCATTTGATAAATTCCGGGCGTATTTATTGGAGACGAAAGTGGTAGTGTGGACCGACCATTCAGCAATAAAATACCTTTTGGAGAAGAAGGATGCTAAACCAAGGTTTATTAGGTGGGTGCTTCTCCTTCAAGAATTCAACCTGGAAATCCGGGACAAAAAGGGGACTGAGAATGTTATAGCCGGTCACCTTTCACGGTTAGAGAGTCCCCTTGAGCAAGGAGAAAGTCATCCGCAAATCATGGAAACCTTTCCCGACGAGCAGCTCTACAAGTTGGGTTCGCAACACGCGCCTTGGTATGCTGATCTAGTGAACTATTTGGCGAAATCCATAGTGTGCTGAACCATTGTCATGCATCACCCTACGGTGGACATTTTAGTGGAAATAGAACAGCGGCAAATGTTTTACAATCGGGGCTCTATTGTCCGTCATTATTCAAAGATGCTCATTCCTTTGTGTCCACGTGTAATCGGTGTCAACGGATGGGAAACATCTCAAAACGACATGAAATGACATTGAACACCATACTTGAGGTTAAATTGTTCGACGTATGGGGGATCGACTTCATGGGTCCATTCCCTCCTTCAAATAAGAACCTCTACATTTTGGTAGCAGTGGACTACGCCTCAAAGTAGGTCGAAGCGGTAGCACTACCAACAAATGGGTCCAATGTCGTAATCAAATTTATAAAAAAATTATATTTTCACGCATTTTGGGACTCCACGTGCTATTATCAGTGATGGTGGTTCACACTTCGACAACAAATTCCTTGATGCGGTCTTGAGAAAATATGGAGTCATTCATCGTGTTGCTACAGCCTACCATCCCCAGACGAGCGGTCAAGTTGAGATATCAAATCGAGAGCGAAAGTGGATCCTAGAAAAAACAGTCAGCTCGTCTCGAAAAGATTGGTCTTTTAAACTCGATGATGCACTTTGGGCGTACCGTACTGCGTATAAAACACCTATCGGGATGTCGCCTTACAGATTGGTTTATGGGAAAAGCTGTCATTTGCCCGTAGAGATGGAACATCGTGCTTACTGGGCAATAAAGAAATTAAATTTTGATCTAAAATCTGTTGGTGAAAAGCGTTGTTTGCAGCTGAACGAGTTGGAGGAAATTCGCCACGATGCGTACGAAAATGCGAAGCTTTATAAGGAGCGGACAAAGATTTGGCATGATAAGAACATCACACAGCGAGAGTTCGTCCCGGGACAAGAGGTGTTGTTGTTTAATTCTCGTTTAAGGTTATTCCCCGGGAAATTGCGTTCACGATGGTCTGGACTGTTTACCGTAGTTCAAGTGTTCCAACACGGTGCAGTGGAAATACAAAAAGATGACCGCAAATTCAAAGTTAATGGACAGCGGTTGAAGGCCTACTTGGGAAATCCAATAGACGTTCAGAAGACGAGCGTCGTCTTATCCACCGCCAGATGAATGCTAGAAAAGTCTGGCTGAAGACTATAAACTTAGCGCTTCTCGGGAGGCAACCCGAGTATTAGTAGTAGATTTTCATTTTTCAGTGTTTTCTTTCATTTTAGAGTTTATGTTTTTCATCATTTTTGCTTGGATATGCTTATCTCTCACGCTCTTGATGTGTTCCTTTGAAAATTCTGTGCAGAAAAACTCCCAGGGAAAAACTCAGCCCTGAGCCGCGGCACAAGGAGAGTGAGCCACGGCACACACAAATCGACACAAAAAGGCTAAACTTCCTGTACTCTGTGCCGCGGCACAACCTTACTGAGCCGCGGCACACTCGATCCCTGAGCCGCGGCACGTTGCTGCTGAGCCACGGCACGCCAAATGCCAAAGATACGCTCAGGAACCTGTACTCTAAGCCGCGGCACGTTGCTGTTGAGCCGCGGCACACTAACACGATGAGTCGCGGCACGACTATATTGAGCCACGGCACATGGCGATGGAACAAAGAAGCCCGGGCAGGCTGTACTCTGGGCTGCGGCTCCCTTAAGTTGTGCCGCGGCCCCTGTTTCGAATTCAGAATGCTGGGCATTCTTTCATATACTTGATCGGCCAACCCCAGGTAAGCTTTCTTCCCCTTCTGTGAACGGCACTCGGATGATTCAATTCAATTTTTCTTCTTCTTGCATTCCTTCAGTCAAAGAAAGGTAATTCTCAATCTCTTAATCCTCATTGCTACATGACTTGAAAAGTGAAGTTTTATTGTTCATTCGATGATGAGCATGTAGTTAGTTTTTCAAAGTTTATCAAGGTGAGTTGGGTTATGAAATTTTTTATTAGTTATCGATGGAAATTGTTGATTATGAATGAATTGGTGATGTTATTTGTCGTTTGTCATGGCTATATATTTATGTTATTATTTTTGGGGATTTGGATTTGGCCATTAAAATTCTTGTTCTTCATTTAAACTTATGCATACCAAGTGTTTGATGAATTGTGTCAATGAAAAATTTTTAAGCCAAGCGTTTTCAAACTATATGCAACGAATTATTTTACCGGATTACATTGTATCCCAACCCTTACACTTTTGATTACTTTTAATTGATTACATTTTTGTAGTCGATGAGAGTGCAGGCCCGCCGGGCCAATCGACGTGAGGAGAGGCGCTTGGCGGACGGGCCATTCATTCCACCACTTCGGCCAGCCACACCACCCTCCTCGCCGGACGAGGCCGGCACCAGTTCATGAGCGGATATGAAGGGAGTACTTGACCTTGTCTTTTATTGCATATTACATTCTGTGTACATTGAGGTCAATGTACGTCCTAAGTTTGGGGGGGTTTACTTTCTATTGCTTTTCACTTATTCGTTTGCATTTTTTTTTTGTTATATTTTTTTCGTTATTTTTGACGCTAACCTTGCTTGTCTTGTTTTTATTTGCATTCGTGAATTTTTGTGCTTCTTTGTGTAAAACTGATGTTACGATACTGATTTCTCTTTGAATAAACGGTTGAGTTTTAGTCGAGTTGCAGTCAGCGATATCTGTTTCTGTTGAGTATGCATTTAGGTCTATATTTTTCGTGATTGTAGAAATTTTAGCAGATCAGAAAGGAGACATACATGTTTTCAAATCATCGCCTATATGTTTGGTTACACTCTTCGCATAGCTAGTTGTCCAGTAACATAAGTATTGTTGGCACTTAATTTGAGGTTCGAGTCGGACAGTTTTTCCCAAAAGTCGAGATATTAATTGTTCTATGATGGGAAGTCTAGTAACCGGGGGTATTCGCGCGACCCGTTGTTTACTCTCGCGTAAAACGACAACCCTGAATAGACTAATAATTTAGAAATATCGCATGTGCCGATGATGGGGATCCTAGTAACATAAGTATTGTTGGCACTTAATTTGAGTTTAGAGTCGGACAGTTTTTCCCAAAAAGTCGAGATATTAATTGTTCTATGATGGGAAGTCTAGTAACCGGGGGTATTCGCGCGACCCGTTGTTTACTCTCGCGTAAAACGACAACCCTGAATAGACTAATAATTTAGAAATATCGCATGTTCCGATGATGGGGAGCCTAGTAACCGGGGGTATTCGCGTGAACCGTTGTTTACTCTCGCGTAAAACAGCGACCTTGAATCAGACATGCGGGAATAGCTATTCGAGTTTTTCTCCGCTGTGGAAGGGAAATTAGTAACTAGAAGCATCCATGTGCCCCATGAGTGTCTTTTACGTCAAACGGTTCCCCAATACATGAGAATGGAAATCCACCCTAGGGTTATCCCGATGAAACATCCCGAGAGCCGGAACCTAGAGGTTAACTCGAATCATTTTATTGATCATATATAAGGGAATGCTGTCCGAGGGTTATTTTTGATGATGAAACCCTTGAAATTTTTTGCCACTAGACTGTGGGACTGGGCGAGTTGGCTCGTTTATTTTAACCCTTCATATTGGCGGTCGGTTAAATTCACGCTTGTTAACCTTTGAGCTTGATTTTCTTCATGAACGATTGATTAGCACTGAAAATGGTTACTTTGTAGAATCAGTGTCCTTGATGTGACTCACCATTACGATACTCGTATTATTGTTTGAGATTTTCAGGGTAGTATTGATTAAGTTGAGCACTATGGATTTGCACGAACATTCACGATATTTTTTTATTTGAAATCGATTCTTTTTGCTTGAGGACAAGCAAAGGCTCAAGTTTGGGGGTATTTGTTAGGCGTATTTTTATACACTTATTTATCATTATTCTTTATCCATTTTATGTCTAAACCTGCATAAATGAGCCTTTAATGCACTATTCTTTTATGTTTGGCAGTAAATTGGAGTCCGGAAGCTCGAACGATGAAAAACGGGCGAAAACGGCAATTTTTGGCCTGGGGCCGTAGCACGAACCAAGTGATCCGCGGCACACGAAGGCAACCAGTAAGCGCCGAACCAACTGTACCGGGGGCCGCGGCACGTTGATGCTGAGCCGCGGCCCATGAGGAAAAATAGCGCGCCCAGGTATGCGCTGAAGATCAGGTGCCGTGGCACAGATTAAGTGAGTCGCGGCCCACGGGGCGGTTTTGAGGAAATTGCTGCGTTTCTGGGCCGTTTTTGGAGCTATTTTCGACCCAACCCACGGACGCGTTTTGGAGGCTAATGACAGTTATAAATAAGTGTTTAAGGTCAGAATCAAGAGGATTGGAGGAGGATTCGATTGGAGGAGATTATCGCGAAAGCAAGAAGAAGCAGAAAACACCAAGGAGCAGAGAGCGGAAGCTAGAGAATGGAGGAATCCGAGCTCTTCAACTGCATTTGATCTTTATGCTTTCTTTGATCATTTTTGTATTTTTACGTTCTAGCATGTCAGGCTAAAACCCTATTCTAGGATTTTGAGGAAACCAAGGCTTTGACGAATTTACTTTTGATTATTAATATAATTCCCTTTTCTATTGAGTTTTCCCCAATTATTTTTAATGCTTTCAATTGTGTGGCCTATAATTGAATTGATTTAACTACGCAACTCGAATCGGGAGAGGAGAGTTGGTAGGTAAAAATTGGTGAGAACCTTTTTATCTTGTGAGATAGGAATATACTCATAGGAACTACGTGGCCTTTCTGAAGATTTCGTGCTTTTTGCCTATTGTCGAATTAATTCACCTAGGAATAGAGTGGGTTATTCGCCTTAGAAAAATCTATTGACCTCGGGAGAGGCGGTAGAGTATTTTAGCAACCTTCGCCTTCAATAAATTGGGAAATAATTAAATTCATATAATCGAGAGTAAATTCGGATAAACCGAGGTGGATTCACAATCCTAGATTTATTCATTATTTGATTTTCTTTCTTCAATCAATCGTCTTTACTATTTATTCTGTATTTATTTTCTTTAATTATTACTTGCATCTCAACTTTCGATAGTTCAAATAAAATTAGAATACACATAAATCGGTAGTTGGTAAGTCAGTCCTCGTGGGAACGATATCTTACTCATCATTTTATTACTTGTCTACGATAACGTGTACTTGCGTTCACCGAATCAAGCAACAGTAGTGATCGTAATATTTCTTCACTTTTTCACTACTCGATGATGGTTTCCCAAAGCAAGCTAGTCCATTTGTGATGACTGAAAATCGATCGAGCATGTCTGATCTGGACTCGTCATCTTTCATCATGAATAACTCATAGTCGTGGAGAAGTATATTTATTTTTATCTCCTTGACTTGAGTTGTTCCTTCGTGAGTTACTTCGATCATTTTCCAAATTACTTTGGCACTTCCACATGAGAAAATATGATTATATTTTTCCAAATGGAGAGCACAATATAGCAATTGTGTTGCTTTACAATTATAAAGGTCATTTTTCCAATCTTCATCGTTAAATTCTTCGAAGCTCTTGAGTGAACCATCTGATTTTGTAGGGATTTTTGGACCAAGGAAAATTACCTTCTAAAGTTCGATATCGTAATCTCGGATAATGATTGATATCTTTTTCTTCCATGTCATGAAATTCCATCTGTCGAAAAATGGTGGTCCGTTTAAGGCAAGACCTTCTATCTGAGCAAAAGTAAACGCCATCAGATCTTTTTCTCCTTGGATGTTAACCCTACTATTATAAGAGAACTGTTTCGATACCAATTGTTGGGTTAGTACCGCCACTATAAAGTGTTGAGTTGGTACCGCCACTAGAAGGGGGTCTAATGTGTGGTTTGTAACACCCCCAATCCGCTCAGGGATATTACATGCCGTAGAACCTTTCCTCAAGGATCTACCAGGCTGGTAACAACATAGAACATCTCAACAATGTCTTTAACGCTAAAATGACTCAGTAGACCAACTTGGTCTTTCCATAAATACATACAACTCATTACATGCCTATACAGGGGTCAAATACAACACACTCACGTACAACGGGAAAGAATACTGCAGCGGAAAATAAACTATAACTAAACCAATGACATCATACGGATCCTCGTGTGATTAGTATCATTCATCTTTCATCATCTTTCGTGCCGACTCCGTGTTATGCTCCCAAACCTGAATGCAAAAACAGACATCCACCACCCGAATACTCGGGGTTAGCAAAACTCCACTGTTTTGCTAATGCAAGAACAAAGTGCAAATACGAGCCATACAATACAAGTTCCAAGGACAATAATAACTAGGAATCCTCAAAGATCCAAACGTAACGAAAAGTACTTCCCGAGGTAAGAGTTTGGGTAAACATTCCAAAACCGAAAGATTACAAATAAAGGGAAAGAATTTATTAAACAGTTTAAATTGCCATCGAGAGTTTTAATAGAAAACAATTTAGGATTACCGAATCCTTCTCTTTCCAAGAATCAATAGGGTCACAGCCCAAAGGTTTTGTTTTCACAATTGAAACTAACAACAATACACAAGGTTAAAAACCGACGTCACGCGTCCTCGACGGACATAAAATACACACGCACCCGTGAAGTTTCACTCGTGAATCCAGTGCGAAACCATTGGACTCCCTCCGTGGACCCGTCGAACCATCCCGAGGTGAGCAAACACATTCACAAAACATAAGCAACCGCACTCGTGAATCCAGGGCTATACCATTGGACTCCCTCCGTGATCCCGTCGGACCCTCCCGAGGTGAGCGAAATACAATCACAAAATATACACACGTAGCGGTAAAGTTTCACTCATCAATCCAGGGCTATACCATTGGACTCCCTCCGTGGCCCCGTCGAACCCTCCCGAGGTGAGCAAACACATTCACAAAACATACACATGTACTCGCATCGCCTAGGACCGGGACGAAGCCACAAATCCCACTCGAGGCCCCGTCGGACCCTCCCGATCTGGCTAGCGAAATACTCAAGCACCACACGTCACCTAGGACCGGGACGAAGCCACGAATCCCACTCGTCGCTCCATCGGACCCTCCCGAGCTGGCCGCAAAATAATCAAGCACAAGTAACATATCACACCAAGGATATCCAAACAATTCGCCAAGTGGCATCAAACACTTAGCAAAACACCACGTCAAACCATAACGCACCGAGAAGAGATAATATGTGTACACACGCATTATCAAGCGCAACATCAACACCAAACATATCCATAAGATTCACATACTCGTTCACGAAACACACCAATCACAAAACACACACGGTTTTGAAAGAGGGCCTTTAACAAGGCTAACCAAATCTTTTGGAAGTTCAATTTAAACGACCAAACAACCACATTTAGACGATCACTAATTATCATATCCACAAAACAAGAATTGTATGGGCAAGGTACTTGCCTCGAACAACCACAACGCGGAGAATCGACCGAAGTAGGTTGGCACGAACTGACCACGAACCCGCCGACTCCACCGAACGTTAACCCGCGACAATAAACTACGAACAACAATAACAACAATGAAAACGAATTCCATAGCACGACCTAATGTCGTTGAATTGAAGTAACGAACGACACAATTTCAAGGGTTTCCCCCAAAATGGCCAAGAACACAAAGATACGATCACAATGAGAATCAAGGTAAAAAACAATGGAAATCCCACCAAACTATCGAAGGAAAACTCATTGGGACATTTAATCGAACACTCAATGTTTGATAACTTCCAAGAACACTCGAATCACTAATAGAGTTGAACAAACTCGAAATATGGATATACAACCCATAGAACACGATTAATAAGGTTCAATAACATCCACCAAATCATTGAAATCGGACGAACAACAAACATTAAAAAGAAATCTCGAAAGTCAACCCTAGGAGATTTCAAGAGATTACCTCGATTCGACGAAGAACACAGAGTGAATGACGATATAATCAACAAGGATCTTCCAAAGTGCCTTGGAAAAGAGTACAATCGGCCAAGAACACCTCCTACCGGTCACTCCCGTCCAGAGCCGCACAAAAACGAGGAAAAAGGGTGAAAAATGAAGGTCTGGCCGAGCCCAGGCTATATATAGCCGGCAGGGTTACGACCGTAACCGGCAGTGCCTTACGGCCGTAACTTGGCCCTTACGTCCGTAACAAGCATTCGTCAAAAAATCTGCCCAGCACCTGCCGGACACTTACGGCCGTAACTGGCACACATTACGGCCGTAACCGGCCTTCGTCCGAAAGATGCCCAGCGCCCGTACGGCCGTACCCGATCACGCCTTATGACCGTAACTGGCATTCGTCCCGCCAAGTCTGCCGAGCACGTACGGCCGTAACCGGCACCCTACGGTCATAACACGGCCAAGCCAGGCCCTGCTCCGGCCGTGCCTCGGCTATGGCCACTCCGACGGCCCGGACGACCCCGAAACCCGAACCTGAGTATGAATCGAAGATATGGTTACGAAGTACTCAAAGTGCTAAGAGAACACACGATTCCGACCACCCAAAGTGTCGAAATTCGACAACGGAAGTAATTACCCCAAACTTTGGGAAATTACGAAAATGGCCCAAAACGTCCGAAATACACGATACACAATCGGAACACCAAACCAAAGCTCGCAACATGAATAATAACATTAAATGAACTTACGAGAAACTAGAAACAACAGTTTCGGACGAGATTCGCAAGAATCGAACTCAAGTGCGGAAAAGTCGCTAAGAAGCACGGAACTCAACAAAACAACACCGAAACGAACTCGGATGTCAAAAAGTGTAGAATTAATCATTCTCAGAATGACGAAATGGTCATGAGCAAGTCGTCAAAACAGACTTCCGTCAAAAAAAAGAAATTACCAGAAACCAAAATTACGGGTATTACACACTACCCTCCTTAAAAGAAGTTTCGTCCCGAAACTTAAAACAAGTAGGGAGAAGTAATATCCCGCCAGGAAAACTCAACGAGATACACAAGAAACGCGTAACTTATGCCCAACGACGAAACGTTACAAGCAACGCAAAGGAATATACGGCGTGAAAACACGCTCCACGACGACTAGCACAACGCCACCGTAGAGACATAATAAAACCAACAAGTGACAAGCGTCAACAAACGGGTAATACAATCAAGTCGATTATCCGAACAATCACAAAACACAACGAACGAAAATCAATATGATTGACCAAGCCAATAGTACATCAATCAAAATGCGAGCCAATCACTGAACAAATACGGAATTCCACCGCCCAAGGGTTGGAAGATCGAAAACGAGACTAATTTACCGAACTTAAGGGAATTACGAAGGACTCTGAATGTTCAACGATCACGAAATGAGATCAACAAAAATCGAACAATCAAACGATCGAACCACAACGATTGAGACAACAAAAATCGAACAATCATGTTCGAATCACGAAGAACAATAAAATTCAAACAACAACTCCAAGGTTCACATCTCGACTCGAGACAATATATGATCCGGTGAAGACAACAAGATGTGCATTCACATAAGATCCACAAGAAAGGGAATGGCAATTGAAAAGTCATAACGACAAACGAGTTATTCCTAAAAAATACCACACTCGTTCGATCAACAAAAGCAAGGGGCAGGACAAGCTCAGAAATGTCAACGAACATAAACGAGTCAATAGAGTCGAAAATACAGAAGTTCAAAATCCGATCCACTTCTAATAAAATAACTAGTAGAACCAAAAGATGTTACTTCCGAACAAGGTTCACAAGAATCGAACCGAACTCGGAAAAGTCACAGCGATAACCAGATCGACCCAAAACAAGATCACAGCTCGTTCGAACGATGAAACTGAAATACAGAACAAGTTCAGAAAGTATCAACAAACACGAGCAAGTCGATAGACTTGAGAAAGAGGAAATGCAGAAGTCCAAAAACAATAGGGGTATTACATTCGACCTCTTATAAAAGAAGGTCGTCCCCGCAACTCACAATAACGGAAACAAGGCAACAACACAAAAGCAGTCGACGGAAACATTTCCCATGGGCCTCTTAGAGCCGATCCTCATATCTGTACTGAAGTTCGTGCCCCGAAAGACTCGGAACCGAACTCACAAAACTGGATCCTTTGTCTCTCGGGTCCAAACATGAAATACGTTACTGATGAGTAGGACAATTGGTACGTGCATGCCCCCGGCACACCACGGTTGAAACACCTCGGCTCGGCATACCGAATATACAACTGCTAGGTACAATGGAATATAACGTCGCAAAATAACAAACTGGAGATGCCAACTTGGCATAACATATCGACACATACTAAAATCACAACAACCACGGCATCGTTCGACGATTACAACGGCCCGAACGTTAACCAGCATATAATTACTAAACATCACGAAACAAGCACGTATGTACACAATCATACACAACTTCTCCGACCACAAGCAGGAAATGATGGGTTTTAAAAGAAAAACGAAAACCACCTTTTGAAAACAATTTGGAAACACCGGTAGATCTTAAGTTTCACCTTACAAAAAGTAGTACAAACACCATTATCGAGACTTTTTAAAACCATCTTGCGTTTGAACAAAATGAGGACACTTCCCTTTTTGTGAAAGACTTTCAGAAATGTTCGACCCTCGAGTATAAGCAAGGCATTTCTAAATAATTGAAAATATCTCAAAATATTTTTGGTCCTCAATTGGAATTTTTTTTGAAATATATTGCGGCACTAGAAAGCACCTTGAAAACACCGCAAGAAAATAATTCGTTTTAAAAGTACGTCTCGAAATTTAATTTTCTAAAATACTCAAGGTTTTCAAAAATTCAATAGGCCAGAATGCCCAAAACTCACAAAATCCTTTATCAAACCGTCATAAAACATTCAAGGACAAAGTGCAAAAACTCGATTTAGGGAATCGGTTTTACGAATTAGAACTCGGTTTGCAAAATACTGAAAGCCATTACAAAAGAAATCACGCAGCGGATAAGAGAAATACAGTCCAACATGCACAATCCAGCAACACTACTCCTCATATGAACGAAATATGAGAGTCAAATAACCACATATCACGAAATCAAAATCCATAAGAGGATTCCGTCAATTAACTCATAATCATACCTGTAACTCGCATCAGACAAGGCACAAACACAAAAAAGGGAGACTTACATCCATAGGTCGCACGAAGATGATGATCGCCCCACGATACTAATCACGACCAAAAAACTCAGACGACGCGTCGCGACACGACTCAGTCAGACAAAATCCGACGAGACAAAACTCAACATACCCTACTTGACCCAACAGCCTAGGTTTCCACAACCAAAGCTCCGATACCATTTATGTAACACCCCCAATCCGCTCGGGGATATTACACGCCATAGAACCTTTCCTCAAGGATCTACCAGGCTGGTAACAACATAGAACATCTCAACAATGCCTTTAAGGCTAAAATAACTCAGTAGACCGACTTGGTCTTTCAATAAATACATACAACTCATTACATGCCCACACAGGGGTCGAATACAACACACTCCCGTACAATGGGAAAGAATACTGCAGTAAAAAATAAACTATAACTAAACCAATGACATCATACGGATCCTAGTGTGATTAGTATCGTTCATCTTTCATCATCCTTCGTGCCTACTCCATGTTATGCTCCCAAACCTGAATGCAAAAACAGACATCCACCCCCCGAATACTCGGGGGTTAGCAAAACTCCACTGTTTTGCTAGTGCAAGAACAAAGTGCAAATACGAGCCATACAATACAAGTTCCAAGGACAATAATAACCAGGAATCCTCAAAGATCCAAACTAACGAAAAGTACTTCCCGAGGTAAGATTTTGGGTAAACATTCCAAAACCGAAAGATCATAAATAAAGGGAAACAATTTATTAAACAGTTTAAATTTCCATCGAGAGTTTTAATAGAAAACAATTTAGGATTACCGAATCCTTCTCTTTCCAAGAATCAACAGGGTCACAGCCCAAAGGTTTTGTTTTCACAATTGAAACCAACAACAATACACAAGGTTAAAAAACCACGTCACGCGTCCTCGACGGACATAAAATACACACACACCCGTGAAGTTTCACCCGTGAATCCAAGGCGAAACCATTGGACTCCCTCCGTGGCCCCGTCGAACCCTCCCGAGATGAGCAAACACATTCACAAAACATAAGCAACCGCACTCGTGAATCCAGGGCTATACCATTGGACTCCCTCCGTGATCCCGTCGGACCCTCCCGAGGTGAGCGAAATACAATCACAAAATATACACACGTAGCGGTGAAGTTTCACTCGTGAATCTAGGGCTATACTATTGGACTCCCTCCGTGGCCCCGTCGAACCCTCCCGAGGTGAGCAAACACATTCACAAAACATACACACGTACTCATATCGCCTAGGACCGGGACGAAGCCACAAATCCCACTATGTGATCCCGTCGGACCCTCCCGATCTGTCTAGCGAAATACTCAAGCACCACACATCACCTAGGACCGGGACGAAGCCACGAATCCCACTCGAGGCCCCGTCGGACCCTCCCGAGCTAGCCGCGAAATAATCAAGCACAAGTAACATATCACACCAAGGATATCCAAACAATTCGCCAAGAGGCATCAAACACTTAGCAAAACACCACGTTAAACCATAACGCACCGAAAAGAGATAATATGTGTACACACGCATTATCAAGCGCAACATCAACACCAAACATATCCATAAGATTCACATACTCATTCACGAAACACACCAATCACAAAATACACACGGTTTTGAAAGAGGGCCTTTAACAAGGCTAACCAAATCTTTTGAAAGTTCAATTTAAACGACCAAACAACCACATTTAGACGATCACTAATTATCATTTCCACAAAACAAGAATTGTATGGTCAAGGTAATTGCCTCGAACAACCACAACGCAGAGAATCAACCGAAGTAGGTTGGCACGAACTGACCACGAACTCGCCGACTCCACCGAACGTTAACCTGCGACAATAAACTACGAACAACAATAACAACAATGAAAACGAATTCCATAGCACGACCTAAAGTCGTTGAATTGACGGAACGAACGACACAATTTCAAGGGTTTCCCCCAAAATGGCCAAGAACACAAAGATACGATCACAATGAGAATAAAGGTAAAAAAACAATGGAAATCCCACCAAACTGTCGAAGGGAAACTCATTGGGACATTTGATCGAACACTCAATGTTCAATAACTCCCAAGAACACTCGAATCACTAATTGAGTTGAACAAATCGAAATATGGATATATAACCCATAGAACACGATTAATAAGATTCAATAACATCAAGCAAATCATCGAAATCGGACGAACAACAAAGATTAAAAAGAAATCTCGAAAGTCAACCCTAGGAGATTTCAAGAGATTACCTCGATTCGACGAAGAACACGGATTGAATGACGATATAATCAACAAGGATCTTCCAAGGTGCCTTGGAAAAGAGTAGAATCGGCCAAGAACACCTCCTACCGGTCACTCCCGTCCGCAGCCGCACAAAAACGAGGAAAAAGGGTGAAAAATGAAGGTCTGGCTAAGCCCAGGCTATATATAGCCGGCAGGGTTACGGCCGTAACCGGTAGTGCCTTACGGCCGTAACTTGACCCTTACGGCCATAACTCGGCCCTTAAGGCCGTACTCGGCAGGCCATACGGCCGTAAAAGGCATTCATCAAAAAAATTGCCCAGCACCTGCCAGACACTTACGGCCGCAACTGGCACACATTACGGCCGTAACCGGCCTTCATCCGGAAGATGCCCAGCGCTCGTACGGCCGTACCCGATCACGCCTTACGTACGTAACTGGCATTCATCCCGCCAAGTCTGTCGAGCACGTACGGCCGTAACCGGCACCCTACGGCCGTAACTCGGCCAGGCCAGGCCCTGCTCCGGCCGTGCCTCGGCCGTGGCCACTCCGACGGCCCGGACGACCCCGAAACCCGAACTTGAGTATGAATCGAAGATATGGTTACGAAGTACTCACAAATACGAATCTAAGCGCTAAGAGAACACACAATTCCGACCACCCAAAGTGTCGAAATTCGACAACGGAAGTAATTACCTCAAACTTTGGGAAATTACGAAAATGGCCCAAACCGTCCGAAATACACGATACACAATCGAAACACCAAACCAAAGCTCGCAACATGAATAATAACATTAAATGAACTTACGAGAAACTCGAAACAACACTTTCGGATGAGATTCGCAAGAATCGAACTCAAGTGCGGAAAAGTCGCTAAGAAGCACGGAACTCAACAAAACGACACCGAAACGAACTCGGATGTCAAAAAGTGTAGAATTAATCATTCTCATAATGACGAAACGGTCATGAGCGAGTCATCAAAACGGACTTCCGTCGAAAAAAAAGAAATTACCGGAAACCAAAATTACGGGTATTACACACTACCCTCCTTAAAAGAAGTTTCGTCCCGAAACTTAAAACAAGTAGGGAGAAGTAATATCCCGCTAGGAAAACTCAACGAGATACACAAGAAACGCGTAACTTACGCCCAACAGCGAAACGTTACAAGCAACGCAAAGGAATATACGGCGTGAAAACACGCTCCACGACGACCAGCACAACGCCACCGTAGAGACATAATAAAACCAACAAGTGACAAGCGTCAACAAACTAATAATACAAGCAAGTCGATTATCCGAACAATCACAAAACACAACGAACAAAAATCAATATGATTGACCAACCCAACGGTACATCAATCAAAACGCGAGCCAATCACTGAACAAATACGGAATTCCACCACCCAAGGGTTGGAAGATCGAAAACGAGACTAATTTCCCGAACTTAAGGGAATTACGAAGGAGTCTGAATGTTCAACGATCACGAAACGAGATCAACAAAAGCCGAACAATCAAACGATCGAACCACAACGATCGAGACAACAAAAATCGAACAATCATGTTCGAATCACGAAGAACAATAAAATTCAAATAACAACTCCAAGGTTCACATCTCGACTCGAGACAATATATGATCTGGTGAAGACAACAAGATGTGCATTCACATAAGATCCACAGGAAAGGGAATAGCAATTGAAAAGTCATAACGACAAACGAGTTATTCCGGAATAATACCACACTCGTTCGATCAACAAAAGCAAGGGGCAGGACAAGCTCAGAAATGTCAACGAACATAAACGAGTCAATAGAGTCGAAAATACCGAAGTTCAAAATCCGATCCACTTCGAATAAAAGAACTAGTAGAACCAAAAGATGTTACTTCCGAACAAGGTTCACAAGAATCGAACCGAACTCGGAAAAGTCACAGCGATAACCATATCGACCCAAAACAAGATCACACTGCTCGAATGATGAAATCAAATACGTAATGTCTGTAAAGTATCAACAAACACGAGCGAGTCGATAGACTTGAGAAAGAGGAAATGCAGAAGTCCGAAAACAGTAGGGGTATTACATTCGACCTCTTATAAAAGAAGGTCGTCCCCGCAACTCACAATAACAGAAACAAGGCAACAACACAAAAGCAGTCGACGGAAACATTTCCCATGGGCCTCTTAGAGCCGATCCTGATATCTGTACTGAAGTTCGTGCCCCGAAAGACTCGGAACCGAACTCGCAAAACTGGATCCTGTGTCTCTCGGGTCCACACTTGAAATGCGTTACTGACGAGAAGGACAATTGGTAGGTGCATGCCCCCGGCACACCACGGTTGAAACACCTCGGCTCGGCATACCGAATATACAACTGCTAGGTACAATGGAATATAACGTCGCAAAACAACAAACCGGAGATGCCAACTTGGCATAACATATCAACACATACTAAAATCACAACAACCACGGCATCGTTCGACGATTACAATGGCCCGAACGATAACCGGCATATAATTACTAAACATCACGAAACAAGCACGTATGTACACAATCATACACAACTTCTCCGACCACAAGCAGGAAATGATGGGTTTTAAAAGAAAAACGAAAACCACCTTTTGAAAACAATTTGGAAACACCGGTAGATCTTGAGTTTCACCTTACAAAAAGTAGTATAAACACCATTATCGAGACTTTTGAAAACCATCTTGCGTTTAAACAAAATGAGGACACTTCCCTTTTTGTGAAAGACTTTCAGAAATGTTCGACCCTCGAGTATAAGCAAGGCATTTCAAAATAATTGAAAATATCTCAAAATATTTTTGGTCCTCAATTGAAATTTTTTTTGAAATATATTGCGGCACTAGAAAGCACCTTGAAAACACCGCAAGAAAATAATTCATTTTAAAAGTACGTCTCAAAATTTAATTTTCTAAAATACTCAAGGTTTTCAAAAATTCAATAGGCCAGAATGCCCAAAACTCACAAAATCCTTTATCAAACCGTCATAAAACATTCAAGGACAAAGTGCAAAAACTCGATTTAGGGAATCGGTTTTAAGAATTAGAACTCGGTTTGCAAAATACCGAAAGCCATTACAAAAGAAATCACGCAGCGGATAAGAGAAATACAGTCCAACATGCACAATCCAGCAACACTACTCCTCATATGAACGAAATATGAGAGTCAAATAACCACATATCACGAAATCAAAATCCATAAGAGGATTCCGTTAATTAACTCATAATCATACCTGTAACTCGCATTAGACAAGGCACAAATACAAAAAAGGGAGACTTACATCCACAGGTCGCACGAAGATGATGATCGCCCCACGATACTAATCACGACCAAAAAACTCAGACGACGCGTCGCGACACGACTCAGTCAGACAAAATCCGACGAGACAAAACTCAACATACCCTACTTGACCCAACAGCCTAGGTTTCCACAACCAAAGCTCCGATACCATTTATGTAACACCCCCAATCCGCTCGGGGATATTACACGCCATAGAACCTTTCCTCAAGGATCTACCAGGCTGGTAACAACATAGAACATCTCAACAATGCCTTTAAGGCTAAAATAACTCAGTAGACCGACTTGGTCTTTCAATAAATACATACAACTCATTACATGCCCACACAGGGGTCGAATACAACACACTCCCGTACAACGGGAAAGAATACTGCAGTGAAAAATAAACTATAACTAAACCAATGACATCATACGGATCCTCGTGTGATTAGTATCGTTCATCTTTCATCATCCTTCGTGCCTACTCCATGTTATGCTCCCAAACCTGAATGCAAAAACAGACATCCACCCCCCGAATACTCGGGGGTTAGCAAAACTCCACTGTTTTGCTAGTGCAAGAACAAAGTGCAAATACGAGCCATACAATACAAGTTCCAAGGACAATAATAACCAGGAATCCTCAAAGATCCAAACGTAACGAAAAGTACTTCCCGAGGTAAGATTTTGGGTAAACATTCCAAAATCGAAAGATCATAAATAAAGGGAAACAATTTATTAAACAGTTTAAATTGCCATCGAGAGTTTTAATAGAAAACAATTTAGGATTACCGAATCCTTCTCTTTCCAAGAATCAACAGGGTCACAGCCCAAAGGTTTTGTTTTCACAATTGAAACCAACAACAATACACAAGGTTAAAAAACCACGTCACGCGTCCTCGACGGACATAAAACACACACGCACCCGTGAAGTTTCACTCGTGAATCCAAGGCGAAACCATTGGACTCCCTTCGTGGCCCCATCGAACCCTCCCGAGATGAGCAAACACATTCACAAAACATAACCAACCGCACTCGTGAATCCAGGGCTATACCATTGGACTCCCTCCGTGATCCCGTCGGACCCTCCCGAGGTGAGCGAAATACAATCACAAAATATACACACGTAGCGGTGAAGTTTCACTCGTGAATCTAGGGCTATACCATTGGACTCCCTCCGTGGCCCCGTCGAACCCTCCTGAGGTGAGCAAACACATTTACAAAACATACACACGTACTCACATCGCCTAGGACCGGGACGAAGCCACAAATCCCACTCTGTGATCCCGTCGGACCCTCCCGATCTGTCTAGCGAAATACTCAAGCACCACACATGACCTAAGACCGGGACGAAGCCACGAATCCCACTCGAGGCCCCGTCGGACCCTCCCGAGCTAGCCGCGAAATAATCAAGCACAAGTAACATATCACACCAAGGATATCCAAACAATTCGCCAAGAGGCATCAAACACTTAGCAAAACACCACGTCAAACCATAACGCACCGAAAAGAGATAATATGTGTACACACGCATTATCAAGCGCAACATCAACACCAAACATATCCATAAGATTCACATACTCGTTCACGAAACACACCAATCACAAAACACACACGGTTTTGAAAGAGGGCCTTTAACAAGGCCAACCAAATCTTTTGAAAGTTAAATTTAAACGACCAAACAACCACATTTAGACGATCACTAATTATCATATCCACAAAACAAGAATTGTATGGGCAAGGTACTTGCCTCGAACAACCACAACGCAGAGAATCGACCGAAGTAGGTTGGCACGAACTGACCACGAACTCGCCGACTCCACCGAACGTTAACCTGCGACAATAAACTACGAACAACAATAACAACAATGAAAACGAATTCCATAGCACGACCTAAAGTCGTTGAATTGAAGGAACGAACGACACAATTTCAAGGGTTTCCCCCAAAATGGCCAAGAACACAAAGATACGATCATAATGAGAATCAAGGTAAAAAACAATGGAAATCCCACCAAACTGTCGAAGGGAAACTCATTGGGACATTTAATCGAACACTCAATGTTCGATAACTCCCAAGAACACTCGAATCACTAATTGAGTTGAACAAACTCGAAATAGGGATATATAACCCATAGAACACGATTAATAAGATTCAATAACATCAACCAAATCATCTAAATCGGACGAACAACAAAGATTAAAAAGAAATCTCGAAAGTCAACCCTAGGAGATTTCAAGAGATTACCTCGATTCGACGAAGAACATGGATTGAATGACGATATAATCAACAAGGATCTTCCAAGGTGCCTTGGAAAGGAGTAGAATCGGCCAAGAACACCTCCTACCGGTCACTCCCATCCGCAGCCGCACAAAAACGAGAAAAAAGGGTGAAAAATGAAGGTTTGGCCGAGCCCAGGCTATATGTAGCCGCCAGGGTTACGGCCGTAACCGGCAGTGCCTTACGGCCGTAACTTGGCCCTTACGGCCATAACTCGGCCCTTAAGGCCGTACTCGGCAGGCCTTACGGCCGTAAAAGGCATTCGTCAAAAAATTTGCCCAGCACTTGCCAGACACTTACGGCCGTAACTGGCACACATTACGGCCGTAACCGGCCTTCGTCCGGAAGATGCCCAGCGCTCGTACGGCCGTACCCGATCACGCCTTACAGACGTAACTGGCATTCGTCCCTCCAAGTCTGCCAAGCACGTACGGCCGTAACCGGCACCCTACGTCCGTAACTAGGCCAGGCCAGGCCCTGCTCCGGCCGTGCCTCGGCCGTGGCCACTCTGACGGCCCGGACGACCCCGAAACCCGAACCTGAGTATGAATCGAAGATATGGTTACGAAGTACTCGCAAATACGAATCTAAGCGCTAAGAGAACACACAATTCCGACCACCCAAAGTGTCGAAATTCGACAACGGAAGTAATTACCCCAAAACGTCTGAAATACACGATACACAATCGAAACACCAAACCAAAGCTCGCAACATGAATAATAACATTAAATGAACTTACGAGAAACTCGAAACAACAGTTTCGGATGAGATTCGCAAGAATCAAACTCAAGTGCGGAAAAGTCGCTACGAAGCACGGAACTCAACAAAACGACACCGAAACGAACTCGGATGTCAAAAAGTGTAGAATTAATGATTCTCATAATGACGAAACGGTCATGAGCGAGTCGTCAAAATGGACTTCCGTCGAAAAAAAAGAAATTACTGGAAACCGAAATTACGGGTATTACACACTACCCTCCTTAAAAGAAGTTTCGTCCCGAAACTTAAAACAAGTAGGGAGAAGTAATATCCCGCTAGGAAAACTCAACGAGATACACAAGAAACGCGTAACTTACGCCCAACGGCGAAACGTTACAAGCAACGCAAAGGAATATACGGCGTGAAAACACGCTCCACGACGACCAGCACAACGCCACCGTAGAGACATAATAAAACCAACAAGTGACAAGCGTCAACAAACTAATAATACAATCAAGTCGATTATCCGAACAATCACAAAACACAACGAACGAAAATCAATATGATTGACCAACCCAATGGTACATCAATCAAAACGCGAGCCAATCACTGAACAAATACGGAATTCCACCACCCAAGGGTTGGAAGATCGAAAACGAGACTAATTTCCCGAACTTAAGGGAATTACGAAGGAGTCTGAATGTTCAACGATCACGAAATGAGATCAACAAAACACGATCGAACCATAACGATCGAGACAACAAAAATCGAACAATCATGTTCGAATCACGAAGAACAATAAAATTCAAACAACAACTCCAAGGTTCACATCTCGACTCGAGACAATATATGATCCGGTGAAGACAACAAGATGTGCATTCACATAAGATCCACATGAAAGGGAATAGCAATTGAAAAGTCATAACGACAAACGAGTTATTCCGGAACAATACCACACTCGTTCGATCAACAAAAGCAAGGGGCAGGACAAGATCAGAAATGTCAACGAACATAAACGAGTCAATAGAGTCGAAAATACAGAAGTTCAAAATCCGATCCACTTCGAATAAAAGAACTAGTAGAACCAAAAGATTTTACTTCCGAACAAGGTTCACAAGAATCGAACCGAACTCGGAAAAGTCACAGTGATAACCAGATCGACCCAAAACAAGATCACAGCTCATTCGAACGATGAAACTGAAATAGAGAACAAGTTCAGAAAGTATCAACAAACACGAGCGAGTCGATAGACTTGAGAAAGAGGAAATGCAGAAGTCCAAAAACAATACGTGTATTACATTCGACCTCTTATAAAAGAAGGTCGTCCCCGCAACTCACAATAACGGAAACAAGGCAACAACACAAAAGCAGTCGACGGAAACATTTCCCATGGGCCTCTTAGAGCCGATCCTGATATCTGTACTGAAGTTCGTGCCCCGAAAGACTCGGAACCGAACTCGCAAAACTGGATCCTGTGTCTCTCGGGTCCACACTTGAAATGTGTTACTAACGAGAAGGGCAATTGGTACGTGCATACCCCCGGCACACCACGGTTGAAGCACCTCGGCTCGGCATACCGAATATACAACTGCTAGGTACAATGGAATATAACGTCGCAAAACAACAAACCGGAGATGCCAACTTGGCATAACATATCAACACATACTAAAATCACAACAACCACGGCATCATTCGAGGATTACAACGGCCCGAACGATAACCAGCATATAATTACTAAACATCACGAAACAAGCACGTATGTACACAATCATACACAACTTCTCCGACCACAAGCAGGAAATGATGGGTTTTAAAAGAAGAACGAAAACCACCTTTTGAAAACAATTTGGAAACACCGGTAGATCTTGAGTATCACCTTACAAAAAGTAGTACAAACACCATTATCGAGACTTTTGAAAACCATCTTGTGTTTGAACAAAATGAGGACACTTCCATTTTTGTGAAAGACTTTCAGAAATGTTCGACCCTCGAGTATAAGCAAGGCATTTCTAAATAATTGAAAATATCTCAAAATATTTTTGGTCCTCAATTGGAAATTTTTTTGAAATATATTGCGGCACTAGAAAGCACCTTGAAAACACCGCAAGAAAATAATTTGTTTTAAAGTACGTCTCGAAATTTAATTTTCTAAAATACTCAAGGTTTTCAAAAATTCAATAGGCCAGAATGCCCAAAACTCACAAAATCCTTTATCAAACCGTCATAAAACATTCAAGTCCAAAGTGCAAAAACTCAATTTAGGGAATCGGTTTTACGAATTAGAACTCGGTTTGCAAAATACTGAAAGCCATTACAAAACAAATCACACAGCGGATAAAAGAAATATAGTCCAACATGCACAATCCAGCAACACTAATCCTCATATGAACGAAATATAAGAGTCAAATAACCACATATCACGAAATCAAAATCCATAATAGGATTCCGTCAATTAACTCATAATCATACCTGTAACTCGCATCAGACAAGGCACAAACACAAAAAAGGGAGACTTACATCCACAGGTCGCACGAAGATGATTATCGCCCCACGATACTAATCACGACCAAAAAACTCAGACGACGCGTCGCGACAGAACTCAATCAGACAAAATCCGACGAGACAAAACTCAATAGACCCTGCTTGACCCGACAGCCTCGGTTTCCACAACCAAAGCTCCGATACCATTTATGTAACAACCCCAATCCGCTCAGGGATATTACACGCCATATAAGCTTTCCTCAAGGATCTACCAGGCTGGTAACAACATAGAACATCTCAACAATGCCTTTAAGGCTAAAATGACTCAGTAGACCGACTTGGTCTTTCAATAAATACATACAACACATTACATGCCCACGCAGGGGTCGAATACAACACACTCCCGTACAACGGGAAAGAATACTGCAGTGGAAAATAAACTATAACTAAACCAATGACATCATACGGATCCTCGTGTGATTAGTATCATTCATCTTTCATCATCCTTCATGCCGACTCCATGTTATACTCCCAAAACTGAATGCAAAAACAGACATCCACGGCCCCGAATACTCAGGGATTAGCAAAACTCCACTATTTTGCTAGTGCAAGAACAAAGTGCAAATACGAGCCATACAATACAAGTTCCAAGGACAATAATAACCAGGAATCCTCAAAGATCCAAACGTAACAAAAAGTACTTCCTGAGGCTAGAGTTTGTGTAAACATTCCAAAACCGAAAGATCACAAATAAAGGGAAACAATTTATTAAATAGTTTAAGTTGCCATCGAGAGTTTTAATAGAAAACAATTTAGGATTCCCGAATCCTTCTCTTTCCAAGAATCAACAGGGTCACAGCCCAAAGGTTTTGTTTTCACAATTGAAACCAACAACAATACACAAGGTTAAAAACTCACGTCACGCGTCCTCGATGGACATAAAATACACACGCATCCGTGAAGTTTCACTTGTGAATCCAGGGCGAAACCATTGGACTCCCTCCGTGGCCCCGTCGAACCCTCCCGGGGTGAGCAAACACATTCACAAAACATAAGCAACCGCACTCGTGAATACAGGGCTATACCATTGGACTCCCTCCGTGATCCCGTCGGACCCTCCCGAGGTGAGCGAAATACAATCACAAAATATACACACGTAGCGGTGAAGTTTCACTCGTGAATCTAGAGCTATACCATTGGACTCCCTCCGTGGCCCCGTCGAACCCTCCCGAGGTGAGCAAACACATTCACAAAACATACACACGTACTCACATCGCCTAGGACCGGGACGAAGCCACAAATCCCACTCTGTGATCCCGTCGGACCCTCCCGATCTGTCTAACGAAATACTCAAGCACCACACATCACCTAGGACCGGGACGAAGCCACGAATCCCACTCGAGGCCCCGTCGGACCCTCCCGAGCTAGCCGCGAAATAATCAAGCACAAGTAACATATAACACCAAGGATATCCAAACAATTCGCCAAGAGGCATCAAACACTTAGCAAAACACAACGTCAAACCATAACGCACCGAAAAGAGATAATATGTGTACACACGCATTATCAAGCGCAACATCAACACCAAACATATCCATAAGATTCACATACTCGTTCACGAAACACACCAATCACAAAACACACACGGTTTTGAAAGAGGGCCTTTAACAAGGCTAACCAAATCTTTTGAAAGTTCAATTTAAACGACCAAACAACCACATTTAGACGATCACTAATTATCATATCCACAAAACAAGAATCGTATGGGCAAGGTACTTGCCTCGAACAACCACAACGCAGTCGACCGAAGTAGGTTGGCACGAACTGACCACAAACTCGCCGACTCCACCGAACGTTAACCTGCGACAATAAACTACGAACAACAATAACAACAATGAAAACGAATTCCATAGCACGATATAAAGTCATTGAATTGAAGGAACGAACGACACAATTTCAAGGGTTTCCCCCAAAATGGCCAAGAATACAAAGATACGATCACAATGAGAATCAAGGTAAAAAACAATAGAAATCCCACCAAACTGTCGAAGGGAAACTCATTGGGACATTTAATCGAACACTCAATGTTCGATAACTCCCAAGAACACTCAAATCACTAATTGAGTTGAACAAACTCGAAATATGGATATATAACCCATAGAACACGATTAATAAGATTCAATAACATCAACCAAATCATCGAAATCGGACGAACAACAAAGATTAAAAAGAAATCTCGAAAGTCAACCCTAGGAGATTTCAAGAGATTACCTCGATTCGACGAAGAACACGGATTGAATGACGATATAATCAACAAGGATCTTCCAAGGTGCCTTGGAAAAGAGTAGAATCGGCCAAGAACACCTCCTACCGGTCACTCCCGTCCGCAGCCGCACAAAAATGAGAAAAAAGGGTGAAAAATCAAGGTCTGGCCGAGCCCAGGCTATATATAGCTGCCAGGGTTACGGCCGTAACCGGCAGTGCCTTACGGCCGTAACTTGGCCCTTACGACCATAACTCGGCCCTTAAGGCCGTACTCGGCAGGCCTTACGGCCGTAAAAGGCATTCGTCAAAAAATTTGCCCAGCACTTGCCAGACACTTACGACCGTAACTGGCACACATTACGGCCGTAACCGGCCTTCGTCCGGAAGATGCCCAGCGCTCGTACGGACATACCCGATCACGCCTTACGGACGTAACTGGCATTCGTCCCTCCAAGTCTGCCGAGCACGTACGGCCGTAACCGGCACCCTACGGCCGTAACTAGGCCGAGCCAGTTCTACTCCGCCGTGCCTACTGTGGCCACTCTGACGGCCCGGACGACCCCGAAACCCGAACCTGAGTATAAATCGAAGATATGGTTACTAAGTACTCGCAAATACGAATCTAAGCGCTAAGAGAACACACAATTCCGACCACCCAAAGTGTCGAAATTCGACAACGGAAGTAATTACCCCAAACTTTGGAAAATTACGAAAATGGCCCAAAACGTCTGAAATACACGATACACAGTCGAAACACCAAACCAAAGCTCGCAACATGAATAATAACATTAAATGAACTTACAAGAAACTCGAAACAACAGTTTCGGATGAGATTCGCAAGAATCGAACTCAAGTGCGGAAAAGTCGCTAAGAAGCACGGAACTCAACAAAACGACACCGAAACGAACTCGGATGTGAAAAAGTGTAGAATTAATGATTCTCATAATGACGAAACGGTCATGAGCGAGTCGTCAAAACGGACTTCCGTCGAAAAAAAAGAAATTACCGGAAACCGAAATTACGGGTATTACACACTACCCTCCTTAAAAGAAGTTTCGTCCCGAAACTTAAAACAAGTAGGGAGAAGTAATATCCCGCTAGGAAAACTCAACGAGATACACAAGAAACGCGTAACTTACGCCCAACGGCGAAACGTTACAAGCAACGCAAAGGAATATACGGCGTGAAAACACGCTCCACGACGACCAGCACAACGCCACCGTAGAGACATAATAAAACCAACAAGTGACAAGCGTCAACAAACTAATAATACAATCAAATCGATTATCCGAACAATCACAAAACACAACGAACGAAAATCAATATGATTGACCAACCCAATGGTACATCAATCAAAACGCGAGCCAATCACTGAACAAATACGGAATTCCACCACCCAAGGGTTGGAAGATCGAAAACGAGACTAATTTCCCGAACTTAAGGGAATTACGAAGGAGTCTGAATGTTCAACGATCACGAAACGAGATCAACAAAAGCCGAACAATCAAACGATCGAACCATAACGATCAAGACAACAAAAATCGAACAATCATGTTCGAATCACGAAGAACAATAAAATTCAAACAACAACTCCAAGGTTCACATCTCGACTCGAGACAATATATGATCCGGTTAAGACAACAAGATGTGCATTCATATAAGATCCACATGAAAGGGAATAGCAATTGAAAAGTCATAACGACAAACGAGTTATTCCGGAACAATACCACACTCGTTCGATCAACAAAAGCAAGGGGCAGGACAAGATCAGAAATGTCAACGAACATAAACGAGTCAATAGAGTCGAAAATACAGAAGTTCAAAATCTGATCCACTTCGAATAAAAGAACTAGTAGAACCAAAAGATTTTACTTCCGAACAAGGTTCACAAGAATCGAACCGAACTCGGAAAAGTCACAGTGATAACCAGATCGACCCAAAACAAGATCACAGCTCGTTCGAACGATGAAACTGAAATAGAGAACAAGTTCAGAAAGTATCAACAAACACGAGCGAGTCGATAGACTTGAGAAAGAGGAAATGCAGAAGTCCAAAAACAATACGGGTATTACATTCGACCTCTTATAAAAGAAGGTCGTCCCCGCAACTCACAATAACGGAAACAAGGCAACAACACAAAAGCAGTCGACGGAAACATTTCCCATGGGCCTCTTAGAGCCGATCCTGATATCTGTACTGAAGTTCGTGCCCCGAAAGACTCGGAACCGAACTCGCAAAACTGGATCCGGTGTCTCTCGGGTCCACACTTGAAATGCGTTACTGACGAGAAGGACAATTGGTACGTGCATACCCCCGGCACACCACGGTTGAAACACCTCGGCTCGGCATACCGAATATACAACTGCTAGGTACAATGGAATATAACGTCGCAAAACAACAAACCGGAGATGCCAACTTGGCATAACATATCAACACATACTAAAATCACAACAACCACGGCATCGTTCGAGGATTACAACGGCCCGAACGATAACCAGCATATAATTACTAAACATCACGAAACAAGCACGTATGTACACAATCATACACAACTTCTCCGACCACAAGCAGGAAATGATGGGTTTTAAAATAAGAACGAAAACCACCTTTTGAAAACAATTTGGAAACACCGGTAGATCTTGAGTATCACCTTACAAAAAGTAGTACAAACACCATTATCGAGACTTTTGAAATCCATCTTGTGTTTGAAAAAAATGAGGACACTTCCATTTTTGTGAAAGACTTTCAGAAATGTTCGACCCTCGAGTATAAGCAAGGCATTTCTAAATAATTGAAAATATCTCAAAATATTTTTGGTCCTCAATTGGAATTTTTTTTGAAATATATTGCGACACTAGAAAATAACTCTTTTTAAAGTACGTCTCGAAATTTAATTTTCTAAAATACTCAAGGTTTTCAAAAATTCAATAGGCCAGAATGCCCAAAACTCACAAAATCCTTTTTCAAACCGTCATAAAACATTCAAGGCCAAAGTGCAAAAACTCGATTTAGGGAATCGGTTTTACGAATTAGAACTCGGTTTGCAAAATACTGAAAGCCATTACAACAGAAATCACGCAGCGGATAAAAGAAATACAGTCCAACATGCACAATCCAGCAACACTACTCCTCATATGAACGAAATATAAGAGTCAAATAATCACATATCACGAAATCAAAATCCATAAGAGGATTCCGTCAATTAACTCATAATCATACCTGTAACTCGCATCAGACAAGGCACAAACACAAAAAAGGGAGACTTACATCCACAGGTCGCACGAAGATGATGATCGCCCCACGATACTAATCACGACCAAAAAACTCAGACGACGCGTCGCGACAGAACTCAATCAGACAAAATCCGACGAGACAAAACTCAACAGACCCTGCTTGACCCGACAGCCTCGGTTTCCACAACCAAAGCTCCGATAACATTTATGTAACAACCCCAATCCGCTCAGGGATATTACACGCCATATAAGCTTTCCTCAAGGATCTACCAGGCTGGTAACAACATAGAACATCTCAACAATGCCTTTAAGGCTAAAATGACTCAGTAGACCGACTTGGTCTTTCAATAAATACATACAACACATTACATGCCCACGCAGGGGTCGAATATAACACACTCCCGTACAACGGGAAAGAATACTGCAGTGGAAAATAAACTATAACTAAACCAATGACATCATACGGATCCTCGTGTGATTAGTATCATTCATCTATCATCATCCTTCATGCCGACTCCGTGTTATGCTCCCAAAACTGAATGCAAAAACAGACATCCACCGCCCCGAATACTCAGGGATTAGCAAAACTCCACTGTTTTGCTAGTGCAAGAACAGAGTGCAAATACGAGCCATACAATACAAGTTCCAAGGACAATAATAACCAGGAATCCTCCAAGATCCAAACGTAACAAAAAGTACTTCCTGAGGCTAGAGTTTGTGTAAACATTACAAAACCGAAAGATCACAAATAAAGGGAAACAATTTATTAAATAGTTTAAGTTGCCATCGAGAGTTTTAATAGAAAACAATTTAGGATTCCCGAATCCTTCTCTTTCCAAGAATCAACAGGGTCACAGCCCAAAGGTTTTGTTTTCACAATTGAAACCAACAACAATACACAAGGTTAAAAACCCACGTCACGCGTCCTCGATGGACATAAAATACACATGCACCCGTGAAGTTTCACTTGTGAATCCAGGGCGAAACCATTGGACTCCCTCCGTGGCCCCGTCGAACCCTACCGGGGTGAGCAAACAAATTCACAAAACATAAGCAATCGCACTCGTGAATACAGGACTATACCATTGGACTCCCTCCGTGATCCCGTCGGACCCTCCCGAGGTGAGCGAAATACAATCACAAAATATACACACGTATCGGTGAAGTTTCACTCGTGAATCCAGGGCTATACCATTGGACTCCCTCCGTGGCCCCGTCGAACCCTCCCGAGGTGAGCAAACACATTCACAAAACATACACACGTACTCGCATCGCCTAGGACCGGGACGAAGCCACAAATCCAACTCGAGGCCCCGTCGGACCCTCCCGAGCTGGCTAGCGAAATACTCAAGCACCACACGTCATCCAGGACCGGGATGAAGCCACGAATCCCACTCGAGGCCCCGTCAGACCCTCCCGAGCTGGCCGCGAAATAATCAAGCACAAGTAACATATCACACCAAGGATATCGAAACAATTCGCCAAGAGGCATTAAACACTTAGCAAAACACCATGTCAAACCATAACGCACCGAAAAGAGATAATATGTGTACACACGCATTATCAAGCACAACATCAACACCAAACGTATCCATAAGATTCACATACTCATTCACGAAACACACCAATCACAAAACACACACGGTTTTGAAAGAGGGCCTTTAACAAGGCTAACCAAATCTTTTGAAAGTTCAATTTAAATGACCAAACAACCACATTTAGACGATCACTAATTATCATATCTACAAAACAAGAATTATATGGGCAAGGTACTTGCCTCGAAAAACCACAACGCGGAGAATCGACCGAAGTAGGTTGGCATGAACCGACCACGAACCCGCCGACTCCACCGAACGTTAACCCGCGACAATAAACTACGAACAACAATAACAACAATGAAAACGAATTCCATAGAACGACCTAAAGTCGTTGAATTGAAGGAACGAACAACACAATTTCAAGGGTTTCCCCCAAAATGGCCAAGAACACAAAGATACGATCACAATGAGAATCAAGGTAAAAAACAACGGAAATCCCACCAAACTATCGAAGGGAAACTCATTGGGACATTTAATCGAACACTCAATGTTCGATAACTCCCAAGAACACTCGAATCACTAATCGAGTTGAACAAACTCGAAATATAGATATACAACCCATAGGACACGATTAATAAGGTTCAATAACATCAACCAAATCATCGAAATCGGACGAACAACAAAGATTAAAAAGAAATCTCAAAAGTCAACCCTAGGAGATTTCAAGAGATTACCTCGATTCGACGAAGAACACAGACTAAATGACGATATAATCAACAAGGATCTTCCAAAGTGCCTTGTAAAAGAGTTGAATCGGCCAAGAACACCTCCTACCGGTCACTCCAGTCCGCAGCCGCACAAAAATGAGGAAAAATGTGAAAAATGAAGGTTTGGCCGAGCCCAGGCTATATATAGCCGGCAGGGTTACGGTCGTAACCGGAAGTGCCTTACGGCCGTAACTCGGTGTTGTGTCAAGAATTACACTCTCTGACCGGCGATCGCCTCGGAGATCGGGCGACATAGCCACTGCCGAGCAGCCAAGGCAGAACTGCCGACCAGCGACCAGGCGGCCGAGCCTTTACCTAGCGGACAAGCTATATCGGCCAACCGAAGGTCCCAGGACAAGTCCCGGTGCCGAGCGATCGACATCAAATACGATCGTCTCTCGGTACTCGGCGACCGTCTCCTGGCGACCGACTGGAGACGATCATCTCTCGGCACTTGCCGACCGACCCTTGGTGACCGACCAATGCCGACCCTCAGAAACTGGCCGATGGCGACCTCTAATGACCAGTTAGAGACGACCGCCTCATGTCGATCAGAGCCGATGGCCATCCAGTCGGCAAAGGCCGAGCCTCAAGACTGGCACCACGTGCAAGAGCCGAGACAAGATCCACGAATCACGGATCATTGACCACAGCCTGGCAGAATCTCTCCACCAGCCGACAAGCCGCCGAAAGCTGTCAGTAGGGCCGCATGTTGACTGGCTCCGGACACGTTCTGGCTCCTTATTGGACCGCCCAGCTGGCGCCAGCCACTACCTTGGACTTTAGCCCGACAGCCCAGGAGATCGGCACATTATTATATTGGCTGGCAGGCGATCGGCACATTATAATATTGGCCGGAAGGCGATCGCCCGCCTAAGGACAAGACCCGGCTGTCCCTATATAAACAAGGCACCCTGCACTCGGCCACTTCTTCTGCAATATCGCGATTTGAGCATACAATACAGAAACAATATACAGCACTTGGCTAATCTCCAACTCTTGGCAACAACTATCATTCGGTCCTTCTTCTCCCGGCCTATCTCATCCAGCAGATTATCGGCGGGGACGAAGAACATCGAGATTCGCTCAAGAGCCGGATTAACAGAGTCTTTTTACACTCATTGTATCTAGATTTCTCACATTAATACTTGTATCCACGAATATTTGTATTAATAACATCTCGCGAGAGCATTCAAGCCTGGGCCTAACAAACCCGGCAAATCTTGTATTATTTATCTTCTCTCGGAAGTGCTCCCGCAATTGTTGTTTGTTGTCCGTCTTCCAGCAGTATTAATCTTCGGATAAATATTTTGGGCAACAACAATTGGCGCTAGAAGGAGGGCATCCAACCCTCGAATTTTTATACCTACCGTCCCGAAAAACACTCACTGTTCTCGGGGCAGATACTTGAATGTGACACTCACTGCACTTCAAAGAAATCCTTCAGAAATCATGTCTTCCGCCTCCGCGTCGAAGAAAGCCGCTGACCAGCCGGCCAGACCCCCTGTTCCGTCCCAGTCCGAGCCGCAGCCGATGGTGGAAGGTAGCCGCCGCGGTCAGAGACGCTCGATCCCGTCCCGGGACGGCGGCCCGAGCCTCTCGCTCGATCAGTTCCGAACCAATGAACAGATCGAAGAGACCATAGCCGTCCTTCAGGAGCGACGGAGTACTCTTGACGCGCCTCCTGCTATCACCCCCTCGGTCTCCCGCCGGAAGTCCAAGCGGAAGCTCAAGGCATTGCTGGCCGAGCGAGCGCCAGGAGGCTCTCGCCCGCGAGAAGAGGCGCTCGGCAGCCGGGGCACGTCTGTCTTCGATCGCTGGCGGTGACCCGACACAGCGGCCGGCGTCCGGCCCGGCCTACGAGACGACGGAGTTTGAGTCCGTCACCAGGAGCTCGGCCTACCCGGCTCCCACAAGGCGATCCAGCCGCCTGGCTCCCGCTCGCCAAATTCCCGAGGTCGGCAGCAGTGGAGTCCGGAGGTCGGTACACGATCGCCTCGGCCCCCGCTCCCAAAGCCGATCCATAGCGGCCGAGCCGCGGCGGACATCGCATTGCAACGTCGGATCGGCGACGTGAAGGCGCTCACGCAATCCGGCGGCGCCGTGAAGACGATCGCCGCGCCAAGCGAGCCGCTCACGATCGATACCGAGCTCGACCCGGTGCAGCACAAGATCGTTCCTCCTCGGACACCCGTACTGTGGGCGATCGGACCCCCAAACACACTGCACAAGTTCAACATCTACATGACCGGGTGTGGGGCATCGACGCGACCAGTGCCGAATGTTCCCTCTAACACCGGCGACCTCGCCCACCGGTGGTACACCTCATTGCCACCTCGGTCCATTGGCTCCTTTAACGAGTGGCGCCGTCTTCACGAATACTTCGCCACCCGGGCCACTCGGCCAGAAGGTCCCCATCGCATGTGGCGGATCAGGCAAGGGGAAGAGGAGTCCGACTCGGACTACATCGACCGGGTTGACATGATCATCCTCAACGGCGAGCCCGTAAGCGATGAGACCGCCCTCTACGCGGTCCTAGGAGGTTTTCAGGGCTTCTCGCCTATGTTCAGGCATCTCACGAAGACCCTACTGACGACCTACGCAGCCTTCCGGGCTAGAGCCGCAGATTTCCTGTCCAGGCAAAGGCTTCTTCTTGGCCTAGGTGTAGAGCGATCGGCGCCCACGCGACGACCTCCAGTCTACCAGCCCGATCGCTACTATCCAGCAGAGCCGGAGGACTCGCTCACCGCCTACAGTCCAACATTCTAAATAAGGGACTAACTCCCGCCGATCGCCGATATCGACCTACGAATAAATCGATCGGCTGCCGAGTGGCGATCGCCAGCCTTCCGGCCCGATCGCCGATCATCACGCTACATCATCAGCAACCCGGCGGACACGATCGCCATCTACAGTCCAGCATATAACATGACGGACTAAGGCATAAGATCGCCTCCACCGCACATCATAAAGCCATGGTCCTAGCAGTCGATGGAACCGGCTGCTTCGGCCATGCAAGGTCCCTTTCGGCCGAGATCGCCCGCCCTTCATTTAAATACGAGGCCGGCGTAGTCTGAGGGCTCTCCAAAATTAATCAGTGGACACGTGCCACTACCCCCGTCTCAACGTACACCGTCGAGGTTCGTCATCTCCATGGCGGGCCGAGGTGGAAGCAGAGCTAAACAAACCGCGGGCGTGGAGTTGATTCATCCGACGCTGCCCCGCGCAAGGACTCCTCTAGACCGAGACCGCACGCCCTTCGTTTAAATACGAGGCGAGGCGCAGCCTAACAGAGGACCCTCATAATAAAGTGAGTCACGAGACACTCAATGTCTTCGCGCACCAAGACACGGTCATGGAGTCGGTCCATCGAATTCCGCGACTGTGCACGATTCCTCAGATAAGCGAAACCATCAAGTTTCCGAGGGGGATCGGCCAATGTTGTTTTTTGCAGGTACAAGACCGAAAGATAGCTAGCCAATCGACCATGATAGCCCAAGTCCGAATCCTAAGTCAGCTCAGCAAGATCGCCCGTCCTCATCTTACACGATCGCCAGCAAGAACCACCTCGCCCTATGTCTTCAACATAGGAGCAAGCTGGGGGGCAATTGTTGTGTCAAGAATTACACTCTCCGACCGGCGATCGCCTCGGAGATCGGGCGACATAGCCACTGCCGAGCAGCCAAGGAAGAACTGCCGACCAGCGACCAGGCGGCCGAGCCTTTACCCAGCGGACAAGCTAAATCGGCCAACCGAAGGTCCCAGGACAAGTCCCGGTGCCGAGCGATCGACATCAAATACGATCGTCTCTCGGTACTCGGCGACTGTCTCCTGGCGACCGACTGGAGACGATCATCTCTCGGCACTTGCCGACCGACCCTTGGTGACCGACCAATGCCGACCCTCAGCAACTGGCCGATGGCGACCTCTAATGACCAGCTAGAGACGACCGCCTCATGTCGATCAGAGCCGATGGCCATCCAGTCGGCGAAGGCCGAGCCTCAAGACTGGCACCACGTGCAAGAGCCGAGACAAGATCCACGAATCACGGATCATTGACCACAGCCTGGTAGAATCTCTCCACCAGCCGACAAGCCGCCGAAAGCTGTCAGTAGGGCCGCATGTTGACTGGCTCCGGACACGTTCTGGCTCCTTATTGGACCGCCCAGCTGGCGCCAGCCACTACCTTGGACTTTAGCCCGACAGCCCAGGAGATCGGCACATTATTATATTGGCTGGCACGCGATCGGCACATTATAATATTGGCCGGAAGGCGATCGCCCGCCTAAGGACAAGACCCGGCTGTCCCTATATAAACAAGGCACCCTGCACTCGGCCACTTCTTCTGCAATATCGCGATTTGAGCATACAATACAGAAACAATATACAGCACTTGGCTAATCTCCAACTCTTGGCAACAGCTATCATTCGGTCCTTCTTCTCCCGGCCTATCTCATCCAGCAGATTATCGGCGGGGACGAAGAACATCGAGCTTCACTCAAGAGCCGTATTAACAGAGTCTTTTTACACTCATTGTATCTAGATTTCTCACATTAATACTTGTATCCACGAATATTGTATTAATAACATCTCGCGAGAGCATTCAAGCCCGGGCCTAACAAACCCGGCAAATCTTGTATTATTTATCTTCTCTCGGAAGTGCTCCCGCAATTGTTGTTTGTTGTCCGTCTTCCAGCAGTATTAATCTTCGGATAAATATTTTGGGCAACAACACTCGGCCCTTATGGCCGTACTCGCCAGGCCTTACGGCCGTAACTGGCATTCGTAAAAAAATCTGCCCAGCACCTGCCGAACACTTACGGCCGTAACTGGCACACATTACGGCCGTAACCGGCCTTCGTGCGGAAGATGCCCAGCGCCCGTACGGCCTTACCCGATCACGCCTTACAGCCGTAACTGGCATTCGTCCCGCCAAGTCTGCCGAGCATGTACGGTCTTAACCGGCACCCTATGGCCGTAACTCGGCCAGGCCAGGCCTTGCTCCGGCCGTGGCCACTCCGACGGCCCGGACGAACCCGAAACCCGAACCTAAGTATGAATCTAAGATATGGTTACGAAGTACTCGCAAATACGAATCTAAGCGCTAGAGAACACACGATTACGACCACCCAAAGTGTCGAAATTCAACAACGGGAGTAATTACTCCAAACTTTGGGAAATTACGAAAATGGCCCAAAACGTCCGAAATACACGATACACAATCGAAACACCAAACCAAAGCTTGCAACATAAATAATAACATTAAATGAACTTACGAGAAACTCGAAACAACAGTTTCGGACGAGATTCGCAAGAATCGAACTCAAGTGCGGAAAAGTCGCTAAGAAGCACGAAACTCAACAAAACGACACCGAAACGAACTCGGATGTCAAAAAGTGTAGAATTAATCATTCTCAGAATGACGAAATGGTCATGAGCGAGTCGTCAAAATGGACTTCCGTCGAAAAAAAAAAGAAATGATCGGAAACCGAAATTACGGGTATTACATGGTTAAGAGTAATGAACTCTTTTTGTGCGGAAGCGATAAGTAAGTGCGGAATATAAATGACACAGAGATTTATAGAGGTTCGACAATGTGCCTACGTCCTCTCTCCTTCACTATCTTTTTCTATAGGTTCAAGATAAACCTTTCTACCTTGTCTTTGATCAATCCAAGGTAAACTATTACAATCTTATCTCCAATCTGTCCAAGATAAATCGTTACAATATTGTCTTTTATTGGTCCAAGATAAACCATTACAGTCTTGTTTTCTTGTCCGTCCAAGATAAATATTTTTTCCTTCTCTATCGAACAAGGAAACAACTTTTCTAGCTTTCTATCGGTACAAGAAAACCTCACTTGGATTTAGATTATGACTCTAACAAAGCCAGATCCACGATCTTAATAACACTTAATCAAATGTACAATTCTTTCTTTCCTCTCGTGTATGGTCGAGTGAATTAAACACTCGAACTTTTACTAATTAAGCTATATTACAACAACAATATTGTATACAATAATCTCAGATGTATATGGAAGTTCCTTCAATTTATTATACTGATCAATACCAAATGCATTGGTACTATAGTCTTGAGAGATTAAGTAGCCGTTACTCCCTCTTTTTCCATAGCGTACGCTATACTACTTTCGCAGCATACATTAAGCTCCTTGGCGTACTATAACTATGTTTGTTTACGTACGTTATCATCTATCCAAAATTAGGCAATAGCTTATGGCACTTTCATTGTGTATGTTATTGACATTGTTTGTGTATGTTATAGTATCCTCAGATAGCTGCTAGATATGATGACCTAATAGATGACATCATTGACACATCAACGATCCAATTTTGAAATGTGCTTCAAATGCTTAGCGTACGTTATGAAGCATTTGTTGCGTATGTTATATCATGTACTTAGGGTATGTTGCTTTGCTTCGCTCGCGTACGTTAAAACTGATAACTTGCCTAATTCAACTGGGTATGATGTTACATACATTAGTTGTAATACATAGCGTACGTTAGTTGTGCTTTTGCTTTACTTCTTTACTTTTTTGTCCATCTCGTGATTCTTCAACTGTTGATTAATTGTTGTTTTTCGTTGTTCATTAACTTATCATCCAAACCTTTAATATTGTGTGGAATAAAATATTCCAACGATTCCCCCCTTTTTGGCATTAGCAAAACGTATGATAAAATAGATAAAATATATTTTTGTACACAAATATAGAAAAATATACAGATCAAAGTTTTCAGCTTTGTTCGATTATGTTATGTGCAAATAGATCAAATATATTTTTCTACACAAGTTACTCCGATTTTTCTCCCACTTTTTGTTATTAGCAAAACGTATGAGAATCTGAATATATTCAAAATATAATCAATATAATAAAACTCATTAGAAAAATGGGTACTCTCCCCCTAATTTTTCAATTAAATAACTTTCTCCCCTGGAAATAATACCCCCCTTAATTTTGCAATTTAATCATATTTTAAAAATACATTAAACAATATATATATATAGTTTTTTAAGAAAATAGAATTATGAATAAAATCGCTTAAAAATAAAAAAAATTAGGGGTTTTGGGGATCCAACCAACTTTGGGACTTTTTTGTTTAGAAAAATTGACGACATTTGGAATAGTGGTTCCTTTTAGAATCTATATTCTCTTTATTTAATTGTTCGTCTAGACCTCTTGACTTTGGGTCTTTTTTGTTTAGAAAAATTGACGACATTTGGAATAGTGGTTCCTTTTAGAATCTATATTCTCTTTATTTAATTGTTCGTCTAGACCTCTTGCAATTTGAAATATGATGCCTAAGTTTTAGACATTTTTCACATCGGGGTATTTTCAAATTCATAGATTTACTACCCTTGGATTTTGAGATGGATTGATTTTTATCAAATTGTTCATATCCAAGTCCTTGTTTATTCGAAGAAATTTTTTTAATTGAATGACGTTTTTCAAATTTTTCATTTCCACAAGAAAATTTAATTATTAAATTTTTAAGTTTGAACTTTTTCTAGTCCATCTTTCAATTTATTTTCTTTTCCTAAACAGCAAGAATGATCAATCTCAACAAATTTTTCCTTTTCTTTGATGTTGGAAATTTCATCTTCCAATAATTGAATTTTCAATTTATGGGATTTATTATCTTTCAACGAATTTTGAAAATCCGTATGTAATAATTCGAAAGCGTTAAAAAGTTCGTCTTGAGATAAAGTAATTACCTGGCTTTCGTTGTCGTCATATGAACTCCTTGCCATGAGTGCAACGCTATATAAACTTCCTTTTTGGAAGTCGAGCCACGACAGTTTTTCACAAAGTGGTCGGATTTTCCATAATTTCGGCATTTATTGTCGAATCTTTTTTACTCATTCCAGATAAAAAAGGAGTTGATGTCTTTTCTTCTCCGATTAAATAGATTTTGATATTTATTGATATTTTTGGAATAGAATGCCGATTCTTCATCTTCATCTATCTGGATTTTTTCTTGATTATCCGACATATTTTTAGCTTTTGAAGCAATGTATTTCTCTTTGGGCTTCAGTTTGGCATTTCGTGATCTAAGCACGATTGTAGTTTACTAGCGAATCAACAAGTGCGCTAAAATCTCGTGTGTTGAGATCTTTTGACTCCATGATAGCCGGGACCATCCCGTCCCATTCACGAGGTAGTGATCGTAATATTTTCTTGACTTTTTCACTACTCGATAATAGTTTTACGAACCAAGCTAGTCTATTAGTGATGATTGAAAATCGGTTGAGCATATTTATTATGGACTCGTCATCTTTCATCATCAAAAGCTCGTAGTCATGTAGAAACATATTGATCTTCATCTCCATGACTTGATTAGTTCCTTCATGTGTTACCTCGAGCATTTTCCAAATTTCTTTGGCACTATCACACGAGGAAATACGATTATGCTCTTCCAGATTTAGAGCACAATATAGCAATTTGGTGGCTTTACAATTGTGATGATCGTTTTTCCAATCCTCATCAGTATAATCTTCAAAAAGTTTTGAGAGAGCCGTCGGATTTTGTAGGAATTTTTGACCAAGGAAAATTACCTTTCAAAGTACGATATCATAGGCTCGGATAAATATTGACATCTTCTTATTCCATGTCATGAAGTTTGATCCATCAAAAAATGATGGTTGGTTCAAGTCAAGGACTTATACCAGTGTAAAATTATACACCATTGGATCTTTTTCTCCTCGGATGTTAAGTCGACTAATATAGAGACCCGCTCCTATACCAATTGAGTTGGTACCGCCACTAGAAGGTGGGTTGAATAGTGCAGTTAAGAGTAATGAACTCTTTTTGTGCAGAAGCGATAAATAAATGTGGAATATAAATGACAGAGAGATTTATAGAGGTTCATTAATGTGCATATGTCCTCTCTTATTTACTGTCTTTTTCTAGACGTTAAGATAAACCTTTTTGCCTTGTCTTCGATCGGTTCGAAGTAAACCGTTACAATCTTGTCTTCAACCGGTCCAAGATAAACCGTTACAATCTTGTCTTCTATCAGTCCAAGATAAACCGTTACAATCTTGTATTTTTGTCGGCCCAAGATAAACCCTTTTTCCTTTTCTATTGAACAAAGAAACAAACTTTCTAGCTTTCTATCGGTACTAGAAAAACCTCACTTGGATTTAGATTATGATTATAATAATGCCGGATCCACAATCGTAACAACACTGGATCAAATTTACAATCTTTCTTTCCTCCCATGTATGGTTGATTGAATTAAACACTCGAACTCATTTCAATTAAGCTCGATTACAACAACAATAATGAATATAATAATCTCAGATGTATATAGAAGTTCATTGAAGTTGTTGTACTGATGAACACCAAATGTATTGGTATTTATAGGCTTGAGAGCCTAATTAGCTAGTACTCCCTGTCTTTCCATAATGTACGCTATACTACTTTCGTAGCGTACGTTAAGGTCATTGGCGTACATTAACTATGTTTGTTTATGTACGTTATAACCTATCCAGAATCAGGCAGTAGCTTATGGCACTTTCATTGCGTAGGTTATTGACATTGTTTATGTATGTTATAGTATCCTCAGATAGCCGTTAGATATGATGACCTACTGGATGACATCATTGGCACATCAACGATCCAATTTTAAATTCTGCTTCAAACGCTTAGTGTACGTTATGAAGCATATATTGCGTACGTTATATCATGTACTTAGCGTATATTGTTTTGCTCCGCTTGTAACATCCGTGTATTTTGCGTGTGTTATTTTGAGTGTATCTTGTTGAATTATGGTTATTTGGATATGATTATATTGATGGTTGATATTGGAGTGTTCATGGTTGGTAATCATTGAGTTTGTAATCTTTCGGATTGTATTCATTCAGGCCAGACTTCGCAAATTTTATACTAGAAAGTAGCAGTTAGCGCGCGCTAGGCTTCCCTGATAGCGCACGCTAACTAGGTGTGAGTAGCACACGCTACTCTTGTGCTTAGCATACGCTATGGCTGCTAGGCAGTGAGCTTTCTGGACTCCGGAATGGGGTATTAGCGCACGGTAATGGTATACTAGCGTACGCTATTGAGGTAGGCTAGTGCACATTAAGTAGTGCAGTAGCGCGCGTAATCGTGGTAGGATAATGAGGACAGTAGGGTTCTGGACTGCAAGTGCTAGCAGGCAGCGCACGCTACTTCTGGAGCTAGCGTGCGCTAGTGACGATGAACGCACGCTAATCATTATGGGTAACGCACGCTAGCGCGGCCAATGCAGAAAGTTCTGCACCGTCTTTCAAAGGTGGTGGACTGCTTTTTAAGCCCGATAGCGCACCCTACAGTTGACGTAGTGCGCGCTAATCATCGTCCAGTATATATATTGTAACACCCCAAACTAGGCGGATATTACAGTGCCGTAGATCCCCAACTGGGACCCACCAGGCAAATGAAAATGAATGAATTACACAAGATAAATGTAGTACCGAACTACATTACAACAATAATTACTCCGATGAGGAGTTTAGTTACAACATACCAGGACAATACCGAATACTAGTGTATTTTATATGAAGATAAAATACACAACACTGAATGAAACGGAGTATTCAAATGAAAGTTTGCAGCGGAAAATAAAAGACAATAACATGAATAACTGAAAGATCGGGGCCCCCTACTAGTATCACTAGGACTCCTCGACATCAACATGCTATTCCCGTGCGTTTGCCTTGCCATGACCTGAAAAACAAAATCCCCAAACGGGGTCAGTTACAAAGAACAACAATCCTCAAGGGTTGAAAAATACACAATCATGATTTAACTGAAGTTAAGAAATATTCTTAGTTATGAATTACGCTGAAGAGGAGTATCATAGTACGCCCGTAATGTTCTGTGCAAGTGTACAACACCCGTCCGTGTACCTAATTAGTCTCACGAGACAATATGACCCGTGTGCACGGTCTAATGTATCGGTGAACCCAATACAATAACCATCGTGTGCCCGACTAAAAATTCCACACAGACACACCCGGCCACGCAATATGAACCCAGAAGGTCACATGAACGAGAATGACCATAATGAATATCAATGAATAATAATTAGACAAGGCCAAGAATGACTCACCGAGATGAGAGTAATAATGAAATGAATGATAGCTCAACGAAAAGATTGGAACCGTCGTTCCTTATGACTGAAGTGATTAATTGACAATAACAAGTTTTAATATGATTAATACAATGATGAATGAGTTATGATTATGAATGATCAACAACAAAAGGTATGAATATCCTTTTAACCGAGTAAGAATTAACTTACTCAACACCGATGAAGAATGTCCGTCCACGAACAACGTCTAAATGAAGTGTTGGTCATACGAACAACCTTAATTCAATACAATTACCGACAATCCGATCAATATACGAATTAAACACGAATATAACGAACTTAAAAGCGTCGATACTATAAAACTAAGTCCATTGAGGTATTGAAACAAACACGTTGCGTCAAACTCCGATTGTTTACAATCAAACTTCAATATACCAATATCAAATCCCCAAGAAGTGTTTCAAACCAATAAAACATCTCCAATACGATCAATAATCCGTTATGAATATCCAAAAATGTGATTATAACAACAATTAGTCGAAAATCCCCAATTCCAACTCGATTTACAAGTTGTTCTTGAATAATCCCTCAATAATCCAATGAATCCTTATACAAACTCATAATCATATACATATCCCTTCATATATCATGATTATAACGTCCAAAACATCCTATTTCAACACAAAATCGAAGTCAAAGTGTTGAAGGAATTACCTCTTGATGATCAAGTGCTTTAATCCAAGAATACGCGTTAGATTGATTATCCGGGCTTCACGATCGAAAGGATATGAACAAAATCAAACACCAAAATGATAAGTGAAGGAAAAACCTTCCCTCAAGCTTCCTCTCTCGGTTGCAAGTGAAAAAATGGGAAAGGAATGGAAGAAATCTGAAAAAAGCGAATTTAAGGGAGTTGGTGCTGCCGGACACGGCCGTGCCCGATCGGCACGGTCGTGTCGCAGTGGCCGGCGATTGGCAGCGATGACTCGGCCGTGTCTGCTTGACACGGTCGCGGCGCGAAGGGCCTCCCGACGATGACCCGTCCGACGGCTGACTTCGGCATGACTCGGCCGTGCGGGCGACACGGTCGGGCGTCTTCAGCGATCGGTTCAGCTTATCCGGAAGGGTTCGACTTCGGCCGTGCCAGGCGACACGGTCGGGTCTGGCGGCACTTCGGCACTTTCGGACGAAGTGCGGCACGGGCCGTGTCGGACGACACGGCCGAGTTCGTTCGGCGATGGCCGGCCAATGAGCGGTTGAGCTAAAGCGACCATAACTCTCTCGTCGGACTCGATTGACTCACCGTTTGAACCATTGGAAAGCTAACTCGATGCTCTATAATATTGCAAAGATTTAGAATTTTTGGAGTTACCAAAAATTAATGGTGATCTAACAAAGTCGAACTCAAATGAGGAAAGTTGAAACAATGAACAATAACGATACACAACTCGAAGTTTTTCCGAACGGTGAACACGGTGAATGAACATGATTGATGAATGATTATAATTGAGTGAAAATCCACTGAGTGACAATCACCGAATGAAATTACTGAATGATAATGACTGAATTACAACCGGGTATTACATACACCCCCCCTTAAAAGAGTTTCGTCCCCGAAACTAAGGGTCAAACAACTCGGGATAACTCTCCCGCATATTCTCCTCGGTTTCCCCAGTGGCCTCTTCGACTCCGTGTCTAGACCACTGAATCTTGACTAAAGGGATCGTCTTGTTCCTCAACTGTTTGATTCGCCGCTCTAACACTCGTACAGGACGCTCCTCGTACGAATGATCATCCGCGATCTCGATTTCGTCGAACTGAAGTATGTGACTCGGGTCGGCAACATACTTCCGCAACTGAGAGACGAAACACATTACGAATTCGGCTCAACGCCGGAGGTAACGCCAATCGATAAGCTAACTCGCCTACTCGATTCAAAATTTCAAATGGTCCAATGAATCTCGGGCTCAACTTCCCCCGTTTTCCGAAATGGAAAATACCTCGACTCGGGGATACCTTGACCAAAACATGGTCACCCGTCTCGAACTCTAGTGGTCGACGACGATTATCCGCATACGATTTACGCGACTCGAAATTTGTCAACATACGACTCTTGATCAAAGCTACCTTCTCCCGGACGGCTATAAGCATATCGGGCTCGGTGCCGATTGATTCTAACAAGTCATCCTAACACAAAGGAGATCGACAAAGACGACCGTACAAGGCCTCGTAAGCTGCCATCTTAATGGAAGCATGCCAACTATTATTATACGTGAACTCGATCAACGGTAGTTGGGCTTCCCAATCGTCCTTCCAATCGAGGACGCATGCCCTCAACATGTCCTCTAATGTCTGAATAGTTCTCTCTGATTGTCCGTCGGACTGAGGATGAAAGGCAGTACTGAGATTGAGCTGAGTTCCCATAGCACGATGAACTGATTTCCAAAAATGTGACACAACCCATCTGTCACGATCGGAAACAATACTTTTAGGAGTACCGTGCAGTCTCACTATCTCCTTGATGAACAACTGGGCCAGTCTCTTGGGACTCCATAAATCCTTGATCTCAAGGAAATAAGTTGATTTAGTTAAGCGGTCCGCGATCACTCAGATCGTATTTATGCCACGATGACTCGTCGGCAATTCGTGATGAATTCCATAGAAATGTCTTCCCACTTCCATTCTGGAATAGGGAGCGGTATCAGCATACTCGCCGGTCGCTGAGGTTCCATCTTGACTTGTTGAAAGGTTAAGAATCTCGTTACATTTTCTGAATATTCTATCTTCATATTACTCCACCAGTAATTTTGTTTCTAGTCCTTGTACATCTTCTTTGGACCCGGATGAACAGAATAAGGGATAGCATGAGATCCTCTCAAAATAGAGTTTTTCAACTCGACATTCACCGGTACGCAGAACCGGTTCTTAAACCTCAAAAGTCCGTCCTCGTGGACCACGAATCCAGGGGCTTTCCCCTGAGCCACATCTTCACGAATGCGCAACAATGCTGGGTCTGAACTCTGATTCTCTCTGATTACCTCCTCAAGTGACGATGAAATCTCTAACATACAAAGTTTGTCCACTGATTATTTGGACCTCGATCTCGGGTCTAAGGAATTCCTTCTGAAGCTCCTTCTGAACTGTTAAACGAGCAAGCATCTGCTCCTGAACGGACTTACGACTCAAGGCGTCGGCGACAACGTTCGCCTTGCCCGGGTGGTAAAGGATCTCGATATCAAAATCTTTGATTAGTTCCAACCACCGCCTCTATCGCATATTTAACTCCTTGTGGGTAAATATATACTTCAACTCTTGTGATTGGTGAAGATCTGACAAGTGATTCCATAAAGGTAATGACATAAAGATAATGACGCCAAATCTTCAAAGCGAACACCACGGCTGCTAGCTCCAGGTGGTGGGTTGGATAATTAACCAGTTAATCCGAGGAAAATTCGGATTTACTTAATATCTTTCGGAGGTTGCCAATCTCGGATAGTCTCCGACTTCTGAGGGTCGACACGAACTCTGTCAGACGAAATTACATGCCCGAGAAAGTCACTTCGGACCTCCAGAACTCACAGTTGGAAAACTTTCCATAAAGTTGCTCTCGTCTCAACACGTGGAGAACCTGAAGAAAATGAACCTCGTGTTCCTCTCGGCTAAGAGAATAAATCAAAATGTCGTCGATGAAGACAACAACAACTGATCTAAAAAGTCGATGAAAACCCGATTCATGAACTCCATGAATACCACAGGTGCAATAGTTAGCCCGAACGGTATAACTACGAGCTCATAATGACCATAGCGTGTATGAAACGCTGTCCTCGCGATATCCGACTCTCGAATCCGCAACTGGTGATATCCAGATCTTAAGTCGATCTTGGAAAATACTGAAACTCCCTGAAGTTGATCTAAAAGATCATCAATACGAAGTAAAGGATACTACTCTTGATCATCGCCCTGTTCAACTCTTGGTAATTAATACACACACGAGGCAGCCATCCTTCTCCTTGACAGATCACACTGGTGCTCCTCACGGGGACGCAATCGGTCGGAGATGACCTTTCTCGAACTACTCCTCAAGTTGAATCTTCAACTCATGCATTCTAGTCGGGGCCATCCGATACGGTGCCTTCGATAAAGGGGACGTACCGGCTCCAACTCACTCCTGAATTCCCTTACTCTATGTGAAGGCAACCAGATAACTCGTCTGGAAATACATCGTCAACCGATGACAATGATACTACGAATGATTGAACATTTCGATTGCCCTAGAATGGTCAATCGATAAAAAGAGATACCAATAATGATTGAACAACTCGATTGCCTTAGAAAGGTCAATCGATGAAGATGATATAATGAATGTTTGAATAACTCGATTGCCTTTGAAAGGCCAATCGATAAAAATAATACAATGAATGATTGAATAACTCGATTGCCTTAGAAAGGCCAATCGATGAAAATGATACAATGAATGATTGAATGACTCGATTGTCTTAGAAAAGCCAATCGATGGAAATGATACAAGGAATGATTGAATAACTCGATTGCCTTAGAAAGGCCAATCGATGAAAATGATGCAATGAATGATTGAATAACTCGATTGCCCTAGAAAGGCCAATCGATGAAAATGATACAAAGAATGATTGAATAGTTCGATTGTGGAATTTCTCTGCTTCCGCCATAATAGAAATTCTACTGGAACAACGGGGATTACTTCCCTGAAGCACACATTCGACAACCAACGACGGAAAGATAGCGACCAAACGCTAACAAACACTGAGGATAGTATCAAGACGGTTAGACCAACTAGTACCGAAAACTACATCGTCCTAAGATAAATTCACCACGATTAGGTCCACCAACCAATCGCGGTTACTAAGCTTACTTAGGTATGATTCCGAAAATGAATGAATGCGGTGTACCAGCATCAAAAGGTACACACAAGTTGAAATAAAATTACGAGTATACCTGAAATCGTTCGGACCACCGGATCGTCGATCCTCCTCATCATATGAATCTGGGACTTGCTAGTCCCCGAACCGGACGCTCCGTCGATAAATCTGACTCCAACTCTATTTGCTTCCATTGTCTTAAGCAGCGATGACAAAGCGATCCCGATTAAAGCGGTTGCTTGGGGCTGAGATGCGCCGGAGTCGACTTGGAGTCCTTTCGGCAAAAGCGGGCCTTATGCCCAAAATTCCCACAATTATTGCACGTGATAGACGGTTTGAGACACTCGGTGCTGAAATGACCAGCGTTCCACAATTGAAACAGTGATGACCCGGCGGCCGCTCGGGAATGAGATCCCGCACGATTATGCGTCGTAGAAGGTCGCTCGAAGCGATAGGGCTCACACGAGGCTTCTTGAAGGTTGGTGACCGCCTTTGGGTTGATTACGCCGTTGATTTCTGTTGACATATGCGGAGTTCTTTGCCGGCAATTTCCTTAGCGGTGGCTCGTGAATGGAGAGTTCGCTCGATTAATCCGGCCAGTGGCGCAATGATGATTGAGCAAGCGCACATGGTCATCATGGCACATAAAAGTGAGTGGATCAACCCGTACATCTTACGATCGAACCGAGTCACAGGCACGATTTCCGGCAGTAGTGATTATTTCTCGGATTTCGGTCCGCACCTTCTCTCCCGTGCATCCTGACGGCTCTCTCCATCTTGAAGTAGGAAGGTCGCATAATGATTATATTACCCGCATGATTAGCACGTTATGATTATGTCATGAGATGATGAAAATGAGTATACATGCTCTAACTTAATGATTATATGAATGATTTACTGAAGTTACATGATTATATGATGAAATTCTTGAAATGATTATCTTGAATAACTTAACAAGATTGATAATATGATCATCAGTTGACAACCGAGTAATGAAATGAATTGAGTAATTAATGAGTTAACATGATCGTCACGATTATTAATCGAGTAATGAAATGAATTAAGTGATTAATGAGTTAACATGATTGTCTAATCACAATGAATGATGATGTTTGAGGATTGTTAATTGATGAATGATGAATGAATGACTATTGCGTAAATTATACCATGGCGTTAGAAATCTTACAGTTCTTAGGTCGATTGGCTCGGCATTTGCACAGTCACACGTGGCCGAAAGTCCAATGATACTAGTCTGATGACGATGATTTCAAATAAGACATGACTCGGAAGGTAGTATTCAAAACCACGCTCCGATACCAACTCTGTAACACCCCAAACTAGGCGGATATTACAGTGCCGTAGATCCCCAACTGGGACCCACCAGGCAAATGAAAATGAATGAATTACACAAGATAAATGTAGTACCGAACTACATTACAACAATAATTACTCCGATGAGGAGTTTAGTTACAACATACCAGGACAATACCGAATACTAGTGTATTTTATATGAAGATAAAATACACAACACTGAATGAAACGGAGTATTCAAATGAAAGTTTGCAGCGGAAAATAAAGGACAATAACATGAATAACTGAAAGATCGGGGCCCACTACTAGTATAACTAGGACTCCTCGACATCAACATGCTATTCCCGTGCGTTTGCCTTGCCATGACCTGAAAAAAAAAATCCCCAAACGGGGTCAGTTACAAATAACAACAATCCTCAAGGGTTGAAAAATACACAATCATGATTTAATCAAGTTAAGAAATATTCTTAGTTATGAATTACGCTGAAGAGGAGTATCATAGTATGCGCCGTAATGTTACGTGCAAGTGTACAACACCCGTCCGTGTACCTAATTAGTCTCACGAGACAATATGACCGTGTGCGGTCTAATGTATCGGTGAACCCAATACAATAACCATCGTGTGCCCGACTAAAAATTCCACACAGACACACACCCGGCCAATATGAACCCGAAGGTCACATGAACGAGAATGACCATAATGAATATCAATGAATAATAATTAGACAAGGCCAAGAATGACTCACCGAGATGAGAGTAATAATGAAATGAATGATAGCTCAACTAAAAGATAGGAACCGTCGTTCCTTATGATCAAGTGATTAATTGACAATAACAAGTTTTAATATGATTAATACAATGATGAATGAGTTATGATTATGAATGATCAACAACAAAAGGTATGAATATCCTTTTAACCGAGTAAGAATTAACTTACTCAACACCGATGAAGAATGTCCGTCCACGAACAACGTCCTAAATGAAGTGTTGGTCGCACGAACAACCTTAATTCAATACAATTACCGACAATCCGATCAATATACGAATTAAACACGAATATAACGAACTTAAAATGTCGATACGATAAAACTAAGTCCATTGAGGTATTGAAACAAACACGTTGCGTCCAAACTCCGATTGTTTACAATCAAACTTCAATATACCAATATCAAATCCCCCAAGAAGTGTTTCAAACCAATAAAACATCTCCAATACGATCAATAATCCGTTATGAATATCCAAAAATGTGATTATAACAACAATTAGTCGAAAATCCCCAATTCCAACTCGATTTACAAGGTGTTCTTGAATAATCCCTCAATAATCCAATGAATCCTTATACAAACTCATAATCATATACATATCCCTTCATATATCATGATTATAACGTCCAAAACATCCTATTTCAACACAAAATCGAAGTCCAAAGTGTTGAAGGAATTACCTCTTGATGATCCAAGTGCTTTAATCCGAAGAATACGCGTTAGATTGATTATCCGGGCTTCACGATCGAAAGGAGATGAAGAAAATCAAACACCCAAATGATTTGTGAAGGAAAAACCTTCCCTCAAGCTTCCTCTCTCGGTTGCAAGTGAAAAAAATGGGAAAGGAATGGAAGAAATGCTGAAAAAAACGAATTTAAGGGAGTTGACTGCCTGCCGGACACGGCCCGTGCCGATCGGCACGGTTGTAATACCCGGTTGTAATTCAGTCATTGTCATTCAGTAATTTCATTCGGTGATTGTCACTCAGTGGATTTTCACTCTATTATAATCATTCATCAATCATGTTCATTCACCGTGTTCACCGTTCGGAAAAACTTCGAGTTGTGTATCGTTATTGTTCATTGTTTCAACTTTCCTCATTTGAGTTCGACTTTGTTAGATCACCATTAATTTTTGGTAACTCCAAAAATTCTAAATCTTTGCAATATTATAGAGCATCGAGTTAGCTTTCCAATGGTTCAAACGGTGAGTCAATCGGAGTCCGGACGAGAGAGTTATGGCTGTTTTAGCTCAACCGCTCATTGGCCGATCACTGCCGAACGAACTCGGCCGTGTCGTCCGACACGGCCCGTGCCGTACTCGTCCGGAAAGTGCGAAGTGTCGCCTCGAGGACCCGACCGTGTCGTGCAGCGCGGCAGTCGCACCCTTCCGGATAAGCGAGAACCGATCGCTTGACGCCCGACCGTGTCGCCTGCAGCGCCGAGTCATGCCGAAGTCATTGTCGGACGGGTCATCGTCGGGAGGCCCTCCGGCGCGACCGTGTCGGCGAGGACACGGTCGAGTCACTGTCGGCCAAGCGTCGGCCAGGTATGCGTGCGGCCGTGCCGATCGGCGCGGGCCGTGTCCGGCAGCGATCAACTCCTATAAATTCATTTTTCAAAGATTTCACCCATTTTCTTCCTTTTCTTCACCTTCAACCGAGAGATAAGGCTTGAGGGAGGGTTTTCCTTCACAAATCATTTGGGTGTTTGATTTCTTCATCTCCTTTCGATCGTGAAGCCCGGATAATCAATCTAACGCGTGTTCTTCGGATTATAGCACTTGGATCATCAAGAGGTAATTCCTTCAACACTTTGGACTTCGATTTTGTGTTGAAATAGGATGTTTTGGACGTTATAATCATGATATATGAAGGGATATGTATATGATTATGAGTTTGTATAAGGATTCATTGGATTATTGAGGGTTTATTCAAGAACACTTTGAATATCGAGTTGGAATTGGGGATTTTCGACTAATTGTTGTTATAATCACATTTTGGATATTCATAACGGATTATTGATCGTATTGGAGATGTTTTGTTGGTTTGAAACACTTCTTGGGGATTTTGATATTGGGATATCGAGGTTTGATTGTAAACAATCGGAGTTTGGATACAACGTATTCGATATAATGCCCCAATGAACTTAGTTTAATCGTATCGACGTTTTGAGTTCGTTATATTCGTGTTTAATTCGTATATTGATCGGATTGTCGGTAATTGTATTGAATTAAGGTTGTTCGTGCGGACACTTCATTTAGGGCGTTGTTCGTGGACGGACATTCTTCATCGGTGTTGAGTAAGTTAATTCTTACTCGGTTAAAAGGATATTCATACCTTTTGTTGTTGATCATTCATAATCATAACTCATTCATCATTGTATTAATCATATTAAAACTTGTTATTGTCAATTAATCACTTGATCATAAGGAGCAGCGGTTCCAATCTTTTCGTTGAGCTATCATTCATTTCATTATTACTCTCATCTCGGTGAGTCATTCTTGGCCTTGTCTAATTATTATTCATTGATATTCATTATGGTCATTCTCGTTCATGTGACCTTCGGGTTCATATTGCGTGGCGGGTGTGTCTGTGTGGAATTTTTAGTCGGGCATACGATGGTTATTGTATTGGGTTCACTGATACATTAGGCACTGCACACGGGTCATATTGTCTCGTGAGACTAATTAGGTACGGACGGGTGTTGTACACTTGCACAAAACATTACGGGCGTACTATGATACTCCTCTTCAGCGTAATTCATAACTAAGAATATTTCTTAACTTCGCTTAAATCATGATTGTGTATTTTTCAACCCTTGAGGATTGTTGTTCTTTATGCTCGACCCCGTTTGGGGATTTTGTTTTTCAGGTCATGGCAAGGCAAACGCACGGAATAGCATGTTGATGTCGAGGAGTCCTAGTGAGACTAGTAGGGGCCCCGATCTTTGATTATTCATATTATTGTCCTTTATTTTCCATTTGCAGATTTTCATTTGGATACTCCGTTTCATTCGATCTTGTGTATTTTATCTTCATATAAAATACACTAGTATTCGGTATTGTCTGGTATGTCAGAACTAAACTCCTCATCGGAGTAATTATTGTTGTAATGTAGTTCGGTACTACATTTATCTTGTGTAATTCATTCATTTTCATTTGCACAGTGGGTTCCGGTTGGGGATCTCTACGGCCGTAATATCCACCTAGTTTGGGGTGTTACAGAGTTGGTATCGGAGCGTGGTTTTGAATACTACCTTCCGAGTCATGTCTCATTTGAAATCATCGTCATCGGACTAGTATCATTGGACTTTCGCGTCACGTGTGACTCCGTGCAAATGCCGAGCCAATCGGAAGAAGCGTAAGATTTATAACGCCATGGTATAATTTCGCAATAGTCATTCATTCATCATTCATCAATTAACAATCCTCAAACATCATCATTCATTGTGATTAGAACGATCATGTTAACTCATTAATCACTTAATTCATTTCATTACTCGATTAATAATCGTGACGATCATGTTAACTCATTAATTACTCAATTCATTTCATTATCCATTGTCAACTGGATGATCATATTATCAATCTTGTTAAGTTATTCAAGATAATCATTTCAAGAATTTCATCGGATAATCATGTAACTTCAGAAATCATTCATATAATCACTAAGTTAGAGCATGTATACTCATTTTCATCATCTCATGACATAATCATAACGTGCTAATCATGCGGGAAATATAATCATTATGCGACCTTCCTACTCCAGTATGGAGAGAAGCTGTCAAGGATGCATGGGGAGAGGCAGCAGTGCGAACCGAAACCCGAGAAATAATCACTGGCCGGGAAATCGTGCCCGTGACTCGGCTCGATCAGAAGATGTTCGGGTTGATCCACTCACTTTTATGCGTGCCATGATGACCCATGTGCGGTTGCTCAATCATCATTGCGCCACTCGGCGGATTAATCGAGAGAACTCTCCGTATGAGCCAGTGCTAAGGAAATTGGCGAGCAACACTGCATATGTCAACAGAAATCAACGCGTAATCAACCCAAAGGCGGTCAGTCAACCTTCAAGAAGCCTCGTGTGAGCCCTATCGTTTCTGAGCGACCTTCTACGGCGCATAATCGTGCGGGATCTCATTCCCGAGCGGCCAGTTCGGTCATCACCTGTTTCAATTGTGGAACGCCAGGTCATTTCAGCACTGAGTGTCTGAAACCGTCTATCACGTGCTATAATTGTGGGAATTTTGGGCATAAGGCCCGTTTTTGCCGAAAGGACTCCAAGTCCACTCCGGCGGCATCTCAGGCCCCGAAGCAACCAGCGTTTCAGAATCCGACTGCTTTGTCATCGTCGTTTAAGACAATGGAAGCAAATAGAGTTGGAGCTCGTATTTATCAGACGGGAGCGTCCGGTTCGGGGACCAGCAAGTCCCAGATTCATATGATGAGGAGGATCGACGATCCGGTGGTCCGAACGATTTCGTATACTCGTTATTTTATTTCTACTTGTGTTTACGTTTTGATTATTGTACACCGCATTCATTCATTTTCGAATCATGCTTGAATAGACTTATTTCGGTATAGTCCTACTTAATGACCGCGATTGGTTGATGGATCTAATCGTGGTGAATTTATCTTAGGACGATGTAATTTTCGGTATTAGTTGGTTTGATCGTCTCGATACTATCCTCAGTGTTTGTTAACGTTTAGTCGCTATCTTTCCGTCGTTGGTTGTCGAATGTGTGCTTCAGGGAAGTAATCCCCGTTGTTCCAGTAGAATTTTTATTATGGCGAAGCGAAGAAATTCCACAATCGAACTATTCAATCATTCTTTGTATCATTTTCATCGATTGGCCTTTCTAGGGCAATCGAGTTATTCAATCATTCATTGCATCATTTTCATCGATTGGCCTTTCTAAGGCAATCGAGTTATTCAATCATTCCTTGTATCATTTCCATCGATTGGCTTTTCTAAGACAATCGAGTCATTCAATCATTCATTGTATCATTTTCATCGATTGGCCTTTCTAAGGCAATCGAGTTATTCAATCATTCATTGTATTATTTCTATCGATTGGCCTTTCAAAGGCAATCGAGTTATTCAAACATTCATTATATCATCTTCATCGATTGACCTTTCTAAGGCAATCGAGTTGTTCAATCATTATTGGTATCTCTTTTTATCGATTGACCATTCTAGGCAATCGAAATGTTCAATCATTCGTAGTATCATTGTCATCGGTTGACGATGTATTTCCGCACGAGTTATCTGGTTGCCTTCACATAGAGTAAGGGAATTCAGGAGTGAGTTGGAGCCGGACGCCCTTTATCGAAGGCACCGTATCGGATGGCCCCGACTAGAATGCATGAGTTGAAGATTCAACTTGAGGAGTAGTTCGAGAAAGGTCATCTCCGACCGATTGCGTCCGTGAGGAGCACCGGTGTGATCTCACAAGGAGAAGGATGGCTCGCCTCGTGTGTGTATTAATTACCAAGAGTTGAACAGGCGATGATCAAGAGTAGTATCCTTTACTTCGTATTGATGATCTTTTAGATCAACTTCGGGGAGTTTCGTATTTTCCAAGATCGACTTAAGATCCGGATATCACCGCTATGGATTCGAGAGTCGGATATCGCGAGGACAGCGTTTCATACACGCTATGGTCATTATGAGCTCGTAGTTATGCCGCTCGGGCTAACTATTGCACTGTGGTATTCATGGAGTTAATGACTCGGGTTTTCATCGACTTTTTAGATCGGTTGTTGTTGTCTTCATCGGCGACATTTTGATTTATTCTCTTAGCCGAGAGGAACACGAGGTTCATTTTCTTCGTGTTCTCGACGTGTTGAGACGAGAGCAACTTTATGGAAAGTTTTCCAAATGTGAGTTCGAGGTCCGGTGACTTTCTCGGGCATGTAATTTCGTCCGACGAGTTCGTGTCGACCCTCGAAGTCGGAGACTATCCGAGATTGGCAACCTCCGAAAGATATTAAGTAAATCCGATGTTTCTCGGATTAGTGGTTAATTATCCAACCCACGGCGAGCTAGTAACCGTGGTTTTCGCGTTGGAATTTTGGCGTCGTTACCTTTATGGAATCACTTGTCGATCTTCACCAATCACAAGAGTTGAACTATATATTTACTCACAAGGAGTTAAATATGCGACAGGACGGTGGTTGGAACTAATCAAAGATTTTGATATCGAGATCCTTTACCACCTGCAAGGCGAACGTTATCGCCGACGCCTTGAGTCGTAAGTCCGTTCAGAGCAGATGCTTGCTCGTTTAATGATTCGAAAGAGCTTCAACAGAATTCCTTAGACCCGAGATCGAGGTCCGGCTTCAGCGAGTTCGTGGACAACTTTGTATGTTAGAGATTTCATCATCTCTCGAGGATGCAATCGGGGAGAATCGTGGTTCGACTCGGCATTGCTGCGCATTCGTGAAGATGTGGCTCAGGGGAAAGCCCCTGGATTCGTGGTCCACGAGGATGGACTTTTGAGGTTTAAGAACCGGTTGTGCGTACCGGCGAATGACGAGTTGAAAAATTCTATTTTGAGAGAAGCTCATGCTACCCCTTATTCTGTTCATCCGGGGTCCAGCAAGATTTACAAGGACTTGAAACAAAATTACTGGTGGAGTAATATGAAGCGAGAAGTCGCAGAATTTGTTTCGAGATGCTTAACCTGTCAACAAGTCAAGATGGAACCTCAGCGACCGGCGAGTATGCTGATACCGCTCCCTATTCCGGAATGGAAGTGGGAAGACATTTCTATGGATTTCATCACGAGTTTGCCGACGAGTCGTCGTGGCATGAATGCGATCTGGGTGATTGTGGACCGCTCAACTAAATCAGCTCATTTCCTTGAGATCAAGGATACGTGGGGTCCCGAGAGACTGGATCAGTTGTTCATCAAGGAGATAGTGAGACTGCACGGTACTCCTAAGAGTATCGTTTCCGATCGTGACGGACGAATTGTTTCCCATTTTTGGAAATCAGTTCATCGTGCTATGGGAACTCAGCTTAATCTCAGTACTGCCTTTCATCCTCAGTCCGACGGACAATCAGAGAGGACTATTCAGACATTAGAGGACATGTTGAGGGCATGCGTCCTCGATTAGTAGACGATGGGGAAGCCCAATTACTGTTGTTTAAGTCCACGTACAGTATAGTTGGCATGCCTCCATTAAGATGGCACCTTACGAGGCCTTGTGCGGTCGTCTTTGTCGATCTCCTTTGTGTTAGGATGACTTGTTAGAATCAATCGACACCGAGCCCGATATGCTTATAGCCGTCCGGGAGAAGGTAGCTTTGATCAAGGGTCGTATGTTGACAGCTCAGAGTCGACAGAAATCGTATGCGGATAATCGTCGTCGACCACTAGAGTTCGAGACGGGTGACCATGTTTTGGTCAAGATATCCCCGAGTCGAGGTATCTTTCCGTTTCGGAAAACGGGAGTAGTTGAGCCCAAGATTCATTGGACCGTTTGAAATTTTGGATCGAGTAGGCGAGTTAGCTTATCGATTGGCGTTACCTCCGGCTTTGAGCAGGATTCATAATGTGTTTCACGTCTCTCAGTTGCGGAAGTATGTTGCCGACCCGAGTCACATACTTCAGTTCGACGAAATCGAGATCGCGGATGATCATTCGTACGAGGAGCGTCCTGTACGAGTGTTAGAGCGGCGAATCAAACAGTTGAGGAACAAGACGATCCCTTTAGTCAAGATTCAGTGGTCTAGACACGGAGTCGAAGAGGCCACTGGGGAAACCGAGGAGAATATGCGGGAGAGTTATCCCGAGTTGTTTGACCCTTAGTTTCGGGGACGAAACTCTTTTTAAGGGGGGGAGTATGTAATACCCGGTTGTAATTCAGTCATTGTCATTCAGTAATTTCATTCGGTGATTGTCACTCAGTGGATTTTCACTCAATTATAATCATTCATCAATCATGTTCATTCACCGTGTTCACCGTTCGGAAAAACTTCGAGTTGTGTATCGTTATTGTTCATTGTTTCAACTTTCCTCATTTGAGTTCGACTTTGTTAGATCACCATTAATTTTTGGTAACTCCAAAAATTCTAAATCTTTGCAATATTATAGAGCATCGAGTTAGCTTTCCAATGGTTCAAACGGTGAGTCAATCGGAGTCCTGACGAGAGAGTTATGGTCGTTTTAGCTCAACCGCTCATCGCCGATCATCGCCGAACGAACTCGGCCGTGTCGTCCGACACGCCCGCGGCCGTACTCGTCCGGAAAGTGCCGAAGTGTTCCGCCTCAGGACCCGACCGTGTCGCCTGGCAAGGCCGAGTCGCACCCTTCCGGATAAGCGAACCGATCGCCCGGCATGCCCGACCGTGTCGCCTCGCACGGCCGAGTCATGCCGAAGTCGCCGTCGGACGGGTCATCGCCGGGAGGCCCTTCCGCCGCGACCGTGTCGGCGGTGACACGGCCGAGTCACCGCTGCCAACCGCCGCCATCTGCGACACGACCGTGCCGATCGGCACGGCCGTGTCCGGCAGCATCGACTCCCTATAAATTCATTTTTTCAGATTTCACCCATTTTTCTTCCTTTTCTTCACCTTCAACCGAGAGATAAGGCTTGAGGGAGGGTTTTTCCTTCACAAATCATTTGGGTGTTTGATTTTTTCATCTCCTTTCGATCGTGAAGCCGGATAATCAATCTAACGCGTGTTCTTCGGATTATAGCACTTGGATCATCAAGAGGTAATTCCTTCAACACTTTGGACTTCGATTTTGTGTTGAAATAGGATGTTTTGGACGTTATAATCATGATATATGAAGGGATATGTATATGATTATGAGTTTGTATAAGGATTCATTGGATTATTGAGGGTTTATTCAAGAACACTTTGAATATCGAGTTGGAATTGGGGATTTTCGACTAATTGTTGTTATAATCACATTTTGGATATTCATAACGGATTATTGATCGTATTGGAGATGTTTTGTTGGTTTGAAACACTTCTTGGGGATTTTGATATTGGGATATCGAGGTTTGATTGTAAACAATCGGAGTTTGGATACAACGTATTCGATATAATGCCCCAATGAACTTAGTTTAATCGTATCGACGTTTTGAGTTCGTTATATTCGTGTTTAATTCGTATATTGATCGGATTGTCGGTAATTGTATTGAATTAAGGTTGTTCGTGCGACCGACACTTCATTTAGGGCGCTGTTCGTGGACGGACATTCTTCATCGGTGTTGAGTAAGTTAATTCTTACTCGGTTAAAAGGATATTCATACCTTTTGTTGTTGATCATTCATAATCATAACTCATTCATCATTGTATTAATCATATTAAAACTTGTTATTGTCAATTAATCACTTCAGTCATAAGGAGCAGCGGTTCCAATCTTTTCGTTGAGCTATCATTCATTTTATTATTACTCTCATCTCGGTGAGTCATTCTTGGCCTTGTCTAATTATTATTCATTGATATTCATTATGGTCATTCTCGTTCATGTGACCTTCTGGGTTCATATTGCGTGGCCGGGTGTGTCTGTGTGGAATTTTTAGTCGGGCATACGATGGTTATTGTATTGGGTTCACCGATACATTAGACCGTGCACACGGGTCATATTGTCTCGTGAGACTAATTAGGTACACGGACGGGTGTTGTACACTTGCACAAAACATTACGGGCGTACTATGATACTCCTCTTCAGCGTAATTCATAACTAAGAATATTTCTTAACTTCAGTTAAATCATGATTGTGTATTTTTCAACCCTTGAGGATTGTTGTTCTTTGTAACTGACCCCGTTTGGGGATTTTGTTTTTCAGGTCATGGCAAGGCAAACGCACGGGAATAGCATGTTGATGTCGAGGAGTCCTAGTGATACTAGTAGGGGGCCTCGATCTTTCAGTTATTCATATTATTGTCCTTTATTTTCCGCTGCAGATTTTCATTTGGATACTCCGTTTCATTCAGTGTTGTGTATTTTATCTTCATATAAAATACACTAGTATTCGGTATTGTCCTGGTATGTCGTAACTAAACTCCTCATCGGAGTAATTATTGTTGTAATGTAGTTCGGTACTACATTTATCTTGTGTAATTCATTCATTTTCATTTGCCTGGTGGGTTCCAGTTGGGGATCTACGGCACTGTAATATCCGCCTAGTTTGGGGTGTTACAACGGTCGTGTCGCACAGCTGGCCGACAGTTGGCCGACAGTGACTCGACCGTGTCCTGCTTGACACGGTCGCGGCGCGGAGGGCCTCCCGACAGTGACCCGTCCGACAGCGACTCGGCATGACTCGACCGTGCCAGGCGACACGGTCGGGCGTCTTTGGCGATCGGTTACGCTTATCCGGAAGGGTTCGACTCGGCCGTGCCAGACGACACGGTCGGGTCCTGAGGCAGACACTTCGGCACTTTCCGGACGAGTACGGCACGGGCCGTGTCGGACGACACGGCCGAGTTCGTTCGGCAGTGACCGGCCAATGAGCGGTTGAGCTAAAACGACCATAACTCTCTCGTCCGGACTCCGATTGACTCACCGTTTGAACCATTGGAAAGCTAACTCGATGCTCTATAATATTGCAAAGATTTAGAATTTTTGGAGTTACCAAAAATTAATGGTGATCTAACAAAGTCGAACTCAAATGAGGAAAGTTGAAACAATGAACAATAACGATACACAACTCGAAGTTTTTCCGAACGGTGAACACGGTGAATGAACATGATTGATGAATGATTATAATTGAGTGAAAATCCACTGAGTGACAATCACCGAATGAAATTACTGAATGATAATGACTGAATTACAACCGGGTATTACATATATGACTGCATGCCTTAAATCCTGTCATTTCATCATTCTCTCATTTCTCCTCCAGCGGCGGGCGACCTGGGGTCTAAGGAAGAGCAGTTCTTCACCTGATATCATCATCCATTCAAGTTTTGAAGTTCCTAACGCGTAGTTATCATCATTTTAACGTCTTTTACCGTTCGGATTGAGGTAATTCATGCAAAACCCTTGTTTCGGGATTTTTTGGGTTTTCTTGCAACCTTATCATTTAGAGTCCCTCATTAACCTTGATTTGTGATGGATTAGGGTGATTCCTTCATTTCCATTGTATTGTGTTTGATGTAGTATTGTGTTGTGCTATGGTCAGACTGTTGAAGAAAGTCAGACCATAGGTTCCTCATTTCATTATTTCTGTGTTGTTCCAACTAAGGCAAGTACTTTGATTGCATTTGATGTACTTCACATGAATATGTGGACAAATGTGATTTTGTGAAAAGTGGTAATTTCAGAAAATGTGGTTTGTGCCATGTGGTTACTGAGCATGTGTTAACCGAGTTAAAACTAGTGAGGGTCCCTGGGATCCGCTAGGCCGCGTTCCCTAAGGATCACTCGGTGGGGTTGTACAATTCTTTCTTTCCTCTCGTGTATGGTCGAGTGAATTAAACACTCGAACTTTTACTAATTAAGCTATATTACAACAACAATATTGTATACAATAATCTCAGATGTATATGGAAGTTCCTTCAATTTATTATACTGATCAATACCAAATGCATTGGTATTTATAGTCTGGAGAGATTAAGTAGCCGTTACTCCCTCTTTTTCCATAGCGTACGCTATACTACTTTCGCAGCATACATTAAGCTCCTTGGCGTACTATAACTATGTTTGTTTACGTACGTTATCATCTATCCAAAATTAGGCAATAGCTTATGGCACTTTCATTGTGTATGTTATTGACATTGTTTGTGTATGTTATAGTATCCTCAGATAGCTGCTAGATATGATGACCTAATAGATGACATCATTGACACATCAACGATCCAATTTTGAAATGTGCTTCAAATGCTTAGCGTACGTTATGAAGCATTTGTTGCGTATGTTATATCATGTACTTAGGGTATGTTGCTTTGCTTCGCTCGCGTACGTTAAAACTGATAACTTGCCTAATTCAACTGGGTATGATGTTACATACATTAGTTGTAATACATAGCGTACGTTAGTTGTGCTTTTGCTTTACTTCTTTACTTTTTTGTCCATCTCGTGATTCTTCAACTGTTGATTAATTGTTGTTTTTCGTTGTTCATTAACTTATCATCCAAACCTTTAATATTGTGTGGAATAAAATATTCCAACGATTCCCCCCTTTTTGGCATTAGCAAAACGTATGATAAAATAGATAAAATATATTTTTGTACACAAATATAGAAAAATATACAGATCAAAGTTTTCGGCTTTGTTCGATTATGTTATGTGCAAATAGATCAAATATATTTTTCTACACAAGTTACTCCGATTTTTCTCCCACTTTTTGTTATTAGCAAAATGTATGAGAATCTGAATATATTCAAAATATAATCAATATAATAAAACTCGTTAGAAAAATGGGTACTCTTCCCCTAATTTTTCAATTAAATAACTTTCTCCCCTGGAAATAATACCCCCCTTAATTTTGCAATTTAATCATATTTTAAAAATACATTAAACAATATATATATATAGTTTTTTAAGAAAATAGAATTATGAATAAAATCGCTTAAAAATAAAAAAAATTAGTGGTTTTGGGGATCCAACCAACTTTGGGACTTTTTTGTTTAGAAAAATTGACGACATTTGGAATAGTGGTTCCTTTTAGAATCTATATTCTCTTTATTTAATTGTTCGTCTAGACCTCTTGACTTTGGGTCTTTTTTGTTTAGAAAAATTGACGACATTTGGAATAGTGGTTCCTTTTAGAATCTATATTCTCTTTATTTAATTGTTCGTCTAGACCTCTTGCAATTTGAAATATGATACCTAAGTTTTAGACATTTTTCACATCGGGGTATTTTCAAATTCATAGATTTACTACCCTTGGATTTTGAGATGGATTGATTTTTATCAAATTGTTCATATCCAAGTCCTTGTTTATTCGAAGAAATTTTTTTACTTGAATGACGTTTTTCAAATTTTTCATTTCCACAAGAAAATTTAATTATTAAATTTTTAAGTTTGAACTTTTTCTAGTCCATCTTTCAATTTATTTTCTTTTCCTAAACAGCAAGAATGATCAATCTCAACAAATTTTTCCTTTTCTTTGATGTTGGAAATTTCATCTTCCAATAATTGAATTTTCAATTTATGGGATTTATTATCTTTCAACGAATTTTGAAAATCCGTATGTAATAATTCGAAAGCGTTAAAAAGTTCGTCTTGAGATAAAGTAATTACCTGGCTTTCGTTGTCGTCATATGAACTCCTTGCCATGAGTGCAACGCTATATAAACTTCCTTTTTGGAAGTCGAGCCACGACAGTTTTTCACAAAGTGGTCGGATTTTCCATAATTTCGGCATTTATTGTCGAATCTTTTTTACTCATTCCAGATAAAAAAGGAGTTGATGTCTTTTCTTCTCCGATTAAATAGATTTTGATATTTATTGATATTTTTGGAATAGAATGCCGATTCTTCATCTTCATCTATCTGGATTTTTTCTTGATTATCCGACATATTTTTAGCTTTTGAAGCAATGTATTTCTCTTTGGGCTTCAGTTTGGCATTTCGTGATCTAAGCACGATTGTAGTTTACTAGCGAATCAACAAGTGCGCTAAAATCTCGTGTGTTGAGATCTTTTGACTCCATGATAGCCGGGACCATCCCGTCCCATTCACGAGGTAGTGATCGTAATATTTTCTTGACTTTTTCACTACTCGTTAATAGTTTTCCGAACCAAGCTAGTCTATTAGTGATGATTGAAAATCGGTTGAGCATATTTATTATGGACTCGTCATCTTTCATCATCAAAAGCTCGTAGTCATGTAGAAACATATTGATCTTCATCTCCATGACTTGATTAGTTCCTTCATGTGTTACCTCGAGCATTTTCCAAATTTCTTTGGCACTATCACACGAGGAAATACGATTATGCTCTTCCAGATTTAGAGCACAATATAGCAATTTGGTGGCTTTACAATTGTGATGATCGTTTTTCCAATCCTCATCAGTATAATCTTCAAAAAGTTTTGAGAGAGCCGTCGGATTTTGTAGGAATTTTTGACCAAGGAAAATTACCTTTCAAAGTACGATATCATAGGCTCGGATAAATATTGACATCTTCTTATTCCATGTCATGAAGTTTGATCCATCAAAAAATGATGGTTGGTTCAAGTCAAGGACTTATACCAGTGTAAAATTATACACCATTGGATCTTTTTCTCCTCGGATGTTAAGTCGACTAATATAGAGACTCGCTCCTATACCAATTGAGTTGGTACCGCGACTAGAAGGTGGGTTGAATAGTGCAGTTAAGAGTAATGAACTCTTTTTGTGCAGAAGCGATAAATAAATGTGGAATATAAATGACAGAGAGATTTATAGAGGTTCATTAATGTGCATATGTCCTCTCTTATTTACTGTCTTTTTCTATACGTTAAGATAAACCTTTTTGCCTTGTCTTCGATCGGTTCGAAGTAAACCGTTACAATCTTATCTTCAACCGGTCCAAGATAAACCGTTACAATTTTGTCTTCTATCAGTCCAAGATAAACCGTTACAATCTTGTATTTTTGTCGGCCCAAGATAAACCCTTTTTCCTTTTCTATTGAACAAAGAAACAAACTTTCTAGCTTTCTATCGGTACTAGAAAAACCTCACTTGGATTTAGATTATGATTATAATAATGCCGGATCCACAATCGTAACAACACTGGATCAAATTTACAATCTTTCTTTCCTCCCATGTATGGTTGATTGAATTAAACACTCGAACTCATTTCAATTAAGCTCGATTACAACAACAATAATGAATATAATAATCTCAGATGTATATAGAAGTTCATTGAAGTTGTTGTACTGATGAACACCAAATGTATTGGTATTTATAGGCTTGAGAGCCTAATTAGCTAGTACTCCCTGTCTTTCCATAATGTATGCTATACTACTTTTGTAGCGTACGTTAAGCTCATTGGCGTACATTAACTATGTTTGTTTATGTACGTTATAACCTATCCAGAATCAGGCAGTAGCTTATGGCACTTTCATTGCGTAGGTTATTGACATTGTTTATGTATGTTATAGTATCCTCAGATAGCCGTTAGATATGATGACCTACTGGATGACATCATTGGCACATCAACGATCCAATTTTAAATTCTGCTTCAAACGCTTAGTGTACGTTATGAAGCATATATTGCGTACGTTATATCATGTACTTAGCGTATATTGTTTTGCTCCGCTTGTAACATCCGTGTATTTTGCGTGTGTTATTTTGAGTGTATCTTGTTGAATTATGGTTATTTGGATATGATTATATTGATGGTTGATATTGGAGTGTTCATGGTTGGTAATCATTGAGTTTGTAATCTTTCGGATTGTATTCATTCAGGCCAGACTTCGCAAATTTTATACTAGAAAGTAGCAGTTAGCGCGCGCTAGGCTTCCCTGATAGCGCACGCTAACTAGGTGTGAGTAGCACACGCTACTCTTGTGCTTAGCATACGCTATGGCTGCTAGGCAGTGAGCTTTCTGGACTCCGGAATGGGGTATTAGCGCACGGTAATGGTATACTAGCGTACGCTATTGAGGTAGGCTAGTGCACATTAAGTAGTGCAGTAGCGCGCGTAATCGTGGTAGGATAATGAGGACAGTAGGGTTCTGGACTGCAAGTGCTAGCAGGCAGCGCACGCTACTTCTGGAGCTAGCGTGCGCTAGTGACGATGAACGCACGCTAATCATTATGGGTAACGCACGCTAGCGCGGCCAATGCAGAAAGTTCTGCACCGTCTTTCAAAGGTGGTGGACTGCTTTTTAAGCCCGATAGCGCACCCTACAGTTGACGTAGTGCGCGCTAATCATCGTCCAGTATATATATGACTGCATGGCTTAAATCCTGTCATTTCATCATTCTCTCATTTCTCCTCCAGCGGCGGGCGACCTGGGGTCTAAGTAAGAGCAGTTCTTCACCTGATATCATCATCCATTCAAGTTTTGAAGTTCCTAACGCGTAGTTATCATCATTTTAACGTCTTTTACCGTTCGGATTGAGGTAATTCATGCAAAACCCTTGTTTCGGGATTTTTGGGTTATCTTGCAACCTTATCATTTAGAGTCCCTCATTAACCTTGATTTGTGATGGATTAGGATGTTATAACTATAATCTCTTGTTCTTGTTGAAGTTTATGGGTTAAATTCCGAGTATTCATCCGTAGTCTGGGCTTGACCCATGTTGTCTGTATGGTGTTCGATTGATTTTCCCTAAGGGTAGAACTTAGGGTGATTCCTTCATTTCCATTGTATTGTGTTTGATGTAGTATTGTGTTGTGCTATGGTCAGACTGTTGAAGAAAGTCAGACCATAGGTTCCTCATTTCATTATTTCTGTGTTGTTCCAACTAAGGCAAGTACTTTGATTGCATTTGATGTACTTCACATAAATATGTGGACAAATGTGATTTTGTGAAAAGTGGTAATTTCAGAAAATGTGGTTTGTGCCATGTGGTTACTGAGCATGTGTTAACCGAGTTAAAACTAGTGAGGGTCCCTGGGATCCGCTAGGCCGCGTTCCCTAAGGATCACTCGGTGGGGTTGTACAACTAGAGATGGTCTGATGAGGACTCCCTGGGATGTGTTCTCGTGTGAGCTACAGGGCCAGTATAGCTCGGGAGATTGTTTTGTGATGATAATTGTGGTATGGTATTCCGGAATATTTGTAATGGCACGGTGATTCTTGTCGTTTATTCATTATTGTACATATTCTAGAATCGTTGTACTTGCACCAGCTGTTTGCCGACACCTTTTGGGGTGAATACTTGTTCTGTATTCAGGTACAGGTCCAGAAGGCGATGCGGCACAGGGAAGACACGAGCTTCATGGGCAGCGTTGATGTCATGTGTCGTTCTCAAGTTGTAGTTGTTTTGTCTGAGAAGAACTGTGGTTTCTTTTGTACTCGCGCGAGTACCATCATGTAATATGTATTTGGTGTGTTATGCAATCATTTAACAATGACGTTGTATCACTCATAGTTCCTCGGAACAATGTGTCGTTTGTTGCGAGGTTGAGTTGTTTTAAGGTGACTGTTGTTAACATTTCATGTATTTCCTGGATGTAAATTGTTAATATGGTTTTATGTCGATCTAAGCCTGGTAGGTTCTCCAACAGGAATCTACGACGCTGTAATATCTCCGTATATCATGGGGGTGTTAAAGATTTGGTATCAGAGCTTAGGTTTATGGATACCTAGGCTGTCTGTGTTTTTGGGTCTGTTAAAGTCGAGTCGATCGTCTGTTTCTGACATCACTAGCTGCTGCCATCTCAGGCTGTCTGTGCTGGAAGTCCCTTCGGATGATAGTCATTCCCTTTCGTAGAGAGTAATTACTAATGTAGTTGCGTAACCCATGATTGCAATTATCCCCTTACTGAACTATTTGTTTCTCCAGTATGTTGCGAGGTAGAGCTAATCGTCAATGCGGTCGAGGCCGTGGTAGGGGAGTGGTGCCCGAACCAGAGATGTCCGTATTCAATTCGGCATCTCAATCTGTGACTAATCCAGGCCCAAACCTATCAAGAGGTACGGGTGCGAGTGCAAAAGCGGAGGTACCTAATGTGCTTCAAAAAGTTGTGACTCAGGTGCATCAACTGGCCCAAGTGGTGCAGATTATTCATACTAGCAAGAATAGTGAAGATCAATGGCTGCAAGAAGTCATGAAGATGAATCCTTCCAGATTCAATGGTTCCAGCGATGCGAACAACTGGGATCATTGGTTAGTTGAGCTGGAAAAGATATTTGACGGTATTAGGTGTCCTGAAGCCAAGAAGGTCCCAATTGCTCAGTACCTAACAGTTGATGATGCCTCTGATTGGTGGCGAGCCGTTAAACCTAAGGATCATGTTGCCACCTAGGAAGAATTCCAAGATTTAATGGAAGCACAGTATTGCCCGGCACCTGTACGGTTAGCCAGAGTTAGTGAATTCTTCAGAGCTCAACCTGTACGGTGCAGAAAGTTTGTTTTAATTGTGGAAAATTGGGGCATATCAGTTTTCGTTGTTCATTCCGCCCCGTCGATTGTTTTAACTGTGGGAAGCAAGGACATCGAGTGTCATACTGCGAGACCGTGAGTAGAGTCTTTGCTGGTCAGTCTCCTACTCCAACAGTCATAGTTGCGGGTCAACCAACTCCGAGTGTAGGACGTGGTAGCGGTAGAGGAAGAGAAGAGCATAAAGATACCCCAAGCACTTGGCGAGCTCCACCTCGACTGTATGAGATGAGACGGACTGATGATGTTGGGGCTGCGACTACTTCAGGTATTGTTTATATTTGTACGCACCCGGTAGATGTATTGTTTGATTCTGGAGCTACTCATTCCTTTATATCGTTATCTTGTATACGTCGTTTGGGTTTTTATGGCCTATCTATGTGTGAACCATTTACCGTTGGATTGCCAAGTCGGGAAAGGATAGTTGGGGATCAAGAGATTATAAATTGCCTTATAACTATTGATGGTAGAGATTGGTCGTCCGACTTAATTGTGATTGATATGAAGGGAGAGGACTTGATTCTGGGTGATGATTGGTTAGACCGTCTTGGGGCGGTGGTGGACTACCTTCGAAAGATAATTTCGATCATCGCACAGGATGGAACCGAACATGTATTTGAAGGATAGAAATCATACTGTTCCGGAAAAATTATTCGGGCCATGAGGGCGATAAAGTTATTGAGACAAGGCTGTAATGGCTATTGGTGTTATGCAATGAAGATAGAAATTGTTGAGGTTCAGTTATCCACTATTCCAGTTGTGAATGAGTTTCCAAATGTAATCCCAGATGATTTACCTGGATTACCACCGCATCGTGATGTAGAGTTTGTTGGGATTCAGTGCCTAAATCGAAAGCCCAACGGAAGCGGTAAAATGAAAATTAATTCGATCTGAATCCCTACGAGGATCGATCGAGCTACGTATATACGAATATATAAACGAAATCACAGGAGATATAAGAAACTCACCCTTCTAGTCCGTTGATTAAATGGATTACTTCTCTTGAGCTATTCCCCAAGCTTTAGTTGAATATCCCTACATTCCAATGCGCTCCAAGCCCTTGGATGATCCAACATCGAAATTACAACGTCTCTACTTATCACGCGCCGGAGAAACGACCGGAATGACTACACCTCATTATCCTCCAAGGATACGGCTAGAACAAGGTTGAAGAAGATTTTCAAAACCAATATTACAACACTGTGTTTAATCTATAATCTCTCTATCTCATAACATTTCCTCCAAGAAAACTTAGGAATGTATACTGAAGAAGATGATGAATAGTATGAAGCCTTAGAAAAAAAACTTTTCTCTCTCCTTGCACTCACCAAAATCGTGAGATGAAGTTGGTTTTCAAGGAGATATGGTCTTCACACATATATTCTCATCATATCATACCAAAATCACCTCCCATTTGACAAAATCACCATAGTGATATATTGTACCCTTGAATTGTCACAAAGCTCGTACCCCACCAAGTGAAGACCAAGACAATGGAGGGAGTAGGTGACTTTGGGGCGGATATCTAGAAGGAGACGGACAAGTTCGGTCCATTTCGGACTCCCGAGAGTCCAAACAGATAAACTCCGATTCCGTTTTGATGTATTTATATCGATTAATTAATCCAATTAATTAATCATATCAAATACATAATAACATAATTAATTTCCCCAAGAAATAATTATATTCATGAATTAAATTAATCACCCAGTAATTTATTTAATTCATTAGCCCATAAATTAATTTATCCAATAGATCAATTTAGACATCCAATGTCCCAATAAATTAGATATCCAATATCTAATATTTATAAGGAGATAATAAGCTTGATTCATTCCGACGTCAATCGTATTGCGCGACTTGGTAGTTCCGTCTCAGTCAGTATTGGGAGGAACCAAAGGGTAGTAGCACCACCTAGCCAGCCTGGCGGCCTATACTGTACCCCAACTAAAAACGAATGATGGGATCATTCAAGAACCATTCTATCGTGAATACCAGTATATGTATAAACCTTTCTTTCAAATTTCCCGATCAAGTTATAGGGTCACAGTCAGTCAAACCCTATCTGTACTTGACTCTATGCATGTGTTAATGCAAATCGAGATCATCGAGCTCTCGTGTATCCAATACAACTAGCTCCAATGCTTTGTCCAAAGACTTATGATCTCATCTGCGAATAACCGCATCGGGACATATAACCAGCTCACTAACGGGAGAAAGAATTCTATCTTGGTATTCAGTAGGACCTGCTACTTGCCCATCAAGATGCATGTCGGGGTTGACCCCGGCCTTCTGGTTTATAGGGTTGAACTACTCTACTGAAAATCTTGACGTCACAAGCACATACCTACTAAATCCTCAAGTCGAAGGTTCACGAATACCTATCAAAACCTTTCGATTCCGTCATTGACTGTCCCAGAGTGAAATTCGTGTGACGAATCGAGTGTGAGTCGGTTCGAGTATACCAATCCAATTAGCATACATATAACGTTTGCTCCCACTAACCATTAGTGTTCGACATGCACTCTTCATGTCAAAGAACACGTCATACAGGTCTTCACCTAAACTTAACGCCCAGTAAAGTTTCATTGACTTACGAAAGATTAAGTATTTGAGCTATAAACCTTTCCAGTGCCGACCCCCTTATCTAATAAGGAGTGGAATGTTTTGCTCTCAAATACACGGACTAGTTTCTACATATATATTTACGAGTTAGGAATGCCAGTAACAACCAGTAAATAAAGAAACATTCATTGCCTTATATAAATGATTTACATAATTACAAGTACAATGCCCTCACTCAACATCCTCTGAGTGGCATTAGAGGTCATACTCCTAACAATCTCCCACTTGCACTAAATGCCACACACTATGGTATCTAATACCCATGTTCTCCAGATGATGCTCCAAGCTAATCTGAGAAAGTGGCTTGGTCAGTGGATCAGCGACGTAGTCGGCTGACTCTACTCTATGCAGCACAATGTATCTCTTTGCGAACAAATTCTCTTACGAGATGATACTCTCTCTCTCAATATGTTTGATACTGTTATGAAACCTCGGCTCCTAGGCCTGTGCTACTGCTCTTATTGTTATCGTATAAAAAACAAAAATAGGCAGCGCAACACATGGTGTCACGTGAAGTTTACCCAGTAACTTCTTAATCATTCCTTTGAAGGCCTCCGAGGCCGCTTTATACTCAGCCTAACAGGCGGAACCAGCAGTCACTCTATACTTGGCACTACACCAAGATACTGCTCCTCCATTAAGAGTAAATGTAGCCAGAAGTAGACAAAGAATCATTTTTCTGTCCTTGGCAGTCCAATACAATGAATCTCATTACATTCAGTTCTCCACCGCCGTATGTAAGAACCAGGTCTCTAGTCCTTATAAAGTACTTGAGAACGTTCTTTTATAGCAGTCTAATATTCCCTAACTGGGTTAGCCCGAAACCTACTTACCACGCTCCCAGCATGTGCAATGTCAGGTCTCGTACACAATAAAGTATATATAAGGCTACCCAAATTCCGAAGCATATGGTATATTACTCATTTCCTTTCATTGTTCCTCACTATGAGGACACATCTTCAAGGTGAGTTTATTCCATGTCGCATTGATAGGAACCCTATTTTAGAATAATCCATCATAAATCGCTTTAATATTTTATCTATATAGAGGGCTTGGGAAAAACTTATTATTCTCTTCGATCTATCCTCGTGGAAATGAATCCCAAGAATATAGGTTTCTTCTCCCAAGTCTTTCATAGAGAAATTACTCGAAAACCAAGCTTTCACAGGACTGAGCATTCCCACATCATTTCCTATTAGTAGAATGTCATCTACATATAGTACTAAGAATGCGATCTAGCTCCCACTAACCCTCTTGTATACACAAGGTTCCTATTCATTTTGCACGAAGTCAAACTGTTTGATTTCCTCGTCAAAACGAAGGTCCCAACTACATGAAGACTGCTACAGTCTATTTCATGGAGTCTACATCCACCATTGCTAGGTCATTTGTCCCGGGTTGGTTTCTTGTTTATCACCTGGAACCTCGTGGAAACCCAGTTCCTCCAAGTGCATAAAACTATACCTCTCAGGTAATTAAGACACCCTACTAGACCTACAAGGTGGTTGTACTTGTGTTTCAGAAGGTCTGGTTCCAATTTCTTGCACAGGTGTCTCCAGAGGAGTTTCATTGTATTCTTCCAAAGAAATATTTATACCTGCTCCGCCTTCCTGAAACTTTTCTTCCAGGAAGTGTGCAAGCAAAGCAACAACAATCTTTCGATCTTTGGGCATGTAGAATAGATAACCCATCGTCTTATATGGGAATCTAATGGAACGTTTCCTCACGGACCTCGCTTCCATTTTCTCCACCTTAGTCTTCTTGACATAGGCGGGACATCCCCAAATCCTAATGTGATTAAGACTTGGTTTGCTACCCTCCCACATCTCATGTGAAGTTTTAGGAACGGATTTGGAAGGACATTTCTTCAATAAATATGCAGCAGGCAGGAGTGTATACCCCCACAGGTAAATTGGTAAGTCAGAATAGCCAAGCATGGAATGGACCATGTCCAACAAGGTCTGGTTCCTTCTTTCTGACAAACCATTTAACCGAGGAGTGCGTGGAGGTGTTAGTTGTGATACAATTCCATGTTTCTTAAGGAACTCGTCAAACTCCGAACTCATATACTCTCCACCTCGATCCGACTGAAGTGCTTTGATATGATTACCAGTTTGTTTCTTGACTAGGGCCTTGAATTCCTGGAATTTCTCAAAGGCCTCGGATTTATGTTTCATTAAGTATACATAACCATATCTAGTATGATCATCTGTAAACGTAATGAAATATTGATATTCGTTACGTGCTGCTTTCAAAGCACCACATACGTCATTATGGATTAATCCCAGTTTATCAGCGGCTCTTTCAAAAGTCTCTATGAAGGTGGACTTAGTCATTTTGCCTTTAAGGCAAGATTCACAAGTAGGAAAGGGATCTGATCCCAATGGACCGATAAGTCCATCTTTTTTCCATCTTATAAACCTTGGTCTGACCAACATGACCAAGTCTTAGATGCCATTTCAAAAGTTGATTGGTTTCATCCCTACCACGTTTTCTAGTCATAGTATTCACAACTACTTTGTTGCTGAGATTTAGATGATACAATCCATTTAACAACGTAGCAGTGCCCACTAGTTTATTTCTGAAATAAATTTTGCATGAACCATCACCAATAAAAAATGAAAAGCTTTTTCGGTCCATGACTAGAATGGATACAATGTTTTTATGCCCATTGGACAAAACAAGTACAGCTTCTAAAGTCAAAATAAAGCCAGATTCTAAACCCAAAAGAGTGATCTTATGTCGATTGCCTCGATACTATGCCCACTTCCGACTGTGATCATAACTTCTCCAGCTCCAAGCTTCCTACTTTGTTCCAGATCCTGATTCATGGTACAAATATGAGAAATAGTACTTAATCCAAAGATCCGTGAAGTAGAAAATACAAGAGTGCAAAAATTTGTTTCCAAAACTGAAAGTTTTGTACCTGAAGCGCCATGAAGAATTGGACAGTCTCTACCCCAGTGGCCCAACTCACCCCACTTGAGACAAGCGTCCTAATTCTTCTTGCCTTTTAGAACTATCGGGGCCTTGCCCTTTCCCTTAAGGTCCTTAACTTGTGGTCCAGTCTGCTTCTTGGTCTTTTTCTTCTTATTCTTAGACCTACGAGGTCCAGAAGAAATCACAAGGGCAGACTCCTTCATCCATGGAGTCTTCATCTGAGACCGAGCGTTCACTAGTTAGTTCATTAGCCCAGCTAAGTTACATGCAATCTCATTGCAGTTGAAGTTCATAACAAACTGTGAGAAGGAATCTGGGAGAGACTGCAGGATAAGGTTGGTTTGGAGAGAAGTATCCATTTTAAAATCAAGAGCCTCCAATCTCTCGATCATGGATATCATCTTGTTGATGTGTTCCCCAACCTTCTCACCTTCCTTCATCCTTGCACCGAACAGTTGCTTGGATATCTCATATCTAGCAGTTCTGCTGTGCTCACCATAAAGCTCGGTTAAGTGAGATAGAATCTGCCTAGTGATCGCTAGAATTCGCGTAGTATGGTTTTCAAATCCGATCAATTTTAAAATTTGTAAAACCTCGAAGTATTTCCAAGGTGTCGAACCCAAGGGAATTGATATGTCGAAAATAAAGGAAATAACTCTACTCAAAATTTGACTGCTATTTAGGAATCCGAAAATTTGGTTTGTTTCTAATTATCTACTTCAAAAATCGAAAAATAAAAATTAAATAAAAGATGAATTATCTAAATCAAGCAAATAAACAAATTAGCAAGATAAAATCACAAGTTGAAAGCTAATTGATCCTAGGGTAGTATCATCTAATTGAGTTCACACAATCCATTCACTTGATTCCTTCTCCCCAAATTTTAATTCAATCCTAGAAATAATCACTCAGCCGATCTAGAATTCCGATCAAGGCAACCTAGAAAGATAGTTAATTTAAACCCTTTTCCCCGCCAGGACTCAAAGAATTTAAATCACTTAAAAAGCACCAACTTATTCATCTATGATTTATCTTACTCCACTTAGGTCTTAAGATCAAATCATATTGTGCATCAAGTATTTCCACTAATTAATTAATCCTTCCGGGCAAAATCAATTAACTAACATGCATCGATTAAGGGCCCTTTAATCTAGCATGAGATTTAACACATCTTGATCACAAGCCTAGGATGAAAGGTAAAAAGGTAATCAAAGGAACATCATGTGAACATCAATTAAAATTACTAACCCTAGAATCAATCAATGGAATTAGCCAGACATAATTGAAATTAAACAAGAAATAGATGGAGAATGCATATTATTAATATGAAAAGAGAGATTAAAACCCTTCCGGATGAACTCTGAGTCTTCGATCTCCGAAAAAGTAGAAAAATAATAATAATTGCTTCCTTCACAAAGTCTCGTCTCCAAGGAATTAATCTTGCCAAAAAGATGTAAAATTATGCTCCAGATGATAAAGGATGAAAAAGAATGATGAAAGATGGTAAAACTAGGTCTAGGAGGGGGTGTATATAGCCTATGGGAGTTAAACTCCCGATTAGCCCTAATCTAGGAAACAAAAACTATCCAAAAGAGTCATAATCCGTCAAAATACGAGAACTATTGAAAGCCTATCGGCCGCACCTATCGCCCGATAGGTCAAGCCGATAGTTGGTTCGTCGGTCGACTTCACTTGATAGGCAGAACACCTTTCGACGCACCTATCGGCCGATAGGCCGCCCGATAGGTTCGTCTGACTCTTGCAAAAAATCCGTTTCTTCTGTCCGCTTGACTCGACTCTCGGTCCTTTGTCTCGTTTTGGGTCCTTTTGGCTCTAAAAACCTGCAAACACACTAAAACCAACCCAAACGCGTAATACGGCTCGACTAATCATAAATAAGCCAAATACGAGCACATTAATCACGAAACGAGATAAAAACCTAGTATAAAATCCTAGAAAAATGTGGTAAAATTACCACTTATCAAACCCCCCCAAACTTAAGCCTTGTTCGTCCCGAACAACAAAAAGAAAAGAAAAAGAATGTCGTGAATTATCATCGTGCAACTCATAGTGTTCAACCTAATCAATACTATCCTGTAATTCTCTCTAAATAATCCGAGTGTCGTAAAAGCGAGCTGCACTCAGAATAATGATTCCGCAAAGTAATCAAGTTCAGTCCTAATCACTCGTTCATGAAGAAAATCCAGCTCAAAGATTAACAAAACGTGAGTCAAATCGACCGTCAATATGAAAGGCTAAAATAAACAAGCTAGTTCGTCCCTGCTATACGCCTAGTGGCACAATTTTCACGAGTTTCATAAGAAATAAACCTCAAGATTCCCGTATATATATGTTCAAGAATTTGATTCGAGTTGACCACTAGGTTAGGATCTCGGGATGTTTCATCGGGGTAATCCTAGGGTGGAACTTCCATTCTCATGTATTAGGAAACCGTTTGACGTAAAAGACACTCATGGGGCACATGGATGCTTCTAGTTACTAAGTTCCCGTCTACAGCGGAGAAACAACTCGAATATATATTTTCCGCATGTCCGAATCAAGGTCGCCGTTTTGCGCGAGAGTAAATAGCGGGTCACGCGAATACCCCCGGTTACTAGGTTCCCTATCATTGGCACATGTGAAATATCTAAATCACTAGTCTAATCAGGGTGGTCGTTTTACGCGAGGGTAAACAACGGGTCACGCGAATGCCCCCGGTTACTAGACTTCCCTTCATAGAACAACATTATCTCGATTTTTGGGAAAAACTGACCGACTCTAAACTCAATCTAAGTGCCAACACGACTAAAGAAACAAGATTTACTCACTATCCTAAGATGTAACCAAACGTATTGACGGTGATTTTAAAACAAGTATGTATCGTCTCTTATCTGCCAAGACCTCTACAATCACGAAAAATTTTGGACCTAAATGAATACTAAGCAGAACAGAAATAACTGACTACAACTTGACTAAAACTCGACCGTTTCTTGAGAGAAAACAAAGGTCGTAACATCGGTATCACACAAATAGAAGCACGAAAAATTCACGAATAAAGAAAAACTAAGACAAGCAAGGCATCAAAGCAAACAACGAAAAGCAAATAAAAGCAAACACGAAAGCAAAAAAAACTACTACGACCTAAAAAAATAGAAACTAGCAAACACACCAAACAAAAATGAACATAAAAATCTAAAAACTAAGCAACCAAAAGCCAAATCCACACAACACCAATATGATAAGCACAAATAAAAACAACGGGCACCGACACAAGCAAATAATGATACAAGGCATACAAGGTACTCACACGTAAAGAAATTAACAAAGCCGCACTTCTCCCCCCCCCCCCAAACTTATTTCGCATCCCAAAGGAGGAATAAGTTTGAAAAGAGAAAGGAGTGGCTTTGTTAACGGAGTACCTGATCACTGTGGCGGAAATGGCGGGTTTGTCGGCGAGCTCGGATCATAGCGGGCATGTGAATCGGGGAAAGGAGCAAAGTGGTACATCTCGTGTAGCATTCGGTTGTAGTGGTCCTCCTAGGCCCACCTATCTTCCTGCCTCTTCCTCTCTTGCTCCCTCCAAGCAATCTCCTCTTGTCGCCACACTCTGTCCTCTTCGGCTCGTTTCTCCACGAGCTCGTACAACTCATTGACCCGAGTGGCAACAACACCCACCCGAGTCTCAACCTCGCCCAGCCGAGTTCCCGAAGAACCAAACTCGGTTGTCAAAGAACGCATACTCGCCAAATGATAATTGTCTTGCGCCTGCATACTCTCTTCGTGCATCTCTCTCTCTCTCAAAAAATCTCGACTCAAAAGCTTCAAAATCCGGAGCTCTCATCTGAAAACTACTACCTCCACCGGTGGGAATCTCGTCACTGCTACCCCCCTCGGGTATATCATCCAGCTCCTCCTCGGCTCCCTCCAAGAACGGCTCATCAATGGTCACCTCCCGGCGTTGTCTTTTACGAGACGCATCCAACGGTCGGATAAGTGCCAAATGAGCCTCGGAGCTCATACTCCACCTCGCATATACATCGGACGCGTCGCCCATCACAGAGGTCAAGGTCGGAGAGGGGAGTCGGAAGAGGGACACGGTTTTGTTCCGACCGTGTAATTTCCAGTCGAACCCCTCGGTGAAGGCAAGCATCTCTTGCCTCTGCAGTGTCGGTTTATCCAAATTGATATCTCGGGACACCGGCTCTCCTCTAATGCGCACCTCGAGATGCTCCGCGATAGGGGTCACGAACGCCCCAATCCCAATCCTCTGCTTCCCGGTCAGCTGGGCTTGTTTCTCCATGTGCTCAATCAGAAAACATCCGGCGTGCTTCCACCTACCGTTCAAGGCCGACCATAAAAGGTGAAGATCAGTGGACAAGCACGTCCCCGAGTCGGTACGGCTCAAAATCGTCGAGGTGAACAGACGGTGGACATAACGGAGAACTGGGTTCCTGATCGAGGAGGCCTTGGCATACGTCGGATTATAAATGAGAAGCGTCTCCTCCCTGCGGTAAATCATCTTGGACCACAGCTCTATGTTTTCTTTGTCATGATCGCCCTGCTGGAATGACCCGTCCTCGGCCCCGTTGATAATGGCATTAACTTCGTCGGCCGAGAGCTCCCTTTCTGTGTTGTCGAGGTTGAAGCGAATAGATGCCGGAGTCCCGTGCTCCCTAAAAATCTCAAGCGTGGACAGAAACTCCACGGTGAGCACGTGGTAAGCGAGATAGTTTGCCCGAAAAATGTGCTCAAACCCGCACTGCCTCGCTAGTAACATAATATCATCGTATATACCCATACCCCGAGCCGTCTCCTCATGCAAAAATCGGCAATGCTTGTGTGACATTCCGATAAGGTGCGACCACCTTCTTTGAGACTCAGATCCAGTCAATCTTAGCTTGAACTTCTTCGGGTCGAGTGCAAATGGATCGGAATAGCCGGCACTACCTTCGTCGGAGCCTTTTCCTTCTCTGTGGTTGCCTTAGACTTTCCGGCCTTACTCGGCTTCGACTTCTTGCTTTGATTTCCAGCCATTTCAAAGTACCTACAAAACAACCATCCAATCAATATCCAATAAGTAACTCATAATGCAAACATTCAACGAGTGTCGACATAATCCAATAATCCCACAATATTAACTAAGAGCCCTATAATGTCCAATAAACATCAAAATCATAGTCCCGACAGCCATATACTACGATCAACAAATCACACAACCTCCCCCAAACTTCGACTCCCCCATTTCATATTCAAAGGATTAGAATCACAACCCACAATAACAAAACTACACACTACGATCATATTAGGACAAATTCTCTCCAATCAAATCTAATTCATCAACAATTCAACTCATATCGATCCCAATTAACAATTCAATTCAACAAATTTACCCAATTTCAACAATTTCGAAATTAGGGTTCTTCCAATTTGGGGTTTTTTTTCAAAATTCGTTCAATTTCATCAATTAATCCCCCAATTCGAAGTACCCATGAACAATCAAGCATAGATAACATGTTTCCATCAAGATTCTATCAACAATCGGGCATAAAATTCACAGAACATCAAAGTCTAACAAAAGCCCCCAAAAAGTGGATCCCCAATTCGAAATTCATCAAAACTCCAAAAAGAATCCGTCAAAGTGCTTCAAAACTTGTATAGAATTGAAAAACAAGGGGATTAAGTGTCGAAATTAAGTACCTTGATCGAGTTTTGAAGGAAGAACAATAGAAAGAAATCGCCCCTTGTTCTTATCGGCCGATATGTGTGTGTGTGTGTGAGAAAATCGGGTGGTGAAGGTGTTTAAAAGGGGTATTAATCAACCGGGTCGAAGCGGATACTGGGTCGGGTATGTCCTATCGGGCAGGCCTATCGGCCGATAGGCTGGGCCGATAGGAACTACTGAAACTTGCCCGATAGGAACTACTGAAACTTACGTACCTCATATCGGGCGGGATATCGGTCGATGTGGTCTGCCTATCGACCACTGCTTGTAACATTAAATTTTTTTTAATTTTCCTCAGCCTATCGGTCGGGCCTATCGGCCGATAGGCTCGCCCGATAGGTTCGTCTGTCTCAAAAAAATTTCAACTCGTTCTATTTCGCATACTTGGTCCCGTTTTTGCTTGGATATGGCGATTAAAGACCTGCAAGTATCCAAAACTCGGCGTGCATGGATTAGAACTTAACAAAACTAACAAAGCTACTACGAAACTAGAAACTAAAAAAATCACGCAAACGAAAAATCGAAAACAAACGAATAAAACGAACTAATATACATACGTTGGGTTACCTCCCAACAAGTGCTACGTTTAACGTCTTTAGCTAGACTATACCTCATTCATTCCGGGTCTTCGAGGTAAGTAACATACTTCTCTTCGTGGTGCAAGGGCTTGAAATAGTGCTTCATCCGATGTCCGTTCACAATAAACTTGTTCCCATCTTCTTTCATCACGACACATGATCCGTTTTGATTTACTTGAAAGACGGTGTATGGACCAGTCCACTTTGACATCAACTTCCCCGGAAATAGACGAAGCCGAGAATTGAAAACGAGCACTTCGTCTCCCGGGACGAAGTCCTTCTTCCGAATGCGATCATCGCGAAACTTTTTCGCTCTTTCCTTGTAAATCCTTGCATTTTCGAAAGCCTCGCTTCTCCATTCGTCGATTTCCAGCAGCTTCTCTCTTCTTGATCCACTAGCTTCAAGAAATTCGAAATTAATCCGTCTAGTGGCCCAATACGCTTTAACTTCCAGCTCCACCGGTAAATGACAGGATTTCCCAAAGACGAGCTGGTATGGAGACATTCCAATTGGAGTCTTATACGCGGTCCGATAAGCCCAAAGTGCATCATCTAGATATTTAGCCCAGTCCTTCTTGTTCGTGACCGTCTTCTCTAAAATTTGTTTGATCTCCCGATTGGCGAGCTCGGCTTATCCATTAAGCTTGTGGATGATAGGCAGACGTAATCTTATGTTTAACTCCATATTTTGCAAGAAGGGTTCCTAACCACCTATTATTAAAGTGGCTCCCCCCGTCACTCAACAAAGCTCGTGGAGTCCCGAAACGAGTCAAGATGTTCTTATTAAGAAATTTAATCACCACTTTCGAATCGTTCGTAATCGTCGGCATCGCCTCAACCCATCTCAACACGTAGTCAACCGCAAGTAAAATATACGAATAGCCTCGTGATTTTGCAAACGGACCCATAAAATCGATACCCCATACGTCAAACAACTCTACTTCCATAATAGTGTGCTGCGGCATCTCGTCTCTTTTTGCTATGTTCCCCAATCGTTGGCATCTATCGCAATGTTTCACAAAAGCTTGGCAATCTTTATGAATAGAAGGCCAATAGAAACCACATTGGTACACCTTCATGGCCGTTCGATTCGCTGCAAAATGACCCCCACTCGGTGCACTATGGCATTCTTCAATTATCCTTTGCCATTCGCTTTGTCGAACACACATGCGAATAATCCCGTCCGCGCACCTCCGATAAAGAATAGGGTCTTCCCAATAGTATAATTTAACGTCATGGAGAAGAAAGACCCGTTGGAACATGCTTGATAGCAAGGAAATTAACATAGTCCGCGTACCATGGTGTATCGTCGGCCAAGGCTAGGATATGCTCGTCCGGAAAGTTCTCCTTTATTTCGACCCTCGAATCTTCTCCCTCAACCGGCTTCTCGAGACGGGAAAGGTGATCGGAAACAACATTCTCGCACCCCTTCCTATCCCTGATCTCCATGTCGAACTCTTGTAGAAGGAGTATCCATCTCACTAATCTCGGCTTCGAATCCTTCTTGGCAAATAGATAGCGAATCGCTGCGTGATCGGTATGAACAATAGTGTGAGTGCCCACTAGGTAAGGTTGGAATTTGTCGAATGCATAGACCACAACGAGCAGCTCTTTTTCCGTCGTGGTGTAGTTCATTGGGGCCGAATCCATCGTCTTACTCGCATAATAAATTACCCGGAAAAGCTTATCTCGTTTTTGACCCAAAACGGCCCCAACGGCCCAATCGCTCGCGTCGCACATCAACTCGAATGGTGCGCCCCAATCCAGAGTGATCAAGACCGGCGTCGAAATTAAGGCTCGTTTCAATGTCTCAAACGCCCTTAAGCAATCATCATCAAACTGAAATTTCACGTCTTTCTCGAGCAAGGAACATAACGGCTTCGTGATTTTTGAGAAATCCTTAATGAACCGTCTATAGAACCCTGCATGGCCTAGGAAGCTTCGTACTGATTTAACATTGGTTGGAGGCGGTAATTTCTCGATAGCAACCACCTTCGCTCGATCAACCTCCAATCCTTCCGAAGATACTTTATGCCCCAGCACTACTCCCTCTTGCACCATGAAGTGACATTTCTCCCAATTTAGAACAAGGTTCGTCTCCTCACACCGGCAAGTACCAAAGATAAATTTTTCAAGCAATGGTCGAAAGATGAACCAAAACTGAAAAATCATCCATAAATACCTCCATTATGTTCTCGACTAATCCGTGAAAGATGGCCATCATGCACCTTTGAAAATTTGCGGTGCGTTGCACAAGCCAAACGGCATCCTCCTAGCGAATACCCCATAAGGGCACGTAAAAGCGGTCTTGTGTTGGTCTTCCGGAGCGATAGCAATTTGATTGTACCCCGAATACCCGTCCAAAAAGCAATAATACTCGTATCCGGCCAAACGATCTAGCATTTGATCAATAAATGGAAGTGGAAAATGATCCTTCCTCGTCGCCGCATTAAGTAGCCGGTAGTCGATACAAACTCTCCATCCCGTGACTAGCCTTGTCGCGATTAATTCATCTTTCTCGTCCTTGATCACGGTCATACCCCCTTTCTTAGATAGGACTTGAGTAGGACTCACCCACTCACTATCGGAAATCGCATATATCATCCCGGCATCTAACAATTTGAGCACCTCTTTTCTCACAACCTCTTGCATTGCCGGATTTAATCTTCGTTGCGGCTGCACCCTCGGCTTATGATCGTCTTCTAGCAAAATCCGGTGCATACAAATATAAGGGCTTATTCCCTTAATGTCCGAAATCGTCCATCCAATCGCCCCTTTGTGTTTTCGCAGCACCCGTAATAGCTTCTCCAAGTTAGTAGGTCTGAGAGAAGAAGAAACTATCACGGGATAGGACTCGTTCTCGCCCAAGAAGCAATATTGTAAGTGATCCGGCAACGGCTTAAGTTCTAACTTCAGCACCTCGATCGATCGGTCCTCAGCGACAACTCCCCCTTGAACCGGTTTGTTGACATCAAGATAGCATACGTCCCTCTCATTAGATCGAAACTCGTTCGCCTCCAACATTCGAACATACATTGGCAAATCCTCGTACATTTCTTCAGCATCGGAATGTGAGTAAATGGATTGTGAAATGCAATGCTCCAACAAGTCGGTCGGGGGTGGCATAATAGACTCAATTGCATAACATTCCTCGGGCGCATCCTCGGGCTTCTTCATCGCGTCATAGATGGAAATTTTCAGATTTTGATCATTAACCAGGAAGGTAAGATCACCCTCTTGGACGTCTATAAGTGCTCTCCCCGTCGCTAGAAACGGTCTCCCAAAGATCAATGGTTGATTCTCGTCCTCGGGCATGTCAAGAACTACGAAATCGGCCGGGAAGACTAAGTGTTGGACTCTAACGAACACATCCTCCACAACTCCCCTCGGATAAGAGATCGACCGGTCCGCCATGAGTAGAGAAATGGTAGTCGGCTTCATCTCCCCAATATTCAACCTCTTAAAGATGGATAGAGGCATAAGATTGATGCTTGCCCCGAGATCACACAACACATTACGGAACGTTTGGTCGCCAATCATGCATGTAAAAGTAAAACGTCCCGGATCCTTCTGCTTGAGCGGGAGCTTGTTTTGAATGATAGCGCTACACTCCTCTGTCAAATTTATTGTTTCAAACTTTGCCAACTTCCTCTTGCTTGCCACAGCGTCTTTCAAGAATTTCACGTACCCCGGCATGTCTCTCAAAGCGTCTAGAAGTGGAATGTTGATATTCACCTTTTGAAACATGTCGATAAATCGTTGAAGCTTTTCATCATGTCTCGACTTGGCCAATCGCTGTGGAAATGGAGCTTTTACCTCAAAATCCTTCACATTCGAACCTACAGGAGCCTTTCGACCGATAGGGGGGTCGATAGGCTCAACCGCCGCATTCTCGTCTGGTATCGGGTGGGCCTATCGGCCGATAGTCTTGGCCGATGGGCTCGCCGCGTTCATCTTCCTTCTCGTTCTCGGCTCCCGTTTCTAGTACATCCTCGTTTCCAGATTTCTCAACTTCAGCCCCATGATTACTGTACCTTGTCCCACTCCGAAGCTCGATTGCGTTGCATTGTTGCGTCTTCGGGTTGGTCTCGGTACTGCTCGGAAAATGGCCCGGCTTATGAAATCCGGCTTGGGCGTTCGCCATTTGACTCATTTGGGTCTCCACCATCGACATCTGCTTTGTCAAGGCTATCACTGAGTTTCCAATAGATGTCACACTATGCTCGAGAGCCCCGAACCTCTTGTCTGCTTTATAAATAAAATCTTTTTGACTTGCCTCTAACCGTTCCAACATCTCTTCCATCGGTGTCTTAGCAATCGGCTCTTGAATAACCCCGTTTTTCACGTTAAATCCCGGTGGTGGCTGAAGAGCATTGTTCGGGTTGGCATAGGAGAAATTAGGGTGGTTTCGATTGTTCGGATAATAGTTTCTCCTATTTCCCTTGCCTAAGTTTCCTCCTTGCACGTAATTCACATCCTCCTCAATTGCAATAGGCTCGTTTAGCTCTTCAAAAACTGCATTGACTCCCAAAGTCTTCTTTTTTAGCATCTCAAGCTCTTTTTGTTGTCTTTCAAATTTCGCCTTCAAATCACCGTAGGCGTCCTCGTCACCGGATGGGACCTTTCTTCTCGTCATCTTCCTATCGGTCACCTCCTCGTAATCATTGTTGACCGCTAGCTCGATGAGATTCTTGGCCTCTTCATAATCGTTAGCAAGAAATCCCCCCTTCGAGGAATAGTCCAACTCTCTTCTAGCCTTCCTCGTCAAACCCCGATAAAACCGAATGTAGATTTCCTCCTTGTCAATTCCATGCTGTGGGCATTTGCGAAGTAGCTTCTTAAATCGGATCCATGCCTCGTATAAGTATTCATCCTCATATTGCTCGAATTGCAAGATATCGTTGATTTGTTTTTGCATCTTCGAAGGAGGATAGAACTGTGCTAAGAACAACCGAGTCATCTCTCTTCAAGTACCAATTTCCTTCCGATCTAGGCTCTTGTACCGATCTAGCGCATCGTCTTCTAAGGAGAACCGGAATAGGCGGAGCTTAATGACATCCGGAGGCACTCCGTTTTGCTTGATGGTGGCACATATGTCCAAAAACGACTCAAGATGAGCGTTTGGATCTTCATTAACTCCTCCTCCGTATGTTTGAGACTTCACCGTAGCGATGAGGGACGGCTTAAGCTCGAAGTTGTTGGCATCAATATTTCCCCAACCTCCTTCTTGATAATCGTCCAGCTTAGGTCGAAAGCGGGCATTCAAAGGGATCTTCTCGGGACGAGCGAGTTCTCGTGGTGGGTCAACAATGCCGGCCATGGTATTAACGAAAGGTATAGAAATAGTCTCTGTTCTCGCTTCTTACTTCTTCCTCCTCAAAGACTTCTCGATTTCCGGATCCAAAGGAAATAAGTCCTTTCCTTGGGATCTTGTGATCATGCACCGCCTACAAGGAAGAGAAAACAAGATGTGAGGAAACGAGATCGAATATTAATAATAAAAGTAAACAACCTAAAGTAACAATCTCTTCTTTTTCGAATTATCCCCTTGAGTTTTCTATCAATTCCCCGGCAACGGCGCCAAAAATTGATCGCTAGAATTCGCGTAGTATGGTTTTCAAATCCGATCAATTTTAAAATTTGTAAAACCTCGAAGTATTTCCAAGGTGTCGAACCCAAGGGAATTGATATGTCGAAAATAAAGGAAATAACTCTACTCAAAATTTGACTGCTATTTAGGAATCCGAAAATTTGGTTTGTTTCTAATTATCTACTTCAAAAATCGAAAAATAAAAATTAAATAAAAGATGAATTATCTAAATCAAGCAAATAAACAAATTATCAAGATAAAATCACAAGTTGAAAGCTAATTGATCCTAGGGTAGTATCATCTAATTGAGTTCACACAATCCATTCACTTGATTCCTTCTCCCCAAATTTTAATTCAATCCTAGAAATAATCACTCAGCCGATCTAGAATTCCGATCAAGGCAACCTAGAAAGATAGTTAATTTAAACCCTTTTCCCCGCCAGGACTCAAAGAATTTAAATCACTTAAAAAGCACCAACTTATTCATCTATGATTTATCTTACTCCACTTAGGTCTTAAGATCAAATCATATTGTGCATCAAGTATTTCCACTAATTAATTAATCCTTCCGGGCAAAATCAATTAGCTAACATGCATCGATTAAGGGCCCTTTAATCTAGCATGAGATTTAACACATCTTAATCACAAGCCTAGGATGAAAGGTAAAAAGGTAATCAAAGGAACATCATGTGAACATCAATTAAAATTACTAACCCTAGAATCAATCAATGGAATTAGCCAGACATAATTGAAATTAAACAAGAAATAGATGGAGAATGCATATTATTAATATGAAAAGAGAGATTACAACCCTTCCGGATGAACTCTGAGTCTTCGATCTCCGAAAAAGTAGAAAAATAATAATAATTGCTTCCTTCACAAAGTCTCGTCTCCAAGGAATTAATCTTGCCAAAAAGATGTAAAATTATGCTCCAGATGATAAAGGATGAAAAAGAATGATGAAAGATGGTAGAACTAGGTCTAGGAGGGGGTGTATATAGCCTATGGGAGTTAAACTCCCGATTAGCCCTAATCTAGGAAACAAAAACTATCCAAAAGAGTCATAATCCGTCAAAATACGAGAACTCATTGAGCGACTTATCGGCCGCACCTATCGGCCGATAGGCTGGGCCGATAGTTGGTTCGTCGGTCGACTTCACTTGATAGGGCAGGAACACCTTTCGGACGCACCTATCGGCCGATAGGCTCGCCCGATAGGTTCGTCTGTCTCTTGCAAAAATCCGTTTCTTCCGTCCGTTTGACTCGACTCTCGGTCCTTTGTCTCGTTTTGGGTCCTTTTGGCTCTAAAAACCTGCAAACACACTAAAACCAACCCAAACGCGTAATACGGCTCGACTAATCATAAATAAGCCAAATACGAGCACATTAATCACGAAACGAGATAAAAACCTAGTATAAAATCCTAGAAAAAATGTGGTAAAATTACCACTTATCACCTAGTAGAAGTAATTTTCTCATGAGCTCTCTGAAGCTCATTAGACATAGAATCCATCATGTAAGCACGGACTTTTACGTCATCCTTAACCCACTTTTTGTGGTTTTCAATCTCTTCCTGATTGGCTCTGTTCCGCACAGGAGGCGTCGGAATGTCCGTTTCTAAGACATACCCCAGTTTCTCTATACTGAGGACAATCATCAGAGTGCGGAGCCAATCCAAAAAGTTAGGTCCCACCAAGGTGTTCTTTTCGAGTAGAATTGCTAGTGGATTCATTGTCATATTGAGAGTTATGTCTGCATTAAGTACGGCAGATTAATTAGTGACTCGTTCAATTATGATATGAGTATATAATTAAGGTCTTTTCTATTATTGTTACCTAGCTCCCACTATTTTTATCGGAATAACACACTCCCATGTGAAATCCGGAAGTATCGTCGCACTATTTCATAGTGGTGATCGAGTTCTTTATAAATCTTAATAGAGGGCAACCGAACAGGTTTCGAGTCTATTAATTTTCATAAAGTGGTATCCAACACCAACCCATATAATGGATGATTCGATCTTATTTTTCCCCTTGTTCACTCCCCTCAACCTATATGGTTTCTATGGTTCGTGAACAAGTTAAGTTTATACCATCGACGCAAATCAGTTTCACATCTGGTTTGGATTTTAATTTTCTAAAAGCTCGATGGCGGGAAGGAAAACCTTAAAACCTTATAAACTTAATAATTTTTCGTGGGAGAAATTTTCGCGATTAACGTTACACTTTGCACATTAATAATTTAATCGCGTTTGTGGCATTCATACAATATGAAACAACCATTCACAACCTAGTTGCTACCAACATGTAGTTCATGAACCGTTCCTAGAATCAAAAACTTATTAATCTAATTACAAGTCTTCGTCTTGAATCTTCGTCTTCTCGAAACGGATCTTCCTCCGGTCTTCGTCATTACATATAAATTTTACATTGAAAATTGCATCCTAGATACAAAAATTTCTAGTAAAATAAATAGGCTCAAAACGGCCTTTACAACCCAATTGAATAAAACGAACGATTCAAAAACTAAGTCCACGAACCACATCCCTATTCAAAAGCATTCATACAATAAATACTATATAAATGGAAAGTGTAGAGATACATTGATCCAATCAACAATACGAACCGATCCAATCGATCCACATAATCGGTAATATGAAAATGTTCAAAATAATTCGGTCGATCATAAGTATCCCAATAAATAAATTTTCCCTTATAAAATGAAATACCGTATATCATTTTAATCATATTAAATCCAATTTAAAATATGGGAAATCAATTTTTAGCAATACACGAAGAAAACAAGCCCGAAACGGGTCCGAAAGGGGCTGGACCGTGCCCGAAAACCTACCGGGCAACAAGTAGGGATGCCCAGCAGCCCTGGGCCGCGGCCCCCAGTCCAGTAACATTATATGCGGGCTGAAACAGCCCTGGGCCGCAGCCCCCTCCTTCCGGACCACTCCCGGACCGTCCATCGGCAATTCGGGACTAGTTTTTCGACCGGATATCTAATATCTATATTTTACAACATTCATATCATCAATATAAATCACATTTCCCAGAAATAAAGATTTATATTTAGATTAAAACTTACGAAAAATATAACTACAACGAACGTAAAAACATATACCACGACTAAAATGATTTCAAATCATTCACCATCTAATCGAGTATTCCAAATGCCAATATCGTATATACGATCTCAAGACCTACGCTCCGATACCACTGTTGGGATTCGGTGCCTAAATCGTAAGCCAAGCGGAAGCGGTAAAACGAAAATTAATTCGATCCGAATCCCTACGAGGATTGATCGAGCTACGTATATACGAATATATAAACGAAATCACAAGAGATATAAGAAACTCACCCTTGTAGTCCGTTGATTAAATGAATTCCTTCTCTTGAGCTATTCCCCAAGCTTTAGTTAAATATTCCTACTATCCAATGCGCTCCAAGCCCTTGGATGATCCAACATCGAAATTACAACGTCTCAACTTGTCACGCGCTGGAGAAATGATCGGAATGACTACACCTCATTATCCTCCAAGGATATGGATAGAACAAGGTTGAAGAAGCTTTTCAAAACCACGATTACAACACTCTTAGTGTTTAATCTATAATCTCTCTATCTCATAAAATTTCCTCCAGGAAAACTTATGAATGTATAATGAAGAAGATGATGAATAGTATGAAGCCTTAGAAAACAAACTTTTATCTCTCCTTTCACTCACCAAAACCATGAGATGAAGTTGGTTTTCAAGGATATATGGTCTTCACATATATATTCTCATCATATCATACCAAAATCACCTCCCATTTGACAAAATCACCAAAGTAATATATATTGTCCCCTTGAATTGTCACAAAGCTAGTACCCCACCAAGTGAAGACCAAGACAATGGAGGTAGTAGGTGACTTTGGGGCGGCTATCCAGAAGGATCCGAACAAGTTCGGTCCTGTAACGCCCCAATACTTATTTAAATGCTAACGATCATAGATTTTGATTTTTTTAATATTTACAGGTTGTCCGATACTTGGACCGATACGTTCCTAGCATAAAATGAAGAATTTAAAAAAAAAAAAGAAAAGATTTCAAAATAAATTATAAGGGTCATTTTTAGAATTTATGAATGTGATTTCGAAAAGTTCCGACGATTTTGATACGATAGAATTTTCATTACATAACACTTATATTGCAAAAATAATATTAAATTATTTTATTATTGTTATCGAAAATCCGTTCGAGCATATCGAAGATTTAACTCCGACGAGTCCTAACAGTCGTAAAATCGAATTTGGACATCAGAAAGGGTCGAACCGGCCGAGCCAAGTTGACGGACATCTGCCGGCCACCGCCGGACACGCCGATCGACAAGCTGCCGGTCATGGCCGGCGAAGCTTCTAGGCCACTATCCTGATAAGGCCGTCATTTGTCCGGATAAGGTCGGTCACGACCGACGAAGCTTCTCGACCACTATCCCGGATAAAGGCCCAATTTGTCCGGATAAGGTCGGTCACGACCGACAGAAGCTTCTCGGCCTGCTGTCCGGATAAGGCTTCCAGCTGTCCGGGTAAGGTTGATTTTCAACCGAATTTGATCCCTTATTTATACATGTTTCTGGACGTTTTTTTGTACATATCATATATCATTTTGAAGCTGTGAACCTATACTTTAAAACGCCCGAAACATAATTTCCTTCCAAAAATTATAAAAGCCACAAAAATCCCGATCAAACAGATAGCTCAAATCTGACAGTTTTTCAAAGGTGTTTGATAAAAGTCCTCAAAGAGATTTCATATTTTACATCAAGAATTTATGGCCGGAAATATGAAAAAGTATTTTCAAGTGCTAGGAGCAGCGTATTCGGGATCCAAGAAGGACAACCGAGCCAAATTCAAAGGAAGATATTTCAAGATTTCAGCAAACGAGGTGAGGTTATACTGTTTTAATATGTTACGGTCATCGTTGTGTTGTGTAACATGACGACCCGCGAGGGGTCGAAAGAATGAAAGAAATCCGAGACGAGTCTCACACAGATAAGAATGTTTTATGTGCATTACACAACATGATTTTGACGATTTATAAGGGTTTAATCTCACTGAGTATGCTCGCGTACTCACACCTCATCGATTATGTTTTTCAGGCTAAGGAATCGACGAACGGGACAAGTAGAAGATGAATACATACTCCCAACACGATGAAGTTCTAAAGAATAAAAGATGTTGTCGCCGTAATTGTTATTATTTTTACGAAACACTTGATGTTCTTCAACGAATATAATTTCAACGGACTATGTCTGAATATTTGATTTCCCATGTTTTTGTAAAACTGTACTGATGTTTGATTAAACGACTTTTATTGAAGATTTACTTACTAAAATGCTTCTGCAAATACTCCAGATTTATATAAAATTTTTAAGGAAAAATTGAGCCGTGTAACATTCTTTTTAATTAAAAAAGCCAGGGCGTTACAGAATGGTATCGGAGCAAGGCCTCTCTCAGTACGGTGAGATTTGGGGATGAACCAAGCGGAAGCTGGTGAACATGTGACACCCGGGGCCGACGAGGGCGGGGAGTGATCGCCGGTGCAATAGAAAAGGGCACGGACAATGAGCGGCTCCGAGAAAGGGGAGTGATCGCCGGTGCAATAAGAAAAAGGGCACGGACAATGAGCGGCTCCTCACAAGGCTTCTAGGCGGAGGGGGACATGATTGAACCGAATTCTTACCAGAACGAGAGGTATTACAAGACTGTATAAGTATGGGACTATACAGTTAAGGAGGTTTAAAAAGGTTTACTTATACAAAACAAGATATTTCAAAACTTTCCTATTTTTTAAAAGTATAACGAATAATTACGGCATGATTATATTTTCGGGAGAATATGTGGTTCATCGCTGCTGCCCAACGTCGACTCTGAGGTAATGTTTTCAAGTATTCACTCTTTTATGAAAACTTAAAAATTATGGTATGAGTATAGAATGATTGTGTCGGCAAAAGATTTGAAAGGATATATGAAAGTTTAAATGTTGTCCGAAAGGGACAAAATATGATTTCAAAGAAAGGTTTCAAAGTGATTTTGCTGGCACAATATTTTTAAAATTATTGATGAAAATACTCATACAAAGTTTGATACAGATTTTCAAAGTTCTTTACGAAGCTCAATTTCGAGGACGAAAATTTTTTTAAAGGGTGGAGGATTGTAACGCCCCAATACTTATTTAAATGCTAACGATCATAGATTTTGATTTTTTTAATATTTATAGGTTGTCCGATACTTGGACCGATACGTTCCTAGCATAAAATGAAGGATTTTAAAAAAAAAAGATTTCAAAATAAATTATAATGGTCATTTTTAGAATTTATGAATGTGATTTCGAAAAGTTTCGACGATTTTGATACGATAGAATTTTCATTACATAACACTTATATTGCAAAAATAATATTAAATTATTTTATTATGGTTATCGAAAATCCGTTCCGAGCATATCGAAGATTTAACTACGACGAGTCCGGAACAGGTCGGAAAATCGAATTTGGACATCGGGAAGGGGTCGAACCGGCCGAGCCAAGTTGACGGACATCTGCCGGTCACCGCCGGACACGCCGACTGACAACTGCCGGTCATGGCCGACAAAAGATTCTAGGCCACTATCCGGATAAGGCTGTCCAGCTGTCCGGATAAGGTCGGTCACGACCGACAGAAGCTTCTCGACCACTATCCGGATAAGGCTGTCCAGCTTTCCGGATAAGGTCGGTCACGACCGACAGAAGCTTCTCGGCCTGCTGTCCGGATAAGGCTTCCAGCAGTCCGGGTAAGGTTGATTTTCAACCGACTTTGATCCCTTATTTATACATGTTTCCGGACGTGTTTTTGTACATATCATATATCATTTTGAAGCTGTGAACCTCTACATTAAAAGCCCGAAACATAATTTCCTTCCAAAAATTATAAAAGCCACAAAAATCCCGATCAAACAGATAGCTCAAATCTGACAGTTTTTCAAAGGTGTTTGTGTAATATCCGGGGGTAATTTTTTTTCGTGTTACTGTTGATTTGTACGTATTCATTTGGAATTGTACAAGTGTTGTTGTTTTGGACCGATACAATGTATATTGTATTGGAATATTTCGGGATCGGAATATTTATACTTGTCGTCGGGTTGGTTTCGTCATTTGAATGTTGGTTGGAGAGTTTGGATTTTTGGCTAAGTACACTAGCCTTAACGTACTCTATATGGGTAGACTTACGTACGTTATGGGCTGAGTATTACGTACGTTATGCCTGTAAGGTTACGTACGTAATGCTTGGTAGGTGGCAGGAACCTTCCTCGTAGTCGCTTTCGGCCGGTGGGTCCCGAGCATCTTCCGATCGGATCTCACTATTGCAGTCAACGGACCCTTACGTACGTTAAGAGGTGAGCTCTATGTACGTAAAGTAGGTCTTGTTAACGTACGTAATAAGTTCTTGATTACGTACGTTAAGGCCTTCGTATTTTAGTCCAGTTAGTTCTGGATTTTTCATTACGTACGTTAATGTCTTAGTATAGCGTACGTAATGCCTCTTACGTACGTTAACCATAAGTGTATAACGTACGTAACGAATTGGTCAGTCTATTTATCTTGGTTTCGTCTTTCATTTCCTCATGAACCAAAACACATTTCCTCTCCCTAGAATCGTCCATTTAGACTTGTTATTGATGTTTAGCCTCTTCCAACTCGATCTCGATCATCCTAGCTTGGATTGAAGCTTGAAGTTGGAAGCTTGTTGGTGCTCCTTTGGTGTTTGGAGGCTTCTTCTTGTTCTTCTTTGGTAAGTTCCCTCAATCTCTTGTTCTTCAAGTGATTTTCGAGTTGTTGTTGTTGTTTTCTTCGGGTATTGTTTGATTCATGGAGTATATCATGATTCTTCATGGTTTTGATAAACCTTTGATGAAGAACATGATGGTATTGCTTGAGTTGGATTATGTTCTTGATGTTTTAGATTGGTTGGAGGTTTTAATCATGTCTAGGAAAGATTATGTTAAGATTATTATATGATTAACATAGTCTTGAGATGATTATTGTTGTTGGTAGTGTTCTTGTAAGATTTTAACCATTTTAGTAAGGATTTATGATGATCCAGGAAGTGATTATCATAATTTGAAAATGGTTGAGTGAATCTTGTGGTTCAATCCGAATTCATGATGCATTGATGAAGGATTTTGTTTCAGACATCATTATTTTTGAGTTGATGATGTTCTTGGGGTGATAATGATAATAGTGATAATATTATCATTGTAGGAGGATCAATTTGATGATATTGGTGATATTATCACTTTGAGATGTTTGTTTTGATGATTGTTCTTAAATGAATCTTGTTGAATGGATTTCACAAGTGTTAAGAACATAATGATCATGTTAATTGATCATCGAGGTGTTGGAGAATGTTAGAATTCATAGTTGAGGACTATGATATTCGTTCGTGCGGTGTGATCGATTCGTGTTTGAATCGGGCTTTGTCCTTGTCGTTGTTTTCTATTGATTTTGTGTTTTTGAATGAATCGTTTTCATTCAAGGTTGTTCGAGTATTATGATCGTCGGGAGGCGCCGTTCGTCGTTTCGTGCCAGGACGTTGATCGTGGAAGGACTTTCTCGCCTTCGGTTTGAGGCAAGTTTTACACTTGTACTGGTCAATGAGATTAATGTTATCATATATGTGTATGAATTTATTGTATCATTTCGAGACTTAGTCTCTTCGTGATTTGTTGATATTCGGGAATTGTTTGATGCAATACCCTTCGGTGATTATTCCAGACGTGATTGTTATTCGTTAACGGCCGGATTAAGGCATTGAGATTCTTGTTGTCGATAGCCGGTTCGCGGCATCGATGTATCGATTATTATTGTTGACGTTAATGTCATTCTGAGGCATCGTTGAATCGTTATTATCGAATTGGAACTGTTGCTATGATATTGCATTGGCCGATTGAAGGCATTTGATATATTCGTTTATCATATCTGTTTCGGTGGCCGGTTTAAGACGCCGGGACATCTATTCTACCGTATCATTGGTTATCGATTAACCATTCTAAGGTAATCGATGTATTGAATTGGGATTATCGAAGATAATTCCCATCCGTTGTATCATTGGTTATCGATTAACCATTCTAAGGTAATCGATGTATTGAATTGGGATTATCGAAGATAATTCCCATCCGTTGTATCATTGGCTATCGATTAACCGTTCTAAGGTAATTGATGTATTGAATTGGGGTTATCGAAGATAATTCCCATCCGTTGCATCATGGGTTATCGATTAACCATTCTAAGGTAATCGATGTATTGAATTGGGATTATCAAAGATAACTCCCATCTGTTGTATCGTTGGTTATCGATTGACCGTTCTAAGGTAATTGAGGTATTTAATTGGAATTATCGAAGATAATTCCCATCCGTTGTGTCATCGTTATCGATTGACCGTTCTAAGGTAATCGATGTATTGAATCGGGACTGTCAAGGATAGTTTCCATCCGTTGAGTTGTTGTGATCGATTGGCCATTCCAAGGCAGTCGAGGTATTTGAATTGGGACCGCCGTGGACGGAGCCCATCCGTGAGTTATTGTTGTCGTGTTGGGCGACTCAAGACAGCATGCTATTATTCTTGTGAGTTTGGTAATCTTGGGATTGTTACTGTTGTGATTAATTATGTTTTGGAGACTAGTCTCGGCTAGTGCTCGATGAGTAAGCTTGGGGCTTGAACCTTCGCGGTTGGTTTCCCAACACCTACAGTTCAGTAGGTCACGGTCACTGGGTGATCTCATTATGGGTAAGTCTGGGGCTTGAACCTTCGCGGTTGGTTTCCGAGCACCTGCAATTTAGCAGGTCACGGTCATTGGATGACCTCATTGTGATACGGCTTCATGCCGTGGCTTAGGCCCTCATTGTGATACGGCTTCGTGCCGTGGCTTCGGCCCTCATTGTGATACGGCTTCGTGCCGTGGCTTCGGCCCTCATTAATATAGCTTCGGGCTGTTTTGGCTTCGGGCCATTGTGGTGATTGACAGCTTCGGCTGAGTGACATTCAGGGTATTATGATGATAAACAATGGCTTGTCATTGGCATTAAGGCCATTGTGATGTATCGGTATTCCTGTCGGAGCCTTCGGGCATTGTGATTCGTATCTATTTCAGTGTTTGGCTTGGGTTACCTTCGGGTGATGTATTGTTGTGTTCTGTATTGATGATTCGCCGTTGGGCACTTGTGTTCTAACCTGTTGAGCAGGTATTGATCGGATGCCGTGGGCATAGTATTCCACGAATGCTCGAGTCTTACTTTGGTTTGTGGGCATCTCGTATTACCATTACTATACTATTTCATTCTGCCCTTTTGATGCATATCATGTTGTACATGTATTTGATAATCATTATCTGGATGACTGACCCCGTGGGGGCGGAACATGTTTTCATCTTTTAGGTGTTTGCGAGGAGAGAGTTGAGACACAGGGGCATGACAGTGGCGACGAGGCATTCAAGCGATACTAGTCCGAGATGTTTTGGTGTTCATGTCAGTTAGGCAGTTGGAGTACTCCAGTTTTGTCAGTTATTGTCATTTTGTATTATCCGAGCAAGGCTCGTGGATGTCGTTGTATTGTATTTGGGCCATGTAGGCCCACTGTTGTCATTGAAATTCCATATCGGAATATTATGTTGGATGTCAGTGTAGGGATTGTGATTCCCCTTTTTGGTCAGTTAGTTGTATTTTTGGTCGTGTTAGCCTGGTGGATCTCCTGGTGTGGGGTCCACGGCACTGTAATAACCCAATAGGATTTGGGGGTGTTACAGAAGATGGTATCAGAGAATTAGGTTGTGAGATACCCTGATATGTGAGTTGTGCGGTTCTACCGACGCGGTAGTAGTGAACTGTCAGGTTATGACAATCTGGACAGTTGGGTTTTGTGAGTCGTGGTAGTTGGACGACTGTATGAGTCATTCTTTCATCGAGTCGTCGTCAGTGAAGACTAGTATCGCAAGACCTCGAAGATTCGTATGACCTGTGTAAGGACTCGATTCTCTTGTATGCTCATACATTCATTATGCCATTGATTATACATGTTTTGTTGAAACCTGTATGTAACATTATGTTACGACCCATTCATGATTAATTGCTTTGGAGCGTTTCGGCTCAGTATTGGCTATAATTAACATATTTGAAGCGATTGATTATTTGCTGAGTATATATACTCGTGTTTGGCTATTGACATAGTATTGGGGATTAGCCGTTGAGGCATATATTGAGCTTTGTTCATGATCGAGCGTTATTCTTTCAGTATGGAAAGAAGAAACCGAGGATGTGGCAGAGGGGGTAAAGGCTGTAGAGCAGGCCGAAACCCAGAACCTCATGTTTATGCGCGTGCGGATGCCGAGAGGGATCAGAATTCAGCCGGAGATGTGACTTATGCGACCGGTTCCCCTTCGGAACGTCATACTCGAGGAGTCGACCAAACTGAGAGTGACCACATCGACCCTTACTTGCTCATGAGGGGCATGATGACCCAGATGACTCAGATGACACAGATAATGGAAACCATACAGACCTCAGTGGTACGTGGTCCACCACACGAGGATCCCAGTGCCGTTTATGGGATCCAGAGAGTGAGTCAGATTATCGGCGACATCTCTCGTCAGAGGCCGCCTATTTTTGAGGGTTCGTCGGAACCAGCTGATATTGTTCATTGGATTGAACATTTTGATAAACTCTTCGTCATGGTTCAGTGTCCGGAAGAGAGTAAGGTGGTAGTAGCGGCTTACTATTTGAGTAAAGGCGCTTATTCTTGGTGGCTTTCCGTGAAACCCACCGATCGTGATTGTGCTTGGAGCGAGTTTAAGACTCTCATGTTAGAGAGATATTATCCGGTTCCACTTCGTGAAGCCAAGCTATCAGAGGTTTTGAACCCCGAATCCGTCGAGGACGAGGGTGTTATTGTTATTGCGGAGAAGTTTCAGGGACTCCTTCAGTTTGCTTCATCTGTTATCCGTACTGAGGCGGATAAGATCAAGTATTTTAGCAAGAGGCTGAACCCGCAGTTGAGGATGCAGCTGTTCAACCATAATTGCAATTCACTTGGTGAATTCATCGAGAAGGCTCTTGGAGCAGATCTTTTGATCAAGGAGCTTGCTCGGAAGAACCCTTCAGTTTCTTCCGGTGAGAGGACTAGGATGCCGGTTCGTTCAGAAGGACATCGGGCTCCGACGTCCAAGAGGTCGTCTTCTAGTCGTCTTCGTGCTGGGAAATCATCTTCTTCTCCGGCGACGAGTTCGACTGTTCTCTACTTTAATTGTGATTCAGCGGGGCACGTTAGCACCCGTTGTACTGTGCCAGCTATTGTTTGTTTTCTGTGTGGGAAGCCGGGACACCTTCAGAAATACTGCAGGAGTTCTAGTGCCAGTAGATCTCAAGGAAGCTCACGGGCCTCGAGAGATTTTGTTGCTTCAGTCCGTACTCCATCCAAGGGGTCGTATCGGGCTTCAGGAGCCAGAAGTTTGGACACTCGAGGAGGAGCGGCGAGCTCAGATTTGGATCTTCCTCGAGTCAATCAGATCGAGGAGTTCGCTGACCTGGAGGATGTTGATTTTGGATACATTTGAGATGGAGCCTTAATTTCTTTCTTTATTTTTCGGATTGATGTTTGACCCGGTCTGTACTTTAGTACTGTGGTTGCGAACCATTTATGGTTGATCTATCTTGTAATGATTGTATCTGAGAATCTTAAGATTTGAGGTCGTGTGATGTGTTTTTCCTTCCTTTTGGTGTTGTACCTGAGATTTTTTTTAATAATCTGGGTAATTGTTCATTTCAATCCGAGACGCCGAGTCGTGAGGACTTGGGTGTGCAGTTGATATGGTCCCGAGGACCACATGTGCGTTGTTATTTTCCTTTTTGTGGCATGAGTCAGTGTTTGCTTGAGCGTTTAAGGCTGATGAGAACGGGGGAGTGTACACCGATGATTATAGACATGTACAATGGGCGGCACCCGCGGGGTGTGTACGCCGGTGTTACTAGTCATGCAATTGGTACGACTTCCTGGCTGATCTCTAGCGGGAGAGTTATGTTTCGGCTGATCTCGTAGTTGGTTGAGTGTTTTTATCCCTTGTTTTTCGCCGTGTTCGGGCAGAGGAGACGCGGGAACCCGTGGGGTTGGCCCGATTACTCAGGCGAAGCGGTTCGCAGTGAGGAGTATTCCTGGAGATGTTGTTTTCTTATCCTGATGGATAGTTCGTGCCCCGTGTTTTTGCACCCTGAGTTTCGGGGACGAAACTCTTTTTAAGGGGGGGAGTATGTAATATCCGGGGTAATTTTTTTTTCGTGTTACTGTTGATTTGTACGTATTCATTTGGAATTGTACAAGTGTTGTTGTTTTGTACCGATACAATGTATATTGTATTGGAATATTTCGGGATCGGAATATTTATACTTGTCGTCGGGTTGGTTTCGTCATTTGAATGTTGGTTGGAGAGTTTGGATTTTTGGCTAAGTACACTAGCCTTAACGTACGCTATATGGGTAGACTTACGTACGTTATGGGCTGAGTATTACGTACATTATGCCTGTAAGGTTACGTACGTAATGCTTGGTAGGTGGCAGGAACCTTCCTCGTAGTCGCTTTCGGCCGGTGGGTCCCGAGCATCTTCCGATCGGATCTCACTATTGCAGTCAACGGACCCTTACGTACGTTAAGAGGTGAGCTCTACGTACGTAAAGTAGGTCTTGTTAACGTACGTAATAAGTTCTTGATTACGTACGTTAAGGCCTTCGTATTTTAGTCCAGTTAGTTCTGGATTTTTCATTACGTACGTTAATGTCTTAGTATAGCGTACGTAATGCCTCTTACGTACGTTAACCATAAGTGTATAACGTACGTAACGAATTGGTCAGTCTATTTATCTTGGTTTCGTCTTTCATTTCCTCACGAACCAAAACACATTTCCTCTCCCTAGAATCGTCCATTTAGACTTGTTATTGATGTTTAGCCTCTTCCAACTCGATCTTGATCATCCTAGCTTGGATTAAAGCTTGAAGTTGGAAGCTTGTTGGTGCTCCTTTGGTGTTTGGAGGCTTCTTCTTGTTCTTCTTTGGTAAGTTCCCTCAATCTCTTGTTCTTCAAGTAATTTTCGAGTTGTTGTTGTTGTTTTCTTCGGGTATTGTTTGATTCATGGAGTATATCATGATTCTTCATGGTTGTGATAAACCTTTGATGAAGAACATGATGGTATTGCTTGAGTTGGATTATGTTCTTGATGTTTTAGATTGGTTGGAGGTTTTAATCATGTCTAGGAAAGATTATGTTAAGATTGTTATATGATTAACATAGTCTTGAGATGATTATTGTTGTTGGTAGTGTTCTTGTAAGATTTTAACCATTTTAGTAAGGATTTATGATGATCCAGGAAGTGATTATCATAATTTGAAAATGGTTGAGTGAATCTTGTGGTTCAATCCGAATTCATGATGCATTGATGAAGGATTTTGTTTCAGACATCATGATTTTTGAGTTGATGATGTTCTTGGGGTGATAATGATAATAGTGATAATATTATCATTGTAGGAGGATCAATTTGATGATATTGGTGATATTATCACTTTGAGATGTTTGTTTTGATGATTGTTCTTAAATGAATCTTGTTGAATGGATTTCACAAGTGTTAAGAACGTAATGATCATGTTAATTGATCATCGAGGTGTTGGAGAATGTTAGAATTCATAGTTGAGGACTATGATATTCGTTCGTCTTGATGTGATCGATTCGTGTTTGAATCGGGCTTTGTCCTTGTCGTTGTTTTCTATTGATTTTGTGTTTTTGAATGAATCGTTTTCATTCAAGGTTGTTCGAGTATTGTGATCGTCGGGAGGCGTCGTTCGTCGTTTCGTGCCAGGACGTTGATCGTGGAAGGACTTTCTCGCCTTCGGTTTGAGGCAAGTTTTATACTTGTACTGGTCAATGAGATTAATGTTATCATATATGTGTATGAATGTATTGTATCATTTCGAGACTTAGTCTCTTCGTGATTTGTTGATATTCGGGAATTGTTTGATGCAATACCCTTCGGTGATTATGCCAGACGTGATTGTTATTCGTTAACGGCCGGATTAAGGCATTGAGATTCTTGTTGTCGATAGCCGGTTCGCGGCATCGATGTATCGATTATTATTGTTGACGTTAATGTCATTCTGAGGCATCGTTGAATCGTTATTATCGAATTGGAATTGTTGCTATGATATTGCATTGGCCGATTGAAGGCATTTGATATATTCGTTTATCATATCTGTTTCGGTGGCCGGTTTAAGACGCCGGGACATCTATTCTACCGTATCATTGGTTATTGATTAACCATTCTAAGGTAATCGATGTATTGAATTGGGATTATCGAAGATAATTCCCATCCGTTGTATCATTGGTTATCGATTAACCATTCTAAGGTAATCGATGTATTGAATTAGGATTATCGAAGATAATTCCCATCCGTTGTATCATTGGCTATCGATTAACCGTTCTAAGGTAATTGATGTATTGAATTGGGGTTATCAAAGATAATTCCCATCCGTTGCATCATGGGTTATCGATTAACCATTCTAAGGTAATTGATGTATTGAATTGGGATTATCAAAGATAACTCCCATCTGTTGTATCGTTGGTTATCGATTGACCATTCTAAGGTAATCGAGGTATTTAATTGGGATTATCGAAGATAATTCCCATCCGTTGTGTCATCATTATCGATTGACCGTTCTAAGGTAATCGATGTATTGAATCGGGACTGTCAAGGATAGTTTCCATCCGTTGAGTTGTTGTGATCGATTGGCCATTCCAAGGCAGTCGAGGTATTTGAATTGGGACCGCCGTGGACGGAGCCCATCCGTGAGTTATTGTTGTCGTGTTGGCCGACTCAAGACAGCATGCTATTATTCTTGTGAGTTTGGTAATCTTGGGATTGTTACTGTTGTGATTAATTATGTTTTGGAGACTAGTCTCGGCTAGTGCTCGATGGGTAAGCTTGGGGCTTGAACCTTCGCGGTTGGTTTCCCAATACCTACAGTTCAGTAGGTCACGGTCATTGGGTGATCTCATTATGGGTAAGTCTGGGGCTTGAACCTTCGCGGTTGGTTTCCCAGCACCTGCAATTCAGCAGGTCACGGTCATTGGATAACCTCATTGTGATACGGCTTCGTGTCGTGGCTTCGGCCCTCATTGTGATACGGCTTCGTGCCGTGGCTTCGGCCCTCATTGTGATACGGCTTTGTGCCGTGGCTTCGGCCCTCATTAATACAGCTTCGGGCTGTTTTGGCTTCGGGCCATTGTGGTGATTGTCAGCTTCGGCTGAGTGACATTCAGGGTATTATGATGATAAACAGCTTCGGGCTGTTCGGCTGTTAAGGCCATTGTGATGTATCGGTATTCCTGTCGGAGCATTCGGGCATTGTGATTCGTATCTATTTCAGTGTTTGGCTTGGGTTACCTTCGGGTGATGTATTGTTGTGTTCTGTATTGATGATTCGCCGTTGGGCACTTGTGTTCTAACCTGTTGAGCAGGTATTGATCGGATGCCGTGGGCATAGTATTCCACGAATGCTCGATTCTTACATAGGTTTGTGAGCATCTCGTATTACCATTACTATACTATTTCATTCTGCCCTTTTGATGCATATCATGTTTTACATGTATTTGATAATCATTATCTGGATGACTGACCCCGTGGGGGCGGAACATGTTTTCATGTTTTAGGTGTTTGCGAGGAGAGAGTTGAGACACAGGGGCATGACAGTGGCGACGAGGCATTCAAGCGATACTAGTCCGAGATGTTTTGGTGTTCATGTCAGTGAGGCAGTTGGAGTACTCCAGTTTTGTCAGTTATTGTCATTTTGTATTATCCGAGCAAGGCTCGTGGATGTCGTTGTATTGTATTTGGGCCATGTAGGCCCACTGTTGTCATTGAAATTCCATATCGGAATATTATGTTGGATGTCAGTGTAGGGATTGTGATTCCCCTTTTTGGTCAGTTAGTTGTATTTTTGGTCGTGTTAGCCTGGTGGATCTCCTGGTGTGGGGTCCACGGCACTGTAATAACCCAATAGGATTTGGGGGTGTTACAGTTTGATAAAAGTCCTCAAAGAGATTTCAGATTTTACATCAAGAATTTATGGCCGGAAATATGAAAAAGTATTTTCAAGTGCTAGGAGCAGCGTATTCGGGATCCAAGAAGGACAACCGAGCCAAATTCAAAGGAAGATATTTCAAGATTTCAGCAAACGAGGTGAGGTTATACTGTTTTAATATGTTACGGTCATCGTTGTGTCGTGTAACATGACGACCCGCGAGGGGTCGAAAGAATGAAAGAAATCCGAGACGAGTCTCACACAGATAAGAATGTTTTATGTGCATTACACAACATGATTTTGACGATTTATAAGGGTTTAATCTCACTGAGTATGCTCGCGTACTCACACCTCATCGATTATGTTTTTCAGGCTAAGGAATCGACGAACGCGACAAGCAGAAAATGAATACATACTCCCAACACGATGAAGTTCTAAAGAATAAAAGATGTTGTCGCCGTAATTGTTATTATTTTTACGAAACACTTGATGTTCTTCAACGAATATAATTTCAACGGACTATATCTGAATATTTGATTTCCCATGTTTTTGTAAAACTGTACTGATGTTTGATTAAACGACTTTTATTGAAGATTTACTTACTAAAATGCTTCCGCAAATACTCCGGATTTATATAAAATTTTTAAGGAAAAATTGAGCCGTGTAACATTCTTTTTAATTAAGAAAGCCAGGGCGTTACAGGTCCGTTTCAGACTCTCGAGAGTCCAAACAGATAAACTCTGATTCCGTTCTGATGTATTTATATCGATGATTTAATCTAATTAATTAATCATATCAAATACATAATAACATAATTAATTTCTCCAAGAAATAATTATATTCATGAATTAAATTAATCACCCAGTAATTTATTTAATTCATTAGGCGTAAATTAATTTATCCAATAAATCAATTTAGACATCCAATGTCCCGATAAATTAGATATCCAATATCTAATATTTATAAAGAGATAATAAGCTTGATTCATTCCGTCGTCAATCCTATTGCGCGACTCGGTAGGTCTATCTCAGTCAGCAATGGGAGGAACCAAAGAGTAGTAGCACCACCTAGCCAGCCTGGCGGCCTACACTGTACAGCAACTGAGAACGAATGATGTGATCATTCAAGAACTATTCTGTCGTAAATACCAGTATACGTATAAACCCTTCTTTCAAATGTCCCGATCAAGTTCTAGGGTCACGGTCAGTCAAACCCTATTTGTACTTGACTCTATGCATGTGTTAATGAAAATCGAGATCATCGAGCTCTCGTGTATCCAATACAACTATAGCTCCAATGCTTTGTCCAAAGACTTATGATATCATCTGCCAATAACCGCATAGGGCATATAACCGCTCACTAACGGGAGAAAGAATTCTATCTTGGTATTGAGTAGGACCTGCTACTTGCCCATCAAGATGCACGTCGAGGTTGACCCCCGCCTTCCAGTTTATAGGGTTGAACTACTCTAATGAAAATCTTGACATCACAAGCACATCCCTACTAAATTCTCAAGTCGAAGGTTCACGAATACCTATCACAACCTTTCGATTCCGTCATTGACTATCCCGGAGTGAAATTCGTGTGACGAATCGAGGGTGAGTCGGTTCAAGTATACTAATCCAATTAGCATACCTATAACGTGTGCTCCCACTAACCATTATTATTCGACAGGCACTCTCCATGTCAAAGAACACGTCATACAAGTCTTCACATAAACTTAACGCCCAGTCAAGTTTCATCGACTTGCGAAAGATTAAGTATTCGAGCTACCCCTTATCCAATAAGGAGTGGAATGTTTTGCTCTCAAATACACGGACTAGTTTCTATATATATTTACGAGTTAGGAATGCCAGTAACTACCAGTAAATAAAGAAACATCCATTTCCTTATATTAATGATTTACATAATAACAAGTACAATGCCCTCACTCAACATCCTCTGAGTGGAATTCGAGGGCATACTCCTAACAGAGTTTATTATTGAGCTACAACCTAATGCGGTGCCAGTATTTAAAGCGCCCAACAGAATGGCCCCATCGGAAATGCAAGAGTTGAAAAAGCTACTAGGCGACTTGTTGGACAAAGGATATATTTGTCCTAGTACTTCTCCATGGGGCGCGTCGGTGTTGTTTGTATGGAAGAAAGATGAATCTTTGTGATTATGTATTGATTATCGTGAGTTGAATAAACTCATAATTAAGAATAAGTATCCACTACCATGGATTAATGATCTATTTGATCAACTGCAAGGAGCTACGAATTTCTCAAAGATTGACTTGAGGTCAGGATATTATCAGCTACGAATTCGGGACTCTGATATTTCAAAAATAGCATTTCGAACGAGGTACGGGCATTATGAATTCGTAGTTATGCCATTTGGTTTGATTAATGCCCTGGCGGTGTTCATGCATCTCATGAATAAGACCTTTGTCGAATATCTGGATAAATTCATAGTGGTGTTTATTGATGATATCTTAATCTATTCTAAGAGTGAAACGGAGCATGCTGAGTACCTAAGAATAGTATTGAGTATTTTAAGGGCTAATAAGCTCTATGCTAAATTCTCTAAGTGCGAGTTTTAGTTGAAGAAAGTTGCCTTTCTTGGCCATATTATATCAGTCGAAGTTGTTCGAATGGATCCTCATAAAATTGAAGCAATTTTAGCATGGGAACCCCCGCGGAATGTTAGGGAAGTTCGGAGTTTTCTAGGATTTGCTGGCTATTATCGTCGATTTGTTGAGGGTTTCTCGAAGATTTCTCGACCACTCACCCTGCTGCTACAGAAAACTCAGAAGTTTGAATGGAATGACTAGTGTTAGAAGAGTTTCGAGGAGTTAAAGAAAAGACTGACAACATCACCTGTCCTAGCCTTACTATAGGAACGGAGGATTTCGTTATTTATAGTGACGCCTCTAAACAAGGATTGGGATGTGTATTGATGCGGAACGAGAAAGTAGTGACTTATGCATCTCGACAATTAAATCTATCTGAGATGAATTATCCTACCCACGATCTTGAGTTAGGTGTTGTGGTGTTTGTGTTGAAAATTTTGAGGCACTAGTTGTATGGTTCTTCTTGTCGAGTATATACAGACCATAATAGTTTGAAATATATTCTTACTCAGAAGGAGCTTAATATGCGCCAACGGCGATGGTTGGAATTGATTAAATATTATGATCACAATATTCTTTACCATCCTGGAAAAGCGAATGTCATTGCCGATGCTTTGAGCCGTAATTCAATCATGTTACAGAGATTGGAATTTCTTACAACCGAAGCTCAGACAAGAGTTATTTAATTTGGAGATTGAAATTTGGCCCCAAGTAACTGAAGGACAATTACGCCTCCTTGAGGTCACATCCTCTGTGATTAAAGACATTAAGTCCAAGCAGTTAGATGATCCTCTATTTGTACAGCTTCGATAATAATTTATTAAAGGAAAGACACCTGGATTCATAATATGCGAAGGCAATACTCTCCGATTTCAACGTAGGATTTGTTTACCGAATCAGAATGATCTCAAGCAAATGATTTTAAATGATGCACATTCTACTCCGTACTCGATCCATTCGGGTACGAGTAAATGTATAAAGACTTGAAGAAGAACTTTTGGTGGCCGAATATGAAGAAAGACGTAATGGAGTTCGTGTCGAAATGTTTGACTTGTCAGCAAGTTAAAGATGAACACCAGAGACCTGCTGGGAAATTGCAACTGTTACCAATCCCAGAATGGAAATGGGAAGATATCACGTTGTATTTTATTGTGGGAATGCCAAGGACGCAAACTGGGATGAATATGATTTGGTCAATTGTTGATCGGCTAACCAAATCAACACATTTTCTGGGCGTTAAAGATACCTGGGGACCGGAGAGGTTGGCTCGTTTATTTGTCGCAGAGATTGTGAGACTCCATGGTACCCTAAAGAGTATTGTTTCGAATCGTGATGGTCATTTTGTATCACACTTCTGGCAAGTGGTACCTCGAGCCCTCGATACTGAACTAAATTTCAGTACCTCTAATCATCCTCAGACAGATGGATAATTGGATAGAACCATCCAGACACTGAAGACATGTTGAGAGCCTGTGCGTTGTATTGGAAGGAAGATTGGGAGATTCATTTACCATTGGTCGAATTTGCATATAATACTAGTTGGCATAGTTCGATCGGAATGGATCCATTCGAAGCGCTATATGGGATACGGTGTAGATCGCCAATTTGTTGGGACGAGCTGTACGAATTACTTGGAGTATAACCAGACTTTATAATTCAAACAAGGGAGAAGATTGCATCGATCCAACAGATTGTGTCGATCCAACAGACTTGATAATCATATGCCGACATTCGACGTCAACCATTAGAGTTTCGATCAGGCGATCATGTATTATTTAAGGTGTCTCCGACGCGTGGAATTATTCGATTCGGTAAAAAGGGGAAGCTGAGTCATCGCTACATTGGGCCTTTTGAAATCTTGAGAGGTTAGGTGAGGTGGCTTATCGACTAGCATTACCTCCAACGCATAGTCACGTTCATAATGTGTTCCATGTTTCACAATTGTGCAAGTATATTCCCGATCCCAGCCACGTTATTGATTACAAGGAGATTGAAGTTAATGATGATGTTACATACGAAGAATAACCGATAGTCATATTGGATCGATGAGTGAAACAATTGCGATGGAAAGTAATTCCGTTAGTAAAGGTTCAATGGTCTAAACATGGAATGGAGGAAGCTACCTGGGAAACTGAAGATAATATGCGTTCCCGTTACCTTGAACTTTTCGAATCTTAAGTATCGGGATGAAACTTCTTTTTAGGGGATAATGGTGTAACATCCGTGTATTTTGCGTGTGTTATTTTGAGTCTATCTTGTTGAATATGGTTATTTGGAGATGATTGTATTGATGGTTGATATTGGAGGGTTCATGGTTGGTAATCATCGAGTTTGTAATCTTTCAAAGTGTGTTCATTCGGGCCAGACTTCACGAATTTTATACTAGAAAGTAGCAGTTAGCGCGCGCTAAGCTTTCCTGATAGCGCACGCTAACCAGGTGTGAGTAGCACACGCTACTCTTGTGCGTAGCATATGCTATGCCTGCTTGGCAGTGAGCTTTCTGGACTATGGAATGGGGCATTAGCGCATGCTAATGGTAGACTAGCGTACGCTATTGAGGTAGGATAGTGCACGTTAAGTAGTGCGGTAGCGCGCGTTATCGCAGTAGGATAATGAGGATAGTAGGGTTCTGGACTGCAAGTGCTAGCAGGTAGCACACGCTACTTCTGGAGCTAGCGTGCGCTAGTGACGATGAATAACGCACGCTAATCATTACGGGTAATGCACGCTAGCGCGGCCAATGCAGAAAGTTCTGCACTACCTTTCAATGGTGGTGGACTGCTTTTTAAGCCCGATAGCGCACGCTACACTTGACGTAGCGCGCACTAATCATCGTCCAGTATATATAGAACTACATGGTTTAAATCCTATCATTTCATCATTCTCTTATTTCTCCTTCGGCGGCGGACGACCTGGGGTCTAAGGAAGAGTAGTTCTTCACCTGATATCATCATCCATTCAATTTTTGAAGTTCCTAACGCGGAGTTATCATCATTTAACGTATTTTACCATTCGGATTGAGGTAATTCATGCAAAACCCTAGTTTTGGGATTTTTGGGGTTTCTTGCAACCTTGAATCCCTGATTAACCTTGATTTGTGATGGATTAGGATGTTATAACTATAATCTCTTGTTCTTGTTGAAGTTTATGGGTTAAATTCCGAGTCTTCATCCGTAGTTTGAGCTTCACCCATGTTGTGTGTATGGTGTTCGATTTATTGTCCCTAAGGGTAGAACTTAGGGTGATTCCTTCATTTCTGTCATATTGTGTTTGATGTAGTCTTGTGTTGTGCTCGGGTCAGACGAAAGTAAGGCTCCTCAGTTCGTTATTTCTTGTGTTGCTCCAACTAAGGCAAGTACTTTGATTGCGTTTGATGTACTTCGTGTGAATATGTGGAAAATGTGATTTTGTGAAAAGTGGTAATTTCAGAAAATGTGGCTTGTGCCATGTGGTTACTGACCATATGTGAACCGAGTTAAAACTAGTAAGGGTCCCCTGGGATCCGCTAGGCCGCGTTCCCTACGGATCACTCGGTGGGGTTGTACAACCAGAGAGGGCCTGATGAGGACTCCCTGGGGTGAGTATCTAGTGTGAGGTACAGGGCCAGAACAGCTCGGGAGATTGTTTTGTGATGATGATTTTGGTATGGCATTCCGGAATATTTGTAATGGCACAGTGATTCTTGTTGTTTTTTATTGTTATACATATTCTAGAATAGTTGTACTTGCACCGGCTGTTTGCTGGCCCCTTTTGGGGTGAATAATTGTTCTGTATTCAGATACAGGTCCAGAAGGCGATGCGGCACAGGGCAGACATGAGCTTGATGGGCAGCGTTGATGTCATGTGTCGTTCTCAAGTTGTAGTTGTTTTGTTTGAGAACTGTGGTTTGTTTTGTACTCACGCGAGTACCGTCATGTAATATGTATTTGGTGTGTTATGAGGTCGTTTAATAATGACGTTGTATCAGTCATAGTTCCTCGGAAAAATGTGTCGTTTGTTGTGAGGTTGAGTTGTTTTAAGGTGATTGTTGTTAACATTTCATGTATTTCCTGGATGTAAATTGTTAATATGGTTTTATGTCGGTCTAAGCCTGGTAGGTTCTCCAATAGGAATCTACGGTGCTGTAATATCTATGTATATCATGGGGGTGTTACATCGCTCATATACGGTAGACATGGTAACAAGTTCAGCTGGGTATGATGTTACATACGTTAGCTGTAAAACATAGCGTACGTTAGCTGTGCTTTTGCTTTACTTCTTTACTTTCCTGTCCATCTCATGCTTCTTCAACTGTTTTTGATTAATTGTTGTTTTTAGTTGTTAATCAATTTATCATCAAAACCTTGAATATGAATCTGTGGAATAAAATGTTCTAACATATAGCTATTGTTCAGATTCGTGTGATTCAAAACCTTATTAGTGAGATCGTTAGCCCTGTATGGACTAAGTTGAACTATTCCGACCTGTGTCGGACGGAGAGAGTTCGAAGACAAAACTTCAATCTGTGTGAGAAAGAAGTCAGTCAAAGAAGCCTACAGCCAATATATGTGAATGCCTTAAGCTACAATCAGCTGTTTCAATCTGTGTGAATGATACAGTGGCTGGTTTAGTTAAAATCATACAGTTGTATACGCCGTGATTTTAATAAATTATTTACTCTTGTGTGTAGGACCTGTGGACGTAGAGGGGTTTACCTCGAACCACATTAAACATATGTTTTATTACTTCATGTATTTACTTTTTTCTAATTGCCTCTGATTTATCGTATACTTACTCTGAAAACCCTGTAAGCATCAAGCTATAGGAGATTGTCTTGTTTATGTATCTACAACAACATAGTTTAAGACTTCCGCTACGTATAACAAACTTCAAAAAAGAGTATAGCTTATTCTCTCCCCCCTTCTAGCTATAAATAAAGTATTGTTGGGATTCCGAAACAAAACGAAATACGCAGCGGAAATAAAAACGAATCCCAAATAGGATCGATCAAGTAACATATATACGTAAATGAAAACAACGAAGATAAAAGGTTCAAAGTCCCATACCCTTGAATCCTTTGATAATATCTTCGTTAGTTGATATTGTTCACGAATCCGAGCACGAATACAAAATTCCTTCATCCCAAACACCAAAAATATGATGCCTCTACATCACCACACATCGGAACTTGACCGGAAAAATGTATAGCAATCCATTCTTGGTAGAACACGGCTAGGAATTACTATATGAAGTTTTGTCTCTCTTATTTTTCTTGATATTATTTCACCTCCAAGATGAAGAACAAGAACGAAAAAAAAAAGTTCTCCCTATCTCTATAGTGCTCTCGGCCAGAATAGTGCAGGCGCTGTGTGATGGAGTTGAAAATCTCAAGTAATATAATTACATATCTCATTATTGAGATACTTAAAATATCAACCTAAATCACAACTTACTTGGAACCATGTGAGAAAAACACCACCACATGCATGAAAAAAAGCAACACCATGTGAGAGAGGAAGGTGGGACATGTGGAAGGTGCTAGGAAACGGGCCGAGTCACTCGGCTCGTGTACTGGACGATCGTCAAACGACTCTATTAAATACACTCCGTTTTATCACCAATGTATTTATATAAGTTAATTAATCCAATTACTTAATTATATCAAATATAAAATATATTCCTCTAAGAAATATTATTTATGAACTAATTTAATTACCCGGTAATTTAATTTCAATTCATAAGACCGCTATTTGATTTATCCAATAAATTATAATTATTTATCTAATATCTAATATTATTAGAGAGATAATAAATTCACATTTATCCGACAACGCTCCTAATGCGCGACTCTGTAGGTCCGTCTCAGCCAGCATTGGGAGGAACCAATGAGTGTGGGCAGTACTAAGCCAGCCTAGCGGGCCGCACTGTAAATCCCGACTGAGAATGAATGGATGGATCATTCCAAAACCATTATGTCGTGAATACCATATACGTATAGACCTTTCATCAGATGTCCCGGTCAAGTCTTCGGGTCATGGTGAAGTCAAACCCTACTGTTTACTAGACTCTATACATGTGTTAATGCAAATCAAGACCGACTGATTACTAGTGTATCTAATATGACTAGATCAGAATGCTTTGGCCAAAGCCTTATGATCTTATTTATCATTGACCGTATAGTACATTCGCCTGCTCACTAACAGGAGATAGAATCCTTTCTTGGCGTACAGTAAAGACTGCTACCTGCCAGTATAGTCCGCACTTCTAGGTTGACTGAGAAATTAAGCAAATGAGTCTAACTACTCGAATGACAAACTAAACGTCACAGGCACATCTTCTACTGAACCCTAAAGTCAAAGGTCCACGTATACTATCACAACCTTTCGATTTTTCATCGACTCTGCAACAGTGAATACCGTGTGACTGAATCAAGTATGAGTCATGTTCGAGTATACTGGCCCCACCAATATACTTATAACCATGCTATCAAGACATGCACACATCCTAGCATCAGTTATACAAGTCTTACTCAAAACTTAATACCCATTTAAATTTATTGACTTGCGAATGATTTATGTAAATAAACTTTAAACACTTCCAGTGCATTTTCTCTTATCCGATAATGAGAATGGAATGTTCGATTTATTTACATGGATTTCACTTCAATGTTTACCACATCAAGAATGCATTTGAAATACAATAAACATTGAATTAATCGTATTATCTTTTATTAATTATTCCATAACAAGTACAATGCCCCTACTCTCTCATCCCCTGAGTGGCATTTGAGGCATATTCCTAACAATCTCCAACTTGCACTCAATGCCACACATCATGGTATCCAATACCCATGTTCTTCAAATGTCTTTCCAAGACGGTATGAGATAATGGCTCAGTCAGCGGATCAGAGACATTGTCTTCTGAGTCTACTCTTTGCAACCAAACATATCCTTTTTCGACCATCTCTTGAACAATGTGATACTTTCTCTCTATATGCTTGGTGTTGTGGTGAGCCCTTGGATCCTTAGATTGGGCAACAGCTCCATCATTGTCGCAGAATAGTGATATATGCAGTTGCGCATTAGGCACCACTTGAACTACTTGTACAAGTTTCTGCATCCAAAATGCTTATTTGCTAGCCTCTGAGGCAGTTGGTACTCTGCTTGGCAGGTGGAATCTGCAGTAGTGGTTTTCTTGGAGCTTTTCCAAGATACTGCTCCTCCATTGAGAGTAAACAAATGCCCAGATGTAGACTTAGAGTCGTCATTGTCTCCTTGAAAATTAGAATCGGTGAATCCAATCACCTTCGGTTCTACACCACCATAAGTAAGAACCATATCTCTTGTTCTTCTCAAGTACTTAATAATGTTCTTGACGGCAGTCCAGTGTTCCCTTACCGGGTTTGCTTGAAATTGACTTACCATACTCATAGCGTAGTCTAAGTCTCATCTCGTACACAACATAGCGTACATGAGGCTACCCACTACCGAGGCATAGGGTACCTTACTCATTTCTCTCTTGTCTTCCTCACTTTGAGGACACATTTTCGTGGTGAGATGAATTCCATGTCTCATGGGAAGGAACCCTATTTTAGATTCATCCATCTTGAATCTTCTCAGGATTTTATCTATATAGAGGGCTTGGGAAAGTCCTATTATTCTTTGCGGTCTATCTTTGTAAAGACGTATCCCTAGAATATAGGAAGCTTCTCCCAAGTATTTCATGGAGAACGTTTTAGAAACTCAAGCTTTCACAGTGTTGAGAATTGCTACGTTATTTCCTATAAGTAGAATATCATCTACATATAGTACTAAGAACATAATATTGCTCCCACTGACCTTTTTGTAAACACATGGTTCCTCCTCATTTCGCACGAAGTCAAAATCCTTGACTGCTTCGTCAAATCGAAGGTTCCAACTTCGAGAAGCTTGCTTCAACCCATAAATGGCTCGTTGCAGCTTAAACACCTTATGAATATTAGCTTTGGACACAAAACCCTTAGGCTGTTCCGTATAGATTTCCTCCTCGAGGTATCCATTTAGAAAAGCCGTTTTGACGTCCATTTGCCATATTTCATAATCGTAATAGGCAGCAATGGCAAGCATCATGCGAATCGACTTGATCATAGCTACGAACGATAAGGTATCATGATAATCGATCCCTTCCCTTTGGGTATAACCTTTTGCCACAAGCCTGGCCTTATAAGCATCAACCTTGCCATCCCCATCAGTCTTTCTCTTATAGATCCATTTATTTCCAATAGTCCTCATGCTAGTTGGTAGATCTACTAGAGTCCAGACCTGATTGGTATGCATCGAGTCTATCTCAGCTTCCATTGCTTCTTGCCATTTATCGGCGTTTACATCCACTATCGCTTGGTCATAGGTGATAGGGTCCTCCTCGCGGCTATCAGGTGCGTCGTGGAGACCCAGTTCCTCGATATGTGTATAGCCATACCTCTCAGGTAAGTGAGACACCCTATCAGACCTTCAAAGTGGAGGTTGTGTTACAATAGGTTCGGTTCCTGATCTCTGATCAGATGTCTCCTTAGGTCTTTCATTGTTCTCTTCCAAAGAGATATTTCTACCCGAGCCACCTTCCTAAATGAACTCATCCTCAAGAAAGTGTGCTTGTAAAGCCACAAAGACCCTATGGTCTTTTGGCATGTAGAATAGATAACCCATCGGAAAAAAAAACCATCGAGTCCTATGGGTATGCAATGAAACGTCACTTGATGGACCTCGCTTCCAGTTTGTCCACCTTAGCCTTCTTGACAAAGGCTACACATCCCCAAATCCTTATGTGATTAAGACTTGGTTTCTTACCCTTCCACATCTCATGCGGAGTGATAGGAACGTATTTGTAAGGACATCTATTTAGGATATAGGCAGCGGTGAGTAAGGCGTACCCCCATAGGTAAATTGGTAAATCAGTGTAATTCAATATAGAGCGGACCATGTCCAACAAAGTCTGATTTCTCCTTTCTAAAACACCATTTAACTGTGGGGTTCCTTGCGGCATGAATTGTGAAAATATTCCATATTCCTTAAGGAACTCATCAAACTCTGTGCTCATATATACGCCACCTCGGTCCAACCGAAGTGCTTTGATATGACATCCAGTCTGTTTTTCAACTAGGGCCTTAAATTCTTTGAATTTATTACAGGCTTCAGATTTATGTTTCATTAAGTACACAATCCTATACCTAGTATGATCATCTGTGAACATTATGAAATATTGATATCCATCTCGGGCTGCTTCTAAAGCACCACAAACATCGGTATGTACCAACCCAAGATTTTCAGCAGCCCTTTCAAATGTCCCTGTGAAGGGAGACTTAGTCATTTTGCCTCTAAGGCAAGATTCACAAGTTGGATAGGGTTCTACACCCAATGGACTTAAAAGTCCATGTTTATCCATTTTCTGAACCTTGGTCTGACCAACATGACCAAGTCTAAGGTGCCACTGAAGAGCTCGATTAGTATCTTGTCTGCCACGTTTCCTAGTTATAATGTTCACTGCTGTTTTATTTTGTAAGTTCAGATGATATAAACCATTCAACAATGTAGCTGTGCCAACCAATTTATTTCGAAAATAAATTTTACAACTACCATTGCCAATGAAGAAACAAAATCCTTTCCGGTCTAAGACAGGAATGGATACAATGTTTTTATGCCCCTTGGGCAAAACAAGTACTTCATCTAACGTCAAAATAAAATCGAATTCTAAACCCACTAGGAGGGATCTAATATCGGTTTCCTCGAAACTTTGTCCGTTTCCGACAGTGATCATTACTTCCCCTGCTTCAAGATGCCTACTTCATTCCAGATCCTGATTCATAATACAAATATTATAAGTAGCACCTGAATCTAGAATCCATGAAGCATAATATAGAGTAGCGGAACAATTGGTTTCAAAAACAAAAAGTTCCGTACCTGATGCGCCATTAATCTTAGGACAAGTCCTATGCCAGTGGCCCAGCTCACCATATTCAAGACATTTGTCCGTAGGTTTTGGACCACCTACTTTTTGAACCTTTAGGGCCTTGCCCTTTCCTTTCTGCACCCCTTTCTTGGGTTTATACTTCTCGTAGGTCTTTTTCTTCTTGTTCTTGGACCTCCGAGGCCCAGAAGAAATCACAAGAGCAGCCTCCCTCGGTTTATTCTTCATATTAGACTGTGTCATCACTAGTTTATTCATTAACCCAGCTAATGTGCAAGAAATCTCATTACAGTTGAAATTCATTACAAACTGCATGAAGGATTCAGGCAGAGATTGAAGGATGAGATCAATTTGAAGAAATAAATCCATATTAAAGTTGAGCACCTCGAACCTCTCAATCATAGAGATCATCTTGAGGACGAGGTCTCCCATTTTCTATCCTTCCTTCATCCTAGCACTGAATAACTACTTTGATACATCATATCTAGCAGTCCTACTGTGCTTTCCATAAAGTTCGGTCAAGTGTGCGAGAATCTGCCTAGCAGAATTCATTTTCTCGTTTTCTCTCTACAGCTCATTAGTCATTGAACCCATCATAAAGCCACGGACCAGCACGTCATCCTTGACCCATTTTTCATGGACGTCAATCTCTTCCTGATTACCCCTAGTCTGGATTGGAGTTGGTGGAATGTCTGCCTCCAAGACGTATCCCAGAGACTCCATGCTGAGTACAATCATCATATTTCGCAACTAGTCAACAAAAATTGGGGCTAGTTAGGAGATTATTTTCAAATAATATTGCAAGTGGGTTCCTATCCATTTTAGAGAGATATAGTTTCATTTCTCTGCTTAGATTTAGACAATATTGAATTAGTGACTTGTTTTATTATGACCGAGTATAGAATTTAAGGGCTTGTATAATTCTTGTCTCAACTCCCACTAATTTTATCGTAATGATACACTCCCATGTTATAATCCGGAAGTCATGGTAATATTGACTCGTTAGTGGTGATCAAGTTCTTTACAAATTTTTAACAGACGCAACCATCAGGTTTCTTGCCAATTAATTTCTGTAAAGTGGTGTCTAACACCAACCCGTCCAACGGATGATTTGATATTATTTTATCCCTAGTCTTCATGCCCTCAACCTATCAGGTTTCTTGGCAATCCAGACTATCTAAGTTGTTGACCATCAACGTCTATCAGTTTGACTATTGAATCTCACCCGGCAACCTATCAGGTTTCTAGGGGCAAAATTTATCACCAACCAAAGGCATCTAATGCACTCAAGAATTTTTCAACCTCTACCAAATGCACTACCCCGATAACTCGGAAGTATCGCACACCAGCTCGGGTATCAATTTTCTACGAGTTTGATGGAGGGTAGGAAACCTCGTAAGCTTTTTCAAACTTAGTCTGTTTGTTGTCGGGAGAATTTCGGAATTAATGTTACATTTTGCACATTAATTCATTTATAAGCGCGTTTGTGTGTCAATAATTCAAAATGAAAAACAGTAAATAGCAACCTAGTTACTACCAACATATAGCTCATGGACCTTTTCCTAAGTACTGGGCCAAGCGAATGACCCAATAAAGAAAAATAAAATAGTCTTCAATTCTTCGTCTTCTCGGTCGGTTGTCTTCGTTCTTCATCATAGCCAAAAAATAATTACATCATAGAAAAAATGCAACCAATTATATAAATTTTCTAGTAAGAATAAATAGGCTTAAAACGGCCTTTACAACCTAATCGAATAGAACAAATCAAAACCAAGTCCACAAGCTATATCACCATCACATAAGGATTCCATACAACATGTAACAGCAATGAAAATAAACAATTAATTTTAATATAAATTAATCCAATTAATCTATGTTTCAGGAGAAAGTAAAAGACTGTAAATACGAGTCAATCAATTAAATTCATAAAACTGATAGGGGGGCCTTTATATAGGCATTACAATGAGAGTCCTTCCATACATAGGATTCCTAAATAAGGTAAGATATCTAATAGGATACTACTACCTCTAGAATGATCTAGAACCTTCCATCTATGTATCTACAATCAGTATTAGGTAAGACACATCACAGGAATAATAATTCCCGGAACACTTTCTGTGTCGAGCACTAATACAACAATGGTGCAGAAGATGTTGCCTTCGTAAAACCCTATTACAATCCAAAACAAACCCCATGGGAAAAATAAAGTCTTGATGAGGAAAAGATTGAAACGCACCAACATAACATGTCATGTATACTCCCCCTGATGTATACATAATGACTTCCCCTGATGAGTACCTCAAATCATAGGAGTCAGATGCCAAGTTGCCCTCACAACTATACCAAGGAAAAACCCAGTGGGAAAAATACCTCTTGGTCTAAGTTGAACAGAAGTACAACGCATCATTGTATGGATGTTCTCATAGGTCGCCTCGTTAAAAACCTTACCAAGTGAAAACCCAATGGGAAAAAACCTTGGTCTAAGGATAAAAAGAGCGCGACGCATCCAAAGTGCAGAGTCGCTAAAGACTTATCAAGTTTTCTAAAGTCTTGACACTCATAGCTTTTCATTCGCATATAGTACGTAACCTAGATCGACCTGAGCAGATCACAAAGCTCTATCGAAGTTGACTCAGCAAATTACCGGACATATCCTGTCCTACTTTGCAACAATAGTCATATGTCACTCAACATGATGGATGTGATCAAATGGTTGGTTTCCTTGGAAGGTAGACACAAACCTTTACAATGGTACCAATTTCACCATTTTTCAACAAGTGAGCTACCCTGTAGGTCATATGGGAGATAGACCAATACATTCAGGGGAAATTCGGGTATCGATATTCAAGTGCCCTTTTATCGAGATAGAGCGAGCTTCAAGCTTCTTGTCAATCACAGACATTGCGTGAGCGCATCCTAGGCCATCATCACAGTGGCTTTACCGGATTATTAAGAATGAGTACATCGAATCAAACATGAGTACATAATACCGTACTTTTGTTTTAAGACTGCATCATCACTTAAGTGAGCAAGTCTTATTATGACTTCGACTAGTCATTGGGAATCATATAGGCATTACTTTATCGTCTATTAGAGAAACCGTCCCTTAGATTGCCTTAAACCGATTGATTAATATGCATCATCAAGTGTCCCCAAGATCCTTTCATTCTTAACTTTGGATGTAGCGGAATATCTTAGTCTCACAAGAGAACATCACTATAAATCATTAGTTTTACATGCAAAATCTTAATATCTCTTCCAACCCAAGTATATACTTAGTATGCGTTCCTGACAATAACGTGTCAACTCGCTCTGTGGTCAGGAGCCGCTTGATTTGAGTCTGATCCAGCACGAGATCCTTTTATCACTTAACTTAGTTCCCCATTAAGATAAGATTTAACCACAAGCTGCACGTCAGTTTTTGGTAAACTATCTAACTAAAAATATAGTGGATGATATAACATCCATTACGATAGCACAACTTAGTTTCGTGTCATCGTAGTCGATTCCAGTGCATTCATGTGAAACCTCGCGCCATGAGGTGAGTTTAACTCCTTCTCTCATTTGCTTTAACAATGTATACAGATAGATCTTATCTTTGGAGTCTCGGCACCACTTCAACAAAGGGCTATCACTTTGTTTATACTGGAGTCGCATATGTTTCCATTTAGGCCAATGCTACAACGTTGTAGATTTTCAACTAAGTATGGTTCGATTAAACTCGCATTTCACGTCCTCATGAACCGGATTTATTCATAGAGTACTTTTTATGGATTGGCTTTCATTGAGGCATCCCCCAATGATGACTGTAATTGAGAATCACATGAGACTGATGAGTTCATTTGATCATATGATCAAGTTTCATGTACAAAATTCACATACATTCTTAGCGAGAGTATTTATCGAACCAAGTGGCATCCCAATACTCGATGAGATCCACAGCCTCGTAACACCGTTTACCATAATTTGTGGTGTGACCATATCACCATTTATAGGTGACGAACTTCCATGACCGGACACAATCCTTGCAGACATGTTTTCAGCATGTATTTAATCTCGTTACTTTAGGGAACTTGATGAGACACAATAGGGACAAACTACGACAATTCCAACTCGTTCTACTCGAACATGATCGTTCGCATCTCCCCCTAGCGACGGGAAGACTGGCTCATCAAAGTGACTTACGAGATCGTATACCAAGGTACATTTTAAATGGACTATGAGTGAAAGCGAATGTCATATTCATCATTTATAACCTGTCATAATGCGTTGTGGTAACGCACTTTGGCATATGAACATGTGGACGATAAAAGTTTTTCATTGTTAACACAATATAGTTAACAAAATGCATAATGTTACACTTGTAACTAAACATTTGAATGATGATAGGTATAGGTGAATATGACATGTTGACCTATGCTACATAACCGTAGCTACTGGTCTTGAGAATTCAACAAAACCGCCACCATGCACCACTGGGATCGAACATAAAGAAACGATTGAACCGATGATAGGCCGTTCTTTTTATCGAACCTCTAGTGCTTTCTTGAAGATTTCACTCCCTTCACCAGCTCCAAACACCTCAAAATTTCGTGAGCATGTACAAATGGGTGTTTGGGATTCCAAAATCATCAACCTTGTGGTACGAAACCGGTCGAAATGACATCGAAATGTTTGATGGGATGGCTGGTGGTATGTGAAAACTTTATTTAAGTGGTTAACCTCCTTCCAAGTCTCTAAATCGCACTAAAATTTGTGAGAAGGTATCCTTGGATGTTAGGAAGTACTTGCTAAAATTTTACTTTAAGCCTTGTTCTACAAGTGGGTGAACCGACCTTTACAATGACTGGTCCATAAGTTGGACAACCATAAAACTCAGGTTTCATCAACTTATCAATCATTAAACAATAACATATAAATGTTATCACTTTAGTACGACCATTTGTGAACAAAATCATAGCATCATAAGCCACCCAGTCTAATACTTATGATCATGTACGTATACGGACTCGGTGAAAAGGGAGGACTCAGCACCATGCTTATGCAAGTCGCTACATTATTCTCTTTAGCATAGGAGGGTGTCGTCTCCTAATCGTGCCAAAGAATAGGCTTAAATCAATGAATATGGCTAAGAAGGATCATTGGGGGGTCTTTGGCGTCACACACGCTTATGAAAACAAGACGCGAATGATATAAATATCATCATCGGTCATGAGCTCTGCTCACTACTCCACCAACATACTTTTGTGTCCTTGATCCATCTAGCCTTCTTGTTCAAAGAAAAAATGACGTCCATGGAAATACCGTGGTGTATGGAACATCAAACTGTCAAAACTCCGGACTATTAAAGTCTAAATGTGTCAATATTCCAATACATCTTCTGGTTACAAAAACCGATGCAAGTCGGACCATATTAACTCATGAATTCTTTTTCACATATCCTATACAAGTGATGCATAAGATTTTATTTCTCACAAATCACAATGAGATGCTATGAGTGATACACTTTGGCATATATATCATCGAGTCATAACATGGTTCAATTGTTACGGAACATATGTGACTACAAAACGCCATTCGGCATTCAACAACTTGAGCATTGTACTACTCATTGATTGTGGTGACCTAGTCATAATAGTCACAATGGATTTATAACACAAAATCCAAATATATTGCGTTCCTTGGAAATAGCTTAATATGTACTCAATTCCGCTTGCAAAATTTTACAAACATGACCATAGCGAACACTCTTACAACATAGAGATTTTATACCAGATACGATCAAAATGATCTATCATATTGAGTGCATAACATGGCAAGATTATATGGCTAAGGGGAAAAATCACGACACAATCATGGTGTAAAACTACCATGCATACGCTCGACCTTCTTATAAGGGTGTGTATTTTGAACTTCCCCAAGTAAATTGTTTTTCAACATTTGAAAGAATATATTTTAGCGTACAATGCATACCAAAAATTGCATCATCTATAACAAATTCGGACAAAAAGAGGTTGAAAAAACATGTGTCATAAGACCACTTGCAAATTCAAGATGGGAACCAACTTGGTTGGGATAAAAGTTAGCACAATCGCTGGAAATAAAATTCCGAGCAGCTTGATCTTTGTTTACTAAAATAGTGGTAACTCCGTTGTTAGGAAGGCTATGGACGAACAATCAGATGTTATGGAAACTAGACTTTCATATCTTACTATACATAGGTTGTGCACCACTCGGATCATTAAACTAAGATCACAGTGCATGTTTTAATTGGCTGCTTTAGTATTTCCCAAGTTTAGTGAGAAAACAAGGTCGAGACCATATCCAATGGCATAAATGCTGATGCAAAAACATGGCAATGACAGCCATAGGTGCGCTTAAATGCAGTAGGTGTTCGATTTCTTATCTCGTCTAATGATCCTTTCGGTAACTCCAACTTGGTAGACTTGCAGAGAAAGTTGGAATGTCGGTACAGCTAAGGCTATTTAAAAACCATTGATTCCGTTTGAACTTTCAAAGCATAAACAAATACCAAGGAGGATGCGCGTAGTCATGATCAAAATACCAAGGAGGATGCGCGTAGTCATGATCAAAAGTGTAGACAAAATCCACTAAAGTGTATCAAATCAACCAAGAATTTTAATTCTCAATTTGCAAGTATACGTCATAATAGCCATGTTATATGGATGCAACGCGGTGCATCAATATTAAGCATTTTGAACCATGAGACATAATGAATATCCCATAACTAACTCGTCTTGACCATCCAATAAGATCGACTAAGCATAGTCAAATGTATAAGTTACATGCCTTTACAAATACTTGGAAAAGTATTCGAACCTATAGTCACACGAACTATAATCGAGGTCAACGAATTCATGTACTTAACACAATATGTCATTACATTACATGTTAATATTCATGAGAATTACTCTTACACTCTTTCATATATTATATTGCAAGGAGACGCTGCATGACTACACTCACATGCAATATTTTATTTTAATAAGATGAAAGATGGAGTTTTCCATGTATAGGATTGGGTCAAGACCAACGTGGTGGTCCCTCAATTCAACGTGACAAAATTCGTCACAAATTGATTTTAACCACGACATATCCATCGCAATCGATGTTTGTCCCATTTGCACGTCACAATTTATGACTAATCATGAACAAGTCATAATTGTTGGTTTCAAATCGACAAAACGGCGACGTCAAATCGCACCTAAACCGTGGTGTATGCACTAACCACAAATATCGACTTTCAACAATTATCCGTGACTTCCCCATGACCGTCACACAGTTTACTTTGAAATATGAGAGTGATACCACCTCTCGTAGTCTCATCCACCACAAAGTAGCATGGGAGATAAAGAACCCAAATACCCAATTCCCCCAAAAAAAAAATCCCAAAAGAGAGTAATTGAAAAACGGGAACTTTAATAAAATCTTACGGGTACTTGGTTCCATATTTGCTTTGATCCTTGAACGGGATAATAAATTTGTCTTCTCTCCATATGAGCAACATATTTCCGTGGGTACTCCATTCAATATTTACTTTGATCCTTGAACGGGATAACAAATATGGCTTCTCTCCATATTTTCCACATCATCATGAGCAACATATTTTCCTATATTCACATAAAATATAAACATGATAAGATTCATAAGTGTACAAATCAATGAACAAATGAATCATTAAGTATGAAAAGATGGAGAGTTGAGAAACGCCCTAAAAGGACTATTGGGCTCGATAATCGGCCGAAAAGGACTCGGGTGCGGCGGTGCAGCAGCTTGGTATTGGATGAGGCCGGATCTCCAAATTTTCTTATAAAAATATGGTTCTGTTCGGAAGCAAATTTAGTAAGGAATACTACTCAGAATCTGATCTTCACCATTGAATATATAGATATTTGTGTTGGGAAGTTGCTGTCAAAATTTCATGCCGATCTGACGGTTAACGAATCGGAAAATATGATTTTGGTACGACTACGCTGTCCAGAAAATTGACGCCCGGAAATCGAGACTTTTTTTTATTTTTTTTTATTTTCGTTGTAACACCCCCAAAACCGTATGGGAATATTACACGCCGTAAACCCTTTCCGCAAGGATCTACCAGGCTAAACGTCCATAAACAACCAAATGCTTGCCCGGCCAGGGTCAAACAATATAATAATACAGACCGTTAAGGTCACTTACACATAAACACACAGACCGATGAGGTCACACAACTCTATCAACAGGACTGACTAACAATATTACCCACACAGGGGTCGAAATACAATACAGCGGAAGACTGAATCAACTCTAACAATACAACTAAACTCTACCAACTCTCAACTCTTGATTAGTATCGCAGCTCGTCATCCCCTTGTGCTAATCCTGTGACTGCTCCCCTGAACCTGCATGTACCTGGACGCAGAACAGACATCCACCCCCCGAATACTCGGGGGTTAGTAAAACTCCACTGTTTTACTAGTGCAAGTATCAAACCATACGAAATGTAACAAGCAAATAGCAACTACGAATTTAATACGTAAATCAATTATCAAAATGTTCCCGAGAAGTTTTAGAATTTCGAACTCAAGTAAGAGATATTTGAAAAGGAACACATCATCTCGGGATTTTTAAAGCAGAAATTCTTTTGGACCTCGAGTCCCAATTTACAAAACCTTTTAGTACACATTAGGGCCTTAGCCCGATTCTCGTTCAAAGCATACTAAATAATATATCATTATGAGTCGAGATCCATATTTAAAATGTTACCCGAACAATCATGCTACGATCATTGTTCGTACACATCATGTACCGAACTCCGGAGGCCTCGACGGACCTTACCCGGACCACACACCGCTCGTACACATCATGTACCGAACTCCGGAGGCCTCAACGGACCATACCCGGCCACACACACGTTCGTACACATCATGTACCGAACTCCGGAGGCCTCAACGGACCCTACCCGGCCACAACATCGTTCGTACACATCATGTACCGAACTCCAGAGGCCTCGTCAGACTCTACCTGGATCACACACCTTGTCCGTACACATCATGTACCGAACTCCAGGCCTCGTCGGACCTACGGATCACACACTTTGTTCGTACACATCATGTACCGAACTCCGCAGGCCTCGCTGACCCTACCTGGAACACACACACATCGACACGACACAATTCATAATCATTAAATGTCAAGCCATTCCACATTACACTGAAATGTACAATCAAGTATGTAAACCAAAACAACACAAATATCATGATCATCACAACGACTCTTAACTAACATAACACACATTCGGTACACAATACATTGAACAACCACGTGTACAACCATCTCATATGTACATCGCAATCCTGCACAAATGGCACAACGCCTAACACGGATACCAATATATCACTATTATCACCAAGCCTTCAAATTTCGGAAAACACAACCAACTCAAATGGAACATATTTACGGAGGCAAGCAAAATCGTCATACATATCATACCTAATTACTAGTCACAAGATACAAGTCGTATAATAAGATACTTGCCTTAATAACCACTACCAAACGCTCCGAAGAACACGGTTCGACCGGGAAGCTACGAAACGCTCGATGTTTTCGAAAAGGAAAACGACAACGAACGGAAGGGTTCAACTTGGTTTCTTCGCAAGAAACTCGACCCTAACAACATATAATCCATAAATCAACAATCATACGAGGAAGGATAATCGTAGAACGCCCGAAAACCCCTCTAAGTCATTTTACCGGACACCTTCAAGGCGTCGGTCAAGAACTCGACCCAAATAACGAATCGATACGATCCAACCATGGAATAACAAGGGAAATGATATAAAACATCTAAATAATCATTAATCCATCATAATCCTAAGTTAAATCGGATTAATCGGACGAAAACAACCAAAATACCCAAATTCCCCAAAACTAGATTTCAAGAAATCTAACCTTGATTCGGTAGATCGGAGGAGGTTACCGGATGATTGATTGATGTTATAAACTCAAGAACTTCATGGATTGGATGTATGACAACATGCCTCCATGATCCATAAGTCTCCAACCGCGGAAGAGGAGGAAGGAAGTGGGAAAACGAGAAGAAAATGAAGTCGGCCGAGCCCGGGCTATATAGCCGGCAGGTTACGGCCAGTAATCGGCAGCCTTACGGCCGTAACTCGGACACCTTACGGCCGTACTCGGCAGCCTTACGGTCAGAATCGACATTCGTCAAAAATCGCCAAGACTAAATGGACACTTACGGCCGTAACTCGCACACCTTACGGCCGTAACCGGCCTTCGTCAAAATCCGCCCAGCGCTCGTACGGCCGTACCCGATCACGCTTACGGCCGTAACTCGGACACCTTATGGCCGTACTCGGCACCTTACGGCCGTAACTCGGCCAGGCCAGGCCCTGCTCCGGCCATGACTCGGCTGTGGCCACTCCGACGGCCCGAACGACCCTGAAACCCGAACCTGAGTAAAAATCGAAGATACGGTTACGAAGTACTCGCGAAGACGAATCCAAGTACTAAGTGAACACACGATTCCGACCATCCAAAGTGTCGGAATTTGACAACGGAAATAATTACCCCAAACTTTGGGAAATTACAAAAATGGCCCAAAACGTCCGAAAATCACGATACGTGATCGAAACACCGAACCAAGGCTCGCAACATGAATAATAACATTAAATGAACTTGCGAGAAACTCGAAACAACAGTTTCGGACGAGATTCGCAAGAATTGAGCTCAAATGCGGAAAAGTCGCTAAAAAGCACGGAACTCAACAGAACGATACCGAAACGAACTCGGATGACAAAAAGTGCAGAATTAATCATTCCCGGAATGACGAAACGGTCATGAGCGTGTCGTCAAAACGGACTTCCGCCGAAAAAAAGAAAATTACCGAAATTCGAAATTGCGGATATTACATTCTACCCTCCTTAAAAGAAGTTTCGTCCCGAAACTTAAAACAAGTAGGGAGAAGCAATATCCCCGCCAGGAAAACTCAACGAGATACACAAGAAATGCGTAACTTACGCCCATCGGCGAAACGTTACAAGCAACGCAAAGGAATATACGGCGTGAAAACACCCTCCAGTACGACCAACACAATGCCACCGGTAGAGACATAATAAAATCAACAAGTGACAAGTGTCATCAAACAGATAATACAATCAAGTCGATTATCCGAACAATCACAAAACACATCCAACGAAAATCAATACGATTGACCAACCCAACGGTATATCAATCAAAACATGAGCCACACGCCGAACAAATACGGAATTCCACCACCCAAGGGTTGGAAGATCGAAAACGAGACTAATTTCCCGAACTTAAGGGAATTTCGAAGGAGTCTGAATGTTCAACAATCACGAAACGAGATCAACAAAAACTGAACAATCAAACGATCGAACCACAAAGATCGAGACAACAAAAATCGAACGCTCATGTTTGGATCACGAAGAACAATAAGGTTCAATCGACGACTCCGAGGTTCACATCTCGACTCGAGACAAAACATGATCCGGTGAAAACAACAAGATGCACACTCGCATAAGACCCACAGGAAAGGGAATAACAATTGAAAAGTCACAACGACGAACGAGTAATTCCGAAATAATACCACCCTCGTTCGATCAACAAAAGCAAGGGGCAGGACAAGCTCAGAAAACGTCAATGAACATAACGAGTCGACAGAGTCGAAAATACAGAAGTTCCAAATCCGATCCACTTCGAATAAAAGAATTAGTAGAATCAAAAGATGCTACCTCCGAACAAGGTTCACAAGAATCGAACCGAACTCGGAAAAGTTACAGCGATAACCAGATCGACCCAAAACAAGATCACAGCTCGTTCGGACGATGAAACCGAAATACAAAACAAGCTCAGACAGTATCAACGAACACGGGCGAATCGATAGACTGGAGAAAGAGAAAAATATAGAAGCCAAAAATAATACGGGTATTATATTCGACCTCTTCTAAAAGAAGGTCATCCCCGCTACTCACAATAACGAGATCAAGGAGACGACACAACAGGCAATCGACAGCACATCCTTCAAAGGCCTCTCAAAGCCGATTCTGATATCTGTGCTGAAGCGCGAACTCTGAAGGTCTCGGTAGCCAATTCGCAAAACCGAATTCGGTGACCCTCGAGTCCATACTCGAAATGTGTTACTGACGAGAAGGACAAATTGCACGTACATTCCCCCGGCACATCACGGTTGAAATGCTTCGGCTCGGCATACCGAAAATACAAATGCTAGATACAATGGGACATAAAACCGCAAAACAACATACCGAAGATGCAACTCAGCACAACGAAGAATCATAATACATACCGTATACAATGATTACCATCGTAAAGTAATACACACACACAAACACTACAGCAACGACGGTATCGTTCGGCGACCTCAAAGGTCCGAACAATAACCAGATAATTACAAACATCATGAAACAATCACACATGTACACAAACGTACAAACCCAAGCTTTAACAGCTCACACCGGTGCGATAACACGCAAGTCACTACGAAATGACAACATTAAAGATCGTCATCACACCTCCCACAAAGGGACAACAAAAACATATGCATGGCGAACGACTCAACGTTCACACCACCAATTCCATCATACTCGGGAGCTAACATTCTAACAACAATGTGAATATCATACACACATTCCTGGACTACAAACAGGAATGATAGGTTTTAAAAACAAAAATCACCTTTTGGAAACAGTTTGGAAACACCAGTTGATCTTGAGTATCACTTTACAAAAAGTTGAACAAACCTCATTTTCAAGACCTTGAAAATCATCTTGCGTTTGAACAAAAATGAGGACACCTTCTCTTAGTGAAAAACTTTCAGAATATTCGACCCTCGGGTCTAAGTAAAAGTGTTTATAAAACATTGAAAATATCTCAAAACATTTTGGGTCCTCGAGGTAGAAGAATTTTGAAACATATTGTGGCACCTTGGATGTACCACGAGAGAACAATTCATTTTAAAAATACGTCTCGAAATTTATTTTCTAAGATACTCAAGGTTTTTAAAGATAATTCAATGGGCTAGAATGCCCAAAAACTCTAGGTAATTACGCAAAATATTATAGCGCCGTGGGTCCTGCTACGAACTCACCAGGCTAAAAACCATTTACAACGTTAAAAAGCCCGATGACGGTAATATTTCAAAAACTCACAAAAGCCATTTACAAAATACTAAGTATCGTCACAAGAATTTTGCCAAAACGTTCAAGGCCATAACGTCAAAAACTCGGTTAAAGGAATCGGTTTTCGAAATCAAACTCAATTGGCAAAAGGCCGAAAGCCATTTGAAAGAACTCACGCAGCGGAAAAAAAATACAGTCCAACATGCACAATCCAATTGAATACGTCTCACAGCATCTAGTTTAAACATATAACAAAACCGTTCCTCGGAGTTTCTCACGAACTCAATCGTTACCTTATTCGAAACCCAACAAGGTTCTCAATTTTCACAGTATACCACCCCTCACAGTGGTTCAAAGGTAAAACAACAATAGGCCCAGTTTTATACATATATTATGTCACACGTATTAAATACAACTATATTCACAACACCGTGCAAATAAAATTATGCACCGCAATTAACTCATTTAGATACAATCATGATACACAGGTACTTCGCATAAAAGAGGAGACTTACGTCCACAGGCCGCACGGAGATGACGGTCGCCCACGATACTAATCTCATCCGACAACATATCCAACGCGATGTGACTACGCACAACTCAACTTGTCACCTGACGACTCGAACGACAAGACAACATATTACTCGACAAATCACGACTCGACTCGACCCAACAGCCTAGGTTTCCGCAACCTAAGCTCTGATACCATAAATGTAACACCCCCAAAACCGTATGGGAATATTACACGCCGTAAACCCTTTCCGCAAGGATCTACCAGGCTAAACGTCCATAAACAACCAAATGCTTGCCCGGCCAGGGTCAAACAATATAATAATACAGACCGTTAAGGTCACTTACACATAAACACACAGACCGATGAGGTCACACAACTCTATCAACAGGACTGACTAACAATATTACCCACACAGGGTCGAAATACAATACAGCGGAAGACTGAATCAACTCTAACAATACAACTAAACTCTACCAACTCTCAACTCTTGATTAGTATCGCAGCTCGTCATCCCCTTGTGCTAATCCTGTGACTGCTCCCCTGAACCTGCATGTACCTGGACGCAGAACAGACATCCACCCCCCGAATACTCGGGGGTTAGTAAAACTCCACTGTTTTACTAGTGCAAGTATCAAACCATACGAAATGTAACAAGCAAATAGCAACTACGAATTTAATACGTAAATCAATTATCAAAATGTTCCCGAGAAGTTTTAGAATTTCGAACTCAAGTAAGAGATATTTGAAAAGGAACACATCATCTCGGGGATTTTTAAAGCAGAAATTCTTTTGGACCTCGAGTCCCAATTTACAAAACCTTTTCGTAAACATTAGGGCCTTAGCCCGATTCTCGTTTCAAAGCATACTAAATAATATATCATTATGAGTCCGAGATCCATATTTAAAATGTTACCCGAACAATCATGCTACGATCATTGTTCGTACACATCATGTACCGAACTCCGAGGCCTCGACGGACCTTACCCGACCACACACTGTTCGTACACATCATGTACCGAACTCCGAGGCCTCAACGGACCATACCCGGCCACACACACAGTTCTTACACATCAAGTACCGAACTCCGGAGGCCTCAACGGACCCTACCCGGCCACAACATCGTTCGTACACATCATGTACCGAACTCCAGAGGCCTCGTCAGACCCTACCTGGATCACACACCTTGTCCGTACACATCATGTACCGAACTCCAGAGGCCTCGTCAGACCCTACCTGGATCACACACTTTGTTCGTACACATCATGTACCGAACTCCAGAGGCCTCGTCAGACCCTACCTGGAACACACACACATCGACACGACACAATTCATAATCATTAAATGTCAAGCCATTCCACATTAAACTGAAATGTACAATCAAGTATGTAAACCAAAACAACACAAATATCATGATCATCACAACGACTCTTAACTAACATAACACACATTCGGTACACAATACATTGAACAACCACGTGTACAACCATCTCATATGTACATCGCAATCCTGCACAAATGGCACAACGCCTAACACGGATACCAATATATCACTATTATCACCAAGCCTTCAAATTTCGGAAAACACAACCAACTCAAATGGAACATATTTACGGAGGCAAGCAAAATCGTCATACATATCATACGTAATTACTAGTCACAAGATACAAGTCGTATAATAAGATACTTGCCTTAATAACCGCTACCAAACGCTCCGAAGAACACGGTTCGACTGAAGCTCTGAACGCCCGATGTTTTCGAAAAGGAAAAGCGACAACGAACGAAGGGTTCAACTTGGTTTCTTCGCAAGAAACTCGACCCTAACAACATATAATCCATAAATCAACAATCATACGAGGAAGGATAATCGTAGAACGCCCGAAAACCCCTCTAAGTCATTTTACCGGACACCTTCAAGGCGTCGGTCAAGAACTCGACCCAAATAACGAATCGATACGATCCAACCATGGAATAACAAGGAAATGATATAAAACATCTAAATAATCATTAATCCATCATAATCCTAAGTTAAATCGGATTAATCGGACGAAAACAACCAAAATACCCAAATTCCCCAAAACTAGATTTCAAGAAATCTAACCTTGATTCGGTAGATCGGAGGAGGTTACCGGATGATTGATTGATGTTATAAACTCAAGAACTTCATGGATTGGATGTATGACAACATGCCTCCATGATCCATAAGTCTCCAACCGCGGAAGAGGAGGAAGGAAGTGGGAAAAACGAGAAGAAAATGAAGTCCGCCGAGCCGTGCTATATATAGCCGGCAGGTTACGGCCGTAATCGGCAGCCTTACGGACGTAACTCGGACACCTTACGGCCGTACTCGGCAGGCCTTACGGCCGTAATCGCATTCGTCAAAAATCGCCCGGACCACGGACACTTACGGCCGTAACTCGCTCTCCTTAAGGCCGTAATCGGCCTTCGTCAAAATCCGCCCGCCAGACGGCCGTACCCGATCACGCTTACGGCCGTAACTCGGACACCTTACGGCCGTACTCGGCACCTTACGGCCGTAACTCGGCCAGGCCAGGCCCTGCTCCGGCCATGACTCGGCCGTGGCCACTCCGACGGCCCGAACGACCCCGAAACCCGAACCTGAGTAAAAATCGAAGATACGGTTACGAAGTACTCGCAAAGACGAATCCAAGTACTAAGTGAACACACGATTCCGACCATCCGAAGTGTCGGAATTTGACAACGGAAATAATTACCCCAAACTTTGGGAAATTACAAAAATGGCCCAAAACGTCCGAAAATCACGATACGTGATCGAAACACCGAACCAAGGCTCGCAACATGAATAATAACATTAAATGAACTTGCGAGAAACTCGAAACAACAGTTTCGGACGAGATTCGCAAGAATCGAGCTCAAATGCGGAAAAGTCGCTAAAAAGCACGGAACTCAACAGAACGATACCGAAACGAACTCGGATGACAAAAAGTGCAGAATTAATCATTCCCGGAATGACGAAACGGTCATGAGCGTGTCGTCAAAACGGACTTCCGCCGAAAAAAAGAAAATTACCGAAATTCGAAATTGCGGATATTACATTCGCGATCTGAAATTGAGCGGTTATGCGAAGGCGGTGAACGAGAGTGTAACACCCCCAAATCCCATTGGGTTATTACACTGCCGTGGACCCCACACCCGGAGATCCAATAGGCAAACACGACTAAAAATGCATTAAATTAACCAACAAGGGAAATCACAATCCCTACCATGATATCCGACACAATATTCCGATAAGGTATTTCAACAACAAGGTGGGCCTACATGGCCAAATTAAAATACAACAACATGCAAGAGCATCTGCTTGGGTTATACAACAGGACAACAACTGACAAATCTTGAGTACACTCCAACTGACTGACCAACATGGACAACTCGGACTAGTATCACTCGAATGCCTCGTCGCCAACGTCATGCCCCTGTGTCTTAACTCTCTCCTCGCAAGCACCTAAAACATGAAAACATGTTCCGCCCCCACGGGGTCAGTCATCCACATAATGAACATCAAATACATGTATAACATGATATGCATCCAAAGGCAGAATGAAACGGTACAATGATAATAATATACGAGATACTCACAAACCGAGGTGAGAACCGAGCATTCGTGAAACACTATGCCCACGGCATACTATTAATATCTGTTCAACAGGTTAGAACATAAATGCTCAATGGTGAATTATAAGTATAGACCACCACAATGAATTACACGAACATGAACCAAACCAGAATTGAATTAAATATGAATCACAATGCCCCAAGGCTCCAATGAAAATACCAAGACATCACAAAGGCCTGCAAGCGTCTCAGTCGAAGCTGTCAAATATCCCAATCGCTTGAATTCAAACAGCCCGAAGTTGTATCAATGAGGGCCGAAGCTACGGCACGAAGCCGTATAACAGTAAGAGCCAAATCCACAGCACGAAGCCGTATCACAATAAGGGCCGAAGCCACAGCACAAAGCCGTATCACAATAAGGCCGAAGCCACGGCACAAAGCCGTATCACAATAAGGCCATCCAATGGCCGTGACCTATTGAACTGTAGGTGTTGGAAAACCAACCGCGAAGGTTCAAGCCCCAAACTTACCCATAATGAGATCGTGAATCTGACCGTGACCTACTGATCTGTAGGTGTTGGGAAACTAACCGCGAAGGTTCAAGCCCCAAACTTACCCACAATGAGATCGTGAACCTGACCGTGACCTACTGAGCTGTAGGTGTTGGGAAACCAACCGCGAAGGTTCAAGCCCCAAGCTTACCCATAATAAGATCACCCAGTGACCGTGACCTGCTGATTTGCAGGTGCTGGGAAACCAACCGCAAAGGTTCAAGCCCCAGACTTACCCATAATAGACTTACCCATAATAAGATCATCAACATGACGGTGACCTACTGAGCTGTAGGTGTTGGGAAACCAACCGCGAAGGTTCAAGCCCCAAGCTTACCCATAATGAGCACTAGCCGAGACTAGCTTCCAAAACATACTTAATCACAAACGGCAACGATCCAAAGATTACCAAATTCAAAAGAATGATAGTGTGCTGCCTTGAGTCGGTCAACACGACAATAGTAATTCACGAATCGGCACTATCCTCGACAGTCCCAATTCAATACCTCGATTGCCTTAGAATGGCCAACTGATAACAATGATGCATCGGATGATTCAACACTTCGATTACCTTAGAATGGCGAACCGATAACAATGATAACATGAATAATTGAACACTTCGATTGCCTTAGAACGGCCAATCGATAACAATGATATGAAGAATGATTGAGCACCTCGATTGCCAATCGATAACAATGATATAATGAATGCCTCGGCACCTTTAATCGGTTACCGACGACGAAGATGAGAACGAATATGACAATACCTTCAATCGGCCAATATAACATGAATGACAGGACGCCAACATTAATAACGATGATTACAACAATGTCTTAGATCGACATCAATATTAACAACAACAATCGATACATCGATACCGCGAACCGGCTATCGACAATAACATTAACAATGAGTATCCCAATGACTTTAACCGGCCATTAATGAACAATAGTAAACATTTGGCATAATTGCCGAAGAGTATCGTATCGAACGATCCCCTAATATCAATGAACTCATGAAGAGACTAAGTCTCGGAATGATACAACACATTCATACACATATATGATAACATTAATCTCATTGACTAGTACAAGTATAAAACTTACCTCAAACTGAAGGCGAGAAAGTCCTTCCATGATCAACGTCCTTAATGAAAATATCGGCCGCTCGAACAACCTTGAATAACATAATTACCAACGATTCACTTAATATACATATCCATGTATAAACAAAATCAACTCAAAAGGTCGATACAACACTACCAAACTCATTGGGGCAATTTGACAAACACGTTGTAAACAATCTTCAATTGTTTACAACTGATCTCGATTATATCGATTCTAAACCTCTAATGAATGATTCAATCCAACGAAATATCTCATATATAGTCAATATTATCATAGGAATACACAATTAGAGATTACGACCACATCTAATCGGAACCCCCAATTCCAAAATCAACATTCGAAATGTTCTTGAATAATCCTCCAACAACTCAATGATAATTCATAGAAACATACATATCATGATTATAACATCCAAAACATCATATTCCATCTCAAAATCGAATTCTAAGGTATTGGAGAAATTACCTTTGAAGATCCAAACTCTTCGATCCGTTGAACTCGTGTTAAAATGACTCCCCAAGCTCTATAATCGGAGATAGATGATTAAAACATGAACACACAAGTGTTTGATGATGATAAATCCTCTCATAGGACTCTCTCTCTCTCTCGGACTCAATTGAAGAAATGATGAAATGAGGGTAAAACACCCGTCCAATTCCTTAAATACCGCGCAGAGTTACGACTATAACTCTGCCACCTTACGGCCGTAACACTCCAAGGTCAACGGCCTTACGGCCGTAACATCCTATTCTTATGGGAGTAACTTCGTTTCATCCAAAAATCATACTGTTCAACCTGCTCGACTTACGGTCATAACAATACTCCCTTACAGCAGTAAGTAGCCTTCGGCAAAAAAATGTCACTGAACCAACGAATGCATGTTACGGCCGTAATGAACCTATGTTATGGCCGTAACTCCCTGCCTGAGAAACTGCTCCGCCATCTCATTACAAAATGATGAATGAATCGACATACGTAACTTGCATGAGTATGATTAAGTCTAATCATACGCAATAATGATACTCCCAACACAAGGCTACCAATCACGATGATGATGATGATGAAAAATATTCTCGTCTCGATCCCAAACAGTGATGAATGACGAATAACAACTGATACACGACTCCAAGATACGTCGAACGATGAACATGAAATGAATGAATATGAATGGTGAATGATTATTATTGAGTGTAAAATTTCTGAGTGACAATTTCTGAATGATAATCAATGAATTCACAACCGGTATTACATACTCCCCCCCTTAAACAGAGTTTCATCCCTGAAACGAAGGGTACAAAGCTCGGGATATGAACTATCCATCAGGATCTGAAAAACAACATCTCCAGGAATACTCCTCAACGTGAAACACTCCGCCGGAGACCAGCCAGAAATTCGTACCAACCACATGATTCGAAACACCGACGTACACATCCCGAGGGAGCCGCTCATTGTACATGTCTACAATCCATCGGTGTACACTTCCCTATCCTTATCGGCGTCAGACGCCCATGCCAGCACTGACTCGTGCCCTAATAGAAAAGCGACAACGCATATATATTCCTCGGAACCCTATCAATCGTACGCCAAAGTTATCATGACTTGACGTCTCGAATCACAATGAACAATTACTCAGATTATCACGAAATCTTTGGTACAACGCCAAAGGGAAGAAATCCCAACAAATGACCCAAATCTCAAGATCCTCAATTACCATAGTTACAAGATAAATCAACAACAGATGGTTTACAACCACAATACTACAATGCAGATTAAGTTAAACAGTAATCCGGAAAACAAGGCTACATCTCAAATGTACCCAACATCGATATCCTCCAGATCATCGATCCCCTCGATCTCATCGATTCAAGGAAGACCTAAATCTGAACGCATCGCTTAATACGATCCCGGAAGGTCACAAGAACGAGAGTGACTATGGTGAATGATAAATGACTAGAAATCCGACAAGGATAAAGAATGACTCACCTAGTTGAAATGATAACGCAATGAGTGATAGCTCAATGAAATGATTGGAACTGTTGTTCCTCGTGAATTGAAGGATTAGTTTGATAATCACAAGTCTCAACATGATTGATGTATGATGAATGAATTATATGAATGAATGAACGACAATGAAATGAATGATTATCCTATTACCGAGTCCTTACATCTGGCTCTCGAAGCCCGATAGGACCCATTGGATGATGAACGGGCTGGAGTAACAAAATCTCTCGAGGTTTGCGAGATCTCTCAAGATCTACTGTCTCTAGAACTCCTACAGTATTTCCGTAGGAATCCCTGCCTCCCACATAGAAAACAAACAACGGCCTGCATCGAGCACCGGGTACTGCGATGTCCTATTGTATCAGAGTTAAAGCAAACAACAGTCGAACTCGTCGTCTGAGATGAAGATGATTTCTCAGCATGAAGACGGATAGAAAATGACCTCTTGGACATCAGAGCCTGATGTCCCTCAGAACGAACTGAGATCCTTGTCCTTCGACCAGAAGAAACTGAAGGGTACTTCTGAGTAAGCTCCTTGATAAAAAATTTTGCTCCAAGAACCTTCTCGATGAACTCACTAAGTGAATTACAATTGTGATTGAACAACTGCATCCTCAACTCCAGATTTAGCATTTTGCTAAAATATTTGATCTTATCCCCCTCAGTACGGATAACAGACAAAGCAAACTGAAGAAGTCCCTGAAACTTCTCAGCAATGACAATAACACCCTCGCCCTCGATGGGTTCGGGGTTTCAAACCTCTGATAACTTGGCTTCACGAAGTGGAGCAGGATAATACCTCTCTAACATGAGAGTCTTGAACTCACTCCAAACACAATCACAATCGGTGGGTTTCACAGAACGCCACCACGAATAAGCGCCCTTACTCAAGTAATAAGCCGCTACTGCCACCTTACTCTCTTCCGGACACTGAACCATGTCGAAGATTTTATCAAAATGCTCAAGCCAATGAACAATATCAGCTGGTTCCGACGAATCCTCAGAAGTAGGCGGCCTCTGACGAGATATATCGCCAACAATATGATTCACTCCTCTAGTCTATCCATGAAACGGCACCTGGAAACCCTGCTGTGGTGGACCACGAACCATCAAGGTCTGCATGGTCTCCATTAGACGCATCATCTGAGTCATCTGGGCCATCATGCCCTGCATGCATATGAATGGGTCCACCCGAACACCTTCCGATTGAGCTGCTTCTCGGGTATGACTCCCTGACAGTGAATGATTATCTGATAGTGAATGAGTACCATAGATAACTGTTGAACCAATGTTATCCCTCGCGTTCGTGCGGGCATTCACACGAGATCCCGAGTTTCGGCCCACACCGCGGCCTCTTCCCCTACGTCCTATGACAGCTCTATCCATACTGAAGCAGGAAGGTCACATGATAATTATAGATCCCGCATGATTATCGCATTATAGTTAGGTTACAGAATTATAATAATGAGCATACACGCTTATCACAATGAATGCATTAATAATGCAGTAAAATGATCGTCAACATGATGTCGGAATATGATAAGATCGCATGAAAGATCAAGTGAGGTAACATGATTATCTGATGAAATTCCAGAAATGATTATCTTGAACAAGTTAACAAGGTTGATAATTCGATCCACAAGATTACAACTGAGCAATTGTAACACCCCCGATATATTCAGGAATATTACAGCGCACTAGTATCCGATACAGCCCTGTTTCAACAATTTGACAGCTCTCATCGCCTTGATCAACTTTCCTGAGTTCCTGGTTTCCATACTTCAAACAGTATTTCGGAACCATCGTCAGCGATCAGCGAGATATTCCTCCTTCGGTAGTTTACAATAGCTCCATATCGATTAATCCAATCGTCTCCGAGTATCAGGTCGTGTCCTTGCATTTCTATCATAATTAGATTTGAGAGCTACTCTCTGCCTCCAAACGATACAGGGAAATCTCTAGTTTCTAAGTTTCCAACAATCCTCTCTCCGCTTGGTAAACACACAATATAAGGTTCACAATTATGAAAACCACAAAAATTCAAACGATTTACAAAGACAAGGATATAAATGAATGCGTAGCTCCTGTATCGAATAAAACGCTAACTGGCTGGGAAAGGATCTGAACAGTACATGATGCGACAGCAGCATCCTGATCGTCTGTTATCCTCATCTCATACAGACCTGGGGGAACAGATCCGGCACTCGATGTACCCTTTCGGTCCCATTATCCTCTGCCTCGTCCGCGGCCAAAATTATGAGGCATATGAACACTTTGCTGCGTTTGTTAGATACTGGCTTCTCTCTGAGCTGGCTGTGATGTACGGGTTCCATTGAACTTCGTGGCATCCTTGCAAAACGTCGCACGGTGCCCTTCCTGTCCGCACTCAAAACATGTAACTGGAGTACGCAAACAATCACGCCAAAGGTGGCTGGGGCGACCACAGTTAAAGCACCTCCTAGCTGTATCCGTCGTGGCTGACACTGTTCCGAAATTCTTTCCGCTCTTAGATGGGTGCGGGGGTTTCTTGAAAGAATGAAAGGATGACTGGGCCTTGCGGGGCCAACTACTCTTGTGCTCTGTAAAACTACCAGAGACTTTCTGCTTCTTGGATTCTGCAAACTTCTCCATTGCTGCTTCCTTGATTTCGTTCGCCAACGCCTTACCCTGGTATTGACGGAGAGTGGTACATTCAAAACTGGACATGTACCTCTGGAATTCTGTTTTCATTCTCATATCAAAATGGATCATCATTTCTGCATCTGTTCTGACCAGATGTCGAACAAATTCCAGCTGCTGGTTAAACATCTTAATTGCCTGAGATACTGGCACATCTGAAGGCTGAGCGGAGAAAAACTCCCGAACTTTGGCTTCCCTGATAGGACGAGAGCAGTACTAAGCTTCCATCATTAATTTAAATTATGTCCAGTCCGCATAATGATCTGCAGGCTGGATGGCTTCCCACGAATCGGATGCTTCTCCTATTAGAAAGTACTGAGCAATTGAGGCTCTCCGGTCGTCAGGGAAATTAATCCCGGCAAAAATTTTCTCTAGTTCCTTCAACCAATGATCCCAGGTGGGAGTCTCAGAAATACCGTCGAATTTAGGTGGTTGCATCTTCGCCACCTCTTGCAGCCATTGGTCGCCTCGATTTCCCATGTCTGGGATACCCTGATGTCGATCTCCCTGTTGTAACCCTACTGCCACCTGCATTCGGTCCACGACACAGGCGGCCCAGTCATCTGGTTCACCACACGACGAAGGATCTCGTGCAATGAGTTCGGTTCATTATTAATGGATCTATGTGGCTCGCCTGAGCTGTGACTGGCCTGATTAGAAGGCGAAGCTTCTCTTTCGGCATTCCTTCGTCCGCGTCCGCGACCACGACCACGTCCACGTCCACCTCTCAACATACTGTAAGCATAAATACTCAATATACAGTAAACAATATCGTTCTAATGTTCGAGTATAAAGAGATACAACATGTACAGAACGAGATAGAGTTTAGGAACTTACAACCACCGCTCGCATGAAGACGTAGGCAGTACAGTGATGTTATTCATGGCCGGTTACCTCAAAAGACATATATGACCCCTATTTTAACCCAATGGCCAAGATATCCATAATCTTAGCTCCGATACCATATTCTGTAACACCCCCGATATATTCAGGAATATTACAGCGCCATAAATCCTTTACATAAGGATTTACAAGGCTGAAGAAATGAAAAGACATTAACAGATACCAACGTATGAAAGTAACGGAAATAAGATACAACAGTTCTGACCAATACTAAAAATACAAATGTCCAAAGGAAAAGTATTAATACAACACCAAATCCAAACCATCATAAACGACTACGTACTCGAGTACTTATTAAAACAATACAAACAACAGACAAATAAACTCGGCCGGAACATCAATCTACACCCTCGTCGTCATGCAACTCCAGTGGTTGTTTCCCTGCTCTCCTGGATCCTGAACATAAACAAATGTTGACCCCCGAAGGGGTTAGCACAACGATGCTAGTACAAGTACCACAACATATTATTCAACACCTCACGAAGAATAATAATAACATAATGACAAAAGAACCAACGAGTCTTCTCCTGCGAGAAACTCAATAATAACATACACACATGATAATCACAACATGATATCACAACATACACATGGTAATTCCGATGATCCAGCGTTCACTGCCTAGACCCCCGATGATTCCGTCAAACCAACCCGAGGTGGATAAACCCATCCGATGATCTAGCACACGCTAGCATAGATCCCCCGATGATCCCGTCGGACCGACACGAGGTGGACATACAACAACGACATATATGCACGACAATATGTATAACATCAATATATAAAACAATTAAGGTACTTACCTCGATTCGAAGACAAGAAAGAGTTCCACGAATATCAAAATGCTCGAAGGTCGTCCCCTTTGATTAAACATGTTGCTAAGCTCGAACCTTAACAAAAGAAATAATATAGAATTTATCTCACGTCGTACGAATGTCTAACAATCCACTATACGGCCGAAAGTTCATAAAACATAATCTGCCTGAACTGCTTAGCGTACGCTACGTATTCTATGTAGCGTGCGTTAAGCCTGCTCGTTAGCGCATGTAAACAACGAAGTCTAGCGTACGATAACTATGTATCGACAGTCCTCTCTGATCAGCCAACTGACTCGCCTGATGACCTAACGTACGTTACGTACCAAACCTAGCGTACGCTAAACATGCCCGATAGCGTACGTTAATCTACATAGCTTAGCGTACGCTAATCGTGCATAGCAGTTTCACTACTGGGCAGCAGACTGTTCTAACGGTGATGAAACTTACGAACTCCTCAGTGATTAACGTACGTTATCCGTCTACATGTCATGTTCATAAACTTATGAATGATCTTACGGATTCAAACATCTTTGAATTCAAGGAAATGAATATCATCACAACTCTTATATTCAAACTCGATTATCATTCTCATGTGAAGTTCGGTGATCTCAGGTTGATACACTAGATTCCATTATCATTATCACATTCAGACTTCATCTTGAAGGTGAACTAACAATTCCAACTTATAAGAAAGGATACAACCTAAGATGATTCTTTCTTAAGTCCTTTTAACAAAAGTGATATCAACTCCAAGTTTACGATCAAAATGGCAACGTTATTCATACGGATAATCAATATCATAATATTCCTCTCATCATTTGACGTACTAGGATTCCAACTACGATGTTTCAATGACGATATCATAAGCATAATCATTCCAACTTCTAAACATGATGTTTGTTTGAATAATTCATCAACGTAACTCAATATCTTGATAGCATGATCATATTATTCTTAAGAATACGAATCTAAAGCTGTAGATAGAATTAACATACCTTAAGATGAAGAAAACACCGAGTCAAAAAGGTAGAATCCAACTCCGGTTGTTTGAATATCAATCCCAAGGTGCTTCTCCACTTCAATGATCAATCACGAGTGACATTCAATCTCCAATGATCAAGTAGAGGTGGTTTATGTATGTGTAAGGAAGATATGAGGCTCTCTGGTCTCTCAAGAACGAAGGACAAGTGAAAAGAATGTAAACCAAGTGAAATGGGGTGCTGTCCCTTTATAACATTTTTGTTCGTATGTTATTTAGCGCACGCTATCACAATATCCTTAGTGCGCACTAACAAGCGTTGACTCCAAATCTGTCCAGGTTCGCCCGCGGGAATCTTATCCGGACCCATGTTCGGCTGGCGCATGTGCTAGCCACCTACCTCAATAATTGACTGCCTAACGCACGCAGTTCTTCATTCGTAGCATGCGCTAGTTTTAGCCGATAATGCACGTTAAGCTACATTCTTATCATGCGTTATCACGAGTTTGCATGGAAAAATTGTATGATGCTACACTCATGTACAAAGATACAAATGTGAGAAATATAATACTCTAATTATCGATATCACGATTCCTAATAATACATGGCTCAAATACAATTGAAATACTCAATAATAAATCCGGATATTACAGCAATGAGGTTGACTGAGTGATTAATGAATTAACATGATCGAAAACATTAAAAATGATGATTGAGAATTGTTGACTGATGAGTGAGTTGATGCTTATCGCTTGCACAGGTCACACGTGCTCCAAAACAATTAGTCATGAATCAATCGTAACACCAATGTCACATATAGGTTTCAACAAAGCATGTATAATTAATGACATGATAAATGTATGAACATAAAGAGAATAGAGTCCTTACACAGGTCATACGAAGCTTCGAGGTCTCGCGATACTAGTCTTCACTGACGACGACTCAATGAATGAATGACTCGTGCAGTCGTACAAATATCACGACTCACATAACCCGACTGTCCAGATTGTCATAACCTGACAGTCCCACTACTACCGCATCGGTAAGGCCACATAACTTACATATCATGGTATCTCACAACCCAACGCTCTGATACCATCTTCTGTAAGACCCCAAAATCCCATTGGGTTATTACAGTGCCCTGGACCCCACACCCGAAGATCCACCAGGCAAACACGACTAAAAATGCATTAAATTAACCAACAAGGGAAATCACAGTCCCTACCATGATATCCGACAGAATATTCCGATAAGGAATTTCAACGACAAGCTGGGACTACAGGGCCAAATTAAAATACAACAACATCCACGAGCATCTGTTTGGGTTATACAACAGGACAACAACTGAAAAATCTTGAGTACACTCCAACTGACTGACCAACATAGACAACTTGGACTAGTATCGCTCGAATGCCTCGTCGCCAACGTCATGCCCCTGTGTCTCAACTCTCTCCTCGCAAGCACCTAAAACATGAAAACATGTTCTGCCCCCACGGGGTCACTCATCCAGATAATGAACATCAAATACATGTATAACATGATATGCATCCAAAGGGAGAATGAAATGGTACAATGATAATAATAATACAAGATGCTCACAAACCAAGGAGAGAACCGAGCATTCGTGAAACACTATGCCCACGGCATACTATTAATACTTGTTCAACAGGTTAGAACATAAATGCCCAACGGTGAATTATAAGTATAGAACACCACAATAAATTACACGAACATGAACCAAACTAGAACTGAATTAAATATGAATCACAATGCCCGAAGGCTCCAACAAAAATACCAAGACATCACAAAGGCCTGAAAGCCTCTCAGCCGAAGCTGTCAAATATCCCAATCACTTGAAGTCAAACAGCCCGAAGCTATATGAATGAGGTCCGAAACCACGGCACGAAGCTGTATCACAATAAGAGCTGAAGCCACGGCACGAAGCCGTATCACAATAAGGGCCGAAGCCACGGCACAAAGTCGTATCACAATAAGGGCCGAAGCCACGGCACAAAGTCGTATCACAATAAGGCCATCCAATGGTCGTCACCTACTAAACTGTAGGTGTTGGGAAACCAACCGCGAAGGTTCAAGCCCCAAACTTACCCAGAATAAGATCATGAACCTGACCGTGACCTACTGAGCTGTAGGTGTTGGGAAACCAACCGCGAAGGTTCAAGCCCCAAGCTTACCCATAATGAGATCGTGAACCTGACCGTGACCTACTGAGCTGTAGGTGTTGGGAATCCAACCGCAAAGGTTCAAGCCCCAATCTTACCCATAATAAGATCACCCAGTGACCTGCTGATTTGCAGGTGCTGGGAAACCAACCGCAAAGGTTCAAGCCCTAGACTTACCCATAATAAGATCATCAACATGACCGTGACCTACTGAGCTGTAGGTGTTGGGAAACCAACCGCGAAGGTTCAAGCCCCAAGCTTACCCATAATGAGAACTAGCCGAGACTAGCTTCCAAAACACAACTAATCACAAACGGCAACCATCCAAAGATTACCGAATTTCACAAGAATGATAGTGTGCTGCCTTGAGTAGGCCAACACGATGATAGTAATTAACGAATGGGCACTGTCCTCGACAGTCCCAATTCAATACCTCGGTTTACTTAGAATGGCCAACCGATAATAATGATGCAGCGGATGATTCAACACTTCGATTGCCTTAGAATGGCCAACCGATAATAATGATACCATGAATGATTGAACACTTCGATTGCCTTAGAACGGCCAATCGATAACAATGATACGAAGAATGATTGAGCACCTCGATTTCCTTAGAACGGCAAATCGATCACAATGATATAATGAATGCCTCGGCACCTTTAATCGGTTACCGACGACGAAGATGAGAACGAATACGCCAATACCTTCAATCGGCTAATACAACATGAATGATAGTACCCCAACATTAATAACGATGATTACAATAATGTCTTAGATCGACATCAATATTAACAACAACAATCGATATATCGATACCGCGAACCGACTATCGATAATAACATTAACAACGAGTATCCAAATGCCTTAAACCGGCCATTAATGAACAATAGTAAACATTTGGCATAATTGCCGAAGAGTATCGTATCGAACGATCCCATAATATCAATGAACTCATGAAGAGACTAAGTCTCGAAATTATACAACACAATCATACACATATAAAATAACATTAATCTCATTGACTAGTACAAGTATAAAACTTGCCTCGAACCGAAGGCGAGAAAGTCCTTCCACGATCAACATCCTTAATGAAAATACTGGCCGCTCGAACAACCTTGAATAACACAATTACCAACGATTCTCTTAATATACATATCCATGTATAAACAAAATTAACTCAAAAGGTCGATACAACACTACCCAACTCATTGGGGTAATTTGACAAACACGTTGTAAACAATCTTCAATTGTTTACAACTAATCTCGATTATATTGATTCCAAACCTCCAATGAATTATTTAATCCAACAAAACATCTTATATATAATCAATATTCGCATAGGAATACACAATTAGAGATTAAGACCACATCTAATCGGAACCCCCAATTCCAAAATCAACATTCAAAATGTTCTTGAATAATCCTCCAACAATTCAATGATAATTCATAGAAACTAATAAGCATGTGTATATCCTTATACATATCATGATTATAACATCCAAAACATCATATTCCATCTCAAAATCGAATTCGAAGGTTTTGGAGAAATTACCTTTGAAGATCCAAACTCTTCGATACGTTGAACTTGTGTTAAAACGACTCCCCAAGATCTATAATCGGAGATAGATGATTAGAACATGTACACACAAGTGTTTGATGATGAGAAATCCTCGCATAGGACTCTCTCTCCCTCTCTCTCTCTCTCTCTTTGACTCAATTGACGAAATGATGAAATGAGGGTAAAACACCCGTCCAATTCCTTAAATACTGCGCAGAGTTACGACTGCAACTCTGCCACCTTACGGAAGTAACACTCCAAGGTCAACGACCTTACGGCCGTAACATCCTATTCTTACTGGCGTAACTTCGCTTCGTCCAAAAATCATACTGTTCAACCTACTCGACTTACGGTCGTAACAATACTCCCTTACGGCCGTAAGTACCCTTCGGCAAAACAATGTCACTGAACCAAAGAATGCATGTTACGGCCGTAATGAACCTATGTTACGGCCGTAACTCCCTTCCTAAGCAACTGCTCCACCATCTCGTTACAAAATGATGAATGATCCGACATACGTAAATTGCATGAGTATGATTAAGTCCAATCATACGCAATAATGATACTCCCAACACAAGGCTACCAATCACGATGATGATGATGAAAAATATTCTCGTCTCGATCCCAAACAATGATGAATGACGAATAACAACTGATACACGACTCCAAGAGACGCCGAACGATGAACACGAAATGAATGAATATGAATGGTGAATAATTATTACTGAGTGAAAAATTTATGAGTGACAATTACTGAATGATAATCAATGAATTCACAACCGGGTATTGCACAGAGCTGGGTTGGGTTCTGAACAGCAACGCGGGCTGATGGTCTGAAAAAAAGGTGGTTGATGGTGGTTTTGCAGGTTTCTTCGGCAGTGAGAAAAGGAGGCGCCGCACGGTTGTCGTCGCGATTCCAACGGGGGGGTCGCGCAGCTGGGTCACGAATGGGAAAAAAACGAAGATGTGGACAGGGGGATTGGGCTGCGTCGCGAGCGGTTGTTGGGAAAATGAGATCTGATGGCCGGTGGTGGCGATCTGGTTTGCATATCTGGATTGGGGAGCGGCGCGTCGCGGTGGAATTTAGGGTTTTCGGTAGCGATTTTATTTTCGGATTTTTCTAGCTCTGGGGGTAAATTACGTGCTGATAACGTGTTTAAGGAGAAAGTAAAAGAATGTAAATACGAGTCAATCAATTGTATTTATAACACTGATAGAGGGGCCTTTATATAGGCATTACAATGAGAGTCCTTCCATACATAGGATTCCTAAATAAGGTAAGACTTCTAATAGGATCCTACTACCTCTATAAGGATCTAGAACCTTCCATCTATGTATCTACAATTAGTATTAGATAAGACACATCACGGGAATAATAATTCCCGGAACAATCTATACAATTTCTACTATATTAATCCAATTAATATATATGGCATTAAAATTAAATAATCAATTAATGTAGTAATACAATCAATATAAAAAGTAATCTATTCAATTTTAATGGTATTAATACAATTAATACTAATAATCGGCATTTCAATTCGTTTGAAGTAATCCGGCTAAAAATAGTATTTTCGTTTAATATCTTTTCCATTTAAAATAATATTCCAAATATTCATTTTAATTAAATTAAATCCAATTTAAAATGTTGGAAAATATTATAACGTAGTACAGAGACTAAACGAAGTCCCGGACAATTCGGAATGGGCCCAGCCCACAAACGGATCCCGAAAAAGGGGGCTGGCCGAGGGTGACTCGCTGGTGTCCGGGCAGTAGACAGCCCTGTCCAGCCACCCTGCCAGGCACTGCCTGGCAGTGACTCGGGCATCCCTAGGCTGCCGAGTCCGATCTCCGTTCGGGTCGTTTCCAAAACGTGATGTTACAACGAATAATTTAAAATCTACGATTATACCAATAATAATTCTAAATCATTAACAACAACCAATAGCATTCAAAATGCACATATAATCATATATACGGTATCATTGACCTCGCTCCGATATTATTGTTGGGATTCCGAAAAAAAAAATGAAATACGCAGCGGAAATAAAAACGAATCCCAAACAGGATCGATCAAGTACATATATACGAAAATGAAAACAATGAAGATAAAAGGTTCAAAGTCCCATACCCTTGAAGCTTTTGATAATATCTTCGTTAGTTGATGTTTTTCACGAACCCCAGCACGAGCACGAAATCGCTTCTTCCCAAACACCGAAAATACGATGCCTCTACGTCACCACGCATTGGAACTTGACCGTAAAAATATATAGCAATCCGTTCTTAGTAGAACACGGCTAGGAATTACTATATAAATTTTTTTCTCTCTTATTTTTCTTGATATTCTTTCACATCCAAGATGAAGAACAAGAATGAAAAAAAAATCTCCCTCTCTCTGTAGTGCTCTCGGCCAGAATAGTGCAGGAGTTGTGTGATGGAGTTGAAAATCTCAAGTTATATAATTACACATCTCATTATTGAGATACTTGAAATATCAACCTAAATCACAACTTACTTGGCACCATGTGAGAAAAACATCACCACATGCATGACAAAAAGCAACACTATGTGAAAGAGGAAGATGGGAGGGGGGCTACATGTGGAAGGTGCTAGGAAACGGGCCGAGTCACTCAGCTCGTGTACTGGACATTCGTCAAACGACTCTTTTAAATACACTCCATTTTATCACCAATGTATTTATATGTCACGGCCCCTTATCCATAGGGATGGCACAGCCGGAGGATGACACGGGGTAGGAATTAAGAAGCGGTGAAGAAAGGGGGAAGTATACGTTTCATATGGAATATGAGTGGATTTCCATGAATGACCTATCAAGGTATCATGAAGGGGAGTCAGTCCTGTGGGAATGACTTAGAATTCAAATACATAGTTATAATATTAGCCTTGAAGTTTCGAAAAAGGATTCATAGCATATTACAATCGGCATAACATAGAAAGCAAAATCATAAAGAGTGTTCGCAGCGGAAAAACATGGTTGGTTACATATATGAATATATGTAACCAGGGCTTAACATTGATCGTAAACAAAAGACTTCCACTCAATACACTCTGTCACATCCCCTGCTCAACCTGCACATTTTAAAAGATATACAGGGCTGAGTACAACGTACTCCGTGAACATATTGCCAAAACATAAAACATGCTTTCATATTTGTCATCATGCATATAAGCAGTAACACACGGGGGTTTTAAGAAAAAGCCCATGTTTACGAAATCATTTCATTTCATAGCATATATCATCAGATTCACCATATCCATAATTTACACCGGGGAAGGTGGCCACCTCCCGCGAACGTTACTCCCCGAGATCGGCCACTCCGAAGAGAGCTAACAATCCCGAGTACTGTGTACACTAACCCTGGCCAGCAGCCTTTGTCTAGCTCAGGATCCGATCATTTCATAGGTTGGCAAGCCAACAGTGATAGGTTCATAAGAATCCACATAAAAGTTTTATGCATCATAATCATTTGAAATCATAATTTGCTTGTAAAACATTTCATCAAAATAGAGCAAAGCCTAAATCATTTTCGTATAGAAAGCCCACATAATCATTTTCGTTTAGAAAGCCCACATAATCATTTTCGTATAGAAAGCCCACATAATCATTTTCGTATGGAAAGCCCACAAAATCATTTTCGTATAGAAAGCCAACGTGGACAAGTACTAAACGCAAGCAAAAATGATTCTCGACTCTTCCTTATGCTTTAGTCTGCTGCTCCACCTTTCATCGGAAACAACTAAGTTTAGCGGTCAATCGAGCTTAACGAAGTCTAACGGACAACGGACTCGATCTACATGTTTGGACTTTAGAGTTTTGCATTCGACTTAAGTTTAAAAATAAAAGCTATGATTCTCTTAGAGAACCTAACTAACTATATAACATATAAAGATACTAACAATGGTAACTGATACTCGATTCCGTTACACATTCCTTGGTTCGAAAACCAACATCAAACACTTAACATAATCATAACATAATGTGCACCAAGGCTGGAATTAATTAGCATTCAGTTAACGCACATTAAGAACTAGATAGTGTATCTTATACCACTGGAAAGCCACTGAAGTCTAGTTTCATGTCCATTTTATGGATCACAAAAATTTTAAACTTGGAGAATGTTATGGTCGTTTCCGTGAAGAGTAACGAAACTGCCAATATCCGGCAAAAATGGAAAAAACATCATATTAACCTAGAGCTCGTTTCTAGCAACGAAAACCCTAAACATGTAAACTCTAATCATGCATATCATACTTATAACACATATAGGAGTCGACATAAAATCATGCTTCTCCACATTATGAACTCTATTTCATAATCTTTTCTTTTGAAAACATGACTACTTAGTCATTCTTATTTTTCCAACATTAACATTCAAACACCACATATCAAATATCACTAACATCAACAACACATTTAATATCTACTCATGTTGACAATCAAAGTCTTGGTCCTAACATACAAGTGACCTAAACATGACTTTAAAATCCTCAGTAGATAACATGCTCCTTAACTACATCAAATATTACCAACACATCTTCCAACTTCATAAATCTAACTTCATGCTCTTGTTTTCAAATAAATTTCCAAAACATTTTATAAAAATCTAACAAAAACATATCATGTACTCCTGTCATACATCATCACAATTATCAAGTCACTTTTGAACATACAACAACATATCAAGAACTAAACATGTTTCTTCCTTACTTTCCAAAATACCAAACATTTTATAAAAATCTCAAAAATTCATAGCATCATAGCATCATGTAACAACATATTGTGTAATAAAAACATAAGAAAAACAACACATGATTGGGTTATAAAACCCTAAAATTTTCGGCCAAGACATGAAAATGAAAGCATGATTAAAACTTATTCTAAACACTTTCAAGAACCTTAGAATCAACTTAAAAGCAACATACAAAACATTATAACATTAAACCTAAGCTCTTCATATATTTCCAAATTTTAAAGTGTGCCAAAACCTATTTCTATTTGGATAGAAATAAAGAGGAGGAGGTAACTTACTTGAATATGAACTTTGTTTCAAGTTTGGAACACAAAATAAGCTTGTACTTGAGTTCTAAAGGAAGAACAATGGTGTTTTCTTCACTTGAATGGGTAGGGGGCGGCCAAATGAGCAAAACAAGAGGAGGAAGATGAAGTGAGGAGGAAAAAAATGAAAGGGAGGTGGTGTCCCTTTATATACTAGGTTAACCCTAGACGTCATCATAAAGCGGTAGAATAATATTTTACGTTTCGCTCCTCCACAGATAAAATTACTCGGGTATTAAATGTACGACATATACTTAAATTATAGTATCGCATTTACATCTTAAAGTCGGAGAAAAGTTTCGCAATTTACGGAATGCGAAGTTATCCGAGAAAATGACTCGACATAAAATATACCCAAAAATTCAAAAAGTAAACTTTTGAAAATCGTACTCCTAATGTAAAAGTGGTGTATATAGAAGGCGATGGAATCACGATTCTGTATAGAGAAACATAAAAATCAAATTCGGAAGGTAAATCCAACCCGATAACCGAACATCCGATTTCTGAATTAAAAATGTGTTAGTAGTTCTAAACTTACTTCATTAGTCAAAATTTTATTATTTATGAATGGAAAACCCTAATGTCGCACTTGAGGTCATAATAATTCATGCATATAAAAGACCGGGGCATTACATCCTAACCCTCTAACAAGAAATTTCGTTCCAAAATTTACATACCTTATCAAAAAGTTCTAGGTATTTCTCCCTCATCTTGCTTTCGAGTTCCCACGTAGCTTCTTCCTGACCGTGAGGACTCCATAATACTTTCACCAAAGGAATCGACTTACTCATCAGTTCTTTAACCTTATGGTCTAAAATAGCTTCAGGCCTCTCTAAATAACTCGCATCGTGACTAAGAATTATGTCACTCTGATGAATCACATGCTTGGGATCAAATACATACTTCCTCGGCTGAGAAACATGGAAAACATTGTGAACATTCCTAAGACTATGTGGCAGAGCCAACCTATAAGCAACTGGTCCGATCCTCTCAAGAATCTCATATGGTCCTATAAAACGTGGCCTAAGCTTGCCTTTAACGCCAAACCTGATTATTCCCTTAGAAGGGGAAACCTTGAGGAAAACCTTATCACCACTTTCAAAATGTAATTCATTTCGGCGTGTATCAGCGTATGACTTCTGTCGAGTCAGGGCCTCTGGTATTCTCTGTCGTATCTTACGGATAATCTCGATCATCTCGCTGACTATGTCTGGCCCTAAAATATTTCTCTCACCCAGTTCATCCCAATAAAGTGGTGACCTGCATTTTTTGCCATATAAGGCTTCATACGGTGACATACCTATTGTTACCTGATGACTGTTGTTGTAAGCAAATTCGATTAACGGCAAAACATGCTCACAATTCGCACCTTGATCCAACACTACAGTTCATAACATGTCTTCTAGTGTTTGAATCGTCCTTTCCGATTGTCCATCGGTCTGCGGGTGGAAAGCGGTACTAAATTTCAGATGTGTACCCAATTCCTTTTGTAGACTCGTCCAAAATCTAGAGGTAAATTTTGGATCTCGATCTGACGAGATTGATATCGGCACTCCGTGCAAACGTACAATTTCATGGACATATAACTGTGCGAACTTCTCAGATCCGTTAGTGATTGGGATAGGCATAAAGTGAGGTGATTTTGTGAGTTTGTTTACTATAAGCCATATAGCAGTGTTTCCTCGTTTGGTCCTCGGCAAACTAGTCACAAAATCCATATCTTTTCCTTCCCACTTCCATTCTGGAATGGTCAATGACTGTAACTTTCCATACGGTCGTTGGTGTAGTACTTTCACTTGCTGACAAGCCAAACACCGCTCGACAAAAGAAGCTACATCCCGTTTCATACCGTCCCACCAGAAATTTCTCTTCAGGTTTTGGTACACCTTGGTACTCCTATGATGAGCGGTATATGGAGTATCATGAGCCTCACTCATAATCTCATTCCTTAATTCCTCATCATGTGGGGCACATATTATCTCTTCGAACATAATTGCGTTATCAGCCGCTTCGCAGTAACTTCCTGGGTTATTAGATCTGATTCTCATACGTAGTTACTCGAATGCTTCATCTCTCCTCTGCACATTCACTATCCGTCCTCTCAGATCTGGTGTCGTCACTAATGTCGCGACACGACCCATTATCGTTTCCAGTGGATGAACCACCTCTAAACTCATTACTTCAAAATCTTGTATTAGATCCCCTTCTGAGGTAAGTAGGTATCCTAATTGCGATTGAGTCTTACGACGCAAGGCATCTGCCACCACATTAGCCTTGCTGGGGTGATAGTTAATACCACAATCATAATCCTTTACCAATTCGAGCCATCTTCTCTGTCTCATGTTCAAGTCCTTCTGCTCGAAAAAGTACTTTAAACTCTTGTGGTCAGTGAGAATTTCACATCTTACCCCGTAAAGGTGATGCCTCCATATCTTCAATGAGTGCTTGCAGCTAGTTCCAAATCATGCATGGGATAATTCAACTCATGTGGTCTAAGTTGTCTTGATGTGTAAGCTATCACTTTCCCATCTTGCATCAATACACAACCTAGCCCATTCTTAGAAGCATTCGTGTAAACCACATACTCCTTGTTCGCTTCTGGTACTGCTAAAACTGGCGCAGTAGTCAATCTTTTCTTGAGTTCCTGAAAACTCTCGTCACATTCATCCATCCATAAATACTTAATTCCTTTCCGCAACAGTTGTGTCATGGGTCTAGCAATCTTGAAAAATCCTTCAATGAACCTTCGGTAGTACCCAGCTAGACCCAAGAAACTCCTAATCTCATTAGGGTTGGTTGGTGACTTCCAATCACGTACTGCTTCCACTTTAGCTGGGTCCACCTTAATACCAGCTACTGATACAATGTGCCCAAGAAACATTACTTCTTTCAACCAAAATTCGCACTTACTAAATTTGGCAAAGAGTTTCTCCGTTCTTAGTGTTTCCAACACTATCCTGAGATGTTCTTCATGCTCTTTCTCATTTCTAGAGTAGATGAGAATATCATCTATGAACACCAAGACAAACTTATCCAAGTACGGGTGGAAAACTCTGGTCATAAGATCCATGAATACTGCGGGGGCATTAGTTAATACAAATGGCATGACTATAAACTCATATTGTCCATATCTTGTTCGGAAAGCTGCCTTGGGTATATCCTCTGGTCGAATCTTCAGCTGATGATACCCAGACCTAAGGTCTATCTTATAAAACACAGTTGTTCCCTTGAGTTGGTCAAACAAGTCTTCTATCCTTAGCAGGGGATACTTGTTCTTGAGTGTGAGCTTGTTCAGCTCCCTGTAATCTATACACATTCTCAGTGTACAATCCTTCTTTTTCAAAAAAGGACAGGTGCTCCCCATGGAGAAACCCTCGGTATAATGAAAACTAAATCCAATAGCTCTTGCAGTTGGATCTTGAGTTCTTGCAGTTCCTTCGGTGCCATCCTATATGGTGCTTTCGACACTGGTCTGACCCTGGCTCCAGGTCGATGTTGAAATCCACTTGTCGATATGATGGTATACCCGGTAACACTTCTGGGAATACATCCTCGAATTTCCGCACAATTGGCACATCACCTATCGTCTGGTCTTATCCAGCTTCTCCATTTAGGTAAACAAGTAAAGCCTGACATTCCTTCTTTCTCATCATCTTCTTGGCTTGGAGAGCAGAGATAACGGGTGATCCTCTACCCATTCTTATGCCGTGAAAGTCTGTGGGCTCCATTCCCGATGGTCTGAAGGAAATTTTCCTCTCATAACAAAGAATTGTGGCATAATTCTAAGCTAACCAATCCATTCCTAGGATTACATCAAGATCCCACATCTTCATAACAATCAGATTATTAGTTACCACTTTAAGATTCCCGAGTTCTAATTCCAGATTAGAACAAACATGCGTGGTATTTGAAATTCCTCCTAGTGGTGAAGATACTCTCATGACATGACTAGCACCTTCCGGTATAATACTAAGATTATCTATAAATGCTCTAGCAATAAAGGAATGCGATGCTCCAGTATCAAACAAAACAATTACAGGTAGGTTAAGAAGTTTTCCCATACCTGCCAAGTTACCCTTATCCTTCTTGGGTTGCTTCTGATTGATGGCATATGACCTAGCATTCTGATTCTGCTGTTTAGGTGGTGGCGGCAGTGGCGGCTGTCCTTGTATTGATCTCAGTGGCTGAAGTTGACCCTGGTGGTTTGGTCTCTCTCCCTGATGCTGCTAAGGACAATTCCTCATATTATGGCCTTTTTTACCACACTTGTAACAACTTCCAGTGCCCAATAGACAGGCACCATGATGCTGCTTGTTACACTTGGTATATACGGGGTTTGCAACTCGTCCCTGATTATTGCCTCCCTGAGCAGGAACCATCTGCCATCCCTGATTGTTGCCTCCTTGAGCCTGAGGTTGTCCATGAGATATATTTCCCTGCCACGGCTTCCTGTTATCCTGGTTGTTCCCATTGCCACCATTGTTTCATCCTTCCCACTTACGCTTACCCTTATATTCATGGGAATTTGTCTGAGTGGGTGGTGGTGTAACTGTGGGCGCTCGCTTCTCTTCAGGCATTGCTTCCTCAATATCCAGAGCTCTGTTCAGCGATTCAATGTAGCTCAGCCTTCCATGGCTAGCTAGGGACATGCCTATCTCATGCCTCAGTCCTGATCTAAATTTTCCTGTCATCTTCTCATCCGTATCAACTTGGTCTGGAGCATACCTTGATAACTCACAAAACATTCTATCATACTCGATCACTGACATCCTTCCTTGCTTCAGATTATAGAACTCAGCTTCCTTCTTGACCTTGAAGGGTTTTGGAACATACTTGTCATACAGTGCCTCCTTGAATTCCTCCCAAGAGTAGTTTTCCAGTTGCTTAGCCATCAGGATCTTCCTGCGTGCTTCCCACTAGAAGTCTGCAGATCTAGTGAGTTGGAAGAGCACACAAGAGAGACTCTCTTGGTTGGTACACCTTAGGAAGTTAAAAATTCGTTCCATATCTCTAACTCAAAGCTCAGCATCGCTCGGGTTTCCTGACCCATTGAAAGTAGGGGGATTTTGCTAGAGGAAAAGCTCTTCAATAGCCCATTGGGGTGGAGGAGGAGGTGGTGGTGTAGGGGCGTTCATGCCCTCCTCTCCTTCTTTCTCGTCTGGATGGCATTCTGTGGTGCACATAATCATCAATAGGTCTTTCTCATTGGTACGTAATTATCGTCATACTAGATCATAGAAAGGCGTTTGCGACTACATAATCATAACGCATCGACACATACTCATAGATAACTCTCGTAGCAAGGTCGACAAAGAGATCAGAAATAACAACATCATACTGATGAGAAGAAAAGCCCATGAAGGGTCAAAATACATATCAATATAAATCATATCCATCATAATAGTATAATTGCCTTCAACGAGGTCTCAATTACTATTAATATAAGCTTATCTAGGCTACCTGCCTACACATATGCCAAAATACGGGATGCTCTAACAAATAGCATTGCCGTCTATAATATAAGAAAGTGCTAGACATCGGAACGACACGTATAAGCAAAAGAAGTGACGTTCCACATACAAAATACAAAATAAATGGCTAGCACCATCCTGAGCTATCTCAAGTCGCACTAGACTCGGCGGTGGAGCTGTTCTCTTTGGAGGACTCCTCCGGATCCTCTTACGGATCTTCTTCTGGATCTTCTTCTAGATCTTCTTCTGACTCCTCGTCTAAATCTGGAGAGACTGCAACAGGGTCTTCAGTGACTATGCGCTTCTTCGGGAGAAATAGATGAGCATCATCTGCGATCGGTCGTGGGTGGACTGGATCGATGACTGGCATAGGTCGAAGTGGCGGAGACGTCCTCCTAAGAATAAAAGGCTCGGTCCTCATGTCTCTACGGCTAGGTGCTAAGGTCCCTGCCTCCATGTCTAACCCATCCTGAGCATGAGACGGTGCAACAAGAACCACCTGGCTCGGTAGACGTGTAGCTAGCCTCTCTGGCAAAGCTCCCCTAGCATAAGGTCGATACACGCAAGTTCCAGGGGGAGGTTCATGCTACTGGAGGTACTGAGTGGTGATACGGATAGCAAAGGCCACGAAATCTCTGGACGGTACTAAAGTCGGCTCACGCAAAAAGATATAGTACCATAAGACTGCAGCAGCCCACTCCCTCCACTCGATTGAAAGGAGGTCGCTAAGGCGCTGAATGCCCTCGTAATCTGAGACATCATGAGGAGCATCTAAGCGCCATGTTGCCTCGAGGTCTGGCACGCACTAGCCCACGGTGGGACCTATGCTCAATACGTGCTGCGGAAAGCCTCCACAAGGTCGCACGGTGTACGCCTTCTCCTCATTGACTTACGCGTCGTCGTCTTCGTGGTCACCATCCTATGAAGAAGGTATACGTATAATACATCAATGTCTAGACATAATAGAACAACTCTACTAAGGGTTCTCAGAAGAAGGATATAAATCTCGTCCCAAGTTCTCGACTCGAACTCTGGACTCTGAGAAACACCTAACATAAAAATAATAATATACTCTCTGAAGGGGTATGTTATGAAAGTTATTCGGGTTCCGCCATAAATGGATATCCCGATAAAAATAACCATACACATATTACTCGTACGTAAGTCCTATTCGTTGGAGACGTCACTGCATCATCGATCCTCATTATTACATCGTCATTGCCCGTCCTTCATATTCATACACGTGCTGAAATACTTAAGGTGCATAAGTTCTTGTTAGAAGACACAAAGGAATTTTCTAGGTTCTCATCTTTCGTGTTTCTTCATCAGCAACAATTCATGCATAATCAAAAAATAAGAATTCATATAGTACATGCTTCGTCATACATATATCATTCCATATATGTTCATAATTAACATTTCATAAAAGCTCGTAAAGAGATACATTTTCATGGCAAAAGAAGTTTGAATTATAAAGACTAGTAAATCTTTTACCTTACTCTTCAGTTGAGCATGACGTGACGGGGTGTTGAGTTGACAAATGATTCTTAAATCAGTTTGAAGAATCGAACTAAACTTTGATTGAAAGAACATAGACTCAGAGTGAACGAACCGCTCCGATACCATTATGTCATGGCCCCTTATCCCTAGGGACGGCACAGCCGGAGCGTGACACGGGGTAGGAATTAAGAAGCGGGGAAGAAAGGGGTAAGCATATGTTTCATAAGAATATGGGTGGATTTCCATAATGACCTACCAAGGTATCATGAAGGGGAGTCAATCCCATGGGAATTACTTAGAATTCAAAGTAGAATACATAGTTATAATATTAGCCTTGAAGTTTAGAAAAGGGCTTCATATCATATTACAATCGGGATAACATAGAAAGCATAATCATAAAGAGTGTTCGCAGCAGAAAAACATGGTTGGTTATATATATGAAGATATGTAACCAGGGCTTAACATTGATCGTAAACAAAATACTTCCACTCAACACCCTCCATCACATCCCCTGCTCAATATGAACATTTTAAATGATATACAGGGATGAGTACAACATACTCCGTAAACATATTGCTAAAACATAAAACATGCTTTAGTATTTGTCATCATGCATATAAGCAGTAACACACAGGGGTTTTAAGAAAAAACCCATGTTTACTAAATCATTTTATTTCATAGCATATATCATCAGATTCACCATATCCATAATTTGCGCCGGGTAAGGTGGCCACCTCCTGCGAACGTTACTCCCCGAGATCGGCCACTCCGAAGAGATCTCACAATCCCGAGTACTGTGTACACTAACCCTAACCAGAAACCTTTGTCTAGCTCGGGATCCGATCATTTCATAGGTTGGCAAGCCAACAATGATAGGTTCATAAGAATCCACATAAAAATTTTCATGCATCATAATCATTTTAAATCCTAATTTGCTTGTAAAACATTTCATCAAAATAGAGCAAATCTCAAATCATTTTCGTATAGAAATCCCACATAATCATTTTCGTATAGAAAGCCCACATAATCATTTTCGTATAGAAAGCCCACATAATCATTTTCGTATAGAAAGCCCACCTGGACAAGTAATAAACGCAAGCAAAAATGATTCTCGACTCTCCCTTATGCTTCAGTGTAATATCCGGAATTTCTACTACTGTTGTTTAATAGTATTTTATCCGAGTTCTGTTGTACAGCGTGGAATCTGTACAGTATGGATAAAATAATGAAGGACTGAGATGTCAGTATTGGTATAATTGTCGTATTTGGTAGACAATTACAATTGAGAATATCGTGTATCAGGTTATCGCACTTTTGATATTGGGTATGTCGTATGAGAATATTATTGGATTCAGTATTCGTGTTCAGTGTGTCGTATGTTCATTTTTGGTATGTCGAGACTTTGGACAGAAATTGTGGGAAATGGCTAAGTACAGCCACGTTAGCGCACGCTATGAAATATGCTTAGCGCACGCTACGAGGTATGAGTAGCGCATGCTACGTGGTGCAGTTAGCATACGCTAATAGGTTCGCATTACGTACGCTAAGGAGGATCCTAACGTACGTAAGGCATTCTGGGAAAGGTTCGGAAGGCGGCCGACAGGTAGGCCCGGGTTAATGTTTATCGGCATTTAGCGCACGCTACCAAGGATGGTTAGCGAACGCTAATATCAGATCATCCGACAGGGAATCTTGGCTTTCGGCGAGTGGACCCGGCCACTTGTGACGCGTATCCAGATAAGGTCAGCGGGTGCTTGTCATGAAGGGCTAGAGCATGCTAAACCGTATGGTTAGCGTACGCTAATTCCAGATCGGTCAGAGGAATCCCAGAAATCGCGGATGCTTTCGGCATGTGGGGGCACGAGTGGTAAGTGAATACTGTAGTAAGTCAACTTCGGATAGCGCACGCTAAGGGCAAGGACTTCCGCACGCTAGACATGATGTTTTACGTACGCTAATGCATGGGCATTACGTACGTAAGCACATGTACGAAGCCAGACAGTAGCCTCTGGACCGTGATAGCGCACGCTAACAAAGTCAGTTAGCGCACGCTAAGGCTGTTGCGCACGCTAAACATGAGATGTTAGTGCACGATAGTAATGTTTATTATATAAGGGGACAAACGGGTTTTGAGATGCATTTAGTCCATTCTTTCTCCTTCAGTCGATAGAGAGATCTTTGGGAGGTTCTTGAGGTTCCCAAACACGGTGCGGTGGTGATTTTTAACAAGATTAAGATAGAGAGCATGGATTCAAGCCTTGTTCTTCAAGTTACTCATGATTCTTGGAATGGAGTTCAAGTGTTCTTCTTCTTGGTTCATCTAATCCAGGTAATATTCGTATCCCTTGTTAGTTGTTCATTTTTAAGTATGATTACATGTGAGGAACATGTTGGATAATCATGAGACGATATTATATGAGATTTTATGGGATTATGATAAGAGTTTTCGGATGTTATTTAAGATTCTTCATGTTAATGGTGAATCCTTTAACTTGATGAGGTTGAATCATGGATTTCTGAATCATGATAATTTCAGTGGTCGATTTGGATGAGTTAAATCATGATATGAGGTTGTATTCCAGATTATGTATGAGATGATCCTTGTTATCGGGTTGGTTTGATTATGTGATTTGCATGATGAAGAAAATGATAAACATTATGATATATACCTCGGATTATGTTGTTTTGAATGTGATGTCAGATATTTCATGTTCTTGAATAGCTCTGAAATTATAGGATATGATGATTACGTATAGAATGTGTTGGTGTTTTGGATATGAATATGGGATATTCGTATCTAGAGCCAAGTTATGTGTTTTGATATAATATTCGTATAAGAATACGAATATGATTTCGAGTATGATGATGAGTTTGGATCTGGAAAGTTATTGTTAATCTTGGAGTATGATTTCTTTTTCATTCGGATTCGTAGTCGCAAGGTGTTAGCCGATGATTGGAATGAATGCCACTGTAGAGCATTAGCGCACGCTAAGCTTATAAGCTAGCGCACACTAACGGGAGCAACTTAGCGCACGCTACGTTATGAATTTAACGTGCGCTAAGAAGGCAGACAGTGCAGTATTTTTGTGTTGTGGTTGTGAATTTGTACTGGTTTGAGTTAGATTGTTCAGACTTATGTTTAACTGAGATATCGTAGAACATTTGAGTTTGTGGATTAGTTTTATCGATTGTTGATTGTTATCGGATATGTGTTAATTGATTACTTCAATAGGTTGAGATTATTGATCGGTGATTATAACCGTATGTTGCGGCCATGTTCGAGTATGTTCGTGAATTGCTTTGGTCAGGGTCGAGGAGCTTGTAGACGACGGCAAGGAATTAGTAACGGCTTCATCAGTATTGAGGCAAGTTATTACTTGCTCAGTTATAATATTTAATGAATGGTTTCGGTTTCATTTCATTAATAAAGCATATAGCGATGATTATTTTTGTGAACTCTGGGTATTGGGATTGTATATCGTTCTTCCGATTCTGGGAAGTAAATCATAATTTATATGCTTTATCTCAGTTATTGGTATGTTCGGGTATCGAGGTTACGTTGCGATAAAGACGAGGATATGAGTATCTATATTTCATTGTACATTTTGACCGCCGAGCATCGAGGATAATCGCCGGTGATGATTTGACATTGAGATTTCTCCTGAAGGATTCGGGACAGTATCTTAGTTTGATTCGGTTTTGTAATATCCGCAATTTCGAATTTCGGTAATTTTCTTTTTTCGGAGGAAGTTCGTTTTGACAACTCTATCATGACCGTTTCGTCATTCCGAGAATGATTAATTCTGCACTTTTTGTCATCCGAGTTCGTTTCGGTGTCGTTTTGTTGAGTTCCGTGTCCTTAATCGACTTTTTCACGTAGGAGTTCGACTTTGTAAAGTCACCATTAATTCTTGGAAACTCCAAAAATTCTGAATCTTTGCAACATTATAGAGCATCAAGTTAGCTTTCCAATGGTTCAAACGGTGAGTCAATCGTAGTCCAGACGAGGGAGTTATGGTCGAAATAGCTAAGACTACACGATGTGCCTTTTTCGTGTTGGAGTGGGCTGTACCGTGTGCCGCGGCACTAAGCTGATTCCTGGGCGTTTTTCGTGGCCCTGGGCCGCGGCACACTTGTCCTGTGCCGCGGACACGGGCTTTTTCTGCGTTTTTTAGCAGATTTTCGAGGAGAAACCTTCATTTTTCTCCTCTCTTCTTCCTCCTTCCATCTAGGGCGATTTGTGGGCGATTTTTGGGCGATTTGAGTGCTCCCAAACTTGTAGAGATCATCCACCTCAAGTCTTGTTGTAGATTTTCGACCTCTACTTGAATCATTCATCCAAATCAAGGTATTTTGGCTTGAACCCTTGTTTTTGTAGATTTGGGGATTTTCCTTTTTGATTTCGATTCCAATCCATTTTTAATCAATTAATTGTTGTATAAACGTTGTTTTGAACTTGTTCTACGGATTGGATACTCGTATCTTTGGTTCGTTCGACCCGAGGGGTGATTTCTTTGTTCTTGAAGGGTCTTGAACATTTAATGTTCGATTAAATGTTCGAATGAGTTCCCTTTGATAGTTTGTTGGGATTTCCATTGTTTTTGGCTTTGATTCTCGTCGTAATCGTGTTTTATTATTCCTTACGGAGGATTATAGGTGCTCGATGATTCCGATGTTGAATTCCGTTGGTGATTGATGATTCATGTGGTGTTTTCCCGTAGTAATTTCGGTCTTTATCGCGTTCTAGATAGTGTTCGGGAATTTGAGGGCTACCCGGCCGTATCCATTCATTTTTCCATTGCTCTTGATATCGAGGCAAGTATCTTGCCCATACATTTCATATTTCATCGGCATAATTATTGATAAATTATTTTATGCGAAATCCAATGTTTAATGAACGTTAAAAAGGATCGGTATGTCCTCGATAAATATTGTCTTTCAACGATAATTCGAATACTTCGTGAATGGATATGTTCTCGGAATATGTGTGTTAGTTTCGTACGTTGAGAGACGTTATAATCGCATTGAGTGAATATAATAGACCATAATTGTTTGCCGAGGATTGTGTATTGAATTGTATGTTTGTTCGGTGGGTATTCGTCATGATGTGATGTTAGTCGTTACTCCTTTGAAAGGAGGTTGTGATGCTTAATGTTGCTTGTCTTGACAATCGACTATTGTTGTGTGCTTGTTGTATGTGATGTGCCTCCGGGTAGGATTGTTGAATCTCCGGGATCCATGCTTGCTAGTATGGGTCGGGCGAAACCGTAGGGTTATCCAATACGGGTATGTCTTGCGGGGACTCCGAGGTTCGGGGCTTGCTAGCCCGATGCCGGGATAACTTGTGGGGTTATCATCGGGTATGTCTTGCGGGGACTCCGAGGTTCGTGGCTTGTTAGCGCGATGCCTGGATAACTTATGGTTGTGGTTTGGTTGTGATATTCGTGTCGTGGAGACATGTGATTTGATATGTTTTTCCTATTGGGTTATTCACTCGGGTTTGTTCTTCGGGAGCATCTGAGGTTCGTGGCTTGTTAGCACGGGACACGAATAATCCTTAGGAACATGTGAATTGTGATTTGGGTCACGGACCCCGTGTTTTGTGAAATGGGTTGTGGACCCTGCGTGTTATTCTGGAACTTGAATTTTGGAAAATGACTTTTGGGCTATGTCCCTAAATGTTTTGAAAGGTTTAATTCTTATATCCCAAATGTTTTCTAAACTCCGAGATCGTCAAATGTTTTGTAATACGGACATTGGGTTATTTCCTACCTTTCAATAATTGAATGGTTTGATCAAGTGAATTTACTCGGGAAGTATATTCGCGATGATACATTTTTTGTGTAGTATGATATGTATGGCTTGATTTATTATTTATACTTGCACTAGCAAAGCAGTGGAGTTTTGCTAACCCCAGTATTCGGGTGGATGTCTATTTTTGCATTCGGGTTTTGGAGCATAGCACGAGTCGGCACGAAGGATGATGAAAGATGAACGATACTAATCACACGAGGTTCCGTTGATGTCGTATTGGTCCGATTGTATTTTCTTTTCATTGCGGTATCTTTTCCCGTTGTACGGGAGTTTATTATATTTTGACCCCTGCGTGGGTATGTGTTTGGAATTGAGTTGTATGTTATTATTGAAAGACCAAGTCGGTCTACTGAGTCATTTTAGCCTTAAAGGCGATGTTTAGATGTTTGATTTTAGTTATCGGCCTGGTAGATCCTCGAGGAGAGGGCCTACGGCGTGTAATATCCCTGAGTGGATTGGGGGTGTTACATAAATGGTATCGGAGCTTAGGTTGTGGAAACCTAGGCTGTCGGGTCAGTGGTGTCTGTTGAGTTTTGTCTTGTCGGATTATGTCTGACTAAGTCGTGTCGCGACGCGTCGTATGAGTTGGTTGGTCGTGATTAGTATCGTGGGCGATCATCATCTTCGTGCGACCTGTGGTTGTAAGTCTCCCTTCTTTGTGTTGTGTCTCGTGTGACACGAGCTATTTTTATGATTATGAGTTAATTGACGGAATCCTCTTATGGATTTTGATTTCGTGATATGTGATTATTTGACTGCCATTTTTCGTTCATATGAGGAGTAGTGTTGATGTCTTGTGCATGTTTGACTTTATTTCTTTTATCCGCTGCGTGAGTTCTTTTGTAATGGCTTTCGGTATTTTACCGACTGAGTTTTATTTCGAAAACCGATTCCTTAACCGAGTCTTTGGCATTACGGCCTTGATCATTTTGGCGAAATTCTTATGACGGTATTTATTATTTTCTAAATGGCTTCTGTGAGTTTTTGAAATATTACCGTCATCGGCCTTTTTGGCGTTTTTGTAAATGGTTTTTAGCTCTGAGTTCGTAGCGGACACACGGCGCTATAATGTTCCGTGAAAGTACCTAAACTTTTTGGGCATTCTAGCCCATTGAATTATTTTGAAAACCTTGAGTATCTTAGAAAATTAAAATTCGAGACGTACTTTTAAAATGAATTATTTTCTCGTGGTACGTCCAAGGTGCCACAATATATTTCAAAATTCTTCTAACTCGAGGACCAAAATATTTTGAGATATTTTCAAATGTTTTATAAACACTTTTACTTAGACCCGAGGGTCGGATATTCTGAAAGTCTTTCACTAAGAGAAGGTGTCCTCATTTTTGTTCAAACGCAAGACGATTTTCAAAGTCTCGATAACAATGTTTGCACTACTTTTTGTAAAGTGATACTCAAGATCAACTGGTGTTTCCAAACTATTTTTAAAAGGTGGTTTTCGTTTTTAAAACCTATCATTCCTGTTTGCGGACCGGAAATGCGTGTATGGTTTTCGAACTTTCGTTACGGTGTTAACCCCGAATTGTGATTGAATTGGTGGCGTGAGCGTCGAGTCGTTCGCCACACATATATTTTGTTAGCCCTTGTGGGAGGTGTGATGACGATCCTTAATGTTGTCATTTCGTGGTGGCTTGCGTGTTAACGCACCTGTGTGAGCTGTTAAAGCTTGGGTTTGTACGTTTGTGTACATATGTGATTGTTTCATAATGTTTGTAATTATGTGCTGGTTATTGTTCGGGCCGTTGAGGTCGCCGAACGATACCGTCGTTGCTGTAGTGTTTGTGTGTATTATTTTACGATGATAATCGTTGTATATGATATGTATTATGATTCCTTGTTGTGCTGAGTTGGCATCTCCGCTATGTTGTTTTGCGGTGTTATGTTCCATTGTATCTAGCATTTGTATTTTTGGTATGCCGAGCCGAGGCATTTCAGCCGTGATGTGCCGGGGGAATGTACGTGCAAATTGTCCTTCTCGTCAGTAACACATTTCGAGTGTGGACTCGAGGGACACCGAATTCAGTTTTGCGAATTGGCTACCGAGACTTTTGGAGTTCGCGCTTCAGCACAGATATCAGAATCGGCTTTGAGAGGCCTTTGAACGATCTTTCTGTCGATTGCCTGTTGTGTCGTCTCCTTGATTTCGTTATTGTGAGTAGCGGAGATGACCTTCTTTTATAAGAGGTCGAATGTAATACCCATATTGTTTTTGGACTTCTTCATTTCCTCTTTCTCAAGTCTATCGATTCGCTCGTGTTCGTTGATACTGTCTGAACTTGTTCTGTATTTCGGTTTCATCGTTCGAACGAGTTGTGATCTTGTTTTGGGTCGCTCTGGTTATCGCTGTGACTTTTCCGAGTTCGGTTCGATTCTTGTGAACCTTGTTCGGAAGTAACATCTTTTGGTTCTACTAGTTCTTTTAATCGAAGTGGATCGGATTTAGAACTTCTGTATTTTCGACTCTGTCGACTCGTTTATGTTCGTTGACATTTTCTGAGCTTGTCCTGCCCCTTGCTTTTGTTGATCGAACGAGCGTGGTATTGTTTCGGAATAACTCGTTTGTCGTTGTGACTTTTCAATTTCTATTCCCTCTCGTGTGGATCTTATGTGAATGCATATGTTGTTGTTTTCACCGGATCATATATTGTCTCGAGTCGAGATGTGAACCTTGGAGTTGTTGTTTGAATTTTTATTGTTCTTTGTGATTCGAACATGATCGTTCGATTTTTGTTGTCTCGATCTTTGTGGTTCGATCGTTTGATTGTTCGGTTTTTGTTGATCTCGTTTCGCGATTGTTGAGCGTTCAGACTCCTTCGTAATTCCCTTAAGTTCGGGAAATTAGTCTCGTTTTCGATCTTCCAACCCTTGAGCGGTGGAATTCCGTATTAGTTCAGCGATTGGCTCGCGTTTCGATTGATGTACCGTTGGGTTGGTCAATCATACTGACTTTCGTTCGTTGTGTTTTGTTATTGTCGGATAATTGACTTGGCTATATCATCCGTTTGATGACGCTTGTCATTTGTTGGTTTTATTGTATCCCTAACGGCGACGTTGTGTTGGTCGTCGTGGAGCGTGTTTTCACGCCGTATGTCTCTTTGCGTTTCTTGCAGCGTTTCGCCGTTGGGCGCGAGTTTTCTATTTTTGTGTATCTCGTCGAGTTTTCCTGGCGGGTATATTGCTCCCCCCTACTTGTTTTAAGTTTCGGGACGAAACTTCTTTTAAGGAGGGTAGAATGTAATATCCGCAATTTCGAATTTCGGTAATTTTCTTTTTTCGGAGGAAGTTCGTTTTGACAACTCTATCATGACCGTTTCGTCATTCCGCGAATGATTAACTCTGCACTTTTTGTCATCCGAGTTCGTTTCGGTGTCGTTTTGTTGAGTTCCGTGTCCTTAATCGACTTTTTCACGTGGGAGTTCGACTTTGTAAAGTCACCATTAATTCTTGGAAACTCCAAAAATTCTGAATCTTTGCAACATTATAGAGCATCAAGTTAGCTTTCCAATGGTTCAAACGGTGAGTCAATCGGAGTCCAGACGAAGGAGTTATGGTCGAAATAGCTAAGACTACACGATGTGCCTTTTTCGTGTTGGAGTGGGCTGTACCGTGTGCCGCGGCACACTTCAGCTGTGCCGCGGCACTAAGATGATTCCTGGGCGTTTTTCGTGGCCCTGGGCCGCGGCACACTTGTCTTGTGCCGCGGCACACAGGCTTTTTCTGCGTTTTTTAGCAGATTTTCGAGGAGAAAACTTCATTTTGGCACCCTTGAGGAACTTTTTCATGTGGTTACCAGAGCCCAGCTAAATGTTCATCAAAAACCAATAGGTGTGCTTAATGTCAATGGTTTCTTTGATGGTTTACTGTCTTTCATCTACTACTCTGCCGGAAAGGGCTTTATTTCCGAGCGTGCAAAACGAATCATAGTCGTTGCAACAACACCAGAAGAACTAATCAAAAAACTCAATGAATTTGTTCCTCAACCGATCCGACTCTAGCTAAAATTGTGCAGGTAGAAGATTTTACCGTGAGAAAAGCGAAAAGTGGATTCATTCCTCTCCCTTTGATAACCCATGTCGGACCTCTTGTATTTTTACTTTCTGTCGTGTGTAATAATCGTGCTAAATGATGGCAGCTTAAGGAGTTTCTTCTGGATCTCTTGACGCGCATCTATTCGCGATTTATGTATTTTTATTTCATTACTGTAATGTTTATTTCGTGTTTTGCTTTTATAAAAACTTTGATGGCAGCGTAAGGCGACTCTTCGGACTTTCTTGATGCGCATCTTAAAAATTGTGTTATACTTACGAGTATATTTTATTTTCTTTTGTTGTGTGCCTCGTATATTTATTCTCTTGCAGATTCTAAAAGGCGTTAGCTCAGACATCAACTTTCTTAACAGGGAGTATTCTGCTTTTCTGCATTGATTTTTATGTTTTTTATTTTTTTAACTGAGGACAGTTTTATTTTCAAGTTTGGGGGTGGTTTGTTTAATTATTTTGGTGTGTTTTGATTGATTTGGTTATTTGCCTTAATTTTTTTTTTTATTATTTTGATTTTTGAGATTTCTAGATCTGGCCATAAACACCAATAATTAGCTATATACAAACTTCTAAAATCGTTTTAACCGGTAAAAAAATTGTATATTCCAAAATTTTTTGAGCCTTAATCTCTCTTTCCAAGCCTTGTAATTATCATATAAAATCGAGTCATTCGTTACCTTGAGAAAAGAAGAATCAATTGGTTGATGAAAAATAAAACTGAAATTTACTTAATTTGTGGAGTTTTTGATTTTTCATGCTTAACTAAAAAATGATTTTCTGCAAAAATTCTATTCCCTAAAAAAAAAAGGAGTCATTGGTGAAAAGAGCTACACGTTAGCAAATAACGGTGTGAAAGCTATCACCTAAAAAAAAAATGACAAAAAGGAGAAGTGTTGAGCAGCAACAGCTGCCTAATTTTGGAAGTCTTAAATTTTGCGAAAAATAAAGGACTAACCATTGTTGGTGCGTAGCTGCCGTCTCAGAAAAATTGGTGAAAAGAGCTACACGTTAGCAAATAACGGTGTGAAAGCTATCACCTTTTTACGATAAAAAAAAATAATGATATAGAAATTGTGTTAGTGAAAAGAGCTACACATTAGCAAATAACGGTGTGAAAGCTATCACTAAAAGGAATGTAGTTTATGAGCAGATTTGAATTAATTAGCGGCTGGATTTCAATACACTCAATTTTGTGAAAATCACAATATTTGATGACGCCAATGAAATTCTTCTTCATATTGAGTCGAAAAATAAACGAGTGATCGAGAGCAACTATTAAAGGGAGTCGTGTGTATCACGAGTGGGAAAGTAATAATCAGCCTTTTGGGGGGGAAACCTTGATTTTGGAATTACAAAATAAAAACCGTGTTTTAACTTCAAAAACATTAGTAGATTTATTTTGAATCTTGATTCATTTCTATCTACTGTATAAAGCTAGTTGTTGTTTATTAATGGCATTTTGATCTCCTTTTCTCTTTTTATATTTTAATTTATGTGTGTATTAATTTTCTTATTTTTGTTTTATTTTTTATTTTATTTTTGGAGTGTGAATAATAAAGAGTCTTGCTCGGGACTAGCAAGAACTCAAGTTTGGGGGTGTGATAAGTGTCAGTTTTGTACACTTATCCATGGTTTGTATCGATAAAATTCACCCATAATTGAGCTAGTCTACTCGTTTTTTGCTTTTAATTTATTAGTTTTAATTATTTTATTTTTATCGGATGATGATCGGATTAAATAACTGAATTACTCAAGAAACAACATGTTTAATAAATACTCTCTTTATTGAATTTTGATATATTCATGTTTTAGGGCTTTCCGAGACGAATTCGGCAGTCTTTCCGGATTTAAAATCAGAGTTATATATCAAAAGTTATCATCCGAAGAAGATATGGGGCAAAAACGCAAAGTCTGAGAAATTCTGGGCCGAAAACGTAACTATCCAAGCTTCAAATGAGCAAATTTACGAAGCCACGTTACGGCCGTAACATTCAGGAGTTACGGCCGTAAGTCACCCTAGTTACGGCCGTAACTCCTGAATGTTACGGCCGTAACTCTTGACAGATTACTATGATTTGTCTAATTTTTTATACTTTTTGTGTATTATTGAGGGGATGGCTGGCATTGATCCGATCTAATGTAATAATGCTGGAGTTTTGGAGCTATTAGATGACTTTAGGTGTATAAACAGACCCCTTAGATCCTTCATCATTCATCATTCATCTTATAATTTTCCATTTTCTTGTAAACTTTTCTTTTTGTGTGAAGAACACACTTGTGTTCTTGAGTAATCTTTGTAAGTATGGTATAACATATGTTGTTCAGAGAGTTTATTGTTTCTATCTCCTTTATCTACTAAGGGAGTTAGGATCAATTCTTTCTCTTGATTCAACTAAACATGACCACCAAAGCTTGTAACATGTATAATAAACCCTTCATGGGCTAAGTAATCTTTAGTTGGGATTATAAACAAGGTTAGTCATGTTATTTATGTTTGTATAAAGATCTATTATGAATTACTTATTATTGTGTGTGATTTTCATTGTTTGAACAATCTTTATTTATTTGGCCAATAAATGACGATATTAATGGTCTTCATATGTTTCGAAATAAAATATGTTTGATTAGATCAAATGATCTTCACTCTAAGTTGTTCTAGGGGATAGAAATATACCCCTAGTCCTTAGATGATTCTTTGAGTTATTTTCATAAATCCTAATGCTATGTATTGAAGCCAATCAACATAGAAATATAGTGGATTGATTCAATATGTAAGGGGCGTTTTATAGTTCGAAAGAGAAACCGTCTTTTTAAGGAAAATCGAATCTACACAACATAATAAGTAAATTCATTTTATGATCTCCAATACATCTTTTATAACTAATGACGAACTAAGTTTGTAATCCCAATTATTTCATTTTATCAATAATCAATCTATTATTATTGCTATCTTTTTATTTCCTTATAATATTAGAACTATTATTGCAATTTCTTTGCAATTATTAAACCAAACTTTTTAATTGTGTCTTTCACTCATCTTTAGTATCTATAAAAATAGACTAATAGTGTATAATTCAAATTATAACAAAACTTCCTTGTGGGATCGATAAACCAGACTCAAAAAGTCCACTTTACTACTTGATACGATATCGTGCACTTGCGATAGTTACACTAAAAGCGTGTCAAGTTTTTGGCGCCGTTGCCGGGGAAGTATAAGTTATATTTGAAATCTTACATTGTAAACTATTTTTGTAGGTACAAATTTCTCGACGTTGTAACTTAGTACTAAATTGTGTTTGTCCGGTCAAGTGGCGGTTAACGGTACTCCGTGACTATTAAAGTCGGATTTTTCAGTTTCCCACAACAACTGATATTTGTATATATATATTTTTTTTTAATTATTTTCATTGTCTTTTTATTTTTGTTTTTTTATCATGGACGAAACATTGTTTAAAATTGAAAAAAGATTTCCCTTTCTAAGCAAAAATGCAATTTTAAAAATTTACAAGACAAGGCTTAAAAGGATGAGGTTGCTTACGAATAAAAGCATACCTTTTGACATAAGATTCATTATCGAAGCTAAAGTAAGAATAGAAGGTGAATTCACAGAAACACCAACTAGATTTTTACCAGGGCTTGGAAAAAGTTCATATGCCAAGAAACGACGAGCAAAGATACTAGCCGTTTGCTATAAATGTGCTAGATGGAACTGTAATGCAAAATGTCGATCTTTAGGAATTCCATCTACAAACAGAGAAGATAAAATTCAGTTCATTAATGATGGTCTGAATAAGGAGAATTTAGATAATATCGAAATTTCTCTTGACACGCATCCTAGTGGACTTGTATATTACGGAATTCAATGTTTGTGGAATAAATTCAAACCAGAATATGAACAACGTCTTGGGAATCTGACGTTAAAAGACCCTGTTTGCCAATTTGTAAGAAAATTGGATGGGAAGCTTCTCCCGACTCATAGAAGGCGTTTAGGCCATTTACGAACGTAAAATCGAGAGGAAGATGTGAGCCACAATCACAACTACTGTACATACGCGTAAGTATCTTTTATTTTTGTCGTGTGGTGAGATTTTCTGAATAAAAAATGTGATACGCGATAAAAGCTTTCATTATTCTATTGAGTAGTTGAAGCACAATCAAACGCAATCACAAACTTGTTAAACAATTTTTACCTTCTTTTTCTTCTATAAATAAACTTTCTACTGGTTTCTTTCATTCATCCCTCAAACTTGCACTTTTCTCTGTTTCTCTCTAAATTTTTTTTTCTTTTCAAAAATGGAGTCATCATCTTCAACAAAAAAATTTAACACAGTATGCATTTTTGGTGGAGCTAATTCTGGAAAAGAGGCATGCTTTACTGAAGCAGCCCACAACTTGGGTTGTACCTTAGGAGAAAAATGCATTCATGTAGTTTACGGAGGAGGAAGTCTAGGATTAATGGGACGAAATGTCATACGCCTATATGGAAGGAGTAAGAGTGTTGGGAATAATCCCAAAACCTCTGGCTGAAAGTAAAATCACCGGGTCAACTATTGGAGATGAGTTTAGATCTGTGAATATGCAAGATCGCATAACTCACATGATAAATAATTCTGGCACCTTTATCGCCCTTCCCGGTGGTTTTGGCACCTTTGAGGAACTTTTTCATGTTGTTACCAGAGCCCAGCTAAATGTTCATCAAAAACCAATAGGTGTGCTTAATGTCAATGGTTTCTTTGATGGTTTACTGTCTTTCATCTACTACTCTGCCGGAAAGGGCTTTATTTCCGAGCGTGCAAAACGAATCATAGTCGTTGCAACAACACCAGAAGAACTAATCAAAAAACTCAATGAATTTGTTCCTCAACCAGATCCAGCTCTAGCTAAAATTGTCTGGGTAGAAGATTTTACCGTGAGAAAACGAAAAGTGGATTCATTCCTCTCCCTTTGATAACCCATGTCGGACCTCTTGTATTTTTACTTTCTGTCGTGTGTAATAATCGTGCTAAATGATGGCAGCTTAAGGAGTTTCTTCTGGATCTCTTGACGCGCATCTATTCGCGATTTATGTATTTTTATTTCATTACTGTAATGTTTATTTCGTGTTTTGCTTTTATAAAAACTTTGATGGCAGCGTAAGGCGACTCTTCGGACTTTCTTGATGCGCATCTTAAAAATTGTGTTATACTTACGAGTATATTTTATTTTCTTTTGTTGTGTGCCTCGTATATTTATTCTCTTGCAGATTCTAAAAGGCGTTAGCTCAGACATCAACTTTCTTAACAGGGAGTATTCTGCTTTTCTGCATTGATTTTTATGTTTTATATTTTTTTAACTGAGGACAGTTTTATTTTCAAGTTTGGGGGTGGTTTGTTTAATTATTTTGGTGTGTTTTGATTGATTTGGTTATTTGCCTTAATTTTTTTTTTTTTTAGTATTTTGATTTTTGAGATTTCTAGATCTGGCCATAAACACCAATAATTAGCTATATACAAACTTCTAAAATCGTTTTAACCGGTAAAAAAATTGTATATTCCAAAATTTTTTGAGCCTTAATCTCTCTTTCCAAGCCTTGTAATTATCATATAAAATCGAGTCATTCGTTACCTTGAGAAAAGAAGAATCAATTGGTTGATGAAAAATAAAACTAAATTTACTTAATTTGTGGAGTTTTTATTTTTCATGCTTAACTAAAAATGATTTTACGCAAAATTCTATTCCCTAAAAAAAAAAAAGGAGTCATTGGTGAAAAGAGCTACACGTTAGCAAATAACGGTGTGAAAGCTATCACCTAAAAAAATGACAAAAAGGAGAAGTATTGAGCGAATAAATGCCTAATTTTGGAAGTCTTAAATTTTGCGAAAAATAAAGGACTAACCATTGTTGGTGCGTAGCTGCCGTCTCAGAAAAATTGGTGAAAAGAGCTACACGTTAGCAAATAACGGTGTGAAAGCTATCACCTTTTTACGAAAAAAAAATAATGAGATAGAAATTGTGTTAGTGAAAAGAGCTACACGTTAGCAAATAACGGTGTGAAAGCTATCACTAAAAGGGATGTAGTTTATGAGCAGATTTGAATTAATTAGCGGCTGGATTTCAATACACTCAATTTTGTGAAAATCACAATATTTGATGACGCCAATGAAATTCTTCTTCATATTGAGTCGAAAAATAAACGAGTGATCGAGAGCAACCATTAAAGGGAGTCGTGTGTATCACGAGTGGGAAAGTAATAATCAGCCTTTTGGGGGGGAAACCTTGATTTTGGAATTACAAAATAAAAACCGTGTTTTAACTTCAAAAACATTAGTAGATTTATTTTGAATCTTGATTCATTTCTATCTACTGTATAAAGCTGGTTGTTGTTTATTAATGGCATTTTGATCTCCTTTTCTCTTTTTATATTTTAATTTATGTGTGTATTAATTTTCTTATTTTTGTTTTATTTTTATTTTATTTTTGGAGTGTGAATAATAAATAGTCTTGCTCGGGACTAGCAAGAATTCAAGTTTGGGGGTGTGATAAGTGTCGCTTTGTACACTTATCCATGGTTTGTATCGATAAAATTCACCCATAATTGAGCTAGTCTACTCGTTTTTTGCTTTTAATTTATTAGTTTTAATTATTTTATTTTTATCGGATGATGATCGGATTAAATAACTGAATTACTCAAGAAACAACATGTTTAATAAATATTATATTTATTGAATTTTGATATATTCATGTTGTAGGGATTTCCGTGACGAATTCGGCGGTCTTTCCGGATTTAAAATCGAGTTATATATCAAAAGTTATCATCCGAAGAAGATCTGGGGCAAAAACGCAAAGTCCGAGAAATTCGGGCCGAAACGTAACTATCCAAGCTTCAAATGAGCAAATTTACGAAGCCACGTTACGGCCGTAACATTCAGAGTTACGGTCGTAAGTCACCTAGTTACGGCCGTAACTCCTGAATGTTACGGCGTAACTCTTGATTACTATGATTTGTCTAATTTTTGATACTTTTGTGTATTATTGAGGGGATGGTGGCATTGATCCGATCTAATGTAATAATGCTGGAGTTTTGGAGCTATTAGATGACTTTAGGTGTATAAGACCCCTTAGATCCTTCATCATTCATCATTCATCTTATAATTTTCCATTTTCTTGTAAACTTTTCTTTTTGTGTGAAGAACACACTTGTGTTCTTGAGTAATCTTTGTAAGTGTGGTATAACATATGTTGTTCAGAGAGTTTATTGTTTCTATCTCCTTTATCTACTAAGGGAGTTAGGATCAATTCTTTCTCTTGATTCAACTAAACATGACCACCAAAGCTTGTAACATGTATAATAAACCCTTCATGGGCTAAGTAATCTTTAGTTGGGATTATAAACAAGGTTAGTCATGTTATTTATGTCTGTATAAAGATCTATTATGAATTACTTATTATTGTGTGTGATTTTCATTGTTTGAACAATCTTTATTTATTTGGCCAATAAATGACGATATTAATGGTCTTCATATGTTTCGAAAGAAAATATGTTTGATTAGATCAAATGATCTTCACTCTAAGTTGTTCTAGGGGATAGAAATATACCCCTAGTCCTTAGATGATTCTTTGAGTTATTTTCATAAATCCTAATGCTATGTATTGAAGCCAATCAACATAGAAATATAGTGGATTGATTCAATATGTAAGGGGCGTTTTATAGTTCGAAAGAGAAACCGTCTTTTTAAGGAAAATCGAATCTACACAACATAATAAGTAAATTCATTTTATGATCACCAATACATCTTTTATAACTAATGACGAACTAAGTTTGTAATCCCAATTATTTCATTTTATCAATAATCAATCTATTATTATTGCTATCTTTTTATTTCCTTATAATATTAGAACTATTATTGCAATTTCTTTGCAATTATTAAACCAAACTTTTTAATTGTGTGTTTCACTCATCTTTAGTATCTATAAAAATAGACTAATAGTGTATAATTCAAATTATAACAAAACTTCCTTGTGGGATCGATAAACCGGACTCAAAAAGTCCACTTTACTACTTGATACGATATCGTGCACTTGCGATAGTTACACTAAAAGCGTGTCAGGTTATAAAACCATAAAATTTTCGGCTAAGACATGAAAATGAAAGCATGATTAAAACTTGTTCTAAACACTTTCAAGAACCTTAGAATCAACTTAAAAGCAATATACAAAACATTATAACATTAAACCTAATCTCTTCATATATTCCCAAATTTTAAAGTGTGCCAAAACCTATTTATATTTGGATAGAAATGAGGAGGAGGAGGCAACTTACTTGAATATGAACTTTGTTTCAAGTTTGGAACACAAAATGAGCTTGTACTTGAGTTCTAAAGGAAGAACAATGGTGTTTTCTTCACTTGAATGGGAAGGGGGCGGCCAAAGGAGCAAAAGAAGAGGAGGAAGATGAAGTGAGGAGGAAAAAAATAAAAGGGAGGTGATGTCCCTTTATATACTAGGTTAACCCTAGACGTCATCATAAAGCGGTCGAATAATATTCTACGTTTCGCTCCTCCACAGATAAAATTACTCGGATTTTAAATGTATGACATATACTTAAATTATAGTATCGCACTTATAGCTTAAAGTCGGAGAAAACTTTCGCGATTTATGGAACGCGAAATTATCCGAGAAAACGACTCGACATAAAATATACCCAAAATTTCAAAAAGTAAACTTTTGAAAATCGTACTCGTAACGTAAAAGTGGTGTATATAGAAGGCGACGGAATCACGATTCTGTCTATCAAAACATAAAAATCAAATTAGGAAGGTAAACTCAACCAGATTGCCGAACATTCGATTTCTGAATTAAAAACATGTAAATAGTTCTAAAGTTACTTCATTAGTCAGAATTTTATTATTTGTGAATGCAAATCCCTAATGTCGCACTTGAGGTCATAATAATTCATGCATATAAAAGACCGGGACATTACATTATATAAATTAATTAATCCAATTAATTAATTATATCAAATATAAAATATATTTCTCTAAGAAATATTATTATGAATTAAATTAATTACCCGGTAAATTAATTTTACTTCATAAAACCACTATTTGATTTATCCAATAAATCATAATTAGATATCCAATATCTAATATTATTAGAGAGATAATAAATTCACATTTATCCAACAACGCTCCTAATGCGTGACTCTGTAGGTCCGTCTCAGCCGGCATTGGGAGGAACCAATGAGTGCGAGCAGCACTTAGCCAGCCTAACGGGCCGCACTATAAATCCCGACTGAGAACGAATGAAGGGATCATTCCAGAACCATTATGTCGTGAATACCATATACGTATAGACCCTTCATCAGATGTCCTGGTCAAGTCTTCTGGCCGCGGTAAAGTCAAACCCTACTGTTGACTAGACTCTATACATGTGTTAATGAAAATAAAGACCAACTGATTACTAGTGTATCTAATACAACTAGATCAGAATGCTTTGGCCAAAGACTTATGATCTTATTTACCATTAACCGTATAGGACATTCGCCTGCTTACTAACAGGAGATAGAATCCTTTCTTGGCATACAGTAAAGACTGCTACCTGCCCGTATAGTCCGAACTTCGAGGTTGACTCAACAATTAAGCAAATGAGTCTAATTACTCTATTGACAAACTAAACGTCACAGGCACATCTTCTACTGAACCCTCAAGTCAAAGGTCCACTTATACTATTACAACCTTTCGATTCATCATCAACTCTCCGAGAGTGAATACCATGTGACTGAATCAAGTCTGAGTCTTGTTCGAGTATACTGGTCCCACCAATATACTTATAAATATGCTATCAAGACATGCACACGTCCTAGCATCAGTTATACAAGTCTTACTCAAAACTTAATGCCCATTTAAATTTATTGACTTGCGAACGGTTTACGTAAATAAACTTTAAATACTTCCAGTGCATTTTCTCTTATCTTATAACGAGAATGGAATGTTCGATTTATTTACATGTACTTGACTTCAATGTTTACCAAATCAAGAATGCATTTGAAATACAATAAACAGTGAATGAATTGTATTACCTTTTATTAATTATTTCATAATTACAAGTACAATGCCCCTACTATCTCATCCCCTGAATGATCGTGACCAACATTATTAAAACATTTAACATGTCAAATACCTTTGTCACGCGATTGTAATATCCGGATTTATTACGGTGTATTTCATCTGTTTTCAAACCCCGTATTATTCGGATTGGTGGTTTTGATTATTGGAGTATGATATTCCGTGCACTGATATTAGAGTACGAAACTCCTTTTAGTAGGAGAGTATGTAATATCCGGATTTATTACGGTGTATTTCATCTGTTTTCAAACCCCGTATTATTCGGATTGGTGGTTTTGATTTAACGCGCGCTAAGAATATGGTATCAGAGCTAAGATTATGGATATCTTGGCGTTGGGTTAAAATAGGGGTCATTTATGTCTTTTGAGGTAACCGGCCGTGAATGATATCACTTCACTGCCTACGTCTTCATGCGAACGGTGGTTGTAAGTTCCTAAACTCTATCTTCACCGGCAGTGAATGACATCACTTCACTGACCTCCCAACTTAGCCTTCAACGAGAGATGATTCGTGAAAGAATTGAAGTATGGTTACAAAGAGGCCAAGGACAACTGTGCGTGATGGAGATAACTTCATCATTAACCGAAGGAATCAAATCTAAACAGGCAGATGATCCTCTGATGATTCGGTTACGTGATGAAGTGATCAAAGGAAAGGCCCCCGGATTCATAATTCATGATGATGGAGTTTTGAGATTTCAGAACCGACTCTGTGTTCCCAATGTTGATGTTCTGAAACAAACGATTATGAAGGAAGCTCACAGTTCGCCATATTCTATCCACCCGGGCACCAGTAAAATGTATAAGGACTTGAAGCAGAATTTCTGGTGGGGCAACATGAAGAAAGATGTAACGGACTATGTTTCGAAATGCTTGACTTGTCAGCAGGTTAAGATCGAGCATCAACGGCCTGCCGGAATGTTGAAGCCGCTCCCGATTCCTGAATGGAAGTGGGAGGACATATCGATGGACTTTATCACTAATATGCCGAGAACCAAGACAGGAATGAACATGATTTGGGTGATAGTTGATCGTTTAACCAAATCAGCTCATTTTCTAGGCATTAAGGATACGTGGGGACCAGAGAGGTTGGCACGAGTATTTATTTCGGAGATAGTTCGATTGCATGGTACGCCGAAGACCATTGTTTCTGATCGAGACGGCCGTTTTGTGTCTCACTTTTGGAGAGCAGTTCATAAGGCCTTGGGGACCGAATTGAACTTCAGTACAGCTTATCACCCGCAGACTGACGGACAATCTGAGAGAACTATACAAACGGTGAAAGACATGCTAAGGGCCTGTGCCTTAGATTGGTCAAACGATTGGGAAGTTCATCTACCGTTGATTGAATTTACCTACAACAATAGTTGGCATGCTTCCATTAAGATGGTACCGTTTGAGGTATTATACGGAAGGAGATGCAGATCGCCCCTATGCTGGGATGATTCGTCAAACTTGATCGGAACAGAACCAGAGTTGATCGTGCAGACTCGAGAGAAGATAGCCTTGATTCGTGAAAGGCTGTTGACCGCCCAGAGTCGCCAGAAATCCTATGCGGACGTACGCCGTCGCCCATTGGAGTTCAATACTGGAGACCATGTACTTTTGAAGGTTTCTCCTACTCGGGGAATCTTTCGTTTCGGAAGGAAAGGAAAGCTGAGTCCGAGATATATCGGACCATTTGAGATCCTCGAGAGAGTTGGGGAGTTGGCATACAGATTAGCATTGCCGCCGTCATTGTGCCATGTTCATAACGTGTTCCACGTATCCCAGTTACGGAGGTATATACCAGATCCCAGTCATATCATTGATTTCAGCGAGATTGAAGTCGCGCAGGATGGGACGTTTGAAGAAAGACCGGTCAAAATACTCGAGAGTCGAGTTAAGCAGCTGAGGAACAAACCAATCGTTTTGGTCAAAGTTCAATGGTCGCGTCACAGAATGGAAGAAGCCACCTGGGAAACGGAAGCTGATATGAAGTCTAGATATCTCGAGTTATTTTCGTCTTGAGTTTCGGGACGAAACTCCTTTTAGTAGGAGAGTATGTAATATCCGGATTTATTACGGTGTATTTCATCTGTTTTCAAACCCCGTATTATTCGGATTGGTGGTTTTGATTATTAGAGTATGATATTTCGTGCACTGATATCATTGTACATAAGTATAGAAACATGCAAAATTGCTCATGCAACCTCGTGATAGCGCACGCTAAGAATGTATCTTAACGCGCGCTATCGGGCTATTATTAGCGCACGCTATGCAGGTAGGAGTAACGTGCGCTAAGGACTCAATTATTGAGCGGGACAGCTAGCACATGCGCCCGGCCGACATGGGTCGGATAAGATTCCATGGACGCGCCTTAGGACAATTCTCAAGTCAACCATTATTAGCGCACGCTAAGGAATGCTTAGTAGCGTGCGCTAACTTGTTAAAATGCGTAATATTATAAATAGGACAACAACTCGTTTTGGCTTACATTTTACTCGTTCATACGCATACTTGAGAGGCCAGAGCCGAGATATCCTACTACATACTTAGAACACATATTGTTGGTGTTTATATATTGGCTATCACTTGGGAGTAATCATTGAAGAGGAATAGCACCTTGGAGTGGCATACAACCAACCGGAGTTGGATTCTACCTTACGGTTCGATGATTTTCATCATATTAAGGTATGTTCAATCTATCTCAAGACTTAGAGTTGGATTCTAACGATTTGGATGATCATGTTAACAAGATATGGATTTTCATAGATGAATTATCCAAGTATATCATGTTTGGAATAGTGAGATGAATAAGCCTTAAGTACCTTGATTATAATCATCATGATTCGAATCTTATTACCGAATATGTAAAGAGAAGCTTCTATCAGTGGTAATTCGAATCTAGTAGATGACTTCATAATAATCATGGACTTGACTTTAACAATCATTATTGTTGGATAAATCTAAAGGATTGATCATGGAAAGATTTATCTAGTATAGATGGAACGTTTAAACAACTTGACATGATAATATTGATTGATATAAGGTGTTGATATCAACCGTTGAGTCTTTCGAATTGTCGTGTGAAGATTTGTGGTCGAAATGGAATATGGTTTTAATGGTATGCATATCCTTGAATCCGACGTTGTTGTTATCCGTAAGATCATTCATGATCGTATGTACATGATATTCATGGAGGTAACATGAAGTATCACGGAAGATTTCATTGTTTTGATCTTGATGAGAACAGTTTACTGCTCAGCAGTAAACTGCCATGCATAAATAGCGCACGCTATGCTATGAATATTAACGTGCGCTATCGAGCACGAGTTAGCGTGCGCTACGTTTGGTACGTAACGTACGCTAGACCATCAGACGAGTCAGTTGGCTGGTCAGTGAAGTACTGACCATGCATAGTTAGCGTACGCTAGGCTTTGTTGTTTGCGTGCACTATCGAGCAGACTTAACGCACGCTACACAGAGTACTTAGCGTGCGCTAAGCAGTTCAGGCAGATTGCATTTTATGAACTTTTGGCCGTGAATCGAATTGTTAAACATTAAATGCGACGTGAGATAAATCCTATATCATTTCTTTTGTTAAGGTTTGGTCTCGTTACGTGATTGATTGAGGAGGACGACCTTCGAGTGTTTATTTTCGTGGAAGTGTTGTTCTTGTCTTCAAATCGAGGCAAGTACCTTAATTGTTTTATGTATTGTTGTTATACATATTGTCGTGCATGTATGTCGTTATTGTATGTCCACCTCGTGTTGGTCCGACGGGATCATCGGGGGATCTATGCTAGCGTGCGCTGGATCATCGGACGGGTTTTTCCACCACGGGTTGGTCTGACGGGATCATCGTGGGTTCTAGGCAGTGAACGCTGGATCGACGGAATTACCATGTGTATGTATGATATCATGTTGTGATTGTCAGTTGTGTATGTCATTTATGAGTTTCTCGTAGGAGAAGACTCGTTGGTATTTTGTCGTTTATGTTATTATTCTTCGTGAGATATGAATAATATGTTGTGGTACTTGTACTAGCATCGTTGTGCTAACCCCTTCGGGGGTGAACATTTTGTTTATGTTCAGGATCCAGGAGAGCGGGAAAACAACCACTGGAGCTTCATGACGACGAGGGTGCAGAGTGATGTTTCGGCCGGGTTCATTTGTCTGTTGTTTATTGGTTATTTTCAATAAGTACTCGAGTACGAAGTCATTTATGATGGATTTGAATTTGGTGATGTATTATTGAGTTCTGTTGAACAATTGTACTATTTTTGTATTTGGTCAGAACTGTTGCGTCGTAATTCCGTTATTTCCATTTGTTAGTACCTTTTAATGCCTGTTCAATTCTTCAGCCTTGTAAATCCTTATGTAAAGGATTTACGGCGCTATAATATTCCTGAATATATCGGGGGTGTTACAGCGATATCATATTTGAACTAAGTCATGGAAACTGTCATACTTATTATGTTCAAATGCTTTCTCGATCTTAAGTAGACTGAGTGAACCAAATGACTCTTCATTTGAGCATGGCCATACATTTTCTTCAGTCCTACTTGTCGAGGGGCCCAGCAGATATCTCTCTCCAAAAAGAGAGGGGCAAATTCTCATCTTGATTATTCATTGACCTCTACATGACTCCTACTAATCCCGATCGCCAACTTTTATAGTCACCATGTTTCATATGATGTTGTATTACATCAAGGCATAGCAGTTGTCATATTAGACTCTATGATAATCTCAGGTTGAAGGATTTATTGACATACTATTATATTAAGATTCACTTATGACATTTCCATGCAGTGATCTCAAAGCGGGTCTGTCAGTATTGCGTTCTTCAACCAATACCCATAAGTTTGATCCGTACCTTACGTATAATCATCCAATGCTAAAACTTATACTAGTATATTAGTCAGTTGAGTCTCTACTCTACATGATTGAACCAGGGACATTTGAATAATCTTTATTATTCGCGAATAACTATTTTTCAAGTCATAGAGAATGATCGATTTTAATAAATTTTCCTTTTTCTCAAATTTTAAAAATTTCATCTTCCAATTATTTATTTTTCATCTTTAGGGATTTATTATGTTTCAACGAATTTTGAAAATCCGTATGTAATTCTTCAAAACCATTAAATAATTCATTGTGAGACGAGGTACGTACCTGGATTTCGTCGTCACTGCCGTCGAACGAGCTCCTTCCCATGAGTGCGAGATTATTTTGAATATAATCATCTTCATCTTCTTCGTCACTCCAGGTGGCTATTAGCACTTCTTTCTTAGAATTCGAGGCTTAGCAATTCTTTGCAAAGTGGCCTGGTTTCCAAAATTTCGACAACTATTGTCGAATATTTTTGACTCGTTCGTGTTGAAGTCTTTTCTTCATCGGTTTAATAAGTTTTGATAGTTATTGATGTTTTTGGCATAATATGCCGATTCTTCATCATCGTGATCAAATGGGATGATTTCTTCCGTTCTTGACATCTTCTTAGCTTTTAAAGCTATTGACTTATCCTCCGATTTTGGCTTTGTGTTCCTTGATTTAAAGACTATCTCGTAATTTATTAGCGAACCGGCAAGGGCGCTAAAATCAAGAGTATTGAGATCTTTAGATTCCATGATTGCCATAACCATTCTGTCCCATTCATGAGGTAGTGGTCGTAGTATTTCTTGACTTTTTCACTACTCGATAATGGTTTTCTGAAGCATGCAAGTCCATTTGAAATGACCGAAAATCGATCGAGCATATTTGTAATGGACTCTTCATCTTTCATCATAAAAAGCTCATAGTCATGGAGAAGCATATTAATCTTCGTCTCCTTGACTTCGTTCGTTCCTCCATATGTTACCTCTAGCATTTTCCAAATTTCTTGGCACTATCACATGATGATATACGGTTGTGTTCTTCCTGATTTAAAGCACAATAAAGCAATTTCGTTTCTTTACAATTGTGATGATCATTTTTCCAATCTTCATCACTATAATCTTCAAAGCTTTTGATAGAGCCATCTGGTTTTGTAGGATTTTTTGGACCAAGGCAAATAACCTTCCAAAGCTTGATATCATAAGCTCGGATAAATATTTACATCTTATTCTTTCATGTCATAAAATTTGATCCATCAAAGAATGGACGTCGGTTTAAGATGAGGCCTTTGATCGGGGTATAATGAAGCGCCATTAGATCTTTTTCTCCTCGAATGTTAAGCTGACTATAAGGGATACCCACTCCGATACCATCTATAGAGAATTTATCGGGTATGATACTGCCACTTGAATGGTGTGGTTAAGAGTAATTATGATTGCGGAATCATAAAGTGCGGTATATAAACGACACAGGATTTATAGAGGTTCGGCCAAATATGCCTACATCCTCTCTCATTATTTTTTTTCTTAGGCTTAAGATAAACCTCTACAACTCATCTTCTATCGGTCTGAGGCATACATTACAATCTTGTCTTCTATCGGTCCAAGATAAACCATTATGCTCTTGTCTTTTTGTCGGTCCAAGCTAAACTGTTTTCCTTTTCTATTGGATAAGGAATCAACCTATCTAGCTTTCGATTGGTACTAGACAAACCTCACTTAGATTTAGATTGTGATTCTAACAATGCCGGATTCACGATCCTAATAACACTGAATAAAATCTATAATCCTTTCTTTCCTCTCGTATATCGGTTGAGTGTATGATCAGTTGAATTCTTAACAATTTAGCTCGATTACAACAACAGTAATGAATATAACAATATCAGATGTATATATGATTTGCTTGGAGTTGTTATGTCAAATAATACCAAATGCTTTGGTATTTATAGGCTTGAACCCAAACTAGCCACTGGCCACTGCATCCTTCATTACGTACGTTATGTGTCATTCATTACGTATGTTAAGCTTGTTAGTGTATGTTAACCTCTTAGGTTGCGTACGTTATGTGATGTGTAGATCAGTCCAGTAGCTTCTGTCTCTTCCGTTACGTACGTTATCTTTATCTGTAGCGTACATTGTGTTCTACTTGTAGCGTATGTTAACATCTTCTCGTAGCGTACGTTGTAGTCATATATCTGTTGCATGCATTTTAACCTTCGAGAATCAATCCAACGGATTGATTCATTTGAATTCGTATCTTAACTCCTCATTACGTACATTAAGCACATTGTATTATGTACGTTAGACTCAGTCCATAGCGTACCTTATCATTCTTATATTATGTACGTTATTTCAATTCCATACTCGTCTGCCTTCAGCTGGGTCTTTTTTCATGTACGTTAGGTATTGGTCATAGCATACATTAAACTTTAGTTTGCTTCATATCAATGTTTTTCGGTCCAATTCTCGTTTATTCAAACATCTTCTTGATTCATTGTTGTTTTGCTTTGTTTAGCAACTTATCATCAAAACCTCAATTTGAATATTTGGAATAAAATATTCTAACAGTCTGAAGAGTCCTTCCGCAGCTTGAAGCTCTGCCAGCAATTCCGCCAAGGTATACACCCTAAGATTCTTATTGTAATTTAGGCGGAACTTCTCAAAGCTCCTAGGCTAGCTGCCTAGGATGATATCGACCTGTGTTTCCACATCGATAGTAGCCCCTAAGATATTAAGTTTTGTTCAGATGAGAAATCATCTTTAGAACATGATTCCTTACGTTCAGGCATTTGGGTCGTCATCGAGACCCTCATAGCATTTTGCCTAGCCGCCCGGTTCTGATGACAAAACATCTCGCCGAGATTTTTCAGCATTTCTGTGGCCGTGCCAATACTTTGATGCTCATGCTGCAATACATTTGCTAAATAAGCCAAGATGTAACAGCGAGTCATCTCATCATATTTCTTCCATTTGCGGTATTCTTTTACTTCATCAGGTATCGAATCCCCATCTTGTTCCAATGGACATTCCTCAATTTGAACAAACTTGTGTTCCTCAGCAGTCACGATAATATTAAGATTACGTTTCCAATAAGAAAAGTTAGTGCCATCTAGTTTGTTTTCTTTGAGATTTACATCAAGTGGATTGAAAGACGTCTGAGATAAAATTAAAAATATCCATCACATAATGCATAGCAAGATATATTGAAAAACCTCAAAACACAATATATATGCCAGAAACCAACACCTCAAAAAACCCGCATATGCAAGCCACGGTCGTGTGGACGTTTACACACATTTTTAAGTAGAGTTTTACGTCTTTCATTTTACCATCTAGTTAATTTACGTTATAACAAGTAAAAATTAATAGTTGGTTCCTCTTGTCGATGTATTAATTAACATAGACTCCGATGGGGAGCTTATTAATTAATACACCTAAGTGAACACGATAATTTAACAACCTTAAAATTTTATCTTTTAAATAAAGTCCTACAGATGAAGAGGTCATATCATAAAAAAATAATTTTTACCTTTTGTTATCTTTTAAAATTTAAAACTAGTGAACCTATAATTAGCACATCCGATATGGAGGAAGACCCAAATATCAAACGCGCATGCTAATTATTTCACAATTTAAATTAATTATGGAGGCTAATTTGATTTTATTTTTAAAAAGTAAATCAATTTAATCACTTAGTTATTTTAGCCTTAAGGTTTTTAATTTTCTCGGTCCTAACATAGAAGAAACATTTCACGCATACATTCATACATAACATACATCCAATTATCATGGTCTTCTTCCTTGAATTGAACCGAGATAATCTTCGACTCGATGATTCCAATGGATCAATCATCTCGTCACTCCTCCCCGACTAGTTCATGGATTTCCAAAATTAAAATTCCCACTTTTATGCAAAATTAATTATATAAAAAAATTCAATTTTAAAATCCCGACTCTCCATCGGACGCAACGAACGGCAGTGAAACAGACCGGACCAAAAATCTAGACGACCCAATCCGAACCGGCGAACCAGCTCATAATAGGCTGCCCGCGGCAGCAGGTCCGGTACTTCTCGGCAGGCATCCGTGTGCTGCTTGGTAGCGCTCGCGTGCTGTTGTATGGTCGCGGTTGTCCAGCAGCCCGGGTGTCCCGGTTTTGCTCTAATTCTTCGTGATTTTAACTTCTTCGAATTCGATTACAATTTTACACGAATTAAATTCATCGAATTTACAACAAAATTACACGAAAATTAAGATCCAAGATCTACCCGTGGATTTTCCCACGGGAAAAAATACTACATGCCTCAAACACAAGGCCAACCCAACAATTGCATAAAAATAATAAAATTAACCATTCAGTTAACCATTATAATTGGATCATATTCCCTGCAAGAACACATCTAGCAAAATATTCCAACATCAAATTACATAAATATTTAAATTGCTATCAATTAATCACCAAAATTAATTAAAATAGCAAAAGCCTAAAAATCTGGCTCTGATACAAATTATTGGAAATAAAACACAGTGGAAGTGAAGATGGTGAAATATTTGATAAAAGCGTTTTACGCATCCACAGTCACAACACCTAATTACGCATGCTAATTAATTAACTACTAAAATTAATAGGCAATTTAAATATTATTAATTATTTATTAAATAAATTTGTTGGTAAATTCAATATCCTAATCTAGATCGAAGATCATAGAATATTTACCTTTTTGAAGTGATGCGGTTTCTTTCTTGATCTCTTCCTCAAAATGTTCTAGAGTATGATCGTACCTTAATCCGGACGTTGTGTGGGCAACGAGCTACCGAATCTTGCTTGGACTTCAAGAGGGGAATCGGTCGAAACTAATGTTCCTCCCACAACTCTCGATTTTATTTCACTTCAAGTAATTCTGATTTGAATTAAAGTGTTATCTCAATTGCGGAATCAAAAATACGAGTCAAGATCCACAATTAAACAACAAGAAGAAAAAATCAAAACCCTTGTGCTATTATGAGTGTCACCGCAGAACCCACCCCCCACCCCCACCCCCCACCCCCCGATGTCTTATTTATAGGCCTTGGATTACTCGATGGATCTTAAGAAGAATTAGGGTTAGGACTCCTAGTGCAACCCAACTTTCCATCAAGCCCTTCCTAATATGGTTGAGTTCACTTATATCAATTCAATCCACTAAAAATTAATATTGCACTTCCAGCCCAAATCCCAATTTACGAAATCGGGCTCCTAATTTAAATATATTATTTCTCGTGTTTAAGATATCGAATGTCCATTATTTAATTTAAGCTACTTACAGCTTTGACTAATTAATTTCATATCCAATAGTAGTACCACTCGAACCTTATTATTATATCGGAATTAAATCCACCTGTAGGGTTTAATATAATAATCATTGTCAAGCACCTCAAGGGGACATAATCAAAATGCATGATTCGGTACACGATTTCTACTTATAATAATAATTGTCTTGTTAATAATATTATTTCCCAAGATACGAAGAATTTTGAGTCAATCCCTTTGACTCTCACCCATGGTAAATCAATGAAATAAATATTATAAATACATAATTAAATATTATATACGTAGAATTAAGAAATAATAATTATCCGAGATTTACATTCTTCCTACAGTCAGTACACAAGATACTATCTCACTTCAATCTAGTTCAACGTATATAAATACACTAGTGCATGTTCATAGTCATGACCAACTAATCTCAAGCATACATTACAACCTTTCACATAATTTGTCTAATAATTATATAGGTTGTGAACTACTATATTATTTCATAAGGCACCGATAATGAGATCTTCCGTGAGACACTCCACACCACATTATCTATAATATAAAATAATTAGACATTTCATTTGCATAACCATAACGTTAATAAATATGAAAAATATGTGATTAATGAATTAATATTCTCATAGGTAGTTACAAGGAAATAAGGTAATACAAGCATAAAATATGCTTTGCAGTATACACCCTAACATCTTGATCGTAGATATGGCCATGAACAGCTATCAGTGGCCTACCGAGAGGAATAATATTCGTAGAGTGGCTGAAATTTCGGATTCAGGGCTTATTAAGGCATTATCGGCCCAAATATCTCTTCTCACAAACCAGTTGGGCGCATTGACCAAGGGAACGGATGCAAGGGTAATACCTCTAACAACTACCATACCATCGGATCCTTTGGAAGAGTCTCATTACATCAACAATCACAATTTCCATAATTACCGAAATAGTCCTCCTCCGGGGTTCTATCATCATTCCAATAGGAATCACGAGAATCTCAGCTACAAAAATCCGAGATATGCTTTACAACCTCCTACTGGATTTAAGGTATCAAATGGCGAGGTGGTCGAGGAGCCCAAATCTGGTCCGAATTTGGAGAATATACTTGCTATGTTCATGACAAGGTAAGGAGTCGGTTCACACGAGATGAAGAGAAGCTCGATTGGATCGAAAAGCAGATGACTCAAAGCAACCACAGTTGGAGCTCAAATGAAAAATCTTGAGACGCAAATCGATCAATTAGATAAGGTGTAAGGAGCCAATATCAAAAGGGCCAACATCCGAGCAACACCGAAGCGAACCCAAAAGCACGATGCTATGCTTTTTTTGTTGGAAGTAAAAACGTAGCGGAAGCAAAGTTTGAGAAATTTTGATAATTGTCTTTTACACATCCACGAGCATAAGATCTATTTAGGCATGCTTATTATTTAATTACTAAGACTAATAAGCAATTTAAATATTATTTATTAAATAAATATGTCGGTTATAGAAATATCCTAATCCACATCTAAAAGATCATAAGATATTACATTTGAAGCGAATTGGTTGATTTCTTCTTGATCACCTTGTATTTATACCTTTAAACCTTCTACAGTATGATCCGCCTTAACCCGGACGTTGTGTGGGCAACTAGCTACCGGATATTGCCTGGACATTAATGGGATCGGCTGAAATTCCTCTTATATGTGGTCACTCAAATTTTATTTGCTTTCTAGTATTTTATGAACACTCTTAGCAAATTAATGTGTTATCTAAATTATAGAATCAAAGACACAAGTCTATATCTACAATTAAACACAAGAGGAAAAATTTGGTCTCACAACCTTACAAAAGAGTACAAAAATCGGCCTCCCCTATAATTACTATATATAGGCTCTTGGACTACTACTAGGGATCTTAAGGAGGATTATGGAAGGACTCCCAATAAATTTCATCTTACCTTATTAGGACTCTTCCTAATATAATGAATCTATTAACACTACACCATATATGGCCTATTGCAAGCCCAAAAAAGTGTATTGTTAGACCTCATATATGTTACATTAGAGTTTTATGTAATATTTTAGCCAAAACTCGGTGTTGCATTTGCCGCTGTTGCCTATGACCCATATAGCAACATTTTATCTACTTATTGCAACACTTATTAAGTATTACAATAGCGCCTTTATTGCAACAATTTAGTCTGTTTCAGTAACACTTTTAAGGTGTTGCAATAGACTAATGCAGCACTTGCTTACAACATTTATTGAGTTAAAATGTTACAAAGTCAATTTATTGCAACATTTTTATGCTTGTTGCAATATTTTTTGGTTTTTTAGCAACATTTATCTGCAACATTTTTATTCCTATTGTAATGTTTTAGACTTTATTGGCAACACTTATTTGCAACACTTTTTATTAATCCAAATTGCAAGGTCCTATTTGAAATTTCAATGTACCATGGACAAAAGCATACCAAACCAGAAATCACATTCAAATTTCCCAAATAGCAAATCCAACAAAACATATGTCAATAAAATCCGAACATAGTCAACTTTTATCACAATATCGTCTTACATCTAGTACTTAAGTCTAAAGTCGAAACCTATATGTCATTTTACACCGCAATTTTACATTAAACAGTCTTTCATGTCAAAATGCCAACCTACTACCAAAAGTATGCATATAGAAAATATAAATAGTTAAGTAGTGATCATCAATCATCACTTTCGTCGTCCTGGTGATCATTGTCATCCTCGCGATGATCGTCATCCTCATCACTGTCCTCACTTTCATCACCACCAGCACACAACTCTTCAACATCAAGGTGTTTTAAATCTAGGTTGATTTCTCCCAATTTTGCTATTACCTTTGACATTTTCTCAAACATGTTTCTGTTTACCATGTCCTCTACCATGCCCTGCATTTCAGCTATGATTTCCTCCCTTATAGTCTTTTTCAAATCATCAATATCAAGAATTACGATCTGAACTAAAAAGTTTTGGGCTTGATCTTTCATTATTTTTCTGCATTTTCCAGATCTGCCTAGAAGCCAATTCGGTCCATGGCTTGGTTTTTGGACTTGCTCCCCACTGTCATCTTCAGCAACAATTGTAGTCTACAAATAAACATGATTAAACAAAAATACAAACACATTAAAACTGAAAGCCTACCTTTAAAGAAAAAATTATAGAAACTTGAAAAGTTGAAAGGGCTAAAATAATTAAATTATTGCATCATTACCTTGTATTCATGTCCTGGGTTTTCACATAAATATCATCTTACGGAGCTAGTTTGTGAGGTTTGATATTCTTTTCTGCTTTCTGTCATGTAATGCAAGGAATGGAGTAATATTAAAACTATATAATGCAAGAAAATACAAAAGTGGGGAATGTTGGACATATTATTTTCTCGCCAATTTGTTCAAAACTTTTACGACCAGCAGTGTGCGTTTCTACAATCAACTTACGACTTTCTGCATTTTTCTTATCTCGATCCTGACCATTCAATAAAGCGCGGAGAATATAAAAAATCGCTTACAACAATTTTTTGAAAATAAAATTGTGAAAAGGTTAAGTACTAGCTAACATATTGATATATGAGTGGATATACCTGAACTTCTTCATCCACCCAGTATTTTGCTGTTTTAGCTGCAAGTTCTACTCTCTCCATGTCAATACCACTTATTAAATCCATGTAACCGATGTTCTCAGCAACAGTCCCCGAAAAAAAATACCTAAAAAATTATAAAAAAAATCACAATCTCATTTAACTAATGACATACACGAATTTTCTGATATTTTTAATAGTCATGATGGTAACAAATATTACAAAACAAAAGTTGGGATGATTTGTAGCCAGGTCATCTTGAATGCCATTTTAAGTTGCTTGAACCCGACTTACTGAATCCTGAGAGACAAGACCAACATGTCTCCTTAAGCTCTCTAATTGAATATTTCGAGTATCATAGTCATCTATCAATATCGAACCTGCCAATGAAGTAATAGCAAACTTCAATCAAAGAAATATAAGATGGGGAGCAAGATATGGTCCTATCACCGAGAATCAACAAGCAGTTAGACTATGGGATACAGATGACTTTCCACTACGCACCAGAAAGAGGTTCATATAGGCGAAGCATAAGTTTCACAAGGGTTGTCTTGCCTCCTCCAGATGGCCCGACAAGAGCAATTGTCTCTCCGGCTTTAATATGGAGATCTAACCCGTTCAACACATAAACCAATGTGTCTCCATATGAAAAAGAGAGGCCACAAACTTTCACTTCGCCAATAACAGAGTCTAAAACAACTACATCTGGTTTCTCAATCACCTGTACATATATGATATATGCCATTGCCAAGAGTTGTTAAATCTGTTTCACCAATAGAGGTATTATTGATTTTTTTTGCTTTCTATTTATTTTAAACTGAAATAATCCAATGACTTTTGGAAAGGGTCAGAAAGGAAGGAGTATCAGAAGATAAAAAAAATAACTGATATTCGAACAAGGTCAATTTAAACAATCGCTCGATAGCTGGTTCTCCTTGTTTTAACTCGTTGTATGCTCTTCCGACACCCTGCGTAATTCTTTACTTTTCAGATAGATACTTTATGTAATATCCGGATTTATTATTGTGTATTTCATCTGTATTTGAACCCTATATTATTCGGAATTGTGATCTCGATAATTGGAGTATGATATTTCTCACATTTGTATCTTTGTACATAAGTATAAAAACATGCAAAATTTCTCATGCAAACTCGTGATAGCGCACGCTAAGAATGTAGCTTAACGTGCGTTATTGGCTATAACTAGCGCACGCTACGAATGAAGAATTGCGTGCGCTAGGCAGTCAATTATTGAGCTAGACGGCTAGCGCATGCGCCAGCCGGACATGGGTCCGGATAAGATTCCTGCGGGCGGAACTGGACAGTTTTGGAGTCAATGCTTATTAGCGTGCGCTAAGTAAGGTAGGATAGCGTGCGCTAATCAGCTAATGTGCAGAAACTTTATTTAAGGGACAGCACTCCATTTCATCTTGTTCCCTTCACTCGTCCTCATTTCTTGATAGTCCAGAGAGACTATTATCCTCCTTAAACACACTTAGACCACCTCTACTTAATCATTGGAGATTAAATGTTACTTGTGGTTGATCGTTGAAGTGGAGAAACACCTTGGATTGGCATACAAATAACCGGAGCTGGATTCTACCTTTTTGACTCGGTGTTTACTTCATCTTAAGGTATGTTAATTCTTTATCCACCCTTAGATTAGTGTTCTGAACAATTAGATGAATCATGCTATCAAGATATTGAGTTCCAGTGGTGAATTATTCGAAAAAACATCATGTTTAGAAGTGGGAATAATTATGCTTATAATATCGTCGTTGAAACATTGTAGCTGGAATTGTTAGTTCACCTTCAAGATGAAGTATGAATGTATAAATGACAAGGGAATGTAGTGAATCAACCTGAGATCACGAACATCACATAAGAATGATAATCGAGTTTGAATATAAGAGTTGTGATGGTATTCATTTCCTTGAAATTCAAAGATGTTTGAATCCGTAAGATCATTCATAAGTTTATGAACATGATATGTAGACGGATAACATAAGTTAATCATTGAGAGGTGGACGTGGACGTGGTCGCAGTCGCGGACGCGGACAAAGGAATGCCGAAAGAGAAGCTTCGCCTTCTAATCAGGCCAGCCACAACTCAGGCGAGCCACATAGATCTATTAATAATGAACCAGAACCTGCTGTGCCCGAAATCCTTCGTCAGGTGGTGAACCAAATGACTCAGTTCGCCCAGGTCGTGGACCGAATGCAGGTGGTGGTGGGATTACAGCAGGGAGATAGACAGCAAGGGATCCCAGACATGGGAAATAGAGGTGACCGATGGCTGCAAGAGGTGGCAAAGATGCAACCACCCAAATTCGACGGCTAATCTGAGACTCCCACATGGGACCATTGGTTGAAGGAATTGGAGAAAAATTTTGCCGGAATTAATTGCCCAGACGACCAGATAGTCTCTATTGCTCAGTACTTTCTGATAGGGAAAGCATCAGAGTGGTGGGAAGAAATCCGGCCTGCAGATCATGATGCTGACTGGACAGAATTTAAATTGATGATGGAAGCTCAGTACTGCCCTCGTCCTGTGAGGGAAGCCAAAGTTCGGGAGTTTTTCTCCGCTCATCCGTCAGACGAACCTGTATCCCAGACAATTAAGACGTTTAACCAGCAGTTGGCATTCGTTCGACATCTGGTTAGAACAGATGCAGAAATGATGATCCATTTTGATATGAGAATGAAACCAGAAATCCAGAGGTACATGTACGATTTTGAATGTACCACTCTCCGTCAATACTAGGATAAGGCGTTGGCATATGAGATCAAGGAAGCAGCAATGGAGAAGTTTGCAGAATCCAAGAAGCAGAAAGTCTCTGGTAGTTTCACAGAGCACAAAAGCAGTGTGCCCCGCAAGGCCCAGTCATCCTTTCACCCTTTCAAGAAACCTCCACACCCATCTAAGAGCGGAAAGAATTTCGGAACAATGTCATCCACGACGGATACAGCTAGGAGGTGCTTTCACTGTGGTCGCCCAAGCCACCTTTGGCGTGATTGTTTGCGCACTCCAGTTACATGTTCTGATTGCGGACGGGAAGGGCACCGTGCGACGTTTTGCAAGGATGGCACCAAGTTCAATGGAACCCGTACATCACAGCCTGTTCAGAAGGAAGCTAGTATCCAACAGACGCAGCAAAGTGTTCAGATGCCTCAGAATTTTGGCCGCGGACGAGGCAGAGGACAGTGGAACCGAAAGGGTACATCGAGTGCCGGATCTGTTCCCCCAAGTCTGTACGAGATGAGGAGAATAGACGATCAGGATGTTGCTGTCGCATCAGGTACTGTTCAGATCCTTTCCCAGCCAGTTAGCGTTTTATTCGATACAGGAGCTACGCATTCATTTATATCCTTATCTTGTGTAAATCGTTTGAATATTTCTGGTTTTCATAATTGTGAACCTTATGTTGTTGGTTTACCGAGTGGAGAGAGAATTGTTGGAAACTTAGAAACTAGAGATTTCCCTGTATCGTTTAGAGGCAGAGAGTGGCCCTTAAATCTGATTGTGATAGAAATGCAAGGAGACGACCTGATACTCGGAGACGATTGGCTTAATCGATATGGAGCTATTGTAAACTACCGAAGGAGGAATATCTCGCTGATCGCTGACGATGGTTCCGAAATACTGTTTGAAGGATGGAAACCAGGAAGCTCAGGAAAGTTGATCAAGGCGATGAGAGCTGTCAAATTGTTGAAACAGGGCTGTACCAGATACTGGAGCTATGCAATGAAGAAAGAAGACGAAATTGTGGAACTTTCATCCATTTCTGTTGTGAACGAATTTCCGGATGTATTTCCTGACGTGTTACTTGGACTACCTCCACGACGGGATGTAGAATTCACCATCGAGCTGGAACACGGAGCTACACCAATTTCTAAGGCGTCGTATCGTATGTGTAACACCCCGAATCCACTCAGGGATATTACACGCCGTAGACCCTCTCCTCGAGGATCTACCAGGCTGATAACTAAATCAAACATCTAAACATTGCCTTTAAGGCTAAAATGACTCAGTAGACCGACTTGGTCTTTCAATAAATACTTACAACTCAATTCCAAACACATACCCACGCAGGGGTCAAAATACAATAAACTCCCGTACAACGGGGAAAAGATACTGCAGCGGAAAAGAAAATACAACTAGATCAATACGATATCAATGGATCCTCGTGTGATTAGTATCGTTCATGTTTCATCATCCTTCGTGCCGACCCTGTGTTATGCTCCAAAACCTGAATGCAAAAATAGACATCCACCCCCCGAATACTCGGGGGTTAGCAAAACTCCACTGTTTTGCTAGTGCAAGTACAAGTGCGAAAATACGAGCCATACAATACCAGTTCCAAGAACAATAATAATCAAGAATCCGCAAAAATACAAACGTGACGAAAAGTACTTCCCGAGGCAAGAGTTTGGTAAAACATTCTAAAACCGAAAGGTCGCAAAGCAAGGGAAAACTATTTATAAAACAGTTTGAATTGCCATCGAGAGTTTTAATAGGAAACAATTTAGGATTACCGAATCCTTCGCTTTCCAAAAATCAACAGGTCATTGACCCGAAAGGTTTTGTTTTCGCAAATAAAACCAACCATAATACATAAGGTTAAAAGCCCACGTCATGCGTCCTCGACGGACATAAAATACACACGCACCCGTGAAGTTTCACTCGTGAATCCAGGTCGAAGCCAATGGAATTCCCTCCGTGGCCCCGTCGAACCCTCCCGAGGTGAGCAAACACATTCACAAAACATAAGCAACCGCACTCGTGAATCCAGGGATATACCATTGGACTCCCTCCGTGATCCCATCGGACCCTCCCGAGGTGAGCGAAAAAACAATCACAAAATATATACACGTAGCGGTGAAGTTTCGCTCGTGAACCCAGGTCGAAGCCCTTGGAATTCCCTCCGTGGTCCCGTCGAACCCTCCCGAGGTGAGCAAACACAGTCACAAAACACAGTACTCACATCGCCTAGGACCGGGTCGAAGCCACAAATCCCACTCCGTGATCCCGTCGGACCCTCCCGAGCTGGCTAGCGAAATACTCAAGCACCACACGTCACCTAGGACCGGGACGAAGCCACGAATCCCACTCGAGGCCTCGAAGGACCCTCCCGAGCTGGCTAGCGAATGAAACTCAAGCACGAGTAACATATCACACCGAGGATATCCAAACAATTCACCCAGAGGCATCAAACACTTAGTTAAACAACACGTCAACCACAATGCACCGAAATGAAACAATATACGTCCACACGCAAATACCAAGTGCATCATCAACACCAAACATGTCCATAAGATTCACATACTCGTTCGAGAAACACACCAATCACAAAACACACACGATTTTGAAAGAGGGCCTTTAACAAGGCTAACCAAATCTTTTGAAAACTCGTTTCAAACAATCAAACAAATATATAAAGACGATCACCAATTATCATATTCACAAAACAAGAATAGTATGGGCAAGGTACTTGCCTCGAAATCACGATCGCAACGAGACGACGGATAGGACGCGGTCGAATAGCCCCGAACGCCCGAACACCATCAAGAACGCGATAGCACCACGAGTATTACGAGAATAACACCACACGAATCATCAATCACAAACGGGATTCAACATCGGAATCCTTGAATACCTATAAACCTCCGGAAGGAACAATAACACATGGTTACGACGAGAATCAAGGCCAAAACAACGGAAATCCCAACAAACTATCGAAGGGAAACTCATTGGGACATTTAATCGAACACTAAATGTTCAATAATTCCCAAGAACACTCGAATCGTCAATCGAGTTAAACAAACTCGATATATGGATATACAACCCATAGAACACGATTAATAACATCATACTACACCAACCGATGTATCAAAATCGGACTAGAATCGAAATCAAGAACAAATCTCCGAAAAGTCAAAAACTTGAAGGAAAATCAAGAAATATACCTTGATTCGACGAAACACATGGATTAGATATTGATATAATCAACAAGGATCTTCCAAAATGCCTTGGAAATGATTAGAATCGGCCAAGAACTCCATTTCCCATCGCACCCGTCGCCAGTCGCCGAAATAAGGAAAAAAAATCGAGTAAAATAAAGTCTGGCCGAGCCCAGGCTATATATAGCCGGCAGAGTTACGGCCGTAACCGGCAGTGCCTTACGGCCATAACTCGGCCCTTACGGCCGTACTCGGCAGGCCTTACGGCCGTAACCGGCATTCGTCAAAAAAATCTGCCCAGCACCTGCCGGACACTTACGGCCGTAACTGGCACACATTACGGCCGTAACCGGCCTTCGTCAAAAATCTGCCCAGCGCTCGTACGGCCGTACCCGAGCACGCTTACGGCCATAACTCGCACACATTACGGCCGTAACCGGCACCTTACGGCCGTAACTCGTCCAGGCCAGGCCCTGCTCCGGCCGTGACTCGGCCGTGGCCACTCCGACGGCCCAGACGACCCCAAAACCCGAACCTGAGTAAAAATCGAAGATACAGTTACGAAGTACTCGCAAAGACGAATCCAAGCGCTAAGAGAACACACGATTCCGACCACCCGAAGTGTCGGAATTCGACAACGGAAGTAATTACCCCAAACTTTGGGAAATTACAAAAATGGCCCAAAATGTCCGAAATACACGATACATGATCGAAACACCAAACCAAAGCTCGCAACATGAATAATAACATTAAATGAACTTACAAGAAACTCGAAACAACAGTTTCGGACGATATTCGCAAGAATCGAGCTCAAGTGCGGAAAAGTCGCCAAAAGACACGGAACTTAACAAAACAACACCGAAATGAACTCGGACGTCGAAAAGTGCAGAATTAAATATTCTCAGAATGACGAAACGGTCACAAGCGAGTCGACAAAATGGACTTCCGCCGAAAAAAGAAAATTACCGGAAACCGAAATTTACGGGTATTACATTCTACCCTCCTTAAAAGAAGTTTCGTCCCGAAACTTAAAATAAGTAGGGAGAAGCAATATCCCCTGCCAGGAAAACTCGACGAGATACGCAAAAACCGAAAACTCGCGCCCGACGGCGAAACGCTGCAAGAAACGCAAAGAGACATACGGCGTGAAAATACGCTCCACGGCGACTAACACAACGCCGCCGATAGAGACATAACAAAATCAACAAGTGATAAGCGTCATCAAACGGACAATACAATCGATTCGATTATCCGAACAATCACAAAACACAATGAACGAAAATAAATACGATTGACCAACCCAACGGTTCATCAATCCAAACACGAGTCAAACGCTGAACAAATACGGAATTCCACCGCCCAAGGGTTGGAAGGTCGAAAACGAGACTAATTTCCAGAACTTAAGGGAATTAGGAAGGAGTCTGAACGCGCACCAATCACGAAACGAGATCAACAAAAACCGAACAATCAAACGATCGAACCACAACGATCGAGACAATAAAAATCGAACACTCATGTTCGAATCTCGAAGAACAATAAAATTCAAACAACAACTCCAAGGTTCACATCTCGACTCGAGACAATATATATGATCCGGTGAAACAACGAGATGTGTAATCACATAAGATCCACAGGGAAGGGAATAGCAATTGAAAAAATCACAACGACAAACGAGTTATTCCGAAACAATACCACACTCGTTCGATCAACAAAAGCAAGGGGCAGGACAAGCTCAGAAAATGTCAACGAACATAAACGAGTCGACAGAGTCGAAAATACAGAAGTTCCAAATCCGATCCACTACGAATAAAAGAACTAGTAGAACCAAAAGATGTTACTTCCGAACAAGGTTCACAAGAATCGAACCGAACTCGGAAAATTCTGGCCGATAACCAGATCGACCCAAAACAAGATCACGGCTCGTTCGAACGATGAAACCGAAATGCAGAACAAGTTCAGAAAGTATCAACGAACACGAGCGAGTCGATAGACATGAGAAAGAGGAAATGCGGAAGTCAAAAATGATACGGGCATTACATTCGACCTCTTATAAAAGAAATGTCGTTCCCGCAACTCACAACAACGGGAGTAAGGTGACAACATAAAAAGCAAACGACAGAAACATCTCCCATTGGCCTCTCAGAGTCGATCCTCATATCTGTACTGAAGTTCGCGCCCCGAAAGACTCGGAACCCAACTCGCAAAACTGGATCCTGTGTCTCTCGGGTCCACACTTGAAAAGCGTTACTGACGAGAAGGACAATTTGCACATACATGCCCCCGGCACAACACGTTCGAAATGCCTCGGCTCAGCATATAAAAATACAGATGCTAAATGCAATGGAACATAACACCGCAAAATAACATACCGGAGACGCCAACTCAGCATAACATATCAACATATACAAAAATCACAACAACAGCATCGTTCGACGATTACAACGGCCCGAACGATAGCCAGCACACAATCATAAACATCATGAAACAATCACCAATGTGCATAAACGCACAAAAATCCAAGCTTTAACAGCTCACATAGGTGCGATAACACGCAAGCCACCACGAAATGACAACATCAAAGATCATCATCACACCTCCCACAACGGGCTAACAAAACATATGCGTGGCGAACGACTCAACGTTCACACCACCAATTCAATCACAATTCGGAGGGCTAACACCCTAACAACAATACCAACATCGTACACACCTTCTCCGACCACAAGCACGAAATGATGGGTTTTAAAAACGAAAACCACCTTTTGAAAATAGTTTGGAAACACCAGTTGATCTTGAGTATCACTTTACAAAAAGTAGTGCAAACATTGTTATCGAGACTTTGAAAATCATCTTGCGTTTGAACAAAAATGAGGACACCTTCTCTTAGTGAAAAACTTTCAGAATATTCGACCCTCGGGTCTAAGTAAAAGTGTTTATAAAACATTGAAAATATCTCAAAACATTTTGGGTCCTCGAGGTAGAATTTTGAAACATATTGTGGCACCTTGGATGTACCACGAGAAAATAATTCATTTTAAACGTACGTCTCGAAATTTATTTCTATGATACTCAAGTTTTCGAAAATTATTCAATGCCAAAAAGGACGATGCCGAAAAGGCTAGAATGCCCAAAAATTTCAGGTAATTACACAAAACTTTATAGCGCCGTGGGTCCCGCGCCGGAACCCACCAGGATAAAACTGTAACACCCCCATAATATGACCGGGAATGTCACACGCCGTAGACCCTTATCACAAGGATCTACCAGGCTAAACTCCAAAAGACCACTCAATGATTGACCGACCGGGGTCAAAATTAAATACAAAGTAGACCGACAAGGTCATAAACCAATTCAGAAACTAACGACATTCATATTACAATGAATACAATAAACTTGAACACAGAAAAGAATGACAACCCAATTTTTAATAAATGATAACTACACCCATGCAAGGGTGAATACTCGAACGACAGAGAAATACCGACCAAAATGATACAAAAGAAAAGACTCTGACTCTGGTGTGATTAGCATCGTCGTCTTCCATCTCCTTCCAAGCCAATCCCGTGACTGCTCCCGAGCTACCAAAACCTGAGCGCATAACAGGCACCCACCCCCCGAAACTCGGGGGTTAGCAAACTGGAATTTTGCTAGTGCAAGTACATAATATACAAGATATACGAACAGTAACAACACAAAATTCAACCGCCGTGAAGCCTTAACGCAAACCATACATTCCCATAGTCCACACAGAACAACACTCGCATACACAAGGTGAAAGATAATCACATAGTCATATTCTCTTTACGGAACATAACACCAATCTTTAAACGAGCCCAAGGAGTCAGAAAAATCCCTTTGTAAAAAGGAAAAGTATTTTGATAAGATAGTTTGCAAACATTATTATTGACTCGGGCCGTCTAGGGGTTTTGAAAATCGAATGGGAACACTTTTGGAAAATAATTTAAAAAGCTCTCGGGTCCTTGACCCAACATATGGAACACTGTCACAGACGAAATCATTACAACATCTCACAGGGTTCTCAACCCAATCCAAATAACATCATCACGAAGTCAATCATCTCAACATTTCACAGGGTCCTCGACCCGATACACAGAATGGCACCACAATTCAATCAAAGGCACAATCTCTCATTCGACATATCCTGCTCAAGACCCCCGATTAATTAACCCTCGGTGATTTCGTCAAACCTCCTTGGTTAATTAACCCTGATACCAACGCTTTAAAAACAATTTGAAACAAGCTTTCAAAAACACGAATTGCGGTCTGTATCAAGACAAACATTAAAAAGTGAGTTGAAAGAATTTGAGATACGAACATCGTTCGGTAACGGGGTCTTAGCTATCACTCAAATACCCGTAACCAATAAGCCTGCCAGGCGCCTCCACTGCACACCTGTGCACCGGCGTTCACTCCACTATGTCGGCCGCTCCTTGAACATGTCACTGCGCCGGCGATCACTCCCGCAAGAGCCGCCCCTTGACACACGCATTATGTAACACCGGCGTTCACCACCCATATGGAGCCGCACATTGCAGCGTACACCAGGCCGGAGTGCACGCCCCGCCCTCAGAGGTTCCCGGATATGACGTTTCTCACAACAAGTATCCACATTGTTTCAAACATCAAGCACACGGACAAACGTCACAACAATATTCAACTCGGTACATCAAGTCACACAATTACTCCGCCAGTCCATAACCACACAAGTAGACAGTAACACGCACGTTATTAATCAACTCAATCACAATAAGCATTCAGGCATAACCAATCAACACCGCACATATATCGCTATGTTGCGACTCAACCAAATATATATACATTTATATATATAGATATATAGATATATATATATATATCCTTACTATATTATATGAATAACTATAGTTCGTCCATCAATCCAAGTTGAGTACGTCGACTAATGTTAGAATTCAACATTCGTCGATCACCAACATAAACATATATATATCAATATACGTATATACATACATATATTTAACATGTAACTATATATAAACACATATATATATACACATACATATACATACATCCATATCAACTCATACACTTCGACAACAATGATTTCACGCAGTTACAATTCGTATATCGAGGTACTTGCCTTGGTAATACGACGCGAAGGAGACGACGAAGGAATAGGTTTCGGTCCGAACAATCCTCTCAAATCCGACCCTAACACAATAATGATATACAATCAAACTCACTTCATGAATACGAAGAAATTACTCCTAGTTCTACCCGTTGGGACAATTCATCGAACACCAAGGGTGCATAGGGAATTGAAATCGGTCAACGGTGAATTAACGGGATTTCATCCCATCCAATAACAAGGGAACCAAGGGTCACGAGTATACTATCGAAATCTAACAACAACATCGGTTAAATCGGATTAAAAGACAAGATCACGACCAAACCCTCCCCAAATACATACTAGGGTATAAGAGATCTTACCTCTGGAAGATTCAAGCCCTTAGGTCCGAAGAACACGTGCTAGATCCACAATCCGAGCTTCACGACTGAAAGGAGATGAAGAAATCGACCCCCGAATGAAGAATGCTTGAGAAGTTCTCCCCCCTAGACTTCTCTCTCTCGCGCAGGTGAAATGAAGGAGAAAAATGGCCGATCTCGTCTGATAAGGACGAGATCGCACAGTTGACCGCTTTGTGTGCCGCGGCACAGCCGAAGTGTGCCGCGGCACAGGCCAAAAATTACTTCCCAGGTTTCGGCAGTGTGCCGCGGCACCCGGTACAGTCGGGTTTTGGTCGCAGATGTCACACGGGTGTGCCGCGGCCCGAACAAGTGTGCCGCGGCACTGACTCGGCTGTGCCGCGGCGCACAATCCTTGTGCTGCGGCACACGGTACAGCCTGCTTGGCCAACAACTGGGTAATGTGTGTGCCGCGGTGCACAATCCTTGTGCCGCGGCCCACACCCCCCCTCGGGTCCCAAAAATGACGAAAAATGATCCGGAAATAGAATAAAAGCAATAGGAATCGATATTTGGGCAACAATAACGCGAAATGGAAGTACGGAACCCCAAAACGATCTGAGGTACACAACCAAAGTCGAACAAGGAACAATTTCCCTAAACTTCTAGGAAATCATAAAAACGGCCCAAACATCCGAAAATCACGATACAACGTCGGATTAACAATCCGAAACTCGCAACATGCTCTACTCAATCGTACGAACTCATGGAAGTAAGAAAATGACGAAATCGAACGAGTTTAACGAGAATCAAATACACATGAGACAAAATATAACACAAGATGAAATTACGTAAAAACATCATCGAGACCCGTCTAAGTGGAGAAACTCCAAGAACAAAATAGGTTCAGAATTCCAAAACAGTGTCAAGTGAGTTGTCAAAACGGACCTCCGCCGGAAAAAATGAAAACTATCGGAAATCGAAATTGCGGATATTACATTCTACCCTCCTTAAAAGAAGTTTCGTCCCGAAACTTAAAATAGAGAGCGGTGGAACAATCAAGAAAATAACTACTTGCACAGCCCCACATCATCACAAGCAATGCGCGACTGCGAGGTTCTAAAATGTAAGTGAACACGATAAGTCGAGGTGGAGGAGTATGAATTTCGAGACAATAACTCCAAGAGTTAAGAAAATCACAAGACGGCTCAGACGTCCTGAAACCATGTTTCGAGCTCGACCAACCGCATCCAAGTTCATAACACATTCAGAAGTGTTAATTGCACGCGAGGGAATATTAGTTTCGAACAAAATTTGCAAGGATTAAGTTCAGATATGGAAGACCACAATAATCCACGGGATTTAACAAAACAGCTCCGAAATTCGTTCGGAGGACGGCAGGCTAAGTAGAACAAGATAGTTTAAAATCGTCGAGAGGATCATAATTGAATTACCAACAATGGAAAGTCACACAATACTGGAAATACTAAGAAAAGTACGGGTAATACACTCCCCCATACTAAAAGATATTTCGATCCCAACTTAGAACAACAAGAGTTGGAAACATAGAGCAATGAAATGGAGAACGATCAGAGTCACGATTGTTCAAACCAACAACGATTAGGACATGATACAAAATATTCATCCTCCCATGTTAGACTCTTCAGAAGGAAACATAGGGTTTCGGGACATTCTCCAGTCACTTGCTCTGTTCGCCAATAGGGTAGCATTCTTTGCCAGTTCGGAAATTATCTCACAATGCTTCTCCCGATGACCTTCACACCCGCACCGGTAACAAGTCAAGAGTGGAAAGGGACAATTTGCACGAACATGTCCCTGACGATTGCAGTTGAAGCACCCTCCCTTCTTACCGAGAGTCACCGATGCTGGCTTGGGATTCCCAGCGCTCACTCCCGATCGCGAAGACGACGCGTTCGAACGACGTGGGGGTTTGGGAGCCTTAGACTCTACACCGCCCAAAAACTTCCCAGATATCCTCGGTCTCTTGGCTTCGCTCGTGGGCTCGACCACTGAGGAGATTTCATAGGACATCGTTTGATTTTGATACTCCTTCACCGTAGCATGAATTGTGGTCGTACGAACCACCTCGCCGCTTCCATTCCCATCATCACGTCTACGTCCGCTGAGGCTCGACATACTAATACGGATAACACCGATCAACAGTATTAGTCTATCAGTAGTACAATATATCACAATTATCAACCCGAGTTTTAGTTAGCATCCTTAGAATAACGGTACTATCATAAAGCATAAAGTTTTATGAAGTCAATTTCGAGTTCCTCGACGAGGACGATCATTATATGTATGCACTTAATGAAAACAAATTTTTGAAAAAAAGGCTAGTCACATTGCGCCCAAGACTTGTAAACACTGTCTTTTATTTCGGAAGAGGAAGTTTATATAACGACTCTAAAAATTATTTTCGAGTGATGTATAAAAGAAAAAAAAGAAATCGAAAATTAATTCGTCTAATTTGAAATATTTCAAAAGTGTTGAGTCCCAAATACCACAATTTTGAAAATCTTTCCTCTTCTTCCAAATGTTTATTCGAAAGAATTTTCCACCGAGATACGTGACCATTTAACATGATGATATTAAATCATGGCTTCACACAATGTTAGAAAATTTCAAAGCATCATTTTAAAATATTCGTGATACTAAAGCGTCGTGGGCCCCGTGCCGGAACCCACCAGGCTAAAAATCATTTAAAAAGAAAAATGATCAAAATGCCAAAAAGGCCGAAGTCGGTAATATTCTCAAATACTCACAAAAGTCATTTATAAAATATCAAATACCGTCATAAGAATACTATCGAAACATGCAAGGCCAAAATGTCAAAACTCGGTTTGCAAGATATCAAAAGCCATCTTAAAATACTCATGCGGTGGATAAAATTATCATTCGTAAATTTATTCTAATAAAGTACCGAAACAGATAAACATGCTCGACTTCCGAAGCATACTACATAACTATTTATACTAGGACCGCATACGCATGTTATATCCTAAAACGATAATATCACCAACAAGTTCCAATTCCTAGTTCACATTAAGCATATTAACACAATATAATCAAATACGTATATAATGGGACTTACGATCGGGAGGCTTACCGTCACGGATTGCCGGGAGATGATGTCGGAACCACGATACTAATCACAACTCTGAGGCGCGCGACTTACACAAGACATGGACTTGACCCAACGGCCTAGGTTTTTCGCAAACCTAAGCTCTCATACCATAAATGTAACACCCCCATAATATGACCGGGAATGTCACACGCCGTAGACCCTTATCACAAGGATCTACCAGGCTAAACTCCAAAAGACCACTCAATGATTGACCGACCGGGGTCAAAATTAAATACAAAGTAGACCAACAAGGTCATAAACCAATTCAGAAACTAACGACATTCATATTACAATGAATACAATAAACTTGAACACAGAAAAGAATGACAACCCAATTTTTAATAAATGATAACTATACCCATGCAAGGGTGAATACTCGAACGACAGAGAAATACCGACCAAAATGATACAAAAGAAAAGACTCTGACTCTGGTGTGATTAGCATCGTCATCTTCCATCTCCTTCCAAGCCAATCCCGTGACTGCTCCCGAGCTGCCAAAACCTGAGCGCATAACAGGCACCCACCCCCCGAAACTCGGGGGTTAGCAAACTGGAATTTTGCTAGTGCAAGTACATAATATACAAGATATACGAACAGTAACAACATAAAATTCAACCACCGTGAAGCCTTAACGCAAACCATACATTCCCATAGTCCACACAGAACAACACTCGCATACACAAGGTGAAAGATAATCACATAGTCATATTCTCTTTACGGAACATAACACCAATCTTTAAACGAGCCCAAGGAGTCAGAAAAATCCCTTTGTAAAAAGGAAAAGTATTTTGATAAGATAGTTTGCAAACATTATTATTGACTCGGGCCGTCTAGGGGTTTTGAAAATCGAATGGGAACACTTTTGGAAAATAATTTAAAAAGCTCTCGGGTCCTTGACCCAACATATGGAACACTGTCACAGACGAAATCATTACAACATCTCACAGGGTTCTCAACCCAATCCAAATAACATCATCACGAAGTCAATCATCTCAACATTTCACAGGGTCCTCGACCCGATACACAGAATGGCACCACAATTCAATCAAAGGCACAATCTCTCATTCGACATATCCTGCTCAAGACCCCCGATTAATTAACCCTCGGTGATTTCGTCAAACCTCCTTGGTTAATTAACCCTGATACCAACGCTTTAAAAACAATTTGAAACAAGCTTTCAAAAACACGAATTGCGGTCTGTATCAAGACAAACATTAAAAAGTGAGTTGAAAGAATTTGAGATACGAACATCGTTCGGTAACGGGGTCTTAGCTATCACTCAAATACCCGTAACCAATAAGCCTGCCAGGCGCCTCCACTGCACACCTGTGCACCGGCGTTCACTCCACTATGTCGGCCGCTCCTTGAACATGTCACTGCGCCGGCGATCACTCCCGCAAGAGCCGCCCCTTGACACACGCATTATGTAACACCGGCGTTCACCACCCATATGGAGCCGCACATTGCAGCGTACACCAGGCCGGAGTGCACGCCCCGCCCTCAGAGGTTCCCGGATATGACGTTTCTCACAACAAGTATCCACATTGTTTCAAACATCAAGCACACGGACAAACGTCACAACAATATTCAACTCGGTACATCAAGTCACACAATTACTCCGCCAGTCCATAACCACACAAGTAGACAGTAACACGCACGTTATTAATCAACTCAATCACAATAAGCATTCAAGCATAACCAATCAACACCGCACATATATCGCTATGTTGCGACTAAACCAAATATATATACATTTATATATATAGATATATAGATATATATATATATATATCCTTACTATATTATATGAATAACTATAGTTCGTCCATCAATCCAAGTTGAGTACGTCGACTAATGTTAGAATTCAACATTCGTCGATCACCGACATAAACATATATATCAATATACGTATATACATACATATATTTAACATGTAACTATATATAAACACACATATATATATATACACATACATATACATACATCCATATCAACTCATACACTTCGACAACAATGATTTCACGCAGTTACAATTCGTATATCGAGGTACTTGCCTTGGTAATACGACGCGAAGGAGACGACGAAGGAATAGGTTTCGGTCCGAACAATCCTCTCAAATCCGACCCTAACACAATAATGATATACAATCAAACTCACTTCATGAATACGAAGAAATTACTCCTAGTTCTACCCGTTGGGACAATTCATCGAACACCAAGGGTGCATAGGGAATTGAAATCGGTCAACGGTGAATTAACGGGATTTCATCCCATCCAATAACAAGGGAACCAAGGGTCACGAGTATACTATCGAAATCTAACAACAACATCGGTTAAATCGGATTAAAAGACAAGATCACGACCAAACCCTCCCCAAATACATACTAGGGTATAAGAGATCTTACCTTTGGAAGATTCAAGCCCTTAGGTCCGAAGAACACGTGTTAGATCCACAATCCGAGCTTCACGACTGAAAGGAGATGAAGAAATCGACCCCCGAATGAAGAATTCTTGAGAAGTTCTCCCCCCTAGACTTCTCTCTCTCGCGCAGGTGAAATGAAGGAGAAAAATGGCCGATCTCGTCTGATAAGGACGAGATCGCACAGTTGACCGCTTTGTGTGCCGCGGCACAGAAGTGTGCGCGGCCACGAGGCAAAAATTACTTCCTGTGTTTGGCGGTGTGCCGCGGCCACGGCTGCGTGTGCCGCGGCACCAGTCTGATCGGGTTTGGTCGCAGATGTCACACGGGTGTGCCGCGGCCCGAACAAGTGTGCCGCAGCGACTGGCTGTGTGCCGCGGCGCACAATCCTTGTGCCGCGGCACACGGTACAGCCTGCTTGGCCAACAACTGGGTAATGTGTGTGCCGCGGCGCACAATCCTTGTGCCGCGGCCCACACCCCCCCTCGGGTCCCAAAAATGACGAAAAATGATCTGGAAAGAGAATAAAAGCAATAGGAATCGATATTTGGGCAACAATAACGCGAAATGGAAGTACGGAACCCCAAAACGATCTGAGGTACACAACCAAAGTCGAACAAGGAACAATTTCCCTAAACTTCTAGGAAATCATAAAAACGGCCCAAACATCCGAAAATCACGATACAACGTCGGATTAACAATCCGAAACTCGCAACATGCTCTACTCAATCGTACGAACTCATGGAAGTAAGAAAATGACGAAATCGAACGAGTTTAATGAGAATCAAATACACATGAGACAAAATATAACACAAGATGAAATTACGTAAAAACATCATCGAGACCCGTCTAAGCGGAGAAACTCCAAGAACAAAAATAGGTTCAGAATTCCAAAACAGTGTCAAGCGAGTTGTCAAAACGGACCTCCGCCGGAAAAAATGAAAATTATCGGAAATCGAAATTGCGGATATTACAAAAACCATTTACAAAAACGCCAAAAAGGCTGATGACGGTAATATTTCAAAAACTTACAAAAGCCATTTAGAAAATACTAAATACCGTCATAAGAATTTCGTCAAAATGATCAAGGCCATAATGCCAAAAACTCGGTTAAGGGAATCGGTTTTCGAAATAAAACTCAGTTGATATAATACCGAAAGCCATTACAAAATAACTCACGCAGCGGATAAAAGAAATACAGTCCAACATGCACAGTCCAGCAACAATACTCCTCATATGAACGAAATATGAGGGTCAAATAACCACATATCAAGAAATCAAAATCAATAAGAGGATTCCGTCACTGAACAAATAATCATAAAAATAACTCGTGACACACGAGGCACAACACAAAGAAGGGAGACTTACAGCCACAGCTCGCACGAAGATGATGATCGCCCACGATACTAATCACGACCAACAAACTTAGACGACGCGTCGCGACACGACTTAGTCAGACAAAATCCGACAAGACAAAACTCAACAGACACCACTGACCCGACAGCCTAGGTTTCCACAACCTAAGCTCTGATACCATTTATGTAACACCCCCAATCCACTCAGGGATATTACATATCGTAGACCCTCTCCTCGAGGATCTACCAGGCTCATAACTAAATCAAACATCTAAACATCGCCTTTAAGGCTAAAATGACTCAGTAGACCGACTTGGTCTTTCAATAAATACTTACAACTCAATTCCAAACACATACCCACGCAGGGGTCAAAATACAATAAACTCCCGTACAACGGGAAAAGATCTTTGCGGAAAAGAAAATACAACTAGATCAATACGACATCAATGGATCCTCGTGTGATTAGTATCGTTCATCTTTCATCATCCTTCGTGCCGAACCTGTGTTATGCTCCAAAACCTGAATGCAAAAATAGACATCCACCCCCCGAATACTCGGGGGTTAGCAAAACTCCACTGTTTTGCTAGTGCAAGTACAAGTGCAAAAATACGAGCCATACAATACCAGTTCCAAGAACAATAATAATCAAGAATCCGCAAAAATCCAAACGTGGCGAAAAGTACTTCCCGAGGCAAGAGTTTGGTAAAACATTCTAAAACCGAAAGGTCGCAAAGCAAGGGAAAACTATTTATAAAACAGTTTGAATTGCCATCGAGAGTTTTAATAGGAAACAATTTAGGATTACCGAATCCTTCGCTTTCCAAAAATCAACACGGTCACAGCCCAAAGGTTTTGTTTTCGCAAATAAAACCAACCATAATACATAAGGTTAAAAGCCCACGTCATGCGTCCTCGACGGACATAAAATACACACGCACCCGTGAAGTTTCACTCGTGAATCCAGGTTGAAGCCAATGGAATTCCCTCCGTGGCCCCGTCGAACCCTCCCGAGGTGAGCAAACACATTCACAAAACATAAGCAACCGCACTCGTGAATCCAGGGCTATACCATTGGACTCCCTCCGTGATCCCATCGGACCCTCCCGAGGTGAGCGAAAAAACAATCACAAAATATATACACGTAGCGGTGAAGTTTCGCTCATCAACCCAGGTCGAAGCCCTTGTAATTCCCTCCGTGGTCCCGTCGAACCCTCCCGAGGTGAGCAAACACAGACACAAAACACAGTACTCACATCGCCTAGGACCGGGTCGAAGCCACAAATCCCACTCCGTGATCCCGTCGGACCCTCCCGAGCTGGCTAGCGAAATACTCAAGCACCACACGTCACCTAGGACCGGGACGAAGCCACGAATCCCACTCGAGGCCTCGAAGGACCCTCCTGAGCTGGCTAGCGAATCAAACTCAAGCACGAGTAACATATCACACCGAGGATATCCAAACAATTCACCCAGAGGCATCAAACACTTAGTAAAACAACACGTCAACCACAATACACCGAAATGAAACAATATACGTCCACACGCAAATACCAAGTGCATCATCAACACCAAACATGTCCATAAGATTCACATACTCGTTCGAGAAACACACCAATCACAAAACACACGATTTTGAAAGAGGGCCTTTAACAAGGCTAACCAAATCTTTTGAAAACTCGTTTCAAACAATCAAACAAATATATAAAGACGATCACCAATTATCATATTCACAAAACAAAAATAGTATGGGCAAGGTACTTGCCTCGAAATCACGATCGCAACGAGACGACGGATAGGACGCGGTCGAATAGCCCCGAACGCCCGAACACCATCAAGAACGCGATAGCACCACGAGTATTACGAGAATAACACCACACGAATCATCAATCACAAGCGTGATTCAACATAGGAATCCTTGAATACCTATAAACCTCCGGAAGGAACAATAACACATGGTTACGACGAGAATCAAGGCCAAAACAACAGAAATCCCAACAAACTATCGAAGGGAAACTCATTGGGACATTTAATCGAACACTAAATGTTCAATAATTCCCAAGAACACTCGAATCGTCAATCGAGTTAAAAAAACTCGATATATGGATATACAACCCCACAGAACACGATTAATAACATCATACTACACCAACCGATGTATCAAAATCGGACTAGAATCGAAATCAAGAACAAATCTCCGAAAAGTCAACTTGAAGGAAAATCAAGAAATATACCTTGATTCGACGAAACACACGGATTAGATGTTGATATAATCAACAAGGATCTTCCAAAATGCCTTGGAAATGATTAGAATCGGCCAAGAACTCCATTTCCCATCGCACCCGTCGCCAGTCGCCGAAAGAAGGAAAAAAATCGAGTAAAATGATGTCTGGCCGAGCCCAGGCTATATATAGCCGGCAGAGTTACGGCCGTAACCGGAAGTGCCTTACGGCCGTAACTCGGCCCTTACGGCCGTACTCGGCAGGCCTTACGGCCGTAACCGGCATTCGTCAAAAAAATCTGCCCAGCACCTGCCGGACACTTACGGCCGTAACTGGCACACATTACGGCCGTAACCGGCCTTCGTCACAAATCTGCACCGCGCTCGTACGGCCGTACGCGAGCACACTTACGGCCGTAACTCGCACACATTACGGCCGTAAGGCACCTCGGCCGTAACTCGGCCGAGCCAGGCCACTGCTCCGTGATGACTCGGCCGTGGCCACTCCGACGGCCCGGACGACCCCGAAACCCGAACCTGAGTAAAAATCGAAGATACGGTTACGAAGTACTCGCAAAGACGAATCCAAGTGCTAAGAGAACACACGATTCCGACCACCCGAAGTGTCGGAATTCAACAATGGAAGTAATTACCCCAAACTTTGGGAAATTACAAAAATGGCCCAAAATGTACGAAATACACGATACATGATCGAAACACCAAACCAAAACTCGCAACATGAATAATAACATTAAATGAACTTACAAGAAACTCGAAACAACAGTTTCGGACGAGATTCGCAAGAATCGAGCTCAAGTGCATAAAAGCCGCCAAAAGACACGGAACTTAACAAAACAACACCGAAATGAACTCGGACGTCGAAAAGTGCAGAATTATATATTCTCAGAATGACGAAACGGTCACAAGCAAGTCGACAAAACGGACTTCCGCCGAAAAAAGAATATTACCGGAAACCGAAATTTACGGGTATTACATTCTACCCTCCTTAAAAGAAGTTTCGTCCCGAAACTTAAAATAAGTAGGGAGAAGCAATATCCCCTGCCAGGAAAACTCGACGAGATACGCAAAAACCGAAAACTCGCGCCCGACGGCGAAACGCTGCAAGAAACGCAAAGAGACATACGGCGTGAAAATACGCTCCACGGCGACTAACACAACGCCGCCGATAGAGACATAACAAAATCAACAAGTGATAAGCGTCATCAAACGGACAATACAATCGAGTCGATTATCCGAACAATCACAAAACACAATGAACGAAAATAAATACGATTGACCAACCCAACGGTTCATCAATCCAAACGCGAGTCAAACGCTGAACAAATACGGAATTCCACCGCCCAAGGGTTGGAAGGTCGAAAACGAGACTAATTTCCCAAACTTAAGGGAATTAGGAAGGAGTCTGAACGCGCAACAATCACGAAACGAGATCAACAAAAACCGAATAATCAAACGATCGAACCACAACGATCGAGACAACAAAAATCGAACACTCATGTTCGAATCACGAAGAACAATAAAATTCAAACAACAACTCCAAGGTTCACATCTCGACTCGAGACAATATATATGATCCGGTGAAACAACGAGATGTGTAATCACATAAGATCCACAGGGAAGGGAATAGCAATTGAAAAAATCACAACGACAAACGAGTTATTCCGAAACAATACCACACTCGTTCGATCAACAAAAGCAAGGGGCAGGACAAGCTCAAAAAATGTCAACGAACATAAACGAGTCGACAGAGTCGAAAATACAGAAGTTCTAAATCCGATCCACTACGAATAAAAGAACTAGTAGAACCAAAAGATGTTACTTCCGAACAAGGTTCACAAGAATCGAACCGAACTCGGAAAAGTTACAGCGATAACAAGATCGACCCAAAACAAGATCACGGCTCGTTCGAACGATGAAACCGAAATGCAGAACAAGTTCAGAAAGTATCAACGAACACGAGCGAGTCGATATACATGAGAAAGAGGAAATGCGGAAGTCAAAAATGATACGGGCATTACATTCGACCTCTTATAAAAGAAATGTCGTTCCCGCAACTCACAACAACGGGAGTAAGGTGACAACATAAAAAGCAAATGACAGAAACATCTCCCATTGGCCTCTCAGAGCCGATCCTCATATCTGTACTGAAGTTCGCGCCCCGAAAGACTCGGAACCCAACTCGCAAAACTGGATCATGTGACTCTCGGGTCCACACTTGAAAAGCGTTACTGACGAGAAGGACAATTTGCACATACATGCCCCCGGCACAACACGTTCGAAATGCCTCGGCTCGGCATATAAAAATACAGATGTTAAATGCAATGGAACATAACACCGCAAAATAACATACCGGAGATGCCAACTCAGCATAACATATCAACATATACAAAAATCACAACAACAGCATCGTTGGACGATTACAACGGCCCGAACGATAGCCAGCACACAATCATAAACATCATGAAACAATCACCAATGTGCATAAACGCACAAAAATCCAAGCTTTAACAGCTCACATAGGTGCGATAACACGCAAGCCACCACGAAATGACAACATCAAAGATCATCATCACACCTCCCACAACGGGCTAACAAAACATATGCGTGGCGAACGACTCAACGTTCACACCACCAATTTAATCACAATTCGGAGGGCTAACACCCTAACAACAATACCAACATCGTACACACCTTCTCCGACCACAAGCACGAAATGATGGGTTTTAAAAACGAAAACCACCTTTTGAAAATAGTTTGGAAACACCAGTTGATCTTGAGTATCACTTTACAAAAAGTAGTGCAAACATTGTTATCGAGACTTTGAAAATCATCTTGCGTTTGAACAAAAATGAGGACACCTTCTCTTAATGAAAAACTTTCAGAATATTCGACCCTCGGGTCTAAGTAAAAGTGTTTATAAAACATTGAAAATATCTCAAAACATTTTGGGTCCTCGAGGTAGAATTTTGAAACATATTGTGGCACCTTGGATGTATCACGAGAAAATAATTCATTTTAAACGTACGTCTCGAAATTTATTTCTATGATACTCAAGTTTTCGAAAATAATTTAATGCCAAAAAGGACGATGCCAAAAAGGCTAGAATGCCCAAAAATTTCAGGTAATTACACAAAACTTTATAGCGCCGTGGGTCCCGCGCCGGAACCCACCAGGATAAAACCATTTACAAAAACGCCAAAAAGGCTGATGACGGTAATATTTCAAAAACTTACAAAAGCCATTTAGAAAATACTAAATACCGTCATAAGAATTTCGCCAAAATGATCAAGGCCATAATGCCAAAAACTCGGTTAAGGGAATCGGTTTTCGAAATAAAACTAAGTTGATAAAATACCGAAAGCCATTACAAAATAATTCACACAGCGGATAAAAGAAATACAATCCAACATGCACAGTCCAGCAACAATACTCCTCATATGAACGAAATATGAGGGTCAAATAACAACATATCAAGAAATCAAAATCCATAAGAGGATTCCGTCACTGAACAAAAAATCATAAAAATAACTCGTGACACACGAGGCACAACACAAAGAAGGGAGACTTACAGCCACAGGTCGCACGAAGATGATGATCGCCCACGATACTAATCACGACCAACAAACTTAGACGACGCGTCGCGACACGACTTAGTCAGACAAAATCCGACAAGACAAAACTCAACAGACACCACTGACCCGACAGCCTAGGTTTCCACAACCTAAGCTCTGATACCATTTATGTAACACCCCCAATCCACTCAGGGATATTACACGCCGTAGACCCTCTCCTCGAGGATCTACCAGGCTGATAACTAAATCAAACATCTAAACATCGCCTTTAAGGCTAAAATGACTCAGTAGACCGACTTGGTCTTTCAATAAATACTTACAACTCAATTCCAAACACATACCCACGCAGGGGTCAAAATACAATAAACTCCCGTACAACGGGGAAAAGATACTGCAGCGGAAAAGAAAATACAACTAGATCAATACGACATCAATGGATCCTCATGTGATTAGTATCGTTCATCTTTCATCATCCTTCGTGCCGACCCTGTGTTATGCTCCAAAACCTGAATGCAAAAATAGACATCCACCCCCCGAATACTCGGGGTTTAGCAAAACTCCACTGTTTTGCTAGTGCAAGTACAAGTGCAAAAATACGAGCCATACAATACCAGTTCCAAGAACAATAATAATCAAGAATCCTCAAAAATACAAACGTGATGAAAAGTACTTCCCGAGGCAAGAGTTTGGTAAAACATTCTAAAACCGAAAGGTCGCAAAGCAAGGGAAAACTATTTATAAAACAGTTTGAATTTCCATCGAGAGTTTTAATAGGAAACAATTTAGGATTACCGAATCCTTCGCTTTCCAAAAATCAACAGGTCATGACCCAAAGGTTTTGTTTTCGCAAATAAAACCAACCATAATACATAAGGTTAAAAGCCCACGTCATGCGTCCTCGACGGACATAAAATACACACGCACCCGTGAAGTTTCACTCGTGAATCCAGGTCGAAGCCAATGGAATTCCCTCCGTGGCCCCGTCGAACCCTCCCGAGGTGAGCAAACACATTCACAAAACATAAGCAACCGCACTCGTGAATCCAGGGCTATACCATTGGACTCCCTCCGTGATCCCATCGGACCCTCCCGAGGTGAGCGAAAAAACAATCACAAAATATATACACGTAGCAGTGAAGTTTCGCTCATGAACCCAGGTCGAAGCCCTTGGAATTCCCTCCGTGGTCCCGTCGAACCCTCCCGAGGTGAGCAAACACAGTCACAAAACACAGTACTCACATCGCCTAGGACCGGGTCGAAGCCACAAATCCCACTCCGTGATCCCGTCGGACCCTCCCGAGCTGGCTAGCGAAATACTCAAGCACCACACGTCACCTAGGACCGGGACGAAGCCACGAATCCCACTCGAGGCCTCGAAGGACCCTCCCAAGCTGGCTAGCGAATCAAACTCAAGCACGAGTAACATATCACACCGAGGATATCCAAACAATTCACCCAGAGGCATCAAACACTTAGTAAAACAACACGTCAACCACAATGCACCGAAATGAAACAATATACGTCCACACGCAAATACCAAGTGCATCATCAACACCAAACATGTCCATAAGATTCACATACTCGTTCGAGAAACACACCAATCACAAAACACACACGATTTTGAAAGAGGGCCTTTAACAAGGCTAACCAAATCTTTTGAAAACTCGTTTCAAACAATCAAACAAATATATAAAGACGATCACCAATTATCATATTCACAAAACAAGAATAGTATGGGCAAGGTACTTGCCTCGAAATCACGATTGCAACGAGACGACGGATAGGACGCGGTTGAATAGCCCCGAACGCCCGAACACCATCAAGAACGCGATAGCACCACGAGTATTACGAGAATAACACCACATGAATCATCAATCACAAACGGGATTCAACATCGGAATCCTCGAATACCTATAAACCTCCGGAAGGAACAATAACACATGGTTACGACGAGAATCAAGGCCAAAACAATGGAAATCCCAACAAACTATCGAAGGGAAACTCATTGGGACATTTAATCGAACACTAAATGTTCAATAATTCCCAAGGATACTCGAATCGTCAATCGAATTAAACAAACTCGATAGATGGATATACAACCCATAGAACACGATTAATAACATCATACTACACCAACTGATGTATCAAAATAGGACTAGAATCGAAATCAAGAACAAATCTCTGAAAAGTCAACTTGAAGGAAAATCAAGAAATATACCTTGATTCGACGAAACACACGGATTAGATGTTGATATAATCAACAAGGATCTTCCAAAATGCCTTGGAAATGATTAGAATCGGCCAAGAACTCTATTCCCGCCGCACCCGTCGCCAGTCGCCGAAAGAAGCAAAAAAAATCGAGTAAAATGAAGTGTGGCCGAGCCCAGGCTATATATAGCCGGCAGAGTTGCCGTAACCGGCAGTGCCTTACGGCCGTAACTCGGCCCTTACGGCCGTACTCGGCAGGCCTTACGGCCGTAACCGGCATTCGTCAAAAAAATCTGCCCAGCACCTGCCGGACACTTACGGCCGTAACTGGCACACATTACGGCCGTAACCGGCCTTCGTCAAAAATATGCCCAGCGCTCGTACGGCCGTACCCGAGCACGCTTACGGCCGTAACTCGCACACATTACGGCCGTAACCGGCACCTTACGGCCGTAACTCGGCCAGGCCAGGCCCTGCTCCAGCCGTGACTCGGCCGTGGCCACTCTGACGGCCCGAACGACCCCGAAACCCGAACCTGAGTAAAAATTGAAGATACGGTTACCAAGTACTCGCAAAGACGAATCCAAGCGCTAAGAGAACACACGATTCCGACCACCCGAAGTGTCGGAATTCGACAACGGAAGTAATTACCCCAAACTTTGGGAAATTACAAAAATGGCCCAAAATGTTCGAAATACACGATACATGATCGAAACACCAAACCAAAGCTCGCAACATGAATAATAACATTAAATGAACTTACAAGAAACTCGAAACAACAATTTCGGACGAGATTCGCAAGAATCGAGCTCAACTGCAGAAAAGTCGCCAAAAGACACGGAACTTAACAAAACAACACCGAAATGAACTCGGACGTCGAAAAGTGCAGAATTAACTATTCTCAGAATGACGAAACGGTCACAAGTGAGTCGACAAAACGGACTTCCGCCGAAAAAAGAAAATTACCGGAAACTGAAATTTACGGGTATTACAGTATGACACCTACTGAGATGTATGAACTGAAAAAGCAGCTAGAGGAGTTACTCGAAAAAGGCTATATCCAGCCAAGCGTTTCGCCCTGGGGAGCACCAGTTCTTTTTGTCCGGAAGAAGGATGGATCGCTTCGACTGTGTATTGACTATCGAGAGCTGAACAAAATGACTATTAAGAACAAGTACTCGTTGCCACGGATTGATGATTTGTTTGATCAGTTGCAAGGAGCAACAGTATTTTCTAAAATCGATCTGAGATCAGGATACCATCAACTGAGGATTAAGGAATTTGATGTTCCAAAATCAGCATTCAGAACTCGTTACGGACATTATGAGTTTGTAGTGATGCCGTTTGGCCTCACTAATGCACCTACTGTATTCATGCAATTGATGAACCGAGTGTTCATCGAATATTTGGATAAATTTGTGTTCGTGTTCATTGATGACATTCTGGTGTATTCTAAGAACCCGGAAGAGCATGCACAGCATTTACGGATTGTGTTAGACCTGTTGAGAAATGAACAATTGTACGCCAAACTTTCTAAGTGTGAATTCTGGCTAAAGGAAGTAATGTTCCTTGGCCATGTGGTATCAGCTGAAGGAGTCCGAGTATATCCTCAAAAGATCGAAGTGGTTATGGATTGGAAGCCTCCAAAGAATGTGAAAGAAGTCCGGAGTTTCTTAGGACTTGCTGGGTATTATCGTCGGTTCGTGGAAGGGTTTTCCAAAATTTCCCACCCACTTACTCGACTACTCAGAAAACTAAAAAGTTTGAGTGGAACGAGTTGTTCCAGAATAGCTTTGATGAATTGAAGAAGAGATTGACGATAGCACCGATCTTAACACTTCCACAGGGAACTGGAGGATTCATAGTTTACAGTGATGCTTCGAACCAAGGACTCGGATGTGTATTGATACAGAATGATAAGGTGATCGCTTATGCGTCACGACAGCTGAAACCTTATGAAGTGAATTACCCAACGCATGATTTGGAGCTAGCAGCAGTAGTTTTTGCCTTGAAAATCTGGAGGCATTACCTGTTCGGGACTCACTGTCAGATCTTTACGGATCACAAGAGTCTCAAATACATCTTCAGTCAGAAAGAGTTGAACATGCGGCAAAGGAGATGGATGGAACTTATTATGGATTATGACTTGGAGATTCTTTATCATCTAGGCAAAGCAAATGTAGTGGCCGATGCACTTAGCCGCAAGCCTGTTTCTATCTAGATGCTGGAGACTCTGACCTCCCAGCTCAGCATTCAACGAGAGATGATTCGAGAAGGAATTGAAGTGTGGTTACAAAGAGTCCAAGGACAGCTGTGCGTGATGTAAATAACTTCATCATTAACCAAAGAAATCAAATCTATGCAGGCAGATGATCCTGTGATGATTCGGTTACGTGATGAAGTGATCAAGGGAAAGGCCCCCGGATTCGTAATTCATGATGATGGAGTTTTGAGATTTCAGAACCGACTTTGCGTTTCTGATGTCGATGTTCTGAAACAGACGATTATGAAGGAAGCTCACAGCTCGCCCTATTCTATCCACCCGGGCACCAGTAAGATGTACAAGGACTTGAAGCAGAATTTTTGGTGGGGCAACATGAAGAAAGATGTAGCGGATTATGTTTCGAAATGCTTGACTTGTCAGCAGGTTAAAATCGAGCATCAACGACCTGCCGGGATGTTGAAGCCGCTCCCGATTCCTGAATGGAAGTGGGAGGACATATCGATGGACTTTATCACTAGTATGCCGAGAACCAAGACAGGAATGAACATGATTTGGGTGATAGTTGATCGTTTAACCAAATCAGCTCATTTTCTAGGCATTAAGGACACTTGGTGACCCGAGAGGTTAGCACGAGTATTTATTTCAGAGATAGTTCGATTGCATGGTACGCCGAAGACCATTATTTCTGACCGAGACGGTCGCTTTGTATCGCAATTTTGGAAAGTAGTTCATAAGGCCTTGGGGACCGAATTGAACTTCAGGACAGCTTATCACCCGCAGACTGACAGACAATCCGAGAGGACTATTCAAACGGTGGAAGATATGCTAAGGGCTTGTGCCTTAGATTGGTCAACCGACTGGGAAATTCATCTACCATTGACTGAATTTACCTACAACAATAGTTGGCATGCTTCCATTAAGATGGCACCGTTTGAGGCCTTGTACGGGAGAAGATGCAGATCGCCCCTATGTTGGGACGACTCATCAAACTTGATCGGGACATAACCACAATTGATCGTGCAGACACGAGAGAAGATAGCCTTGATTCGTGAAAGGCTGTTGACCGCCCAGAGTCGACAGAAATCTTATGCAGACGTACGTCGTCGCCCATTGGAGTTCAGTACTGGAGACCACGTACTTTTAAAGGTTTCTCCTACTCGGGGAATCTTTTGTTTTGGAAGGAAGGGAAAGCTGAGTCCGAGATATATCGGACCATTCGAGATCCTTGAGAGAGTTGGAGAGTTGGCATACAGATTGGCATTACCGCCGTCATTGAGCCATGTTCATAACGTGTTCCACGTATCCTAGTTACGGAGATATATACCGGATCCCAGTCATGTCATTGATTTTGGTGAAATCGAAGTCGCTCAGGATGGAACATTTGAAGAAAGACCGGTCAAGATACTCGAGAGTCGAGTTAAGCAGTTGAGGAACAAACCAATCGTTTTGGTCAAAGTTCAGTGGTCACGCCACGGAGTGGAAGAAGCCACATGGGAAACGGAAGATAGCATGAAGTCCAGATATCCAGAGTTTCTTGAGTTTCGGGACGAAACTCCTTTTTAGTAGGAGAGTATGTAATATCCGGATTTATTATTGTGTATTTCATCTGTATTTGAACCCTGTATTATTCGGAATTGTGATCTCGATAATTGGAGTATGATATTTCTCACATTTATATCTTTGTGCATAAGTATAACAACATGCAAAATTTCTCATGCAAACTCGTGATAGCGCACGCTAAGAATGTAGCTTAACGTGCATTATCAGCTATAACTAGCGCACGCTACGAATGAAGAATTGCGTGCGTTAGGCAGTCAATTATTGAGCTAGATGGCTAACACATGCGCCAGCCGGACATGGGTCCGGATAAGATTCCCGCGGGCGGAACTGGACAGTTTTGGAGTCAACGCTTATTAGCGTGCGCTAAGGAAGGTAGGATAGCATGCGCTAATCTGCTAATGTGCAGAAACTTTATTTAAGGGACATCACTCCATTTCTTCTTGTTCCCTTCACTCGTCCTCATTTCTTGATAGTCCAGAGAGCCTATTATCCTCCTTAAACACACTTAGACCACCTCTACTTAATCATTGGAGATTGAATGTTACTTTTGATTGATCGTTGAAGTGGAGAAACACCTTGGATTGGCATACAAACAATCGGTGCTGGATTCTACCTTTTTGACTCGGTGTTTCCTTCATCTTAAGGTATGTTAATTCTTTCTCCAGCCTTAGATTCGTGTTCTGAAGAATTATATGAATCATCCTATTAAGATATTGAGTTCCAGTGGTGAATTATTCGAACAAACATCATGTTTAGAAGTGGGAATGATTATGCTTATAATATCGTCGTGGAAACATCGTAGTTGGAATTGTTAGTTCACCTTCAAGATGAAGTCTGAATGTATAAATGACAAGGGAATCTAGTGCATCAACTTGAGATCACGAACTTCACATAAGAATGATAATTGAGTTTGAATATAAGAGTTGTGATGGTATTCATTTCTTGAAATTCAAAGATGTTTGAATACGTAAGATCATTCATAAGTTTATGAACATGACATGTAGACGGATAACGTACGTTAATCACTGAGGAGTTGGTAAGTTTCATCACCGTTAGAACAAGTCTGCTGCCCAATAGTGAAACTGCCATGCACGCTTAGCGTACGCTAAGCTATGTGAATTAACGTATGATATCGGGCATGTTTAGCGTACGCTAGGCTTGGAAACTTAGCGTGTGTTATATCATCAGACGAGTCAATTGACTGATCGGTGAGGTACTGACTATGCATGGTTAGCGTATGCTAGGCTGTGTATAATTGCGTGCGCTAACGAGTAGCCTTAACGTACGCTACATAGGATACGTAGCGTGCGTTAAGCAAGCCAGACAGATTTCATTTTAAGAACTTCCGACCGTAATTTGGATTGTTAGATGTTCGTTTGACTTGAGATGAATTCTATATTATTTCTTTTGTTAAGGTTCGAGCTTAGCAACGTGATTGGTCGAAGGGGACGACCTTCGAGTATTTTGATATTCGTGGAAGTTTTATTCTTGTCATCGAACCGAGGCAAGTGCTCTAATTAGAATTGTTTATATTATGACAAGTTATATTGTGATTGTATTATGTATATGTGTTGTGATTAAATGTCCACCATGCGTTGATCCGATGGGAATCATCATGGGAATCTATAGCTGTGTGCGCTGGATCGTTGGACAGGTAGTTCCACCATGCGTTGGTCCGACGGGATCATCATGGGAATCTATAATTGTATGTTGAGACTGTTGTGATGTGATAAGTGTTGTTATTTCTCATTGGAGAAACTTGTTATGATAATTGTTCATTACATCGCTGTTGTATGATTATTGTACTTGTACTAGCATCGTTGTGCTAACCCCTTCGGGGGTGAACATTTGTTTATGTTCAGGATCCAGGAGAGCATGCAAACAACCACTGGAGTTGCATGACGACGAGGGTGCAGAGTGATGTTCCGGCCGGGTTTATTGTCTGTTGTTGGTTATTTTAATAAGTACTCGAGTACGTCGTAATTTGTGATTCTTGGATTTCAGTGGTGTATTAATATTCTCCTTTTGGATATTTGTATTTTCGGTATCGAACCAGAAACTGTCGTAATGTATTTTAAGTGATTTCATAATTTGGTATCTGTCATTGTCTTTTCATTTATTTAGCCTTGTAAATTCTTATGTAAAGGATTTACGGCGCTGTAATATTCCTGAATATATCGGGGGTGTTACACTTTAGGACAGCTGCACATGAGAAAAACCATAAATGACAAACAAACATGCATTACAAAAATATGGAAAGAGAAATCACGCACCTTTAGAAGGCCAAAATGAGTAATTAGCGATGTTTTTATTCTGAACCTTACATGTTATTAAAGTTTAAGGATTGATGAAACATTGTCTGCAAGTGATTGCTTATAGCAATTAGTTGAACATACTTCACAATTTAGGAATATTATTTCTTTTATCTATGAAAATGAAAATGATAAAAGTAACTCAATCGATTCGGACAAATACAAATTGCCACATTATTAGCAAAACCATCCCAAAGAGGAGCTTAAGGAACAAATATAGCATGAACAAATGAAAATAAGAATTAGATGTCTAGTAAGAAGTTGAGAAAAATATTTGACTAATACATACAACTAATGTGATCCAAGCTTCCTTCAAATTCAAAACACATGTCTGAAAACTCTTGGACTCTCGGTAAGCCTTGTCCATCAGCCATTGTTAATTTTTTGTAAGAAATCACACAAGAAGTAACTTCATAGTAATAAGATTCACCAAATAGATAATATTACCTGAATTGGATCAATCAACAGAATTAGTGATGTCGAGAAAAATATTGTGGCAGAGCAATTGAATGAGACTGTTGAAACGACCAGTGAGATGGCACCAAACACGAACAGAAACCAATAAACATTATTTGTACTATCTGAGGGAATAAAACCTTCATTTGCTTCTTTTTCAAGCATGCAGAGAGGTCAGCGGAAGCAAGCGATTGGAATCTGATACGCTCATTGGATTCTGCATTGTTTGCCTTCACAAAAAGAATTGAAGGAAACACCTAAAAGAAAAGTACAATAAATATGTTGTTAAGTTTGTATATAGAGAGAAAAAACATTCGCAGAAAATATATGCACTACGATTATAAGAGAGGGAGGCAACCACAACTCAAAATACTGTAAGCTAATGCCAAATTATAGAATCTACTAGACCTCATTTAGGTAGGCTGAGAGAGCAGTTGTACTAATATTTGCCTTATTGGAGAGTGAGCGAAGCCTTTCTCTTAGGCATCCTACTGAGAGAGCAAATGTATAAACAACTTATATACTGATTACATTTGAGGAAAATAAATAACCACCCTTCAACTAAAGCTTTCCTACTGAATTCCAAAACCTTAGAGAAACAAGTAACAGAGAGATAACTTGCATGGTTGGAGAGGACAATAAATGAAAAACAACTAAGATTTTGAACCAAAAGAAAACCTATGTTTCAAACACAGTTCGATGGTAGTTCAAAATTTGGAGATAATTGAGAGGATACCACAAAATTGGCTTTTATTTACTCCTTCAAATTTAACCTACAACATAACCATACTCCCGGGTGGGTGTGAAATAGAGTTCTACATCATATTACTTGGGTCATATCCAAAAAAATGATGATTATAGATCACAAGAAATTCTCACATTCATAAGATTATATACTGTGTCAGCCACGTCCTCTACCTCCGCTGTGATCCGGTGAGCGATATCCCCAGGCAAAACTCCACTTCCGCACTCAAAAAACCCCAAATCCCTTTGCAAAACCCTATTGAACACATAAACCCTAATCCCGTACATATAGCTCAACGCGGCTTCCCACATAAAGAACTCCTGGAAATATATCGCCACAGTTCTAGTCAAAACAAGAACCCCCAACACTAAAACCTCGTTTCTTATGTCCACCAAATTTGCGGCGGCTACTACAGAAGAGAGTTTTCCCGCCAAAGGTATAATTTTGGAGAGCAAGTAGACCTAAATTGCGCTGCACAGTCACACAGAAAGGATCAGCCGCCACTCAGATTTTAGGTAGGGTCTGAGTGTTGTGAGGGAGGCAAATTTGATCGGCGGAAAGGGGCGGTTCTTGGGGGCGACGCTGGATGCGAGTGCAGATGGTGGTTTGATACAAGAACCAAGGACCGTTCGGTCCGGTCTCTGATTTTGTTTCATTCCCAAAATATTTGCTGCTAGTTTTTGCCCGCCCACTCAAAGAATTAAACTCCTGCCTGCAAATTTGGCTCAAGTTGACCAAAATTTTTACGTGTATTGTAACACTTTTGTAATATGTTGCAATTGTTCTAAAATTTTCAAAATGATTCTTAGGCTTGCAATACTTTCCCATTTTATACAACACTTTTCAAAAATATTGCAATAGATTAGCAAATTTCTTATCTATAGCAACACTTTATGCAACACAAACATATAATGGGCTTGCAATAGGTCATATATGGTGTAGTGTAGTTACTAAAAAGTTGATATTGCACTTCCTACCAAAATCCAAGTTACGAAATTGGGCTCCTTAATAAATATATTATTTTCCGTATTTAAGATATCGAATGTCCATTAATTAATTATAAGCTGCTGACAGCTTTAATAAATTAATATCTTATCCAAGAGTAGTACCACTCGAACCTTATTATTATATCGGAATTAAATCCACGGGCAGGGTTTAATATAATAATCAATATCGAGCTCCTCAATGGGACATCATCAACTCGCACGAGTCGGGACACGATTTCTAGTAATAATAATAACTGTCATATAAATAATATTATTGTCCAAGATACGAGGCTTAGTGAGTCGATCATTTTGACTCTCACCCATGGTAAATCAAAGCAATAAATATTATAAATACACAATTAAAATTATATACTTAGAATTAAGAAATAATAATTATCTAAGATTTGCGCTCTTCTTACTTTCAGTACAGAAGACACTATCTCACCTCGATCCAGTTCAACGTATGCAAATACGCTAATGTATGCTAATAGTCAAGACCAACTATTCTCAAGCATACACTACAACTTTTTATATAATTTGTCTAATAATTATATAGGTTGTGAACTATTATATTATTTTATAAGGTACCGATAATGTAATCTTTCGTGTGACACCAACACACCACATTATCTACAATATAAAATAATTAGACATTTCATTTTCATAACCATAACATGAATAAATATGCAAAATATGTGATTAAATGTAATTAATATTCTCATAGGTAGTTACAGGGAAATAAGGTGATACAAGCATAAAGTATGTTTTGCAGTATACAACCCTAACAATCTCCCACTTATACTCAAAGCATGCTTTTAATTATACTACTCTATTACATAGTCTCTCATTTCTCCCACTTATACTCAAAGCAATGTTGCCATATACCGCAATCCCATTCCTTCCACATGACCTTCAAAAACTTTTGAGGGTATGCCTTACGTGAAAGGGTCAGCAAGATTATCTTCCGATGCAACCCTGGCTACAACTACGTCTCCTTCCTTTACAAAGTGTCGTATGATGTGGTACTTGCATTTGATATGTTTACTTGCCTTGTGGGCTCGTGGTTCCCTCGAATTTGCGACTGCACCAGTATTATCACAATAAAGTGTAATACCATTTGGCAAATCGGGAATCACATCTAAGTCCTGCGGGAAGTACTTGAGCCACACCGCCTACTTGGCTGCCTCAGAGGCTGCCACGTACTCGGCTTCCATGGTAGAGTCAGATATGCATTTCTGCTTCACTCTCCTCCAACTAACACTACACCAAAAACAGAATTTTATGACATTGAAACTCGCTGGATTTGTGACTGTCAATGACAGTCACAACTTTTTGACTGCCAATAACAGTCACAAAGACCAAACAGTGATAAATCCAAATATTTGTGACTGTTAATGGCTGTCACAAGTGTTCTGACTGTCTTGAGCAGTCACAAATTCACATATTTGTGACTGTCTTGAGCAGTCATAAACTTTTCAATTTTATGTATAAATACATTTTGGCAAACCCTTAGCACACGCGACGGTCCTGAAATAAGGGTAATACAATTTCCTTTTTTTTCTTTTTATTGCAATCAAACTAATACTATCTTTTTCCATTCCCCTCGTTCACAAAAACGTTCACGCTGCTCTACTTTTTCACACACTTGTCGGTGCGATTTACACACACTTGTCTCGCCCGGCCAAATCTAGGTTTCCCTCCACGGCTGGCGGCTGTTGCCGCTGGCAGTCGCCGGCCACACCTTCTCCTTTCTCATTTTTCTACTTTTAACAAATTTCGTCCATATCCTGGGACTTATTTCTATTTTATTAGGATGAAACTTTGTTTTCCTTTTCGTTTTCCTTCTCGAAGCCCGCCCCTGTTGAGTACGACTTTATGCTGATTCAACTCGCTTAGCTAGCTCAGTGAGTCCGCCCCGATCTCGTTTTTGCGGCGCCATTCTAGGGTTTCCAAGGCCCACCAAAACCGATTTCTCTCCCTCGTGGATCCTGATTCTTAGCATCCGTTCGGTCGGTGGTTTTTAACCGACCCAGATGTCTCACTGGCTCGGGTCTGCACTACAGCTCGCATTTATCCTGCCCGTATTGGGTTCCTTGCTACCTGCTATGGTTATTTTTGAATCGGCTCAGGTATTCACTTGTTTCTCCTTCTTCTTCGACGGCCTGGGAGCATCTTTGTTTTCACTTTCGAGGGCCCGCCACTTGGTTGCTCTGCTCATGTGGGGAAGTGTGCTCTGTTTGATCAGATTTTACGGGATGGGTTTGATTGTTATTGTAGCTTACAAATGGTTTTTAGAATTGAGGGTCTCATTCGCACATATATGCTGATCTATTGAATTTTGGGTGCTGATGTGCTCAATTTCAGTTCCTCGGTATTTTGCACTTCTATTTCCTGTACATTCACTTTGCTTCACGGATATGGATAGCTATAATAAACTGTTAAGTCCCTGGAATTGTTTTATTGAAACTGGTTGGACTGCTCCGATTTTCTGTTTTGTGACATTCTCACTTTTGGGCTACGTATTGAACATCCGGTTCTTGCTGAATTTTTTTTGATGCAATTGGATGGACGGACAGCTCGTATTTTTTGTTTTCTGTTTTGAACTTTTCGGCCTCCATTTTGGCCTTGAGTGTAGCTTTTCATGTTTCGTTTTGCTGAAGATCCTTGTTTATGGCTTCGGCTTGCTAATATACAGTGTGAGAATATTCATATCCTTGGTTCATGGATTTTGCTACTTCTTGTTTTGGTACTTCTTGTTTTGGTACATCTTGTTATGGATAATTCTACCCTTGGTTCATGGATTTTGCTAGTTTTACTCTTTTTGTGGTTATTCCATGCATTACTTTAGAGACAGATTTATTTAGGAATTATTGCTCTTGCTTGACTTTGATGCACAGAGGTATGGCTGGTGACCTGTTTTTGTTTGTCCATATTGAGGAGAAAAAAGGAATTCGAAGGGAGGGGATGAATCTATACTCAAAAGTAGTCGTTGACTATACAGAAGCCATCCTAGGGGCTGTTGAGCAGGTAAAAAACCTTCTAAATATTTAAACGTAGTGCTTTCAACAGTTTTTTTTTCAATTTTTGAGCCATCATTTGTTGTATGAACTTTGGGATAGAAAGGGCATCGGGCCTAAAACTTTGCTATTTGATTTTTGTATGAATCTGTAGTGTTAACTAATAGACCATTAATAATTAATTGACACTAATCTTCATGCCACCAACCCCAACATAGTTGGGATTAAGATGTAGTTGATGATGATGAGTCATCCTTCGTAGTCACGAAAAGGGAGGATAAAGAATGAAAAAAGATGAGAATTAATTTGAGCATTAATAGTTTACAAACATTTTGAGAAGATTTCGGTCAAATGCTAATGCATGCTTCCTCTTTGGCTTCCATCACTCCCTTTAAGGGCGTAGTCTCTAACAAAAGCATGAGGTAAATTTTGCCTTGTTTTATCATGTTTGAAATTAGTGATCTTTTCTTCCTCTTGATTGCCACAAAAATAATTCTGCTATCATGTGATTTTTGCTGATTTACCGAGTTAAACTGTGTTCTGAACTTACACTTCAACCAAGAATTCCTTCTTCCTGAAATATTGATGATATGATATTTTCATGCGTACCGCAGGTTAATACTGCTGAAGGTATGAAGGATCTACGTGTAATATCCGACGGAAATTCTTACTTACTGTTGTATCATTCGGATAATTCAAATACTGTTGTAGTCTTGTTGCATTTGTGTATTATTAATGATGTTGGAATATATCATAAATAGACATAATAATAACGATCACTCGCACTATAATTGGATTCTCAACGTCGCATAGATTAATACATTTTTGAGCTACTAAACCTGAGTCTAACGTACGCTAATCCTCAAGCATAACGTACGTTATTTTAAGTCCTTTACGTACGTAAAGGGGCACTTGTTACGTACGTAACCAGTGTAATCGTATCCGATCTCAACTTTCGGCGCATGGGGCCGGACAAGATTCGAATATCTGATCTTTTGGAGGCAATCTAGTTGACCTACATTACGTACGTAATGCTTCGATAGGTAACGTACGTAACGATGTTCATATTTCAGTCCAGTAGCCTCTGGACTTATCTTACGTACGTAACACTTTCCGTGTAGCGTACGTAAAGCTGTTAATGTACGTTATCCTCTTCTGATAACGTCGTAGCAACTTGTCTTTGCTATAAAAAGACAACTTGTGTCTTTCATTTTGCACGACCAAAACTCTGAGTTTTCACCAATATAATCATCCCCCTTCATCCCTAGATCAAAATTACCTTCTTCCAACTTGTGTTTGAGCTTTACATTTGGATTTTGGAGCTTGTTGATTGGGAGTTGGAGTCATTCTTGAAGCTTAGATTGTATTCTTGTGGTTTTGGTGTATTGTTCTTCAATTCTGAAGGTATGTCATACGTTTTAACCCTATAATCTCATAGTTATAATGATAGTGATTAAGTATACTCCACCTAGTGATGAATTAATCGAGCTAAACATGTTTATAGTTAAGCTTCCAACAAACTTAATGATGAATATGATGATTAAGGGTTTTGTAATGTTGTGTTCTTAGTATCTTAAATGGTGATGATCATGTTTAGTTAAACCAAACTCTTATTCCTGGACTAATAACACCAATGGAATACTAATAGTCTTTGTTTCATTATAATGTAAATAACTTATTGGAATAATTACCATAAAATGTTTTAAGAAACCCTTGTTGATCATTAGAAGAATGGAATCACCTTCTTAAACCTAAGCTAAGTGAATACAGAGGAGTAATGTTTGAACCTCCAAGTTAACTAGAAGATTATAAGGAAGGTGTTGAACTTGAAGTAGTCTTCATGATCATAATATGGAATTATAACTACTTAACTCAACATAAGTAATTGATTGAAGTGCAGATTTTACTTTTTGATGTTCTTGATTAGTTTAAAGAGTAGGAGATTATTGTTTAACACATCTTAATCCAGCAAACATTTGGTAAACATCTTGTAATCAATTGTAAGAATAGAATGGTATTGAATGAGGTTATTGGAGTAACCCTCAACATCTTAAAGTTGAACTACTCAAATGAGAATTAGGATGTTGTCTCGTTGAAGTTTGGTATAGATGATCATATGAACGTATTATTGAGTAAAATATACTTCATTCAAGGTTGATTGTCCGAGTAACCGATTTTGAATCGAGGGCCGACTGTTCGTTCGACAAAGAAGGACTTTACACGCCTCCGTATTGAGGCAAGTTATCTTGCTTGGTTATAATGATGTGTGGATTCTTTTGATGACCATGCATTTCGTGTATATGAAATACTTATAAACTTGTGTCTTGTGATTTGAGGTTGTTCTTAATGATGTTCCGTTTTTCATCGTGGGATTGTATTCCCAAGTTTGTCACTTTTGGACCCTTGATATTGTTGATCTTGTTGTCATTTCGGTGAGTCCTCGATCCTTAATCGGATTTTGTGAATTATTGAATTCGTTGTCATGTTGCATCGTGACATATCTGGAGTCATATCTACGTTCCGATTGGATATTGTGTAGGATTTTTAGCCGGGCACATATATAGTCATGCATGAATATTTTCCGTGAAGGGCTGTGCACACGAGACGTAGTTCGTTGAGGCTAATTAGGTACATTGTCCCACGTATATCCTGGATTCCGTATACGGGGTGCACATGTGCACTGACACATATTCGGATCGGGCGTACTGTGATGTCCCTCTCGAGCCGTACTATCTTAGTCGTTCACAGTCCATTTTTATACTTGGATATGTTCGACGTTTTGTGCCTGAGCGTTCATACGCCCGAGGGGTATGTTCGTTAGTCGGGGCGTTATTCTTGAAATCTTATATACGTGAATTGTATAATATCTTGAGAATCATTTATCATGTATATCTGACCCTGTGTTGGGCGAAATACTTATGTTGTATTTTAGGTCGAGGAAAAGGCAAGGCACGGGAAGATCAAGGTGATGACGAAGGGTTCGAAGGATACTAGTTCGGGGGCCCCAAGTCTTTCGTGTCCGGTCATGTTCGTACCGTGTAATGTTATCTTTCCGCTTTATTTTAAGTTTGAACAAATGTATTGTTATTTAAGGTATATTTCATCTCCATATGGATTATACTTATGTTTTTTGATCCTGTGTGTAATAAGGCCGTAGGCCATACTGCTGTAAACTCCAGATCGGAGTAAGTACCATGTTTTGTGGTTCGGTATCACATGTATTGTGTATTTAATCTGTACTTTGGGTATCGCCTGGTGGATCCCAGTGTGGGGTCCACGGCACTGTAATGGCCGCCTTATCGGGGTGTTACAGAAGATGGTATCAGAGAGCGCATTTGCTAGAGGTTGTTTTCTTTCTTTTGAGTCTTTGTGTATTGAACTAGTATCAAGAGACCTTCGTGTCACGTGTGACCCGTGCGAGCGCCTGATCCTACGAGCCAAATGCGGTACATACTTTATGAACCATGAATAAATTACTGCCATGATATTGATCTCTGAATAGATCTCCTTGTTGATCTTGGCATTTTAAGGGTTTGTGGCAGGAATTATCTGATTGATGATTCAAATAAAATTCTGGATTGATTATATGATTGAAATCATTCGACTCAAACGTCGATATGATATTTTGTGTGACTCTCGTAGTGACGATAACTCATTACGAACTGTTTTCTTGAATATGTAATTTCTTACTGCCATTAACTTAGCATGAATTCTGATTGGTATCATGAACTGTACTTATGATTATCATTACAAATTGATTCTTTCAGTATGGAAAGAAATTTGAGAGGCCGTGGCAGAGATGGACGAGGCCGCGGAAGGGTCTGAATCCCGATACCGCGAGCCAACACACGTGCGAACGCAGAGCATAGTTCCGCAGGCAGTGATTCGCCTTCTAGGGACCAATCGAACCACAATGGACGCGAGGATGCTCGTGTCGATCCTTACACTGTAATGCAGGGCATGATGGCTCAGATGACCCAAATGGGTCAGTTAATGGAAACTATGCAAAGAGCTGCTACCGACCAGCATCAGGGGCCACCTCCTGTACATGGCGGGCCGGTGAATCGGATCATCAGCGACATCTCGCGCCAACGACCCCCGATTTTTGAAGGTTCCTCTGAGCCGGCTGATATCGTACATTGGATCGAATACTTCGAGAAATTGTTCGATATGGTAGACTGTCCAGTAGAGAATCGCGTCTCGTGTGACTTACTATTTGGGCAAGGGCGCCCACACTTGGTGGCTTTCGGTGAGGCCGGTGATGGCGTATGTACTTGGGAAGAATTTAAAATCTCATGCTAGATCGTTACTATCCAGTCCTCTCGCGAGGCCAAATTATCGATCTTGAATCCGAAACCATCCGAAGATGATGACGTACTATCTATCGCCGAGAAATTCCAGGCACTTCTCCCTTTTGCGCGACGATTGTCCACACGTGCGATAAGATCAAATACTTTCTCAAAGGCTTAAACCCGAATGAGAATGCACATGTTGAACCATCATTGTGTGACCCTACCGAGTTCATCGAGAAAGCTCGAGTACGAATTGACCGTGAAGGAAATTTCCAAGAAGCAACCGCGATCTAACAACAAGAAATTCAGAACCCAGAACTCACAAAGAATCGGGAACATTCAAGAGACCCCAACCAAGCAAATCCTTCGAGCGGCAACCTACGACATCGAAGCCAACCGGATCGCAACCTCGATCGGTCGGCCTATCTGTTGTGTGCTATAATTGTGGAGACCAGGGCACATCAATTCGAAATGTCCTAGGCCCGTGTCATGCCATACTTGTGGGAAGAACGGACATCGTGCTCGTTATTGTAGGAGTGGACGATCGTATTCCGCGACACCTCATGCTCGATCTGATCTTGATTCGGGACCGAGTACCTCCATCCGCTTCTTATCGGACTACGGGCAAACAAGGGGATGGGACGTGGAAATCAAGTGGTACATCCGTGCGGGCGGCAAAACCTAGAGTTTACGAGATGAAGAGGGTGAAGATCCCGGCCAGGATTGCAGTACTCTCGAGATCCAATCTCGGCTGTCTGTGTTCTTTTTATCTTGGTGCTTCACACTCCTTTTTATCTACTTCTTGTTTGAGTCGTTTGCAATTAGAGCATGTTATCAATTGTGAACCTTATATAATTGGTCTACCCGATGGTAGAAGAATTGTTGGGAATCGTGAAGTTCAGGACTGCTCGATTCGAATGAACGACCGTGAGTGGTTGTCAAATTTAATTATGGTCGATTTACCTAAAGATGATGTGATCTTGGGTATCGATTGGATGGATCGTCATGATGCCATAATTAGTGTCCGCAAGCGAACAGTGACCGTCACATCTGACGATGGTATTGAGTGTACCTTCCAGGGTGATAATCCCAGCCGTTCCGGGAGAATCATCAGCGCTATGAAAATGGTGAAACTGCTTAATCAAGGATGTATTGGCTATTGGTGTTACATGACCAAGACAATGGATCGACCAGTTGAATTGATCGATATTCCGGTAGTCTAACACTACCCAGACGTATTTCCAGATGAGTTGCCAGGCTTATCTCTGCATCGTGATGTAGAATTCAATATTGAGTTAGAGCCTGGTACATCCCCGCTTTCAAAAGCACCGTATCGTATGGCTCCGACTGAGATACAGGAGCTGAAGAGCCAACTTGAGGATTTGACCGAGAAGGGCTACATTAGACCTAGCGCGTCCCCTTGGGGAGCACCAGTACTATTTGTACGGAAGAAGGATGGATCCCTACGTCTATGTATTGATTATCGTGAGCTGAACAGGGTAACCATTAAGAACAAATACCCATTGCCGCGTATTGATGATTTATTGGATCAGCTTCAAGGGGCTGCTGTGTTTTCTAAGATCGACCTGAGGTCTGGTTACCATCAGTTGAGGATACGTGAGTCTGATATCTCAAAGACCGCTTTTCGTACTCGCTATGGGCATTATGAATTCGTAGTGATGCCTTTTGGACTGACGAATGCACCGGCAATATTCATAGAGCTGATGAATCGAGTCTTTATTAATTATCTGGATCGCTTTGTAGTCGTTTTTATTGACGATATTCTGATCTATTCTCGTGACCATGAAGAGCACGAGCGTCATCTCAATCTAGTTCTCGAGGCGTTAAGGCGAGAGCAGCTTTATGGAAAATTTTCTAAATGTGAGTTCTGGATGAATGAAGTTATCTTTCTCGGACATGTGATATCAGTTGATGGGGTGCGAGTAGACCCACAGAAGACAGAAGCTATCCGAGACTGGTTACCACCAAAGAACGTTAAGGAAGTACGCAGTTTCTTGGGACTAGCAGGTTATTACCGACGGTTCGTGGAGGGTTTTTCCAAAATTGCCCAACAAATGACTAATTTGTTGAGGAAGGATAAGAAGTATTTTTGGTCAGAGGCATGTCGTGAGCTTTGATGAACTTAAGAGTCGGTTGATTTGGCGCCTATTTTAGTCCTACCGAAAGGACGGAAGGGTTTGTAGTGTATAGCGACGCATCTAAACAGGGCCTTGGGTGTGTACTAATGCAAAACGGGAAGGTGATCTCCTATGCATCGAGACAACTACGACCTTACGAGGTCAACTACCCCACCCATGATTTAGAACTCGCACCGTGGTGTTTGCTTTAAAAATCAAGGCGTCATTATCTGTATGGAGTTACCTGCGATTTTTACGGATCACAAGAGCTTGAAATACATTTTTACTCAGAAGGAGTTAAACATGAGGCAGAGAAGGTGGCTAGAACTCATCAAAGACTATGATATCGAGATCCTTTATCATCTGGGCAAAGCAAATGTAGTTGCTGACGCTTTGAGTCGTAAACAAGACAGAGCGAGATGCTTGCCCGCCTAACAACTCAGAGGGTATTGCAGTTAGAATTGGTGAGGCCGGAAATTGAAGTCTGGTTACAGCGTATTCAAGGGCAACTCTGTACACTTGAGATTTCATCGTCCCTTGAGGATATAATTAGATCGAAGCAAGTTACGGACCCATTCTTATCTCGAGTTCGCGATGAAATAACTCAAGGGAAAGCTCCTGGCTTTGTAATACACGAGGATGGATTGATACGCTTCAGAAACCGAGTTTGTGTACCCGCTGATGATGAGTTAAAGAATTCTATCTTGAAAGAAGCTCATGCTACCCTGTACTCTATCCACCCGGAGTCTAGAAAAATGTATAAGGATTTGAAACAATATTATTGGTGGGAAGGTATGAAACGTGAAGTTGCAGAATTCGTTTCGAGGTGTTTAACCTGTCAACAAGTTAAGATTGAGCACCAGCGACCCGCAGGATTGCTGAAACCGCTTCCGATCCCCGAGTGGAAATGGGAGGACATATCGATGGATTTTATTACCAGCCTGCCGACGAGTCATCGAGGGATGAATACGATTTGGGTGATTGTGGATCGTTTGACCAAATCAGCCCACTTTCTAGAGATTAAAGATACTTGGGGACCCGAGAGATTGGCCCAACTATTTATCAAAGAAATTGTAAGGTTACATGGTACCTCTAAGAGTATTGTATCATATCATGACGGGCGATTCGTGTCACATTTTTGGAAAGCAGTTCATCGTGTGATGGGTACGCATTTGAACTTCAGCACAGCATTTCACCCGCAGACAGATGGTCAGACTAAGAGAACTATCCAAACTTTAGAGGATATGCTGAGGGCGTGCGTTCTCGATTGGAAGGATGATTGGGAGGCCCAACTACCCTTGGTGGAATTCACTTATAATAATAGCTGGCACACTTCTATTCAGATGGCACCTTATGAAGCATTGTATGGCCGTCGTTGTAGATCCCCTCTGTGTTGGGACGATCCATCTGAAACCCTGGGTAAGGAACCCGATATGTTGTTAGCAGCCCGTGAGAAGATCGCCCTGATTAGGAGTCGTTTGTTGACGGCTCAAAGCCGACAGAAGTCCTACGCAGACAACCGCCGGCGACCGCTTGAGTTCGAGGTCAGCGACCATGTACTAATGAAGGTGTCCCCTACTCGAGGAGTTTTTCGTTTTGGGAAGAGAGGCAAGCTGAGTCCGAGATATATCGGGCCGTTTGAGGTTTTGGACCGAGTAGGCGATTTAGCCTACCGCCTGGCTTTACCACCAGCCCTGAGCCGGATTCATAACGTGTTCCATGTCTCCCAGTTAAGGAAATACGTTGCTGATCCGAGTCATGTACTTCAGTTCGATGATATCGATTTAGCGGAGGATCATTCGTATGAGGAGCGCCCCGTACGGATACTTGAGAGGAGGATCAAACAATTGCGTAATAAGACGATTCCCCTACTGAAGGTTCAGTGGTCACGACACGGGGTCGAGGAAGCCACGTGGGAGACGGAGAGAAGCATTCAAGAGAGGTATCCTGAATTGTTTACCCCTTAGTTTCGAGGACGAAACCCCTTTTAAGGGGGGGAGTATGTAATATCCGACGGAAATTCTTACTTACTGTTGTATCATTCGGATAATTCAAATACTGTTGTAGTCTTGTTGCATTTGTGTATTATTAATGATGTTGGAATATATCATAAATAGACATAATAATAACGATCACTCGCACTATAATTGGATTCTCAACGTCGCATAGATTAATACATTTTTGAGCTACTAAACCTGAGTCTAACGTACGCTAATCCTCAAGCATAACGTACGTTATTTTAAGTCCTTTACGTACGTAAAGGGGCACTTGTTACGTACGTAACCAGTGTAATCGTATCCGATCTCAACTTTCAGCGCGTGGGGCCGGACAAGATTCGAATATCTGATCTTTTGGAGGCAATCTAGTTGACCTACATTACGTACGTAATGCTTCGATAGGTAACGTACGTAACGATGTTCGTATTTCAGTCCAGTAGCCTCTGAACTTAGCTTACGTACGTAACACTTTCCGTGTAGCGTACGTAAAGCTGTTAACGTACGTTATCCTCTTGTGATAATGTACGTAACGAACTGTGCTGTTATAAAAAGACAACTTGTGTCTTTCATTTTGCACGACCAAAACTCTGAGTTTTCACCAATATAATCATCCCCCTTCATCCCTAGATCAAAATTACCTTCTTCCAACTTGTGTTTGAGCTTTACATTTGGATTTTGGAGCTTGTTGATTGGGAGTTGGAGTCATTCTTGAAGCTTAGATTGTATTCCTGTGGTTTTGGTGTATTGTTCTTCAATTCTGAAGGTATATCATACGTTTTAACCCTATAATCTCATAGTTATAATGATAGTGATTAAGTATACTCCATCTAGTGATGAATTAATCAAGATAAACATGTTTATAGTTAAGCTTCCAACAAACTTAATGATGAATATGATGATTAAGGGTTTTGTAATGTTGTGTTCTTAGTATCTTAATTGGTGATGATCATGTTTAGTTAAACCAAACTCTTATTCCTGGACTAATAACACCAATGGAATATTAATAGTCTTTGTTTCATTATAATGTAAATAACTTATTGGAATAATTACCATAAAATGTTTTAAGAAACCCTTGTTGATCATTAAAAGAATGGAATCACCTTCTTAAACCTAAGCTAAGTGAATCCAGAGGAGTAATGTTTGAACCTACAAGTTAACTAGAAGATTATAAGGAAGGTGTTGAACTTGAAGTAGTCTTCATGATCATAATATGGAATTATAACTACTTAACTCAACATAAGTAATTGATTGAAGTGCAGATTTTACTTTTTGATGTTCTTGATTAGTTTAAAGAGTAGGAGATTATTGTTTAACACATCTTAATCCAGCAAACATTTGGTAAACATCTTGTAATCAATTGTAAGAATAGAATGGTATTGAATGAGGTTCTTGGAGTAACCCTCAACATCTTAAAGTTGAACTACTCAAATGAGAATTAGGATGTTGTCTCGTTGAAGTTTGGTATAGATGATCATATGAACGTATTATTGAGTAAAATATACTTCATTCAAGGTTGATTGTCCGAGTAACCGATTTTGAATCGAGGGCCGGCTGTTCGTTCGACAAAGAAGGACTTTACACGCCTCCGTATTGAGGCAAGTTATCTTGCTTGGTTATAATGATGTGTGGATTCTTTTGATGACTATGCATTTCGTGTATATGAAATACTTATAAACTTATGTCTTGTGATTTGAGGTTGTTCTTAATGATGTTCCGGTTTTCATCGTGGGATTGTATTCCCAAGTTCGTCACTTTTGGACCCTTGATATTGTTGATCTTGTTGTCATTTCGGTGAGTCCTCGATCCTTAATCGGATTTTGTGAATTATTGAATTCGTTGTCATGTTGCATCGTGACATATCTGGAGTCATATCTACGTTCCGATTGGATATTGTGTAGGATTTTTAGCCGGGCACATATATAGTCATACGTGAATATTTTTCGTGAAGGGCTGTGCACACGAGACGTAGTTCGTTGAGGCTAATTAGGTACATTGTCCCACGTATATCCTGGATTCCGTATACGGGGTGGACATGTGCACTGACACATATTCGGATCGGGCGTACTGTGATGTCCCTCTCGAGCCGTACTATCTTAGTTGTTCACAGTCCATTTTTATACTTGGATGTGTTCGACGTTTTGTGCCTGAGCGTTCATACGCCCGAGGGGTATGTTCGTTAGTCGGGGCGTTATTCTTGAAATCTTATATACGTGAATTGTATAATATCTTGAGAATCATTTATCATGTATATCTGACCCTGTGTTGGGCGAAATATTTGTGTTGTATTTTAGGTCGAGGAAAAGGCAAGGCACGGGAAGATCAAGGTGATGACGAAGGGTTCGAAGGATACTAGTTCGGGGGGCCCAAGTGTTTCGTGTCCGGTCATGTTCGTACCGTGTAATGTTTTCTTTCCACTTTATTTTAAGTTTGAACAAATGTATTGTTATTTAAGGTATATTTCATCTCCATATGGATTATACTTATGTTTTTGGATCCTGTGTGTAATAAGGCCGTAGGCCATACTGCTGTAAACTCCAGATCGGAGTAAGTGCCATGTTTTGTGGTTCGGTATCACATGTATTGTGTATTTAATCTGTACTTTGGGTATCGCCTGGTGGATCCCAGTGTGGGGTCCACGGCACTGTAATGGCCGCCTTATCGGGGTGTTACACTACGGATCCCCCCAGGAACTCAGCCAAGAGATAAGTTAGGATTGCCATACATGGGTATGCCAAACATAAATAACCCTTCTTCACGAGGCGATCATTATTTCACTGTGGATGTTCAGATCCCAAAGCGTATTAGGTTCGTTAGTACATTTAAATCGACCTCTTTGCTCAAATGATGAAAGGATTTTATGTTGCCATTCATGTTTTTTTTTAAACATGTATATTAGTGAAGAACTATTCTGTATGTGTGTGGGCACATGTGAGTCTTCTTTTGTTTGTTGTTATCTTTCTGTATAGACCTTGTCCTCTTTACTCAGTTTCTTTCACTTTATGGGAATCTCACTCATTGTAGATGTTGCTTTATTCATTTATTGAGTCTATCTTTTAAGCACCGAGTCTCACTACTCTTTGTCGAGCTGGTAATTTGAGTCTTCATCTCTGTGATTTATCTCTGAGTAGAGTGTTTTTGCTGAATTTTAACTTTTAGTAATGTTTTGTAAATTATATATTATCTTACTTAGTGCGGGTCTGTCAGTCCAATTCTAAAGAAGCATATAGTGCAATCACTAAAGGGAAATGCTTACATTCTTTCATTTTGCAGATTATCAAGTCTCAACTTGAGCCATTGACTGAGCAACAGCATGCAAGTTGCAGTAGTCTGCGCCACTCATGTCAGCAAGCGGAGGATGCTCTCTCACAAGGAATGGAAAAACTTTAGCAGACTTTGACCCAATGTGTTACTGATAGTAGTTCGGGTTTAGCAAACTACAGGTTTAGTTTTGTGGCTTCCACAATGTTGAAGTGTCTATTTAGTGTATATTCAGATTTTTTTATCATTTTATCATCTTTAAGAATAAATATGTATGATTTTTTATGTAATATTATTGAATCTATTTTAGTTTTATAAAAGTTGATGTTTGTGATTTTTATGTCTTGTAAAAATTAATTGGAGTGTTGTGGGAATACTTTGAGAAATATGTTTGGATTGTATTATGAGAAAAATAATTAGATTGCATTCACAGAAAAATTGGTTTTACTATTTTTTTTGTATTTTTTTTCCAATATTTGTGACTTCTAAAAATAGTCACAAGATAGTCAAGAAAAATGATATATGTGACTGTCCATGGAAGTCACGAAAGTTGAAATTCGTGACCGCTAATGACTGTCACAAAAGTGAAAATTTGTGACTGCTAATGACAGTTATAAATGGTATTTGTGACTACCATAGAAACTGTTATTGTAAAGTCATATAAATGAGGTTTTGTCACTGTTTTGTGACTGTTTTTTATAGTCACAAAAAAACTTGTGACTCGTGATTTTATGACAGTCATTTGTGACTGTTTTTGCCATTTGTGACAGTTTTTGACAGTCACAAAATCGTGATTCTAGTGTAGTGTAATGGTTCCACCTCCCAGGCTAAACACATAACCCGAAGTAGACTTGGACTTTTCTTTGTCCGATGAAAAATCTGAGTCAGTGTAACCCACCGGACACAGGTCGTTTGATTGATATACAAGCATGTACTCCCTATGTAACACCCCAAACTAGGTGGATATTACAGCGCCGTGGATCCCCGACTGGGACCCACCAGGCAAATGAAAATGAACGAATTACACAAGATAAATGTAGTACCGAACCACATTACAACAGTAATTACTCCGATGAGGAGTTTAATTACAACACACCAGGACAATATCGAATACTAGTGTATTTTATATGAAGATAAAATACACAACACTGAATGAAACGGAGTATCCAAATGAAAATCTGCAGCGGAAAATAAAGGACAATAACATGAATAACTGAAAGATCGGGGCCCCCTACTAGTATCACTAGGACTCCTCGACATCAACATGCTATTCCCGTGCGTTTGCCTTGCCATGACCTGAAAAACAAAATCCCCGGTAGAGTCGATTAAGCAGAACAACAATCCTCAAGGGTTGAAAATACACAAACATGATTTAATCAAGTTATGAAATATCCTTAGTTATGAATTACGCTGAAGAAGAGTATCATAGTACGCCCGTAGTGTTACGTGCAAGTGTACAAGACGAATGACCGGACACACCCGTCCTTGTACCTAATTAGTCTCACGGAGGTAATGCTACCGTGTGCACACCCAATGTATCACTCCCAATACATGGCCATAACGTGCCCGACTAAAAATTCCACACATCCGCACCCGGCCACGCAATATGAACCCAGAAGGTCATATGAACGAGAATGACCGTAATGAATATCAAAGAATAAATAATAATCTGACAAAGTTACGAATGACTTACCGAGATGAGAGTAATAATGAAGTGATGGATAGTTTTAAATGGAATGGTTGGAACTGCCGTTCCGTTAAAGAAGTGATTGTTCAACAATTACAAGTCTCAATATGATTAATACAATGATGAATGAGTTATGATTATGAATGATCAACAACAAAAGGTATGAATATCCTTTTAACCGAGTAAGAATTAACTTACTCAATACGGTGACAATTATCCTTCCACGAACAACGTCCTAATTGAGATATCGGTCGCTCGAACAACCTTGAATTATACAATATCCAACAATCCGTTCAATATACGAAACAAACACGGATATAACGAACTCAAAACGTCGATACGATTAAACTAAGTCCATAGAGGCATTAAATCAAACACGTTGTATCCAAACTCCGATTGTTTACAATCAAACCTCAATATACCAATATCAAAATCCCCAAGAAGTGTTTCAAACCAACAAAACATCTCCAATACGATCAATAATCCGTTATGAATATCCAAAAACGTGATTATAACAACAATTAGTCGAAAATCCCCAATTCCAACTCGATTTTCAAGGTGTTCTCGAATAATTCCTCAATAATCCAATAAATCCTTATACAAACTCATAATCATATACATATCCCTTCATACAACATGATTATAACGTCCAAAACATCATATCTCAACATAGAATCGAAATCCAAGGTGTTGAAGAAATTACCTCTTGAAGATCCAATCACTTCGATCCGAAGAACACGAGTTAAAACGAGTATCCAAGCTTCCCAAATGAATGAGGATGATGAAAGTCTAACACTCAAGTGATTGAGGATGGAAAAATCCCTCTCTCAAGTCTCTCTCTCGGAACAAAATGAAGAAAGGAAGAAAATGGTGAAAAATGTCCCGGCCGAGTACTTAAATACTGCCGAAAGTTACGGCCGTAACTCGGCCCTCTTACGGCCGTAACTTTCCAAGTCAACGGCCTTACGGCCGTAACCGGCCAACTCGTACGGCCGTAACTCGGCTTCGTCCGAAAGCCTGCCGACAGACTTACGGCCGTAACCGTTCCTTAGTTACGGGCGTAACTCGCCTTCGTCAAAAACACCCGCCGACAGCCCTTCCTGCAGCGTACGGCCGTATCCGGCCAAGCCTTACGGCCGTACCTGCCTCGACTTACGGCCGTATGCCGCAACCCTTACGGCCGTAAGTCACCCTTGGTCGACAACACCCGAAATTAACGAACACCACTTACGGCCGTATCTCACCTTCCTTACGGCCGTAACTCACCTTCGGCCAAAATGCAGGCGGCACTTTGGACCACTTACGGCCAGAATCGCCACCTTACGGCCGTACCCGCTGGACTTACGGCCGTATCCCAGAACCTTACGGCCGTAACTCGATGCTGGCCAAGGTGAATAAATCCGATAATTCCGATTCCTCGCTACGACTGATGAATGATCCGACATATCATACGAATGTGGAAATGAACAAGTCTAACACGAGCCAAAGATGATACTCCCAGTACAAGGCTATCAAACACAATGAAAATGATAATACTCCCGTCTCGATCTAAGAACGGAGATAAAATGACGATCGGTAACTGATATACGATTATAACATGCCAACATTGAACGCAAATGAGTGATTTATAAATGATGAGTGATTATTAATGAGTGAGAATTACTGAGTGACAAATACAGACTGATAATTACCGAATGAAAATGACTGAGTTACAACCGGGTATTACATACTCCCCCCCTTAAAAAGAGTTTCGTCCCCGAAACTAAGGGTCAAACAACTCGGGATAACTCTCCCGCATACTCTCCTCGGTTTCCCAAGTAGCCTCTTCGACTCCGTGTCTAGACCACTGAATCTGACCAAAGGAATCGTCTTGTTCCTCAACTGTTTGATTCGCCGCTCCAACACTCGTACAGGACGCTCCTCGTACGAATGATCATCCGCGATCTCGAATTCGTCGAACTGAAGTATGTGACTCGGGTCGGCAACAAACTTCCGCAACTGAGAGACATGAAACACATTATGAATTCGGCTCAACGCCGGAGGTAACGCCAATCGATAAGCTAACTCGCCTACTCGATCCAAAATTTCAAACGGTCCAATGAATCTCGGACTCAACTTCCCCCGTTTTCCGAAACGGAAAATACCTCGACTCGGGGATACCTTGACCAAAACGTGGTCACCCGTCTCGAACTCTAGTGGTCGACGACGATTATCTGCATATGATTTCGCCGACTCGAAATTTCAACATACGACTCTTGATCAAAGCTACCTTCTCCCGGGCGGCTATAAGCATATCGGGCTCTGTGCCGATTGATTCTGACAAGTCATCCCAACACAAAGGAGATCGACAACGACGACCGTACAAGGCCTCGTAAGGTGCCATCTTAATGGAGACATGACAACTATTATTATACGTGAACTCGATCAGTGGTAGTTGGGCTTCCCAATCGTCCTTCCAATCGAGGACGCAAGCCCTCAACATGTCCTCTAATGTCTGAATAGTTCTCTCTGATTGTCCGTCGGACTGAGGGTGAAAGGCAGTACTGAGATTAAGCTGAGTTCCCATAGCACGATGAACTGATTTCCAAAAATGAGACACAAATTGACCGTCACGATCAGAAACGATACTCTTAGGGGAACCGCGAAGTCTCACTATCTCCTTGATGAACAACTGGGCCAGTCTCTTGGGACTCCACATATCCTTGATTTCAAGGAAATGAGCTGATTTAGTTAAGCGGTCCACAATCACCCAGATCGTATTCATGCCACGACGACTCGTCGGCAAACTCGTAATGAAATCCATGGAAATGTCTTCCCACTTCCACTCTGGAATAGGGAGAGGTTTCAGCATACCCGCCATGGCGATGTTCAATCTTGACTTGTTGGCAAGTTAAGCATCTCGAAACAAATTCCGCGACTTCTCGCTTCATATTACTCCACCAGTAATTTTGTTTCAAGTCCTTGTACATCTTGCTGGACCCCAGATGAACAGAATAAGGGGTAGCATGATCTTCTCTCAAAATAGAGTTTTTCAACTCGTCATTCGCCGGTACACACATCCGATTCTTAAATCTCAAAAGTCCATCCTCGTGGATCACGAATCCAGGGGCTTTCCCCTAAGCCACATCCTCAAGAATGCGCAACAATGCTGGGTGATTCTCCCTGATTGCATCCTCAAGAGATGATGAAATCTCTAACATACAAAGCTGTCCACTGATTGGCAAGCGGACCTCGATCTCGGGTCTAAGGAATTCCTGTTGGAGCTCCTTCTGAGTTGTGAAACGAGCAAGCATCTGCTCCTGAACGGACTTACGACTCAAGGCGTCGGCGACAATGCTCGCCTTGCCCGGGTGGTAAAGGATTTCGATATCATAATCTTTGAGTAGTTCCAACCACCGTCTCTGTCGCATATTTAACTCCTTGTGAGTAAATATATACTTCAACTCTTGTGATTGGTGAAGATCGGCAGTGATGCCATAAAGGTAACGACGCCAAATTTCCAACGCGAAAACCACGGTTGCTAGTTCCGTCCGTGGGTTGGATAATTAACCAGCTAATCCGAGGAAACATCGGATTTAATTAATATCTTTCGGAGGTTGCCAATCTCGGATAGTCTCCGACTTCTGAGGGTCGACACGAACTCTGTCAGATGAAATTACATGTCCGAGAAAGTCACTTCGGACCTCCAGAACTCATATTTGGAAAACTTTCCATAAAGTTGCTCTCGTCTCAACACGTCGAGAACCTGATGAAGATGAACCTCGTATTCCTCTCGGCTACGAGAATAAATCAAAATGTCTTCGATGCGCATAACAACAAACCGATCCCAAAAATCGATGAAAACCCGATTCATTACCCCCATGAATACCACAGTGTAATAGTTAGCCCGACGGCATAACTACGAACTCATAATGACCATTGCGTGTATGAATCGCTGTCGTCGCGATATCCGTCTCTCGTATCCGCAATGGTGATATCCAGATCTTAAGTCGATCTGGAAAATACTGAGGCTCCCTGAAGTTGATCTAAAAGATCATCAATACGGGGTAAAGGATACTACTCTTGATCATCACCCTGTTCAACTCCTGGTAATCGATACACAAGCGAAAAGAACTATCATTCTTCTTGACAAACAGCACTGGTGCTCCCCATGGGGACGTACTCGGTTGAATATAACCTTTCTCGAACAATTCCTCAAGTTGATTCTTCAACTCTCGCATTCTGGTCGGGGCCATCCGATACGGTGCCTTCGATAAAGGGGACGACTGCTCCAACTCACTCCTGAATTCCCCTACTCTATGTGAAGGCAACTAGATAACTCGTCTGGAAATACATCGTCAATCGATGACAATGATACCACGAATGATTGAACATTTCGATTGCCCTAGAATGGTCAATCGATAAAAATAGATACCAATAATGATTGAACAACTCGATTGCCTTAGAAAGGCCAATCGATGAAGATGATACAATGAATGTTTGAATAACTCGATTGCCTTTGAAAGGACAATCGATGAAAATAATACAATGAATGATTGAATGACTCGATTGTCTTAGAAAAGCCAATCGATGGAAATGATACAATGAATGATTGAATAGTTCGAATGCGTAATTTCTCTGCTTTCGTCATAATAATACTTCTTCTGGAACAATGGGGGTTACTTCCCTGAGACACACATTCGACAACCAACGACGGAAAGATAGCGACCAAACGCTAACAAATACTGAGGATAGTATTAAGACGGTTAAACCAACTAATACCGAAATTACATCGTCCTAAGATAAATTCACCACGATTAGGTCCACCAACCAATCGCGGTTACTAAGCTTACTTAGGTATGATTCCGAAAATTCTTCCATCGTCAGGTAGACCGATGGTATGAGGTCCACAAGCAATAGGACTATCCCGAAATAAGTCTATTCAAGCGTGATTCGAAAATGAATGAATGCGGTGTACCAGCATCAAAAGGTACACACAAGTTGAAATAAAATTACGAGTATACCTGAAATCATTCGGACCACCGGATCGTCGATCCTCCTCATCATATGAATCAGGACTTGCCGGTCCCGAACCGACGCTCCGTCGATAAATACGAGCTCTAACTCTATTTGCTTCCATTGTCTTAAACAGCGATGACAAAGCGATCGATTACGAAATCTTTGGTTGCTTGGGGCACGAGATGCCGCGAGCCGACTTGGAGTCCTTTCGGCAAAAACGGGCCTTATGCCCAAAATTCCCACAATTATAGCACGTGATAGACGATTTCAGACACTCAGTGCTGAAATGACCCGGCGTTCCACAATTGAAACAGGTGATGGCCGAACTGGCCGATCGGGAATGAGATCCCGCACGATTATGCGCCGTAGAAGGTCGCTCAGAAACGATAGGGCTCACACGAGGCTTCTTGAAGGTTGACTGACCGCCTTCGGATTGATTACGCTTCGTTGATTTCCTGCTGACAAATGAAGGTTGTTGTTCAGCACTTTCCTTAGCAGCTGGCTCATACGGGAGAGTTCTCTCGATTAATCCGGCCAGAGTGGCGCAATGATGATTGAGCAACTGCACATGGGTCATCATGGCCTGCATAAAAATGAGTGGATCAACCCGAACATCTTCTGATCGAGCCGAGTCCTGGGCACGCTCTCCCGGCAGCGAGTGGTTATTCCTCGGGTTTTGGCCCGCACCGCGGCCTCTTCCCGTGCATCCCCTGACAGTTCTCTCCATACTGAAGTAGGAAGGTCGCATAATGATTATATTTCCCGCATGATTATCATGTTATGATTACGTCATGAGATAATGAAAATGAGTATACATGCTCTAACTTAGTGATTATATGAAGGATTTACTGAAGTGACATGATTATCTGATGAAATTCTTGAAATGATTATCCTGAATAACTTAACAAGATTAAAAATATGATCATCCAGATCGACAACTGAGTAATGAAATGAATTGAGTAATAAATGAATTAACAAGATCGTCCTGATCATTAACTGAGTAATGAAATGAATTAAGTGATTAATGAGTTAACATGATCGCCCTAATCACAATGAATGATGATGTTTGAGGATTGTTAAATGATGAATGATGAATGAATGACTATTGCCAGAAATTATACCATGGCGTTAGAAATCTTACAGTTCTTCCTATTCGATTGGCTCGGCATTTGCACAGGTCACACGTGACGCGAAAGTCCAATGATACTAGTCTGATGACGATGATTTCAAATGAGACATGACTCGGAAGGTAGTATTCAAAACCACGCTCCGATACCAACTCTGTAACACCCCAAACTAGGCGGATATTACAGCGCCGTGGATCCCCGATTGGGACCCACCAGGCAAATGAAAATGAACGAATTACACAAGATAAATGTAGTACTGAACCACATTACAACAGTAATTACTCCGATGAGGAGTTTAATTACAACACACCAGGACAATACCGAATACTAGTGTATTTTATATGAAGATAAAATACACAACACTGAATGAAACGGAGTATCCAAATGAAAATCTGCAGCGGAAAATAAAGGACAATAACATGAATAATCGAAAGATCGGGGCCCCTACTAGTATCACTAGGACTCCTCGACATCAACATGCTATTCCCGTGCGTTTGCCTTGCCATGACCTGAAAAACAAAATCGGCCGGGGTCAGTTAAACAGAACAACAATCCTCAAGGGTTGAAAATACACAAACATGATTTAACTGAAGTTATGAAATATCCTTAGTTATGAATTACGCTGAAGAAGAGTATCATAGTACGCCCGTAGTGTTCTGTGCAAGTGTACAAGACGAATGACCGGACACACCCGTCCTTGTACCTAATTAGTCTCACGGAGGTAATCTGTTACCGTGTGCACAGTCCAATGTATCACTCCCAATACATGGCCATAACGTGCCCGACTAAAAATTCCACACATCCGCACCCGGCCACGCAATATGAACCCAGAAGGTCATATGAACGAGAATGACCGTAATGAATATCAAAGAATAAATAATAATCTGACAAAGTTACGAATGACTTACCGAGATGAGAGTAATAATGAAGTGATGGATAGTTTTAAATGGAATGGTTGGAACTGCCGTTCCCGTTAAAGAAGTGATTGTTCAACAATTACAAGTCTCAATATGATTAATACAATGATGAATGAGTTATGATTATGAATGATCAACAACAAAAGGTATGAATATCCTTTTAACCGAGTAAGAATTAACTTACTCAATACCGGTGACAATTATCCTTCCACGAACAACGTCCTAATTGAGATATCGGTCGCTCGAACAACCTTGAATTATACAATATCCAACAATCCGTTCAATATACGAAACAAACACGGATATAACGAACTCAAAACGTCGATACGATTAAACTAAGTCCATAGAGGCATTAAATCAAACACGTTGTATCCAAACTCCGATTGTTTACAATCAAACCTCAATATACCAATATCAAAATCCCCAAGAAGTGTTTCAAACCAACAAAACATCTCCAATACGATCAATAATCCGTTATGAATATCCAAAAACGTGATTATAACAACAATTAGTCGAAAATCCCCAATTCCAACTCGATTTTCAAGGTGTTCTCGAATAATTCCTCAATAATCCAATAAATCCTTATACAAACTTATAATCATATACATATCCCTTCATACAACATGATTATAACGTCCAAAACATCATATCTCAACATAGAATCGAAATCCAAGGTGTTGAAGAAATTACCTCTTGAAGATCCAATCACTTCGATCCGAAGAACACGAGTTAAAACGAGTATCCAAGCTTCCCAAATGAATGAGGATGATGAAAGTCTAACACTCAAGTGATTGAGGATGGAAAAATCCCTCTCTCAAGTCTCTCTCTCGGAACAAAATGAAGAAAGGAAGAAAATGGTGAAAAATGTCCCGGCCGAGTACTTAAATACTGCCGGAAGTTACGGCCGTAACTCGGCCCTCTTACGGCCGTAACTTTCCAAGTCAACGGCCTTACGGCCGTAACCGGCCAACTCGTACGGCCGTAACTCGGCTTCGTCCGAAAGCCTGCCGACAGACTTACGGCCGTAACCGCTCCTGAGTTACGGGCGTAACCCGCCTTCGTCAAAAACACCCGTCGACAGCCTTCCTGCAGCGTACGGCCGTATCCGGCCAAGCCTTACGGTCGTACCTGCCTCGACTTACGGCCGTATGCCGCAACCCTTACGGCCGTAAGTCACCCTTGGTCGACAACACCCGAAATTAACGAACACCACTTACGGCCGTATCTCACCTTCCTTACGGCCGTAACTCACCTTCGGCCAAAATGCCTGGGCAGTCTGCTGGACCACTTACGGCCGTAACCGGCCAGCCTTACGGCCGTACCCGCTGGACTTACGGCCGTATCCCAGAACCTTACGGCCGTAACTCGATGCTGGCCAAGGTGAATAAATCCGATAATTCCGATTCCTCGCTACGACTGATGAATGATCCGACATATCATACGAATGTGGAAATGAACAAGTCTAACACGAGCCAAAGATGATACTCCCAGTACAAGGCTATCAAACACAATGAAAATGATAATACTCCCGTCTCGATCTAAGAACGGAGATAAAATGACGATCGGTAACTGATATACGATTACAACATGCCAACATTGAACGCAAATGAGTGATTCATGAATGATGAGTGATTATTAATGAGTGAGAATTACTGAGTGACAAATACAGACTGATAATTACCGAATGAAAATGACTGAGTTACAACCGGGTATTACACCCTAGTCCTTCTTAGGTACTTGAGTATGTGCTTGACAGCAATCCAATGTCCTGGTCCTGGGTTTGACTGATATCTAGCAGCCATGCCTACGGCATGACAGATATCTGGTCTAGTGCAAAGCATAGCATACATGAGGCTTCCCACAGCTGATACATAAGGGACCATCTTCATGTCATCTATCTCCTTTTGTGTCTTGGGACACATCCTTAGATAGCTGAATTCCATGTCTGTAATGTATAAAACCTTTCTTGGAATTCTCCATGCTAAACCGCTTTAGCACTGTATCGCTATAGGATGACTAGGATAAGCACAACATCCTTTTATCCCGATCACGAAAAATCCTGATTCCAAGGATGTGTCCTGCTTCTCCCAGATCCTTCACATCGAACTGCTCAAATAGCCATACCCGTACGTCCGACAATTCTTTCACATTGTTTCCAATCAGAAGGATATCGTCTACATACAGTACAAGAAACACCAACACATTTCCATCGCATTTCTTATACATACAACTCTCACTCGGACATTGTACGAGTCCATATGACTGGACAACCTCGTCAAAACGAGTGTTCCAAGATCTAGATGCTTGCTTAAGTCCATAAATGGATCTCTTAAGCTTGCACACCAAGTGCTCTTCTCCTTCAGCAATGAATCCCTCTGGTTGGCGCATATAGATTTCCTTGTCTAGACTCCCATTCAAGAATGAAGTCTTGACATCCATTTTCCAAATCTCCAGATCCAAATGCGCAGCTATAGCTAAAAGAATTCAGATTGACTTCAGCATGGCTACCGGCAAAAAGGTTTCATCATAATCGATACCCTCTTTCTGAGTGTAACCTTTTGCAACAAGCCTCGCTTTGAAGGTTTCAACCTTTCCATCACCTCCTTTCTTTTGCTTTTAGAACCATTTACTCCCAATGGCTTGTATACCATTAGGTAGCTCTACTAGCTCCCACACTTGATTGGAATCCATAGATCCCATTTCTGAGATTCCATTGCTACTTGCCAGGAGTCAGCATCTTTATCTTGGATTGCCTCCTTATAGGCACAGGGATCTGATTCATCTTCGCCTGGGATTGAGTCCGAAGACTTTCCCACGCCTATGAATCATTCCAGCTGACGAACAACCCTCCCACTACGACGAGGCAAATCCTGAGTTGGTGTAAAAGTCTCAGAATTGATACGTGGTGCAGTGTTAGTTGCGCTTATACGATTGGTATAGGCGGAGTCTCGCCCCTCATCTCTTTCAGAATTATCTCGCTCATAGGCTTGTGACTAATCATATAATCCTCCTCCAGGAATCGGGCATTGGTGCTAACAATGACCTTCTGATCCTGGGGACTATAGAACAAGCCACCCTTTGTTCCCTTAGGATATCCTACAAACACTCGCACTTCTGTACGAGATGCCAACTTTTGAGCTTCCTTATTCAGCACATGTGCTGGAGTACCCCAAATCCGAACATGTCCTAGACTGGCTTTCGCATATTCCACAACTCTGTGGGTGTTTTTGGAACTGATTTCGAAGGCACCAGGTTTAGAATATACGTCGCTGTTTCTAAGGTGTATCCCCAAAACGGAATAGGTAAATCTGAATAACACATCATTGATCTAACTATTTCTAAAAGAGTTCTATTCCTTCTTTCAGCCACACCATTTTGTTGTGGAGTTCCCGGCGCGGTGAGCTAGGACGAAATCCCCTCATTCGCCAAGAAATCCAAAAACTCTCCACTAAGGTATTCGCCACCACGATCAGATCGTAGTGACTTGATACTCTTCCCATGACGTTTTTTCGTTTCAGCCTTGAAGTCTCTAAACTTGCTAAAGGCTTCAGACTTACGTCGCATCAAATAGATGTATCCATATCTCGAATAATCATCTATAAACGTGATGAAGTATTCGAAACCACCCCTAAAAAATCTGGTATATTACTATTTAAAGTTAAAATAAAAATTAAAAATATTTGGATCTGATTTATAATTAAACTTTAGTTTGTTTTTTTAGATTTTTAGATTTTTTGTAAAATATTATTAATTTATTAATATTATGAAAAATTAGATCCAGTTTTCTATTTATTTATGAAAAATAATATCTCAATTTTTAAAAAAAATATAAATTAGATCCAAATTTTTTAGTTTTTTATTATTTTCAAATTTTAAATAAAAACATCCGATTTTAAGTACTAATATTCCATATTTTTTTTAAATTTTGAGAAAAAAATAGGTTTCATTTTTTAAAAAAATTCCAGATTTTTTTATTTTTTATATTTTTATTATTATTACAAAATCTGAAATTTTTAATTATATTTTTAATTTTTATTTTTAACTTTAAATAAAAGCATTAGATTTTTAATATTAATGTTCCAGATTTTTAAAAAAAATAAAGTTTCAATTTTTCTAAAAAATACAGATTTTTTTATTTTTTATATTTTTTTAGACTTTTATATTTTTTATTATTATTTTATTATTATTACAAAAATATGAAATTTTTTATTATTATTTTATTGTTGTCGACCAATAAAATGCTGACACATGGCACTCAACGGCCATGTCATCAATCCGTTAAAACTTAACGGGACCAAACTAACGGAGTCCCTAATGGGTGAAACGGATTAAACTTTAGTCCCTTCTTGAAACACTTAAAACTTTAGTCCCTTAAGTGATAAAAATGGCAAACTTCAGTCCCTAGTAGAGCTATTTTGCCCCTGAAAAAATAAGCAAAGATATGCAATATATATCAAGCCGATTGCAACTATATTGGCGAGCCATCGTCAGGTGTCATGTATGTGATGCCAATACTAAAATTTTCAAAAAAATTTGTGGAAGTTTGAAATTTTTGGCCTGGACGCGGGGGAATTTTGAATTTATTGAAATACTTTGGCTTCACATATGTGAAGCTATTGGGTTTCAGAATATATTATAAACACAACATCCCTACAGACCATTTATTCCAAAATTCTAATTCACATTTCATCTCATTTCTTCAACTTTCATCTCTCAATCTTCAAGGTAATTTCTAAATTATTTTTAATTTTGTTAATAATTTTAATTATATTATTTTTCGTTTATACTAACTTATTAATATTTTTGTTTTTTTCTTTGTTTTGCAGGATTTTTATTTATTTAAATATAAGTGAATTACAATATTAATATTGTTGGAACATAACATAATGTGATTTACCTCTTTTTAAAATCAATTTTACAAAACTGATGATATTTATTTTCTAATTAAAATAAATATCTTTTTAGTATAATATAGATTATTTTTTAATAATAATTAGAAATGTAGTTTTTGACATATATTTTCTAATTACAAAAAAATTATATTTAAAATATTTTTGATTAAATTTATATATATATATACACACACACACACACACTTGAAATTAGCCAAAAATTCTTTTTGGCTATTTTTATTTTTTTATTTTAAACGAAAGTACTTTAGCGTCACATATGTGACACTAATATGGCTGAAAAAATAAAATTAAAATAATTGGATGCTAAAACTTTGGCGTCGCAGCATGTGATGCCAAAGATATGTTATTTAAATTTGGTGGACATACTTTGGCGATACATATGTGACGCCAAAGATATATTATTTAAAATTGCTGGACAATCTTTGGCGACACATGTGACGCCAAAGATGTAACATCCCAAAAACCCACATGGGAATATTACACGCCGTAGATCCTTCCCATGACGACCTAGCAGGCTAAACATCACAGAACGACCAAGTGTTTTCCCGGCCGGGGCAAACAATATAATGATACGGACTGTTAAGGTCAATTATAAATAGCTACACGGACCGGTGAGGTCGTATGATTGACACAAATAGAAAAATACAACTCTTTACAATGATTACCCACGCAGGGGTAAAGATACAAAATAGCGGAAGGCAGATTACGACTCTGACGATACAACACAACTCGACTTAACTCCTAACTCTTGATTAGTTTCGTAGCCCGTCACTTCCTATGCCGATCCTGTGACTGCTCCCCGAACCAACAAGCACATGGACACAAAACAGACATCCACCCCCTGATTACTCGGGGGTTAGCAAAATTCCACTATTTTGCTAGTGCAAGTATAATACGATACGAAATGCAACAAGTAAATAGCAACCACGAATTTGATACGGAAATCAACTATCAAAATGTTCCCGAGAACTTTTAGAATTTTGAATTCAAGCAAGGAAGTATTTGAAAAGAAACTTGTCATCTCGGGGATTTTTAAAATAAAAATTCTTTTGGACCTCGAGTCCCAATTTACAAAACCTTTTCGAAAGCGTTAGGACTGCAGCCCGATTCTCGTGTCAAGACACACTAGTTGAGATATCATAATGGGTCCGTGACCAACTTTAAAATGTTATCCAATCAATCATTGTTACACGATCACTGTTCGTACACATCATGTACCGAACTCCTGAGGCCTCGACGGACCCTACCCGGACCACACACATTATTTGTACACATCATGTACCGAACTCCAGAGGCCTCGATGGATCCTACCCGGACCCCACGCATCATTCGTACACATCATGTACCGAACTCCAGAGGCCTCGTCAGACCCTACCTGGAACACACACCTTGTTCGTACACATCATGCACCGAAATCCAGATGCCTCGTCAGATCTTACCTGGAACACACACATTATCACGACACAACTCATATTGATCAACTCAACACATCACCATGAGCAACACACATTATTATCAATATGTCAAACCATTCAACAATACACCGTAATACATATTCAAGTATGTAAATCAAAATGACACAAATATCATAATCATCACGACAACTCAACTATGACCAACCATGCCCGACACAAACCATATGATTAACACAACTAACACAATTCCACGGCGTTGACCAAGTGAGGATATCATCACTACCATCAATCGTTCACAATAATCAAATCACACGAAGCATATTCACGAAAGTAAACCAATTCATCATAACCCTAACACGAAGTCCCTATTCACAAGACACAAATCTTATAGCAAGATACTTGCCTCGATAACCGATACCGAACACTCCGACGAACACGGCTCAACCGGGAAACCTCGAAGACCTACAATCCTCCGGCAAAACAACGAAGATACGATTACAACGAGAATCAAGACCAATAACAATGGAGATCCCACCAAACTATCGAAGGAAAACTCATTGGGATATTTAATCGAACATTAAATGTTCAATAACTCCCAAGAACACTCGAATCGCCAATCGAGTTAAACAAACTCGAAATCTGGATATACAACCCATAGAACACGATTAATAATGCTCAATAGCATCAACCAATTCATCAAAATCGGACGAACAACGAAGATCAAGAAGGAATCCTGAATGTCAACCCTAGGAGATTTCAAGAATTTACCTCGATCACAATGATACCTTCGATCACCACTCAGGAGTTCCAGCCAATAATCACGAAAGAAGAAGGAGGAATGGTGAAGAATGAACAAAAACCCATCGACAGGCCTATATATAGCCGTGCAGGTTACGGCCGTAACAGGCGGCACCTTATGGCCGTAACTCGGCCCTTACGACCGTAATCTGCATCATCTAACGGGCGTAATCGGCACCTCCCAGGCCACTGCCCAAAACGCTCAGCATATTACGGCCGTTATCAGGCAAAGCATTGCGGTCGTAACCGGGCATTACGGCTGTACCCCGCCACACATTACGGTCGTAATCGATCCTCCCTGGGCTACTGCCCAACCTGTGCGGGTGTCTTACGGCCGTAACCGGGAAGGAATTTTGGCCGTAACCGGCCATACATTACGGCTGTAACAGGCCCTGCATTGCGGCCGTAACTCAGGCAGGTCTTACGGTCAAAACTCGATCGTTTCGACAGTTCGGTTAGACGTTTGACAACGCCTCGATCACACTAACGCATCGGCTATGATTCAAAACAATAATGAGCAAATTACGAAACATAACATAATACGTCACACGCACACATTTAATTAAAGAAACACACGCAAGAACAAGTCTCACTCGACAAACACTACAACAGAGTATATCATATCGTTCATGACAGAAAAACGAATTCCACATAATCATAAAGACACGAAATAACCGACACCAACCGATAAATAGCTCAGGGCAATTGGAATAAAAGTCTCGGATATTACATTCTACCCCTCTAAAAATAAGTTTTGTCCAGAAACTTAAAATAAGATCATTACATTGATACAAAACAAAACACGATGACACATAATAAAATACCAAATTCAGGACCCCGTGGTCCACTGTCATGTCTCCGTAGGTTCAACAACCCACACAGAACTTATTCAAAACAAAATATCAATCATCAAGCTCCAAACATAAAAACATCACATAATACTTCTCCACACGAGAAACAATCCACGTAACAAGCACAAAATACCATCACTGGACATCACTGGGACCTCCAGAAGTAGGAATGGAACTCCAGTTCCCTACCATATTGGCAACAATCTCGCAGTACTAAACTTGATGCCCCTCGTGTCCACAATTATAACAAGTCACCGGCGGTTTCTTACAATGCCCACGTTCATGGCCCAGAACGTTACAGTTGAAACACCTTGGAGCACCACCAGAAATCAAAGATACTGGCTTAGATCTTTTAGATTCTCTAGTTGACCGAGAAGGTCCCATACTCAACTGATACGAGAGTTGAGGTTTAGGAATCCGAATTCCCTCACTTCCCGATGCGTCATCAGAATTCTTCCATTTCTTTGTCGTAGATGCAGACTCTGCAAACATTATAGCCATTTCAAATGCTAGGGCTCGATCCTGATAGTACTTAAACGTTATACACATAAAAGGAGTCATATACTGTCGAACCTGAGGTTTCATACGCATATCGAAATAACAAACTTTATCTGCCTCACTTCGAACTTGATCCCGAACATAACACAGTTGTCGATTGTAATCGACTATTGCCTGATATATCGACACGTCTTGGGGCGTAGCCGATAAAACCTCGACAATCCTGCGTTATTTAACAGGCGGTGGACAATACTCGGCTTCCATGGAAATCTTGAATTCAGTCCAAGTAGTTGTATGATCACTAGGCACTACGGCCTCCCACCAGTATGCAGCTTCCTTGTCGAGCAGGTACTGAGCAATAGGTACTCTTCTTTCATCGAGACAAGCTACAGCATCTAATAATCTGTCCAACTGGAAGAGCCAGTTCTCCCAGCCTAACGAGTCCAAAGAACCTACAAACGGGGCAGGTGCATTCTCATCACATCTCGTAACCACTTACTAGCTCCATTATCCTCATCTGGGATCCTATCCCGGTGTACGATCTGATTCATATGCGCCAAGTGGTCAACCACCTGACAAAGGATGGTGGTGGATCCAATGTCAACATTACCTCTGGTTGATTTCCCGCGATCACGCGAATGGTCATCTCGACCATCTGTACTGAGCTGATTGGCGCTCGACAACGAGCGATTCGCCCCCTCATGCTCTTAATTACGACCACTATCATGCCCACGTCCTCGACCTCGACCTCTCGGCATACTGAACGGACAACCATCCAGAATAACATAACAAAACAACATCACATAATCAACACAGGACAACAAACAGCAGCGCGATAAAACATTAACTCCAAGTCATTACACGAATACACGAACTAACACCGCAATAATAGGACTTAAATTCAAAAGTAATTCACACGGTCACATCAATAGAGATGTACGACCTTTATCTCAGCAAACACGGTTAAAACATTATATATACCATTGTGGTCCAACATGGGTAATATTCTAAAAAAATAAGTTTTTCGAGGTATTTGTTTGAATGATAATATTTTAAAATTCGTAAGTTTGAAAGATTTTGCTGAAATGAAATTTTTTTTGAAAACACTTTTAATACCTCGGTCGTTTAATCAAAACCATGAACCCATTATCAAAACTGTTTTGTTTGAAATTATTTGAAACAACACGTTGAAACTTCAATCTTCTCGATAAACGATATCATCAAAATGACCTTATCAATATATATCATTATCACCATTAACGACATACACGGTAACCACCTGTTACCACACCAACCATCACGAACAATAAAGCACATGATAATCTGCGGCCATGCACCTCGGCATTGACCCCAAAAGGTCTCGTCAAACCAATCTCGGGTGGAAAACCTCTTGTACTCGCACTCAAAACTTCCATATATTAATTACCATATCACGATAATGTCATAGAATAATACAATCAAATCATACTATGCAGTCACAACACTGGAGTGTACAATCTAACAAGAATGGTAACGATCAACAACATGTCAACGATGCCCATACAGGATAACCAACTGAGTGCGACATTACCGATACAATAGTTAAAATTCACAGTCGTCACTAGAGGACCATACGACTATGTCAACTGAAATCAAGTGATTGGTAGAGGGCGCAGATACAACTATAGCAACAAGGTTACTACCGGGAAAGTCAAAAGCTTACGGACATAACAACATGCAGTTTACGGCCGTAATGGTAAACATCTTACGGCCGTAATCACTAGCTACAGGACAGCAGGATTGTCCCAGCAGCCCCGACACGGATCCGGAGATTAAGGATCGACTCCTAACAATGTATTCCAACATTTAGAAAACACTGCAACATTATCCGACGAGCATAACAACATAACAAACTTGTCGCAACGACTTAGTCCCAACATACATTCGCATAATGTTTTAAATTCCGAAAACCAAAGTCGTTTTGTAAAACAGAAATTTTCTAAAATCTTTCCGATCATAACAAAAAATGATGGTAATATTTTGCAATGTCCGAAGTACTTTAAACACATTTTCTAAATACCGTCTGATGGTGTCATTTGAAATTGCAACCAATTTGTCAAAATTCAACCGTTTTTTTAAAATCCATACAAACTGTGGTTTAACCGCACCATCAAAATATTTTCAAAAATCGATTTCCACAAAAATGCTCAAACCTGTAATGTCCTTCAGAAAAATGTTTTCAATCCTACCCGCAGCGGGCATAATTACAACAATCTAAAAACAATCGAACTTAAAACCACATACCCAAATGGCAAATAGGATCGCCAATTCAATCAAATACATCTCGTGGGCATCAAGTTTAAGCATACAACAAAACCATTCATCTGAGTTTCACACAAACTCTACCGTCAATACCTTTTTCGAAACCCATCAAGGTTCACAACTTTCACATCATACCACCCCACACGGTAGTTCAAAGTCAAAACATCACTACGTCTAGTTCTACACTCATACAGTGTGTCACAAATATCGAATTCAAACCCATTACACAACACTGTGAAAATAAAATTATGTGCCACAATTAACTCACATAAATGAAATCATGAAAAATAGATACCTCGCATAAAAGGGGAGACTTACGTCCGCAGGCCGCAAGGAGATGACGGTCGCGCTCGATACAAATCTCATCTGACAAGTTGTGACTACGCACAACTAAACTTGTCACCTGACAACTCGAATGACACGACGCCACATTACTCAACAAATCACGACTCGACTTGGCCCGACAGCCTAGGTTTCCGCAACCTAAAGCTCTGATACCATAAATGTAACACCCCCAAAGCCACATGGGAATATTACACGCCGTAGATCCTTCCCACGAGGACCTACCAGGCTAAACATCACAGAACGACCAAGTGTTTGGCCGGCCGGGGCAAACAATACAATGATACGGACCGTTAAGGTAAATTATAAACAGCTACACGGACCGGTGAGGTCATATGATTGACACAAACAGAAGAATACAACTCTTTACAATGATTACCCACCCAGGGGTAAAGATACAAAATAGCGGAAGGCGGATTACAACTCTGGCGATACAACACAACTCGACTTAACTCCTAACTCTTGATTAGTATCGTAGCCCGTCACTTCCTGTGCTGATCCTGTGATTGTTCCCCGAATCAACAAGCACCTGGACACAAAACAGACATCAACCCCCCGATTACTCGGGGGTTAGCAAAATTCCACTATTTTGCTAGTGCAAGTATAATACGATACGAAATACAAAAAGTAAATAGCAACCACGAATTTGATACGGAAATCGACTATCAAAATGTTCCCGAGAAGTTTTAGAATTTCGAACACAAGCAAGGAAGTATTTGAAAAGAAACTCGTCATCTCGGGAATTTTTAAAATAGAAATTCTTTTGAACCTCGAGTCCCAATTTACAAAATCTTTTCGAAAGCCCGATTCTCGTGCCAAAACACACTAGTTGAGATATCATAATGGGTCCGTGACCAACTTTAAAATGTTATCCAATCAATCATTGTTACACGATCACTGTTCGTACACATCATGTACCGAACTCCATAGGCCTCGACGGACCCTACCTGGACCACACACATTGTTTGTACACATCATGTACCGAACTCCAGAGGCCTCGACGGATCCTACCCGGACCACACACATAATTCGTACACATCATGTACCGAACTCCAGAGGCCTCGTCATACCCTACCTAGAACACACACCTTGTTCGTACACATCATGCGCCGAAATCCAGAGGCCTCGTCAGACCTTACCTGGAACACACACATTATCACGACACAACTCATATTGATCAACTCAACACATCACCATGAGCAACACACATTATTATCAATATGTCAAACCATTCAACAATACACCGTAATACATATTCAAGTATGTAAATCAAAACGACACAAATATCATAATCATCACGACAACTCAACTATGACCAACCATGCCCGACACAAACCATATGATTAACACAACCAACACAATTGCACGACGTTGACCAAGTGAGGATATCATCACTACCATCAATCGTTCACAATAATCAAATCACACGAAGCATATTCACGAAAGTAAACCAATTCATCATAACCCTAACACGAAGTCCCTATTCACAAGACACAAATCGTATAGCAAGATACTTACCTCGATAACCGATACCGAACTCCGACGAACACGGCTCAATCGGGAAACCTCGAACACCTACAATCCTATGGCAAAACAACGAAGATATAATTACAATGAGAATCAAGACCAATAACAATGGAAATCCCACCAAACTATCGAAGGAAAACTCATTGGGACATTTAATCGAACATTAAAGGTTCAATAACTCCCAAGAACACTCGAATCGCCAATCGAGTTAAACAAACTCGAAATCTGGATATAAAACCCATAGAAAACGATTAATAATGCTCAATAACATCAACCGATTCATCAAAATCGGACGAACAACGAAGATCAAGAAGGAATCCCGAAAGTCAACCCTAGGAGATTGCAAGAATTTACCTCGATCCGACGAAGTACAAGGATTAGATGATGATTGACACGAACTAAGATTCCCAAAACGATACACGATGATACCTCCGATCACTACTCAGGAGTTCCAGCCGATAATCGCGGAAGAAGAAGGAGGAATGGTGAATAATGAACAAAAACCCATCGACAGGCCTATATATGTGCAGGTTACGGCCGTAACAGGCGGCACCTTACGGCCGTAACTCGGCCCTTACAGCCGTAATCCGCATCATCTAACGGGCGTAATCGGGACCTCCCAGGCCAGTACCCAACACGCTCGGGATATTACGGCTGTTACCAAGCAAAGCATTGCGGCCATAACCGGGCATTACGACCGTACCCGGCCACACATTACGGTCGTAATCGATCCTCCCTAGGCTACTGCCCAACCTGTGTGGGTGCCATATGGCCGTAACTGGCAAGGCATTGCGGCCGTAACCGGCCATGCATTACGGCCGTAACAGGCCCTGCATTGCGGTCGTAACTCGGCCAGGCCTTACGGTCGAAACTCGATCGTTCCGACAGTCCGGTTAGACGTTTGACAATGTCTCGGTCACACTAACGCACCGGCTATGATTCAAAACAATAACGAGCAAATTACGTAAAATAACATACCACATCACACACACAAATTTAATCAAAGAAACGCACGCAAAAACAAGTCTCACTCGACGAACACTACTACAGAGTATATCATACTGTTCATTATAGAAAAACGAATTCCACATAATCATAACGACACGAAATAACCGACACCAACCGACAAATAGTTCAAGGCAACCGGAATAAAAGTCTCGGGTATTACAAAAGATATATTATTTAAAATGGTAGGATATTTTTTGCGACACATATGGGACGCCAAAGCTTAAAAAATAGTATTTTACTCGTTTGTTTTAGCTTCACCCATGTGAAGCTAAAGTAATTAGGTTATTTGTTCAGTGTCTTCTTTAGCTTCACAAAAATAACGGTAAAGTTCGTTTCTTTTACTTCACGTGGTCAAACATTGAAGCTAAAGTTTCTTTAGTTTCAGCTTCTTTATCTTCACACATTAGCTTCACATAGACCTGGCAAAATAGGCCCAGGCTCGTGGGCCGGGCCAGCCCGCCCGTTTTTGGGTGGGCATTGGGCTTCATATTTTTGGCCCAAAAAAAATCGGGCCTTTTTGGCCCGACCCAGATTTGGCCCGCCCGTTGAGGCCCGGCCCGCAGGCGGCCCGCCCGGCCCAGTTTTTTTTTTATATATATATATTTATGTTATATGTAATTATAATATTTAAAATTTTTCCTTATTTGTTAGATTAGATTACATCTATATGTTAATTATTGATGTAGTTTTATTTTTTATGGGACTTTGTGATTACTTTGTAGTATATCATATCAATAATAATATTATTTTATGATTTTTATAAGAAAGTAGTAGTGATAAATGAAATGATGATCAAATAAATATATTTATATATTTGTCTTTTGATTGTGGTAGTGTAGTAAATAATATAATTATCAAATAAAAATAATTGTACATTTATTTAATTGAATGTGATAGTATAGTGAATAATATAATAATTACGGATCGAAAAATATTTCTATATTTATTCAGAAATAATATTTCAAAAAAAAAAAGTGTCGGGGCCTGCGGGCCGGGCCGAGCCCGCCCGGAGCGGGCCACGGGCCTAATATTTTTGGCCCAAAAAAACCGGGCCATTTTGGCCCGGCCCAAATTTGGCCCGCCCATTTTTTGCCCGGCCCGTTTGGGTCGAGCCCGCCCGTTTGTCAGGTCTAACTTCGCATATTTGAAGGTAAAGTACAAAGGCTTTAGAGTTGACTTTATTGGCTTCACTTTTGTGTGAAGCCAATACAAATATTTTTTAGTAGTGATACCCATATCCTTAATTTTTTAAAATATCTCGTACACTTGTACACATATCAAAATGCTATTCAGATCTTGTACTCAGTATCAATACTTCATACTCCCTCCGTCTCAGAGCGGTCTACACAGCTGACTGGCCACGGAGATTAAGAAAATGCATTTTGTGACGAGTTGACCTATTTAAAGTGAGGGTATAAAAGGTAACTCATGTGTAAGTGAAGTAAGGGAAAAAGTAAAAGTTTGTTAATTGAGTTGAAAAAGTAATGACAATTGTGTAAATAATTGTGTATAGTGAGGGTGTTAAAAACAAATTTTTTTACCATTTATGGGTGTGCAAACTTCTATGGGACGGACGAATAAGGCAAGTGTGCAAACTCCTGTGGGACGGAGAGAGTAGTATACGACCACTATATGTAAAAGCACACACTATTTTCCAGGAAAAAAAGACAAGTTTTTGTTGCATTTATATTATCTAAAATTAATTTTTATTTAATTTTTATTTTTTAACTTCTCTCATACATTTAATATACTCCTTAACGTGAAATTGCAAAATAAATCATTCATCTTTGCAGAACATTAACAATACCCAGAAGAATTAAATTTTACACTGAAACGACAGGCAAGCGGGCAACAAGCTGCGCCGCTAGCCCTTTTTGAATAGCAAAACTTAGTCTTTTAAAAACTACATCCAAAAGGCAGCAGTAAATCGCATTCTGCATAACCCGTTGGATTTCTTTGGAGCAGCTCCACTCGAGTGCAGGAAGCCAAATGTATCAAATGCAAAAGGTATAAACGCGTGTTGGTTATCAAGCGACGCTTTCGTGTTTATTACTTTGCATGAATGGCTTCAAAAGCGATCTGCCGTAAAAGCATGATTCACCAATCCCACAAGTGGAGAGACCCCCGTTGGATCTACACAAGCATGTTTCCCTCCTATCCATCCAAAGACCAAAATGTCAGCTGGTCTAAGTGTTGATCTTCCTTCCATCGGGTCAGTCAAGAAATTCACAGGTACTTCTTTCTTAATTGAAAATCAAAAATTGCCAAAAAAAAAAAAGTCATTTGGCCAGTCAACCACTTGACATCAAATCTAAAACAAATTCATTCCTAGTCAATTTTGCAATTTTTTAGCATTCTGTGTCGATTTGCAATTTATTTTGCATTATGGGTTGAAATCTGCAATTTTTAGTAATCGGTCCATTTTCACGGTAGAACCGGTTTATAAAATACATGAGGCAATATGCCAAAAAACCCTTCAAACAACCACCTTTTCCAGACATGGCATCACACTGCAACCAATTATTACACGAAAAATCCTTGGCATTGTATGTACTGTGTGTGGAAGAAAGTGCAAGAACTCAGGCCCATAAGCTTTTATAGTACGGCAAATCAGCTGCTGTGTAGTAGTACTATTTCCTTACATATACTGCTGTTGTATATATATTGTCTTTGGGCTGAACAAAGTCTGAGATTCACTTTTACCTTATAGAGAGAGACAATGAGACAGTGTAAGAAGTCTTCTGTACACTGACTCAACATCAAACAAATCATAGATATATTAATTTTCATAACGGTCCAAAAAACCCATCACCTATCCCAAAGAGATTGAATAATGAACCAAGGCAATAGATATATTAAGAAGCTTGATTGCGCCATTATTTGCCCATGGCCTTCTGGTCTAGTGGCACCGGGGTTTTACCTCATAGCTCATGTCTCGGGTTCGAGTCTGGGCTGTGGCGGGTTTCCCTAAAAATGATAGAGGGTATTATTCTCTCAAGGAGTGTGGCTCTGGTGGAGGTGCGGGCATTCGAGCCTGCGCTGCCTCTGGGGTTCGGAGTTAACCTCGCACTAACACTAACCACTAAGCCGGTTGCCGTTCAAAAAAAAAAAAAAAAATTGCGCCATTATTTAAAGTGGGAAATGGAAACAACTACAAAGAAGAGCTAATTATTTAATATATTTAACTTCTTATTTATTAAATAAATAATATAATCCTAATTAAACTTAAATTATTAGCATAAAACCAAAAAGAAAAAGACAAAATTATTAATAAAATGAAGTTATCAAGATTTATAACAACAAACAGCTTTTTCTTGACAATTCAAAACTCACACACACACAGTAAAAACTAAATCTTGATTCATTAAAAGTTCAGAAACCCTACACAGAATTTTCACCGTATCAAGGACGACTCTCAAGGCAGTGAAGCATACTGACTCAGTTCTGTCCACGCTTGAAATCCACTCCAGTTGCTATTGTTGCTGTTGTTGCTACTCGTTTCTGGAGTAGGACCCACAAGAGTTGCATAAGAATTATTAATATTACTATTATTATTATTATCGAAAAACAACTCAGCTGATAAATCTCCATTAGCACCATCTTTTCTTGAGGATGTCCCAATTACAGCAAAAGATTCGGCAGTATTTGCATTCGCCTGCCGCAGAAGGTTCTGAATAATGGGTTCATTAGTGGTCGCAGCAGATAATGGGGTAGAGCTGTTTTTCTGTTTCTGATTGTCATAATTATTATCTCCAACAAACAGCATCCCCAACCTTTGTTGCTGTAACTTCCAATGAAGATCTTGGTTGATGAAACTCAAGGACTCAATTGAGGATGCAAGATTACTGCTGTAATTAACAGGATTATCCATAGATCCCATTTCTTGAAACCCTGATAATGGGTTCCCACCATCTTCTTTTCTGGAGGAAGATGATAGAGGAAAATCAAATCCTGGAGTAGGATCAACTGAAAAACCTGGATTAGGGTTTGATGAAATGGCTGATAAACAACAAAATGCTGAACTCTGGTTGAAAAACCCAGTATTTGGTCTGGGAGTGTTAATCCCATAATCAAGCTGAAAATCCATGGCTGGTGAGAGACCCTTAAAGAACTTCAAACCACCACCACCATCACCACCAACATGATCATGAGATGATGATATTCTACTGTTGTCCTTGGAATAGTCTGCAGAAGAAGAAGAAGACGAAGACTTGATGAGTTTCTTGTTCTTGCGACAGCCGCCGCCTATGGGCACACTACGGAGAGCCCCGCCTTTGGTCCAGTATCTTCTACACGTCTTGCAGTAATGTCTTGGCTGTGTGAGGCTGTAGTTGTTGTAGTAACAGAATTTAGTATTTGGTGAGTCGCATCTGGGGCACTTAATGATTCCTGCTGATTCTTTCGGTTGAGGCCTAGTGGCCGACGAGGAGGTTTTCCGGTAGGTGGACGAGCTATGGGTTCCGTTCCTTCGAGCGGGTTTGGCGACGCCAAGTGTGTTGGTGGTGTGCGGTGATGTCATCATGTGAAGACAGCTAATTAAAAACCTAGGTGAGAGGAAGAAAGAAATTATTTACCAGGTGAATGTGAAAATAGAGAAGACAGAGGTGGAGGAACTGATTATCGGTGCGCTGTCAACTGTTTGTTCATGAGTTCTCTTTTGGAGAGGCAAGCGAGTGATATGTATGAATTCAATGGTTTCATGCTTGAGGTTGATGGAAAAGGAGAGGATGTTGATGTGCTCTTGTGATCTTCATCAAGAAGAAAACACTGTTATACTGTTTGAATGTTAAGACAGAAGAGAGACAGAGGAGAGAGATAAAGATCTCACTAGAAAGAATGACTAGGTGTGTGTGTGTGTCACATATATATATATATATATATATATATATATAAAATTAAAACTGCAAAATATAATTTTCATGCTTGTCAATAAAAAAGTTTTGAACATTTGTAACTTTAACTATATATTAGTAAAGTTATAAGGTGTTGATATTTTTAAAATATATCTTGAGAAATAATATTTTATATAATAAAAAATCTTCTATAAACTAATAAAATATATGCTTAAAATTAGTGCATAAATAATCCAAAGTCTAAGTTGTTGTAATTCTAAGGAAATAGAGGAAGTATATATTATGGTATGGTTGTTATAGGAACCATTCGTGATCAGAATTAGATATCGACCATGACCATAAGTAGATAAAGGGGTCTGCTAAGAGGAATGCTAGGGCCACAAAGAAAGACCCACAAAAAAAAAATCCACTCTGATTGGTTCAGGAAGAGAGAGGAGAGAGAAATTGTTACATAGTACACCAATAAAACACTGACACGCCAGCTTGTGGATGTTTTTGTGTGAGTTTCTTTGTGGGTCTAGCGTACCTCGTCTGCTATACGAAATATACAAAAATTTACTAGGCTGCATATCCTTGGAGGCACTCCACCTGAACTCTAATGAGTTGAAGAAGGTCGACGAACAATGTACTACCCGAGATTTTTATTCCAATTGCCCTGAATTATTTGTCATTTGGTGCCGATTATTTTGTTTCGTTATGATTATGTGGGATTCGTTTTTCTGTCATGAACGGTATGATATATTATGTTTTAGTGTTCGTCAAGTGAGACTTGTATCGCGTGCATTTCTTTTATTAAATGCGCGCTTGTGGTATGTTATGTTCCGTGAATTGCTCGTTATTGTTTTGAATCTTAGTCGGTGCGTTTGCGTGATCGAGACGTCGTCGAGCATCGAATCGGACGGTCGGGGGTTTGCTGAGTCGAGTTACGGGCGTACGGCCTGGCCGATTACGGCCGTAAGACTCTCGCACACCTTGGCCTGGGGAAACTCGGTTACGGCCGTAAGTATCATCAGGTTCCGGCGGTAATGCCGCGTTACGGCCGTAACGCACCAACAGATTTTGGGCAGTAGCCCTGGGAGCACTGTTACGGCCGTAAGGGGCTGCCGAGTACGGCCGTAAGGGGTGCCCGGTACGTACGTAAGGCAGCGTCCGTTACGTACATAATATGTGTTGACCGAGTTACGGCTGTAAGGCACTGCCGGTTACGACCGTAACGTGATCGGCCTTATATAGGCCTGGGCGTCGGCAGGACTCATTTCAACCCTTCTTCTTCCTTTTCTTGCGGCTGCCCGACGGGGGGTTCGGGAAGTGGAGTTCTTGGTCGATTCCACTCGATTTGTAGGCATTTTGGAAGGCTTTTGTCGATTATATCATCATCTAATCTTTGTTCTTCGTCGAATAGAGGTAAATTCTTGAAATCTCCTAGGGTTGACTTTCGGGATTTTTTTTTTTTTGATCTTCGTTGTTTGTCCGATTTTGATGAATCGGTCGATGTTATTGAGCATTATTAATCGTTTTCTATTGGTTGTATATCCATATTTCGAGTTTGTTTGACTCGATTGGCGATTCGAGTGTTCTTGGGAGTTATTGAACATTTAATGTTCGTTTAAATGTCCCAATGAGTTTTCCTTCGATATTTTGGTGAGATTACCATTGTTATTTGGTCTTTATTCTCGTTATAATCGTATCTTCATTGTTTTTGCCGGAGAATTGTAGGTGTTCGAGGTTTCCCGGTTGAGCCATGTTCGTCGGAGTGTTCGGTATCGTTATCGTGGGAAGTATTTTGCTATACGATTTATGTCTTGTGAATAGGGACTTCGTGTTAGGGTTATGATGAATTGGCTTACTTTCGTGAATATGCTTCTTGTGCTTTGATTATTGTGAACGATTGATGGTAGTGATGATATCCCCACTTGGTTAACGTCATGGAATTCTGTCGGTTGTGTTAATCATATGGTTTGTGTCGGACGTGGTTGGTCATGGTTGAGTGTCGTGATGATTATGATATTTGTGTCGTTTTGATTTACATACTTGAATATGTATTACGGTGTATTGTTGAATGGTTTGACATATTGATAATAATGTGTATTGCTCGTGGTAAAATACCGAAAGCCATTACAAAAGAACTCACGCAGCGGATAAAAGAAATAAAGTCAAGCATGCACAAGACATCAACACTACTCCTCATATGAACGAAAAATGGGAGTCAAATAATCACATATCACGAAATCAAAATCCATAAGGGGATTCCGTCAATTAACTCACAATCATAAAAAAATAGCTCGTGTCACACGAGGCACAACACAAAGAAGGGAGACTTACAACCACAGGTCGCACGAAGATGATGATCGCCCACGATACTAATCACGACCAACCAACTCAGACGACGCGTCGCGACACGACTCAGTCAGACAAAATCCGACGAGACAACAACTCAACAGACACCACTGACCCGACAGCCTAGGTTTCCACAACCTAAGCTCCGATACCATTTATGTAACACCCCCAATCCACTCAGGGATATTACACGCCGTAGACCCTCTCCTCGAGGATCTACCAGGCTGGTAACAACATTTAACGTCTCGACAATGCCTTCAAGGCTACACTGACTCAGTAGACCGATTTGGTCTTTCCACAAATACATACAACTCAAATACAACTCATGCCCACGCAGGGGACAAAATACATTCACACTGCATAACGGAACAATATAGCAAATGAAAATAAAGTACAATCGAACCAACACACGATGTACGGTTCCTCATGTGATTAGTATCGATCATCTTTCATCATCCTTCGTGCCGACCTGTGTTATGCTCCAAAACCCGAATGCAAAACAGACATCCACCCCGAATACTCGGGGTTAGCAAACTCCACCGTTTTGCTAGTGCAAGAACAAAGTGCAAATACGAGCCATACAATACAACTTCCAAGAACAATAATAATCGGAAAATCCTCAAGGTTCCAAACGTAACGAAAAGTACTTCCCGAGGCACGAGTTTGAGTAAAACTTTCCAAATCCGAAAGATCACAAATAACGATAATGGTTTGCAAAATGGTTTAAAATACCCTCGGGAGTTTTAATAAAAATCAAATTAGGGTTATCAAATCCATATCTTTCCAAAAATCAATAGGGTCATAGCCCAAATGTTTTGTTTTCGCAAATAGAAAACCAACAACAATTCAGGCGAGCCCAACATCACGTGTCCTCAACGGACATAAAATCAACACAACGTAAACATGCACAAGCATCGCCTTGGGAACAGAGTAATATCATAGATTCCCGCACGAGGCCTCGAAGGACCCTCCATAGCGGCTAGCTAAACAAATCACAACATAAGCATCGCCTTGGGAACAGAGTAATATCATAGATTCCCACGAGGCCTCGAAGGACCCTCCCGCACCGGCTAGCTAAACAAATCACAACATAGGCATCGCCTTGGGAACAGAGTAATATCATAGATTCCCACGAGGCCTCGAAGGACCCTCCATGCAGCTAGCTAAACAAATCACAACATAAGCATCGCCTTGGGAACAGAGTAATATCATAGATTCCCACGAGGCCTCGAAGGACCCTCCCGCAGCTAGCTAAACAAACTCAAGCACGAGTAATATATCACACCGAGGATATCCAAACAATTCACCCAGAGGCATCAAACACTTAGTAAAACAACACGTCAACCACAATGCACCGAAATGAAACAATATACGTCCACACGCAATTACCAAGTGCATCATCAACACCAACATGTCCATAAGATTCACATACTCGTTCGAGAAACACACCGATCACAAAACACACACGATTTTGAAAGAGGGCCTTTAACAAGGCTAACCAAATCTTTTGAAAACTCGTTTTAAACAATCAAACAAATATATAAAGACGATCACCAATTATCACATTCACAAAACAAGAATAGTATGGGAAAGGTACTTGCCTCGAATAAGAACAATGCGGAGAATCGACCGAAGTAGGTTGGCCCGAACCGACTACGAACCCGCCGACTCCACCGAACGCCAACTCACGTTCACAAACTACGAAGGATAAATAATAACAATGAAATGAATTCCATAACACGACTCAAAGCCGTTGAATTCAAAGAACGAATGACGAAAGTTCACGGATTTCCCCCAAAACGGCCAAGAACACGATTCGTTCCGTCAAATCACGAAAATGGAAATTCAAGTTGAAATATGGATATACAATCCATAGAATATGTTTAACAACATCATTTAACCATAATCGTCCATCGAAAACGGATGAAAAACGAGATCGGGGACAAATCCCCCAAAAAGTCAATTCGAAGGAAATCAAGAAATATACTTCGATTCGACGAAGAACAATGGATTAAATGATGTTAAACACAAGAATACTATCAAGATTAATCATACCCATCATGAATTAATCAATAACACGGAACGAATCGGACGAAAATGCAAAAATCCCCAAATTCACGAAATTAGGGTTCTAAGGAAGATTACCTTGATTCGCTGAATCAAAGGTTGATAACGGACGATCGATTGATGTTATGAACTCAAGGACTTCATGGATTTGTTGTTAAACAACATGGCTTCGTCGCCCATGAATCGCCACTCGCGGATGGAGAAGGAAGGAAATGAAAAACGAAGTGAAATGTGACTGCTCAGCCATATTTATACCGGGCCAGCCTAGCGTGCGCTAGCCTTCCCGGACTAGCGTGCGCTATCGGCCGGATCGGCCGAGTACCCTCGGCCAGGCCCACACGACCGGAATCACCGACCAACCTGCCGCCGAACACTGTCGACCCAACTCCGCTAGCGTGCGCTACGGCCGGATACTGCGCGCGCTAGCGGCTATCGAGAGCCACTGGATCGAATCGCCGGCAGTAACGTCGCTAGCGGCCGGCGGCGTCGCTACGCTGCCGACTAGCGCGCGCTACGCTCGGCGTAGCGTGCGCTACCTGCCGATCTGGCCGAGTCGAACCTCGAAACCCCATTGCCCGGGCGATGGCGTCGCTAGGCCACCGGCGGCGTCGCTACACTGCCGGTTGCGCGCAGCCTTCCGGCCAGTGGCGTGCGCTCGCCGGTCCTCCCGCACCGTCGGCCGGTGCCGCAATCGTCGGACGATCCCCGCCCGAGGGCTCGGCGACCCGATTTCCAAAACGTGCGGAACGAACACGGCGAAAAGTTCGCGGACAACATAAACGACTCGAAATGAAAGCGTAATACCATAATTAGTCATACGCGACCAAGAAACGGGTCGAGACAACAATTACAGATACGGATACCGTAACTTTCAAGAAATTACAAAATGGCCCAAAACGCGGAAATCACGATACGTGATCGAATAACCAAACCGAAGTTCACAACACGTCGACAAAGTTAAACGGACTTGCGGGAAACTCGAAACAACAGCTTTGACGAGATTCGCAAGAATCGAACTCAAGTGCGGAAAAGTCGCTAAAAAGCACAGAACTCAACGAAACGACACCGAAACGAACTCGGATGTCAAAAAGTGTAGAATTAATCATTCTCAGAATGACGAAACGGACATGAGCGAGTCGTCAAAACAGACTTCTGCCGAAAAAAAAGAAATTACCGGAAATCGAAAATTGCGGATATTACATTCTACCCTCCTTAAAAGAAGTTTCGTCCCGAAACTTAAAACAAGTAGGGAGAAGAAATATTCCGCCAGGAAAAACTCAACGAGATACACAAGAATGCGTAACTAACGCCCAACGGCGAAATGTTACAAACAACGCAAAGGAGTATACGGCGTGAAAACACGCTCCACGGCGACCAACACAACGTCGCCGTTAGGGATATAATAAAAACCAACAAGTGACAAACGTCATCAAACGGATAATATAGCCAAGTCAATTATCCGACAATCACAAAACACAACGAACGAAAATCAATATGATTGACCAACCCAACGGTACATCAATCAAAACGCGAGTCAACCGCTGAACAATTACGGAATCCCACCGCCCAAGGGTTGGAAGATCGAAAACGAGACTAATTTCCCGAACTTAAGGGAATTAGGAAGGAGCCTGAACGCTCAACAATCACGAAACGAAAATAAAAAAACCGAACAAGCAAACGATCGAGACAACAAAGATCGAACAATCATGTCCGAAACACGGAGGATAATAAAATTTAAACAACAACTCCCAGGACGATCTGGTGAGAACTACAAGACATGCATTCCCATAAGATCCACCGGAGAAGGAATAGCGATTGAAAAGTCACAACGACAAACGAGTTATTCCGAAATAATACCACACTCGTTCGATCAACAAAAGCAAGGGGCAGGACAAGCTCAGAAAATGTCAATGAACATAAACGAGTCGACAGAGTCGAAAATACAGAAGTTCCAAATCCGATCCACTTCGAATAAAAGAGTTAGTAGAATCAAAAGATGCTACTTCCGAACAAGGTTCACAAGAATCGAACCGAACTCGGAAAAGTTACAGCGATAACCAGATCGACCCAAAACAAGATCACAGCTCGTTCGAACGATGAAACCGAAATACAGGACAAGTTCAGAAAGTATCAACGAACACGAGCGAGCCGATAGAATTGAGAAAGAGAAAATGCAGGAGCCAAATATAATACGGGTATTATATTCGACCTCTTCTAAGAGAAGTGTCGTCCCCGAAACTCACAACAACGAAATCAGGGCGACAACACAACAAGCAACCGACAGAAACATCCTTCAAAGGCCTCTCAAAGCCGATTCTGATAACTGCGCTAGAGCGCGAACTCCGGAAGTCTCGGTAGCCAATTCGCAAAACTGAATTCGGTGTCCCTCGAGTCCACACTTGAAATGTGTTACCGACGAGAAGGACAATTTACACGTGCATGCCCCGGCACATCACGGTTGAAGCGTCTCGGCTAGGCATACCGAATATACAGATGCTAGATACAATGGAACTAACATCGCAAAACAACATACCGGAGATGCCAACTAAGCATAACATATCAACGCATACAAAATTCACAACAACAACGGCATCGTTCGACGATTACAGCATCCCGAACAATAGCCAGCACACAATCACAAACATCATAAAACAATCACCCATGTGTATAACGCACAAAAATCCAAGCTTTAACAGCTCACACAGGTGCGTTAACACGCAGGCCACCACGAAATGACAACATTAAGGATCGTCATCACACCTCCCACAAGGGCTAACAAAATATATGCGTGGCGAACGACTCGACGCTCACGCCACCAATTCGATCACAATTCGGGGTTAACACCGTAACGAAAGTTCGAAAACCATACACGCATTTCCGGTCCGCAAACTGGAATGTTAGGTTTTAAAAACGAAAACCACCTTTTGAAAATAATTTTAGAAAAACACTGGTTGATCTTGAGTATCACCTTTTCAAAAAAAGGTACAAACGTGAAATATCGTTATCGAGACTTTGGAAAACCATTTCGCATTTGATAAAAATGAGGACACTTTCTTTTCGTGAAAAACTTTCAAAATATTCGACCCTTGGGTCTAAGCAACTGCATTTGAAAATATTTCAAAATATTTTTGGTCCTCAACCGGAAAATTTTTGAAATGTATTGCGGCATTAGAAAACACCTTGAAAACACCGCAAGAAAATAATTCGTTTTAAAAGTACGTCTCGAATTTTAATTTTCTAAGATACTCAAGGTTTTCAAAAATAATTCAATGGGCTAGAATGCCCAAAAAGTTTAGGTACTTACACGGAACATTATAGCGCCGTGTGTCCCGCGCCGGAACCCACCAGGCTAAAAACCATTTACAAAAACGCCGAAAAGGCCGATGACGGTAATATTTCAAAAACTCACAGAAGCCATTTAGAAAATAATAAATACCGTCATAAGAATTTCGTCAAAATGATCAAGGCCGTAATGCCAAAAACTCGGTTAAGGAATCGGTTTTCGAAATAAAACTCGATCGGTAAAATACCGAAAGCCATTACAAAAGAACTCACGCAATGGATAAAAGAAATAAAGTCAAGCATGCACAAGACATCAACACTACTCCTCATATGAACGAAAAATGGGAGTCAAATAATCACATATCACGAAATCAAAATCCATAAGGGGATTCCGTCAATTAACTCACAATCATAAAAAAATAGCTCGTGTCACACGAGGCACAACACAAAGAAGGGAGACTTACAACCACAGTCGCACGAAGATGATGATCGCCCACGATACTAATCACGACCAACCAACTCGGGCAGCGGCGTCGCGACACGACTCAGTCAGACAAAATCCGACGAGACAACAACTCAACAGACACCACTGACCCGACAGCCTAGGTTTCCACAACCTAAGCTCCGATACCATTTATGTAACACCCCCAATCCACTCAGGGATATTACACGCCGTAGACCCTCTCCTCGAGGATCTACCAGGCTGGTAACAACATTTAACGTCTCGACAATGCCTTCAAGGCTACACTGACTCAGTAGACCGATTTGGTCTTTCCACAAATACATACAACTCAAATACAACTCATGCCCACGCAGGGGACAAAATACATTCACACTCGTACAACGGGAACAATATAGCAGCGGAAAATAAAGTACAACTGAACCAACACACGATGTACGGTTCCTCATGTGATTAGTATCGATCATCTTTCATCATCCTTCGTGCCGACCCTGTGTTATGCTCCAAAACCTGAATGCAAAAACAGACATCCACCCCCCGAATACTCGGGGGTTAGCAAAACTCCACTGTTTTGCTAGTGCAAGAACAAAGTGCAAATACGAGCCATACAATACAACTTCCAAGAACAATAATAATCAGAAAATCCTCAAGGTTCCAAACGTAACGAAAAGTACTTCCCGAGGCACGAGTTTGAGTAAAACTTTCCAAATCCGAAAGATCACAAATAACGAGAATGGTTTGCAAAATGGTTTAAAATACCCTCGGGAGTTTTAATAAAAATCAAATTAGGGTTATCAAATCCATATCTTTCCAAAAAATCAATAGGGTCATAGCCCAAATGTTTTGTTTTCGCAAATAGAAAACCAACAACAATTCACAGGGCCAGAGCCCAACATCACGTGTCCTCAACGGACATAAAATCAACACAACGTAAACATGCACAAGCATCGCCTTGGGAACAGAGTAATATCATAGATTCCCGCACGAGGCCTCGAAGGACCCTCCCGCACTGGCTAGCTAAACAAATCACAACATAAGCATCGCCTTGGGAACAGAGTAATATCATAGAATCCCGCACGAGGCCTCGAAGGACCCTCCCGAACTTTATAGCTAAACAAATCACAACATAGGCATCGCCTTGGGAACAGAGTAATATCATAGATTCCCGCACGAGGCCTCGAAGGACCCTCCCGCACTGGCTAGCTAAACAAATCACAACATAAGCATCGCCTTGGGAACAGAGTAATATCATAGATTCCCGCACGAGGCCTCGAAGGACCCTCCCGCACTGGCTAGCTAAACAAACTCAAGCACGAGTAATATATCACACCGAGGATATCCAAACAATTCACCCAGAGGCATCAAACACTTAGTAAAACAACACGTCAACCACAATGCACCGAAATGAAACAATATACGTCCACACGCAATTACCAAGTGCATCATCAACACCAACATGTCCATAAGATTCACATACTCGTTAGAAACACACCGATCACAAAACACACACGATTTTGAAAGAGGGCCTTTAACAAGGCTAACCAAATCTTTTGAAAACTCGTTTTAAACAATCAAACAAATATATAAAGACGATCACCAATTATCACATTCACAAAACAAGAATAGTATGGGCAAGGTACTTGCCTCGAATAAGAACAACGCGGAGAATCGACCGAAGTAGGTTGGCCCGAACCGACTACGAACCCGCCGACTCCACCGAACGCCAACTCACGTTCACAAACTACGAAGGACAAATAATAACAATGAAATGAATTCCATAACACGACTCAAAGCCGTTGAATTCAAAGAACGAATGACGAAAGTTCACGGATTTCCCCCAAAACGGCCAAAAACACGATTCGTTCCGTCAAATCACGAAAACGGAAATTCAAGTTGAAATATGGATATACAATCCATAGAATATGTTTAACAACATCATTTAACCATAATCGTCCATCGAAAACGGATGAAAAACGAGATCGGGGACAAATCCCCCAAAAAGTCAATTCGAAGGAAATCAAGAAATATACTTCGATTCGACGAAGAACAATGGATTAAATGATGTTAAACACAAGAATACTATCAAGATTAATCATACCCATCATGAATTAATCAATAACACGGAACGAATCGGACGAAAATGCAAAAATCCCCAAATTCACGAAATTAGGGTTCTAAGGAAGATTACCTTGATTCGCTGAATCAAAGGTTGATAACGGACGATCGATTGATGTTATGAACTCAAGGACTTCATGGATTTGTTGTTAAACAACATGGCTTCGTCGCCCATGAATCGCCACTCGCGGATGGAGAAGGAAGGAAATGAAAAACGAAGTGAAATGTGACTGCTCAGCCATATTTATACTGGGCCAGCCTAGCGTGCGCTAGCCTTCCCGGACTAGCGTGCGCTATCGGCCGGTATCGGCCGAGTACCCTCGGCCAGGGCCCACACGACCCGGCATCACCGACCAACCCTGCCGACCGAACCTGTCGACCCAACTCCCGCTAGCGTGCGCTACGGCCGGATACTGCCGCGCGGCCAGCTGTCGAGAGCCACCGGATCGAATCGCCGGCAGTAACGTATGCTAGCCGGCCGACAGCGTGCGCTATGCCTGCCGACTAGCGCGCGCTACGCTCGGCGTAGCGTGCGCTACCTGCCGATCCTGACCGAGTCCAGAACCTCAGAAACCCCACTGCCCAGGCCCGATAGCGTACGCTAGGCCACCCGGCAGCGTGCGCTACACCTGCCGGTTAGCGCGCGCAGCCTTCCGGCCGTCGCGTGCGCTACGCCGGTCCCTGCCGCACCCATCCGGCCGGTGCCCGCAATCGTCCGGACAGTCCCGCAACCGCCAGGGCTCGACGACCCGATTTCCGAAAACGTACGGAACGAACACGACGAAAAGTTCGCGGACAACATAAACGACTCGAAATGAAAGCGTAATACCATAATTAGTCATACGCGACCAAGAAACGGGTCGAGACAACAATTACAGATACGGATACCCGTAACTTTCAAGAAATTACAAAATGGCCCAAAACGCCCGGAAATCACGATACGTGATCGAATAACCAAACCGAAGTTCACAACACGTCTGACAAAGTTAAACGGACTTGCGGGAAACTCGAAACAACAGTTTCGGACGAGATTCGCAAGAATCGAACTCAAGTGCGGAAAAGTCGCTAAAAAGCACAGAACTCAACGAAACGACACCGAAACGAACTCGGATGTCAAAAAGTGTAGAATTAATCATTCTCAGAATGACGAAACGGACATGAGCGAGTCGTCAAAACAGACTTCCGCCGAAAAAAAAAAGAAATTACCGGAAATCGAAAATTGCGGATATTACAGACGAGGCCTCTGGAGTTCAGTACATGATGTGTACGAACGATGCGTGTGGTCCAGGTAGGGTCCGTCGAGGCCTCTAGAGTTCGGTACATGATGTGTACGAACAGTGATCGTGTAATAGTGATTGATTGGATAACGTTTTAAAGTTGGGTCACGGACCCATTATGATATCTCAACTAGTGTTTTGAAACAAGAATCGGGCTGCGGCCCTAACTCTTTCAAAAAGGTTTTGTAAATTGGGACTCGAGGTCCAAGAGAATTTCTATTTTAAAAATCCCCGATATGACGAGTTTCTTTTCAAATACTTCCTTGCTTGAGTTCGAAATTCTAAAACTTCTCGGGAACATTTTGATAGTTGATTTCCGTATCAAATTTGTGGTTGCTATTTACTTGTTGCATTTCGTATCGTATTATACTTGCACTAGCAAAATAGTGGAATTTTGCTAACCCCCGAGTAATCGGGGGTGGATTTCTATTTTGTGTCCAGGTGCTTGCAGGTTCGGGGATCAATCACAGGATCGGCATAGGAAGAGACAGGATACGATACTAATTGAGAGTTGGGGGTTTAGTCGAGTTGTGTTGTATCGTCATAGTCGTATTCCCCTTCCGCTATTTTGTATCTTTACCCCTGCGTGGGCATTCTTTGTAAACAGTTGTATTTCTCTGTTTACGTCAGTCGTACGACCTCACCGGTCCATGTAGTTGTTTATAACTGAACTTACCGGTTCGTATCATTGTATTGTTTGCCCCGGTCGGGAAGACCCTTGGTTGTTTTGTGGTGTTTAGCCTCGTAGATTCTTGTGTGAAGGATCTACGGCGTGTAATATTCTCATATGGTTTTTTGGGTGTTACATTTATGGTATTAGAGCTTAGGTTGCGGAAACCTAGACTGTCGGGTCAAGTCGAGTCGTGATTTGTCGAGTAATGTGTTGTCTTGTCATTTGAGTCGTCGGGTGACAAGTTGAGTTGTGCGTAGTCACAACGTGTTGCTTATGTTGTCGGATGAGATTAGTATCGTGGGCGTCCGTCATTTCCATGTGGCCTGTGGATGTAAGTCTCCTATTTTATGCGAGGTATCTGTGTTTCATGATTTCATCTATGTGAGTTAATTGTGGTACATAATTTTAACTGCACGGTGTTGTGTAATGGTTGTATTCGATACATGTGACACAATGTATGTGTATAGAACTGGACGTATTGATGTTTTGACTTTGAACCACCGTGTGGGGTGGTATGATGTGAAAGTTGTGAACCTTGATCGTTTCGAAAAAGGTATCGACGGTAGAGTTTGTGAGAAACTTAGATAGATGATTTTGTTGTATGTTTAAACTTGATGTCCACGAGATGCATTTGATTGAATTGTGATCCTATTTGCCATTTGGGCACATGGTTTTAAGTTCGATTATTTTTAGATTGTTGTAATTATGCCCGCTGCGGGTAGGTTTGAAAACATTTTTTTGAAGGACTCTACTGGTTTGAGCATTTTTGTGGAAACCAAAATTTTTTGAAAATATTTTGATGGTGCGGTTAAACAACGGTTTGTGTGGATTTTGAAATCGGTCGAATTTTGACAAGTTGGTCATGTATTTTCAAATAGCACCATTAGACTGTATTTGGAAACTGTGTTTTAAAATACTTCGGACATTGCAAAATATTACCGTCATTTTTTTGTTACGATCGAAAGGATTTTGGGAAAATTTCTGTTTTGAAAAACGACCTTGGTTTTCGGAATTCAAAATGTTATGTGTTTGTGTATTAGGACTATGTCGTTGCGACAAGTTTATTATGTTGTTATACTCGTTGGAGAATGTTGCAGTGTTTTCTATATGTCGGAATACATTGTTAGGAGTCGATCCTTAACCTTCGGAGCCGTGTCGGGGCTGCTGGGACAATTCTGCTGTTCTGCAGCTAGTGATTACGGCCGTAAGATGTTTACCATTATGGCTGTAAACAACATGCTCTTGCCGTAAGCTTTTGACTGGCACGGTAGTAACCTTGTTGACATAGTTGTATCCGCACCCTCTACCAATTATTTGATTTCAGTAGATGTAGTCGTATGGTCCGCCATTGACGACTTTGAATTTTAACTATTTTATCGGTAATGTCGCACTCGGTTAGTTATCCTGTATGGGTATCGTTGACGCGTTGTTGATTGTTACCATCCTTCCTAGAACATTTTGGTTGTATACATAAGTGTTGTGACTGCATTGTATGATTTGATCGTGTTATTCTACGACATTATCCTGATGTGGTAGTTAATCTGGGAAATGCTGAGTGCGAGTACAAGAGGTTTTCCACTCGGGATTAGTTTAGCGAAATCTTTGGGGGTCGATGCCGAGTGGCATGGCTGCAGATTATCATGTGTGTTATTCTTCGTGATGGTTGGCGTGGTAACATGTGGTTACCCTGTGTGTCGTTAACGGTGATAATGATATATATATATATTGATAAGGTCATTTTGATGATATCATTTATCGAGAAGATTGAAGTTTCAACGTGTTGTTTTGAAAGTAATTTCAAACAAGACAGTTTGGATAAAGGGTTCATGGTTTCGGTTAAATGACGAGGTATTAAAAGTGTTTTCAAAAATTTCATTTCAGCAAAGTCTTTCAAACTCACAAATTTCAAAATATTATCATTCGAACAAATACCTCGGAAAAATTTTAATTTTAAAGAATGTTACAAGTGTTTGATCCCAATGATATGTATGTGGTTTTGACCGTGTTTGTTTTGGCAAAATTCAAACATCTCTATTGATGTGACCGTGCGAATTACTTTTGAATTTAAGCTCTGTTATTGCGGTGTTAGTTCGTGTATTCGTGTAATGACTTGGAGTTAATGTTTTACCGTGCTGCTGTTTGTTGTACTGTGTTGATTATGTGATGTTGTTTTATTATGTTATTCTGGGTGGTTGTCCGTTCAGTATGCCGAGAGGTCGAGACCGAGGACGTGAGCATGGTAGTGGTCGTAATCAGGAACATGTGAGGGCGACTCGCTCGTTGTCGAGCGCCAATCAGCTCAGTACAGATGGTCGAGATGACCAATCGCATGATCGGGGGCAATCAACCAGAGGTAATGTTGACATTGGCTCCGCCACCATCCTTCGTCAGGTGGTTGACCATTTGGCGTATATGAATCAGACCGTACACCGGGATGGGATCCCAGATGGGGATAACGGAGCTAGTAAGTGGTTACGAGATGTGATGAGAATGCACCCGCCCCATTTCGTAGGTTTATCGGACTCGTTAGGCTGGGAGAACTGGCTCTTCCAGCTGGACTGAACATTATGTTGTAGATTGTCCCGATGAAATAAGAGTACCCATCGCTCAATACCTGCTCGACAAGGAAGCTGCACACTGGTGGGAGGCCGTAGCGCATAGTGATCGTACAGCTACTTGGGCTGAATTCAATATTTCCATGGAGGCCGAATATTGTCTGTCATCTGTTAAAGAGCACAGGATTGTCGAGTTTTTCTCGGCTACACCCTAAGACATATCGATATCTCAGGCAATAGTCGATTACAATCGACAGTTGTGTTATATTCGTGATCAAGTGCGAAGTGAATCATATAAAGTTCATTATTTTGATATGCATATGAAACCTCGGGTTCGACAGTGTATGGCTCCTTTTGTGTGTACAACGTTGAAGGACTATCAGGATCGAGCCTTAGCATTTGAAATGGCTATAATGTCTGCAGAGTCTGCATCTGCGGCAAGGAAGAAGATTTCTGATGACGTATCGGGAAGTGAGGGAATTGGGATTCCTAAACCTCAACTCTCGTATCAATCGAGTATGGGACCTTTTCGGTAAATTGTAGAATCTAAAAGACCCAAGTCGGTGTCTTTGAGTTCTGGTAATGCTCCAATGTATTTCAACTGTAACGTTCTGGGCCATGAACGTGCGAATTGTAAGAAACCGCCGGTAACTTGTTATAATTGTGGACGCGAGGGGCATCGAGTTTAGTACTGCGAGATTGTTGCCAAGATGGTAGGGAACCGGAGTTCCATTCCTACTTCTGGAGAACCCAGTGATGTCCAGTAATGGTGTTTTGTGCTCGTTACACGGATTGTTTCTCGTGTGGAGATGTATTATGTGATGTTTTTATGTTTGGAGCTTGATGGCTGATGTTTTGTTTTGAATAAGTTCCGTGTGGTTGTTGAACCTACGAAGACATGACAGTGGACCTCGGAGTCATGAATTTGGTATTTTTATATGTGTCATTGTGTTTGTCTATATCACTGCGATGACCTTGTTTTAAGTTTTGAGACGAAACTTATTTTTAAAGGGGTAGAATGTAATACCCGAGAATTTTATTCCAGTTGGCCCTGAATTATTTGTCATCTGGTTCCGGTTATTTTATTTTGTTATGATTATGTGGGATTCGTTTTTCTGTCATGAACGGTATGATATATTCTGTTGTAGTGTTCGTCGAGTGAGACTTGTATCGCGTGCATTTCTTTTATTAAAAGCGCTCTTGTGGTATGCTATGTTCCGTGAATTGCTTGTTATTGTTTTAAATCTTAGTCGATGTGTTTGCGTGATTGATACATCGTCGAGCATCGAGCCAGACGGTCGGGGGTTGGCTGAGTCGAGTTACGACGGTAAGGCCTGGCCGATTACAGCCGTAAGACTCAGGCACACCTTAGCCTGGGGAAACTCGGTTCCGGCCGTAAGACTAGGATCGTCAGGTTATGGCCATAATGCCGCATTATGGCCGCAAGGCATGGGCCGGTTACAGCCGTAACGCACCAACAGATTTTGGGCAGTAGCCCTGGGAGCTCGGTTATAGTCGTAAGGGGCTGCCGAGTACGGCCGTAAGGGGTGCCCGGTATGTACGTAAGGCAGCGGCCATTACGTACGTAATATGTGTTGACAGAGTTACAACCGTAAGGCACTGCCGGTTACGGCCGTAGCGTGATCGGCCTTATATAGGCCTGGGCGTCGGCATGCCTCATTTCAACCTTTCTTCTTCCTTTTCTTGCGGCTGTCGGACGGGAGGTTCAGGAAGTGGAGTTCTTGGTCAATTTCACTCGATTTCTAGGTGTTTTGGAAGGCTCTTATCGATTATATCATCATCTAATCCTTGTTCTTCGTCGAATCGAGGTAAACTCTTGAAATCTCATAGGGTTGACTTTCGGGATTCCTTCTTGATCTTCATTTTTCGTCCGATTTTGATGAATCGATCGATGCCATTGAGCATTATTAATGGTGTTCTATTGGTTGTATATCCATATTTTGAGTTTGTTTAACTCGATTGGCGATTCGAGTGTTCTTGGGAGTTATTGAACATTTAATATTCGATTAAATGTCCCAACGAGTTTTCCTTCAATAGTTTGGTGGGATCACCGTTGTTATTTGGTCTTGATTCCCGTTGTAATCGTATCTTCATTGTTTTTGCCGGAGGATTGTAGATGTTCGATGTTTCCCGATTGAGCCGTGTTCGTCGGAGTGTTCGGTATCGGTTATCGAGGCAAGTATTTTGTTATACAATTTGTGTCTTTTGAATAGGGACTTCGTGTTAGGGTTATAATGAATTGGTTTACTTTCCTGAATATGCGTTGCGTGACTTGATTATTGTGAACGATTGATGGTAGTGATGATATCCCCACTTGGTTAACGTCGTGGAATTGTGTCAGTTGTGTTAATCATATGGTTCGTGTTGGGCGTGGTTGGTCATGGTTGAGTGTCGTGATGATTATGATATTTGTGTCGTTTTGATTTACATACTTGAATATGTATTACGGTGTATTGTTGAATGGTTTGACATATTGATAAGAATGTGTATTGCTCGTGGTAATGTGTTGAGTTGATCAATATGAGTTATGTCGTGATAATGTGTGTGTTCCAGGTAAGGTCTGACGAGGCCTCTGGAGTTCGGTACATGATGTGTACGAACACGGTATGTGTTCCAGGTAGGGTCTGACAAGACCTCTGGAGTTCAGTACATGATGTGTACGAATGATGTATGTGGTCCGGGTAGGTCCGTCGAGGCCTCTGGAGTTTGGTACATGATGTGTACGAACGATGTATGTGGTCTGGGTAGGGTCCGTCGAGGCCTTTGGAGTTCGGTACATGATGTGTACGAACAGTTATCATGTAACAGTGATTAATTGGATAATGTTTTAAAGTTGGGTCACGGAACCATTATGATATCTCAACTAGTATTTTGAAACAAGAATCGGGTTGCGGCCCTAACGCTTTCGAAAAGGTTTTGTAAATTGGGACTCGAGGTCCAAGAGAATTTCTATTTTAAAAATCCCCGCGATGACGAGTTTCTTTTCAAATACTTTCTTGCTTGAGTTCGAAATTCTAAAACTTCTCGGGAACATTTTGATAGTTGATTTTCGTATCGAATTCGTTGTTGCTATTTACTTGTTGCATTTCATGTCGTATTATACTTGCACTAGCAAAATAGTGGAATTTTGCTAACCCCCGAGTAATCGGGTGTGGATGTCTGTTTTGTGTCCAGGTGCTTGCAGGTTCGGGGAGCAGTCACAGGATGCTGAAATTAACCGGCTCTTGAGTTGCTCAAAACTCTGCTGACACGCGTCGGACCACGTGTATTTCTTATCCTTTCGCAAAAGGTTCGTCATTGATTGAGCGATTTTAGAAAATCCTTCCACAAATCGCCGATAATAACCGGCTAATCCGAGAAAGCTTCGGATTCCCTTAACATTCTTCGGAGGTAACCAATCTCGGATAGACTCCATCTTCTGAGGATCAACACGCACACCGTCTGATGAAATTACATGTCCGAGAAACGTCACTTCGGACATCCAGAACTCACACTTGGAAAACTTTCCATAAAGTTGCTCTCGTCTCAACATGTCGAGCATCTGATGAAGGTGAAGCTCGTGCTCCTCCCGGTCACGAGAATAAATTGAAAAGTCATCGATGAAGACGACCACAAACTGATCCAAAAAGTCGATGAAAACTCGATTCATTAACTCCATGAATACCGCAGGTGCATAGTTAACCCAAACGGTATTACCACGAACTCATAATGACCATAACGTGTTCAAAACGTCGTCCTCGCGATATCCAACTCTCGAATTCGCAACTGATGATATCCAGATTTCAAGTCGATCTTGGAAAATACTAAAGCTCCCTGAAGTTTATCTAAGAGATCATCAATACGGGGTAGAGGATACTTATTCTTGATCGTCACCGTGATCAACTCCCGATAATTAATACACACACGAAATGAACCATCCTTCTTCTTGACAAATAACACTGGTGCTCCCCACGGGGACGCACTCGGTCAGATATAACCTTTCTCGAACAATTCCTCAAGTTAATTCTTCAACTCCTACATTTTGGTCGGGGACATCCGATATGGTGCCTTCGATAATGGGGACGTATCAGGCTCCAACTCTATCGTGAATTCCACATCCCTCGGTGGAGGTAAACCAGGTAGCTCGTCTGGGAGTACATCGTCAATCGATAACAATGATACCACGAATGGTTGAACACCTCGATTTCCTTAGAACGGTCAATCGATGACAATGATACAATGAATGGTTGAACACCTCGATTACCTTAGAACGGCCAATCGATGACAATGATACAATGAATGGTTGAACACCTCAATTGCCTTAGAACGGCCAATCGATGACAAGGATACAATGAATGGTTGAACACCTCGATTGCCTTAGAATGGCCAATCGATGACAATGATACAATGAATAATTGAACACCTCTGATTGAGTAATTTCACTACTTTCATCATATTAATGATTCTTCTGGAACAACGGGAATTACCTCCCTAAAATACACACTCGGCTCCAACGACTGAAATGATAGTGACCATACGCTTACGAACACTAAGGATGGCATCATGACGATCCATCCAACTAATACCCAATATTACATCGTCCTTAGGTAAATCCACCACGATTAGGTCCGCCAACCAATCGCGGTCATTAAGCTTAATTCGGTCAGTTCTTAATCTCATGATTTCCGAAAATTCTTCTATCGTCAGGTAGACTAATGATATAAGGTCCACAATTAATAGGACTATCTAAGTGAAGTCTATTCAAATATGACTCGGAAATGAATTAATGCGATGTACCAGTATCAAAAAGGGTACACACAGGTTGAGATAGAATTACGAGTATACCTGAGATCATTCGGGCCTCTGGATCGTCGGTCCTCTTCACCGCGTGAATCCGAGACTTGCCGGCCCCCGAACCGGACGCTCCCGTCTGATAAATATGAGCTCCGCCTTTATTCGCTTCCTTCGTCTTAAACGACGCTAACAGAGCAGTCTGATTCTGAATCGCTGATTGCTTCGGGGCCTGAGATGCCACCGGAGTCGTCTTGGAGTCCCTTCGGCAAAAACGGGCCTTATGCCCAACAATCCTACAATTATGGCACGTGACAGTCTGCCTCGGACACTTGGTGCTGTAATGACCCGGCGCTCCACAGTTGAAACAGGTGATGGCTGATCTGGCCACTCGGGACTGAGATCCCGCAGGTTTAGGCGCCGTAGGAGGTCGCTCAGAAAAGTTAGGACTCGCACGAGGCTTCTTGAAGGTTGACTGACCGCCTTCGGACTGATTACGCTTCGTTGATTTCTTGTTGACATATGAAGGTTGTTGCTCAGCAATTTCCTTAGCAGCAGGCTCATACGTGAGAGTTCTCTCAATTAATTCGGCCAGAGTGGCGCAATGATGATTAAGCAATTGCATATGGGTCATCATGACCTGCATAAAAGTGAGTGGATCAACCCGAACATCTTCCGATCGAGCTGAGTCCTGGGTACGACTTCCTGACAATGAGTGATTATTTCCCGGGTTTCGGCCCGCACCGCGGCCTCTCCCTGTGCGTCCCCTGACAGCTCTCTCCATACTGAAGTAGGAAGGTCGCATGATAATCATAGATCTCGTATGAGTACCGTATTATGATTTACGTCATAAAATGATGAAAATGAGCATACGCGCTCTAACACAGTGATTACATGAATAATTAACTGAGGTGACATGATTATCTGATGATATTCTTGAAATGATTATCTTGAACAAGTTAACAAGATTAATGATATGATCCTCAAGATCAACAACTGAGTAATGAAATGAACTGAGTGATTAATGAGTTAAGCATGATCAACATGATCAAAATGAAAATGATTTTTGACGATTGTTAACTTATGAATTATGAGTGAATGATTCTTATTACCAGAAATTATACCATGGCGTCAGAAATCTTACTGTTCTTTGGTCTGAGGGGCTCGGCTCTTGCATAGGTCACACGTGACGCGAAAGTCCAATGATACTAGTATGATGAACAATGATTTCAAATGAGACATGACTCGGAAGGTAGTATTCAAAACCACGCTCCGATACCAACTCTGTAACACCCCAAACTAGGCGGATATTACAGTGCTGTGGACCCCCGACTGGGACCCACCAGGCGAATGAAAATAAATGAATTAAGCGATATAATTGTAGTACTGAACCACAATATATCATCAATCACTCCGATGAGGAGTTTCATTACAACACAACCAAAATAATACCGAATACATGTATATTTTATATGAAGATAAAATATACAACACTGAATGAAATGAATATCCAAATGGAAGTCTGCAGCAGAAATAAAATAAAGAAAATACGAGTGAATGAAAAGGACTGGGTCCCCCTACTAGTATCACTGGGACTCCTCGCCGTCAATGTTTTCTTCCCGTGCCTTAGCCTTGCCATGACCTGAAAACAATATCCCCCAATGGGGTCAGTTACACAGAACAACAATCCTCAAGATTTGAATAAACACAAACATGATATATCTTAATTATGAAATGAAGCTGAAGAGAGGCATCATAGTACGCCCGTAATGGAATGTGCACGTGCACAAGACGAGTGTCCGGACACACCCGCCCTTGTACCTAATTAGTCTCACGGAGGTACATTACCGTGTGCACAGTCCAATGTGTCGGTGAACCCAACACATGACTATCGTGTGCCCGACTAAAAAACCCACACATCCCTACCCGGCCACGCAATATGAACCCAGAAGGTCACAGGATCAAAAGTGACCAAATAATATAATGAAAAACAATCCGACATAGTCAAGAATGACTCACCGAGATGAAATGATAGTGAAACGAATGATAGCTCAATGAAATGATTGGAACCGTCGTTCCTCGTGAATGAAGTGATTAATGGACAATTACAAGTCTCAATGCGGTTAATACATTATGAATGAACTATGATTATGAATGAACAACAATAAAAGGAATGAATATCCTTTTAACCGAGTAAGAATTAACTTACACAACACCGGTGAACAATGTCCTTCCACGAACAAACGTCCTAAATGAAATGTCGGTCGCTCGAACAACCTTGAATAACACAAATACCAACAATCCGTTCAACATAAGAATCAAACACGAATATAACTAACTCAAAACGTCGATACGACTAAACCAAGTTCATTGGGGCATTATATCAAACACGTTGTAATCAATCTTCGATTGTTTACAATCAATCCTCAATTATACCAATATCGAATCCCCAATGAGTGTTTCAAACCGACAAAACATCTTAATACAATCAAAAATCTAATATGTATATCCAAATTCGTGATTTCAACAACAACTAATCGAAAACCCCCAAATCCAACTCAATATTCAAAGTGTTCTTGAATAACCTTTCAATAATCCAATGAATATTCATACACACTCGTAATCATACGTACATCTCTTCATACAACATGATTATAACGTCCAAAACATCATATCTTAACATAAAATCGAAATCCAAGATGTTTGAAGAATATTACCTTTGAAGATCCAAGTACTTTGATCCGAAGAACACGCGTTAGATCGACTATCCGAGCTTCACAACCGAATGAAGATGAAGAAATCCGAACACACAAGTGTTTGATGATGGAAAATCTCTCCCACAAACCCTCTCTCTCGGAACTAGGATGACGAAGTGGTGAAAATGAGAAAAACCTGTCGGTCCACTTATATAAGTCACAGGGACGCACGACCAAAACCGCACGACCAAGTGTCCGTGCATCCGGTCGTGCGTGAAGTTTCTGCCGGCCACTGCTCTAGCGCACGAGCGCCGCCCACGAGCAGTAACTCGTGCGGCCTGCTCGTGCGGCCCTGACTCAAACGTTGGGCCTCCTGCCCAGTCCAGCCGCAACACACGAGCACCACGCCCGAGCAGTTTCTCGTGTGGCCTGCTCGTGCGGTCCTGACTCGACCGCTGGGTCTCCTGCCCAGTCCAGCCGCAACACACGAGCACCACGCCCGAGCAGTTGCTCGTGTGGCCTGCTCGTGCGGACCTGACTCTGTAACACCCCCAAGATATTCGAGGTGTATTACAGCGCCGTGGACCCCTACATGGGACCCACCAGGCTAACACAAGAAAACACCACTCGACTAACCATCTCGGTTAGCAAGGAAACAATTATTAACAACAAGAACATAAAACAACACGTCCGGTACAACCGGCATAATAAACATCAACCGACAAATACAGCAACTCCAACGAAGTCCAAACACAATCTGAAAGGAAAAGCCTAAGTACTCGCGAGTACAATCTATAAGTTTACAATTTGGAAAACACCCACATCAAAAGAGACAGTAGGAAATAACAAGACTCAATTGCACATGTCAACAACCTTGGCCGACATCCTCGTACCATCCAGTAGCGCTCGTCTAAATACATTGAACATAACACGAAATCCATAACAAGAATTTCCCCGACAACGGGTCCCCAGAGGGGTTAGCAATTACGCTAGTACAAGTAACCGGATGAACAACTTACATCTTACACATATAGTAATGCATGCAATAAAGAAAACATAGTTCCAAAATACTCATTTAGGAAATGCCAATGATCAAACCACATTTGTAAAAATGCACCACAATTAACCGCGGACCCACGGCCGTGGATCCTGCCGAGACCCCGTCGGATCTAACCCACGGTGGTTAAAAGCAAGCTCGCGGTCCCACGGCTTCGTGGAACCCTACCGAGACCCGTCGAGTCTAACCCGCATGATGAGCATACACACACACACAATTTCTCATACAAAACTACTATGTCAAGATCGTAAGTTCATAAGGGTACTTGCCTCGATTAAATAGACGGCGACACGAGCGGAGCGGAAGAGTTGAACACGACCGCAAGGAACGGAATGAACCTAACGATTCGGATAACACAATCACAACCAACTCTAGACGATTACGGAAATGGAATACACCCGGAACCCCGCCTACGATTCATGTATATTCATACCAAAATAACAACGAGGGCGGACCACAACCAAACCCTCTCGATTCCGTAAAAATCCACAAAATATCCATGAATCCGTAGGAAAACTAAAGATACTAACAATATTAATCGTATACATCATGAATCCACCAACAAAACGGAATTAATCGGAAGAAAATCCCCAAAACCCCCAAATTAATCGAAAATAGGGTTTTAGAATATTACCTTAGGAGATTCAAGTACCGAGATCCGTAGGACACGCGTTAGATTGATTGCCCGGGCTCTACTACCGAAGAAAGATGGTGAAAATCAACCCCCCAATGGATATAGATGAAGAACCCTTCCCCTCTCTCTCACTCTCTCTCGCGATGCAGGTGGAAATGGGGGAGAAATCGGCCGATTTCGTCTAATAAAGGCGAGCTGCACAGTTGACCACTTCGTGTGCCGCGGCACAGCCGAAGTGTGCCGCGGCACAGGCCGAAAATTTACTCCCAGGTTTTGGCATTGTGCCGCGGCACAGCCTGCGTGTGCCGCGGCACACGGTACAGTTGGTTTTTGGTCGCGGAAGACACACGAGTGTGCCGCGGCACGACAGTGTGCCGCGGCAGCCTTTGGCACAGCGTGCGCGGCACCGGATGGGTGTGCCGCGGCACCAGTCTGATTTGTTCGACATATTACACTGGCACCTTTCGGCGATTGCCAAGATTTCCGACGATGCCGCCGGTCCGACGGTGCTTTCGGCCCGCCACGACCGATGCTTGATTTCCAAAACGCCGCAGGCGAACACGGCGAAAAGTTCGCGGACGACATCAACGACTCGAGATGAAAACGTAATGCAATAATTAATCATACGCGACCAAGAAAAGGGTCAAGATGACAAATCTGAGATATGGATACCCGTAACTCTCAAGAAATTACAAAATGGCCCAAAACGCCCGGAAATCACGATACGTGATCGAATAACCAAACCGAAGTTCACAACACGTCTAACAAAGTTAAACGGACTCGCGGAAAATTGAAGCAGGTTTGGACGAGATTCGCAAGAATCGAACTCAAGTGCGAAAAAGTCGCTAAAAGCACAGAACTCAACAAAACAACACCCAAACGAACTCGGATGACAAAAGTGTAGAATTAATCATTCTCGGAATGACGAAGCGGTCATGAGCGAGCCGTCAAAGCGGACTCCGGCCGAAAAAGAAATTTACCAAAAATCGAAAATTGCGGATATTACATTCTACCCTCCTTAAAAGAAGTTTCGTCCCGAAACTTAAAATAAGTAGGGAGAAGCAATATCCCTTGCCAAGAAAACTCGACGAGATACAAAAAACCGAAGACTCGCGCCCGACGGTGAAACGCTACAAGGAACGCAAAGAGACATACGGCGAGAAAATACGCTCTAGGGCGACTAACACGACGTCACCGGTAGAGACATAATAAAATCAACGAGTGACAAGCGTCATTAAACGGATAATACAATCAAGTCAATTATCCGAGCAATCACAAAACACACCGAACGAAAATCAATATGATTGACCAACCCAACGGTTCATCAAACAAAATGCGAGCCAAACGCTGAACAAATACGGAATTCCACCGCCTAAAGATTGGAAGATCGAAAACGAGACTAATTTCCCGAGCTTAAGGGAATTACGAAGGAGCCTAAACGCTCAACAATCACGAACGAGAACAAAAACTGAACAAACAAACGATTGAGACAAAAAAAATCGAACGATCATGTCCGAAACACGTAGGGTAATAAAATTCAACAACAACTCCCAGGATAACCTGGTGAGAACAGCAAGACGTGCATTCCCATAAGATCCACAGGAAAGGGAATAGCGATTGAAAAGTCACAACGACAAACGAGTCATTCCGAAACAATACCACCCTCGTTCGATCAACAAAAGCAAGGGATAGGGAAAGTTCAGAAATGTTAACGAGCATAAACGAGTTGATAGAGCCGAAAATACAGAAGTTCAAAATCCGATCCATTTGAATAAAAGAACTATTAGAACCAAAAGATGTTACCTCCGAACAAGATTCACAATAGTCGGGCGGATTCGGAAAAGTCACAACGATAACCGGATCGACTCAAAACCAGTTACATTTCGCTCGAATGGTGAAACCAAGGTATAGATCGAGTTCGAAGGTATCAATGAACACGAGCGAATCGATAGGCGGAGAAAGAGAAGATATAGAAGTCAAAATAGTACGGGTATTACCTTTGACCTCGCTCCCGAAACTCACAACAACGGAACCAAGGTAACAATATAACAAGCAATCGACACGACGCGGAACAATCACCGATGCACACAATCATACCAACCCGAGCTCTAACAGCTTGCATATGTGCGATAACGCATAAACCGCTACGAGGCGACAACATCCAATACCAATATCACACCCCTCACAGAGGCTACCACGACGACTGTGTGGCGAACTACTCAACGCTCACACCGTCAATTCAACAACAACTCGGGGGTTAACACCCTAACGATAGCACGAACATTACACATATATTCCCGGACCACAAATAGGAATGATAGGTTTTAAAAACGAAAACCATCTTTTGAAAATAACTTGCAAGCATCAGTTGATCTTGAGTATCATATATCAAAAAGTAGTACAAACATCGTCATCGAGACTTTTAAAAGAAGTTATCTTGCGTTTAATAAATAAAAAAAATGAAGACACCTTTCGTTAAATTAAAACTTTTCAGCTATTTCGACCTTCGGGTCTAAACGAATGCGTTTCTAAATCATTAGAAATATCTCAAAATATTTTGATCCTCAAAGTAGAATAATTTTGAAACATAGCGTAGCACTAGTAGGCATCTTGAGAGCACTGTGAGGAAATAATTCATTTTAAAAGTACGTCTCGAGTTTTATTTTCTAAGATACTCAAGGTTTTTCAGAAGTCTGATAGGCGAAATGCCCAAAATTCGCACGTATCAACATTCACTTAAACACATCATATCACACGCATCAAATCGCTCAAAATCACGACAGTAATATACAATCCTCAGGATATGTTTAACAACATCGTTAAAACAACAATCGGTTTATCAAAACTGGATGGAAAACGATATCAAGAACAAAACTCCAAAAAGTCAACTCTAGGGATTCAAGAAAATACCTAGATTCGGCGAAGAACAATGGATTAGATGATGTTAAAAATCATCTAGGATACTCCAAAACACCTTTGGATGGAAGAAAAATCAGCCCAGGATGCGAAACCGAGTCGCTACGTCTCAAACTCATGGAGGAAGGAGAAGAAATGAAGAAAATGCAACTTCTAGGCTGGTGTCCGGTATTTATCTTGGACACAATTAGCGTCTTCTAACGAGAACTTCAGGCCCAGTCCGGTAGCTCTGGATCGCCACTGAACTACCGTAGCGGCGGCGCTATCCTCCCAGCGTGCCACCAACGCACTCTTGCGCGCGCTAGCCGCAGCGTAGCGTGCGCTAACGACCCACGAGACAACAACAGAACTCATCGGAAAAATTACAGCCGTAATCCTTTCTCACAAGGATTTACCGTGCTAAGCACAATTTCCCATGTCATTTTGAAAATGCTAAAAAGACCAATGACGGTAATATTTTCCCAAAGCTCACAAAATCATTTGTCAAACCATCATGAAATATTCAAGGCCAAAATGCCAAAACTTGATTCAAGGAATCGGTTTTACGAAATAAAACTCGGTTGCAAAATACGAAAGCCGTTTGAAAGAACTCACGCGGCGGATAAAATACGGTGCGAAAATACATCAAGGCGATTGACACTCCTCGTATAAACCAAATACGAGAGTCTAATAAACACATATCGTGAAATCAAAATCCACAGAAGGATTCCATCATTCAACGACTAATCATACAATTAACTCGTGTCACGCGAGGCACAACACAAGGAAGGGAGTTCACACCCATAGGTCGCACGTAAGTGACGACCACCACTCGATACTAATCACGACCAATGATCTCAAACGACGCGTCGCGATGTGACTAAGTCAGACAAAGTCCGACAAGACAAAACTCAACAAACACAACTTGACTCGACAACCTAGGTTTCCCCAGGCTAATCTGATTTTAAAATCGTATACTCTAGTTATTCGAAAATAAAACCAATAAGTTAAAAATCGTTTTCAAGACCCTTTCAAACACGACAAGGGCTTAACAGCGGTAGCATTTTATAAAATGTCCTAAAACACTTTTAAACACAACCTTTAAATACCGACACAAGGTTTTATTTGAAAATACAAGGCTGGCTCGCCCAAATTCATGTCACTTTTCAAAAACCCACAATACGATCAAGTCTATGAAATTTTCAAGCATGCACGCCGCATGTATTATTATTAATAGAAACACATTGGTTGTAAATAACAATAATTATCCAAGTACCAACAATTCCCGAACACACTCATATACGACATTCAAAAATCACCAGTTCAAAAAGCGCAACTCGGAAATACCAATTCCAAGCATATGTCAAACTATCTCTTCAAGTTTAACAACGTAACCAAAGATCACCGATTTGGACGTAAGTCGAAACGGCTATGTGAGTTTCTCAACAACTCGCCATCAATACCTATCTGGAACATATCAATGTTCAAACTTCTACCTTATCCGCACCCTTCGGTGTCAACTCATCGGTACATTCGGCAAAACATACACTTAGTATATCGAAATTACCAAACACAGATTCCATCATACAACAAAAGACTAGAGAGTCAAGCCCTCTCACAATATACCACGGAGCAAAACTCGGATCTTTCGATCACCCACGATCCCACCAATGCTAGGAAGTTTAGCGATGGATGGCTCGCAAAGCGACAAGCGGTCAAGCCCGAGCGGCGCACATATTCCGAGAGAGATAAGGACGGCGCAATACAAAAATCAAAAGTACACAAACCGGATGGGTCGAGAAACAACTCGACGATAAGTACGAGAGAGGCAATCACAGTTCAAGAAGTGGAATTTCAATACGAGAAAACAAGAGAATCGAGTAAGGAAAACTTACGAGCACTGGATGTACTGAGATGCCGGCAGCGGTGTGACAATGTGCAAAACAAAACACAACTAGACCCAAATAACCAACAAGCCTAGGTATCCATAAACCTAGATGCTCTGATACCATTTTCTGTAACACCCCCAAGATATTCGAGGTGTATTACAGCGCCGTGGACCCCTACATGGGACCCACCAGGCTAACACAAGAAAACACCACTCGACTAACCATCTCGGTTAGCAAGGAAACAATTATTAACAACAAGAACATAAAACAACACGTCCGGTACAACCGGCATAATAAACATCAACCGACAAATACAGCAACTCCAACGAAGTCCAAACACAATCTGAAAGGAAAAGCCTAAGTACTCGCGAGTACAATCTATAAGTTTACAATTTGGAAAACACCCACATCAAAAGAGACAGTAGGAAATAACAAGACTCAATTGCACATGTCAACAACCTTGGCCGACATCCTCGTACCATCCCAGCGCCCGCTCGTCTGACTGAACATAACCTGAAATCCATAACAAGAATTTCCCCGACAACGGGTCCCCAGAGGGGTTAGCAATTACGCTAGTACAAGTAACCAGATGAACAACTTACATCTTACACATATAGTAATGCATGCAATAAAGAAAACATAGTTCCAAAATACTCATTTCCGGAAATGCCAATGATCAAACCACATTTGTAAAAATGCACCACAATTAACCGCGGACCCACAGCTTCGTGGATCCCTGCCGAGACCCCGTCGGATCTAACCCACAGTGGTTAAAAGCAAGCTCGCGGTCCCACAGCTTCGTGGAACCCTACCGAGACCCCGTCGAGTCTAACCCCTTGATGAGCATACACACACACAATTTCTCATACAAAACTACTATGTCAAGATCGTAAGTTCATAAGGGTACTTGCCTCGATTAAATAGACGACGACACGAACGGAACGGAAGAGTTGAACACGACCACAAGGAACCGGCGGAATGAACCTAACGATTCGGATAACACAATCACAACCAACTCTAGACGATTACGGAAATGGAATACACCCGGAACCCCGCCTACGATTCATGTATATTCATACCAAAATAACAACAAGGGCGGACCACAACCAAACCCTCTCGATTCCGTAAAAATCCACAAAATATCCATGAATCCGTAGGAAAACTAAAGATACTAACAATATTAATCGTATACATCATGAATCCACCAACAAAACGGAATTAATCGGAAGAAAATCCCCAAAACCCCCAAATTAATCGAAAATAGGGTTTTAGAATATTACCTTAGGAGATTCAAGTACCGAGATCCGTAGGACACGCGTTAGATTGATTGCCCGGGCTCTACTACCGAAGAAAGATGGTGAAAATCAACCCCCCAATGGATATAGATGAAGAACCCTTCCCCTCTCTCTCACTCTCTCTCGCGATGCAGGTGGAAATGGGGGAGAAATCGGCCGATTTCGTCTAATAAAGCGAGTACCTGATTGGCCGCCGTGTGCCGCGGCACGGCCGAAGTGTGCGCGGCCTGAGCGAAAATTTACTCCCGAGGTTTTGGCATTGTGCGCGGCGGCTGCGTGTGCCGCGGCTGCAGTCTGATTGGTTTTGGTCGCGGAAGACACGAGTGTGCCGCGGCACCGGACAGTGTCTGCCGCAGCTCGGCAACCTTGTGCGCGGCACGGATGGGTGTGCCGCGGCACAATCTGATTTGTTCGACATATTACATCGGGCACCTTTCGGCGATTGCCCGGCCTCCAAGCGATTGCCGCCGGTCCGACGGTACTTTCGGCCGCCACGACCCGATGCCGATTTCCGAAACGCACGCAGGCGAACACGACGAAAAGTTCGCGGACGACATCAACGACTCGAGATGAAAACGTAATGCAATAATTAATCATACGCGACCAAGAAAAGGGTCAAGATGACAAATACAGATATGGATACCCGTAACTCTCAAGAAATTACAAAATGGCCCAAAACGCCCGGAAATCACGATACGTGATCGAATAACCAAACCGAAGTTCACAACACGTCTAACAAAGTTAAACGGACTCGCGGGAAATTCGAAACAGCAGTTTCGGACGAGATTCGCAAGAATCGAACTCAAGTGCGAAAAAGTCGCTAAAAAGCACAGAACTCAACAAAACAACACCCAAACGAACTCGGATGACAAAAAGTGTAGAATTAATCATTCTCAGAATGACGAAACGGTCATAAGCGAGCCGTCAAAACGGACTCCGGCCGAAAAAAGAAATTTACCAAAAATCGAAAATTGCGGATATTACAGACTCGACCGCTGGTCATCCTATAACGATGCACCGAGTACAAAACTCACAGAATTCGAGAAGTACGGGGGCAAAAGCACGAGTATTATAATTATTACGCCAAACGGTGAACACAATTGAATGAGTATGAATGATGAGTGATTATTAATGAATGAAAATTACTGAGTGACAATTACTGATTGATAATTACTGAATAAAAATGACTGAATTATAACCGGGTATTACACAGCTAACCTCTCTGGGCCCCAAGTATCCTTGATGCCCAGAAAATATGCCGACTTGGTCAGACGATCAACAATCACCCAAACCATATTCATGCCCGACCTCGATCTCGGCAAACTCGTGATGAAGTCCATCGAAATATCTTCCCATTTCCATTCCGGAACGGGAAGCGACTGCAATAAGCCAGCCGGTCGCTGAAGTTCAATTTTGAACTGCTGACAAGTCAAACATCTCGCTACAAACCGAGCGACCTCCTCTTTCATATCATTCCACCAAAAGTTCCTCCTCAGGTCCTTATACATCTTACTCGAACCAGGATGAACGGAGTAAGGCGTAGCATGGGCCTCACGCAAAATAACCTGTCTCAGTTCTGAGTCGTACGGTACACAAAGCCGACTCTGGAATCTCAATAGACCATCTTCGTGAATCACAAACCCATGAGACTTTCCCTTAAGAACATTCTCCCGGATTTGAATAATCATCGGATCCTATGTCTGCTTCAGTTTGATTTCATCGATCAGCGACGACGAAATCTCCAAAGCGCGAAGTTGCCCAACAGCTCCTGGTAACGAAATCTCAATACTCAACTCAATCAAATCCCGCTGAAGCTCAGATCGAGACATAAGCATCTCGAGCGTCCGCAACGCAACTGGTTTCGGACTCAATGCGTCCGCCATGACGTTCGCCTTGCCCAGGTGATAAAGGATTTCGAGGTCATAATCCTTAATCAACTCCAACCACCTCATCTGCCTCATATTCAACTCCCGCTGAGTGAATATGTATTTCAGACTCTTATGATCGGTAAAAATCTGACATGCAGAGCCAAAAAGGTAATGACGTCAAATCTTGAGCGCAAAATTAACTGCCGCTAACTCCAAATCGTGAGTAGGGTAGTTAAGCTCATACGGTCTCAGTTGTCTCGATGCAAATGCAATAGTATTGTCGTGCTGCATCAATACGCACCCAAGACCCTGACCTGAAGCGTCGCTATAAACGGCAAAACCCTCGTTGCCACACAACAACGCCAGAATCGGGGCTGAAGTCAAATGCCTCTTCACCTCCTCAAAACTCGACTGTCTCTTGTCATTCCAGACGAACTTCTCGGATTTCTGGAGCAACTGTGTAAGTGGCCGAGCTAGTTTCGAAAACCCCTCGACGAACATATGGTAGTAGCCAGCCAAACCCAAGAAACTACGGACCTCCTTCACGTTCTTAGGCAGTGCCCAGTCCAACACTGCCTCAACCTTCTGCGGATCCACACGGACTCCCGCGGCTGAAATCACGTGACCTAGAAACATCACTTCCTTCAGCCAGAACTCACATTTTGAGAACTTTGCATAGAGTTGCTCGGTCCTCAAAATGTATAACACTACTCGCAGATGATGCGCGTATTCCTCCTCGTTCCTCGAATAAATAAGGATATCGTCAATGAAGATGACGACACACTTATCAAAATACTCGATAAAGACCTTGTTCATCAACTGCATGAACACGGTAGGTGCATTAGTTAACCCGAAGGGCATAACCACAAACTCATAATATTCATATCTTGTCCGAAAAGCTGTTTTCGGGACATCGGAATCCTTCACACGAAGCTGATAGTACCCCGATCTCAAGTCGATCTTCGAGAATACCGCAGCTCCCTGCAACTGATCGAACAAGTCATCAATCCTCAGCAAGGGATACTTGTTCTTGATGGTTAACTTGTTTAGCTCGCGATAGTCGATACATAAACGCAGTTAACGATCCTTATTCCTCACAAACAGGACTGGTGCGCCCCAAGGCGAAGCGCTCGGCCGAATATATCTCGACTCAAGAAGCTCAGTTAACTGCTTCTTCAACTCAGCCATCTCCGAAGGTGCCATGCGATACGACACCTTTGAAATCGGAGCCGCACCCGGCTCTAACTCTATAGCAAACTCAACCTCACGATCCGGTGACAACCCTGGTAACTCATCAGGAAAAACATCAGGATATTCGCTAACGACTGGAATCCATGAAAGTTCGACTCCACCATTCTCTGCCTTCAAGGCATAGCACCAATAACAAGTACACCTCTTTCGCAGGAGTCTCATCGCCTTCAAGGAGTTAATTATGAACTTCTGGTTTCTCTTCCGCCCCGCGAAAGAGTGCTCGGTGCCGTCCTCGGCTAGCATGGTGATGATCCTCGTGTGGTAGTTCATGATTGCACCATGCCGCTCGAGCCAATCATCCCCGAGAATCAAATTCTCACCCTCAATACCTAAAACAATAAGATTAGAGAGCCAAGCCCTCTCACAAATAAACACACAGTCTCGGACCTCTCGATCGCCAATGATTCTATCACCGCTAGGAAGTTTAACAATGAAAAGCTCGCAAGGCGACAAACAGTCAAGACTCAAATGGCGCACACACTCCAGAGAGATGAATGAATGCGTAGCACCCGAATCAAATAGTACACTGACAGGATGAGAATAGATATGAACGGTACCTATCGCCACAATGGCCGTTGGATCATCGGCCCTCCTCATCTCATAGATACGCGGATGGGCGGAGCCGACACTAGAAGCGCCCACTCTAGCAAGCTGACCCCGACCTCTCCCTCGGCCAACACTCGGTGGGGACTGCGGAGCAAATGAGCCCTGGTTCACACTTAGATCCCTAGGTGCCGGAAAAGAAGCCTGAGCACCAAGAATCTGGCCTACCCGCTCACAAAAGAAAGCTTTGTGGCCCGACTGACCACAAGTATGACAAGTCAAAGGCGGACGAGGACACTTCCGGTTTCGATGGCCTGAATTGCCAGAGTTAAAGCATTTGACATCCCGAACGGAGGCACTGGCAGTACCTCAATAGCCCCCAGAGAAATGAGTCGAACCCCCCGCAGGAATATTTGCAGACTGAGATTTCTGCTGACCTCCACCCTTGTGACCTGAGAAATTCCCGGCGGATTTCTGTTTCTTACTCTCCCGAACCGCCTCACTGGCCATTATGGACATATCATAGGCAAGATCTCGACTCTGATAATCTTTCAAAGTAGTACAGACGAGCCCAGACATGTAGTCCCGAATCGACAGCTTCATCCGCCTAGAAAAGTGGAAGATTTTGTCGCTCTCCTCGATAACTTGGGTCTTCACGTAGCCCAACTCTCGGTTGAAATCGGCAATAGCTTGAGAGACAGGAATATCCCGTGGTTGAGCATCATAGAAGGCATGGACTCGAGCCTATCTAACCGGCCACGGGCAATATTCGGTCTTCATTATGTCCTTGAATTCCGCCCACGAAGCAATGTGGTCTTTAGGCTCAACAGCCTTCCACCAGTCAGTAGCGTCCCCAGTGAGAAAGTACTGGGCAATAGGGACCTTGCGGTCCTCAGGACAGTTGGTGGCGACAAAAACCTTGGATATCTCCTTGATCCACCCCTCCCAGTCGACCGGGTCTGATGCCCCCGAAAACTAAGGAGGATGCATCTTGATGACATCCTGAAGCCAATGATCTGCTCCGCCCCGATTAGCGTGGGCTGGAGTCAGATTTTGAACCGCCTGAGCTATCGCAGCCATTTGGTTCACCATTTGTTGCATTACAGCTGCAACACCAAGATCAGCGCCATCCTGAGAAGTAGCATGGCTATGACGGTCGCCGGTACTGCCGGCTCCCGAAGAATGCGACGTGGCCGCCCCACCGGCTGCCCCATGTCCTCGGCCGCGTCCACGACCACGACCACGGCCTCTTCCAGCATCCATACGGGTGTTAGAAGGTGGCAAAAAGCAACTCGATGATAAGTAAGAGAGGAAAAACAATTACAGCTCAAGAAACGGAAATACGATGCCAGAAAACAAGAAATCGAGGAAGGAAAAATTACGAGCACTGGAAGTACCGAGATGCTGGCAGCGGTGTGATGATGTGCAAAACAAAACACAACTAGACCCAAATAACCGACAAGCCTAGGTATCCATAAACCTAGTGCTCCGATACCATTTTCTATAACACCCCCGAGATATTAGAAGTATATTACAGCGCCTTGGACCCCTACATGGGACCCACTAGGCTAAGACAAGAAAACACCACTCGATTAACCATCTCGGTTAGCGAGGAAACATACATTAACAATACGAACATATAACCGCACGCCCGGTACAACTGGCGTAATAAACATCAATCGTCAAACATAGCAGCTTTAACTAATACGAACCATAATTCGGAGTGAAAAGCCTAAGTACTCGCGAGTACAATCTATAAGTTTAAAGTAAACGACAACCATAATGAAAGGAACAACGGAAATAAAAGGACTCGAATGAACATGTCAATGACCCTGGCCAGCATCCTCGTACGGTCCAAGCGCCCGCTCGTCCGGCTGAACATAACCTGAAATCCATAACAAGAATTTTCCCAAAACGGGTCCCCAAAGGGGTTAACAATTACGCTAGTACAAGTAATCAAGGCAAACCAATCACTTACACATTTCATAGTACATGCACCAATTCATTTCAAAACCAAAACCAGACATGTCTTTTCCGAAAACAAACAGTCAATAATCAATTTTCCTAGGACCGGGGTGAAGCTCCTGGTCCCACTCGAGGCCTCTAAGGACCCTCCCGAGCTGGCTAGCGAATCAAACTCGTGAATCCAGAGTGAAGTCATAGATTCCCTCTAGGTCCCGTCGGACCCTCCCGAGGTGAGCAAAGCACATACAATATGCATTACCATTTCATCTTAAGCACAAAGGTTTCCAAAAGAAATACTTGCCTTGAATAATTGATGACGTAACGAATGGAAAAAAAATCACGGACGAACGCTAGGAACCGACAACCACGAACCTAACGATTCGAAGAATACAATCACAACCATTTCTAAACGAATACGGAATTGAAGTACTCCCTAAAACCCGCCTACGATTCATGTATGTTTGTATAAAAACAACAACGAGGGCGGACCACAACAAACCCTCTCGAAAATGCAACAACTATGAAATATACCATGAATCCGTAGGGAAACCAAGAATATCAACAAGATTAATCATATTCATCATGAATTAATCAACCATACGGAACGAATCAGACAAAAACTCTAAAACCCCAAGTTTCCCAAAAAACAAGGTTCTAGGAGTTTACCTCGGATTAAAGACGAAGAACACGAATAGATGTTGATAATACACTCTAAAAAATCGAGGAAGATGATGCATCGGAGTTACAAAGCTTCAAATCGCCCGAAAATGCCAAGAAATTGCCTTGGAGTCGGAGGGGAGAGAAGGAGAAGTGAAAAATGACTGAAATCGGTCAACTCCTGGGTATATAAACCCAGGTCGAGTTACGTACGTTAGCCACAGGTAGCTAACGTATGTTAGCTGGTTAACGTACGTAAGCCCTCCCATCTTATGTACGTAATGCATGGGCAGGACCTACTGTCCAAAAATGCATAGGCCATTATGTACGTTATGAGAAAGCTCTTACGTATGTAATGGTCCACGCAAACGTACGTAACCAAACCCGTTACGTACGTAAGGGACTGGCAGAAACCACTGCCCGATTTCCTACATACCATTACGTACGTAACAGCATATGGTTAACGTACGTAATGTCCCTTCCTAAGGCTGGCAGGCCGCTACCAACAGGCAAAGAAAGAACCGAAAAAATCGAAATGCAACGGTGAACAAAACACGAGGGTACGAACGTAAAAGGGTTCGAGGCGACGAACCAAAGTGTTGAAGGGAAACATATTCTCGACTACCCGAAGGTTCGTAAAGCAACAACAAACGTAATTACCCAAAATCTTGGAAAATTACAAAACGGCCCAAAACATCCGGAATGTCCGATACATGATCGAAACACCAAATGAAAGCTCACAACATGCATAAAAACATGGGATGGATTAGCGGCAACCCGAAACGGCAGTTCCGAACAACGATTACGAGAATCGAACGAAATAGCGACGAAAAAGGCATTAAACACGGAATTGAGTAAAACAAGTCCGAAACAACTCGGATGACAAAAGTCCGATATTAAATATTCTCGAAATATCGATACGGTTACAAGTGAGTTGCTAAAAATGAAATATACACCAAAAATAAAAATACCGGGAATGGGAAAATGCGGATATTACATAGCGTGCGCTATTCCTACTGCACAGTCAGTAGGATCGCACCAAAACTCATAACGACACTCCAAAAAGGTCGGAGTGAGGAATACGAAAGAAGATCCCCAAGACTTTGGGAAATTACGAAATGGACCGAACGACCGAAATATCACGATACGACAACGAATAACCCAACCGAAGCTCACAACACGTCTAACAAAGTTAAACAAACTTTGAAGGAACACGAAACAGCATTTTCGAACAAGATTCGCAAGAATCAATCTCAAGCGCGGGAAAGTCACGAAAGAACACGGAACTCAACAAAACGACACCAAAGCAAATTCGGATGACAAAAAGTGCAGAATTAATCACTCCCAGAATGACGAAACGGTCACAAGCGAGCCCTTAAAATGGACTCCTGCCAAAAAATAAATTTACCAAAAATCGAAATCGCGGATATTACATAGACTCACCACTAAAAGTATCTATTAGTTCTTACATGATCCCTACTACTATTACATACTTTTAGCAAGTGTTGCCTTGTTAATTAATTCTGATCATGCAACTAAATATATTGTCGTCAAGGGATACTTGCCTCCCTTTCTGGACCCGACACTCATCATTGAGGAGCTCAAGAGTGCACTCATTTTTGCTTCTACCGGATCCAGATTCGACCCGCTTACACTACAACTGTAACTCTAAATCCAAAACTTGATCATTTTTTTTTATTTTTTTTATGTTTTGATAATATTTTTTTCAAACAAGATGATAAAAAAATCCGCTTCATAATGTAATATCCCTATCAGATCAATTGGAACACTTCAGAAATGGTTATCTGGCAAAAATGGAGATGGACAATTGGGAATAGATTTGGCAAACGGGCGGGCTCGGCCCAAACGGGCCGGGCAGCAAATGGGCGGGCCTTTTCTGGGATGGGCCAAAAAGGCCCATTTTTTCTGGGCCTACCACATGAGGCCCGCGGGCCTTAAGTATTTTTATTTTTTTTTAGTAAGTATGAAATATATTCTCAATAAATGTACAAATATTTTTAGATCATTAATTACTATATTATTAAGGCAAATTTCATTTGGACCCCTTCTTAGAGTCATCCATTACAAATTTATCCCTCTTAGAGTAACAATAACATCAGACTCCCCTCTTATATAGATTAATTACATCTAGCCCCACGAATTTGACCTTCGCGAATTAAAACAGCTTAATCTGTTTGATTTTGTCCCTAGCCAAACAACTTACTTTCTAATCTGTTTCTTTAAGATTTATTTTTAAAATAATATAATTTTTTTTTGAAAAGTAATTTTTTTAGGAAAAATAAAACTAGGAGGTTTTTCTTATTTTAAATAAAATAAAATAATTCAAAAAAAATTATTGGTTTTATGAAAAATAATATTCCAGTTTTATTAATAAGGAAAAGATTATAAATATATTCCACATTATTTTTTATTATTTTTTTTTATTTTTGAATTTTAAATCAAAACTTCCGATTTTTCAATATTAATATTCCAGTAATAAAAAAAGAGTACCTAAAGTTCCAATTAGCAGGTTTTTCTTTTTTAAAAATAAAATAAAATAATTCAATTTTTTTTATTTATGAAAAATAATATTTCATTTTTTTAATAAGTAACAGTTTAAAATATATTCCAGATTCTTTTTTTCTTTAATTTTGTTATTTTTGAATTTTAATCAAATCTTCTATTTTCAATATTAATATTCCAGAAATAAAATAAAAAAAAGAGTACCTAAAGTTCCAAGTTTTTTTTGGTTTTCCAGATTTTTGAAATAAAAAAAAAATAAATTCTGATTTTTTTCGATTTTTTAGATTTTTTAAGACGACGACTAAAAGCAAAGTCGTCGGATAAAGTATTTTAGCCGACAATACTCCAACCGTCGGCTAAACTTGCGGACTTTAGCCGACGACTCCGACCGGCCATCGGCCATTCTCCAGCCAGTCGTCGACTAAAGTAGTAATTTTGGTAGTGAGAAGATAGAAAAAAATCTAATAGCAAGGGAATAGGAACTAATAAGCTGGTCAATATTTTGGGGCTGGATGTAATTGTTAATTTAAGAGGGAAAAAATGAAAAATGGTGTAACAACATTCGGTGTATATGGAACTTTTCCTATTATTTACTACAGTATACTACTACCATCAAAGAATAAATATACAACTCTTTTATTTGATTATTACATCATTTACAACATTACCACAATCAAAAAATAAATATACAAATATTTTTATTTTATCTTTATATCATTTATCACTATTACTATCTTAAAAACATTATAACATAATATTATATATTAATATGAGATACTACAAAGTAACCACAAAATTCCATTAAAAAATTAAATTATATCAATAATTAACATATAAATTAATATAATCTAACAAATTATATAATGAAAAAGATTGTTTTGCTGGGTCTAACCGGGAAGGACAAAACGAAACTATTACATAGGGTGCTACAAAATATTGAGTTGTCTTAGTCACAAGTTTTTTTTTTTTTTTTTTAATTTCATTATGCTCTTTAAAATCTAAATGAGTCAAGCCACAAGACAAATTTTCAAAAGCATAGCAATCGCTCGACGAGTTTTTAGTAGGGAGCAGGGAGTGATCACCTAGTATTCTAGGTGCCACATCACTTCTATCCAATAAAAACCCTGCAACTCAAAACTATCTAATTTTACCCTAACACTACCCTAAGTGGAGGGAGTGGTCACTTAGTACCCGATTTTTTTTTCATACATAAAATCACATACAATATTTAAAATAAAAACATACCATTTCATTAAAAAAACATTACATAATACTTAAAAAAAACTACAACTTAAAAATTGAAACTACAACTTAAAAAAAAAAACATTACATAAGTTGAAATTAAAACAAGTTGAAACTACAACTTAAAAATTGCAAGCCCATCCGTGTTTGGCCGCAATTTCACGTTTTTGGTTAACAACGAATTCCAACATAGCGGGATCGCGAATGTGATCATGCGGCTCCAAAAAAAACTTCATCTCTCGTTGTGCATTCTTGAACTTCGCCCCCTCGATTTGTGTAGCCAACAATTGTTTTGCCAAAGCATCCTTCTCGCGTTTTTCTTCCAAATATTGTGTCTTCTTTTGTGTGTAGAAGTTGATTTCATTCGCAACACTTGAGATCGACGAGGATGCGCCTTGCTTCTTTTTCATCTTTCTTGATGAAAGTGGAGGGTTGGGGTCTTCATTCATGTCGGGAACGGTGTTGCTTGCCGATTCATACTCCCCCGACTTCCTTTTTGAAGAGTTGCTTGTCGCACCGGCAATATCTTGAAAACATTCTTGCTCCGTCCATTTGTCATGACCTCTGACAACCTCCCACGCCAAGGTATGAGTAAATTGTCTTTTTTTGCTGTATAGTAATCGGACTCAGCTTGCCTCACCACGTCCAAGTCATTGCACCCACTAGCCTTAGCACGTTTCTACATTATATACAAAATAAAAAATATAGATTATGTAAAATAAAAAATATAGATTATGTAAAATAAAAAGTATAGTTTGTACCGCTTGGAGGTAGTAGCCGTTGAAAATACCCATGGCCGTGTTCATTGTTTTCCACTTGGTATTCAACGCATGAAAAGTTCGTGAACTCGAACCCATAGTTCTCTCGTAATGCTTGAGAATCCGTTTCCAAAAACCGTCGGACTTTTGTTCATTACCGACAACACCACATTCGGAGATTTGAATCCATGCTTTCGCCAAAGCCTCCTCTTGTGCCGGCGACCAAAGTTCACGGGGCCTCCTCCCCCCGAATGCTTTTTTCTTCCCTCTCGGATCGACTTCTTGAACTTCCTCATCTTCGTCTTCTTCGTTTGGTAGTGGTTGTGTTTCGGGTACGTACTCTACGTCTTCATCAATGTTTTCGAACGGGGAGAACTCGCTTGTAGTAGTGATGTTGTAGTGTTGAGGATTCATTTGAGGAGGACCCATATTATATTGGTAAAATTGATGTGGAGATGAGGGTTGTGGAACGTAAAATTGATTCGGGGATGCTTGAGAATAAAATTGGCTAAATCCTAACGGAGTTTGTTGTGGTTACGAGGTGGAAGTTTTTTTACCTCTTCTTGGATCCATGGTTTTGTGTTTTTGAAAGATTAGTGTGTGTTTTTATTTGTGTTTTGTGTGTTTTTATTTTGAAAAAATGAGTTGAAAAAGTTTGGTTTTAAAAGATTTTTTTTATTTAATGAAAATAGCCGTTCAACGGCCGTTTTTTTCAAAAAGAAACCCTTTCACCGCTCGGCTTCTGAAGCCGAAATTGAAACCCGATCGCCTTACCCGATGCGCCGGCGACGGTGTTACCGATCGGGTAAGGATACCCGATCCCACTCTCTCCCCCCTTAAACAGTCGAATATACCAAATATAATTACGACATCAACCAATAAATTTACTAGGCACTGTGCATAGCACAATGTCCAAGACTAGTGTGTATATATATATATATGATGCATAGGAATCTGATGGGTGGTTTGGAGTGAACAACCGCAACGATGGTACACCTGATCACTTAATTCTCTCATACGTGTCAATTCATTCGACAGTAATCGCAGACAATGATGGGAAACACGACAGCGCAAGTAGTTGAACGGAAAACCAGAATACACCACGCCTATACGACACCTAGACTGTTCAAGTGTGTATCTGATCTGCATAAGTTGTGATTCAATCTCCTGGTTCACTTTGGTCCAGACGGTATCGAGGGCTCCGGTGGAAGAATTAAGCCATTGCTTTAACTCGGCATGTGCACTCTCAACTAGACCACTAGAGTTGAGAGTGCACATGCCGAGTTAAAGCAATGGCTTAATTCTTCCACCGGAGCCCTCGATACCGTCTGGACCAAAGTGAACCAGGAGAGTGAATCACAACTTATGCGGTCGATACACACTGAACGATCTAGGTGTCGTATAGCGTGGTGTACGGTTTCCGTTCAACTACTTGCGCTGTCGTGTTTCCCATCATTGTCTGCGATTACTGTCGAATGAATTGACACGTATGAGAGAATTAAGTGATCAGGTGTACCATCGTTGCGGTTGTTCACTCCAAACCACCCATCAGATTCCTATGCATTTAAGTGATCGGGTAAGGCGATCGGACATGCCGAGTTGAGAGTGCACATGCCGAGTTAAAGCAATGGCTTAATTCTTCCACCGGAGCCCTCGATACCGTCTGGATCAAAGTGAACCAGGAGATTGAATCACAACTTATGCAGATCAGATACACACTTGAACAGTCTAGGTGTCGTATAGGCGTGGTGTATTCTGGTTTTCCGTTCAACTACTTGCGCTGTCGTGTTTCCCATCATTGTCTGCGATTACTGTCGAATGAATTGACACGTATGAGAGAATTAAGTGATCAGGTGTACCATCGTTGCGGTTGTTCACTCCAAACCACGTATGAGAGAATTAAGTGATCAGGTGTACCTATGCATTTTTTCATGTCTATATAAATCTATTCATCTGTTTTAATCTAAATTTTTTTTATTTTAAACAACAATAGCCTATTTAAAAGCAAAGTTTGACTCCAATTTAAATTTCTAAACAACAATAGTTCAATTAAAAACAAGATAGTGAAGATACAATATTGAATGTTTAGTTGATACAATCAAAATATCAAACAAAATGAAGCAACAAAAAATTAATTTGAACTTCAATAAATTAAGTAAGACGGTATACTTCTAGGATTTTTTTTATTTTTCTTTATAAATTAACTAATATTAATTAAAAAAGGTAAATAGGTAATTTCGAGTTTTTATGAATTTTTTTTCGCAGGAACCGAACCGAATTTCTAAATTCGGGTTCGATTCCTAAAAAATACACAATTTCAACACCCAAGAACCGAACCAAATCGAGAATTTCGGTTCGATTTTGATTGATTCCACGAATTTCGAGTTGAAAATTTCCAGTCCTATGAGAGAGAGTAATCAAAGCAGCCCGAACCAGCTTTTTAAATAGTCATAGTCAAAGTCAATCTAAAACACAAATTTACAGGGATGTCAACGTCGGTAGGAAAGGGTATGTCGCTCTCATACTCTATGTAAAAGTGGCTCAAGCTCACCGGTCGGTCCGACCCATCCATAAATAATGAGTTTTGGGCTTTATTTTTTTAACCCATAAAAATTTGAACTTTTTTGGCCTGCCCAGATTTTGGCTCATCCCAGGAAGGTCCAGTCCACGGGCGCCCAGATGCCTGTGAAAAATTTAATAACTAATAAATATTAATTAACTAGGCTAAGGTTAATGTGTATAACCTTACATCGTAACTTATTTCAATTTAAAGTTGATTTTGTTTAGATTTTTGTATTGATATTTTGCTATCGAATACAGATAATGGACCAAGTGATGAGCTACTTTCCGTACCGCTGGTTGTAGTGCAAGAATCAACGATTTTAATAGTATTGAAATGGATGCTTGAACTTTTTAAAATAGTTGAAAATATATTTCTATCATATTATTGATACTTTTAATATATTTTGGTTAATTAAGTTGGAGAAGAAAAATCATGCCGTAGAAATTTGAAACATGGCCCGCCACGATTACGGCCTCAATATTTAGGCCCAAAAAATTCTGGGCCTTTTTGGCCCAGCCCAAAATTTGACCCACCCGTTGGCAGCCCAACCCGTTTCGACTGGGCCAGCCCGTTTGCCAGGTATACTTTATCTTATTTGACTCGAATCGAATTTGAGTATTGTACATCGGATAATCAAGTACTCAATTAGTATTCGGGTATCCATATGTCTTATATTTAAAAATATAAAGATTTTCTAAGATATATCATATCTACATATAATCTAATTAATGTATACAATTTAATATAATAAATATTTAATATATTATATTTTACGTAATAATATGTATAATATATAATATAATATACTATCTTGTATAATATATAATAATAATAATATATTTATATAATTCAACGGATATGCAAGTCGGGTAATCGGGTTGGGTAGTCGAATAATGTATTATACCCATACTCTATCTGTAGCCGATCATAAATTTTTGAGTTCAAATTCGATTCTATTACGGGTTTATCCAATAAATAGGATTAAGTACGAATGAAATTGACATGCGTCCAAATTTGCCGTCATTATAACTATTATATGGCTACTGTATTTTATTATTTCCTTCTCATTGCTTTATCAACTAAAATTCATTCCTCTTGTTGATCTGTTCTTTTTACTGCCTACTCAGATTTTTTCTTTCAAATAGAGGTAATTTGTGTACAAAATAAATAATATTTACATTGTAAACTTATTGTAAGAATTAAAAAAAAATAAAACCTCCCATTTAAATTAAGAATGAACCAACAAAAAAACGATACTAACAAATATTAAGTATGGAGAGAGTTATGATACATTCAATGGAAACTATAAAGATCCTTATTTTATAAGAATATACAAATGAGTTGCTTCATAGTGTACAGATATACTGTTTCAGCGTATAAATACATTGCTTTATAGTGTACAAAGTATTCCTTCTGTTTCAAAATTTGACTTATAACATATTGTTTCTTAGCTTATTACAACACTGCTTCAATATACCAATACACTGCTCTAGAGTGTATAAATGCAGTGCTTCATAACATACAAAGTACTGTTTCTCCTTCAAAATTTGTACGAAAGGTCCTCCTCAAACCGTCAAATTTAATAAATAAACTGCTTTCATTGGATATGAATCAGGAGTCATACTATTTACGATTGGAAAGCCATGAAGGTCTAGTTTTCAACAAAAAAAAGAACAATAAAAAATATTAAGTATGGAGAGAGTTATGATACTTGGAATGCAGACGGACGAGAGCTTGTATTATAGAATATACAAATGTACTGCTTCAGAATGTATAAATACACTGTTTTTTTTTGTTTTTTTTATAGTTTTATGTATGTAATATGTATCTTAAATTATAGATATTGAAAAGGCGATTAATTTAATATATTTTCTATTTTAAATGAATAATAAATGAATAAATTACTGTATTTTAAATAAAAACAATCTATTTAAAAAAGTACAAAATTACCCTTCTTCTTAATTAATGACATTCACATGCCATATATAAGTGATGATGTGTCAAAATCTGGACCTTCTTTATTGATTGATGTAATAGATTGAGTGATTCTTACTGCCCGTTTGGTTCGCTGGAATCCTTGGGAATCCTAAGGAATTGGAATCCAATTCCCAAGAATTCTTATGTTTGGTTGAAAATAGAGATGGGAATTGAAATCTTGGAGTGGGATTGAATTTCCAAAGCTATGGGATTTTCAATTCCTTCAAGATGAAGAGGGATTCTCAATTCCATCAAGGAAAGAATTTGACATTTACCATTTTACCCCTTTCCGGCCACCACCTCTCCAGCCACCGTCGCCTCCGGCCACCGCAGCCTCTCCGGCCACCGCCTCTCCAGCCACCGCCGCCTCTTTTCCACCGCCGCCCCTCCGGCCACTGCCGCCTCTTCGGCCACCTCCTCTCCGGCCACCTCCTCTCCGGCCACCACCTCTCCGGCCCATCTCCGGCCACCGCCGCTTATCCGACCACCGCCTCTCCGATCCGCTCGGCCACTCGCGCCTCTCGGTCCGCTCGGCCCTGCTGCCGCTCGTCGCCACCCGTCAAGAAGGGCAGTTATGTCATTTTGCATTTCTGAAATCAAATTCATCTGAAATGTCTGCGAACCAAACAGACTAGGGGTGGTATACCGTACCGTACCGAAGTTTTTTCCAAATACCGTATACCGTATCGAAAGTTTCGGTACAACAAAATTCATACCGACACCGTACCGAATGTTTCGGTATACCGAAATCCGGTATACCAAAATTTCGGTATGGCTCTCGGTCCATACCGATACCGTACCGAAATTTCGGTATACCGAATTTTATTTCGGTATCGGTATATACCGAACTTATTGAAATACCGAATTACCAAAATATCGAAAAAATCTTGATATACCAATATATACCGAAATACCGAACAAGTAAAATACCGAAAATATCGATATACCGATATATATATATTGAAATACCGATTTTTTTGGGTATTTCGGTATACCTTAAATACCGAAAATAAAAAGTTTCATCTGAATTCTGTAGAAAATTTTGATGCGGTACCATCTGCATCTTGAAAATTCGGTATACCGAAATTTTCGGTATTTTCGGTAATTTTTCGGTACGGTAAATACGGTATTTCGGCATTTCGGTATATTTTGCCACCCCTAAAACAGACTATGGAATTGAATTCCAATTTCATTTCCTGCCAACCAAAGAGATTATGGAATTGGATTCCAATTTCTGACAGATTTCAATTCCAATTCCAATTCCAATTCCATCAGAAAGATTCCAGCGAACCAAACGGGCCCTTAGTTCTCGCAAAGACCAGGTCCATTCTTAATATATACTTCCTCCGTTACTTTATTATTGCAACGTGTTGACTATTACACTGTTCACATATTATCTTTTGTTCATCTTTTTTGATTTATACATATGAAAAAATATAGTCATGTGAAATCTTGTTAGATTCATCTCGAAATATACTTTCAAAATATCAACGTCTTATAATTTTTAAAAATAAAAAATTGAAGATATTAATAATTAAAGTTATGCATTGGCAAGCGTGAAAGTCCAGATGTTGCAGTTATAAAAGAACGGAGGTAGTATATATATATATATATATATATATATATATAGGGGAGGGTTATAATAGAAACCACTCCCTTTGTGTTAACTAGGAACCAACCTACTCTCTTGATCGAATTTATTTAGACGCCTGAGATTGATTTTATTTTATTTAGTTATGAATATTGAATTGCTTAGTATCTCTAATTAGTCAACTATGAAGGGTAGTTATGGATTTGGCTTATAACTCTCTAATTATCTCATGCAATGATTATGGAAAAATAATTATGACATTAATCATCTTCCTATATATATCCATAATCAAGCATACGTTTATTAGGTGCTTAAATTATTATGATATCAAGAATTTATCTAAATTCGTATTTATAAGGTTCTTAATTCGTATTATTAAGCTTGTTATTATAATTTTAATCAAACAAGGAATATTAGTTGCTTACCTTATACATAATTTAAGCTTACATACGACTACTACAATGCTTATAATTTTATTATGGCACTAAAGATTTAATTATATTGGTACATATAAAGGTTCTTGTAATAGTTTATTAAGCAAGAGATATGCTTATTTATACAAAATCAAATATTTAGTTTTGATTGTATAGCTTGCTATTTTTTAAAGTGATACAGTTTGGTATTTAATGGCTTATCGATTGCTTATTTATAATCAAATTGATGCTTAAATCATATAAATACAAAAGTTTTATTGTTGGTTAATTTGCCTCGCTTTGAAGCAAAAGCTTTTACGAAATTAATGTCTATCTATTTATTTAATTTAAATTTGTAAATCGAATTTATATTATTTTAATGTAAATTTACCTATAATTTACATGGAGATTGTAGTGTTGGTTGTATATGGAGGTTTTGTTTACAAATTTACATTTAAATATGGTTTATTTTGGTTGTGTGAATTGCTTAGATAATAAATTTTGAATTGCTTATTAATAATGAGAAAGATATGTTTACTTTGAATTGCTTAATTAGATCATTTTTATTGATTAAGATAATTGGATTACTTATTTATAGTTATTTGCTTACATTGCTTATTTACAATAAGAATGAGGCTTAAAAATTGCTTACACATTGCTTACCGATAATCTTGAAAGTGTTGAGTTAGTCGAATAGATAAGTTTATTTTCAGTTAATAATGTCGAAATGGGTGAACGACAAAATAAGGAGAAAAGAAAGATTGTTTTTTTTATTAAAACAACACAATAATCCGTAAAATATCCACCAAAATGAGAGATGAGAGTAATGGAATAGAAAATTTATGATTGAGAATAGATTAATGAACCTACCAATTAAGGATTCTACCGTTACCATTAAGCTTAAGTTAGTATAATGCCATTTTGTATAATAAAATGAATGAAACAAAAATGAAAGAAGCAATAAATATCATCCGTTGATTTAAAAATTTGAATGAATTAGATTAGTTACTAGTTAACACATAACAAAAAGTTTCTATTTGAACTCTCCTCTCTATATATATATATTTGATTTTTTTTATATAAATTACAGTTTAAAGTGATTTCTATCCAAACTCGGTAAACTAGATGTCAGTTTTTCTTGATATTGCAGCTTTTTTTTATTTGGAAAAAGAAATATAGATAAATAATCAGAAAATGACTCAATAAAATTTACTCTCTCCCCGATCACTACTATATGCCTTTTTTAATTAATTCATAAGATCAAAATAAATTAATTAAATATATAAAAAGTGTTTTAAAAATAATACTTTTCTTTTTTGCATATATATATATAAATATATAGATAAAATATTTATGAAAAAAGAGAAAGAATAAATGTATGAATTGGAATACAAACAATCATATGTTTTTTTTTTCTTTGGAGATAAAATGAAATGTGTTTTTATAAGTGTTCTTGAACAATTGTAAAAATATAGATAAAAAGACTTAAAATCTGGACCCTTTTAAACTGATTAAAAAGGACTTATAATTAGAATCAAATGGAGTATATCGATTATTATAATAAGAATATTACACATTGGGGTGTGTGTATATATAGGTTGGATTTCTGGTTACGGTTCACGGGGAATCCACTCCACCCCCAAGTACCCTCACGAGAGACATTCTCCATGAAATCTGACCTGCTTGGCAAACCGACCAGTTTTCTCAGTTTACGCGCCAGCACGTCTAATGTCATGCATATATGTACAGCTACCACACACACACACACACTCCATCTATCTTGTTTTATTTGTCATGTTTCTGATAAAAGATCGAGTTGATCCAAGACGTGAGTTTAATTAGCTAACTAGGTAAATTCAAAATTATAAAATTAGTTATTCACCTTCTTTTAACAAATTAAAAAAAAATCGTTTAATTTTATCGCTTGGAGTTGGTTATGTAATTGAATACTCATTTTGGATCAGCACAATCATTTAAAAAAAATATGACAAACAAAATGATATTGAATGAGAATATATAGTTACTATGTATTTGTATTCTTACATAAAGCAAACCAAACCAAACATACCCAGTATATCCCGTACAGAGCAGGGTTTGAAGAGGGTAAGATGTACGCAGACCATGCCCCTACTTTTTACGATAGGGAGGCTGTTTCCGTGAAGACCCTCAACTTAGTGCACAACAAAGTAATAACTGATATATCACTACAAAAAAACCATTTTTACCGGCGCCATTTACCGGCGCCCATACCCGCCGTTGTTAAACTTATAATTTACCGACGCCATTACTGACCCCCGTTATTTAATTGATTTACCGACGCCATTGCCGGCGACCGGTTCACAGACTTATTTTTTTCTTTTTTTTTCCCAATTAACGACGTCGTTTACCGACGCCATTTACCGACGCCCTTACCGACGCTATTTCGACGTTGGTAAATTTTTATTATTATCTTTTTTTTTCTTTTTTTCACAATTAACGACTACCGACGCCATTTACCAAAACATTTTGGCATTGGTATTGTTTTTATTTTTTTTTATTTTTTTTATAATTAACGACGCCGTTTACCGACGTCGGTATCTACAGACGCCGAAATGGCGTCGGTAATTTTTTTACACTATCCCACATCGAAAAAAAAGTAGTGTTTTATGTAGTTTATATACCAAAATCTTTCTCAACCATTTGAAATTGAATGGAGCCGAACTCGACTGCTCGGACCGGACTTGACCGCTTTGGACTGGACTGACCGAACGACCCTTTGAGCCGGACCTAACACTTTGAGCCCACTTTGAGCCGGGCGTGACCACTTTGAGTCGACTTGACTTTTTTAGATTTTTTTATTTTTAATTTAATAACGCCAAAAATGACGTCGGTAAAAAATTATCGTCAAGCGATTTTCCAACGGCGGATTGCCGTCGGTAAATTTTTTACCGACGCCATTTTCTGTTTTACTAACGGCGTTTGGCGTCGGTAAAAACTGTTTTTTTTGTAGTGTATACAAAAAAGCATATGATTCGAAAAAGCTCAAAACCATACCTGAGCCCATGGCTTAATTCACATGAGACTTACCAAAGGGGACTTTGGCAAGTACACTCTCGATGAACGCTGCTCTAACAGAAGAGAGGTTGACTCTGCGCACAGCTCCCTATAGAAAATACACCACACGCAAAAGGCAATAGGATAAAATATGCAATAAGAGTAAAAGTAAAAAATGCAATGCTCTAGGCCAAAGCTAACCGAGACAACCCAACCCTGAGGCTCTCTACTACAGCACCGCTCCCTACCAAAGAATCCACAACTCTAATTTGGCGCCTCCACGAGCACCTATCCACAGTCAGGGTCTCGGAAAGGTTTAAGGCCTTCAAATCTAATCTCACTTGCTCCTCCCACGTCCTCCTCGGTCTACCTCTCATCCTCCCCTGACAACCAATAAACTCTCGACCCTCCTCACCGGAGCAGATGCCCACCTCCCGCGGACGTGGCCAAACTATCTCAATCTCCCTTCTCTAACTTTCGCAGAAATTGGCGCCACTTCTAGCGCGTTCCTGAAAACCCCGTTCGAGATTCTATCCAACATTGTGCGACCACACGACCAACGTAACATCCTCATTTCAGCAGCTTCCAACTTGCTCTCAAGCGACTTCTTCATCGCCCAACATTCGGAGCCATACAACATTGCAGGTCTGATTGCCGCTCTATAGAATTTACCCTTCAGATTTAGAGGGACTTTCTTGTCGCACAGGACCCATGTCGCTGCTCTCCACCTTAGCCACTGTAACACCCCAAACTAGGCGGATATTACAGTGCCGTGGACCCCCGACTGGGACCCACCAGGCGAATGAAAATTAATAAATTAAATAATATAATTGTAGTACCGAACCACAATATATCATCAATCACTCCGATGAGGAGTTTCATTACAACACACCCAAGATAATACCGAATACATGTATATTTTATATGAAGATAAAATATACAACACTGAATGAAATGAATATCCAAATGCAAGTCTGCAGCGGAAATAAAATAAAGAAAACACGAGTGAATGAAAAGGACTGGGCCCCCCTACTAGTATCACTGGGACTCCTCGCCGTCAACGTTATCTTCCCGTGCCTTTGCCTTGCCATGACCTGAAAACAATATCCCCCAACGGGGTCAGTTACACAGAACAACAATCCCCAAGAGTTGAATAAACACAAACATGATATATCTTAATTATGAAATGAAGCTGAAGAGAGGCATCATAGTACGCCCGTAATGGAATGTGCACGTGCACAAGACGAGTGTCCGGACACACCCGCCCTTGTACCTAATTAGTCTCACGGAGGTAGATTACCGTGTGCACAGTCCAATGTGTCGGTGAACCCAACACATGATTATCGTGTGCCCGACTAAAAATCCCACACATCCCTACCCGGCCACGCAATATGAACCCAGAAGGTCACACGATCAAAAGTGAACAAAGAATATATTGAAAAACAATCCGACAAAGTCAAGAATGACTCACCGAGATGAAAATGATAGTGAAACGAATGATAGCTCAATGAAATGATTGGAACCGTCGTTCCTCGTGAATGAAGTGATTAATGGACAATTACAAGTCTCAATGCGGTTAATACATTATGAATGAACTATGATTATGAATGAACAACAACGAAAGGAATGAATATCCTTTTAACCGAGTAAGAATTAACTTACACAACCAGTGAAGAATGTCCTTCCTCGAACAAACGTCCTACAATGAGATGTCGGTCGCTCGAACAACCTTGAATGACAATTACCAACAATGCTCAATATATGAATCAAACACGATTATAACCGACTCAAACGTTGATACAACAATATCCAAACTCATTGTGGTATTCTAGCGAACACATAGCAAACACACATCCTTCGATAATATCCAAATATCGAATATATCAAAACCAACTCCAAAATGAGTATTTCAAACCAACAAAAACAACTTCAATGATATCAATAATCCCATAGGAATTCACAATTCGAGTTAACGACAACATCTAATCGAAAACCCCCAAAAATATCAAAGTCAACCCCAAAGTGTTCTTGATTCAACCTCAATATTCATGAAATCCGAAATATACGACAATAAATCCGTAGGAATACATTTATCCAAGGTAGATAATCCATATCTAACATATTCCAACAACAATCCAAGCTTAGACGAATAAATCGGAAGGAAAAACCCAAAAATCCGAAATTCTAGATCCAAGAGATTATTACCTTGATTTGATGTGATGGGGATGATGAAATGATGATTAATCCGAATGATAAGCTTGAACATGATGATTGATGATTGCACCTCTAAGAACACTCTCCAAATCGTCCAAAATCGCCCGGAATCGCCCAAAAGCGAAGTGAGAAATGAAAATGATGAAGAAAGGACTGAACTGTCCTATTTATAGTAATCCCAATTTAGCGCGCGCTAGCTCCAGTTCTTAGCGTGCGCTAATGGGTGTTTTGTGTAGTCTAGTACCCACTGTCCGAAAACGGTAGCGTGCCCTACGTACCTTTTTGTAGCGTGCGCTACGGCTGTACACTTAGCGTGCGCTAACCCCAATATGTTCGCGTGCGCTAACTTAAAAATCTGATGCCCAGTAACTTAAATCCAGACTTTCTGTCTTCTGACCTGCTCGCGATAGTGTGCGCTACATTCAATATTTAGCGTGCGCTACTACACCGTTTGCGTACGCTAAAAACCACTCATAGCGTGCGCTATGAATTAATCCAATTCAGTCCAGTACCCTACTGGACACTGCCTGTCTGACCTTAGCGCGCGCTACACCAAAATGTATAACGTGCGCTACTACAACCCACTAGCGCGCGCTACTTACCATTCGTAGCGTGCGCTACTTATAACTCACCTGCAGTCCAGTGCCTTCTGGACTGTCAGCCTGAACAACATTAGCGTGCGCTAATGCTGAGTGGTAGCGTGCGCTACCTGTACTCAATTAGCGTGCGCTAAAGAGAGTACGTAGCGTGCGCTACTCCTCACATACAGCCCACAACAAAGATGACAATGATGATACGCTCGGCTCGACTATCCAACCGGGTTGAATGATGAATAAAACTAATACGTGATACCAATATACTCCGAACGGTGAATACAATGATTGAATATGAGTGACAAATGATCAATAATGAGTGAAAATTACTGAGTGACAATTACAGAATGATAAGTACTGAATGATAATGACTGAATTACAACCGGGTATTACACCCACCCCGCCTTGATACGATGAGTGACATCATCTTCATATTTAACTTCCTTCTGAATGATCGAACCCAAATACTTGAACTTATCCATAACGGGTACGATCTGATCCGCAATTATTACCTCTACTTCTTCCTCGTTGGCCTCACCATTAAAGTTAGACCAGAGATACTCGGTCTTAGACCGCCTCACACGCAAGCCTTAAGATTCTAACTTAGACCTCCATAGCTCCAACTTCGAGTTCACCTCCCTCCTTGACTCCGCCACTAACACAATGTCGTCAGCAAAAAGCATGCACCATGGGACGCCATCCTGAATCCCCCGTGAAATGACGTCAAAGATTAGAGAGAAGAGAAGAGGGCTAAGCGCCGACCCCTGATGTAGCCCTATCTCAACCGGGAAATACTGAGTGTCACCAACTGGGATTCTAACGCAAGTCCTAGCTTGGGAGTACATATCTTGGATCACTCTAATGAACGGCAACGACACCCTCCTCTCTTCTAGGCTCCTCCAAATAACATCGCGCGGAATGCTATCATAAGCCTTATCTAGATCAATGAACACCATATGGAGATGATTACGCCGCTCTCTAAACTTCTCCATAAGGCGTCTGACGAGATGAATGGCCTCAGTCGTGGACCTCCCCGGTATGAAGCCAAATTGGTTCTTTGAGACTGGGGAGTTTAATACCCCTATAGTTACTACAACTCTGAGCATCGCCTTTGTTCTTTAAAAACAGCACGATAATACTATGCCTCCACTCCGTCGGCATCTTAGAACCTCTGAGGAGGATGTTGAATAGCTCTGTTAGCCACTGAACTCCAACTTCCCCCAGACAAAGCCACACCTCAATAGGGATATGATCCGGGTGTACAACCTTAGCTCTACCCATTTTCATTAGGGCACCCTTTATTTCCTCCTTGCTGATGCTCTCGCAGGAACTAAACGAATGAGCAGAAGATAGACTAACTCCTTGCACCACCGAGTCGATTCCCCTAGCCTCATTGAAAAGTTCAAAAAAATACCTATTCCAACTCTCCTTAATAGCCACATCGTTCACTAACACTTGGCCCAAATCATCCTTAATAAACTTAAAGGGGCCCAGGTCGCGCCGCCATCTTTTCCTAGATTTCGCTAGTTTAAAAATAGCATTCACTTCTTCTTTGGTGTCGCTCGTACATCTCCTCGTATGCCTCACCTTTAGCCTTAGCCACTGCCTTCTTAGCCTCTCTATTCACCACCTTGTACTCTACAATCTTCAAGATTCTGTCCTCCCCAGCACTAACCGATAAAAGCTCCTTGAATAGCGCTTGTTTAGTCTTAACCTTGTTTTGGACCTCCTCATTCCACCACCATGCCTCCCTAGGTCCACAAGTCCTGCCCGAAGAAACTCCTACCACCTTCTCGCCCACACTCCTAATAGCATTGGCCATGCTGGTCCACATAAGGTTAGTATCGCCACCCCCCGGCAAAAAACCTCCTTCGCGGGTCAGAGACTCCCTGAATTCTGCCGCCTTCTCACCCTTCAGATCCTTCCAAAGAATCCTAGGTCTAGATTCTCTAGCCCTGCTAACAACACGACCTCCCATGGATAAATCCATAGCCAGCAGTCGGTGTTGAGAAGCGCAAGCTTTGCTCCGGAACATCTTGCAGTCCACGCACTGTAACACCCCAAAAGGCGGCTATTACAGTGCCATGGACCCCACACTGGGACCCACCAGGCGATGCCAAAAATAGAAATTAAACATAACATTATCTTATGATGCCGAACCACAATAAATAGTCATTACTCCGATTTCGAGTTTATGAGTAATCGGGCTATTAGCCTTAGAATACACAGGATCCAAAATACTAGTATAAACCATATGACGACGGAATAAACTGCAAATAATAGTACAATGACAATAGTTCAAATGAAAAGGAAATTAACATTACACGGTTTAAACATAACCGGACAAAAATAGACTTGGGCCCCCCGAACTAGTATCCTTCGAACCCTTCGCCGTCACCGTGCTCTTCCTGTGCCTTGCCTTTGCCTCGACCTAAAATACAACACAAGTATTTCGCCCAAAACACAGGGTCAGATATACATGATAAATGATTCTCCCGACATTATACAATTCACATATATTAGATCTCAACGAAAACATCCCGACTATTGAACATACCCCTCGGGCGTATGAACAATCAGTCACAAACCGTCGAACATATCCAATCACACATGGACTATAAATGATTAGAAAATATGGCTCGAGATAGATATCATAGTACGCCCGATCCGGAAATGTGTCCGTGTACATGTCCACCCCGTATATAGAATCCAGAATATACGTGCGACAATGTACCTAATTAGTCTCACGAACTACGTCTCGTGTGCACAGTCCAATACGGAAACATCCACGTATGACTATATATGTTCATGGCTAAAAATCCTACACAATAACCAATCAGCACGCAGATATGATTCCATATATATCACGGTACAACATGACAATGAATTCAACAAATCACATATCCGATTAAGGATCAAGAAACTCACCGAAGTGACAATAAGGACCAACGAGATCAACGATTCAAGGTGACGAACTTGGGAATGCAATCCCATGATGAGGAGCGGAATATCAACAAGAACAATATCAAATTATGAGTCACAAATTCATAAGCATTTCATATACACGAAACGTATAATCATTACAAGAATCTAATCATCATTATAACCAAGCAAGATAACTTGCCTCAATTCCGCAGGCGAAAGATAGTCCTTCTCCAATGATCAAACGGACGGTATCCTAGACTAAAATACTCACTCGAACGAGCAACCTTGAATGAAACATAATTCATTCAATAATACATTCATATAATATTGACATCAATTCGTAGGAAACAACGCGCGCAACCTACCCGAATAATTCATTCCACCCTAATGAATATTCTACAGATTATTGAAGGATTCCAATACATCTAGTTCGTCTCCCACATTCGGAGTACTATACTAAATGTCTTTTAATACTCTTGTAAATGCTATGAACAACATCTTCAATTCACCATTAAATTCGGTTTAACCAAGTTCTTATGTTCCACAGCATCTACTACTATAAGAATAATCATAACGAATTTAATACTCAACCTACTATGACATTATCATTCACAAATAGCATCTCCTTCTTAAGTTATCAAATATATTCTTAAGTTATCAATATATTCAATTAATAAAAAGTTATTGTTATATTCATCAATATCCTTATTATTTCTCAAAGACTTGTTAAGCCGAACAATAATGAGGTTATAACTTCTAAGATTTCTGAACAGGAGAACATCATCCTATTTACAACATTGTCAAATTCTTCCCAAGGTAAGTAAATACTAATATAGTGTTTTAACACTTTTATGATAACAATTCCACCGATTAAAACTAACTATAATGAAGCGAAATGATTATCACCGTTCTACTGACGTTAATACATCCAGGAAGGTGAGTATGATTCTTATAAACATAGTTATCATTATAACATCAAGAACATCTTTATTCCAATCCCTTAATTATCATTTTCATCAAGGAGTGTTAAAAAGTTTAATTAAAACACATTTTACTTGATTGATTTAACATTAGGTGTAATATATCTTATCACTAACATAAACATACGAAAAATACAGAGGAGAATCGCACAACATACCTCCATAAACGAAGAACAACCCTAAACACTCCAAGAAACACACTCCCAGCTCAAGAACACCTTCTAAACTTCAAATCAATGAACTCCACTCCAAGATACAAGGCTCAAAAATAAGTTGGAGAAGGTTAATATCGATTTAGGGATGCAGGGGAAAGATATATGGAGAGAAAATCGAGTTTGGGTTATGAAGAAATGAACAACAGATTGTGTCTTTAAATAGATTGCATAACCGTAACGTACGTTATCGCTGAAAGTTAACGCACGCTACGTCCTGTTACGTATGCTATCGCAAAAATGTTACGTACGTAACCATCTGTCAGAGGCTCCTGTCTCGACTTCCACATGCCATTACGTACGCTAAAAACAAGACATTACGTACGCTAATTAAGGTTGATTTTGACTGTCTCGACAGCCCAACACGCTTCACGTGCATGGCCATTCACGTACAGAAGTCAACTGATGTCTGATTCCCTCCTAACGTACACAACGGATGACATGTTACGTACGTTAAGACACATGATTAACGTACGTTAATCTAACTATATAGCGTACGCTAACGCCATCAGAACAGGTCAAAAAATATAATTCCCCAATTAATATCTAACCCTTAAACATAAAGTGAATAACAAAATAAGTAACTCAATTCTACAACATCTCAACATTATAGTCACATACTAAATGCAACATGATTCAACGATATTCAAATTATCCGAGTAATACTACGATAGATAAAAATTGCAGTTGGGTATTACACGCACGTCCTAGCATCACGACTGCATAAAAGAAGGTAGTCTATTTGCGTGTTGTTCCCCCCACTACCGAAGGTGATGAGGTGCTCAGCTCTCTTCTAAAAAACAGAGTTAGCAATTACCAACTCATGCGCAGTGGCTTACATACTGTTCTCTAAAAAGTTTTAGGTGTTAGATAGATAAGGGTGTCTTTAGTAATTTGGAGCTAGAGAATTAAAAAGAATCGAGATTCTTCCCCAAAAAAAAGAAAAGAAAAGGAAAATACACTACGTGTAATACAACTAAAAATGACTCATGAGTGGGGGAAGGGTTGGTGGTCCAGTGCTAGGACGCCTACTCCCAAGACACTTCTTTGGGAGAGGTCTTGAGTTCTAACCCCACCAAGGAGGTGAAAGAGGAAGTTTTTCTCTTTATGATCATCTAGCTCCCCGGGGCTAGCTCGAGCGACCGCTAATCAATATTTAATATCGCGTCAAGCGGCAGTGTGGGAGTATTTTCTTGCTGGGAACCCGAAGGTGCTGACCAATCAGTAGTTGTTCTCCCGAGAACTGTGATGGGAACCTGAGGCGCTGTTAATCAGTTAGTGCTTCTCCTTGTGCGCAGAAGTGTACAGAAAAGGCATTGGGAACCCTGGAATTGCTCGAGCGACTCGCAATTTACTTCTCTCAATGAGTTAGGAGTGGGTTCATTGAGGGACTAGGATTAGTCTGGCTAAGCTGGGATCACCTAGTTATCAAAAAAAAATGACTCATGAGTGTGGGTAGGGGGCTCCACGGAATTGCCTAGCTGAGCTCCCCCTAGAGCCAGCCCTGTAGACTATAAGTTGTGGCTTACGAATGTATCGAGAATTTTAGACTAACAAAATTTCGCCCCACGTGAATGAGGTCGATTGTACTGGCGGTAGTAGACTCGAGTCGATATTCGAGGAAGTCTTGAGGGAGGCTAAAATGAATAAAAATACGAAATTATTCGCCGCACAAGCTTCGAGTTCGGCACGAAATTATTCGAACCGAGGTTCGACTCGACTAAAAAATTGTCGAATCTTAGAATCCTTAGATTCGATTCGGTTCGGTTCGACAAGTTCGAGCCGAACCCTTCGAACATACATCGATTCAAAAAGAACAAATAAAAAATCAAATTTGTCCAGAATTCATCTCAAACAAGACGAATAAGTTACACCCATCTGTGTAGAATTCATCTCAAACCAATAAAAGTTCATTCTTTAACCAATAAAAGTTCATTCACCTCACTATTTACAATAATAAATTTCAATTGCTGTTACATGCTCTGAAATCAAATTAAAGTAACATGCATGCCCTTAAATCCAAATCAAAATTCTAATTAAGTACGCTCATAATCGAAATCGAAGTGTCAGAGATGGTAATGTTGTTTTGCCTTCTCTGTTGTTGGAGGATCGTTGCTTTGCCCTTTTCATTAGCGGCAGTAATGTGAGTTTTTAGGAATTATTTGAAAGCTTCTGGTACTATTTTGGTGTTGGGAGTATGCCCTCGAATGCCACTTAGAGGATGATTGAGTGAGGACATTGTACTTGTAATTATGTAAATCACTAATATAAGGCAATGAATGTTTCTTTATTTACTGGTAGTTACTGGTATTCCTAACTCGTAAATATACATATAGAAAAACTAGTCCGTGTATTTGAGAGCAAAACGTTCCACTCCTTATTGGATAAGGGGGTCGGCACTGGAAAGGTTTATAGCTGAAATACTTAATCGTTCGCAAGTCGATGAAACTTGACTGGGCGTTAAGTTTATGTGAAGACTTGTATGACGTGTTCTTTGACATGGAGAGTGCCTGTTGAACGCTAATGGTTAGTGGGAGCACACGTTATAGGTATGCTAATTGGATTAGTATACTCGAACCGACTCACCCTCGATTCGTCACACGGATTTCACTCCGGGACAGTCAATGACGGAATCGAAAGGTTGTGGTAGGTATTCGTGAACCTTCGACTTGAGGATTTAGTAGGGATGTGCTTGTGACGTCAAGATTTTCATTAGAGTAGTTCGACCCTGTAAACCGGGAGCCGGAGGTCAACCTCGACGTGCATCTTGACGGACAAGTAGCAGGTCCTACTGAATACCAAGATAGAATTCTTTCACCCGTTAGTGAGCGGGTTATATGTCCTATGCGGTTATTGGCAGATGAGATCATAAGTCTTTGGCCAAAGCATTGAAGCTAGTTGTATTGGATACACGAGAGCTCGATGATCTCGATTTGCATTAACACATGCATAGAGTGAAGTACATATAGGGTTTGACTGACCGTGACCCTATAACTTGATCGGGACATGTGAAAGAAGGGTTTATACGTATACTGGTATTCACGACAGAATGGTTCTTGAATGATCCTAATCATTCGTTCTCAGTTGGGGTATGGTGTAGGCCGCCAGGCTGGCTAGGTGGTGCTACTACTCTTTGGTTCCTCCCATTGCTGACTGAGACGAACCTACCGAGTCGCGCAATAGGATTGACGACGGAATGAATCAAGCTTATTCTCTCATTATTAATATTAGATATTGGATATCTAATTTATTGGACATCGAATGTCTAATTAAATTTGGGACATTGGATGTCTAAATCTATTTATTGGATAAATTGATTTACGGCCTAATGAAATAAATAAATTACTGGGTGATTAATTTAATTCATAAATATAAATATTTCTTGGAGAAATTCATTATATTATTATGTATTTGATATGTTTAATTAATTGGATTAATTAATCGATATAAATACATCGGAATGGAATTGGAATTTATCTGTTTGGACTCGCGGGAGTCCGAAACGGACCGAACTCTTCCTACCATTAATGATGCCCCCCCCCCCCCCAAAATCACCTCCATGTGAAGTCTTCTCTTGTCTACATCTTGGTAGGTGGTGAATCAAGACTTTGGGAGACATGATATCTTTTGATATTATTAATGAGGTGTAGTTGTCTTGTGGAATATTGAATAAAGTGAAGACTTGATTATTTTCATGACTTGGTGCATTAGACCATACGGTTCAAGCAAGAGAGAGAAAAGGTTTTCTCCAAGTCTTCTTCATATTCTTCATATTCCTCACAATCATCTTGTGTTTTTCTTGGAGAAAATTCAAAACATAAATTGAGAGATTATAGATAAAAAACTTAGAGTATTGTGATCTTGATAACAAGCTTCCATTAGGTTGAGGGGAGTGAACAAGGGGAAAAAGAAGATCGTATCATCCATTAGATGGGTTGGTGTTGGACACCACTTTATAAAAATTAATAGACTAGAAACCTGTTCGGTTGCCCTCTATTAAGATTTATAAAGAACTCGATCACCACTATGAAGTAGAGCGACGATACTTCTGGATTTCACATGGGAGTGTTTTATTCCGATAAAAATAGTGGGAGCTGGGTAACAAGAATAGAAAAGAGCTTAATTCTATACTCAGAACATAATTGAACGAGTCACTAATTAATCTGTCGTACTTAATGCAGACATAACTCTTAATATGACAATGAACCCACTCGTAATTCTACTCGAAAAGAACACCTTTATGGGACCTAACTTTGTGGATTGGCTCCGTAATCTGATGATCGTCCTCAGTATAGAGGCACTGGGATACGTCTTGGAGACGGACATTCCGGCGCCTCCTGTGCGGACCAGAGCCAATCAGGAATAGATTGAAAACCACGAAAAGTGGGTTAAGGATGACGTGAAAGTCCGTGCTTATATGATGGCTTCCATGTCTAATGAGCTTTAGAGAGCTCATGAGAAAATGACTTCTGCTAGGCAGATTCTATCTCACTTAACCGAACTTTATGGTGAGCACAGCAGAACTGCTAGATATGAGATATCCAAGCAACTGTTCAGTGCAAAGATGCAGGAAGGTGAGAAGGTTGGGGAACATGTCCTCAAAATAATATCCATGATCGAGAGATTGGAGGCTCTTGATTTTAAAATGGATACTTCTCTCCAAACCGACCTTATCCTACAGTCTCTCCCTGAATCCTTTCTCACAGTTTGTTATGAACTTCAACTGCAATGAGATTGCATGTAACTTAGCTGGGCTAATGAACAAACTTGTGACCGCTCAGCGTCAGATGAAGACTCCGCGGATGAAGGAGTCTGCCCTTGTGATTTCTTCTGGATCTCGGAAGTTCAAGAACAAGAAGAAAAAGACCAAGATGCATATGGGACCACAAGTCGAGGACCTTAAGGGTAAGGGCAAGGACCCGATGGTTCCGAAGATCAAGAAGAAGGACACTTGTCTCAAGTGCGGTGCGCTGGGCCACTGGGCAAGAGACTGTCCGATTCTTCATGGCGCTTCAGGTACAGAACTTTTAGTTTTGGAAACAAATTGTTCTGCTACTGTATTTTGTACTTCCTGGATACTGGATTCTAGTGCTTGTTCTCATATTTGTAACGTGAATCAGAATCTGGAACAAAGTAGGAAGCTTGGAGCTGGAGAAGTTATGATCACAGTCGGAAGCGGGCATTGTAACACCCCAAACTAGGCGGATATTACAGTGCCGTGGACCCCCGACTGGGACCCACCAGGCGAATGAAAATGAATGAATTACACAGGTAAATGTAGTACCGAACCACATTACAACATCAATTACTCCGATGAGGAGTTTTATACAACACACCCAGGATAAAATAGAATACATGTGTATTTTATATGACGATAAAATACACAACACTGAATGAAATGAGCATTCAAACGGAATATCTGCAGCGGAATAAATAAAGGAAACATAAATGATCAATAAATGGTGAGCAGATTTGGGGCCCCTACTAGTATCACTGACTCCTCGCCGTCACCGTGCTCTCCCCGTGCCTTAGCCTTGCCATGACTGAAAAACAACATCCCCAACGGGGTCGATTACACGTAACAAGAATCCCCAAGGGTTGAAAATACACAATCATGATATATCTGAAATTATGAATTATCCTGTCGAAACATACGCAATCAAACATGCTATATGAATCGACTAATCAGTACGGCTCAAAGGAATGGCGCCACACTACGTCCGGGATGGAAATGTGTCCGTGCACAAGCCACCAACGATCAAACACGCGTGGTCTTGTACCTAATCAGTCTCACGAGCAATCGACTCGTGTGCACAGTCCAATGTGAGGCCACCAACCAACACACGACTATAATGTGCCCAACATGAAAATCCTACACATACCAACCGGCACGCCAGTATGACCCGGAATGCCACAATATGACAAAAGTGACAATGAAAATGAATAATGACTCACCAAGATTGAATGATGGTGAAATGAATGATAGCTCAATGAAATGATCGGAACCATCGTTCCTTATGACTGAGGTGATTAATTGACAATGACGAGTTTTGATACGGTTAATACAATGATGAATGAGTTATGATTATGAATGAACAACGACAAAAGGAATGAATATCCTTTTAACCGAGTAAGAATTAACTTACTCAATACCGATGATGAATGTCCGTCCACGAAAAACATCCTAAATGAAATATCGGTCGCTCGAACAACCTTGAATAACACAATTACCAATAATCCGATCATTACGCAAATCAAAAACGATCATAATCGACTCAAACGTCGACACAACGATATCCGAGCTCGAATAAATCGAAACCAACTCCAAGATGAGTATTTCAAACCATCAAAACACTTTCAAGGATATCAATAATCCATTAGGAATCCATAACTCATGATTACAACAACATCAATCGGAAAATCCCCAATTAACCGAAGTCAACCCCAAGGGTTCTTGAAATAATTCCGAAAATAACCATTAAATCCGTAGGAATATATTTATCCAAGGTAGATAATCCATAACTAACATATTCCAATGATAATCCAAGCTTACACGAAGAAATCGGAAGGAAAACCCAAAAATCCAAAATTTTAGATCCAAGAGATTAATACCTTTGATTCGATGTGATGAAGATGATGAAATGATGATTAATCCGAAAGATGAGCTTGAAGATGATGATTGATGATTACACCTCGAAGAATCCTCTCCGAATCGCTCGAAATCGCCCAAAACTACCGAAGGAATGAAATGAGATGAAAAATGACGAACTCTGACTAAACTGTCCAATTTATACTCAGTCCAGGTTAGCGTGCGCTATCCCTTGTGCATAGCGTGCGCTAACGAGTAATTTGGGTAGTCCAGGTCACTTGTCGAACACGATGCGCGCGCTACGTACCTATTTGTAGCGTGCGCTACGGCCATACTACTAGCGTGCGCTAATATCCATTGTTAGCGTGCGCTAGCGAAATATTTGACGCCCGATCGAGTCGTAAAGCTGTCGACCTCGATCGACCCGATAGCGTGCGCTACAACCATTGTTTAGCGTGCGCTAAATATATCGGTTGCGTACGCTAACAACAATGCATAGCGTACGCTATGAATTAACCCGGTGCAGTCCAGTAGCCACTGGACTCAACTCGATCCGTCCCTAGCGCGCTACTCCACACATATAGCGTGCGCTACTACAACCCGTTAGCGCGCGCTACTTACCACTCGTAGCGTGCGCTACAAATATTCTCACCGCGATCCGGTACCTTGGATCGGCCAAGGTAGCCTTAGCGTGCGCTAAAGCTGAGCGGTAGCGTGCGCTACCTATACCCAATTAGCGTACGCTAAAAGGAGTATGTAGCGTGCGCTACTCCTCAAGCACAGCTTGCAACGAAAATGACAATGATGATAAACACGACATGAAACTCCAATCAGATTAGTGATGAATGACGATTGATACACGATACAATTACTCTGAATGATAAATACCATGACTGAATATGAGTGACAAATGATCAATGATGAATGAGATTACTGAGTATCAATTACTGAATGATAATTACTGAGTGATAATTACTGAATTACAACCGGGTATTACATACACCCCCCCTTAAAAGAGTTTCGTCCCCGAAACTAAGGGTCAAACAACTCGGGATAACTCTCCCGCATACTATCCTCGGTTTCCCAAGTAGCCTCTTCGACTCCGTGTCTAGACCACTGAATTTTAACCAAAGGAATCGTCTTATTCCTCAACTGTTTGATTCGCCGCTCTAAAACTCGTATAGGACGCTCCTCATATGAATGATCGTCGGCGATCTCGATTTCGTCGGCGAAGTATGTGACTCGGGTCGGCAACATACTTCGCGGTGAGAGACATGAAACACATTATGAATTAGGCTCAACGCCGGAGGTAAAGCCAATCGATAAGCTAACTCGCCTACTCGATCCAAAATCTCAAACGGTCCAATGAATCTCGGACTCAACTTCCCTCTCTTCCCAAAACGGAAGATACCACGACTGGGATACCTTGACCAACACGTGGTCACCGCCTCGAACTCTAATGGTCGACGATGGTTATCTGCATATGATTTCGCCGACTCGAGTGTCAACAAACGACTCGATCAAAGCTACCTTCTCACGGGCTATAAGCATATCGGGCTCGGTGCCCAATGATTCGATAAGTCGTCCCAACACAACGGAGATCGACAACGACGACCATACAAGGCCTCGTAAGGTGCCATCTTGATCGAAGCATGCCAACTATTATTATACGTGAACTCGATTAATGGTAGTTGGGCTTCCCAATCGTCTTCCAATCGAGGACGCATGCCCTCAACATGTCCTCTAAGGTCCGAATAGTCCTCTCGATTGTCCGCTTGACCGAGGATGAAAAGCGGCATCGAGATTAAGCTGAGTTCCCATAGCACGATGAACTGATTTCCAAAAATGCGACACAAACCGTCCGTCGCGATCGGAAACGATACTTTTAGGAGTACCGTGCAGTCTGACTATCTCTTTGATGAACAACTGGGCAAGTCTCTCGGGACCCCACGTATCCTTGATCTCAAGGAAATGAGCTGATTTGGTTAAGCGGTCCACGATCACCCAGATCGTGTTCATGCCACGACGACTCGTCGGCAAACTCGTGATGAAATCCATAGAAATGTCTTCCCACTTCCACTCACGAATAGGAAGAGGTTTCAACATACCCGCCGGTCGTTGATGTTCGATCTTAACTTGTTGACATGTTAAGCATCTCGAAACAAATTCGGCGACCTCTCGCTTCATATTGCTCCACCAGTAATTTTGTTTCAGGTCCTTGTACATCTTGCTAGACCCCGGATGAACAGAATAAGGGGTAGCATGAGCTTCTGTCAAAATCGATTTTTTCAACTCGTCATTCGCCGGTACGCACAACCGATTCTTAAAACGCAAAAGTCCATCCTCGTGGACCACAAATCCAGGGGCTTTCCCCCGAGCCACATCCTCTCGGATGCGCAACAATGATGGATCCAAACCCTGATTCTCTCGGATTTCCTCCTCGAGTGACGATGAAATCTCTAACATACAAAGCTGCCCTTGAACTCGCTGAAGCCAGACCTCGATCTCGGGTCTAAGGAATTCCTCAAGCTCCTTCGAATCGCAAACGGGCAAGCATCCGCTCCCGAACGGACTTACGACTCAAGGCGTCGGCAACAACGTTCGCCTTGCCCGGGTGATAGAGGATCTCGATATCATAATCTTTGATTAATTCCAACCACCGTCTCTGGCGCATATTTAACTCCTTCTGAGTAAATATATACTTTAAGCTCTTATGATCGGTGAATATCTGACAGGTAACGCCATAAAGATAATGACGCCAAATTTTCAAAGCGAACACCACGGCTGCTAGCTCCAGGTCGTGAGTCGGATAATTAACCTCATAAGGTCTCAATTGCCGTGAAGCATAGGCAATAACCTTCCCGTTCTGCATGAGTACACATCCGAGACCCCGTCCGGACGCATCACTATAGACCACAAATCCTTCCGTCCCCTGCGGCAAGGAAAGTACAGGTGCTGACATTAACCGGCTCTTGAGTTCCTCAAAACTCCGTTGACACGCGTCGGACCACGTGTATTTCTTATCCTTCCGCAAAAGGTTCGTTAAGGGTTGAGCGATTCGAGAAAATCCCTCTACAAATCGCCGATAATAACCCGCTAATCCGAGGAAACTTCGGATTTCCTTAACGTTCTTCGGAGGTAGCCAATTTCGAATAGCCTCCGTCTTCTGAGGATCGACACGAACTCCGTCTGATGAAATTACATGTCCGAGAAAAGTCACTTCGGACATCCAGAACTCACATTTAGAAAACTTCCCATAAAGTTGTTCTCGTCTCAACACGTCGAGCACTAGATGAAGGTGAAACTCGTGTTCCTCCCGGTCACGAGAATAAATCAAAATGTCATCGATGAAGACAACAACAAACCGATCCAAGAAGTCGATGAAGACCCGATTCATTAACTCCATGAATACCGCAGGTGCATTAGTCAATCCGAACGGCATAACCACAAACTCATAATGACCATAGCGTGTTCGAAACGCCGTCCTCGCGATATCCGACTCTCGAATTCACAACTGATGATATCCAGATCTTAAGTCGATCTTGGAAAATACTGAAGCTCCCTGAAGTTGATCTAAGAGATCATCAATACGGGGTAAGGGATACTTATTCTTGATCGTCACCCTGTTCAACTCCCGATAATCAATACATAAGCGGAATGAACCATCCTTCTTCTTGACAAACAACACTGGTGCTCCCCACGGGGACGCACTCGGTCGGATATAACCTTTCTCGAACAACTCCTCAAGTTGGTTCTTTAATTCCTGCATTTCGGTCGGGGCCATCCGGTACGGTGCCTTCGATATCGGGACGACTGTGCTCCAACTCAATCGTGAATTCCACATCCCTCTGTGGAGGCAAGCCAGGTAACTCGTCTGGAAAAACATCGGCATATTCCCTCACCACCGGGATATCCGTCAATAATACTGATGATTTCTCGGTTTTGGCCATATAGCACCAATAACCGACACATCCCTGATTGAGTAATCTTACTGCTTTCATCAAATTAATGACTTTACCAGAACAGCCGGGATTACCTCCCTGAAACACACATTCAACTCCATCGTCTGAAATGATAGTGACCAAACGCTTTCGGACACTAATGATGGCATCATGACGATCCATCCAATCAATACCCAAGATGATGTCGTCCCTCGGAAAAAACGGGCCCTATGCCCAGCAATCCCACAGTTGTGGCACGTGACAGACTGCTTCGGACACTTGGTGCTGAAATGACCCTGTTCCTCACAGTTGAAACAGGTGATGGCCGAACTGGCCGCTCGCGACTGAGATTCCGCGGGTTTAGACGCTAGGGGAGGTCGCTCAGAAAAAGTAGAGCCCGCCCGCGGTTTCTTGAAAGTGGCACGACTCCGCCGACCGATTACGGTTCTTGGACTTCTTGCTAGCGAGACGAAGGTTGCCGCTTAGCAATTTCCTTAGCCGTAAGCTCGTAGGTAAGAGCTTTCTCAATGAACTCGGCAGTGGTACAGTTATGATTAAGTAATCAAGTCTCATACGGGGTTTCACCTCTTGTGAAATACTTGATCTTGTCCGCTTCGAGTGAATGATAGATGAGGCGAACGGAAGAAGTTCTGAAATTTTTCGGCGATGGCGAGAACATCATCATCCGCCGAAAGGTCGGGAGTGAGTAATTCCGACAACTTGGCCTCCCCGAGTGGGGCCGGATAGTACCTCTCCATCATGAGAGTCTTGAACCGATCCCAAGTACATGTTCCGTCTGTGGGCTTCAACGATAACCACCATGAATGAGCGCTCTTACCGAGATAGTAAGCCGCAATCGAAACTTTATGCCCTTCGTGGCAATCCACCATAGCAAATAACTTCTCAAAATGCTCAAGCCGGTGAACAATATCCGCCGGCTCGGATGAGCCCTCAAAAGTAGGTGGTCGCCGCGAGAGATATCGCTAATGATATTGCTTACACCCCTCTCTTGCCTCCGAGGTGGCGGCGGAGGAGCCCGCTGATTTTGATTGACGGAGTTATGCATCGTCTCCATCAATCGAGCCATCTGGTCATTTGGGCCATCATGCCCCGCATAAATGCGAGTGGGTCAACCCGGACACCCTCCGACCGAGCCGTGTCCTGGTACGACTCTCGATAGTGAATGATCGCGTCCGTGTGAGTGAGTGGCGGCCACCGCTCGATGAGTTAGCATTATTCCCGGCATTTGCACGTGTATTCGCACGAGTTCTCGGGATTCGGCCCGCTCCACGGCATCGTCCTCCACGTCCTCTGCCAGCCCTTTCCATACTGAAGTGGAAAGTCATATGATGATTATATATCTCGCATGAGTATCACATTATGATTATATTATGAAATGATGAAAATGAGCATACGCGCTCAAATACAGCGATTACATGAATGATTAGTTGACGTGACATGATTATCTGATGAAGTTACTGAAATGATTATCTTGAATGAGTTAACAAGATTAATGATTCGATCTTCCTGATCAACAACTGAACAATGAAATGAATTGACTGATTAATGAGTTAACCTGACCGTCCCGGTCAAAATGACAATGATGATTGAGGATTGTTAACTGATGAATTATGAATGAATGATTAATGCCAGAAATTATACCATGGCATTAGAAATCTTACGATTTTGGTCCGATTGGCTCGGCATTTGCACAGTCACACGTGACGCGAAAGTCCAATGATACTAGTCCGATGACGATGATTTCAAATGAGACATGACTTGGAGGGTAGTATTCAAAACCACGCTCCGATACCAACTCGTAACACCCCAAACTAGGCGGATATTACGGTCCGTGGACCCCCGACTGGGACCCACCAGGCGAATGAAAATGAATGAATTACACAGGTAAATGTAGTACCGAACCACATTACAACATCAATTACTCCGATGAGGAGTTTTATACAACACACCCAGGATAAAATAGAATACATGTGTATTTTATATGACGATAAAATACACAACACTGAATGAAATGAGCATTCAAACGGAATGTCTGCAGCGGAATAAATAAAGGAAACATAAATGACTGAATAAATGACTCGAATGATCGGGCCCCCTACTAGTATCACTGACTCGCCGTCACCGTGCTCTCCCCGTGCCTTAGCCTTGCCATGACCTGAAAAACAACATCCCCCAACGGGGTCAGTTACACAGAACAACAATCCCCAAGGGTTGAAAATACACAATCATGATATATCTGAAATTATGAATTATCCTGTCGAAACATACGCAATCAAACATGCTATATGAATCGACTAATCAGTACGGCTCAAAGGAATGGCGCCACACTACGTCCGGGATGGAAATGTGTCCGTGCACAAGCCACCAACGATCAAACACGCGTGGTCTTGTACCTAATCAGTCTCACGAGCAATCGACTCGTGTGCACAGTCCAATGTGAGGCCACCAACCAACACACGACTATAATGTGCCCGACATGAAAATCCTACACATACCAACCGGCACGCCAGTATGACGTGGAATGCCACAATATGACAAAAGTGACAATGAAAATGAATAATGACTCACCAAGATTGAATGATGGTGAAATGAATGATAGCTCAATGAAATGATCGGAACCGTCGTTCCTTATGACTGAGGTGATTAATTGACAATGACGAGTTTTGATACGGTTAATACAGTGATGAATGAGTTATGATTATGAATGAACAACGACAAAAGGAATGAATATCCTTTTAACCGAGTAAGAATTAACTTACTCAATACCGATGATGAATGTCCGTCCACGAACAACGTCCTAAATGAAATATCGGTCGCTCGAACAACCTTGAATAACACAATTACCAATAATCCGATCATTACGCAAATCAAAAACGATCATAATCGACTCAAACGTCGACACAACGATATCCGAGCTCGAATAAATCGAAACCAACTCCAAGATGAGTATTTCAAACCATCAAAACACTTTCAAGGATATCAATAATCCATTAGGAATCCATAACTCATGATTACAACAACATCAATCGGAAAATCCCTAATTAACCGAAGTCAACCCCAAGGGTTCTTGAAATAATTCCGAAAATAACCATTAAATCCGTAGGAATATATTTATCCAAGGTAGATAATCCATAACTAACATATTCCAATGATAATCCAAGCTTACACGAAGAAATCGGAAGGAAAACCCAAAAATCCGAAATTTTAGATCCAAGAGATTAATACCTTTGATTCGATGTGATGAAGATGATGAAATTATGATTAATCCGAAAGATGAGCTTGAAGATGATGATTGATGATTACACCTCGAAGAATCCTCTCCGAATCGCTCGAAATCGCCCAAAACTACCGAAGGAATGAAATGAGATGAAAAATGACGAACTCTGACTAAACTGTCCAATTTATACTCAGTCCAGGTTAGCGTGCGCTAGCTCTTGTGCATAGCGTGCGCTAACGAGTAATTTGGGTAGTCCAGTACCCACTGTCCGAACACGGTAGCGCGCGCTACGTACCTATTTGTAGCGTGCGCTACGGCCATACTACTAGCGTGCGCTAATATCCATTGTTAGCGTGCGCTAGCGAAATATTTGACGCCCAAGATCGGAGTCCAGAAAACTGTCTGAGCTCTGATCGGACCCCGATAGCGTGCGCTACAACCATTGTTTAGCGTGCGCTAATATATCGGTTGCGTACGCTAACAACAATGCATAGCGTACGCTATGAATTAACCCGGTGCAGTCCAGTAGCCACTGGACTCAACCTGATCCGTCCCTAGCGCGCGCTACTCCACACATATAGCGTGCGCTACTACAACCCGTTAGCGCGCGCTACTTACCACTCGTAGCGTGCGCTACAAATATTCTCACCTGCAGTCGGTACCTTCCGGATCGCGGCCAAGGTAGCCTTAGCGTGCGCTAAAGCTGAGCGGTAGCGTGCGCTACCTATACCCAATTAGCGTACGCTAAAAGGAGTATGTAGCGTGCGCTACTCCTCAAGCACAGCTTGCAACGAAAATGACAATGATGATAAACACGGCACGAAACTCCAATCAGATTAGTGATGAATGACGATTGATACACGATACAATTACTCTGAATGATAAATACCATGACTGAATATGAGTGACAAATGATCAATGATGAATGAGATTACTGAGTATCAATTACTGAATGATAATTACTGAGTGATAATTACTGAATTACAACCGGGTATTACAGGCATAGTGTCGAGGCGACCGACATAGGATCACTTCTTTTGGGTTTAGAATCCGGCTTTATTTTGACTTTAGAAGATGTACTTGTTTTGCCCAAGGGGCACAAAAACATTGTATCCATTCCGGTCATGGACCGAAAGGGCTTTTCATTTTTCATTGGTGATGGTTCCTGCAAAATTTATTTCAGAAATAAACTAGTGGGTACTGCTACATTGTTAAATGGATTGTATCATCTAAATCTCAACAACAAAGTAGTTGTGAATACTATGACTAGAAAATGTGGTAGGTATGAAACCAAATCACGTTTTGAAATGGCATCTTAGACTTGGTCATGTTGGTCAGACCAAGGTTTACAAAATGGAAAAAGATGGACTTATGGGTCCATTGGGATCGGATCCCTTTCCTACTTGTGAATCTTTCCTTAAAGGCAAAATGACTAAGTCCCCCATTTACAGGGAATTTTGAAAGAGCCGCTGATAAACTGGGATTAATCCATAGCGACGTATGTGGTGCTTTGGAAGCAGCACGTGACGGATATCAGTGCTTCATTACGTTTACAGATGATCATACTAGGTATGGTTGTGTATACTTAATGAAACATAAATCCGAGGCCTTTGAGAAATTCCAGGAATTTAAGGCCCTAGTCGAGAAACAAACTGGTAATCATATCAAAGCACTTCGGTTAGACCGAGGTGGCGAGTATAGGAGTACAGAGTGTAATACCCGTGATTTTGATTTCCGGTAATTTCTTTTTTTTTTCGGCGGAAGTCCGTTTTGACGACTCGCTCATGACCGTTTCGTCATTCCGAGAATGATTAATTCTGCACTTTTTGTCATCCGAGTTCGTTTCGGTGTCGGTTTGTTGAGTTCCGTGCTTTTTAGCGGTTTTTCCGCACTTGAGTTCGATTCTTGCGAATCTCGTCCGAAACTGTTGTTTTGACTTTCTCGTAAGTTCATTTAATGTTAATATTCATGTTGCGAGCTTTGGCTTGGTGTTTCGATCACGTATCGTGATTTTCGGGCGTTTTGGGCCATTTTCGTAATTTCCCAAAGTTTGGGGTAATTACTTTCCGTTGTCGAATTTCGAGCCTTCGGGTGGTCGGAATCGTGTGTTCTCTTAGTGCTCGGATTCGTCTTTGCGAGTACTTCCGTATCTTCTATTCGTACTCAGGTTCGGGTTTCGGGGTCGTTCGGGCCGTCGGAGTTGGTCCCGGCCGAGTCATGGCCGGGCATGCTCGGGCCAGGCCAGCCCTGGCCGAGTAACGTGCGGTAGTGATCGGCGATTGCACGTAAGGGCCGATTACGTCGTAAGGCCCCGGCCGGTAACGTGCGTAACGCCTCCGCATTTCCAGCGATGCGTTCGGCCATGGCCGATTCGTCGTAAGCCATGGCGATTACGCACGTAACCCGGCGAGTCGGCCTATTTAAGGCCTCAGCGCGTTTTTCTTCACCATTTCTCATTCTTTTTCTTCCGTACGCGGTGGGTGTGTGAATCATCTAGAGATGTTGTTGGACAATGAATCCATGAAGTGTTGAGGTTCATATCATCAATCATCCGTCTATAACATCCTCGATCTACTGACCAGTCGATTTCCTAGAAATCTAGTTTTGGGGAATTTGGGTATTTTGGTTGTTTTCGTCCAATTAACCCGTTTTAACTTAGCATTATGATGGATTGATGATTATTTAGATGTTTTATATCTTTTCCCTTGTTATTACATGGTTGGATCGTATCGATTTGTTATTTGGGTCGAGTTCTTGACCGACGCCTTAAAGGTGTCCGGTAAAATGTCTTAGAGGGGTTTTCGGGCGTTCTACGATTATTCTTCCTCGTATGATCGATGATTTATTGATTATATATTGTTAGGGTCGAGTTTCTTGCGAAGAAACCAAGTTGAACCCTTCCGTTCGTTGTCGTTTTCCTTTTCGAAAACATCGGGCGTTTCGAAGCTTTCCGGTTGAGCCGTGTTCGTCGGGATACTTGCGTGCCGATTGTGAGGCAAGTACCTTGTCCATATAATTCTTGTTTTGTGGATATGATAATTGGTGATCGTCTAAATGTGTTTGTGTGGTCGTTTGAATTGAACTTTCAAAAGATTTGATTAGCCTTGTTAAAGGCCCTCTTTCAAAACGCGTGTGTTTTGTGAATAGTGTGGTTTGTGAACTATGTGAATTCTATGGATATGTTTGGTGTTGATGTTGCCCTTGGTATTGCGTGTGGACGTATATGGTTTCTTTTCGGTGCGTTACGGTTTAACGTGGTGTTTTGCTAAGTGTTGTTGGCATTAACTCATGATTTGACATATTTGTGATTGTAGCAAATGTGAAACCCTTTTCGTTGTGAACTCTATGCATTGATGATTCGACCACAAGGTTATCAATTCGGGTAGGTCTGGAGAGGGCTCCGAGAATCGTCACTTGCGAGTGCGATGTCACGATAACTTGTGGGTATATTCGATTGATGATTACCGGTAAGGGACCCGTCAGGCCTCCGGCGTTACTTGCGAGTACGGCCATTTGATATGATTAGACCAGTAGGTTATCTTTTCGGGTAGGTCTGGAGAGGGCTCCGAGATTCGGTACTTGCGAGTACGATGTCAAGATAACTTATGGTTGTGATATGTTGTGAATTATTTCGCTAGCTACCGGGAGGGTCCTTCGAGGCCTCGGGTGGGATGTCCGTGGTAGCGTCCGGTCCTAGGCGATGCGCGTGCGTGATTGCGTTTCGTTGATTTTATGTCCGTTGAGGACACGTGATGTTGGGCTCGCCTGTGAATTGTTGTCGGTTTTCTATTTGCGAAAATAAAACCTTTGGGCTGTGACCCTGTTGATTTTGGAAAGAGAAGGATTTGATAATCCTAATTTGTTTTCTATTAAAACTCTCGAGGGTATTTTAAACCATTTTGCAAACCATTCTCGTTATTTGTGATCTTTCGGATTTGGAAAGTTTTACTCAAATTCTTGCCTCGGGAAGTATTCGTTTCGTGGTATTTTAATCTTTAAGGATTCCTGGTTATTGTGATTCGTGGAACTTGAATTATATGGCTCGTATTTGCACTTTGTATTTGCACTAGCAAAATAGTGGAGTTTTGCTAACCCCCGAGTATTCGGGGGGTGGATGTCTATTTTTGCATTCAGGTTTTGGAGCATAGCACAGGGTCGGCATGAAGGATGATGAAAGATGAACGATACTAATCACACGAGGATCCGTTGATGTCGGATTGGTCTAGTTGTATCTTCTTTTCCGTTGCAGTATCTTTTCCCCGTTGTACGGGAGTTTATTGTATTTTGACCCCTGCGTGGGTATGTGTTTGGAATTTAGTTGTAAGTATTTATTGAAAGACCAAGTCGGTCTACTGAGTCATTTTAGCCTTAAAGGCGATGTTTAGATGTTTGATTTAGTTATCAGCCTGGTAGATCCTCGAGGAGAGGGTCTACGGCGTGTAATATCCCTGAGTGGATTGGGGGTGTTACACAGAGTTTGCCGAGTTCCTTAAGGAACATGGAATAGTATAACAACTAACACCTCTAGGTACTCCTCAGTTAAATGGTGTGTCAGAAAGAAGGAACCATACCTTATTGGACACAGTCCGTTTCCATGCTGGGCTATACTGACTTACCGATTTACCTGTGGAGGTATACACTCCTGACTGCTACAAATATCTTGAACAAATGTCCTTCCTAATCCATTCCTAAAACTCCACATGAGATGTGGGAGGGCAGGAAACCAAGTCTTAATGACATTAGAATTTGGGGATGTCCCGCCTATGTCTATAAGACTAAGGTGGACAAGTAGGAATTTAGGTCCGTGCGGAGACTTTTCATTGGATTCCCTTATGAGACGATGGGTTATCTATTCTACATGCCCAAAGATCGAAAGATCGTTGTTGCTTTGCATGCACACTTCCTGGAAGAAGAGTTCATTCAGGAAGGCGGAGCACGTAGAAATATTTCTTTGGAAGAATACAATGAAACTCCTCAGGAGACACCTGCACAAGAAAAATAGAACCGAACCTTCTATGACACAAGTACAACCACCTCGTAGGTCAAGTAGGGTGTCTCAATTACCTGAGGGGTATAGTTTTATGCACTTGGAGGAACTGGGTTTCCTTGAGGTTCCAAGTGATAAACCACAGGCCGACCCGCGATAAATGACCTAGCAATGGTGGATGTAGACTCCATGAAATGGACTGTAGCAGTTTTCATGTAGTTGGGACCTTCGTTTTGACGATACAATCAAAGAGTTTGACTTCATGCAAAATGAAGAGGAATCTTATGTATACAAGAGGGTTAGTGGAAGCAAGATCGCATTTTTTGTACTATGTGTAGATGACATTCTACTAATAGGAAATGATGTGGGAATGCTCAGTTCTGTGAAAGCTTGGCTTTCGAGTAATTTCTTCATGAAAGACTTGGGAGAAGAAACCTATATTCTTGGGATTCGACTCTACTGGGATAGATCGAAGAGAATGATAAATTTTTCCCAAGCCCTCTATATAGATTAGATCTTAAAAGAGTGTTCCTTCCGATGCGACATGGAATAAAAATCATCTTGAAGATGTGTCCTCATAGTGAGAAACAATGAAAGGAAATGAGTTATATACCATATGATTCGGCAGTGGGTAGTCTTACGTATGCTATGTTGTGTACGAGACCTGACATTGCGCATGTTGGGAGTGTGGTAAGTAGGTTTCGGGCTAACCCAGTTCGGGAACATTAGACCTCCATAAAGAACATTCTCAAGTACTTTAGAAGGACTAGAGATCTAGTTCTTATATATGGTGGTGGAGAACTGAATGTGATGGGATTCACTGTATTGGACTTCCAAGGACAGAAAGACGATTCTATGTCTACTTCTGGTTACATTTACTCTTAATGGAGGAGCAGTATCATGGCATATAGAGATGTTAAACGGGCTAGCCCTAGCGGTTCCGGGCCAGCCCTAGCGGGCTTCGGGCTAAACGATCCGGTCCAAAAAAGCCCGGTTAAACGGGCTAGGAAATATCGGCCCTAACCAAACGGGCTAAATGTAATATCCGGATAAATTGTTAGGTATTTTCGTCCGTATTTGAACCCTGTATTACCTGAATTGGTGCTATCAATAATTGAAGTACGATCGTTTCCGTATTCGTATCCTCATGCATGATAATATCAACTTTTAATCCTTCACATGCAACTACGTCGTAACGCACGCTAACAGGTAAGCGTAACGTACGTTACGAACTGGAGATAGCGTACGCTACGAGCAAGACGTAGCGTCCGTAAGGAGGTCAATAATTGAACAGGCTGGCTAGCACATGGACGGCTGGTGGTGGGGCTCGGAAAGATTCCCGCGGATGAACCTGGACAGTTTTGGGGTCAACGGGTGTTAACGTACGCTAAGGTTTGTAACTAGCGTACGCTAATATGTGTTGCTTACGTACGTAATGCATAGGGTGTAACGTACGTAAGCTAGTACAGAACGAGACAGTAAGCTATCAGTGAACGATAGCGTACGCTAAGATCGAATGGTAGCATGCGCTAAGTCGATTACGTACATAAATGGCTAAGGCTAACGTACGTAAAACTCAAGATATTATATATATAGACAACAACCCATTTCATTTCACTTCGTCCCTTTCACTTGTACTTCGTTTTCATTCATTTCTAGAGGGTCTCCAGCCCTCTAAAACACCTATAGATCACATAAACTCGATCATTTAAGTTACGAAACATCTTGGATTGACATTCAAGCAATTGGAGTTGGATGCTACCTCTTGTCTCTGCGTTTCTTTCATATTAAGGTATGTTAATGCTACCTCAACCTTGAATTCGTGTTCTTAAGGATGTTATGAACATACCACCGGGATTATTAAGCTCCATAGATGATTTTTATCCGAACACCATATTTTTGGAAGTTGGAATGTTCATGCTTTAGTTACCCGAGTTAAGAACGTTATAGCCCGACTCTTGTTATGATGATCAAGTAAGGTAAATTTTCTGAGATTAATAAACCGTATTGTATGGTGTTTCCATAATGATCATAGACTTAATGTTGATAACAACCTCAGATTTTCCGAACTACCTTTGAGGATCTATAATCAAGATTTGGAGTGAGTCTTATGATGGGAGGATTAACCTGGAATTCATAGACATCAACACCATAGGATCATTATGATTCACATGAGTATAATATGTGAATATAACGTACGTTAAACTCTATGCATTACGTACGTCATACCTCGAGCAAGGCGTTCAACCGAGAAGAATCGCCCAATGCATGCTTAGCGTGCGCTAATCCTGTAGCTTACGTGCGCTAACGCGTGCGTAACGTGCGTTATGTTTGTGTGTAACGTAAGTTACGAAGATAACATTTAGGGTTCGGCCATATTTTTATTATTTTCCTAGTGTGATTGTTTTTTTATTTAATGATTGGATATTATGGACGAATTTCCTACGATAATCCAGGTGTTGAGCCTCTCGATCGTTTTTCGTTGGAGTTCTGGATTGTTCCAATCAACTGTATTTCCGGAGTAGTCGCGAGAGATTACCAAGGCAAGTACCTTGATATACGAATTATAATTACGTGAAATCATTGTTGCTGAAGTGTATGAATCATGTTATGAATATCTGCATTTATATTATATATATATAGATATGCGTGGATATATGTATAGATATATGTATATGTATATAAATATACATATGGAGATAAATGTTGGGTGATTCATACCAATATTAGTCGACGTACTCAACTTAGACTAAAGTACGAATAATGTTTATAGAGGTAATATGGTAATGTTTGTATTTTCGGTTGAGTTACGATATAAGGATATTCATGTAGTATTGATTGATAGTGTTGAAGGCCTAATGTGCTAAGTCTTGATGAATAACATGCGAGTTATTGTTTATTTTGTGTAGTTACGTACCGGCGAATAAATTATGTGAATTGATGAACTGATTTGATAATTGTTGCAACGGTTGGCTGTGTGCTTGGTATTTGTAATAATGTGAATACTTGTTATGAGAGACGTCATATCCGGGTACCTCTGAGGGCGGGGCGTGCACTCCGGCCTGATGTACGCTGCAATTAGCGGCTCCATATGATTGGTGAACACCGGTGTTACTTAATGCGCGAGCAAGGGGCGGCTCCTGTGGGAGTGAACGCCGGCGCGGTGACATGTGCAATGGGCGGCCAATATAGTGGAGTGAACGCCGGTACACAGGTGTGCAAGGGAGGCGCCTGGCAGGCTTATTGGTAACGGATATTTGAGTGATAGCTAAGACCCCGTTACCAAATGATTTTCGAAATTTAAATCTTTGCAACTTGCTTTTAATGTTGGTCTTGATGTAGACCGCGAATTGTGTTTCTGGAGTTCGTTCCAACTTGTTTTACATGTTGGTATCAGGGTTAATTAACCAAGGATATTTGACGAGATCTCCGAGGGTTAATTAATCAGGGGTCTTGAGCAGAATTTTGTTGAATGAGAGGCTGTGCCTTTGATTGTACTGTGTTGATTATTTTGTGTATTGGGTCGAGGACCCCGTGAGATGTTGAGATTTGATCTCGTGATGATATTATTTGGATTGGGCCGAGAACCCCGTGATATGTTGTAATGATTCGCTTGTGATAATGTTTTATCATTTGGGTCGAGGACTCCGAATAACGTTGTGATGGTTTTCTTGCAAATTGTTTTCCACATGTTGGTTCAAGGACCCGAGAGTTTTTGAAGTATTTTCTAAAGTATTTCTATTTGATTTTCAAAACCCCAAGATGGCCCGAGTCAATATTAATGTTTTTGAACTTTCTTATCAAATACTTTTCCTTTTATAAAAAGGGATTTTTCTGACTCCTTGGGCTCGTTTAAAGTTTCATTGGTGTTATGTTCTGTACGGAGAATATGACAATGTGATTATCTTTTCACCTTGTGTATGTAATGTTATTTTGTGTTGATCAGTTAAATGTGTGGTTTGTTTTAAGGTTTCACGACTGTTGAGCTTTGTGTTGTTATTATTCGTATATCTTGTATATTATGTACTTACACTAGCAAAATTCCAGTTTGCTAACCCCCGAGTTTTCGGGGGGTGGGTGCCTGTTATGCGCTCAGGTTTTGGCAGCTCGGGAGCCATCACAGGATTGGCTGGGATGGAGATGGAATGATACTAATCACACCAGAGTTAGAGTCTTTTCTTTTGTTTCATTTTGGTCGGTATTTCTCTGTCGTTCGAGTATTCACCCTTGCATGGGTGTAGATTTCATTTATTAAATTGAATTGTCGTTCTTTTCTGTGTTCAAAGTTTATTTTCGTCATTGAGATGTAAAGTTCATTTGTTTCTGAATTGTTTAATGACCTTGTCGGTCTGCGTTGTATTTAGATTGACCCCGGTCGGTCAATCATTTTGTAGTCTAGTAGAGTTTAGCCTTGTAGATCCTTGTAAGAAGGGCCTACGGCGTGTAATATTTCCGGATGTATTCTGGGGTTGTTACAAATATGGTATCAGATCTTAGGTTTGCGAAAAACCTAGGCCGTTGGGTCAAGTCCATGTCTTGTGTAAGTCGCGCGCCTCAGAGTTGTGATTAGTATCGTGGTTCCAACATCATCTTCAAGCAATCCGTGATGGTAAGCCTCCCGAATCGTAAGTCCCCTTATATACGTATTTGATTATATTGTGCTTAACGTGAACCTAGAGTTTGAACTTGTTAGAGATTATATTGTTTTACGATATCACCTGCGTATGCAATTCGAGTGAGAATGGTTATGTAGTATACTTCGGTAGTCGAGCATATTTATCGGTTTCTACATTTCAGTAGGATAAATCTTTGAGTGTTAATTTTATCCGCTGCGTGAGTATTTTGAAATGACTCTTGACATTTTGGCATTTTAGTCTTGCACATTTTAACGGTATTTTTATGACGGTACTTAATATTTTACAAATTATTTTGTAAGTTTTGGAAAATGCTACCGTCATCGGCTTTTTGGCATATTTTGAAATGATTTTTAAATGGTTTTTAGCCTGGTAGGTTCCGGCGCAGAATCCCCGGCATGTAATATTTTCGGGCCGAATTACGAACATTTCAAAGTAGTGTTTTGAAATTTTCCTAGCATTGTAAACCTCATGATTTAATGTAGTCGTGTCGAATGGTCACATATTTTGGTGAAAAGTTCTTTCGGATAAACATTTTGGTAGAAGAGGAAGGATTTTCAAAATTGTGGTATTTGGGACTCAACACTTTTGAAATATTTCAAATTAGTTACAATTCGATTTTCAATTTTCTTGTAGGCATTACTCGAAAATAAATTTTTTTAGAGTCATTGTATAAACTTCCTCTTCCCAAAACAAAGGACAGTATTTACAAGTTTTGAGCACAACGTGACTCGGTTTTTGTTTCAAAATTTTTTTTTTCATTAAAAGCATACGCATAATGATCGTCCTAGACGAAGGACTGGAAGTTGATTTCAGAAAATTTTGTACTTTACGATATTACCGTTATTCTAAGGATGCTAATTAAACCTTATGTTGATAATTGTGGTATACCGTACAACCGACTATGTGATAACAATAAACGGTACTATCTGTATTAGCATGACGAGCCTTGGCGGACGTAGACGTGATATAGGAAGCGGAAGCGGTGAGGTGGTTCGTACGACAACGATTCATGTTACGGTGAAGGAATATCAAGATCAGACGATAACCTATGAAACCTCCTCAGTGACCGAGCCAACGAGCGGAGAAAAGAGACCGAGGACATCTGGAAAATTTTTGGGCGGTGAAGAGACTAAGGTTCTCAAAACCCCACGTCGTTCGAATACGTCGTATTCGCGGTCGAGAATGAGCATTGGGAATCCCCAGCCAGCATCAGTGACTCCCGGTAAGAAGAGAGTGTGCTTCAACTGCAACCGTACGGGACATATCCGTGTAAACTGTACCTCCCCACTCTTGACTTGCTATCGGTGCGGGTGTGAAGGCCATCGGGAGAAACATTGTGAGATAATTTCCGAATTGGCAAAGAATGCTACTCTGTCGGTGAGCAGAACAAGTGGCCGGAGAATGCCCCGAAACCTTATGTCTTCTGCTGAAGAGCCTATCATAGGCGAATGAAGATTTTGTGCTGTGTTCTAGTCGTTGCTGTTTCCAACAAATCGTGACTTTGATCATTTTTCATTTTAATTGCTTTTTGTTTCCAACTCCTGTTGTTTTAAGTTTCGAGGCTGAAACGTCTTCTTAGTATGGGGGAATGTAATACCCATACTCTTCTTAGTATTTTCGGTGTTGGGAGACTTTCATTGTTGATGATTCATCTGTGACCCTCTTGACAATTTTAAACTACCATGTTATACTGAACCTACCGTCATTCGAACGAAGTTCAGAAACGATTTGTTAGACTCCGTGAATCATTGTGCTCTATTCACATCTGAACTTAATCGTTACAAAATTTTGTTCGAAACTATTTGTTCCCACTCGTGCGGTTAATATTTCCAATGTGTTATGAGCTTGAATACGGTGGGTCGAACTCGACACGCGATTTTAGTACGTCTGAGCCGCTGGTGAATTTCCTTAATTCTGTGAGCTTTTACTTCTCCACTCTAACTTCTCATGTTCACGTGTAATTTATCGCCTCAATTGACGTGCCTGATACTTCCTAGGTCCAATCATTGTATTTTTAGAACCTTGCATTCGCGCATCGCTCGTGATGTTTTGGGTCTGAGCAAGTAGTTATTTTTCCTTGGTCGTTCCACCACTCTACTTTAAGTTTCGGGACAAAACTTCTTTTAAGAGGGATAGTATGTAATATCCGGATAAATTGTTAGGTATTTTCGTCCGTATTTGAACCCTGTATTACCTGAATTGGTGCTATCAATAATCGAAGTACGATCGTTTACGTATTCGTATCCTCATGCATGATAATATCAACTTTTAATCCTTCACATGCAACTACATCGTAACGCACGCTAACAGGTAAGCGTAACGTACGTTACGAACTGGAGATAGCGTACGCTACGAGCTAGACGTAGCGTACGTAAGGAGGTCAATAATTGAACAGGCTGGCTAGCACATGGACGGCTGGTGGTGGGGCTCGGAAAGATTCCCGCGGATGAACCTGGACAGTTTTGGGGTCAACGGGTGTTAACGAATGCTAAGGTTTGTAACTAGCGTACGCTAATATGTGTTGCTTACGTACGTAATGCATAGGGTGTAATGTACGTAAGCTAGTACATAACGAGACAGTAAGCTATCAGTGAACGATAGCGTACGCTAAGATCGAATGGTAGCGTGCGCTAAGTCGATTACGTACGTAAATGGCTAAGGATAACGTACGTAAAACTCAAGATATTATATATATGGACAACAACCCATTTCATTTCACTTCGTCCCTTTCACTTGTACTTCGTTTTCCTTCATTTCTAGAGGGTCTCCAGCCCTCTAAAACACCTATAGATCACATAAACTCGATCATTTAAGTTACGAAACATCTTGGATTGACATTGAAGCAATTGGAGTTGGATGCTACCTCTTGTCTCTGCGTTTCTTTCATATTAAGGTATGTTAATGCTACCTCAACCTTGAATTCGTGTTCTTAAGGATGTTATGAACCTACCACCGGGATTATTAAGCTCCATAGATGTTTTTTTATCCAAACACAATGTTTTTGGAAGTTGGAATGTTCATGCTTTAGTTACCCGAGTTAAGAACGTTATAGTCCGACTCTTGTTATGATGATCAAGTAAGGTAAATTTTCTGATATTAATAAACCGTATTGTATGGTGTTTCCATAATGATCATAGACTTAATGTTGATAACAACCTCAGATTTTCCGAACTACCTTTGAGGATCTATAATCAAGATTTGGAGTGAGTCTTATGATGGGAGGATTAACCTGGAATTCATAGACATCAACACCATAGGATCATTATGATTCACATGAGTATAATATGTGTGAATATAACGTACGTTAAGCTCTATGCATTACGTACATCATACCCTCAGGCAAGGCAGTCGTCTGAACTAAGAAGAACTGTCCAATGCATGCTTAGCGTGCGCTAATCCTTGTAGCTTACGTGCGCTAACGTGCAGACATAACATACGTTATGTATGTGTGTAACGTACGTTACGAAGAGAACAGTTAGGGTTCGGCCATCTTTTTATGCTTTTCCTCGTGTGATTGATTATTTATTTAATGATAGGATATTAAGGACGAATTTCATACGATAATCCAGTGTTGAGCCTCTCCGATCGTCGTTTTCGTTGGAGTTCTGGATTGTTCCAATCAACTGTATTTCCGGAGTAGTCGCGAGAGATTACCAAGGCAAGTACCTTGATATACGAATTATAATTACGTGAAATCATTGTTGCTGAAGTGTATGAATCATGTTATGAATATCTGCATTTATATTATATATATAGATATGCGTGGATATATGTATAGATATATGTATATGTATATAAATATACATATGGAGATAAATGTTGGGTGATTCATACCAATATTAGTCGACGTACTCAACTTAGACTAAAGTACGAATAATGTTTATAGAGGTAATATGGTAATGTTTGTATTTTCGGTTGAGTTACGATATAAGGATATTCATGTAGTATTGATTGATAGTGTTGAAGGCCTAATGTGCTAAGTCTTGATGAATAACATGCGAGTTATTGTTTATTTTGTGTAGTTACGTACCGGCGAATAAATTATGTGAATTGATGAACTGATTTGATAATTGTTTCAACGGTTGGCTGTGTGCTTGGTATTTGTAATAATGTGAATACTTGTTATGAGAGACGTCATATCCGGGTACCTCTGAGGGCGGGGCGTGCACTCCGGCCTGATGTACGCTGCAATGAGCGGCTCCACATGATTGGTGAACACCGGTGTTACTTAATGCGCGAGCAAGGGGTGGCTCCTGTGGGAGTGAACGCCGGCGCGGTGACATGTGCAATGGGCGGACAATATAGTGGAGTGAACGCCGGTACACATGTGTTCAAGGGAGGCGCCTGGCAGGCTTATTGGTAACGGATATTTGAGTGATCGCTAAGACCCCGTTACCAAAAGATTTTCGAAATTTAAATCTTTGCAACTTGCTTTTAATGTTGGTCTTGATGTAGACCGCGAATTGTGTTTCTGGAGTTCGTTCCAACTTGTTTTACATGTTGGTATCAGGGTTAATTAACCAAGGATATTTGACAAGATCTCCGAGGGTTAATTAATCAGGGGTCTTGAGCAGGATTTTACCGAATGAGAGGCTGTGCCTTTGATTGTACTGTGTTGATTATTCTGTGTATTGGGTCTAGGACCCCGTGAGATGTTGAGATTTGATCCCGTGATGATATTATTTGGATTGGGCCGAGAACCCCGTGAGATGTTGTAATGATTCGCTTGTGATAGTGTTTTATCATTTGGGTCGAGGACTCCGAATAACGTTGTGATGGTTTTCTTGCAAATTGTTTTCCACATGTTGGTTCAAGGACCCGAGAGTTTTTGAAGTATTTTCTAAAGTATTTCCATTTGATTTTCAAAACCCCAAGATGGCCCGAGTCAATATTAATGTTTTTGAACTTTCTTATCAAATACTTTTCCTTTTATAAAAAGGGATTTTTCTGACTCCTTGGGCTCGTTTAAAGTTTCATTGGTGTTATGTTCTGTACGGAGAATATGACAATGTGATTATCTTTTCACCTTGTGTATGTAATGTTATTCTGTGTTGATCAGTTAAATGTGTGGTTTGTGTTAAGGTTTCATGACTGTTGAGCTTTGTGTTGTTATTATTCGTATATCTTGTACATTATGTACTTGCACTAGCAAAATTCCAGTTTGCTAACCCCCGAGTTTTCGGGGGGTGGGTGCCTGTTATGCGCTCAGGTTTTGGAAGCTCGGGAGCCGTCACAGGATTGGCTGGGAAGGAGATGGAGGACAATGATACTAATCACACCAGAGTTAGAGTCTTTTCTTTTGTTTCATTTTGGTCGGTATTTCTCTGTCGTTCGAGTATTCACCCTTGCATGGGTGTAGATTTCATTTATTAAATTGAATTGTCGTTCTTTTCTGTGTTCAAAGTTTATTTTCGTCATTGAGATGTAAAGTTCATTTGTTTCTGAATTGTTTAATGACCTTGTCGGTCTGCGTTGTATTTAGATTGACCCCGGTCGGTCAATCATTTTGTAGTCTAGTAGAGTTTAGCCTTGTAGATCCTTGTAAGAAGGGCCTACGGCGTGTAACATTTCCGGATGTATTCTGGGGTTGTTACACTAAACGGGCTAAATATTTAAAAATCTATTTTTTATATTTTTATAAGTCATAAACCCAAAAAAACAGTAACAATATATTTTTTATATAGTAACAAATATACTATAATAAATATAACACAAATACACTTTTATGTATATATATATATATATATATACACACACACACACACTATATTAACAAATACAGTAATAATATATATTATATATAATATTAATATATATTACATATAATATTAATATATATTATATATAATATTAATATATTTTATATAAATATAGTATTACTATAAGTTGAAATTAATAATATATATATATCGGGCTTCGGGCTAGCCCTAGCGGGCTTCGGGCTAAACGGTCTGGGCCAAAAAAGCCCGGATTTAAACGGGCTAGGAAATATCGGCCCGAACCCGGTTTTTTGGCGGGTTAAACGGGCCAGCCCGCCGGGCCCGAGCCCATTTAACATCTCTAATGGCATAGTGCCAAGTATAGCGCGACTGCTGATTCCACCAATTAGGCTGAGTATAAAGCGGCCTCGGAGGCCTCCAAAGGAAGGATTAAGAAGTTACTAGGTAAACTTCTCGTGACACCTTGTGCTGTGCTGCCAGAGCGGTAGCACAGGCCTAGGAGCCGAGGTTGCACAAAAGTACCAAACATATTGAGAGAGTATCATCTCGTAAGAGCATTTGTTCGCAAAGAGATGCATTGTGCTGCATAGAGTAGAGTCAGCCGAATACGTCGCTGATCCACTGACCAAGCCACTTTCTCATATTAGCTTAGAGCGTCACCTGGAGAACATGGGTATTAGATACCATAGTGTGTGGCATTGAGTGCAAGTGGGAGATTGTTGGGAGTATGCCCTCGAATGCCACTCAGAGGATGATTGAGTGAGGGCATTATACTTGTAATTTTGTAAATCACTAATATAAGGCAATGAATGTTTCTTTAGTTACTGGTAGTTTCTGGCATTCCTAACTCGTAAATATACATATAGAAACTAGTTCGTGTATTTGAGAGCAAAATGTTTCACTCCTTATTGGATAAGGGGGTCGGCACTGGAAAGGTTTATAGCTGAAATACTTAATCGTTCGCAAGTCGATGAAACTTGACTGGGCGTTAAGTTTATGTGAAGACTTGTATGACGTGTTCTTTGACATGGAGAGTGCCTGTCGAATGATAATGGTTAGTGGGATCACACGTTATAGGTATGCTAATTGGATTAGTATACTCGAACCATCTCACCCTCGATTCGTCACACGAATTTCACTCCGGGACAGTCAATGACGGAATCGAAAGGTTGTGGTAGGTATTCGTGAACCTTCGACTTGAGGATTTAGTAAGGATGTGCTTGTGACAATATTTTCATTAGAGTAGTTCGAACCTGTAAACCGGGAGGCGGGGGTCAACCTTGACGTGCATCTTGACGGGCAAGTAGCAGGTCCTACTGAATACCAAGATAGAGTTCTTTCTCCCGTTAGTGAGCGGGTTATATGTCCTATGCGGTTATTGGCAGATGAGATCATAAGTCTTTGGCCAAAGCATTGGAGCTAGTTGTATTGGATACACGAGAGCTCGATGATCCCAATTTGCATTAACACATGCATAGAGTGAAGTACATATAGGGTTTGACTGACCGTGACCCTATAACTTGATCGGGACATGTGAAAGAAGGGTTTATACGTATACTGGTATTCACGATAGAATGGTTCTTGAATGATCCTAATCATTCGTTCTCAGTTGGGGTACGGTGTAGGCCGCCAGGCTGGCTAGGTGGTGCTACTACTCTTTGGTTCCTCCCATTGCTGACTGAGACGAACATACCGAGTCGCGCAATAGGATTGACGATGGAATGAATCAAGCTTATTCTCTCATTATTAATATTAGATAAATCCCATTAACGGATTTCTTTCAAAACGCCCGAGTGCTTTGCAATAAATGAGTTCTACGGATATGTGTATTGTGGTTGGGAATTGGAATATACTGCCTTCGTGCTATGTGATTATAAAAGTCCTTTTCCCTTGGTAAGGGTTGTATGCTCGAATGTGTATTCGTTTGATGAGTGCGCATATGTTGTGTTGTATTGCTTGTCGACTCCTTTGTGAGGAGGTGATAGTATTCAGTGTTTTTGGGGATTATATCTCCTCGTGGTTGCGATCGTATCCATATATTCACACTGGGAGGGTCCGACGGAGCCTTAGAGGGTTCCATTGCCGTTGGTGCAGTTCCACGAATATATTTGGATTAACCACTATGGCAGGGTCCGGCGGGGCCTCAGAGGGTTCCGTTGCCTCTGGTGCGGTTCCATGGTTAATCACGCATATAATGGAATGTGACGTACAATGAGACTTTGTTACTCCGGAATACTAGTCTTGAATCCGATTAATTATATATATTCACCCTGGGAGGGTCCGACGAGGCCTCAGAGGGTTCCGTTGCCATTGGTGCGGTTCCACGAATATTTTTGGGGTTAACCATGCTGGGAGGGTCCGATGGGGCCTCAGAGGGTTCCGTTGCCATTGGTGTGGTTCCATGGTTAATCACGTATGTATCGAAAGGAGATGTTATGAAATTTAGTTATTTCTGAAATACTGATCTTGAATTGTAAGATTACATTTATTCACCCTCGATTACATGTTTCCCTCAGTTATTTACCATTGTTTAGTCTAAATTATTATACTCTTGGAATAAGTTCTGTATGGCTCGTATTTGCACTTTGTACTTGCACTAGCAAAATAGTGGAATTTTGCTAACCCCCGAGTAATCGGGGGTGGATGTCTGTATTGAATTTAGGTACATGCATGTTCGTGAGGAGCATGACATGGGATCAGTGCGAAGGAGGATGGAAGACAAATGATAACTAATCACATGAGGGCCAGTATTGATATTTGTTGGTCGAATTGTATTATTCTTTCCGCTGTAATGTTCTCCCATCGTATGGGAGTGTTGTTGTATTTTGACCCCTGTGCGGGTATGAATTTTGTAATAGGAGTTGTACACGAAGTTTAAGTTGTATGTTATCGATGAAAGACCAAATCGGTCTACTGAGTCAGTATTTAGCCATGCTGACATGAGATGTGATGTCTTGTTTTGGTATCTAGCCTAGTAGATCCTTTTTAAAAAATGGGTCTGCGGCACTGTAATATTCTCGAACGGGTTGGGGGTGTTACAAGCACATCCACAGCCGATGACGGTGATGATGACATCCTATCACAAGATGAAATGGCCTTGGTCATGCACAAATTTCGGAAAATCATTTAGAAATCAGAAAAAAGTTTCCTACAGGCCTAAACCCTTCAACAAGGTAAGCTCTGAGTTGCCATCATCCGGAGACTCTAATCTATGTTATAACTGCAGGAAACCGGGACACTATGCATATAGAAGTCCTCATCCTAAAGTATAGAAGTTGTCCGAAGCTGACCATGAGAAGGATGAGAAAAGGTGTGTCTAGAGAAACAAACTAAAGGCACTGATCGGAGAATTATAAGCCACGCCCACACCTATCAAAATAGAGGATTGCCTACAGGCGACCACCGACAGTGACTCCTATGATGATGAAATAGAATATAAAGCCTACATGTGCTTTATGGTAAAGGAAGAGGATGATGATGACAGTGATGACGAGAATTTTAAGGATAAGCACATCTGGTATTTCGACAACGGATGTTCTCGCCACATGACAGGAGATGTCACCAAGCTGACAGTATATGTACAAGGTCTTGGTCCAAAGGTGCTTTGGTGATAAATCAAAAGGAAGAACAAAGAGGAAAAGGAACCCTGCTTGTAGAAAACTTTAAGGTCACCGACATAGCCTATGTAGAAGGACAAAATTACAATCTTCTTAGAATTAGCCAGTTCTGTTACAAACAGTTCTCGGTCAAATTCTATGTAGATCACTGTAGAATGAAGGACATAAAGACCAAACATATTGTCCTTACAGGAAGCCGATCAGGTAATATGTATATTGCTGACTGGAAACCTATTAGTACTGTAATTCATTGTCTTTTTGTCAAAGGCAGTGCAGATCAAAGCTGGCTGTGGCACAAAAGCATGTCAGAAAGGCACTACAAACCATTAGTACTGTAATTTTATAAGAACAACGTCTGCGGACCCTGTCAGAAAGGCAAGAAAGTCAACGTCTGCGAACGCTAATATCTTTATGTAGTAACGGATATAAGGCCTCAAGGCCTATAAATACCATTCCACTTGGTATGGATGGACACACAACTTCAAGCAAACATACATACTATTGAGCTCTGATTAATTGCTATATATTTCATATTTAGTTGTGGCAAAAAAGTTATGAGTGTTGTTCGCATATTGTACTATCTCATATACTTCGTATCTTCTTTGGTTGTTGTGAGTGTTGTATCACTCCTTCACGAGCTTGGTAGAAACGAATCAATAGTTTTAATCCGGTGTTATTAGGATCATTGATCCGGCATTAATAGGATTCAATTTTGACGATCGTAAGTGAGGATTATCTAGTTCCTATAGAACACTAGAAAGAGAATTTTATCAAGTGTTTGGTTGTGCTTGGACAAATCGAAGTGAAGCATTATTATCGATTGTGCCCGGACCTATAGAAGACGACGCAAAGTGGAGTGTGGTTTTCTTGAGCCTATAGAAAAAGAAATGTAGAGAGGACGTATGCAATTTGCTGAACCTCTATAAATCTTCATGTATCTTACTTTCAATATTTTTGTTTATCATTACTGATGAAAATACATATTTTATCAACTCCACTATTCAACCCCCCTTCTAGTGGAATTATTCACTCTTCAGTTGGTATCAGATGTAATACCCGAGATTTTCGTTTTCGGTATTTTGAATTATTTGTTATTCTGTGCCAGTTATTTTGTTCCGTTGATGATTATTGGAGTTTTCTCTCTGTTGTCTATGGTATGATATACCGTGTTGTGGTTTTCTTCGAGTGCATTTCGACGCCGCATCAGTCATATTAATCATATACTTGTGTGTGTGTGACAATGTATGTTGTTTCTCTTTATATGGTTGTTCTCGTTGTGGACCATCAGAGCTTCGTTGTCAAGCTGGAATTCGTGTTATTCCTCGGGAAGTTTCATTATCGTACCAACTTCAGACTGGGCTGTTGTCTGAACATGTTACGTACGCTATCTAGTGCATTACCTACGTAACTGGTGATGGATAACATACGTTATGTGTTTAGGTTACAGACGTTATCGTACCTGTTGGATTGGGACAGTAGCCTCTGGAGAGGCTTTAGCGTAGGCTACATGAGACATATAGCGTACGTTATATATTGGTTACGTACGTAACAGTGGGGAGGTTGCGTACGTTAACTTACCTGCAGATCGAGACAGTGAGTTCGTTGCAAGATGTTGCGTACGTTGCACGTAGACCTTAACGTATGTTAAGTGTTGTTACGTACATAACATTAGTGTATTGCGTACGTAACGTCTAGAGGCGTATATATACGGGAGCTGCAGACCCATTTCGGTCTTCTACACCTTTTTCATCCTCCCCCTTTGGGCGAGAGTTTGGGACAATTTGAGGTTGAGAGAGGGCGTATGTTTCATCATCCATCAATGTATCTGAGTTCCTAGCAAGGATTAACATCACCTAATCCATCGTTCTTCGTCGGATCGAAGGTAATGTTCTTGAATCTATAGAATTGACTTTTTAGGGTTTTGTTCTTGATTTCGATTCTAGCCCGATTTTGATGAATCGGTTGGTGTTATATGATGTTATTAATCATGTTCTATAGATTATATATATATATTTCGAGTTGTTTGACTCGATTGATGATTTGAATGTTCTTGGGAGTTATTGAACATTTAACATTCGGTTAAATGTTTCCACGAGTCTTCTTCGGGTGTTGGACGTGTTTTCCGTCGTATTTGGTCGTTATACTGCGTGGTAATTGTGTTGTCGTTGTTTTCTCGTGGAGGTTGTAGGTTTTCAAGGCTTTTTGGTTAAGCCGTGTTCCTCGGAGGATTCGCGTGTCGATTATCGAGGCAAGTATCTTGCCCATACATTTTATGTTTCGTAGATGTAATAATTGGTAATCGACTAAGTTTGCTATTGAGTACTCATAATGAACTTTCAAAAGGATTGATATAATCTCATAAACGACTTTCTTACAAAATGCTTGAGTGCTTTGTGATTAAATGAGTTTTACGGATACGTTATATTGTGGTTGTAAATTGACATGCATTGACTTCATGTTGTGTGGTTATAAAAGCTCTTTTCACTTGTTAAGGGTTGTATGTTAGAATGTGTATTTTTTTTGGTGAGTGTGTAATGTTTGTATTGTTTGATGACTCCTTTGTAAGGAGGTAGTGCTATTTGGTGTTGTTCGAGAAGTATATCTCCTTGTGGTATGTTATAGTGGTGTTGTTGATATGCGTTGTGGATTGTTGTGTTGATCTGTGGAACCAGGTAGGGTCCGACGGGGCTTATGGAGTTCGTTACTTGATGAGTACGAACAGTATATGTGTGTACTAGGTAGGGTCCGATGGGGCTCTGGAGTTCGTTACTTGATGAGTACAAACAGTATATGTGTATACCAGGTAGGGTCCGACAGGGCCTCTGGAGTTCGTTACTTGATGAGTACGAACCGTATTTGTGTGATGCCAGGTAGGGTCGGTGGGGGCCTTTGGAGTTTGTTACTTGATGAGTAAGAAACGTATTTGTGTGATGCCAGGTAGGGTCGGTTGGGGCCTCTGGAATTCGTTACTTGACGAGTACGAATAATATTTTGTTGCCGGATTGCATGACCCATGATTATATTCTAGTTATCGAGAACTGAATGAATCTTTAGGCTGTGACCCTAAGTTATTTCTGAAAAGATAAGGACTCTTTAATCCCAGATGTTTTTTCTCTAAAAGCTCCCAAGATCTTTACAAATCGTTTACTTGCTTTATTACTGCCTTTCATGGCTTCAGATTATTTTGCTCAGGAAGTCTTTTATTGTGTTTGATTGGTTGATTCAAGATTATTATATTCTTGGAATATGATGTGTATGGCCCGTAATTGGAATTTATACTTGCACTAGCAAAATTTCAATTTTCTAACCCCCGAGTAATCGGGGGGTGGATGCCTGTTATTACATTCAGGTATGTGCAGGTTCATGAGGAGAAAAACATAGGATCGGTACGAAGGATGATGGAAGTCAAATGATACTAATCACAGGAAGGACGTTATTTGGTACTGTTGGTCGAATTGTATTTGTCCTTTCCATTGTAGCGTTTCCCCATCATATGGGAGTGTTGTATTGTGACCCCTGGGTGGGTATGAGTTTTGAAATAGAGATATATGGAGCTTAAGTTGTGTGTTATTTATGAAAGACCAAATGAGTCTACTGTTTCATATGTAGTCATGTTGGTATTTGTTGTGTTGTCATGTTTTGTTATGTTTAGCCTGGTAGATCCTTGTGGGAAGGGTCTATGGCGTGTGATATTCCCGGATGGTTTTAGGGAGTGTTACATTTATTCTATGAGAGCTTAGGTTGTGGAAACCTAGGCTATCGGGTCAAGTCGTGTTTTTCGGGTCTTGTCGGATTGTGTCTGAGTGAGTCATGTCACCACGCGTCGTCCAAAGTGTCGGCCGTGATTTGTATCATGGTGGAGCCATCATCTTCGTGCGACCTGTGATGTAAGTCTCCTCTTTTATATCTTGTATTTATTGACATCGTTGCAAGTGCGTTGTGAAATGGAATCCGTATTCGATACATGTGGTATACTACGTGTGTAATGAACATGATCTATTGATGAATTGGACACCGAGTGGAGTAGTATGATATGAAACTTTAGACATTGATATGTTTCGAATAGTGTATCGACGGTTGCGTTTGTTGAGAAACTCAGATAGATGGTTTTGACATATGTTTGAAATTAGTGTTCCCGAGTTGTGTTTGTCGAAGTGGTGATTGTGAATGCCGTATAGGCATATGGTTGATAATCGATGGTATTTGTCTAATTGTTGTTATTTGCAACCAATGCGTTTCTATTGATAATTATATCCGCTACCTGCGTATTTGGAAATGGTTTCCTAAAATTTCATAGACCTGAGTGTATTATGGAAAATCAGTTTTTAAAACAATTTTGACGGTGCGGTCAAATGGCGGTTTTATGTGGATTTTGAAAAGTGGCATGAATTTTGGCGAGCCAGTCGTGTATTTTCAAACAAAACCTGGTGTCGGTATTTGAAATATGTGTTTGAAAGTGTTTTGGGACATGTTGTGCAATGTTACCCCCGTAAATCCTTGTTGCGTTTGAGAGGATTTTGAAATGATTTTAACTTATCGGTTTTATTTTCAAATAACTCGAATATAGGATTTTAAAAATCTTTCACGCCACAAAATTCTTTTTAAAACAAAAATGCTATTTTTTTTATTTTCGCAAAATGTATAGTGAAAGATGAAAAATCTTACTCAATTTAAACTCTGAATTCAAACTTGGAATATTTTATGAGATGGATCAGTTAGCACGCGCTAATTTCGTCATCGGCTCTCGCTAACGAACCTGGACAGAATGTTTGGTTATTTCAACTCCTTAACACACGCTAATTGTAGGCCTAGCCCGCATTGATCCACAGTTTGTGCATGACCTGAGTACCCCATTGTCATATTACTGTTTTTACTGAATAAAAAATAAAAAGGAATTCAGATGAGTACCGAATTGTTGTGTTGCGTGGTTTGAACTTGCTTGTGACTCGTATGATGTTATTCCAATGTGAAAAGTGATCTGTGATTGTTATTCCGATATAAAGGTTGGTATGTGGAAGTATTCTGTGCGAGTATGAGTGGTTTTCCACCTGGAGACGGTTCAACGGAACCTCTGGGGGTCGATGCTAAGGGGCATGGCCGCGGGTTACCTTATGTGTTGTTAATTGTGATGATGCTGAGTGGTAACATGTTGTTACCTTGTGCTTTGTTATTTGTGATTGATACGTGAAGACATGGTTACCTTAATGATGTTGTTTCCAAGAGAATTTTGATATTCTGGAATACTGTTTTGCAAATAATTTCAAAACGAGACGATTACGACCTATGAGTTATAGTTTAGTAAAACTGCCTGAGGTATCAAAAGTATTTTCAAAGCTTATTTTGGAAAATCATACGAACTCAAGGATTTTAAAATGTTCTTATTTAAACGAAAATCTCATGGAGTTTTAAAATGTATGTTATCAAATGATTGACTACCATGATGTGTGGTTTTGTCACGACCGTATTTGTATCGGTAATGGTCGTAAGTTTTCTGTTGATATGGACATGTGATTTGTTAGTTACGAATGTAAGTTCCATTTGTTGCGGCACTAATTCCTAAATTTTTGTAATCATTTGTGTAATCATCCGGAGCGGATATTTTTGTTGTGTTGATACTCGTTGCCTTATGTTGATATGTTGTGCTAAGTTGGAATTTTGGTACACTATTTGCGATGTGTTGTGCTGAGTTGGCACCTTGGTATATTGTTTTGCGATGTTCTATTTCATGGTATTGTATGGTTGTCTGTTTAGAATGCCGAGAGGTCGAGACCGATCTAGGGGTCGTGATCGTAGTCAGGAGCGTGTTGATATGTTATTAATCTATCCAGTACAGATGGTCGGGATAGCCAGTCGCGTGACCTGAGGCAAACGACCATTCTTCAGCAGGTGGCGACCCAATTGGCACAGATGAATTAGAATGTGCAATGGAATGTGTTGGAATATTTTATTCCATATATTTCTGTAACACCCCCAAGATATTCAGGGTATATTACAACGCCGTGGACCCCTATGTGGGACCCACCAGGCTAAATAATATATACCGCTCGTCTAACCATCTCGGTTAGAGAGAATAATACACATCACCAAGACCCAAATTAAATAAAACGCCCAGTACCACCGATAAACTAAACATCATCAAAACTCGCACATAAAATTCAATATTTTTTTAACATATGCAAAAGTAAAGAAAGAATTTCTTTTACATATCTCCCCAATTAGTATGCAATCCATCTTCCAAATTTAAAACTACTAAGTACTCGCGAGTACTATCTATCAGTTTACAAGTTTGAAAAACAAACGTTTAAAATGGAAAACTAAAATAAAGGGACTGATTTGCACATGTCAACAACCCTGGCCAACATCCTCATACTACTCCAGTGCCCGCTCGACCAGCTGACCGCAACCTGAAATTTATAAAACGAATTTCCCCAAAGGGGTTAGCAATTATGCCAGTACAAGTAATCAAGGCAAACCATTCGCTTACACATCTCATAGTACATGCATCAAATTGTTTCAAAATAAAATCAAGACATGTCTTTTCTCGGAAAACAAACAGTCAATAATCACAGTTGAATGTCGCCTAGGATTGGGGCTAAACCACTGATCCCATCCGAGGCCTCTATGGACTGGCCATAGTTAAAAATCACGCACAGGACTCGCCTAGGACCGGGGCTAAACCCCTGTTCCCATCCGAGGCCTCTATGGACCCTCCCAGACTGGCTATCCAAACAAATTCGTGAATCAGGAGAGAAATCACAGATTCCTCCAAGGCCCCGTCGGACCCTCCCGGAGTGAGCAAAGCACACACATATACATTACCATTCCATGTTAAGCATAAGGGTTTCACAAGAATACTTGTCTTGAGAAGTTGACGACGAAATGAACAGGAAAATCAACTACACTTGCTAGGAACCGACAACCCCGAACCGAACGATTCGAAGAGTACAATCACAACCAATTCTATATGAGCACACAAATGGAATACACCCAAACCCACCTATGATTCATGTAAATTCGTACAAAAACAATGGGGACGGGTCGCACCCGAACCCTCTCGATTTCACAAGTACCACGAAATTTACCATGAACTCGTAGGGTAAACATGAATACCACAAAGATTAATCACACACATCTAGAGGTGTCCAAAAAAACCGAACCCGACGGGTCGACCCGTCGACCCGGACCCGGCCGACCCGTGTAGGACCCGGACCCGGCCAACCCGTCGGATCCGTCGACCCGGACCCGTGGTGTACACGGGTGGGGTACGGGTCTTACATTTCCCAACCAGGCGACCCGCCGGGTCCGACCCATCGACTCGGCGGAATTGAAAAAAAAAATTAAAATTTTGAAATTATGGCCGTTGGACCCGGCGGGTCGGACCCGTGACCCGGTGGGTCAACATCTGGAATTCAGATTTTTTTAAAAAAAAATTCTATCTATAAATACTACGCATTTTTTTCACAAATTCATTCTAATCTATCTCTCAAACTCTCATTGCTAATTGCTATACCAGTTAATCTCTTTTTTTCGCATTTAATCATTATGTCGAGTTCTGACAAGGGAAAGGGTATTGCTACGTCTCCCAAAAAATCCAAAATGTCCAAGTTCAAGCGAATGGGTCTTTGGGGCCAAATCGAAGAAACCATCTGGGACAATTATTCGGGAGCCCCAAAACCAAACTCCACCCGGTTTTGAAAATGAAAGTCAAGAATGTGAATATGATGCTATACATGAAAGTATCTATTACGGTAGTACAACAACTACCAGTGAAGAAGAAGTTGACCCCCGAGGATTTCGACGTATCCCGAATCGTCAACAACTGCAAAACATTGACGAAGAAGTGGACCATGAAATCGATGATGCTATGTTAAATCAAACATATGCAACGTTCGAGCGCACTCTTCATAGCGTACCAACTCCGACGCAAAAATCAAATTCGAAGCGTTCTGCGGCAAGCCAAGCTGAAGAACCTTCTTTTGTTGAAGAGTTATCATCCGAGGAGGAAGAAATTGTGAAAGGAAGAGGAAGCAAGAAAACTAAAGCGAGAAAGAAGCCTGCCCCTGTTGCAGAAAAGAAAACTGGTGTGCGAAATTTTTTCAAAATACTTTAAACAGAAAAAAATATCGAATGGTTCGACGAATGTATTTTGCAACTACTGCAACAAAGAGTATTCGTATAAAGCCGGGGATGGATATGGAAATTTTAGAAGGCATTTTAAGAATAACCATGCCTCGATCCACGGAGAACAAAAGTCGCAAAGTCAACTCAACTTCCAACCTTCTACTGGAGCCGGGCCAGCCGACAATCAAGGTATGTCTGAATCTCAACTTTATAAATATAATGAAAAAATTGCTACAAATGGCAAAATTATGTGCACGAGAATCTTTGCCTTTTGATTTTGCGGATAGTACGGGTTGGAATATAGGATGCAAAATGCCTATAATCCTGTTATTAAAAGAATTCCACGTACCACAATGACTAGACAAGTAGTATACTTATCCAAACAACATAAACTTGCACTACGATCTTATTTTAGATCTATAAATCATAGAGTTTCTATAGCTGCAGATACGTGGGCAGATTTTAAACAAAAAAAATGATTATATGGGAATAACTATACACTGGATTGATGAAAATTGGAACTTAAACAAAAGATTACTTTCGTTTAAAAAATTTAATTGTGCACATAGTGGAGATAATATAGCTAGAGCAATTATTAAAATTTGAACTTTTTATTGCTTAAAAGATAAAATTTTCAGTATTGGTTTTGATAATGCTAGTTCTAGTACTGCAAGTGTACCAACTTTAATACAAGCTTGCAATCCTATTTTAGCAGGTCGATTATTTCATACTAGATGTATATGTCATATTCTAAATTTGTGTGTACAAGATGCATTAAAATTTGTGGATGAGGCAATAGAACCAATTAGAAAATGTGTCTTGTTTTTACTTAATCGTACTAAGTTAGCTAGACAATGGTGAAAATTTTTAAAATCAAAAGAAATGCAACCCAAATTTTTTACTCCAGATGTAAAACATAGATGGAACTCAACTTATGAGATGCTAAATTCAACTAATGAATATAAAGAATTATTGTGTGAATTTTTTGATACGTATTTTCACGTAGAATGATTTTATTTATTGCCAACATATAGGGACGAAACTAAAGATTTAATAAAACTATTAAAGGTTTTTGAAAATGCAACTAAAGATTTAAATGGTTGTTATTATCCCACGTCTCCTAAAGTTTTATTTCATTGTTGTTTTATTGTATACGAAATGGATGCTTGTAGTAAATCCGAAAGATTATCGAATGCTATTTACAATATGTGTTTAAAATGGCTAAAATACTTTAATCGTATTCATGATGTTTTCTTGATTAGTTCTGTTTTATCTCCCGATTTGAATTTAGCTCAAGTACAACAATTACTTGAAATATATTATAATATTCTTAAAAATTTGGGTTTTCCTAATATTGTGGATAGTGTTGAAAGTCAAACTTTGTTTGAAAATAATCCTGACGTTGAACAAGTAAAAATTGATTTGAAAAATAGTTTAGAAATTGTTTTTGCTGAATATTTAGCTAAATATGGTGATAGGATTCAAACTCAAAAAACAAGAACTAGGACTACAAATACATTTAACATGGAATTCCAGAGAACGCCCACTAACCCATTTAAACAACAACTCTATAATATAGCAAGAAATAGGGGGGGTAGTAACGTCGGTCAAAGAAATGACCTTAGTAGATATTATGCAACTAGTTTTGTGCCAGTGGATGACAATGCAGGTACATTTGATCTGTTGGATTGGTGGAAGAAAAGGGGAACCGAATTTCCCATAGTTTCCATTATTGCACAAGAAATTCTTGCAGTGCCCACATCCGCAGTCCCCGTTGAGAGTACTTTTAGTGAAGGAGGCTATATGTTGGACGAGCGGAGATCCCAAATGATGCCAAAAAATCTCGAGGCTCAAATGATACTTAAAGACACAACAAAAGCCGAGTTACGAGATCAAGAAAATAAGTGGGACGACCTATTAGCGGACCAAGATGCTATTAAGAAGGCACTACTAAAGGAGAGTCTAGTCAAATGAGTCAAACCGATGATTAAGACGGCGACGACGACATTGACTAAAGGTATGTAAGGTAAGTCTGGTAAGTAAAATGAACTACGTAGGGCTTTGATTCCTCACGAGGATACGTAGGCAATTTAATTTTAAGTGAAAACTTAAAATTAAATACAAGCCCATTTTTTTAGTTCTTCTCAAGTAAAGAACTACATATAGATTTGATTCCTCACGAGGATATGCAGGAAATTTAATTTTAAGTAAAAACTGAAAATTAAATACAAGCTCATTTTTTCAAATGATTTCCTTGTTCACTTATAGTTATTTTTCGTGTATAAAATGGTAATAAATAAAATTCTTTATATACTTCTAAAAAAAGTCGTGCAAACTGTACTGCACAGCTAGCGCACGCTAGTGGTCAAGATTAACGCATGCTAAGAAGCATGAATAGCGCACGCAAGGAGTTAATGTTAATGCACGCTAAAGAGATCTGAATTCGAACGAGATGAACATTGGAAGATTCGGAGGAGAAGTCAAAAGATATAAACGGATATATGATGCAAGAAATGACGTGATATTAGCGCATGCTACAAGAGGATATTAGCGAACGCTAATAGAAAGTATCAAGAGCTACTGGACTGAATGAAAGAGCAGTTAACGTACGTAACCATTCATATTAACGTACATAACAGGGCAATAGCGCATGCTAAACTGTGTTTGGCAGTAATGGCTAGTTGGAGAAAATTGCCTATAAATACCAAACCATTTGGTATCAAACCACACAGCTCAGATAAAATCATCTATACTTGTGATATCATTGTAAACATTCTTGTTGTTGTATTTGAGCTTATTTGATAAGTGTTTGCGTGTTATACACGAAAATATACACGAGAGAAAAAAGAAAGGATAAGATTGGATTCAGTGTTATTAGGATCAAGGATCCGACATTATTAGAATCGCAATCTATATCCACTTGAGTTTTGCCTAGTACCCATAAAAAACTAGATAGGTTGATTCCTTGTCTGATAGAAAAGGAAAACGGTTTAACTTGGACTGACAAAAAGACAAGTGTGTTACAGTTTATCTCGGACCGATAGAAGACAAGATTGTACCAACAATCCCTCAATCAATAGAAGAGAGGTGCAAAGGTTGATCTTTAGCCTATAGAAAAAGATACGGAGAGAAGACATAGGCACGATTGGCCGAACCTCTATAAATCTTGTGTCGTTTATCATTCCGCACTTTAAATTGCTTCTGTAAAGTGCAAAGAGTTTCTTAACTCTAATATTCTCCATGCCTATCTCAAAACGGCGAAGATACCAATAATATTGCTCCAACATTCTCATCTTGCAGCTGTGTTTTCTCGGCTGTCACAGTCAAGTGTGCAGATTTTAATTTTTCAAAGTCTTTGAGGATCTGATTGACAGATTCATGTAAGTCAATATCTTGAGATATGTCTGAGCTGTCGTCATTTGAAATTGAGGGTTTAGACATTACCTCTTCATCATCTAGGTTATCCATCAGACAGTTATAGTCTTCATCATCATCAGCAAAGAATCTACTGCTAGATTCTACTCTTTCTTGGTCTTCTCCAATGAAAGCTTTCCTTTTGTTCTGTTTTCTGCCCACTTCTTTCTTGCCTTCATCCTTCTTGAGTTCTCGATAGTCAAACTGGATGTGTCCAGTTTTGTGGCAGTTGTAGCATTCCACCCTCCAGTTGCCAGCCTTTTGGTTTCTCCTTGGATTATCCTTGTAGTTCTTCTTGTACTTGGAATAATTCTTTCTGAAATTGCTAAACCTTTGCATGATGAAAGCCATCTATTCTTCAAAATTCAAAGGGTTGGGGCGACTGACTTCAGCTAGACTCTTTGCAGATGATTCTACTGCAAATTCTATCCCTTTTTCAGCTGGTTCATTAGATGATGAATAGGGTAGCTCAAATTCATAGGCCTTTAGATCATAAAATAGCTCGTGGATCTTTATCTTGTTGAGATACTTTGATTCTCTCATGGCCACAACTTTCATGGTCCATTCAAGGTTGAGAGGTCTTAAAATTTTTAGAGCCTTCTCCCTGTTACCATATGTCTTTCCAAGGTAAGTTATTTCATTGATAATCTCAGTGAATCTTGTGTCCATCTGGTCAATTGTTTCTCCAGTCTTCATCCTATTGGAATATTTATTCTACATATTCATAAATAGTGTTTTGATGATTAAGTTGCTAAATAAAGCAAAACAACAAAGAGGCGAAGCAAAACAACGAAGCAGACGAAGACACAAAAAGCTGTCCAAACTACACGCATACCGTACGTAACCAAGTGTATCAGAATTCAAACAAGATGAATGTTGGAGATGACATCATGGCATCGGTCAGCGAGAAACGGATATGTTGACAAATGTTAACGTGCGTAATGGACAATGGCTAACGTAGATAACACAGAAGACGAAGGCCACTGAACTATTTTATGAAGAAGCTAACGTACGTAACCAGTAGAGGTTAACATACATAATATCCCTAGCGTACGTAATATTGGAGTGATAGCGTACGTAATGAAGGCACAGGAAGCTAACGGCTAGTTGGAAGACAAACGGCTATAAATACCACTTCAAATGGTATTCATCCGACAACAACTTCAAGAAATCAAGACATTGATCTGATATTCATATACATTATATTGTTGTTGTGTCATTGAGCTTATATTGTTAGTTTGAGTGTTTATACATTCAACACATACACGAGAGGAAAAAGAAAAGATATGATTGGATTCAGTGTTATTAGGATCAAGGATCCGGCATTGTTAGAATCGCAATCGCTATCTTAGTGAGGTTTATCTAGTACCGATTGAAAGCTAGATTGGTTGATTCCTTGTCCAATAGAAAAGGAAAACGGTTTAACTTGGACCGACAAAAAGACAAGTAAGAGAACGGTTTTACTCGGACCGATAGAAGACGAGCTTGTAACGGTTATCCCTCGATGGATAGAAGAGAGGTGCAGAGGTTTATATCTTAAGCCTATAGAAAAAGATAACGAGAGAGGACGTAGGCACGTTTGGCCGAACCTCTATATATCCTTGTGTCGTTTTATTTCCGCACTTTATTTTTATGCTTCCGCACAATGGCGCTAATTCCGATTTTGCTCCAACAATTGGTATCGGAGCGGTATCTCCAATAAGCGGCTTAACATCCGAGGAGAAGATCCAAATGGCGTTTCAAATTGCCCCAGTCGAAGTTCTTGCTCTCAATCGACCACCATTTTTTAATGGATCGAATTTCATGACTTGGAAGAAGAAAATGTCGATATTCATTCGAGCTTACGACATCGAGCTTTGGAAAGTGATTTGTCTTGGTCCAAAAATTCCAACGAATTCCAATGGTACGCTTAAAACTTTCGAAGAATATGACGTTTCCGATTGTAAAAATGATAATTACAATTGTAAGGCAACCCAACTCCTATATTGTTTCTTAAATCCGGAAGAACACAACCGGATATCATCTTGTGATAGTGCCAAAGAGATTTGGAAGATGTTAAAAATCACACACAAAGGCACAAATCAAGTCAAGGAGACGAAGATTAATATGCTTCTCCATGACTATGAATTATTCATGATGAAGGGTGACGAGTCCATCACCAAAATGCTCGACCGGTTTTCGATCATCACCAATGGGCTAGCTTCATTCGGAAAACCATTATCTAGTAGTGAAAAAGTCAAGAAAATTTTACGATCACTACCTAGCAAATGGGATGGCACCGTGACTGCGATCATGGAATCTAAATATCTCAATACGCTTGATTTTAGCGCCCTCGTTGGTTCGCTAATTAATTATGAGATAGTTTTAAAATCACGAAGTGTCAAGCCAAAGCCGAAGGAACGATCAAGAATATTATGCCAAGAATATTAATAAGTTCCAACACTTATTAAACCGGAGAAAGAAGGATATCCAAGCGGGCGAATCTAAGAAATTAGACAATTCTTGTCGATTATGTGGAAAACCAAGCCACTTTGTGAAGAATTGTCGAGTTAAACCCAAGAAGGAGGTTTTAATAGCAACATGGATCGATGAAGACGAAGATGAAGATTTTCTAAATCAAAATAATCTCGCTCTCATGGCCCGGAGTTCATTCGACGATAGCGACATCGAAAGTCAAGTAAGTAATTCTTACGATGAATTTTTTAAAGCATTCGAGTTATTACATACGGACTATCAAAATGCTTTAAGTGAAATTAAATCCCTTAAATTTAAAAATAAATCATTGGAAATTGAAAATTCAAAAAATCTTGAAAAGGGAAAATTTATCGAGACCGATCATTCTCAATGTGTTAAAAACGAAAATATTCTAAAGGATGATCTTTTGAAAAGTCAAACCGAGCTCAATAATTTAATGAAGAAATTCTCGTGTGGAAACGAGAAATTTGAACAAATGCTCTCGGTTCAGAAATTTACTTTGAACAAACAGGGGTTAGGATTCAAACAACATTCTAAAAATGAATCCGTAAATTTCAAGATACCCCATTGCGAAAAATATTTGAAAATCGGGCACCATATTTCAAACTGTAAAAGCCCAAGACGGACGATTAAAGTTAAGAAAATTTGGATTTCTAAAAGAACTTTTATTCCAAATATCGTCTATGTTTCAAAACAAAAACCAACTATAGGTTGGATCCCCAAAAATTAATTTTTATCAAATTAATATTTTACGTAGGGGGAGTAATAATTTTTTAAAAAGGGGAGATAATATTTTCAGGGGGAGTTATACCCTTCTTAATGCATATAGTCATATATTCATTAATTGGTATCGTGCATATTTATATTCAATTGGTATATTTATTACACTTTTTGCTGAATACAAAAAGGGGGAGAAAGAAGTTGAATTGATAAAAAGCGTCATGGAAGAATGACGAGAAAAATAAAAATGCAAAAAAGAAGGAGAAAAATAAAGCATACAAAAAGGGGAGAAACGAAGGAGTTTAAAAAATGAGAAACGAAGAAGTCGAAAATGACAGAAAAAGAAAATGGGTGAAACTAACGAAACGATCAAAGCCGAAAACTTTGAAACGTACAAATATATATATTTTTATTTTGCAGGTTTTAACCAATTCAAGTGTTGTTTTGTAATCATCAAAAAGGGGGAGATTGTTGGAATATTTATTCCACATATTCATAAATAGTGTTTTCATGATTAAGTTGCTAAACAAATCAAAACAACCAAGAGGCGAAGCAAAACAACGAAGCAGACGAAGACGCAAAAAGCTGTCCAAACTACATGCATAACATACGTAACGAACGTAGCATAGCGTACGTAAGGGGACAACTATAATGTACGTAATATGAAAGGCGTTAACGTACGTAACCAAGTGTATTAGAATTCAAACAAGATGAACGTTGGAGATGACGTCATGGCATAGGTCAGCAAGCAACAGATATGTTGACAAATGTTAACGTACGTAATGGACAATGGCTAACGTACGTAACACAGAAGACGAAGGCCGCTGAAATGTTTTATGAAGAAGCTAACGTACGTAACCAGTAGAGGTTAACGTACATAATATCCCTAGCGTACGTAATATTAGAGTGATAGCGTACGTAATGAAGGCACAGGAAGCTAATGGCTAGTTGGAAGAGAAATGGCTATAAATAGCACTTCAAATGGTATTCATCCGGCAACAACTTCAAGCAATCAATACATTGATCTGATATTCATATACATTATATTGTTGTTGTGTTATTGAGCTTATATTGTTAGTTTGAGTGTTTATACATTCAACACATACACGAGAGGAAAAAGAAAAGATACGATTGGATTCGGTGTTATTAGGATCAAGGATCCGACATTGTTAGAATCGCAATCGCTATCTTAGTGAGGTTTATCTAGTACCGATAGAAAGCTAGAGTGGTTGATTCCTTGTCCAATAGAAAAGGAAAACGGTTTAACTTGGACTGATAAAAAGACAAGTAAGAGAACGGTTTTACTCGGACTGATAGAAGACGAGCTTGTAACGGTTATCCCTAGACCGATAGAAGAGAGGTGCAGAGGTTTATATCTTACGGCTATAGAAAAATATAACGAGAGAGGACGTAGGCACATTTGGCCGAACCTCTATAAATCCTTGTGTCGTTTTATTTCCGCACTTTATTTTTTCGCTTCCGCACAACGGCGCTAATTCCGATTTTGCTCCAACACATCTTGAAATTGTCAAATTTCTGAGTGGCAATTGACAACTCATTTTCCTTGATCAGCTCGGTTCCCTCACACATTACAGCTAATGTGTCCCAGATTTCTTTGGCATTCTTGCAATTTTCAATCTTGACCATGGTTGCTTTGTCACGAGTCTGGTACATCACATCTCTGGCCCGATTGTCAAGATTGGCTATCTTCCTTTCTCCAGGAGTCATCTCTGTCCTCTTCTTGGGGATTTTCTATGGCTTCCTAGCAGCAATTTCTTATGGTGTATTGTCCTTCTCAAATATGAAGGGTCCATCCTCAATGATACACCACATGTCATCATGAATGGATGACATATGAGCCTGCATTCTTAATTTCCGTAAGTCATATTCATCAATAAAGAATACAGGTAATCTAGAGTGCATGTGTTTCATGTGTTCCATTATACTGAGAGATTAAAATATATTCAATATATGGATCTGGTTCTGTAAAACTTGAACCAACCTCTCTGATACCACTTGTACGTCACAAGTCGTCAGGAATAAGTCTAGAGGGGGGGTGAATAGACTTAAACTCTTTTATTGAATCTCAGGTGGTTTCTCAGCTGTGATTAAGTTCATGTGACTTATGTCGACTGGAGATAGATAATGCGGAAGGCACAGCTGATGATAATGCAGGTGACTTATGTCGACTGCAGATAACTTTCTAATGGAACAGTAAATATGTATGCAGTAGTTATGTATGATGTTTAAAGCAGTAAATCACACAAGCACTTATAGTGGTTTCAGAGGTGGGGTAATCCTCTCTACTTCTCTCCAAACCAATTGGAGATAAATGCACTATAACTTTCAATCAGTGATAAAGGTTACAATGAATGCTTCCTTGTTACAACAGCTTCCAACCAGTGGAAATCCATGCTGTTGCAACTCCTTTGACTGCCTAGCACCTCTTGCTCGAAAATCCGTGGATGCCTCAACAACTCTCGAGCTGTCTATCACCTTCCAATCAAGAACCCATGGATGCCTTATCAGTCGCGAAACTTCTGAAACCTGAAGTACCCCGTACTCATCTTTAAAGACAAGTGGGTTTATCTTCTCCATCTTAAGAGCTTCCTTGAATATGACTTTAAGCTGTGCTCTTCACGATGCTATTTGTTCACTATGATTGCTTTGATCACTTGAATATATTGTTCTCATCGTACTTTGCTCAGTTCTGATCTTCATATATTTATAGTACGAATCTTGAGATTCTCTTCATATCCCTTGCATCACTGTAACAAATTGGTCCATTGGAGAGTGGACTTCTTTGTATATCTTATCATTCCTTTGCATGGCTTGATTCACTTTTCAATTCCGACCGTTTGAAATAATTTTTTTGGTCGCGTCGCTTTTCTTGATTTTTATATTTATAAGTCTTCAGTACGCGGATCTCAAGGAATATTTTATTCCTAACTTTCCGGGAATCTTTACCGTTTGTCTCCTTACATCTGCATGTGGATTTCCGTTATTGTTGACTTCAATGCTTGCTGACGTGGACTGAGTTACTTGGCTGATATCTTTGTCTGAGATCTGATATCTCGTGGTTAAACCTCCCTGATTTGCGGTCAACCTTCTCTGATGTAAAACTTCTCTGATATTACTTGGTAGAAGTTCTCTGAGATAAAGTCCTCTGATCTGAGTGAAGTTCTCTGTCCTTACTGAAGCTCTCTGACCTGATGGATGTTCTCTGTTCTGACGGTCAAACTTCAGTTGATATTTATGTTGACCAGATCACGTCTGATAACTCGACTGTAGATGGGTTTTAGTCAAACATCTCTGATATTCCTATTTGACCAGTACTTATCTGATGTAGCGCCTTGTTCAGAACATAACCGCAGCTTGGTTTTGGTCAAACCTCTTTGATGTTTTGCATTGACCAAAACTTGTCTGATAATGAACTTGCCTGGAAATTTCTCTGATATATGACAGTTCTATACTTAGTCGTTTTTCTTACTGATCAACATTTTGATCAAGACTTAGCCTAAATTTTAAGGCCTATAGAAGATACTCATTTGGTTCTTCTTTACAATGCCAAGTATTTAGTGCATACATTTGAATAAATAACAATACAGGGATAACATCATCAAAATCTAACAGGTATTCATAACATTTGCAAGTCTAATGAAGGGGGAGTTCGAGATGAGCATGATGGGAGAATTAACTTTCTTCCTTGGGCTGCAAATTAAACAATGCGAGGATGGAATCATTATCCATCAAACTAAACACTCAAAGGATCTCATCAAAAAGTACAAATGGAGAATAGCAAGGTTATTTACACACCAATGTCATCTACTCTAAAGCTCGATAAAGATGAAAATGAAAAACTTGTCGATCAAAAACTTTTTTGAGGTATGATCGCTTCCCTGCTTTATTTAACTGCTTCTAGACCTGACATAATATTTGCTACGTGTTTATGTGCTCTCGTTGGAGCTAATCCAAAGGAATCTCATCTTATTGCATGTAAGAGAATTTTTCGTTACTTAAATAGAACAGTTGGACTATGTTTATGGTATCCATCTTGCCTAGATTTTAATCTTATTGCTTATAGTGACGCCAATTTTGGTGATTGAAAAATTGATAAAAAGAGCACAAGCGGAACATGTCATTTTATAGGCTCTTGCTTGATTTCATGGGGTAATAAGAAACAAACGAGTGTAGCTTTATCTACAGCCGAAGATGAATATGTTGCTGACGGTAGTTCATGTGCATAGGTACTTTGGATTAAAAATCAACTTAGGGATTACAGCATATTTATTGAAAACTTCCCCATTTTATGTGATAACACTAATGCTATTAATATTAGTAATAATCCGGTATTGCACAGTAGAACCAAACACATTGATATAAGACATCATTTCCTTCGAGATCACGTTCAGAAAAAAGATATTCGTTTAATTTTTGTCGGTACAAAAGATCAACTTGCTGATATATTTACAAAACCTTTACCCGAATAATCTTTTAATAATATCCATTTACAACTCGCTATAGGACACATCGATAATTTTTAAAAAATTATTTTTGTTATTTTTCTTATGAGAAAAATCGATACTTGAGATTTTCACCTAGACCTAACGCACGCTAGACTTCTTCCATAACGCATGCTAAATAACATCCCCGGTTTCAGCTATTTCATTCGAACCCGATAGCGCATGATACTTGTAAAGCCATTGTACGCTAACTATTTTCTCTCAAAAAGGCCTGAAGGTTCTGGACAGAGTACACTGACCTATTCTTAATCGATAACATACGATATATCTTACATATCACATGCTAACATCGAATCCACTTTACTAAATCAGAAAACAAAAGATCCCCCTTTTAATTTTCATCAACCCTAAAATCTCCAGGCGACTAGAAATCTAAAATTCACCCACCAAATAATAAATTTCATCCAAATCTATCATAATCAACCTTGATGAAATGGCTCGTGGGACTAAATCAGCAATGAAAAAGCAATACAAGAGAGCCAAAAATCCGCAGACCGAGGAGCTCGATATTTCTAGATTTCATTCGTCCGGTTTCCAAGAGGTATATTATCAAATTATGCCTCGAGAACATGTTACGTACTGTTAGTATTTCAACTTTGCTAGTCTTGATAGAGCTAGATTGAAAATTCGGGATTTCTTTAAAAAATTCGGGATTTCAAAGTTTGTTGAGATGAAAGGGCGAATATAGCCCGATTTCATGCGTGAATTCTATGATAATCTTCGTGTTGGAACTCATTCGTTATTGAAATTGTTTGTTTTATTCTCTCTAGTCTGTGGACAGAAAATAATTGTGTCGAATGAGATTGAAAGAATTTTTTGGTCTTCGATGCGAAGGATATGTGTGTGATAGAATAGTGCTAGATAATGAATATGAGTAGAGAGTTAGTGATATTAACATTCATGAATTCTTAATCTCTAAAGCGGTCATTGACATCACGGATGATGTGTTCAAAATAATAATTTTGGTGTTGAAATTCGTATGCTTCTAGTTGCTCTCACTCGTTGTCTCATGCCGAAGATCAACACTCAACACAAACTTGTTGGTGTTAATAAACAAGTTGTGTACCACGTCTTGAACGAAGAGGAAGTGAACTTTGCTGCAATAGTTCTAAATTGGATGACAGCCAAAGGTGACATTTTTCATTCAGAGAAATATGCTTCTCGGACGAGGAAAGCAGGTATGCCTTTCGAATGCATTCTCACTGAAATATTTAAACTTCATAAAGTGAATTTGCAAGGCGAAGTGTCCATTCTGGTATCAAAAGGACACGACATTTGTGACTCGACACTCAAACCTATGCACTATGTGGAAACATTGAATCGAGGATAGGTTTTATTTCCGTATCTAAAGGAGGATGACAGGGTGCATCCAGACACGCGTATGCCGACAGCTGTCGAACAGATAACGCGAAGAGGGCCAGAGACGTTGTGAGAAATTCAAACCGGTACTTTCGTTCGTCACCCGAGATTAGAGAGAAAAAGGAAAATGAATGCATAATCTAGTGAAGAAGATGACTTAGCTGCACGTATGCGAAGTCTTGAAACAACTCAACTTGAAATCCATGATGACGTCTGTGCACTTCGGTCTGAAGTACGAAGTAATATTCACTCCGTCAAGTCGCTCCTTGAAGTCTTCATCCGCTTTACCAATCCCTCATTCCCATTTCCTACCCTTCATTCCTGCCCAATCCCATAAATTTCATTTGTCGATTACTTGTTAAATAAAAATATTTTGCTTCGTGTGTTTTGATGAAGCGTGTTTTATATTTATTTTTATGATGAACTTGCTGTTTGGAATATTCACTTGTCTTGAACAATATGTGCTTTAATGTTGGTTTATAAATATTTGATACTAATCTTGATTAGATGGTTTGTTTTTGAGATTGCTCTGTACAGGTTGGATCATTATTACACTTCGGAATATCATAGTTTTATCTAACCATGTATTTTATCTTTTAGCTTAACTTTTAAGCTAGAAGCTATTAAGTTGTTTGTTTATTTAAGTCAGGAAAGCTCCATTTCAGGGGGAGCTATGTTCGTTTACCTTTTTTATTGTGACAAAAAGGGGGAGAAAAAGATAGAACATTGAAACATTTGTTTTTGACAAGGTTCAAAAATCTCTAACAAAATCTAACAAAGCAACAACTTTGATTCGAAAGTTTTCTTTACAATGTTTGCACACATATCTTGTTAATTATTTTATCATCATCAAAAATGGGGAGATTGTTGAAGAAATATATTTTGATGATGCATTCTATCAAAAACTTTAAAAGAAAAACATCAAAGACTCGATCAGACATCAAAACGGCGTATATTCTATCGAAGAACAAAAGCTTCAAAATCAAGTCTAACTAGTGCACGCTATTGAGTGATATTACTACAAAAGGTTACTTGTATCTACTCTGAAGACTACATAGTGCTCTTCGATGTAATAAATGCCGTATGCTATTAATATATATAGCGCACTCTACCTTCTTCACATGTAACAAGACAGTAAGGTCAGTGAAATCTACCAGCCACATTTAGCGCACGCTACCATGTAATTAATGTACGTTATGAAGAACAGTTAACACATGCTACAGATAAACTTAACGAACGCTACATGATAGTTCATACAATACAATGAGCTCTGGATATCAAACAGAGTAGCAGTTAACGCACGCTACATTATGTCTAGCGCGCACGCTACATGAAGTTTTGTAAAGATTTATTCACGAATAGTTAGCGCACGCTAACTGGTATATCTAGCGCACGTTAAAAGTTGAAAATCCTACGGTTGGTCAAAGATCCGTTGCATAACCTTCTAGAATGCGTAAATCATGCGCAGTAACAAATGGATCTGGAAGACTAGCTAGCGCACGCAAAGGAATATATTAGCGCACATTGCAATTCAAAATTACTACCTTTGGAAATATTTGTCAAACCTAACTACCACTTTTGACCGAAGATTACCACATGCTAAAAGGAAGATTAGCGCACGCTAATAGCTTTATGCAGTAACGGCTGTAAGGCCTCAAGGCCTATAAATACCATTCCACTGTATGGATGGACACACAACTTCAAGCAAACATACATACTATTGATCTCTGATCAATTGCTATATATTTCATATTTAGTTGTGACAAAAAAAAAGATACGAGTGTTGTTCGCATATTGTACTATCTCATATACTTCGTATATTCTTTGGTTGTTGTGAGTGTTGTATCACTCCTTCACGAGCTATAGAGAAACGAATCAAGAGTTTTGATCCGGTGTTATTAGGATCATTGATCCGACATTATTAGGATTAGATTCTGACGATCGTAAGCGAGGATTATCTAGTTCCTATAAAACACTAGAAACAGAATTTTTATCAAGTCTTTGGTTGTGCTTGGACCAATCTAAGTCAAGCGTTGTAACCGGTTGTGCCCGGACCTATAGAAGATAAGGCAAAGTGGGGTATAGTTTTTCTTGAGCCAATAGAAAAAGAAACATAGAGAGGACATAAGAAATTTGCTGAACCTCTATAAATCTTCGTGTCTCTTATTTTCAGTATTTTCGTTTATCATTACCGAAGAAAATACATATTTTATCAACTCCACTATTCAACTCCCCCTTCTAGTGGAATTATTACTCTTCAAAAGCTTCAAAATGAGAAGGGTTGAGCATTGTATCCATTCATTCTGACAGAGGCACATGATTCAGAAACCACTTCGTAGAGCAGTACTTTGCGGATAATGGCATACAACATGAACACTCAGCAGCCCACACTCCTCAGCAAAATGGTGTTGTCAAGCGAAACAACAGGACGATGAAGGAAGCAACAAGAACTATGTTAGTTGAAAGCATGTTGCCACAACGTTTCTGGGGAGAAGCAACAAATACAGCGTGCTATACATAAAATCGAAGTATCATCAACACGCACCACAACAAAAGCGCATACGAGGCATGGAATAATAGAACTCCTATGCTTGTATATTTCACATTTTTTGATGCAGGTGTTACATTCTTAACAATAGGAAGGATCAACTCAAGACCTTCGATGAGAAATCAGATGAAGGTATATTTGTTGGATACTCCTCTATCAGTAAGGCATTAACGATATTCAACAATAGGAAACCGACAATAGAGAAGTCAGTCCATGTGGTCTTCGGTGAACCGTATTGCGACCCTACAACAATAGAAACCTAACCCAAGCCGTCCGGACTTCATCTCTTTAGTGAATCCCACAAACTAAGGAAGAACCTATTCCCAATTTAGAAATCAAACCCGCTGCAATAAGAATAGAAGAAGTAGTCAAAGCTAATGATGTGGAAGCTGAAGCTGAACCTACAGTTCAACAGGACACAACAAGAGATGCTGAACTGGAACCCAATAGAAGATGGTTAAGAGATCACCCTCATGAGTTGATAATTGGTGATATTGATGCTGGTGTGTTGGGATAACAATCCCTGTATCAAAATTGTTGGGATAAACAATCTCTGCATCGAAAGTTTTGACAGAATGTTTTGACAACGTGCCAATCCAGCATACAACAAGCAACTGTATCGAAAAGCTAATCAAAAGATGTCAACCTATATCGAAGACTTCTCGTAGTCCCATCATATAGTGAATCTATCATACAGCAAAGGAGTCTGATAAGACTAAGTATGGAAGCTGTCTCGAATCGACATTACAGTTATAATTCCATACAGTATCCAAACAGGACAAGAAGGAATCTTTGTTATTCGCTAAAGTCAAAGTCCCATTTAAGAATTTATATTTAAATACTAAGGATAAAGTATTTAAATATCAAGCCGTCGGAGATCTTCAATCTAGCGCAAAATCCGGATCGTCTTTTATTCAAACACATCATTCCGTTGGAACGGACTTCTGCTCAACGGATCTATTTCAATGGATATATTCAAGAAGGCTATATATATCCCTAGTGTTTGAAGATCTACATACCAACTGACGAAATTAACTACAACGAAGTTATCATCATATACATCCAAGCAAACATATCTTGCAAAGCATACTGCTATTCTGAAAGAAGAGATATACAAGTGCTCAAACTGTGAACAACACATCATCAGCTAAAAGCTCAGAAAGTCAAAGCTATTGTTCAATCATTGTTCTACCCTTGAACAAAACCCATCAGCCCTGTGTGGACTGAGAAACCTTGCTATTCCTGAACTGTGTGTGACGGGCTTGCATTGAAGAGAAGAAGCTTCGGAACTGTGTGTGATGAAGCCAGTCAAGTGAAAGCTTAAACCAATCTGTGTGAATGGTTGAAGGCTAATATCATTATATCAATCTGTGTGAACGATATATTGATTAGGTTTGATTATAAATATGTAGTTGTGTACGTAGTATTTATAATAAACATTTTCACTCCTATGTGGAGGACCAGTGGCTGTAGAGGGGTTTACCTCGAACCACTTTAATTACTGTGTCAGTTACCTTCTGCATTTACTGTTTTATTATTTGTGATTATCTTTAAGTATACACTTCATATCTAGTTGCTGTATTTACAGCAACTCACTTTAACAAGACTTACGCTACGCACTCATATTTGAAAACCGTACAGCTTGTTGTTTAAACACTTTCCAAGCTGTATCCTGTATACTTAGTGGCCAACAAGTGGTATCAGAGCGGTCGATTCTAAAAAGAATCAGTCGTATTTTTGATTGATTTAGATCCTTAAATCACTTATTTTTGTAAAACAGTCTTTTTCTTCCTTACTCTCATATGGATTCATCATTGATCAATAAAGTTCCTATGTTTTCTATTAACGAATTTGATGATTGGAGAATTAGAATGGAGGCTCATCTTGCAGCAATGCACGAAGAGATGATTTTTGTCATACAAGATGGCCCCATAAAGATCATGAAGGTAAATCCGGCCCCAAGGATTGAAGGCCAGGCTCATGTAGAGATGCTCGAGAAAGAGCGCGAACAATGGACTTCTGACGAATGAAAGCGCGCCAACCTCGACAATGTCGCAAAGAATGCGCTATTTGTCACTCTTGACAAAGGCACATTCTCTAAGGTAAAGAGCTATAAATCAGCCAAGGATATCTGGGATAAACTCAAGTTAATTTGTGAGGGAACTGAGCTCTCAAAAGAAAACAAGATTTCAAAATTAACTCAGCAATTTGAATCATTTGAAATGAAACCAACTGAAACACTTGAGGAATTTGACCTCAGATTCACTGGCATTGTTGGTGAACTTGAAGCATTAACAAGATTTATACCCAAAGGGACAAAAACCTAAAAATATTCAGATCACTCCCTGCTTGATGGGACATTAAGACCACTGCTATGCGTGTGTCGTGCAATCTTAGTGAAATATCTACTTTTGATCTCTTTTCTGACCTCAAAGTATTTGAATACGATATAGACAGGAGAGAGAAAGCTGAAGAATCTCCCTCCAGGACTACAGACTTAGACGCTGTATCCAAACGAAGACACAACATGCCGAGATCATCAAAGCCCATTCATAAGAATGCTGACAGCGACGATGACATCCTGTTTCAAGATGAAATGGCACTCCTCATGCATAAGTTCAAGAAGTTTATCACGCAGTCGGGAAAGACTCCATACAGGCCCAAGCCTGTACACAAGGTAAGTACTGAAACTTCCTCTGGTGATGCTAACCTATGTTATAATTGCAGGAAACCAGGGCATTATGTAAATAAATGTCCTTATCTCAAAGTTCAAAGGTTGCCGGAAGCCGAGCAACAAGAAAAGGATGAAAGAAGACGTGCTTGGAAAAAACAAGCTCAAGGCCCTGATTGGTGAATCAGAAGCCTCACCCGCACCATCAAAATCCGAAGAATGTCTTTAGGTAGTTACTAACAGTGATTCATCTGATGATGATTTTGAAGATAAAGCCTATATGTGCTTTATGGCCAAGGACATTCCGGAAGATGAAGATAGCGATGATGAGGTAAGCACAACTTCAGCTATTCCCTCCAATGCATCTCATACTTTTGCAAACAAGATGAATGATTTTAAGACCATTTAAATGGCCCATGAGATGGAAAAATGAAAATATACAGCTCCAACTTTCTAACTTAGAGCTGAAAGAACAAAACGACTTGCTGAAAGTAAATTATGAAAATATGTCTGTTGATTGTGAAAACAGCAAAGTCGAGTATGAAAAACTCATGGAGAGCAATCATCAACTTGCTCATGAACTAAGTGAGACTAAATCTCATAGTGAAAGCAATACAAATGATTTTGTTCTGCTTCAAGCCAAAGTAAAAACTCTCGAAAAACGAGAAGGAGAACTTGAGACCATTCTAAATTCTTTCGAGAAGTCATCCAAAAGAATGGAAGAAATTCTAAGCACTGGGAAATATGCTCGTGATAAAAGTGGCTTAGGATACAGCTCATTTTCCAATAAAGGGAAAACTAGTACTGTGTTCGTCAGAGGTGTGGAACCCATTCCTGTATCGGAAGAAGTTCCGAGTCATGTGAAAGAACCCATTGCACCACGAACAGCAAAAGCTGCCATTCTGCCACCTCAGTCCTATTCCAGACAGTGGAATCACCAGCCATTCAGACCTGTAAGGCGTACTCAACAGAATGCTCCGCGAGCATATCAATAGCGCCAACAGTCGTTCATAAAGAAGGCTGTATCCAAATATCAAAGGCCCACACGGCAGTACTCTCAGTACATCACGCCTAGGTATTGGATACAGGAGCCTCGTCATCTCTCGCGACAGCAAGTTTCTGCACAGTATCAACAACAGCGTTGGGAATCCAACTGGAGACCCAGAAGGCAAGCTGTAAGGCCGAAGAAAATGGCTCCACTTCGAAGACGGCATTTGTAATGGACTAATAATAGCCCTGAATTATACATGCATAATAATTATCATGGTTATAGCAACTATGTACATGCCCCACGTAGAAATCGCAATTACGGACCGAAACCATCCTACAGTAATTTGTTTGTATACAGGACATTTTGGAGAAGGACATATGGTACTTCGACAGCAGATGTTCCCGGCACATGACAGGAGATAAAAGCAAGTTATCAGATTTCATAGAAGTTCGCGGTCCAAAAGTGCGCTTCAGTGATAAATGTAAAGGAAGAACAAGAGGGAAGGGAACCCTACTTGTAAGAAAATTCAAAGTCACCGATGTAGCTTATGTTGAAGGCTTACAGTACAATCTACTTAGTATTAGCCAGTTCTGTGACAAACGGTTCTCGATGAAGTTCTGTAGAGCACTGTAGAGTCAAGAATATCCTAACCAAAGAAGTTGTGCTCACACGAAGCAGATCTGGTAATATGTATATTGCTGACTGGATACCTATAAGCTCCACAATTCCTTGTTTTGTTGCCAAAGGCACTGCAGATCTAAGATGGCTATGGCACAAGAGGATGTCACACGTCAACTTCAAGACTATCAACAAACTCTCAAGACAGGGAATGGTTAGAGGATTGCCAAACGTTTCATTCCAAAAAGACAGCGTATGTGGACCCTGTCAGAAAGGCAAACAAATCAAGACCACCCTAAAATCCAAATCCTACCTTTCCACCCACAGAGTTTTGGAAATGCTACATATGGATCTCTATGGTCCTGTGGACTAGGTAAGTTTGGGAGGTAAGAAATACTGTCTCGTTATTGTTGATGATTATTCCAGGTATGCTTGGACAATTTTCCTAAGCAAGAAGAAGGAAACAACATCAAAGCTGCCCGAGCACCTAAAAAAGCTTCAAAATGAAAAAGGGTCGAGTATCGTGTCCATTCGTTCCGACAAAGCTACAGAATTCACTAACCGCTTTATAGAGCAATACTATTCAGAAAATAGGATACAACATGAATAATCAGCTGCCCGTACACCTCAACAAAATGGTGTTACCGAGCGAAAGAATAGGACGCTAAAAGAAGCAACAAGGACAATGATTGCCGCAAGCAAATTGGCACAGCGTTTCTGGGGCGAAGACACCAATACAGCGTGCTATACACAAAACTGCTGTATCATCAACAAGCATCACAACAAAACAACATACGAGGTATGGAACAACAAAACTCCGTTAGTTTCGTACTTTCACATATTTGGATGCAGATGTTACGTTTTGAACAATGGTAAGGATCAACTTAGAACCTTCAATGAGAAATCGGATGAAGGGATATTTGTAGGATATTCCTCTGTTATCAAAGCTTACAGGATCTTTAATAAAAGGAAGCTAACAATTGAGGAATCAGTTCATATAGTGTTCGATGAACCTCACCATGATCCTACAGGAGTAGAAGAACTTTCTCAGAACAACCAACAAATTTCCATCATAGATCCACCAACTCCTATCGAACCTGTTGTTGACCTAGAAATCAACTCCGCAGCTGTAAGAACCGACATAGATGAAGCCGATGCTGTACAAGCTGAAGCCGAAACTACAGCAACTCAAGATACAGTACGGGACCCCGAATTAGATGCGACAGAAGATGGTTGAGAGATCACCCGCAAGATATGATCATTGGAAACATTGATGCTGGTGTTTCTACCCGTAGGAGAATACAGAATACACAAGGAAATATACTATGTGCGCAAGAAGACCCCGAGTCAGAGATATCTCCATTTCCTAAATGGAAATCTCTATCCGAGCTTAGAAGACTTAATATGTGCACTATTACTGTATTCTTAGCCCAATCCGAACCTGTTTCTACCAAAGAAGCTCTCAACAACTCTCATTGGATCACTTCTATGGAAGAAGAGCTTAACGGTTTCGAAAGAAACAACGTATGGTATCTTGTACCCAGACCTATGCATAAATCAGTAATTGGAACCAAATCGGTATTTAGAAACAAGAAGGATACAAATGGACTCATTATCAGGAATAAATCCAGACCAGTCGCCCAAGGCTACATACAGGAAGAAGGCATAGACTACGATGAGACATTTGCCCCTCTAGCCAGACTAGAAGCCATAAGGATATTTTTAGCCTTTGCCGCACATAAGAGCTTCATTGTATATCAAATGGACGTCAAAAGTGCGTTCCTGAATGGAAACCCTACTGAAGAAGTATATGTTGAACAACTACCAGGGTTTTTCAATCCAGAAGGCGAAGACCTAGTATACAGGCAAAGGAAAGCACTGTATGGACTTAAGCAAGCCCAGAGGGTATGGTATGAGACTCTGTCACAGTATCTAACTGATAATGGATTCAAGAAAGGTGCTGTGGACAAGACCTTGTTCAAAATACAGGAAGGTGATGACCTTCTAATGGTTCAAATATATGTAGACGATATAATATTTGGTTCAACTAACCTTTTTTCATGTCAAAGGTTCTCTCATCTCATGCAAAGTAAATTTGAAATGAGTATGATGGGAGAACTTAGTTATTTACTAGGTTTGCAGGTAAAGAAGTTGCCTACAGGGATTTTCATCAACCAGGAAAAATATAGCAAGGATCTTCTCAAAAAATTTGGAATGAATACTTCCAAATCATCGTCAACCCCCATGAGCACTTCCGTGCAAATTAGTGCTGATGAATCTGGAAAGCCGGTTGATCAATCACTCTACAGGAAGCTTATTGGCTCACTCCTGTACCTAACGGCTAGCAGGCCCGATATCCACTTTGCTGTGGGAGTGTGTGCGCGATATCAAGTATCACCTAAAGAATCACACTTTGCAACAGCTAAATGAATCCTGAAATATGTCAAAGGAACAGTCGATGTAGGACTGTGGTATCCTAAAGAAGGCGGATTCAATTTAGTTGGATACAACGACTCGGATATTAGAGGTTGCAAGCTAGATAGGAAGAGTACAAGCAGTACTTGTCACTTTCTTGGACCTAAACTTATGTCTTGGTTTAGCAAGAAACAATTGGCAAACTAGCTTTCAAAAGCTGAATCAGAATACTATGCTGCTGGTAGTTGCTGTATGCAGATCCTTTGGATGCAACAACAATTGTCAGACTATGGAATTAAAGCCAAAGAAATGCCGATTATGTGCGATAGCATGAGTGCAATTGCTATCACTCACAACCCTGTATTGCACTCGCGCACCAAGCATATCAACACGAAGCATCATTACATTAGGAATCATGTTGAGAACAAGGATGTTCGGCTGGAAAAAGTTCATACAGATATCCAGTTAGCCGACATCTTCACCAAGCCTCTCGACACAGCAAGATTCTGTATGCTTCGACATGAATTGGGATTGCTACAGCCTAACTCCCTGTAAGTTTTTAATGCTTCTACTCAGTAATTGAGGGGGAATGCTGTAAGACCAAAGAATACAGTATCCACCGTTAGTTATCTGTACACCCAGTCTATCAGAATAGCACTGTAGGAACCAAGCGACATGAATTATCCTACAGCTAATGTGTGCAATAATTAAGGGGGAATACAGTACGACCCAAGAATACAGCATTAATCCGAAAGCTGCTGTATCGAATTGAAACCCGTATGTACCTTTTAAGGGGGACCGCTGTATTTTTTCGGATACAGCACCTACAATGGGAAATCAATTATCATGTTATTTATTGTAAACAATATTTTATGTCCACGTGCCTTGTTATTATTACAAGTCGTTTGCATTAAATGCTTTACACGACATCTGGACATTGATATCTTCAAAGCCGCGATGTTTCAAATTTTTATTAATTGTACACCGCCTTTTCGGGCAATAAGGGTAATTTGATAAGTCAGAAGTAGGACCCGCTCCTATTTTAAATTAGATGGATAAGTTGTACTGGTTACACTCAGTCCATTGTGATCGTTCATTTCAAACAACGGCTCCCATCCCTTAAATATCACCGTTCAGTCTCTGAAAACCCTTATTCGCCGCCCACTATAAAAGGACTGTAAATGCCATTTGAGACTCTTTATGCTTTCTGCATATTGGAAGAGTTCTTGAGCATACAACCTACAAACCTTTTTGTGTTTACTGCATTCTCTTTGAATCCTTTTTAACTTTTCTTCGAGAATCATCAATGGCATCTTCTCAGACCTCTTCCATCTCTCTCAAGAAATCCTCCAACATCATCGACGGACGAATCTTTTCTAGATCTGTCGTGCTTGAACGTGTTTGTTCTGAAGTGTATGACGTCAAATCGATGGAGTATGTCATCACTAGGATCCGTCCACAAGGCCTCTATCGCCTTAGCAGCCACACCGCTGAATGATTTGATGTTCATCTGGTTGAGGAGTTCTACCTCAATGCTGCTATTCGTTTCCTTTTACTGGCTCAGGGAGGACATGTTGCTGACATTACAGCTGTTGTTCGCGGAGTCGAAATTCGTGTTGACCAAGAGCTTCTCTAGATTATCTACAGGATTCCTTATGATGGCCTGTCATTGGAAGATCTTGATGTTAGGAGTATACCCTCGAATGCCACTCAGAGGTTTTTGAGTGAGGGCATTGTACTTGTAATTATGTAAACCATTTATATAAGGCAAATGAATGTTTCTTTATTTAATGGTAGTTACTGGCATTCCTAACTCGTAAATAAACATATAGAAACTAGTCCGTATATTTGAGAGCAAAACGTTCCACTCCTTATTTGATAAGGGGGTCGGCACTGGAAAGGTTATAGCTCAAATACTTAATCGTTCGCAAGTCGATGAAACTTGACTGGGCGTTAAGTTTATGTGAAGACTTGTATGACGTGTTCTTTGACATGGAGAGTGCCTGTCGAACACTAATGGTTAGTGGGAGCACACGTTATAGGTATGCTAATTGGATTAGTATACTCGAACCGACTCACCCTCGATTCGTCACACGGATTTCACTCCGGGACAGTCAATGACGGAATCGAAAGGTTGTGATAGGTATTCGTGAACCTTCGACTTGAGGATTTAGTAGGGATGTGCTTGTGACGTCAAGATTTTCATTAGAGTAGTTCGACCCTATAAACCGGAAGGCGGGGGTCAACCTCGACGTGCATCTTGATGGGCAAGTAGCAGGTCCTACTGAATACCAAGATAGAATTCTTTCTCCCGTTAGTGAGCGGGTTATATGTCCTATGCGGTTATTGGCAAATGAGATCATAAGTCTTTGGCCAAAGCATTGGAGCTAGTTGTATTAGATACACGACAGCTCGATGATCTCGATTTGCATTAACGCATGCATAGCGTCAAGTACAGATAGGGTTTGACTGATCATGACTCTATAACTTGATCGGGACATTTGAAAGAAGGGTTTATACGTATACTGGTATTCACGACAGAATGGTTCTTGAATGATCCCAATCATTCGTTCTCGGTTAAGTACAGTGTAGGCCGCCAGGCTGGCTAGGTGGTGCTACTACTCTTTGGTTCCTCCCATTGCTGACTGAGACGGACCTACCGAATCACGCAATAGGATTGACGACGGAATGAATAAAGCTAATTCTCTCATTATGAATATTAGATATTGGATATCTAATTTTGGAACATTGGATGTTTAAATCGATTTATTGGATAAATTTATTTACGGCCTAATGAATTAAATAAATTACTGGGTGATTAATTTAATTCATATATATAATTATTTCTTGGATAAATTAATTATATTATTTTGTATTTGATATGATGAAATTAATTGGATTAATTAAACTATACAAATACATCGGGACGGAATTGGAATTTATCTGTTTGGACTCTCGAGTCGAAGCAGACCAAACTCATCCGTTTCTCCATGGGCCGCCCCCCCATTTCTAGCCACCTTCGTTTTGGACTTATGTCTCCATTCTTTAATGAATGATAATTGTGGAGGTGGGGTTAGATTCCCACATGCATGAGTTGTTGCTAGTAGTGGGGAGTTGAATAAGAGGGATGAAGACATCTTTCATTTCAACTTACACATTCCTACGTGAGAGTGAGATAGAGAGAGAGAGAGAGAGAGAGAGAGAGAGAGAGAGAGAGAGAGAGAGACACCATTTTCTCAATTGTCTTCATCATCTTCTTCATATCATCTTAATTGTTCTTGGAGAAAATTAAAGATATATTGAGAGATATAAATTAAAACACTTAGAGTGTGATAATTAAAGTTTCATCACTTGATTCTAGCCGTAACCTTAGAGGTTAATCGAGTGTTGTCATTCCGTTCGTTTCTCCGACGCGTGACAAGTAGAGACGCGGTTTTTCGGCATTGGATCATCCAAGGGCTTGGAGCATTTTGGATCGTTTGGGGAATAGCTCAAGAGAAGGAAATCCATATAATCAACGGATGACAAGGGTATGATATCGAATCTTCCTTTGTTTATTTTATATTCGTATATGCGTAGCTCGATCGATCCTCGTAGGGATTCGGATCGAATTAATTTTTATTTCACCGTTTCCGCTGGGCCTTCGTTTAAGGCACCGAATCCCAACAGTGGTATCGGAGAGAGGTCTTGCGATCGTATATACGATATTTAGCATTTGGAATGCTTATTTTGTGATTTAGGATCACTTTGATAATCGTAGATATTTTATTGTTCGTCGTAGTGTTGTTTTTTCCGTGATTTTATGTTATGGTATAAATCAGGTTTTTCTTGGAAATATGATTTATATTAATAATATTCAAATCAGGAATAACAGGATTTTAGAAATCTGCCCGAAAACGAGCTGTATCGAATCGTTGGACGATTTTCCATACAGCTGCCGAGTATGGCCGAGCACGTCCGGCCCATGGCCAGACGCTTGCTGTATCGAGCCGAGTCCTGCCAGGCGTGTTGCTGTATCGAGCCGAGTGCTCGCTGGATCCGGCCGGATACTTGGTGTATCGAGCCGAGTCCTGCCGGGCGTGTTGCTGTATCGAGCCGAGTGCTCGCTGGATCCGGCCGGACACTTGCTGTTTCGAGCCGAGTGCTCGCTGGATCCGGCCGAGCGCTTGCTGTATCCTGCCGAGCACTTGCTGTATCCGGCCGGGTAGTGCTGTATCCTGCCGGTCGTGTCCGGGCATGGCCGGGGCCCCCTTTCCTGTCTGGAGCCGGGCGTGGCCTGTAGGCTGCCGGCCGTGGTGCCCGTGCTTCCGGCGCTTCAGTGTCGGCACTGGTCTCATTTTTCAGTATATTTTCGATTATTGAATTTTCCTGTATTAAAATCATTAATTTAGAATTTTTGATGAAGGAAAATTCAAAGAAAATATTTTAAGGGTATACTACGGACGAAAATTAAATTGTCGATTATTGTTGAATTGATTGGATCAATTCTATTTGTTGTTGATTATTGATTGGATCATATGTAATCTTCTTGCTATCCATTTATTGAGTATTTATTGGATGAATGCTTTTGAATAGTGATGTGGTTCATGGACTTAGTTTGAATCGTTCGTTTTATTCGATTGGGTTGTAAAGGCCGTTTTGAGCCTATTTATTTTACTAGAAATATTTGTATCTAGGATGCAATTTTTCAATGTAAAATTTATATGTAATGACGAAGACCGGAGGAAGATCCGTTTCGAGAAGACGAAGATTCAAGACGAAGACTTGTAATTAGATTACGGAGTTTTTGTTTTCTAGGAACGGTCCATGAACCACATGTTGCTAGCAACTAGGTTGTGAATGGTTGTTACATATTGTATGAATGCAACAAATGCGCTAAAATGATTAATGTGCAAAGTGTAACGTTAATCGCGAAAATTCTCCCACAACAAATTATTAAGTTTATAAGGTTTCAAGGTTTTCCTTCCCTCCATCGAGCTTTCGGGAAATTGAAATCCAAACCGGATGTGCTATGCTTCTGAGTTATCGGGGTAGTCGTTCGGGGAGGACGGATAAATTACCGGGAGCGCATTGGATGCCTTCGGTTGGAGCAAATTTTATCCCTAGAAACCTGATAGGTTGCCGGATAAGATTCAATTGTGAAACTGATTTGCGTCGATGGTATAAACTTAACTTGTTCACGAACCATAGAAACCGTATAGGTTGAGGGGAGTGAACAAGGGGAAAAATAAGATCGAATCATTCATTAGATGGGTTGGTGTTGGACACCACTTTATGAAAATTAATAGACTAGAAACCTGTTCGGTTGCCCTCTATGTTATAAAGAACTCGATCACCACTATGAAGTAGAGCGACGATACTTCCGGATTTCACATGGGAGTGTGTTGTTCCGATAAAATAGTGGGAGCTGGGTAACAAGAATACAAAAGACCTTAATTCTATACTCAGATCATAATATAACAAGTCACTAATTAATCTGTTATACTTAATGCAGACATAACTCTCAATATGACAATGAATCCACTCGCAATTCTACTCGAAAAGAACACCTTAATGGGACCTAACTTTGTGGATTGGCTCCGCAATATGATGATTGTCCTCAGTATAGAGGCACTGGGATACGTCTTGGAGACGGACATTCCCGCGCCTCCTGTGCGGACCCGAGCCAATCAGGAAGAGATTGAAAACCACGAAAAGTGGGTTAAGGATGACGTGAAAGTCCGTGCTTATATGATGGCTTCCATGTCTAATGAGCTTCAGAGAGCTCATGAGAAAATGACTTCTGCTAGGCAGATTCTATCTCACTTAACCGAACTTTATGGTGAGCACAGCAGAATCGCTAGATATGAGATATCCAAGCAAGCTGTTCGGTGCAAGGATGAAGGAAGGTGAGAAGGTTGGGGAACACGTCCTCAAAATGATATCCATGATCGAGAGATTGGAGGCTCTTGATTTTAAAATGGATACTTCTCTCCAAACCGACCTTATCCTACAGCCTCTCCCGATTCCTTCTCACGCTTGTTATGAACTTCAACCGCAATGAGATTGCATGTAATTTAGTCGGGCTAATGAACAAACTTGTGACCGCTCGCCTCGATGAAGACTCGCGGATGAAGGAGTCGGCCCTTGTGATTTCTTCTGACTTCTAAGTCTAAGAATAAGAAGAAAAAGACTAAGAAGCGGATGGACCACAAGCAAAGGACCTTAAGGGTAAGGGCAAGGCCCCGATGGTTCGAAGAACAAGAAGAAGAAGGATGCTTGTCTCAAGTGCGTGAGCCGGGCCACCGGGCTAGAGACTGTCCGATTCTTCATGGCACTTCGTGCATGTAACTTTTAGTTTTGGAAACAAATTGTTCTCTTTGTATTTTCTACTTCCCGGATACCGGATTCTCGTGCTAGTTCTCATATTTGTACCGTGAATCGGGATCTGGAACAAAGTAGGAAGCTTGGAGCTGGAGAAGTTATGATCACAGTCGGAAGCGGGCATAGTGTCGAGGCGACCGACATAGGATCACTTCTTTTGGGTTTAGAATCCGGCTTTGTTTTGACTTTAGAAGATGTACTTGTTTTGCCCAAGGGGCACAAAAACATTGTATCCATTCCGGTCATGGACCAAAAAGGTTTTTCATTTTTCATTGGTGATGGTTCCTGCAAAATTTATTTCAGAAATAAACTAGTGGGTACTGCTACATTGTTAAATGGATTGTATCATCTAAATCTCAGCAACAAAGTAGTTGTGAATACTATGACTAGAAAACGTGGTAGGGATGAAACCAATCAAGTTTTGAAATGGCATCTTAGACTTGGTCATGTTGGTCAGACCAAGGTTTACAAGATGGAAAAGGATGGACTTATGGGTCCATTGGGATCGGATCCCTTTCCTACTTCTGAATCTTGCCTTAAAGGTAAAATGACTAAGTCCCCCTTCACAGGGACTTTTGAAAGAGCCGCTGATAAACTGGGATTAATCCATACTGACGTTTGTGGTGCTTTGGAAGCATCACATGACGGATATCAATATTTCATTACGTTTACAGATGATCATACTAGGTATGGTTATGTATACTTAATGAAACATAAATCCGAGGCTTTTGAGAAATTCCAAGAATTCAAGGCCCTAGTCGAGAAACAAACTGGTAATCATATCAAAGCACTTTGGTCGGACCGAGGTGGCGAGTATATGAGTACGGAATTTGATGAGTTCCTTAAGGAACATGGAATAGTTTCACAACTAACACCTCCAGGTACTCCTCAGTTAAATGGTGTGTCAGAAAGAAGGAACCGGACCTTGTTAAACATGGTCCATTCCATGCTGGGCTACACTGACTTACCAATTTACCTGTGGGGGTATGCATTCCTGACTGCCACGTATATCTTGAACAGCTGTCCTTCCAAATCCGTTCCTAAAACTCCACATGAGATGTGGGAGGGCAGGAAACCAAGTCTTAATCACATTAGGATTTGGGGATGTCCCGCTTATGTCAAGAAGACTAAGGTGGAGAAGTTGGAAGCTAGGTCCGCAAAGGGACGTTTCATTGGATTCCCATCTGGGACGATGGGATATCTATTCTACATGCCCGAAGATCGAAAGATCGTTGTTGCTTTACAAGCACACTTCCTGGAAGATGAGTTCATTCAGGAAGGCGGAGCAGGTAGAAGTATTTCTTTAGAAGAATACAATGAAACTCCTCGGGAGACACCTGTGCAAGAAACTGGAACCGAACCTTCTGAAACACAAGTACAACCACCTCGTAGATCTAGTAGGGTGTCTCATTTACCTGAGAGGTATGGGCTTGTGCACTTGGAGGAGCTGGGTCTCCACGAGGTTCCAAGTGATAGCCAAGAGACCGACCCGACGACCTATGACCAAGCGATGGTGGATGTAGACTCCGCGAAATGGCATGAAGCTATGGAAGCTGAGATAGACTCGATGCATGTTAATCAGGTCTGGACTCTAGTAGACCACCCCAAGGGCATAGTGCCTATTGGGAACAAGTGGATCTATAAGAGAAAGACCGATGGTGATGGCAAGGTTGATGCCTATAAGGCCAGGCTTGTGGCAAAGGGTTATACCCAGAAGGAAGGGCTCGATTACCACGATACTGTAATACCCGGTTGAAATTCATGTCATTTCTAATCTCCTCATTATTCAAATTGTGTTTTGTTGGGCGAACCCTTGTAATTATTGCTTGGAATCACCGTTTTGGGATTTCCGTACTTCCATTTCGTGTTATTGTTTCCCAGATATTGAATCCTATTGCTTTTATTCTCTTTCCGGGTCATTTTTCATCATTTGAGGACCCGAGGGGGGTGTGGGCCGCGACACAAGGAGTGTGCGCCGCGGCACACACATTTTCTAGACCTGGCCGAGTAGACTGTACCTGGTGCCGCGGCACATGCCGGCAGGGCCGTGGCACACTGCCGAGTCACTGCCGCGGCACACCTGTCCGGGCCGCGGCACACTCGTGTGGCATCTATAGCCAAAAACCGACAGTACCCGGTGACGCGGCGCCCGCCAGTCGGGCCGCGGCACACTGCCGAGCCCTGGGAGAAATTTTTGGGCCTGTGCCGCGGCACACCTCGGCCGAGCCGCGGCACACAATGCGGTCAACTGCATAATTTATGCTTTTGAGCGAGATGCAGCTCATTTCCTCCATTTTCTTCAACCCACGCAAGAGAGAGAGCTTGAGGAGAGAACTTGGCATCATCTACCTCTTGAGTATTGAATTTTTATCAATTTCATTCGGTTGGGAAGCCCGGATCATCGATCTATTGCGTATTCTTCGGATCATAGAGCTTGGATCTTCAAGAGGTAATTTCTTCAACATCTCGGTTTTCGATTTTGTATTGGGTAATGACGTTTTGGATGTTAAAATCATGGTGTATGAAGTGATATACGCATGATTATGGGCATGTTTGATTATTCATCGGATTATTGAAAGATTATTCAAGAACACTTTGAATATTGTGTTGGATTTTGGGGGTTTTCGTAGATTCTTCCGATTTATCCGATTTGAAGCTTGAGAACCTTGAGATTATGATGTATCTATACCGTATACATGCTTTCCCTACGATTTTTCGGACTTTTGGGAGTTTGAGCGATTTTTCCAACCTCTTATTGTTTACCCGTGTATTTTTCGTGAATCGTAGACGGGTTTCGGGGATTTCTTCGTGTAATTTGAGTATGGATATTTGACTATCATATTCCTTGCGAATCGTTTAGGTGTCGGAAGCGCGTTATTGGACCTACAGAACTCATACCGTTTTTCCGTTCGATTTCTCGATGTCTCAAAGGCAAGTATATATATTTATGAATGTGCGTTCTCGACTTTGAAAGTATGAAATATTAATGGCATGATTATTTATATCCACTCCGGGATGGGCCGACGGGTCCTCTGAGGGTTTCGTAGCCTCTGGTGAGATTCCATGGATAATATGAATTAACCACTCCGGGACAGGCCGACGAGTCCTCTGAGGGTTCCTTAGCCTCTGGTGCGGTTCCACGGTATTCATATATGTATTGATGACGGATGATATGAACGAACCATTTCCACGGCATTCATATACGTCTTGATGTGATGCTATGAGATTTAGTTATTCCGGAATACTAGTCTTGAATTGATGAATTGACGGTTACATTTACTTTATTGTCGAGGAGTATTGTTTTTCATACTTGATATACTTGCACTAGCTATTCGACGGCTAACCCCTTTATGGGGGAAATACGTTTTATGTATTTCAGGTTCCAGGAGAGCGGACAGGCAGGTATCGGGTCGGCATGAAGATGGTGGGCAAGTGTGATACTGTGTCTTTCTTCCAGTTATGTTTTGAATTTTCCATTCAGTGTTGTTGTACTGTATTGGCTATTGAATACTCGAGTATTATTTTCCATTTTCCTTGATGTTCCGGCCTATGTTTGCCGAAGTATTGATTCGTTTTGTGATGTCTGTGGATACATTGGTTATGTTTTGAATACCTTTGTATTGTTTTTCATTCCATTGTGTGTAGACCTTCTCGGTCAAAATTTATAGTTCCGCGTATGTTTAGCCTTGTGAGTCCCACAGCGGTGTAATATTCCCTGAATAACTTGGGGATGTTACAGAATATGGTATCAGAGCTTAGGTCTATGGATACATAGGCTTTCGGTCTTTTGGGTCGAATGAGTCGTCATTTTTCCACAGTATCACTACTCTGCCATCATCACAGTGCGACCGGTACTTGTAAGACCTCTTACTCTTCTGATGTTTCCTTATTCATTATGCTTCTTTTATTGGTATTCTTTAGAATCGATCACCTTAATGACGTGCGATTGAATTGTGCTTACGTACCTTGTGTGTTCTTCAGTATGTCAGCTGGTAGGGGCCGTGGTCGTGGCCGTGGACGAGGAAGAGGTCGTGGCGCGGCCGTTTCCATCAGTTTAGTTGCGGGGTCGACCAACCCCACTTTGTCGAACTCGGTACATCCCGACACCGAGAGTCAGCACGACCAGTCAGACGGTCAGGGGAACAACGCGGACGTTGGAGTGGCGAATGCACTTCAACAATTGGACACTCAGATGACTATTTTGGCCCAAACTGTTCAGTTGAATAACCCGAACCCAAACACGGATGCCTTGGTTCAGAATGTAATCCGTATGCACCCTCCACAGTTTGGAGGTGCCACAGACCCGTTAGGCTGGGAAGATTGGCTAGCGGAATTGGAGAAGATTTTCGAGGCGGTTGATTGCCCCGAGGTGAGGAAAGTACCGATTGCTCAGTATTTCCTCACTAAGGAGGCCGCTACTTGGTGGAAGGTCATAAAGCCACAAGATCATATTGCCTTGTGGGATGAATTTAAGGAGCTTTTGGAGGCCGAGTTTTGTCCTTGGCCGGTGCAAGAGGGCCGAATCCGAGCCTTTTTCGAAGCTAAACCACAAGATATTCCTGTTTCACAGGCGATCGTGGAGTACAACCAACAATTGATTCATGTGAAGGATCAAGTGCGTAACGAACGTGATAAGATCCGTTATTTTGATATGCGGATGAATTTGGACTTACGGCGGTATATGGCCGGATTTGCTTGTACCACACTGAAAGAGTATCAGGACAGAGCTTTAGCCCATGATATGTTGAGCCCCGACAACGATACCATTGAAGAACCGAAGAAGCAGAAAGTCGCGGGAAACTTTTCTACCTCTAAGAGTGGCAACTTTCAGAGGTCACAGACGACTAACCATTCTACCGGACAGTCGTCACGTTCAAATAAAGGAAAGAGGGGCTACCGTCCTACTCCGGGTACCTCAAATCGCACGGTGACTTGCTATAATTGTGGCCGTTCAGGCCACGTTAATTTGGAATGCCACTTTCCACCATTGAAGTGTCACACGTGCGGACAGATGGGGCATAGAGCGGCTTATTGTTCCGAACCGAACCAAACTTTGGACACTCGGGCTTCTGCCCCAGCACCACTTGATCAAAGTATGAATCAACGACAATCTTTTGGTCAACCTCAGTAGAATTTCGGCAGGGCCGGGGACGGGGTCAGAATGCTGGAGGGGGGAATTCTAGCGTCGGTTCGGTACAACCTCGGGTTTATGAGATGCGTCGAACAGACGAAACCGACGTGGCGGTGGCTTCAGGTACCATCCATATTTTATCTTATCCAGTCCGTGTACTTTTTGATACGGGTGCTACACATTCTTTTATATCTTTGGAGTGTGTATGCCGTTTGAATATAACTTGTTTGACTGCTTGCGATCCCTTTATCGTGAAACTGCCTAGCAGGGATAGGATTGTGGGGAATCGGGAGATTAGGGATTTTCCGGTGATTATATCCGGTGTGGAGTGGTTATCGAATCTGATTGTAGTTGATATGGAAGGCGAGGACGTGATCCTCGGCGAGGATTGGCTTGATAATCACCAAGCGATTATGAATTACCGTACCAAGGTTATCACCATGATGACTAAAGACGGATCTGAGTACTCATTTTTGGGACGTAAGTCGGGCCAATCCAAATTACTTATCAGTTCCATGAAGACCGTAAAACTTTTGAATAAAGGTTGTACGGGCTATTGGTGTTATGTTTTGAAAATGGAAGGAAACGAAGTCGATTCTCTTCGATTCCGGTTGTTAATGAGTATCCCGCTGTTTTTCTGGATGACCTCCCGGGATTACCGCCAGATCGAGAGATAGAATTTACCGTAGACTTAGAGCCAGATGCGGCTCCGATTTCTAAAGCACCTTATCGGATGGCACCTTCCGAGATGCAGGAATTGAAGACTCAATTGGGAGAACTTTTGGAAAAAGGGTACATCAGACCGAGCGCTTCGCCTTGGGGCGCGCCTGTCCTCTTCTTGAGGAAGAAGGGTGGTTCACTATGATTGTGCATCGACTACCGTGAGCTGAACAAAGTAACCATCAAGAACAAATATCTTTTGCCTCGTATAGACGATTTATTTGATCAATTGCAAGGGGCTGCGGTTTACTCGAAGATTGATTTAAGATCCGGGTATTATCAACTCAGGGTGAGAGAGTCCGACGTTCCGAAGACGGCGTTTCGGACGAGATATGGGCATTATGAATTTGTAGTTATGCCTTTTGGGTTGACTAATGCGCCTACAGTATTCATGCAGTTAATGAATAAAATATTTATCGAGTACCTCGAGAGGTGTGTAGTCGTCTTTATTGACGACATCTTGATCTATTCTCGAGATAAGGAGGAACATGCCCGACATTTGAGTTCGGTTTCAGACATTTTGAGAACCGAGCACCTCTATGCAAAATTCTCGAAATGTGAGTTTTGGTTGGAAGAAGTTATGTTTCTCGGCCATGTCATTTCGGCCGAAGGGGTTCGTGTAGACCCGCAGAAGATTGAGGCAGTGCTAGATTGGGCACCGCCTAAAAATGTTAAGAAAGTTCGTAGCTTTTTGGGCCTTGTTGGGTATTACCGTTGGTTTGTCGAGGGGTTCTCGAAACTCGCTCGACCGCTTACGAAATTGCTCCAGAAGACCGAAAAGTTTATTTGGATGGATGAGAGACAACAAAGTTTCGATGAACTGAAGAGACGATTGACTTCAGCGCCGATTCTAACTTTACCACATGGTAGCGAGGGCTTTGCAGTTTATAGTGACGCTTCGGGTCAAGGCCTGGGCTGTGTTCTTATGCAGCGTGATAAGACAATAGCTTTTGCGTCACGATAATTAAAGCCTTATGAGATGAATTACCCTACTCACGATTTAGAGTTGGCCGCAATAGTCTTCGCACTCAAGATTTGGCGGCATTATTTGTATGGTTCACCGTGCCGGATTTATACCGATCACAAGAGCCTGAAGTATATTTTCAGTCAGAAGGAGCTGAATATGAGACAGAGGCGTTGGTTAGAGTTGATAAAGGATTATGATTTGGAAATTCTTTACCACCCCGGAAAAGCCAATGTCGTTGCGGATGCTTTGGGCCGCAAATCGGCATCTATTCAAATGCTCGAGGTTCTTACGTCCCAGACGAAAATTCGTCAGGATTTAATTGAGCAAGGGATAGAAGTTTGGCTTCAACAAGTACAGGGACAGTTATGTGCTCTCGAAATTACATCGTCCTTAGTTGATGACATCAAAGGGAAGCAGTGGAGTGACCCGGTGATTTCTCAACTGAAGGAAGATGTAATTAAAGGAAAAGCTCCTGGATTTATGGTTCATGAGGATAGTATTCTGAGATTTCAGGGCAGGCTTTGTGTTCCGAACGATTTAGAGTTGAGACAGAGAATTCTCCGAGAAGCTCATACTACGCCTTACTCAATCCACCCTGGGACGAGTAAGATGTACAAAGATTTGAAGCGCAATTTTTGGTGGAATAACATGAAGAAGGATGTTACGGAGTTTGTACTACGGTGCTTGACGTGTCAACAAGTCAAGATCGAACATCAACGACCAGCGGGGTTGTTGAAACCACTTCCCATTCCCGAGTGGAAGTGGGAAGACATCTCAATGGATTTCATCACTGGCATGCTGAGAACTCGGGCCGGAATGAATATGATTTGGGTAATTATCGATCGGTTGACCAAGTCTGCACACTTATTGGGTATTAAGGATACTTGGGGACCGGATAGACTGGATCGAACCTTTATTGCTGAGATCGTGAGGTTACACGGTGCCCCCAAGACCATTGTTTCTGATCGAGATGGCCGTTTCGTATCGCATTTTTGGCAGGCCGTTCATCAGGCTCTGGGTACGGAGTTGAGATTGAGCACTTCCTTTCATACTCAGTCGGACGGTCAGACAGAGATGATGATTCAGACGTTGGAAGATATGTTACGGGCTTGTGCCTTGGATTGGAGTAATGATTGGGAGCTTCACTTACCGTTGATCGAGTTTGCTTACAATAATAGTTGGCATGCGTCGATCAAAATGGCACCCTTCAAGGCACTCTATGGTAGGCGATGTAGGTCGCCATTATGTTGGGACGAGGCTGCTGAGCTAGTTGGGACGAAGCCGGATATGTTGATGGAGACTAAGGAAAAGATTTCTATTATCCGGGATCGATTGCTAGCTGCCCAGAGTCGTCAGAAATCTTATGCTGATACTCGTCGTCAACCTTTGGAGTTTGAGGTGGGAGATCATGTCTTGCTCAAGGTGTCGCCGACCAGGGGAGTTTTCCGCTTCGGGAAAAAGGGGAAACTTAGTCCAAGGTACATCGGACCCTTCGAGATTTTGGACAGAGTTGGAGATTTAGCATATCGCTTGGCGTTGACTCCAGCGTTGAGTCACGTCCACAGTGTTTTTCATGTGTCTCAGTTGAGGAAATACGTACCGGATCCGAGCCACATTATCGACTACAGTGAGATTGACGTAGCCGAGGATATTACCTTTCCGGAGAAACCCGTGAAGATCCTTGAGCGCCGCAAAAAACAACTTCGGCATAAGACCATTCCACTGGTTAAAGTGCAATGGTCGAGGCATGGAGTCGAGGAGTCGACTTGGGAGACGGAAGAGAAGATGCGGGTGGAATACCCCGAACTATTTATTTCTTAAGTTTCGGGACGAAACTTCTTTTTAGAGGGGGAGAATGTAATACCCGGTTGAAATTCATGTCATTTCTAATCTCCTCATTGTTCAAATTGTGTTTTGAGTATGGATATTTGACTATCATATTCCTTGCGAATCGTTTAGGTGCCAGAAGCGCGTTCTTGGACCTACTGAACTTATACCGTTTTTCCGTTCGATTTCTCGATGTCTCAAAGGCAAGTATATATTTATGAATGTGCATTCTCGACTTTGAAAGTATGAAATATTAATGGCATGATTATTTATATCTACTCCGGGATGGGCCGACGGGTCCACTGAGGGTTTCGTAGCCTCTGGTGCGATTCCATGAATAATATGAATTAACCACTCCGGGACGGGCCGATGGGTCCTCTGAGGGTTCCGTAGCCTCTGGTGCGGTTCCACGGTATTCATATATGTATTGATGACGGATGATATGAACGAACCGTTTCCACGGCATTCATATACGTCTTGATGTGATGCTATGAGATTTAGTTATTCCGGAATACTAGTCTTGAATTGATGAATTGACGGTTACATTTACTTTATTGTCGAGGAATATTGTATTTCATACTTGATATACTTGCACTAGTTATTCGACGGCTAACCCCTTTATGGGGGAAATACATTTTATGTATTTGAGTTCAATGAGCGGACAGCAGTATCGGTCGGCATGAAGATGGTGGGCAAGTGTGATACTGTGTCTTTCTTCCAGTTATGTTTTGAGTTTTCCATTCATTGTTGTTGTACTGGATTGGCTATTGAATACTCGAGTATTGTTTTTCATTTTCCTTGATGTTCCGGCCTGTGTTTGCCGAAGTATTGATTCGTGTTGTGATGTCTGTGGATACATTGGTTATGTTTTGAATACCTTTGTATTGTTTTTCATTCCATTGTGTGTAGACCTTCTCGGTCAAAATTTATAGTTCCGCGTATGTTTAGCCTTGTGAGTCCCACGGCGGGGCTTACGGCGCTGTAATATTCCCTGAATAACTTGGGGGTGTTACAGATACCTTCTCGCCCGTAGCCATGATCAAGTCTATTCGCATGATGCTTGCTATAGCTGCCTACCATGATTATGAGATATGGCAAATGGACGTAAAGACGGCTTTCCTTAATGGATTCCTCGAGGAGGAAATCTATATGGAAGCGACTAAAGGTTTTGTGTCCGAAGTCGATATTCAGAAAGTGTGCAAGCTTCAGCGTTCCATTTATGGACTGAAGCAAGCGTCGCGTAGTTGGAACCTTCGTTTTGACGAGGCGATCAAAGAGTTTGACTTCGTGCAAAATGAAGAGGAACCTTGTGTATACAAGAGGGTTAGTGGGAGCAAGATCGCATTCTTAGTACTATATGTAGATGACATTCTACTAATAGGAAATGATGTGGGAATGCTCGGTTACGGAAAGCTTGGCTTTCGAGTAATTTCTCCATGAAAGACTTGGGAGAAGCTACCTATATTCTTGGTATTCGACTCTACCGGGATAGAGCGAAGAGAACAATAGGTCTTTCCCAAGCCCTCTATATAGATAAAATCTTAAAGCGATTTAAGATGGATGATTCTAAAAGAGGGTTCCTACCGATGCGACATGGAATAAAACTCACCTTGAAGATGTGTCCTAAAAATGAGGAACAACGAAAGGAAATGAGTAATATACCATATGCTTCAGCCGTGGGTAGCCTTATGTATGCTATGTTGTGTACAAGACCTGACATCGCGCATGCTGTAAGCGTGGTGAGTAGGTTTCAGGCAAACCCAGGTAGGGAACATTGGCCTGCTGTAAAGAACGTTCTCAAGTACTTGAGAAGAACTAGAGATATGGTTCTTATGTATGGCGGTGGAGAATTGGATGTGGTGGGATACACTGATTCGGACTTCCAAGGACTGAAGGACGACTCAATGTCTACTTCTGGCTACATATTTACTCTTAATGGAGGAGCAGTATCTTGGCGTAGCGCCAAGCAAAGCGCAACTGCTGATTCCACATGTTATGCTGAGTATCAAGCAGCCTCGGAGGCTTCCAAGGAAGGGTTCTGGATTAAGAAGTTTCTGGGAGAACTTCAAATGATACCATGTGCTGAGCTGCCTGTTCCGCTGTACTGTGACAACGACGGAGCTGTAGCGCAGGCCAAGGAGCCGAGGTTTCACAACAGCACCAAGCCGATCCACTGACCAAGCCACTTTCTCAGACTAGCTTGGAGCGTCATCTGGAGAACATGAGTATTAGATACCATAGTGTGTGGCATTGAGTGCAAGTGGGAGATTGTTAGGAGTATGCCCTCGAATGCCACTCATAGGTTGTTGAGTGAGGGCATTGTACTTGTAATTATGTAAACCATTTATATAAGGAAAATGAATGTTTCTTTATTTACTGGTAGTTACTGGCATTCCTAACTCGTAAATAAACATATAGAAACTAGTCCGTATATTTGAGAGCAAAACATTCCACTCGTTATTGGATAAGGGGGTCGGCACTAGAAAGGTTATAGCACAAATACTTAATCGTTCGCAAGTCGATGAAACTTGACTGGGCGTTAAGTTTATGTGAAGACTTGTATGACGTGTTCTTTGACATGGAGAGTGCCTGTCGAACACTAATGGTTAGTGGGAGCACATGCTATAGGTATCCTAATTGGATTAGTATACTCGAACCGACTCACCCTCGATTCGTCACACGGATTTCACTCCGGGACAGTCAATGACGGAATCGAAAGGTTGTGATAGGTATTCGTGAACCTTCGACTTGAGGATTTAGTAGGGATGTGCTTGTGACGTCAAGATTTTCATTAGAGTAGTTCGACCCTGTAAACCGGAAGGCGGGGGTTAACCTCGACGTGCATCTTGATGGGCAAGTAGCAGGTCCTACTGAATACCAAGATAGAATTCTTTCTCCCATTAGTGAGCGGGTTATATGTCCTATGCGGTTATTGGCAAATGAGATCATAAGTCTTTGGCCAAAGCATTGGAGCTAGTTGTATTAGATACACGACAGCTCGATGATCTCGATTTGCATTAACGCATGCATAGCGTCAAGTACAGATAGGGTTTGACTGATCGTGACTCTATAACTTGATCGGGACATTTGAATGAAGGGTTTATACGTTATCGCTATTCACGTGAGAATGGTTCTTGAATGATCCCAATCATTCGTTCTCGGTTAAGTGCAGTGTAGCCGCCAGTGGCTAGGTGGTGCTACTACTCTTTGGTTCCTCCCATTCTTTGTCGAGACGGACCTACCGAGTCGCGCAATAGGATTGACGACAGAATGAATAAAGCTAATTCTCTCATTATGAATATTAGATATTGGATATCTAATTTTGGAACATTGGATGTTTAAATCGATTTATTGGATAAATTGATTTACGGCCTAATGAATTAAATAAATTACTGGGTGATTAATTTAATTCATATATATAATTATTTCTTGGAGAAATTAATTATATTATTTTGTATTTGATATGATGAAATTAATTGGATTAATTAAACTATACAAATACATCGGTACAGAATTGGAATTTATCTGTTTGGACTCTAGGGAGTCCGAAACGAACCAAACTCATCCGTTTCTCCATGGGCCGCCCCCCCATTTCTAGCCACCTTCCTTTTGGACTTATGTCTCCATTCTTTAATGAATGATAATTGTGGAGGTGGGGTTAGATTCCCACATGCATGAGTTGTTGCTAGTAGTGGGGAGTTGAATAAGAGGGATGAAGACATCTTTCATTTCAACTTACACATTCCTACGTGAGAGTGAGATAGAGAGAGAGAGAGAGAGAAAAACCATTTTCTCAATTGTCTTCATCATCTTCTTCATATCATCTTAATTGTTCTTGGAGAAAATTAAAGATATATTGAGAGATATAAATTAAAACACTTAGAGTGTTATAATTAAAGTTTCATCACTTGATTCTAGTCGTAACCTTAGAGGTTAATCGAGTGTTGTCATTCCGTTCGTTTCTGCGACGCGTGACAAGTAGAGACGCGGTTTTTCAGCGTTGGATCATCCAAGGGCTTGGAGCATTTTGGATCGTTTGGGGAATAGCTCAAGAGAAGGAAATCCATATAATCAACGGACGACAAGGGTATGATATCGAATCTTCCTTTGTTTATTTTATATTCGTATATGCGTAGCTCGATCGATCCTCGTAGGGATTCAGATCGAATTAATTTTCGTTTTACCGCTTCCGCTGGGCCTTCGTTTAAGGCACCGAATCCCAACACTTGAGACCTTGGGGTCCCAAGAACTGTTGACCGCTTATTATGGCTTGTTCACCGGTTCGGCATTGGTTGAAATGGTTCAGACCTCTTGTCATAAGAAAAACTTTTGTTTACCTTTTGTCTATTTACACGATTTCTATTCCAATGTTATTGAGAACAGAACAGGTGCTTTCGAGATGTGCACCAATCTTAGGTTCAGGATGATGGTTGCAATAATGACCTGTGAGAAGGTCAACTGGTGTCAAATCATCCTCAAACGGTTGCATGAAGAAGTTTCTAAGCCTGCCTCGCAGAAGAAATCCTTTGGTTTGCTTTTGAATTATATTCTGACCAAATGCAGTGTTCCGCAAGATGAAAAAGCAAAGAAGATCACTTCTCGCATTTATATGGGAAGCATCAGACCCACCATCTTCAAGAAAGGACCCCTTATTGCAAACAGGCCTTACATTCGAAAATTGCCCCTTTCTGCCAACCCAAGGGACGTATCTTGGAAGTCTCAGAGTGAGGAGACTTTAAGGAAGAGAAAAAGATCTCACAGCAAACCTCCAGTTGCTGTTGAGAAGCCGAAAAGGAAGCTAAGGAGGCTTTCAAAAGTTAAGGCTACAGAAACCTCCAAGGACGCTCCTTCCGTGGCTCAACCCACTGAACAAATCCCCCAGGGTCTAACCCCTTTGGAAGAGATGCCTACTACTATCGATACAGTATATCCCGAGCCTTTGGCGGCTATGACGGATGCTCAGACATCTGCCAACATACAAGGCTCTGGCGAGTCGGCTGCCACTTTGGAGCCAAAATCTACTTCTCCTATGCGGGAATCCAAACCCGTTAAGGATCCATCTCCCATCAGGGTACCAACCCCTATAAGGGATCCCTCTCCGATACAGGATTCCATACCTGTAGAGGAACCCATGCCTACAGTGGACTCAGGTGCTGTACGCAGCCCCTCGCTGGACACAATTATTTCCAAAACCCTACTTTCTGTGCAAATCGAACAGGCTTATGAACGGTTTGTCCAATGGAAGAATTACAGACTTGCTCCGTACGACAACCTGTACAACTGGAGCGAATGGAGCAACGAAGAAAGATTTGTTTTGGAAGTGACGGACGCTTAAGATGTAGCTGTCCTGATCCAATGGGACAACCTATGTGTTAAAGAGCTTATTGAGAGCCATCTTGTTAACAAAGACGAAGCACGAAAGAAAGGAAAAGCTAAGTCTGTGGAATCTCCCGAAAGTACAAAATCAGATCGCGACTCGGACGATGATGACGACGCCTTTCAGGTTGGTCTAAGAATGAGTCGCAATGAATCTGAATCTCAGATGGGCGCAGGAAATTCCAGTCAACACCAATCTCCTCCCCATAAACAAGACACTGTTCCCGACAACGAGGATTCAGTCCCTCATGACGCGGAGGAACAATCAGCTTCGGAACAGGCACCCGAACCTGTCGTAGAGGATCAACTAACCCAACAGGCACCCAAGCCTGTCGCCACCCAAGCTGAAGAAGAATCCAACGCCATCCTGCACGAGGAATCAGTCCCTCTGCCAGAGCAGGCAGAAGCTGAGAGACAGCAGGAGGAATCAGTCCCTCCTGTATCCATTTCTTCAGAAACAACTTCAGCACAGGATGATGTAGCACCCCCTATCGTCGAGCCCGATTCTGAAGCTCCCACACCCTCAACCGCCTTGGAATCCGACGATGGTATAATACCTGCGGATGTCCAACTCAATTCACGTCCCAATGTGAACTTGAGACGGTTGAATGGAGTTGACGATTTCGCCCAGCCAGATTCTCCTAGGACTGCCACAAGGAAAGAGCGATTGCATGCTCTTGGCCTCCAAACAGTTTTCATCCAGGACGCCGTCAACGCTCTATATTCTGTTGAAAAAGCTCTTGATTGGATACACACATCTGCCGTTGAAGAGACGACAGGTCTGAGGCACGAAGTCTCCTGAGTGGAAGAAGCCTTCACTATCTTGCCACACGTCTTCAAGCAGGCCCTGAGCTAATTGCAAGAAAAACAGGAGCAGATCCTGAGAGAAGAACAATCAAAGATACGCATGTCTGAGGCCAAGACAGCATCAGTTATGATTGAAACCGGTTCCCAGCTTCGAGCCCACGACAAGAAAATTCAAGATATGTCACAGGTGCTCTCCTCCCTTGTTGAGAAAATTACAAATTTTGAGACGAAACAGTATACTGCTTTGCAAATCCTAGAACGCCTTGATGAGAAGGTGTCATACCTTGATAATGCCAAAAAGGGGGAAGAATCAAGGGAAGCTACTAGGAGGACAAGGTTGGAGCAAGAGAAAGAAATGCTAGCTCCGTTTGAAGACAGCATCACTGCTGATATAGCACATATTTCAACGCCGAACATTAGAATACAGGGAGATCAACCAGAATTCTAGGATCCTAAGTATCCTTGGAAGAGCCTAGTTCAAAATCCGCAACCTATGAACCTCCCGGCCGACCGACAGCCTACTGCAGAAGAAATCAAGAACTGGAGGAAAAATGAACTGCTAAGACACTTTGTTGTTCTTATCAGGGAATCCTCATTACTCAATAGATGCAGGATGGTACAGGAAGCCGCAGAGGAGTTCAAGAAAAGGTTGGAACAAGGAACCCTCCCGCTTCAGCAGCAGATGAAGTCTAAGCATAGAAAAGGTGACTTGGTTACCCATCCAGAAGATTGGATCCTAGTCTTCGATAAGTCGTATGATGGAAGATCCATATATCTGAATCGAGATAGGGACGCTCATTAGAACTGGTGGAAAAATACCAAGAATGACCCTAAAAGGCCATGGAGACACTCAGATTACAGGAGTTGAATCCCTTGTTGTATTATTTTTTGTAATTTTATTTTCAAAACAGCAAAATTTTGTACTCTTTGTTTCAATATCAATAAAATATTTGCCTGTCTTGAAAGATTACAACTCGTAATATACTGTGTTATTGTATGTTTACAAAATTTATCCTTGCTGTATTCAAATATGAAACTTGTTTTAATACATAAGCTGTAACAACTTGTCTGCGAACAGTTCATAGTTTAAGTTGTATGTATCTAGAATACTATGTAAGATTGTGCCTGCGTACCAATCATAAGTTTAATCATGTAACACTCTTTTGATAAAAGCTAAACTTGCCTGCGAACAGTTCTTAGTATTAGGCTAAATGCTGAAGGCCAGAACATTCGTACAGAAGATCAAGAAGTCTGCCCTCCTTCAAGATGCTAAGTGTCAAAGTTTTGGCATTATCAATGATGTTTGGATAACATCATAAGGTTTTAAAAGGAAGACTTGGAAGGACTTGGCAAATTATCAAAAAGGGGGAAATTGTTTGGATAACAATCCCTGTATCGAAATTGTTGAGATAAACAATCCCTGCATCGAAAGTTTTGACAGAATGTCTTGACAATGTGCCAATCCAGCATACAACAAGCAGCTGTATCGAAAAGCTGATCAAAAGATGTCAACATGTATCGAAGACTTCTCGTAGTCCCAGCATACAGTGAATCTATCATACAGCAAAGGAGTCTCATAAGACTAAGTATGGAAGCTGTCTCGAATCGACAATACAGTTATCATTCCATGCAGTATCCAAACAGGACAAGAAGGAATCTTTGTTATTCGCTAAAGTCAAAGTCCCGTTTGAGAAGATATATTTAAATACTAAAGGATAAAGCATTTAAATATCAAGCCGTCAGAGATCTTCAATCTAGCACAAAATCCGGATCGTGTTTTATTCAAACACATCATCCCATTGGAACGGACTTTTGCTCAACGGATCTATCTCAACGGATATATTCAAGAAGGCTATATATATCCCTAGTCTTTGAAGATCTACATACCAACTGACGAAATTAACAACGAAGTTATCATCATATACATCCGAGCAAACATATCTTGCAAAGCATACTGCTATTCTGAAAGAAGAGATATACAAGTGCTCAAACTGTGAACAACACATCATCAGCTAAAAGCTCAGAAAGTCAAAGCTGTTGTTCAATCATTGTTCTACCCCTAAACAAAACCCATCAGCCCTGTGTGGACTGAGAAACCTTGCTATTCCTGAACAGTGTGTCACGGACTTGCATTGAAGAGACGAAGCTTCGGAACTGTAGTGAAGAAGCCAGTCAAGTGAAAACTTAAACCAATCTGTGTGAACGGTTGAAAGATAAGATCATTATATCAGTCTGTGTGAACAATATATTGATTAGGTTTGATTATAAATACGTAGTTGTGTACGTAGGATTTATAATAAACATTTTCACTCCTGTGTGGAGGACCAGTGGACGTAGAGGGGTTTACCTCGAACCACTTTAATTACTATGTCAGTTACCTTCTGCATTTACTGTTTTATTATTTTTGGTTATCGTTAAGTATACACTTCATATCTAGTTGCTGTATTTATAGCAACTCACTTTAACAAGACCTCCACTACGCACTTAGATTTGAAAACCGTACAGCTTGTTGTTTAAAACACTTTCCAAGCTGTATCCTGTATACTTAGTGGCCAACATGGTGTGTCCACCAGATGAAGAATACAGGGTACACAAGGAAATGTACTCTGTGCAAGGAGGATACAGAATCCAATTCTGAACAGTCTGGTATGGAAATCCCAAACTGAACTTAGGAGACTTGCCATGTGCAGTCTAGCTGTATTCTTAGCACAATTTGAACTTGTTTCGACCAATGAGGCTCTTAATAATTCTCATTGGATCAATTTTATGGAAGAAGAGCTCAATAGTTGCGGAAGGAATAATGTTTGGTACCTAGTCCCCAGACCAACCCATCAAGCTGTCATAGGAACTAAATGGGTATTTCAAAACAAAAAGGATGAAAATGGCCTTGTCATAAGGAACTAGTCCAAATTAGTTGATGAAGGCTACAGACAGGAATAAGGTAGGTATTATGCTGAAACATTTGCCCTTGTAGCCAGACTAAAAGCTATTAGGATATTTCTAGCTTTTGCGGCTGATAAGAACTTTATCATATATCAAATGCACGTAAAAAGCGCATTTCTTAATGGGGACCTAGCCGAAGAAGTGTATGTTGAACAACTTCCAGGGTTTGCCAACACAGAAGGAAGAGATTTTATGTAGAGGCTAAGGAAAGCGATATATGGGCTTAAGCAAGCACCTATGACATAGTATAAAACCTTGTCACTATACCTTATGAATAAAGGATTGAGAAAGGTGCCGTTGACAAAACATTCTTCAAAATCCAGGAAGGAGATGATATCCTTATGGTACAAATCCATATATATGATATTATTTTTGGTTCAACTAACCTTTGATCTGTGTAAAAAGTTCTCTCATCTCATGCAAAGTAACTTTGAAATGAGTATGATGGGATAACTTAGCTATTTCGTAGGGTTGCAGCTTAAACAATTACCTACAGGTATACATCAAGGAGCTGGTCAACAAGTTCGGAATGAACACTTCAAAGTCTTCATCCACACCCATGAGCACTTCCACACAGATAAGTGCTGATAATGACGGAAACCCAGTGCATCAATCACTCTACATGAAGTTTATAGGCTCACTCCTATACCTAACAGCCAGCACGCCTGATATCCAGTTTGCTGTAGGAGTATGTGCTCGGTACCAAGTAGCACCTAAAGAGTCACACTTCACCACAGCCAAACAAATTCTTAAGTTCGTCAAAGGAACAATCAATGTAAGATTATGGTATCCTTAGGAAGGAGGATTCAATTTGGTAGGCTACAGTGACTTGGATAACCGAGTCTGTAAGTTGGATAGGAAGAGTATGAGCGGGACTTGTCACTTCCTTGGACCTAAAATTGTGTCATGGTTCAGTAAGAAACAATTGGCAAACTCACTTTTTGCAGCCGAGTCAGAATACTATGCTGCTGGAAGCTGCTGCATACAGATCTTGTGAATGCAGCAATAGCTACATGACTATGGCATTAAGGCAAGGGAAACTCTAATCATGTGCGATAGCACGAGTACAATCCTTATCACACATAATCCTATATTGCACTCATGGACCAAGCACATTGATATGAAACATCACTTCAACAGGAATCATGTGGAGAATAAAGATGTTCGGATCAAGAAAATTCATACAGATATCCAAATAGCCGACATTTTCACAAAGCCTCTAAGCACAATAAGGTTCTATATGCTCCATCAGGAATTGGGAATGCTACAGCTCAATTAAACTCCCTGTAAGTTTTTTAATTTCACTCATCAATTGAGGGGGGATAATGTAAGACCCATGAATACACTGTCCATTTAATTAATCGTACACTCAGAACTATGAGATATATCCTTACTGGAGGAATAAGAAGGTACAATTACCTTTTCTACACATGATGTGTGTATTAATGAAGCGGAACACATCAGGACCCAAGAATACAGTATTAATCATCAATTTTTGGAAGATTTGGATCTTGTATGTACCTTTTAAGAGGGGACGCTGTACTTTTGCAGATATAACACAAATACTGTAGGATTTCAATTAATGTTTTAAGTGTACATATTCCTTACACTTAACCTTTTTCAAGACAGTTTTAGTCCACATGCATCGTTTGAATTTAAAATGATTCTACTTTCACTACTGAAATGACATATGGACTTTAAGACCTTGAATCCCGTGATTTTAAAATTCAAACCGCCTAAACATGCAATAGTGGAAGCTATAATGTGTCAGAAGTGGGACCGGGTAATAAATTCAAAAACTGATGGATTAGATGTACCGGTTACATCTGAATTCATCCTGTACGTTTATTGAAAATGGTTATCATTCCTTAAATCTAACTGTCCACTGTAACCTAGCCTTTCTGCACATTATAAAAGGCTAATATGTTGATCTACAGACTCTTAGAGCTTTATGCAAATTAAATGAGCCTACAACATAGAACTTATATATTTAGAAGTATTTATGCCAAGTTTGTTTACTATTCTCTATCTACGGCAAAATGTCTTCTTCACAAACATCATCGCTTTCTGTGAAAAAGAAGGACACAATCATTGACGGAATATCTTAACTCACACTGTACCTCAAGAGCGTGTCATTTCTTAGGATGAAGGCATGCCTGGGATGAACCTTGTAATTTCCCATGTCCAGCAACCAAGACTATATAGACTGGGTAGTCTTCACCCAGAAAATTATGATGAACATATCGTAGAGGAATTCTATCTGGATGCTGAATTCAACTATGCATCCGAAAAGAAGGACTCTACATTAACTGCAATTGTTAGCACTGTGTAGGAGAAGGAGATCTCCATTAATAGGGAGCTCCTTGAGAAATTGTACAAGTTACCTTCCGTTGGTCTGACGATGGAGGTGTTGGAAATTTTTGGCTCTGACAGTTTGTTGGAAGCTTATTGGAAACTCTTCATGGGTAACTCCATGGCATCATAAATCCATTTGTCGTTCCACAAGAAGATCTTTACCCTCCCTTACTTTTATCTTCATGAATTCTATTGCAAGGTCCTGGACAAATGCACCGGAGCCTTTGAGATGTGCACAAATCTGAGGTTTCGTATGATGGTCACCATCATGACTGGAGACAAAGTCAGTTGGTGCCAAGTGATTATGAAACGCCTACAGGAGGAGGCTTCCAAGTCATATTTGGCAAAGTAGTCATTTGGCCTAATGCTGAACTATGTGTTGACTTGTTGTGTCATACAACGATCTCCTACGGCCAAGAAGATTTTGGCTGGGAGACTCTTAGGTGGTTCCAGGCCCACCTTGTACAACAAAGAAACTCTGCTTGCCAACAGTCCAGACCCCTTCTCAATGCCAACGTCGAGTGATCCAAGAGACGTCACTGACCACTCCTCTAAGTCCAAGACTGATGACAACAAGAAGAGGCACATTAGTAAGAAAAGGACTATTCCCGACAGCAGCTCTCCAATAGTTGTCGACAAGAAGAAGAAAAGGCAGAAGACCATAAAATCTTAAAAGGTGAAAGCTGTTCCTTCAGCACCTCAGTTGAATACAGCGGTCACTGAGCCAGTTCCACCTACTGCACCCTCTCCCGCAGTAGCGTACATGGAAGAAACACTGGCTTCTCCCAAAGTAGATCCTGAGGCTATTGCGAATGAGCACCTGTTTGCAAAGTTGGAAGGAGTTGGTGAATATGCTGCCCCTTCGGATCCGACAGCCACCTCTCCTAACAGGGACCTTACCCTAAGGAGACCCTCTCCCAACAGAACACCCCACTCTGTCAGGGATCCCTCTCCTCAACATGCACTCATACCTGTAGCAGATCCCAACTGGATATTGGAACACTCTAGTGTTCACCTCCCCCGCTGACATCATAAATAAAACAATTTTCTAGGTCCAAATCGATGAGGCATTTGAACACTTCAAATTATGGAAGGAATACAGGATCGCCCCATACGACACTTTGTACAACTAGGAGGATTGGAAGGAGGAATAATTATTCTTAGTGGAGGCCACGGACACCCAGAACATCGAGGTCCTGATCAGATGGGATGATTCCTTTTGCCATGAGTTGATCATGAAATACTATATGGAAAAGTAAAAGGCCCAATTGAAAGGAAAGAAACTATCTGAAGACGGAACTTGGAGCTCAAGTCATCACTCAGATACCATCTCAGATGTGGATGATTACACCCTACAAGATGGGCTGAGGATGAGCCGTGAAGAGGCTCGCGATAAATATTTTGCTAAGGTACAGGCTACCGAGGTCCAGTGGACATCACCTGACCATCCCAAGGACCCCATCACTCAATCTGATGTAGGCCTGGATGACTACGTACAGGAGGAATCAGTCCCTCCTATAATTATTAAAGTTGTTGTACCTTACTAGCATCCAGAGAAACCACCATCTCCCACTAAGGAGGAATCAGTCCCTCCGACTGAGGAGGATGCATCCCGCGCCGTCCTACAGGGGGATTTAGTCCCTCTTAAGGAACATGCGGAAGCTGAGAGACAACGGGAGAAATCAGTCCCTCATGTACAATAGGCTACAGATACCCCATCGAGGCAGGTGGAATCAGTCTCCTCTGACTCCCAAACAGAAGCACTGACAGAGGTTCCAGCCACAGAGTAGGTACAAACTCCCTACAAGTTCACCAACTGAACAAGATGAGAACTTCCTAGATTACGACAACCCTAAAAATCCAAAGCATAACATTGTCATCGAACAATTAGGAGATCCCTATGATTCACCAATTTCCCATCCCCACTCTTCTCGTACCGAAGCAAGAATAGAGCAACTGCAGCAAATCGGTCGCCAAACCGTCTTCTTATAGGATTCTGTCAAAGCACTATATGATGTCGGCAAGGAACTCAACTGGATGCGAGGGACTACCCAAGATGTACTCCCCAAACTCAAAAGAGTTGTGCAGGAGGTTGAATAAGCATTCCGACTCATGTCGAACGACTCATGGCAGTCCTTGCACCAGCTCAAACAGTACCAAGAGAGGATCCTCAAGCAGGAGCAGGAAAATATGAGAGTTGATAAATCCAAAAAGGTTGCCTCCCTCGAGTACACCGGTCCAGACTTACTGCCCATGATTAGAAAATTGATGATCTAACTGTAGTGGTCGCTAGTCTGGTAGACTCGGTGAAATACATGACAAGCATGCTGAATCAATGAATATTCTTCAGATATTCATGGTAAAGCCACATAGCTTGATAATACCAAAAAGGGGAAAGAGGCGCGTGAGGCTGGAAGGAGATGGAGATTGGATAAAGAAAGGGATATGGAAGCAATACTGGACGACAATGTTGCTACATCTATCAGAAGACTGGCTGGGCCCAGGCCAGGTCAAGGAGAAAGGATACAGGGTAATTGGTTCTCATCCCGAGTACCAGGATCCCAATTTTACATGGAAGAATACAATTCGTAACAGATAGACAGCCATCAGCAGAAGAGTTGAAGGCATGGAAGAAGAATAAACTCTGAGATACTTATGTACTTTCATTAGGGAATCTGCCGTGTTTAATCAATTCAAGACACTGGAGGATGCTGCGAAGGAGTTCTCAATGCTCCTGTCAGAAGGAAATATCCCTTTACAGCTGAAGATGAAGTCTAAACATCTAAAGGGTGATCGGATAATTCAACCAGACGACTGGATTATCGCCTTCAATGTCTCCCAGGAAGTAAGGCACATCTATTAGGACTGAGGCAGAGATTCTTTTGTCAAATGGTGGAAAAGAATCGTGCACGATCCTTCTCGGAAGTCTTGGAAGCAACAAAATCATAGAAGATAACTTCTGACAACTGTATCTTTTCATTTATGTATGCTCCCAGATGTAATATTCCAATTTCAAAACAACACTGTAATCCAGATCATCAATAAAATCTTATTTTACCTCAAAAGATTATATCTCGTAATATTTAGTTACTGCTGTGATTACGATTCATATTGAAATATTTGCTAAGTATAAATTTGTTAAGTCTCAAGCTGTAAGAACTTATCTGCAAATATTTTATAGATTAAGTTGTATTCAAATAAGATTACTTGATGTAAGATTGCGCCTATGAGCCAATCATAATTTAAGTTATAATACACTTAGTCTTTTAGGATTTAAAAAGTTTAGAACTTGCCTGCGAGCAGTTCAAATTTTAGTCCAAGTCTCAAAGATTTAATCATCTAACAAAAGACTTGAAGACGACCTTGTGTTTTAAAAGGGTTTTGGCATTATCAAAAAGGGGGAAATTATTGGGAAGAATCCCTAATTGTTTTGATAAGTGCACCCTACAACATGTCCCTAAGGAGCAACTTCATACAACGCCCGGAGAAGTCAAATTCTACAGTTAAGCTCTGGAGTACATCAAGAATAAACATTGGCTACAACAATAGATGATGTAGGTATTTTACTTAGGAAAAATAAAACACTAATCCAATAGGACATAGACTGAACTTTAAATCATTGTGAAATAACCTTTCTTTATTCACAAAGTATTCATGGTTTTAAAGTAGCATTTCATGCTGACAGGACATCATTAATGCAGTCGAAGAGAGTACAGACAGAAGAGCATTTGATGCGGATCAAAGAAAATGTCTGAAGCATTAAATGCGAAACATCTTTACTTAAAACATTCTGAAGTCGCCAATCAGAGCTGTCTAAATCTCACCAACTGGTTAATGACTATATTTATAATGGATCTATTTCCAAGGTTATAAATAGCCCAAACAAGAAGAAATTGCTCACTTACTGAACTGAGTGGCTCACTTACTGGCGAACTTATTATCCAAGAGCAATATATTTCTTCAAGCATACAACGAATATCTTGAGTTAAGAAATATCTAAGTCCTCACCAAAGAACAACACAAATATAGCAAAGCCTACAGTTCCTATTCCTACTCGTGATACTTCAAAACGTTGTTGAGACCCTTAGCCCTGTGTGGACTAAGTCAAGCTATTCCGACCTATATGGGAAGTATAGAGTTCAAGGATGAAGCTTCTATCTATGTGAGAATAAACAAGTGGAAGAAGCCTATGGCCAATTTGTGAGAACGGTCCAATCTACAGTCGGCTGTATTAATTTGTGTGAACGATACAACGACGGGTTTGGTTAATATCATACAGTTGTATGCCTTGAGTTTAATAAACTTCTTACTTTTGTGTGGAGGACCTATGGACGTAGAGGGGATTACCTCGAACCACATTAAACTGTGTATTATTACTTTCTGTCCTTATTGTTTTCCTACTGCCTGTGATTTTAGTATACTTGTTGTGAAAATCCATGTAAGCACCAAGCTACAAGAGATTGTCTAGTTGTTGTACTTACAACAACTTAGTTTAAGAATTTCGCTAGGCAAATCTAACTTCGAAAAAGAGTACATCTTATTCAACCCCTCCCCTTATAAGCTGTAAAATAGTATACTGTGGCCAACACGTACATTATCTTCATTCCACTGTAGTCCAGTAGCTACGTATTTTGCATTGCACACATTGTTACTTTTTATTGCGTAAGTTATGTATAACCAGTTGACCTTCTAAAATCAATCCAATGGATTTATTATTTGAATTAAAACTGCATATCAGCCGTTATCAATAGCTTGCAGTGTACGTTAACCTTGTACAAGTTGCATATGTTCTTTGGCCTTCGTTGTGTACGTGAATATGCCTGATGCTTTTTATCGAACTCTTTTGGTTCTTATGTTGTGCCATAAATCGATCATTATAGCGGCCATTAGCTGCTTTGTTCACTTCCGGTTCACTGCGTATCCTCCGTAGAGTTGGTTATCACGGTCAAAAGTGTTCGTTGGAACAATCATTCCACCAGCTTTTGCTTAACAGATTTTTTCATTCTTTTTCTGCTTTTCCTCTTTTTCTTTTATTTCTTTTTTTCTTTTTATTTTATATTCTTCCTCCTTTTTTTCTTTTTTTCTTTGTTCTTTTCTTGCTTTATTTTCTTTTATTTTCTTCCACCCCTTTTTCTTTCTTCCTTTTCTTCTTCTCTTTATTTATGTCTTTTATTTTTGTCCGATTCTTGACTCTTCGACTATTGTTGTCTAATTATTGTTTTACTTGGTTCTCAACACATCATCAAAATACTTTATTATATTTGGTTTTAATAAAATATTCTAATAAATCAAGCAACAGAATTCCGTAAAAGGAACCTAAAGTACTCGAGTACCAACTAGCAAAATAGGATAGGAAAAGTCTAGAGACATAGTTCACAAAGACGAGAGACAATGACACAATATCACTCTTGTTCACCATCTTCGTATCGACCCGGTACTCGCTCGTCCATATGCCCAGTACCTGAAATACATAATTTGTATTTCCCCCATGTGGTTACCCATGGAAAACTAGAACAAGTATATTACATATGTATTAATATCTCTTGGATAATAAAGTAAGCATATACATTTAAAAAAATGCAAGATAAGTATTACGGAAGGGCTATATCTTATATCATGTCATATTTTAAAAGATATACGTGGTTAACCGTGGGTCGAATGGGAGGCCACGAACCCTTAGAGATCCCATCGGACCATCTCAGAGTGGTTAACCCCAAAGATGTTTATTGGTCCGCACATGAGGCCATAGACCCCTTAGTGGACCCGTCGGACCGTTCCTGGGTGAACAAATACACACACACATAACGCTTTATTTTTAAATGCATACGAACATAATCATACATAAATACTTGCCTTTGAGACATGTCGAATTAAACCGAGGAGAAAGTTGCCCAGGGTCGAACCGAACTCGAATTTTCGAACCTAAAAGATTCATAAAATTATCACCAACATCGATATGAAACTGAAGTCATATCGAAATACACCTCAAACCATCTACGATTCAGATGATCTAAACTCATACATATAGAGGGTGGAATTCAACCAAACCCTCTAAGTTTATCGTAAAACAAGAGTTATCCGTGAATTAGGTAAGAAAAATAATTACATGGGGCAGATTTATTATAATCTTGGGGTTTCTATGCCCAATACCAATCTAATTGGATGAATCTAAGGAAACTGGATAAATTACCAAATTAGGGTTCTAGGATGAATTGCTTTAATTTAGAAGGAGAGATGAATTAGATGTTGGCTGTCACATCCCCAAGACATTCAGGGTATATAACAGCGCCGTGGATCCCTACATGGGACCCACCAGGCTAGGTGACCAAACACACTCATCGACTCGCGGATTCAACACAATAACACCTCGTCATAAAGACGCAAAATAATAATAATCCACCCGATTCAACCGGTCAAACAACATCACAACCACCCAACGAAAACATAATGGATGAAACAGTTCAAATCCGAACAATCAAAAGCTCCTAAGTATTCGAGTACTTCTATTAGTTTACAAGTTGACAATCGATCAAAAGACAGAAAATAATCAAACACTACTCATGCAAAATCATCACGCACGACCGTCATCTGCGTACTGGTCCAGCGCCCGCTCGTCCCGATGAACCTGACCTGAAATTCATAAAACGAATTTCCCCGAAACGCCCCCCCCCCCAAAGGGATTAGCAATTACGCTAGTACAAGTAGGCCATATGAGCAACTTACATCTTACACATATAGTCAATACATGCAATTCAGAAAAACATCATTTGAAACACACATTTTCAGAAACGTTATAATCTAAAATACATTTGCAAAATGCACCACAATTAACCGCGGACCCACCCCTCCGTGGACCCCTACCGAGACCCCGTCGGATCTAGCCCATAGTGGTTAAAAGCAATCTCGTGGACCCACCCCTCCGTGGACCCCTACCGAGACCCCGTCGGATCTAACTCGTAGTGAGCATACACACACACAATTTCTCATGCAAAACTACCATGTTAAGAGTGTAAGTTCATTAAGAAATACTTGCCTCGATCAAATATATGGTGACACAAATGGAGAGGAGGAATCAAATACGACCGCTAAGAACCGGCAAAACCGAACCTAATGATTCAAAGAATACAATCACAACCATTTCTAAACGAATACGGTAATGGAATACACCCGAAAACCCGTCTACGATTCATGTATATTCGTACAAGAACAACGACGAGGGCGGACCGCAACCAAACCCTCTCAATTGCACAAATACACCATGAAATATACCATGAATCCGCAGGGAAACCAATAATACCAACAAGATTAATCATATTAATCATGAATTAATCAACAACACGGAATGAATCGGACGAAAACTCGAAAATCCTCAAAACTCCCCAAAAATAGGGTTCTAAGAGATTTACCTGGATTCAATAGATAGAAGATGATTTGCTGATGATAACTTGGTGTTAGAGACTCAAAATCTTGGATGGATGATGATACTCGCTCAATTCCAAGCTCCCAATGGCTCCAAATCGCCTAACTCTCGGAGAAAAAGTGAAGAGGAAGAGAAATGAGCTGCTGTAGTCAACTCTCTGGTTTTTATAGCCAGAGAGTTATTAGCCTGCGCTAACCTTCAAGGTTAGCGTGCGCTATCGGCCAAAAACCCAGTCCAGAACCTATGGTTCTGGACCGTTAGCGTGCGCTACCAGGAATATCATGCGCTAATCATCCCTCGATAGCGCGCACTATCGGACTGTTAGCGTGCGCTACGTGAACATCAGTCGAGTCCAGAAACATTCTGCCCAGTACTGGACTGCCGGGTTAGCACGTGCTACCGGCCATTCTGCGTGCGCTAAGTCCGAATGATACCATGCACTAGAAAAACATATTAGCATGCGCTAGAACAACTCTTCCAGAGAGCAGAGGGCAGAAGCAGACTACTGCCACTGCTGTGCCCGAGTCACTAGCGCGCGCTACAAAACAAGCGTAGCGTGCGCTACCGAAGGATACTAGCGCGCTCTAACTAACATCCATAGCGTGCGCTAGTGCAAAATGACTCAAATACCCGAAACACACGAAACATGCTCGAAACAACGAACGGAAGCTCACAACACGCATAGTAACATACGATAGATTTACGGCAACACCAAAATGGCGGTTCCGAACAACAAATATGGGAATCGGACCGAGTAGCGATGGAAAAGCCAATAATTGCGGAATTGATTAAAATAAATCTGAAAATAAGTATTCTCAAAATACACATATGGTTACACACGAGCCACCAAAACAGGAAAAACACAAAATCACCAAAGTACCGGGAAAAGGGAAATGCGGATATTACATTCTACCCCTCTAAAAATAAGTTTCGTCCCGAAACTTAAGAAACAAACAACTCGGGGTATCTAGCACGCATACTATCCTCGATTTCCCAAGTTGCCTCCTCGACACCATGCCTTGACCACTGCACCTTGACTAAGGGAATGGTCTTATGCCTCAGTCGCTTCTCAAGGTGCTCCAAAATCTTCAAGGGACACTCCTCGAAAGTAATATCCTCAGCGATATCAATCTCACCATAATCGATGACGTGACTAGGATTCGGGACGTATTTCCTCAATTGGGAAACATGGAAAACACTATGAACATGATTCAAGGCCAGAGGTAACGCCAAACGGTATGCCAATTCACCGACTCTCTCGAGAATCTCAAAGGGTCCTATAAATCTCGGGCTCATCTTTCCCTTCTTCTGAAGCGAAAAACTCCCTTTGTCGGTGACACCTTTTGCAAAACCTGGTCCCCCACCTCGAATTCCAAAGGTCGACGATGGACAGCAGCATATGACTTCTGTCGACTCTGGGCAGTCAACATCCTCTCCTGAATCAATTCCACCTTCCGCCTTGTCTCTAAAAGGATATCATGTTCGGTCCCGACCAACTCGGATGCCTCATTCCAACAAATCGGTGATCGACAACGCCGCCCATAAAGTGCCTCATACGGTGCCATTCGAATCGACGTATGCCAACTATTGTTGTACGTGAATTCAATCAATGACAAATGCTCCTCCCAATCACTGCTCCAATCGAGAGCACAAGCACACAACATATCCTCAAATGTCTGGATAGTGCGTTCCGACTGTCCATCTGACTGAGTATGAAAATAAGTACTCAGACGCAAACGAGTACCCAATGCCTTATGCACTGCCTGCCAAAAGTGCGATACGAAACGACCATCCCGATCCGAAACAATAGACTTCGGAGTACCATGAAGTCTCACAATTTGCGTAATAAACACCCGAGCCAGATTTTTCGGACCCCAAGTATCCTTAATGGCCAGAAAATGTGCCGACTTGGTCAGACGATCCACAATCACCCAAACCATGTTCATGCTAAGGTTGTCACTATGATAACTAAATACGGTTCCGAGTACTCATTTATGGGACGTAAATTGGGCCAACCTAAGTTGCTTATCAGCGCCATGAAGGCCGTAAAACTTTTGAATAAAGGTTGCACGAGCTATTGGTGTTATGATTTGAATACGGAAGGGAACGAAGTCGATTTATCTTCGATTCCAGTTGTTAATGAGTATCCCGATGTTTTTCCGGACGACCTCCCAGGATTATCGCCGGATCGAGAGATAGAATTTTCTGTGTACTTAGAGCCTGACGCGGCTCCGATTTCTAGGGAACCTTATTGGATGGCACCTTCCGAGATGCAAGAATTAAAGATTCAGCTGGGAGAACTATTGGAGAAAGGGTACATCAGACCGAGCGCTTTGCCTTTGGGCGCGCGTGTTCTTTTTGTGAGGAAGAAGGATGGTTCACTACGTTTACGCATTGATTACCGTGAACTAAACAAAGTGACTATAAAGAACAAGTATCTTTTTCCTCGTATAGATGATTTATTTGATCAGTTGCAAGGAGCTGCAGTACTCTCAATAATTGATTTGAGATCAGGATACTATCAGCTCCGGGCGAAAGAGTCCAACGTTCCGAAGACTGCGTTTCGGACGAGGTACGAACATTATGAACTTGTGGTCATGCCTTTTGGATTGACTAATGCATCGACAGTATTCATGCAACTAATGAACAAGATATTCATCGAATACCTGGACAGATGTGTGGTCGTCTTTATTGAAGACATCTTGATTTATTCCCGGGATAAGGAGGAACATGCCCGGCACTTGCGTTTGATACTAGATATTTTGAGAGCCGAGCAACTCTATGCAAAATTCTCAAAATGTGAGTTCTGGTTGGAAGAAGTTATGTTTCTCGGCCATGTGATTTCGGCCTAAGGGGTTCATGTAGACCCACAGAAGGTTGAGGCAGTGCTAGATTGGGCACCGCCTAAAAATGTTAAAGAAGTTCGTAGCTTTTTGGGTCTTGCTCGGTATTATCGTCGGTTTGTCGAGGGGTTCTCGAAACTCGCTCGGCCGCTTACGAAATTACTCTAGAAGACAGAAAGGTTTGTTTGGACGGCTGAGAGATAGCAGAGCTTCGATGAGCTGAAGAGATGTTTGACCTCAGCGCCGATTTTAGCTTTACCACAGGGTAGTGAAGGATTTTCGGTTTAAAGCGATGCTTCGGGACAAGGGCTTGGATGTGTGCTTATGCAGCATGATAAGATGATAGCTTTTGCGTCACGACAGTTGAAGCCGTATGAGATGAACTATCATACTCACGATTTGGAGTTGGCCGCAATTGTCTTCGCACTTAAGATTTGGTGGCATTATTTGTATGGCTCTTCGTGTCAGATTTATACCGATCACAAGAGTTTGAAGTATTTTTTCAGTCAGAAAGAGCTAAATATGAGGCAGAGACGTTGGTTGGAATGGATCAAGGATTACGATTTGGAAATTCTTTACCTTCTAGGAAAGGCCAATGTCGTCGCGGACGCTTTGAGCCGAAAATCGGCATCGCTTCAGGTGCTCGAGGTTCTTACATCTCAGACGAAGATTCGTCAGGATTTAATCAAGCAAGGAATAGAATTTTGGCTTCAAAGAGTGCAAGGACAGTTGTGCACTCTCGAAATTACTTTGTCCTTGGTTGGCGACATCAAAGGGAAACAGTGGAGTGACCTGATGATCTCTCAACTAAAGGAAGATGTAATTAAAGGAAAAGCCCCTGGTTTTATGGTCCATGAGGGTAGTATTCTGAGATTCCAGGGCAGGCTTTGTGTCCTGAATGATCTAGAGTTGAGGCAGAGAATTCTCCGAGAAGCTCATGCTATTGCTTACTCAATCCACCCCGGAATGAGTAATATGTACAAGGACTTGAAGCGAAATTTTTGGTGGAATAATTTGAAGAAAGATGTCACGGAGTTTGTACTACGGTGCTTCACGTGTCAACAAGTCACGATTGAACATCAACGACCGGTGGGATTGTTGAAGCCGCTTCCCATTCCCGAGTGGAAGTGGGAAGATATCTCTATGGATTTTATCACTGGGATGCCGAGAACTAGAGCCGGAATGAATATGATTTGGGTAATCGTCGATCGGTTGATCAAGTCTGCACACTTCCTAGGTATTAAGGTTACTTGGGGACCGGAGAGATTGGCTCGACCTTTTATAGCTGAGATCGTGATATTGCATGGTGCCCCTAAGACCATTGTTTCCAATCGAGATGGTCATTTCGTATCGCATTTTGGGTAGGCCGTTCATCAGGCTTTGGGCACCGAGTCTTTATTGAGCATGTCTTTTCATCCCCAGTCAGACGGTCAGACGGAGCGGACGATTCAGTCGTTGGAGGATATGTTGTGGACTTGTACCCTAGACTTGAGTAATGATTGGGAGCTTCACTTGCCGTTGACCGAGTTTGCCTACAATAATAGTTGGCATGCGTCGATCAAAATGGCACCGTTCGAGGCACTTTATGGTAGGTGGTGTAGATCGCGATTATGTTGGGACGAGGCTTCGGAGATAGTCGGAACAAAACCGGATATGTTGATGGAGACTAAGGAGAAGATTTCCATTATCAGTGGCCGGTTGTTGACTGCCCAGAGCTGTCAGAAATCTTATGCTGATACTCATCATCGACCTTTAGAATTCTTAGTGGGAGACCATGTTCTACTCAAAGTGTCGCCGACCAGAGGAGTTTTCCGCTTCTGGAAAAAAGGGAAACTTAGTCCGAGGTATATCGGACCTTTTGAAATTTTGGACAGGGTAGGAGATTTAGCTTATCGCTTGGCGATGCCTCTAGCTTTGAGTCACGTCCATAGCATTTTTCATTTGTCTCAGTTGAGAAAGTACGTGCCATATCCAAGTCATGTTATCGACTATAGTGAGATTGATGTAGCCGAGGATGTTACCTTTCTGGAGAGGCCGGTGAAGATCCTTGAAGGTCGTGAGAATTAGATTCGGCACAAAACCATCTCGTAGGTTAAAGTGCAATGGTTGAGACATGGAGTCGAGGAGGCGACTTGGGAAACGGAAGAGAAGATGCAATCGGAATACCCCAAACTTTTTATTTCTTAAGTTTTGGGACGAAACTTCTTTTTAGAGGGAGATAATGTAATACCCGTTCTTTTTATTGAATGTTTGACCTTGCCGTTCTTCCTCTTTTATCGCTCTGTAAACACTTCGAGATGTTGTCTATGTTGATTTAGAGTTTTGTACCTTTTTGGATCATGATCGTGTTGTTTGGAACTTTCGGCAGTGTTCTGAGATAGGCGGATAGCGCACGCTAGGCCTAGGCTAACGCACGCTATTTATACTTGAGTAGAGCACACTAGCTTTGAGACTTAGCGCAAGCTAACGGTCCGGGCTTGGCAGAGGTAGTAGCTAATTCTGCCCTCTGGACTAGCAGTTAGCGCACACTAGGCAGTAGCTAGCGCACACTATTCGTGTTCAGTAGCGCACGCTAACATCGACCGTAGCACACGCTAACGAGCTGAGTCAGCAGAGGCAGTGAGGCATTTCTACTTTCTGGACTAACAGGTAATGCACGCTAAGCAGCAACTAACGCACACTATAGGTGTTGCGTAGCGCGCGCTAGTGCCCAGTCATAGCACACGCTAGCGGATTTGGGCAGTGAACTAGAATTTTTGCAGGATACCAGTTAGCGCACGCTAAGGTGTGGTAGCGTGCACTAACGTCTCAGGACAGAAGCCACTGGACTACCGGGTGACCCCGTTAGCGCACGCTAACCCCGATTTTTAGCGCGCGCTAATCTGGCGCTGTATATAAGGGGCAGTCAACCCCTGCACTTGGCATTTTACATCATTTTCACTCATTCTGACGGGAGAGCGTGGGAGAGGGTGATTTGGGGCGATTTGAGGCGGTCCTTCTTCAACTATCATCATCTTTGGTTGAATAACAAAGATTACACAACATCTTATCCATTTCTATCTTCCAAATCAATATAAATTCCTTAGAACCCTAGTTTTGAGAATTTTTGGGGATTTTCTTAGATTCGTCCGATTTATCCGTTTTAAAGCTTGAGATCTTTGAGATTATGATGCATCTAACCCGTACCCATGTTTCCCCTACGATTATATGGTTGGTTTTGTACCTTGTCCGGACTTGAGAGGGTTTGGGTGGTTTTTAAACCTCTAAGTGATTATCCTTGTAGTTTCGTGAATCGTAGGCGGGTTTCAGAAGTTTCTTCATGTGATTTGAGTATGTGTTATTGATTATCGTATTCCTTACGAATCGTTTAGGTGCCAGAAGTGCGTTCTTGTACCTACCGAACTTATACTCTTTTCCTTTCAATTCTCGATGTCTCAAAGGCAAGTATATGTTTATGATTGTGCGTTCTCGACTTTGAAAGTAAGATATATGAATGGTATAATAGTTTATATCCACTCTGGGATGGGCCAACGGGTCCTCTGAGGGTTCCATAGCCTCTGGTGTGGTTTCGCGGATATTTTGGGTTAACCACTCTGGGACGGACCGACAGGTCCTCTGAGGGTTCCGTAGCCTCTGGTGCGGTTCCGCGGTTAATCATGTATGTGTTGAATGTGATGCTATGAGATTTAGTTATTCCAGAATACTAATCTTGAGATGATGATTACATTTACTTTATTGTCGAGGAGTATTGTGTTTCATATCGATATACTTGTACTAGCTATTCGACGGCTAACCCCTTTATGGGGGAAACACCTTTCATGTATTTCAGGATCCAGGAGAGCGGATAGACATGTACCAGGTCGGCATGAAGATGATGGGCAAGTGTGATGATGTGTCTTGTCACTGGTTATGTTTTGTATTTTCTCCATTCAGTGATGTTGCACTTGGATGGGCTTTGAGTACTCGAGTACTGTTTTCTGTTTCCTTGATGTTTCGGCCTGTGTTGCCATGGTATTGACTTGTGAGGTGTTGTATTCAGATTTATTGGATATGGTTTTGAATACGATTTTTATTGTCTTCCATTTGATTGTTCTTGGACCTTATCGCTCAAAGTTCATAGTTCCATGTATGAATAGGCTTGTGGGTCCCACAGTGGGGCTCATAGCGCTGTAATATACCCTGAATAACTTGGGGGTGTTACATACATGATATTAATTCTCAAGGCATTACATAATTCACACATACTGGACCTCAAGGAAATAACCCGATTATAGAACATACCCTTCGGGTGTATGAACAACCGGTCGCTGAAGAGATAAATTCACCACTAGAAGGGGGGTTGAATAGTGGTAATGCGGAATATCGAACTTTCTTGCGAATAAAAGAAAATAGTTCTGAAAGTAAAAGACTCAAAGATTTATAGAGGTTCGGCAACTTGCCTACGTCCTCTCTCCGACTTCTTTTTCTATTGGCTCAAGAACAACTACACACTTGAATTGTCTTCGATCGGTCCGAGTACAACAACCGTTACAACCACTTGTCTTCTATTGGTTCAAGCTCAACCACTCTCAAAATAAACTTTGTTTATCTAGTGTTCTATCGGAACTAGATAATCTTCACTTTACGAATATTGGAGTGTAATCCTAACAATGCTGGATCAAAGATCCTAAGAACACCGGATTAGTGACTCTAAATTCGTTTCTCTAAAGCTCTAGTATGAGTGATGCAACACTCACAACCAAATGAAAGAATACAAAGTATAATAAATATTACAAGGTGTTTCACTCTTTGTATCTTTCTTCTCACAACTTAGAATGTAGTAATAGATAGAGATTTGAGCTCAAGAATGCTTTGATTGCTTGTATGCTTGAATGCTTGAAATTGTGTGTGAGATACTCAAATGATATGGGTATTTATAGGTGTCATCCCTTCTTTGAATTCTGATATTTGTATTATTAGCGTGCGCTAATAATACCTCCATAGCGTGCGCAATCGATCTCTGACTTGGCCTATCTGAACGGTCACAAAACTGTTCCAACGGTAAAATTACATGTCTAGCGTGCGCTAGTCATATATTCGTAGCGTGCGCTAACGGTTGGTCAACAGGTCTTCAATCTTGACTTTAGGATATGTCGGTTTGTCTCCCCAACGACTCTTTTCCAACGGCTAAATATGTACTTAGCGTGCGCTAGCAATTATGCATAGCGTGTGCTAGTATTATTTAATATCAGATTTTCCAGATTTCATGGATCTTCTTTGACTTCTTCGTTCCAATGGGTAGAATATCCAACGGTAGAATTCTGACTGATTTAGTGTGTGCTAATAATTGCTGAATAGCGTGCGCTATATACTTTCCTCAGTAACGTACGTTACCTTGTGTAGCGTACGTAAGTGCTTTCTCATTTTGAGTCCAGTGGCTACTGGGCTACTAAACTTCTTATCCGGTAGCGTGCGCAAGACTTGAAATGTAACGTGCGCTAAGACCTCGTAGTAGCGTACGTAAATGAACGTCCGTAGCGTGCGCAAATCCTTTTTCTTTTTCTTTCCAGACCTTACTGTCCTCTAACTTGAGATGCGATAGCGTGCGTTAATAATGTGGTATAGCATGCGCTAATATTAGTATTTTAGCGTACGCAAATAGTGAAGCTTTTGCATGCGCTATCCATCAGGTAGGTTCCGACTAGACTGCAGCTGAGTTGACTTGTCTGTATATATACCTCGATAGCGTGCGCTACTCTGAAACATGTAGCGTGCGCTAAGACCAGTTTCCTTCAATATAACATCTCCATGAGATACGTCTTGTTAAATGTTTTGAATACGATCATCATCAAAATACTTTGAGTCAACAATCTCCCCTTTTGTGACATAAACGTTTTTTATTTTTTTATTTTTTTAAAAATTTCGAATCAAGGTAACTTGTTCGACGTGTTAGTACGTTCCGATTTTCGGAGTATTTCCCCCCCTTTGTGACATAAACAAAAAGGACTCCCCCTGTGTTGTTGCGTATAAAAAAATACCAACCAAATGCCATGAACCAAAACGAAAGCACATAATCAACAAATGCCAAACTTCATGAAACCAAACAAAGAAAAATGCAAATTTCATTAAAAGGTAGTTCAAGCATTACACAGACTTTCAAAGCATGAGACATCAAAACCATTTGAAAGAGAAGTTGCTACAACAAGTATCAAACTCCTAGAATCTAAGAAGCTTGGTCGGATGAAGAGGATGGGAATGGAAATGACGGGTGAGTGAATCGGATGAAATCAGAAATCAGCCCACGAACTTCTCGGACTTCCGAACATAGAGACCGAACATCCTCACGAATTTCCATTTGTGAGGTCTCGATGCTCCGCATCCGAGCAATGAGGTCACTCTCTTCTTCTTCGGTGATGGAGTCTTTCATCGGTCGCTTGCCTTTTGAAGTGGGATTCCTCACGAATTCCTCAGTTTGCATTTCCCGAAGAGTGTGTGGTCCTCGTCGAGTGATTCTCTCCCCCGGTGTAGGCATACGTGACCCTTTCTCCACTTGGTCGTCTTCGCGAAGATATGGGAAGAGGATCCAGCCTCGGTTGATCGTCCGGACATAATGCATGGCTTTTAGCGAGTAGTCCGAGATCTCATGGCCGAGAGAAACGGGGACATCTTTGTCCTTCGACAAATCCACGTGAGGATGGAACCATACGGCATTCCAGCCTTGCGGGATCTAGACGCATAGTTCTTTGACCGAAAAAGGTCGCCCTTCACTTTCATCCAACTTGTGACGATAGCGGCAAAATTAACTTTATCATCATTAAGCACTCGGTATACAACGTGTTTGTCGACTCCGACTAACTTGTGTTGAGTGTTTACCTTGGGCATTATACACTTTGTGAGAGCAACTAAAAGGAGTCGGATGTTAATCCCAAAATCATTGTTCTCAAAGAATTCGTCGGTTATGTCTATTACAGCTTTTGAACTCAGGAATTCTTTCACATCAATCTCCCTTACACCAGTTTCTTCACCAATCGATTTTCCAGTAGATGAAAACCCATCGGATGGTAGACCAAAAAGTTGAGTTAAAATTTCCGAGGAAACTTTCACTTTCGTTCCTCCAACAAAACTCCCTAAGACTAGGGATGATGATCCTTCACTTTCAGCGACATGAAGGTTTACGTAAAATTCGCGGACAAGTTCAGGAAATATGGGATCCTTACATTAAACGAATCGGGTAATTCCAATGGAAGTAAAAAAATCAGTAATTACAACATTTACCCGTTCTAGGCTCGGAAAATTGAAGAAATAGCAGTCCGTAATATGCTCCTGAGGGAGAATTTCAGAGAACACCTTCGACGCGGTGTATGACACGAAGCGGGTCTCATCGTATTCTGGGTCGCGAGGGCGTTTTGCATTTTTGTAAGATTTCTCCATAGCTTTGAGGCCCTTGCTCGACATAAATTTGGAAGTAATTGGAGGGTTTGAAGAAGAAATCGGAATTGGATGGATCGGATTTTTCGGCTAGGGTTCTTGTTGAAAAGGGGATATGTGTGTTTGCATACGTTATGAGAGAATGAGAGTGTTTCTGAGCTGAACAGAGTTTATGTAAGATTAGCGTACGTTAGGAGTATATGGGTAGATTACTGGACTGTCCAGTAGCAGATTCGGAATATGAAGAGTTTTTAATTAGCGCACACAAAAGATAAAAGGATAGCGTACGCTATTGAAGACGGAAGTTAGCGCGCGTTAAAGAAATGAAGCTAGCGCGCGCTAGCGAATGGAACGTTTCAAGGATATTGATTTCTCGAGTAGAAGACTAATTTCAAAAATTGTCTAGATGTCCCATACCAAGTTGCAAACTAATATTATTAAATGATTCCTCGGGAAGAGGTTTTGTAAAAATATCAGCAAGTTGGTCCTTCGTTCCGACAAAAATTAAACAAATATCTTTCTTTTGCACATGATCGCGTAAAAAGTGATGTCTAATATCTATATGCTTAGTTCTACTATGCAGTACAAGATTTTTACTCAGATTAATAGCACTAGTATTATCGCATAATATAGGGGTATTTTCAAAATAAATGCCGTACTCGCGGAGTTGATTTTTGATCCATAGTACCTGAGCACAGGCACTCCCTGCAGCAACGTATTCGGCCTCAGCTGTAGACAATGCTACACTGGTTTGCTTTTTACTTCCCCAAGATATTAAACATGATCCAATAAAATGACACGTACCACTAGTGCTCTTTTTATCAATTTTGCATCCGCCGAAATCGGCGTCACTATATGCAATCAAATTAAAGTCCAAGCAAGAGGGATACCATAGACCTAGTCCGATAGTCCCTTTCAAGTAGCGAAAAATGCGTTTACAAGCAATTAAATGTGATTCCTTGGGATTAGCTTGGAATCGAGCACATAAGCATGTAGCAAATATTATGTCTGGCCTAGAAGCAGTCAAATATAGCAAAGATCCGATCATACCTCGATATAATTTTTGATCTACGGATTTGCCATTTTCATCTTTTTCAAGCTTTAATGATGAGGACATTGGCGTTGAGATCACTTTGCTACTTTCCATTTTTAATTTCTTTAGGAGATCGTTTGAGTACTTTGTTTGATGAATAAAGATTCCATCTTCGCATTCCTTGATTTGAAGCCCGAGGAAGAATGTTAATTCTCCCATCATACTCATCTCGAACTCTCCTTTCATAAGATTAGAGAAATCTTGGCACAATGATTCGTTAGTATCTCCAAATACAATATCATCAACATAGATTTGGCAAACAAGTATATCATTATTCAATATTTTCACAAACAAGATATTATCGGCTTTACCTCTTTTATAATCATTCGCAATTAAAAATTGACTTAAACGATCATACCATTCTCGGGATGCTTGTTTCAACCCATAGAGTGCCTTGTTGAGCTTGTAGACGTGATCCGGAAATTGATGATCTTCAAAACCGGGAGGTTGCTTGACATAGACTTCTTCTTGAATGTAGCCATTCAAGAATGCACTTTTCACATCCATTTGAAATAGTTTGATCTTTTTGTGAGCGGCAAATGCACATAATAAACGGATGGCTTCGAGTCGAGCCACGGGAGCAAAAATTTCTTCGTAATCAAGGCCTTCTTATTGATTGTACCCTTGAGCAACCAAACGAGATTTATTACGAATTGGGTAACCATCTTCGTCACTCTTGATTTTGTGCACCCATTTAGTTCCGATAATTGTTTTATCTTTAGGAGCGGGAACTAAATTCCATACATTATTGTGCATGAATTGTACAAGCTCCTCTTGCATTTCCATCACCCAACTTTCATCATCAAGAGCCTCAGATATATTCTTGGGAACTATTTCGGATACGAACGCATAATGAGCCATATATTCAGTGGTTCTCCTTCGGGTTTGAACACCATGTTCAATGTTTCCAATCACAAGATCTTTTGGATGGTCTTTGATGTGCCTCCAATCTTTTGGTAGACTCTCGATTGTCTTCTTTTGAATTTCCGAAATTTTCTCCATTTCGTTTGGTGGATGAGAATCCGGAAAAATACCTGTATCATCAAAATATTCTACCTTTCTCAGGGGTGAGATCATATCGTTGAATTTAACATGAATGGATTCCTCAACTTTATTTGTTATAATGTTATAAACACGATATGCTTTGCTATTTGTAGCATAACCAAGAAATATACCGGAATCGGATTTAGTATCAAATTTCCCCAAGTTATCCTTACCATTATTTAGTATAAACACATTGCAACCAAAAGGGGTTAGCTTGCTCGCATTAGCACTTCTGGTAGTCAAGCTACCATGCTCAGCTGCAATATCAGAGGAAGATCAACGGTCGGTATGTATCATCTTAACCTCAACAATTCCTTTCGGAATATCACTCTCTCTTGCGTAGGGAAAGAACAATCCAAGATCACTGGAGCCTTTCAATTATCGGAAGATGCGTTTTACTCCATTCCAATGCCTTATCGTGGGAGCGGAGCTAAATCTCGCTAACAGATTCACAGAGAATGCGATGTCTGGACGAGTACATTGATCCAGATACAACAACGCATTGATTGCGCTAAGGTACGGTGTTTCTGCTCCAAGGACCTCTTCATCCTCCTCTTTGGGATGAAACGGATCCCTATTCATTTCCAGACTTCGACCAATCATGGGGGTATCAAGAGGATGTGCCTTGTCCATACTAAATCGCCTGAGCATTTTGTGGACATAGGCAGATTGATGAATGAGTATGGCATCATCTCGATGTTCTAGCTCTAAGCCCAAGCAGAATTGAGTCCTCCCCAGGTCTTTCATCTCGAATTCGGATTTAAGGTAGCGGGCCGTTTCATTGACCTCATCTATGGTACCGATAACATTCATGTCATCTACATAGACGGCTACAATCACGAATCCTGTATCTGTTCTTTTCACGAAAATGCATGGACAGATGTCACTGTTCTCGTATCCCTTCCCAACTAAGTATTCACGTAGGCGGTTATACCACATACTTCCGGATTGTTTCAACCCATACAGTGAACGACGCAATTTCACAGCGTAAGCGCTCTATGGTTTAGAGCTACTTGATTTGGGTGATGAAATCCCTTCGAGGACTTTCATATAAATATCCATATCTAGATCCCCATAAAGATACGCTATAACCACATCCATAAGCTGCATGTTCAGTTTTTCGGACACTACCAAACTGACTAAGTAGCGGAAAGTGATGATGTCTATAACGGGAGAATACGTCTCCTCGTAGTCAATGCCAGGGCGCTGCGAGAAGCCTTGGGCAACTAGTCTCGCTTTGTAACGCATGACCTCATCCTTATCATTGCGTTTAAGAACAAAGACCCACTTATGTCCAACTGCTTTAATGCCCACGGGTAATGGCTCGATACGGCCAAATACCTCACGTTTAGCCATTGAGTCTAGTTCAGCCTGCATTGCATCTTTCCATTTCGGCTAATCGGCTCATTGTTGACATTCAGCAACCGAGTGCGGCTCAGTATCGTCGTCTTCAATAATTTCTTGAGCGACGGAGTAGGCAAAAGCACCATCGACTAACGTGGGCGACCTGTCCAATAGTATGTATTCACTCGTACATTGCATCGAGATTTCTTTATTCTCTGACATCAACAAAGTTTCCGACGCGTCCGTCGATTGTTCCATTGTTGATTCGAGGACATATCTGTAGTCAGAGATAATCTCGTATGACGGAGTCACTGTGTCGATGATAAGAGGATTTTGTGCCTCCGTTCCTCTTCTCTTCCGAGGTTCGGTATCCTTTCTATCCACTGGCCTCCCTCTCTTTCGAGCAGGGATAAAAGCAGCCGAAGCAGCCGTCCCACCACTAAGGTTGACGCCGGGGGCATCATTCCTTTGGACGGCTGAACCTTGCCCTATAACTGGGACTTCTAACCTTGCAGGAACATTCGCAGCGGGAATGGTAGATCTTGTCACTTTCGCAGTATCAGTAAAGCTGTCGGGCATCGAATCCGCAACTTTCTGATGACTGAGAATACATTGCACTTCTAGCTCGGATTGAGCTGTGCGGGGATCTTGATGAGACAAGGAGGTAGCACACCAGACAATTTCCTGGCATTCAACTGGAATCGTTCGATTCCTCTCTCCACCTAACGATGGGAAGTTTGTCTCATCAAAGTAACAGTCTGCAAATCTTGCAGTAAATAGATCTCCTGTCAAAGGTTCCAAATAGCGGACAATTTTAGGCGATTCATAGCCAACATATATACCTAATCGTCTTTGCGGACCCATTTTAGTACACTGTGGAGGCGTAATTGGCACATAGCTGCACAACCAAAAATGCGAAAGTGTGAAATATCAGGCTCATATCCAGTTACCAACTGATACACACTAAACGGTTGATTGGCAGTGGGTCTAAAGCGAATAAGTATAGCCGCATGCAAAATTGCATAACTCCAGGCAAAAATCGGCAAGTTGGTGCGCAATACCAATGCTCGGGCGATAAGCTGTAAATGCTTAATCATAGCCTCAACAAGGCCATTCTGCGAATGAATATGGGGACGGGATGTTCAACTTCAATCCCAATCGACATGCAATAGTCGTCAAAAGACTTTGACGTAAACTCACCATCATTGTCCAATCTTAATGACGAGATTGGAAAGTCGGGGTGGTTAGCCCGTAACTTGATGATTTGTGCTAGGAGATTAGCAAATGCAGCATTTCTTGTGGATAGGAGAGCGACGTGTGACCATCACGTCGATGCATCAACCAGAACCATAATATATCTGAATGGTCCGCACTCTGGTTGAATAGGTCCACAAATGTCCCATTGAATTCTTTGTAAGAAGCGAATGTTTTGTGTTGAGTCTTTACCAAAGGACGGAGAGGGTATCGACTTTTCTAGCGAACAGGCTTTACAAAGCGATTTATAGGCATTGGAAATTGCCACGGAAGCCTCGGGATTTACGAGAGATGCACCGTCAACCTTATCAGGGCGTGCGATCTTTAGTCCTGGTGATACGGTATGAAGCTCACTCACATCAATGCTGATATCGAGTGGTGCTTCCAATCATTTTCTGAACTTGAAAAATGGATGACCATGTGAGTTTTTCAAAATGCGAATCATCATGTCGCGTCTAGGGTGACCAAGTCTGTCATGCCATAGTTGGTATGCTTCGGAATCACACAGTTCGTGACTCACAGCATAGGATTCAATAACCCTTATTGTAGTCTGGTATAAACCACTACTTAGACTCATAAGTTTCTCGAGAATGCGGCGTCTTCCGCATTCTGCCAGAGTAACACACAAAAATTCTATCCCATTCTCACAATGTGTATCAAGGTGATAACCGTTGACACGGATGTCCCTAAAACTTAGCAAGGTTCGGTTTGCTCTTGTGGCATATAGAGCATTTGTGACATTAATATGTGTACCATTAGGTAGCAAGAAATGAGCAGGTCCCCTCCCTTGAATTACTTGAGAGGAACCAATCATTGTTATCACTGAGGATATATATGACACAATATCCTTAAATAATTGCCTATTACGAAGAATAGTGTGGGTTGTTCCACTATCAGCAAGGCACTCAATTTCGCCATGAGTCATCTACAATAAGACATGGAACTCGATTAGTCTTGTGATTAAAGATATAGCAAAAACTCATTAACTTCGAGTTTGGGGAAATTCGACCAAGTTGGTTAGGATCAAAGTTAGCACAATCGCTGGAAATAATTTCCGCGCAGCTTGACCTTTGTTCACTAAAACAGCATTAACTTCTTCGTTAAGAAGGCTATGGATGAACGGTCAGTTGTTCTGGAAACTAGACTTCCGTATCTTTCTGTCCATAGGTCGTGCGCTTTCTGGATCATTAAACTCAGATATCAGTGCTCATTTGAAGTTGCTATTTTGATATTTCCCTATTGTTGAGTGATAGAGCGAGGTTGAAGCCTTTTTCAAAGGCATTATTGTTGATACAATACTATGGCAATATAGCCATAGGAACGTTTAAATACTTCAAAACGCATCTTTGTGTTTGATTTATATCTCGACTAATGATCCTTTCGGTAACTCCAACTTGGTAGACTTGCAGAGAAAGTAGGAATGTCGGTACAGCTAAGGCTGTTTAAAAACCACTGATTCCGTTTGAACTTTCAAAGCATAAACAAATACCAAGGAGGATGCGCCTAGTCTTGATCATAAGTTTTGATGAAATCCACCAATGTATCAATTTAACCAAGCAATTCATTACTGAGCAATTGTTTTGTGATAAACCAAACATGCTTTCGAAGGGAAAAATAAAATTCGTTTTTGCACAATCACAGCAAATAAAAGAATTTTATTCATCATGGCCAACTTTATTGCATTCATAGAAAATCCAAAGTAGTTCTCGAAAACTAGAAACAAGACAAAACATAACCAAAGCGTAAAACTAGTCAAACTACAATGATCTAGTCAAAGTCGGCAACATTCATATGCTGGTCTTTATCCGCAATGTTGAGAGAAGGGATCTCAGTATGGATCTCAGTATGGTTCACCTCCGTATTCTCATTATCTTCCTCCATGTAATTTGACTCTTGAGTCAAGTACTGTTTATAGTGCTTGTAGTAAGCTTGGATGTTCTTTGGCGCCTTGCAATTGCGGTAAGTATGCTTCTTTGATCCGCATGTATAGCAATTCCGGCCTTCATTTGGAGTGGTTCGAATCCCGGCAGCAGGAGGCGGTCCACGTGGTTGGGTTCCACTAGGTCCCATGGCCGAGCCACCTTGCCTCTTCCACACATTGGAATGACGACCTCGTCTTTTCCCTCGCTTGCTCGAGTTATGCACCCGTGGTGCTTGCAAAAACTGAGTAGCGTTGCCTTTTCTATTTTGTCGTGGTGCCTTCCTGTGGGTAGCCTGATTCACTTCCAGAATCGTCTTCGTACCAGCTGGGCGCGCATTTCTATTGAGAATAATCTCATGGTGCCTTTATTTTTTCGCGAGGTGGGAGATAAGGTCACTAAAATTTTTAATTCTCCCTTCCTCATAGGCAACGCACAGCTGATGAGCAATCACACTTGCTCCCACGGGAAACGTGTTAAGATTCTTCTCGATCAAATCTTGATCAGACTTCTTGACACCACAAAAACCAAGATCAGCGCAAAGATCGAGGATGGCTTGTGTAATATCCGCAATTTTTGATTTTCGGTAAATTTCTTTTTTCGGCCGAAATCCGTTTTGACGACTCGCTCATGTCCGTTTCGTCATTCCGAGAATGATTAATTCTACAATTTTGACATCCGAGTTCGTTTCGGTGTCGTTTTGTTGAGTTCCGTGCTTTTTAGCGACTTTTCCGCACTTGAGTTCGATTCTTGCGAATCTCGTCCGAAACTGCTGTTTCGAGTTTCTCGTAAGTCCGTTTAACTTTGTTAGGCGTGTTGTGAACTTCTGTTTGGTTATTCGATCACGTATCGTGATTTCCGGGCGTTTTGGGCCATTTTGTAATTTCTTGAAAGTTACGGGTATCCGTATCTGTAATTGTTGTCTCGACCCGTTTCTTGGTCGCGTATGATTAAATATGGTATTATGTTTTCATTTCGAATTCGTTGATGTCGTCCGCGAACTTTTCGCCGTGTTCGTTACGTGCATTTTCGAAATCGGTCGCCGAGCCACTCGCGGCGGATCGCCGACGTTGCAGGATCGCCGACGGTTATGGCACCGGCCGGACGGGTGCGGGCAGAACCGGCGAGCGCTACGGCCGGAAGGTCGCAGCGCTAACCGCAGTGTAGCGACGCTACGGATGGCCTAACGCACGCTAGCGGGTCCGGACAGTGGAGTCCTGGGGTTCTAGAATCGGTCATGCTCGGCGGGTAGCGCACGCTATCGCCGGACGCCTAGCACGCTACGGCCGGCGGTGTAGCGCACGCCTTCGGCCGGAAGGTCGCGACGCTACTGCCGAGCGATCTAGTCCGTATACATCTTGGTCGCGGCACAGGCCGATAGCGCACACTAGCTCGGCACTTAGCGCGCGCTAGTCCGGTCGATATAAATGTGGTCGGCATCACATTTCATTTCGCTTTTCACTTCCTTCCTTCTCCGTCCGCGGTTGGCGATTCATGGGTGACGGCCATGTTGTTTAACAACAAATCCATGAAGTCCTTGAGTTCATAACATCAATCAATCGTCCGTTATCATCCTTTGATCCAGCGAATCAAGGTAATCTTCCTTAGAACCCTAATTTCGTGAATTTGGGGATTTTTGCATTTTTGTCCGATTCGTTCCGTATTGTTGATTAATTCATGATGGGTATGATTAATCTTGATAGTATTCTTGTGTTTAACATCATTTAATCCATTGTTCTTCGTCGAATCGAAGTATAATTCTTGATTTCCTTCGAATTGACTTTTTGGGGATTTGTTCTCAATCTCGTTTTTCATCCGTTTTTGATGGATCGATTGTGGTTAAATGATGTTGTTAAACACATTCTATGTATTGTATATCCATATTTCAACTTGGAATTCCGTTTTCGAGTTTTGACGGGACGAATCGTGTTCTTGGCCGTTTTGGGGGAAATCCTTGAACCTTCGCCATTTGTTCTTTGAATTCAGCGGCTTTGGGTCGTACTTTGGAATTCATTTTCGTTGTTATTATTTTCGTTCGTAGTTCATTGTTGTGGATTGTCGTTCGGTGGAGTCGGCGAGTTCGTAGTCGGTTCGTGCCAACCTACTTCGGCCGATTTTCCGCGTTGTGGTTATTCGAGGCAAGTACCTTGCCCATACTTTTCTCGTTTTATGGATATGATGATCGGTGGTCGTCTTGATGTGTTTGTTTGGTTATTTGAAATGAAGTCTCAAAAGATTTCGGTTTGGCCTCGTTAAAGGCTCTCTTTCCAAACGCGTGTGTGTTTTGTGAACGTTGTGTTTTGGGAATTGATTATGATTTGATTATTTTGAACGTTGAAGGATTTGATGATGATACTCCTATTGTTTAAAGTTATGGAATCGTGTATTCCGTATTTAATCTTGTCATTGTGTTTTGAAGAGTTTGATAATAGTGTCAAGTAAATGGCCATCTCTAGTAAGTATTCTTGATGAACTTACATTCTTAGCATATTAGTATTGCATGAGTAACGTGTGTGTGTGTGTACGCTCACTACGGGTTAGATCCGACGGGGTCTCGGTAGGGCTCCACGAAGCTGTGGAACCGCGAGCTTGCTTTTAACCACTGTGGGTTAGATCCGACGGGGTCTCGGCAGGGATCCAAGAAGCTGTGGGTCCACGGTTAATTGTGGTGCATTTTACAAATGTGACTTGATTATGGCATTTTCGGAAATGAGTGCTTTTGAACGGTTTTTATGATTGCATGCATTGACTAAGTGTGTAAGAGGTAAGTTGTTCGTTTGGCCTACTTGGCTAGGATGGCACTAGAGTATTTTGTTGTTTGTGTTAAATCCTTTATTTGTGGATTTTGATGTTGGGAGACGAACCTTGTGGTCGTTCTCGTGTACTGTGAGTTGATGAGATTTGGGGCTAAAATCTCAATGGTTTTGTAAAAGTCATTTTATGGATTTGGGGCTAAAATCCCAACGGTTTGGTAAATGTCATTTTTCGGAAAGTAAACCTTTGGGGCGGTGACCCCTTTTGTCTTTTGGATTTTGAAAAGTCGGATTTGATAGTCCTAAATTGTTTTCTATCAAAACTCTCGATGGCATTCTAAACCGTTTTATAAATTACTTCCATTGATTTATGATATTTCGATTTTGAAATGTTTTCTCAAACTCTTGCCTCAGGAAGTACTTTTCGTTTCGTTTGGATCTTTGAGGATCCTTGGTTGTTGTTATTCGTGGAATGTGAATTGTATGGCTCGTATTTGCACTTTGTTCTTGCACTAGCAAAACAGTGGAGTTTGCTAACCCCGAGTATTCGGGGTGGATGTCTGTTTTGCATTCAGTGTTTGGAGCATAACACAGGGTCGGCACGAAGGATGATGAAAGATGATCGATACTAATCACATGAGGAACCGTACTTTGTTTATTGGTTCAGTTGTACTCTATTTTTCCGCTGCTATATTTTCCCGTTGTACGGGTGTGGTTGTATTTTGACCCCTGCGTGGGCATGAGTTGTATTTGAGTTGTATGTATTTGTTGAAAGACCAAATCGGTCTACTGAGTCATTTTAGCCTGAAAGGCATGGTTGAGTTGTTATATGTCGTTACCAGCCTGGTAGATCCTTGAGGAAAGGTTCTACGGCGTGTAATATCCCTGAGCGGATTGGGGGTGTTACATAAATGGTATCGGAGCTTAGGTTGAGGAAACCTAGGCTGTCGGGTCAAGTCGTGTTGTTTGAGTCTTGTTTCGTCGGATTTTATCTGACTGAGTCGTGTCGCGATGCGTCGTTTGAGTTTGTTGGTCGTGATTAGTATCGTGGGGCGATCATCATCTTCGTGCGACCTGTGGAAGTAAGTCTCCCTTCTTTGTGTTGTGCCTCGTGTGACACGAGCTATTTTTATGATTATTTGTTAAGTGGTGGAATCCTTATGTGGATTTTGATTTCACGATAGGTATTTAGTCGACTCTCGTATTTGATTTATACGAGGAGTGTCGTCGCTTGTGATGTCTTTTTATTGTTGTTTTTGTCCGTGGCTAATGATTTTCGAATCGATTTGCACGTTTTACAAGTTCTATTGTGGAAGCTTTGTGCTTATACGCGTTCGACTTGTTCACTAGCCAGTGCGGGAGGGTCTTTAGAGGCCTCGAATGGGGTCAGTGGTTTTGTTCTGAATGTGGTATTTTATCGTTTATTTCCGTTTAAAGACATATATTGTCTTGATTTTAAACGTTTTGATGCGTGTACTAGGAGTTGTTTTAGTGAACGTCGATATGTGTGAGTTTTGGGCATTCTGGACTATTGGATTTTTGAAAACCTTGAGTATCTTAGAAAAATAAATTTCGAGACATACTTTTCAAATGAGTTATTTTCTTGTGGTACATCCAAGGTGCCACAATATATTTCAAAAATTTTCTACTTCGAGGACCAAAATGCTTTGAGATATTTTCAATGTTTTAGAAACATTTTTATTTAGACCCGAGGGTCGAATATTCTGAAAGTTTTCACTAAGAGAAAGTGTCTTCATTCTTATCAAATGCGAAATGGTTCTCCAATGTCTCGATAACGATGTTTCACGTTTGTACTTTTTGAAAGGTGATACTCAAGATCAACCGGTATTCTTCAAATTATTTTGAAAATGAGGTTTTCATTTTTAAAACCTATCCATTCCCGTTTGAGGGCTAGGTATGTATGTGTGATGTTCGCGTTGTCATTTTGATACTTTCTCCCGAGTATGATCGAATTGGCGGTGTGAGCGTTGAGTCGCTTTCCACACATTGGTTGTGCTAGCCCCGTGTGAGAGGTGGAATGTTGGTATTGAATGTTGTCGCCTCGTAGCGATTTCTGCGTTGTCGCATATGTGCGAGCTGTTAGAGCTTGGTATGGTATGACCGTGTGCATCGGTGATCGTTCCGTTATGTGTCGATTGTTTAATGTCTTGTTACCTTGCTCCCGTTTTTGTGAATTTCGTGGACGAGGTCGGAGGTAATGCCCGTACTATTTTGACTTCTGTATTTTCTCTTTCTCCAGTCTATCGATTTGCTCATGTTCGTTGGTACTTTATGAACTTGTTCTGTATTTCGGTTTCATCGTCCGAACGAGCTGTGATCTTGTTGTGGGTCGATCTGGTTATCGATGTGACTTTTTCGGGTTCAGTTCGATTCTTGTGAACCTTGTTCGGGAGTGACATCATCTGGTTCTATTAGTTCTTTTATTCGAAGTGGATCGGATTTGGAACTCTTATGTTTTCGACTCTGTCGACTCATTTATGTTCGTTGACATTTCTGAGCTTGTCCTGCCCCTTGTTTTTGTTTATCGAACGAGTGTGGTATCGTTTCGGAATAACTCGTTTGTCGTTGTGACTTTTCAATCGCTATTCCCTTTCCTGTGGATCTTATGGGAATGCATGTCTTGTAGTTCTCACCAGATCATCCTGGGAGTTGTTGTTTGAATTTTATTATCCTTCGTGTTTCGGACATGATTGTTCGATTTTTGTTGTCTCGATCGTTTGTTTGTTCGGTTTTTGTTCTCGTTTCGTGATTGTTGAGCGTTCATGCTCCTTTGTATTTCCCTTAAGCTCGGGAAATTATTCTCGTTCTCGATCTTCCAACCCTTGGGCGGTGGGATTCCGTATTTGTTCAGCGGTTGGCTCGCGTTTTGATTGATGTACCGTTGGGTTGGTCAATCATATTGATTTTCGTTCGTTGTGTTTTGTGATTGTCGGATAATTGACTTGGCTATATTATCCATTTGATGACGCTTGTCATTTGTTGGTTTTATTATATCCCTAACGGCGGCGTTGTATTGGTCGCCGTGGAGCGTGTTTTCACGCCGTATATTCCTTTGCGTTGTTTGTAACATTTCGCCGTTGGGCGTTAGTTACGCGTTTCTTGCGTATCTCGTTGAGTTTTCCTGGCGGGATATTGCTTCTCCCTACTTGTTTTAAGTTTCGGGACGAAACTTCTTTTAAGGAGGGTAGAATGTAATATCCGCAATTTTCGATTTTCGGTAAATTTATTTTTTCGGCCGAAATCCGTTTTGACGACTCGCTCATGTCCGTTTCGTCATTCCGAGAATGATTAATTCTACACTTTTTGACATCCGAGTTCGTTTCGGTGTCGTTTTGTTGAGTTCCGTGCTTTTTAGCGACTTTTCCGCACTTGAGTTCGATTCTTGCGAATCTCGTCCGAAACTGCTGTTTCGAGTTTTCCGTAAGTCCGTTTAACTTTGTTAGGCGTGTTGTGAACTTCTGTTTGGTTATTCGATCACGTATCGTGATTTCCGGGCGTTTTGGGCCATTTTGTAATTTCTTGAAAGTTACGGGTATCCGTATCTGTAATTGTTGTCTCGACCCGTTTCTTGGTCGCGTATGATTAAATATGGTATTATGTTTTCATTTCGGGTCGTTGATGTCGTCCGCGAACTTTTCGTCGTGTTCGTTCCGTGCGTTTTCGGAAATCGGGTCGTCGAGCCCTGGCGGTTGCGGGATTGGCCGGACGGTTGCGGGACTGGCCGGACGATTGCGGGCACCGGCCGGATGGGTGCGGCAGGAACCGGCGTAGCGCACGCTACGGCCGGAAGGCTGCGCGCGCTAACCGGCAGGTGTAGCACACGCTACCGGATGGCCTAACGCACGCTAGCGGGTCCAGACAGTGGAGTCCTGGGGGTTCTGGAATCGGTCATGCTCGGCAGGTAGCGCACGCTACTGTCGGACGCTGCGTACGCTACGGCCGGCAGGTAGCGCACGCTACGGCCGGAAGGCTGCGCACTCTACCTGGCCGAGCAGTCTAGTCCAGAAGGCTACTGGGTCGCGGCCTGGGCCGATAGCACACGCTAGCTCGGCAGCCTAGCGCGCGCTAGTCCGGCCTATTATAAATGTGGCTGAGCAGTCACATTTCATTTCGGTTTTCACTTCCTTCCTTCTCCGTCTGCGGCTGGCGATTCATGGGTGACGAAGCCATGTTGTTTAACAACAAATCCATGAAGTCCTTGAGTTCATAACATCAATCAATCGTCCGTTATCATCCTTTGATCCAGCGAATCAAGGTAATCTTCCTTAGAACCCTAATTTCGTGAATTTGGGGATTTTTGCATTTTTGTCCGATTCGTTCCGTGTTGTTGATTAATTCATGATGGGTATGATTAATCTTGATAGTATTCTTGTGTTTAACATCATTTAATCCATTGTTCTTCGTCGAATCGAAGTATAATTCTTGATTTCCTTCGAATTAACTTTTTGGGGATTTGTTCTCGATCTCGTTTTTCATCCGTTTTTGATGGATCGATTGTGGTTAAATGATGTTGTTAAACACATTCTATGGATTGTATATCCATATTTCAACTTGGAAGTCCGTTTTCGGGTTTTGACGGGACGAATCGTGTTCTTGGCCGTTTTGGGGGAAATCCTTGAACCTTCGCCATTTGTTCTTTGAATTCAGCGGCTTTAGGTCGTACTTTGGAATTCATTTTCGTTGTTATTGTTTTCGTTCGTAGTTCATTGTTGTGGATTGTCGTTCGGTGGAGTCGGCGAGTTCGTAGTCGGTTCGTGCCAACCTACTTCGGCCGATTCTCCGCGTTGTGGTTATTCGAGGCAAGTACCTTGCCCATACTTTTCTCGTTCTATGGATATGATGATCGGTGGTCGTCTTGATGTGTTTGTTTGGTTATTTGAAATGAAGTTTCAAAAGATTTCGGTTTGGCCTCGTTAAAGGCTCTCTTTCAAAACGCGTGTGTGTTTTGGGAATTGAGTATGATTTGATTATTTTGAACGTTGAAGGATTTGATGATGATACTCCTATTGTTTAAAGTTATGGAATCGTGTATTCCGTATTTAATCTTGTCATTGTGTTTTGAAGAGTTTGATAATGGTGTCGAGTAAATGGCCATCTCTAGTAAGTATTCTTGATGAACTTACATTCTTAGCATATTAGTATTGCATGAGTAACGTGTGTGTGTATGCTCACTACGGGTTAGATCCGACGGGGTCTTGGTAGGGCTCCACGAAGCTGTGGAACCGCGAACTTGCTTTTAACCACTGTGGGTTAGATCCGACGGGGTCTCGGCAGGGATCCACGAAGCTGTGGGTCCGCGGTTAATTGTGGTGCATTTTACAAATCTGACTTGATTATGGCATTTCCGGAAATGAGTGCTTTTGAACGGTTTTCATGATTGCATGCATTGACTAAGTGTGTAAGAGGTAAGTTGTTCGTTTGGCCTACTTGGCTAGGATGGCACTAGAGTATTTTGTTGTTTGTGTTAAATCCTTTATTTGTGGATTTTGATGTTGGGAGACGAACCTTGTGGTCGTTCTCGTGTACTGTGAGTTGATGAGATTTGGGGCTAAAATCCCAATAGTTTTGTAAAAGTCATTTTATGGATTTGGGGCTAAAATCCCAACGGTTTGGTAAATGTCATTTTTCGGAAAGTAAACCTTTGGGGCGGTGACCCCTTTTGTCTTTTGGATTTTGAAAAGTAGGATTTGATAATCCTAAATTGTTTTCTATCAAAACTCTCGATGGCATTCTAAACCGTTTTATAAATTACTTCCATTGATTTATGATATTTCGATTTTGAAATGTTTTCTCAAACTCTTGCCTCAGGAAGTACTTTTCGTTTCGTTTGGATCTTTGAGGATCCTTGGTTGTTGTTATTCGTGGAATGTGAATTGTATGGCTCGTATTTGCACTTTGTTCTTGCACTAGCAAAACAGTGGAGTTTTGCTAACCCCCGAGTATTCGGGGGGTGGATGTCTGTTTTTGCATTCAGGTTTTGGAGCATAACACAGGGTCGGCACGAAGGATGATGAAAGATGATCGATACTAATCACATGAGGAACCGTACTTTGTTTATTGGTTCAGTTGTACTCTATTTTTCCGCTGCTATATTTTCCCGTTGTACGGGTGTGGTTGTATTTTGACCCCTGCGTGGGCATGAGTTGTATTTGAGTTGTATGTATTTGTTGAAAGACCAAATCGGTCTACTGAGTTATTTTAGCCTGAAAGGCATGGTTGAGTTGTTATATGTCGTTACCAGCCTGGTAGATCCTTGAGGAAAGGTTCTACGGCGTGTAATATCCCTGAGCGGATTGGGGGTGTTACAGCTTGATTATAGGCCTCCACATTAGCATAATCCAAAAATCGGATTTGCTCCCACTGAAGTTGCAATTCGGGGAAGCGCTGATCATGCACATTATTAAATCGTTGTTCGAGTGTATCCCATAGTTCTTTGGGGGTTTGCAAATCATATAACACTTTTTCAACAACGGATGTATATGTCTACGCAAGTACATCAGTGCATTAGCCTTGGTTTCCTCGCTCGGTTCTTGAGCGGTAGGCTCGTTAGAGGGAAAGATGGTGGTGGTAAATCTCTTACCAACGAACGCCAAGCGAACGTCTGAGACCCACCTATGGTACTCCTTACCAGCATGGTCAAGGATGTCGAACTCCGGATGAACATTGGAGCTTTGTGCCATCTACAAGATATAAACAAGAGGAAGTTAGTCTTGTTGGATTTTCAATGACAATGTAAACGGTCACAATCGATGCTTTTAAAAGCGTGTAACATAACCGTTACTCGATGTACTTCCCTTAATTGTTGTTTAGTAAAGTCGACAAAAACCGGCGATATCAGATCCCACCGAGATACATGGTGTATGCAACAACTACAAGTATCGACTTTTTAACAATTCCGTGACTCCCCCAGGACCGTCACACAGTTTTATTCGACACGCAGAGATACCTACTTCTCTCGCGGTCTCATCCACCACAAAGTAGCATGGGAGATAAAGAACCCAATAACCCATGTCCCCAAAAGAAAAATTCCCCAAAAGGAGAGAATTGAATAGGGACAAGTCAGATAATTACCTCGATTATAAAATTAGGCACGTGCTGAATTTGTGGTGTGCTTCGATCTACCGGTTGGTACTCGATGCGACGACGTGAAACCGGAGGCGCAATTTTGGCGGCTTCCGAAGATAAGTTGATGTTCGGGTTTTGGTCCGAGGTTCAGAATTGGGTCGGACTTGGCTAGGCTGGAGCTGGCCGGCAGTGGTGGTCAGCGGCGGTCGGCGGCGGTCGGCGATGGCGGTCCGGCGGTGATGTTCTGGCTGGACTGGATCGGCGCTTCCCAGTGGGCGGTGGTCCGGCGGCGTTAGCGGCGGCTAGGGAGCGGCAGTCTTTGGCCCAGCGCGGCCGGGCAATGAGGTGTTGCTCGTGCGGCGGCCAGGCTGGCGATGGCAGTGGTGCTCGGTGGCGTCAGGCTGGGCGCGGTGCTCGCTGGCGCGCGGTCAATGTTTGCTTGATGGCAGTGGCAATGGCGGCAAGTGGCAGGCGGCGGTGACGCTGGGCGGGCGATAAATTTGGCAAGGCGGATGGGCCGAAGCGCAGCGGCGGTGGCAATGATGGCGTGGCAGCGGCGCGATGGCGGCGTGGCAAGCGGCTGGCGATCGTCGCGGCGGTGGCTGGTCTGGCCGATTTTTTTTTTCGTTCGAGCTACGTGCTGATAACGTGTTTGAGGAGAAAGTAAAAGATAGCAAATCAATTGTACTGATAACAATGAATAGAGGGGCCTTTATATAGGCATTACAATGAGAGTCCTTCCATACATAAGATTCCTAGTTAAGGTAAGACTATACGTATCAAGCATGAATTACGACTAACTCAAAGGTCGATACAACAATATGCAGACTCATTGAGGCATTTAAACAACCACTTAGCGAACATCAACCCTTGATTATAACCAAAACCAAATAAACTCCAAAATGAGTAGTTCAATCCAACAAAACACCTTCAATGATATCAATATTCTAATAGGAGACCACAACTCGAAGTTACGGCAACTATAATCGGAAACCCCTAAAAATAACCAAAGTCAACATCAAGGGTTCTTTATTAATTCTCCAAATGTTCATCAAATCCGAAAAACATATCAATAAATCCATATGAATACATTTATTCAAGGTAGATAATCCATATCTAACATATTCCAACAACAATCCAAGCTTACACGAAGAAATCGGAAGGAAAATACCCAAAATCCGAAATTTTAGATCCAAGAAATAATTACCTTGATTTGATGTGTTTGAGAGGATGAAATGATGATAAAACCAAATGATAAGCTTGAAGATGATGATGGATGAGTGCAGCTCGAAAAGATCTCTCCGAATCGCCCAAAATCGCCCGGAATCGAAGTGAGAAGTGACAATGATGAATCTGAGCCAGACTGTCCTATATATAGTAATTCCAGTTTAGCGCATGCTAAGCCCTGATCTTTAGCGTGCGTTAACGGGAATTCTGGGTAGTCCAGTACCCTCTGTCCAAAACAGTAGCGTGCGCTACGTACCTTTTGTAGCGTGCGCAACAACTATATACTTAGCGTGCGTTAACCTTGTGTTAGCGCGCGCTAACTGAATACCTGATGCTCAGTAACTGAAGTCCAGAACCTCCTGTCCTCTAACCTGCTCGCGATAGCGCTCGCTACGCCCAATTATCAGCGTGCGCTACTGCCCCATTAGCGTAAGCTAAAATCCACTCATAGCGTGCACTAGGAATTATTCCAAAATCAGTCCAGTACCTACTGGACTCTGCCTGATCGGCCTTAACGCGCGCTATACTGACCGTATAGCGGGCGCTATCCAAACTTACTAGTGTGCGCTACTTACCATTCGTAGCGTACGGCACACCAACTCGACTGTAGTCCAGTGCCTTCTGGACTGCAGGCCTGAACCACATTAGCATGCGCTAATACTGAGAGATAGCGTGCGATACCCGTACTCAATTAGCGCGCGCTAAAGAGAGTACGTAGCGTGCGCTACTCCTCACACACAGCCCACCATGAAGATGACCATGATGATGGCCACGGTTCGATCCTCCAACCAGGTAGGACGACGGATAATAACTGATGTACGATACAATTACTCTGATCGGTGAACACAATGACTGAATTTGAATGATGAATGATCATTAATGAGTGAATAATTACTGAGTGACAATTACTGAATGATAATTACTGAATGAGAATGACTGAATGGTAATTACTGAATTACAACCGGGTATTACACCATATGGGTACGTAGAAATATATATGCTAAAAGCCAAATGAACAGATATCCCATCACGAGCGAATAGAATAGCATACCTTGCTTTCCAGGGTTCTTGAAATTATTAATCCAGATGAACCATGATCTGCTAGAAAGGTATTCTATAACCTACAAATTTGATATCTGGTTTTCTGAAATACATAGTTTAAAACCCCACCAACAAATTTAACCAAGTTCGATCACAATCTTTTCAGCCGTAATCGTCGAAATCAAGAAACTTAATGAAGGAAAGAAAACGGGTACCTGAAGAGGATGAATTGAAATGAAATTTTGAGAAAAAAACGAAGGAAGAGTTGTAGGTGTAATATCAGCAATTTCGATTTCTGGTAAATTTCTTTTTTTGGTGGAAGTCCATATTGCTAACTCTATTGTGACCGTTTCGTCATTTAGAGAGTGATTAATTCTACACTTTTTATCATCCGAGTTCATTTTGGTAGAGTCTTATTGAGTTTCGTGTTCTTAAGCGACTTTTCCGCACTTGAGTTCGATTCTTGCGAATCTCGTCCGAAACTGTTGTTTCGAGGTTCTCGTGAGTTCATTTAAAGTTATTATACATGCTGCGAGCTTTGGCTTAGTGTTTCGATCGTGCGTCATGTATTTCGGACGTCCTGGGCTGTTTTCGTAATTTCCCAAAGTTTGGGGTAATTACTTCCGTGGTCGAATTTCGAGCCTTCAGGTGGTTGGAATCGTGTGTTCTCTTAGTGCTTAGATTCGTCTTTGCGACTACTTCGTAACCGTACTTTTGGTTTATATTCAAGTTTGGATTTCGGGGTTTTCCGGGCTGTCGGAAGTGACCACGGTCGAGTTACGGCCACACATTTTGGAGCAGGTACTAGCCTGGCCGAGTTACGGCCGTAAGGTGCCGGTTACGGTCGTAAGTGATCGGCAGGCACGGGCTGTACAAAGGTCGGTTACGGCTGTAAGGCGTGATCGGCTACGGCCATACGAGCTCCAGGAAGCTTTCACGTGAATGCCGGTTACGACCGTAAGGGGTGTCAGTTACGGTCGTAAGTGATCGGCAGGCGCTGGGCAGGATTTTCACGAATGCCGGTTACGGCCGTAAGGGCTGCCGGTTACAGCCGTAACCCTGTCGGCCATAAATAGGCCTAGTGTCGGGCTAGACCTCATTTTACCCCTTTTTTTCATCTGAGGGGCGGCTGGCGACGGGAGAAGTCGAGGAGTGGATTTTTTGGTCGATTCCACTCGATTTCTAGGTGTTTTGGAAGACTCTTGTCGATTATATCATCACCTAATCCTTGTTCTTCATCGAATCAAGGTATTTTTCTTGAATCCCTAGAGTTGACTTTTTGGGAGTTTTGTTCTTGATTCATTTTCTATCCGATTTTGATGAACTGATTGTTGTTAAATGATGTTGTTAAACATATCCTATGAATTGTATATCCATATTCCGGTTTGTAATTTTGTTTTCATGCTTTGGTCGGTCGATTCGTGTTCTTGGCCATTTTGGGGGAAACCCTTGAACTTTTATCGTTCGTTCCTTCAATTCAGCGGCTTTGGGTCATGCTATGGAATTCATTTTCATTATTGTTGTTGTCGTTAATAGTTTATTATCGCGGGTTGTCGTTCGGCGGAGTCGGCGGGTTCGTAGACGGTTCGAGTCTCCTCACTTCGGTCGATTCTCCATGTTTGTGGTTATTTGAGGCAAGTACCTTGTTCATACATTTCTTGTTTTGTGGATATGATGATTGGTTATCGTCTTGTTATGTTTTTTTGTTTGTTTGTTTGAAATGAACTTTCAAAAGATTCGGTTTAGCCTCGTTAAGGGCTCACTTTCAAAACGCGTGTGTTTTGTGAATGGTGTGTTTCGTGAATGGTTAAGTGAACCCTATGAATATGCTTGATGTTGTTGTTGTGCTTTGATAATATATATACATATATTATCTCATTTCGGTGTGTTGTGATTTGACACTCGTGTCGTGCTATGTGTTTGTTGCCTTTGGGTGAATTGTTTGGATATCCTTGGCGTGCTGTGTTATGTGTGTGAATGTTTGTTATGGGCGTGCTGTGTTATGTGTGTGAATGTGTGTATATGAGATCATGTGGTCAGGATGCAACAAGTTATTGATCTAACCATGAGAGCCTCAGGATACCTACCGTGACACATGACGTGCAATCATGTGGTCAGGAGACAACAAGTGATTGATCGAACCGTGAGATGACGTGGCAAGTGATCACGGTGGTATATGGAACCCACGGTGACACATGACATGCGATCATGTAGTCAGGAGACAACCAGTGATTGATCCAAACGTGAGATGACGTGGCATGTGTTCACGGTGTTATGTGTATGATTTTGGATGTGTTGACCAGGTCGAGTACCTTGGGTGCGACCGAGATTTCGTATCTTGGGTGGTTATGTGTTGCTGACTTTATGTCCGTCGAGGACACGTGACGTGGGTTATGACCCTGTGAATTGTTGTTGGTTTTTTATTTGTGGAAACAAATCTTTGGGCTGTGACCCCTGTTGGTTTTGAAAGGAGTAGGATTCGATAAATCCTAAATTATTTTTCTATTAAAACTCCCGATGGCACTTTTTAAACCATTTTATAAATTGTTTCCCGTGATTTGTGATCTTTCGATTTTGGGAAAGTTTTACTCAACCTCTTGCCTCGGGAAGTACTTTTGTTATGTTTGAATCTTGGAGGATTCCTGGTTATTATTATTCTTGGAACTTGAATTGTATGACTCGTATTTTGCACTTTGTACTTGCACTAGCAAAATAATGGAATTTTGCTAACCCGTCAATAATCGGGGGGTGGATGTCTGTATTGCATTCAGGTTTCGGGGAGCATGGCACAGGGCCGGAATGAAGGATGATGAAATATGATGGATACTAATTACATGAGGACACGTATGTTGTTGTATTAGTTCAATTGTACGTTATTTCCGCTGCAGTATTTTCCCCGTTGTACGGGAGTATTTTGTATTTGACCCCTGCGTGGGCATGTATTGAGATTGAGTTGTATGTTCTTATCGAAAGACCAAATCGGTCTACTGAGTCATTTTAGCCTTAAAGGCATTGTTGAGATGTTCGATGTTGTTACCAGCCTAGTAGATCCTTGAGGAAAGGTTCTACGGCGTGTAATATCCCTGAGCGGATTGGGTTGTTACATAAATGGTATCGGAGCTTTAGGTTGTGGAAACCTAGGCTGTCGGGTTTAGTGGTGTCTGTTGAGTTTTATGTCGTCGGATTTTGTCTGACTGAGTCGTCGCGCGATGCGTCGTCAGAGCTTGTTAGTCGTGATTAGTATCGTGGGGCAATCATCATCTTCGTGCGACCTGTGGATGTAATTCTCCCTTCTTTGTATTGTGCCTCATGTGACACAAGCTATTTATATGATTATCTGTCTAGTTATGGAATCTTCATATAGATTCTTGGTCTCATGATATGTGTTTATTCGACTCTCATATTTTGTTTATATGAGGGGTGTTGTCACTGCTTATGCCTTTTCGACTGTTTGTTTTTCGGGAAGAGACATGTCTAGTGCTGAATTTGAGCGACATGACACGTGTGCTATGAGATGTGTAAACGAATGTTGTTACATGTGAGTTTTTGGTCATTCTAGCCTAATGGATTTTTGAAAACCTTGAGTATCTTAGAAAAAAATTCCGAGACGTAATTTTAAAAATAAATTATTTTCCCGTGGTACTTTCATGGTGCCACAGTATGTTTCAAAAATTATTTCTCTTGAGGACCAAAATATTTTGAGATATTTTCAATGATTTAGTAACACATTTGCTTAGACCCAAAGGGGTCGAATATTTCTGAAAGTTTTTTATTAAATAAAAGTGTCCTCATTTTATCAAACGCAAGATGGTTTTCAAAGTCCCGATAATGATGTTTGTACTACTTTTTGAAAGGTGATACTCAAGATCAACCGGTGTTTCTAAATTGTTTTCAAAAAGGTGGTTTTCATTTTTAAAACCTATCATTCCTGTTTGCGGTCTAGGAAAGTATGTATGATGTTCGCACTTTCGTTAGGGTGTTAACCCCCGAGTTGTGATTGAATTGGCGGTGTGAGCGTCGAGTCGCTCGCTATGCCTTTGTTGTGTTAGCCCTCTGTGAGAGGTGTGATGTTGATCTTTAATGTTGTTGTTTTCGTGGTGATTTGCGTGCTATCGCACTCGTACGAGCTGTTAGAACTTGAGTTTGTATGATCGTGTACATATGTGATTGTTTAATGATGTCGTGTAACTGTGTGTTGTTTATCGTTCGAACCATTGAAATAGCCGAATGTATACCTTCATTGCTGTGATTTTGTATGTGTATTGCTTTACGATGGAAATAGTTGTATGTTTCATGTGTTATGATATTCTGTTGTGCTGAGTGGTTGCTTATTCAGTATGCCGAGAGGCAGAGGCCGTGGTCGTGGCGACCGGACGCGTGATCGGGATCATACTGCAGGTGATGGTGTTGGTATCGGTGTTGCTACTATTTTGCAGCAGGTAGCTGCACAGATGACTCAGTTGACTCAGGCAGTTTAGCATAATACAGATGTGACCCAGAACATTGGTGCAAATCAGTGGCTTCGAGAAGTGGTTCGTATGAATCCCCCTCGTTTCGCTAGTGCCGCTGATGCATTGGGGCCGGATGGTTGACTTTTCCAGTTGGAAAAGATATTCGAAGTAGTGGATTGTCCAGAAGAACGTATGTTGCCAGTCGCTCAGTATCTCCTTGACAACGATGCCGTTAGTTGGTGGGAGGCTGTTAAGCCTCGAGATCGTGCTGTCACGTGGGCAAAGTTCCAGAGATTTATGTGAGATGAGTTTTGTCCGGAACCAATCAGGAATCATAGGATTAATGAATTCTTTTCGGCGAAACCACAACATGTACCGATGTCTCAAGCTATTATTGGTTTTAGCAATCAGCTCAACTATGTGCAGGATCAAGTAAGGACGGAGAAGGACAAGATCCGTCATTTTAGTAGGCGAATGAGGCCGGAGATTCGTCAGTACATGGCAGGTCTCACTTGTACTTCCTTGATAGATTATCAGAATAGGGCGTTAGCCCATGAGCTATCCAGATTATCGACTGAGAATATGTCTGAATCGAAGAAACAGAAAACCGTTGGGGACTTTTCAGAAAATCAGAGGAGTGCCCCCCCTGAGGTTGGGATATCATTTCGTCATCATAAGATGATTCCTCGATTGCGTGATAAGAGGAGTAGCACCTCTGCAGCGAGTAATGTGAGCAGTATGAAGACATGCTATAACTGTAGTAGAGCGGGCCATACCGTGAAGAATTGTCGTTCACCATTAGTGAGTTGTTTCGAGTGTGGCCAGGTGGGTCACCGATCCGTGCATTGCGAGACGGTAACTGAGTGATTTGAGGATCGAGGTTACGTCTCTGCTCCGAAAGGACACGGAGATGTCTAGTGTGGTTCTTGATGATTTCGGAGTAGTCTGAATTGCTTGTGGTTGTCCTTGTGGATCGTTTTGTGTTTATTTCCTGTTTTCTTGAATGTGCATGTTTTCTGATATTAAGTACCTCCCGTTTTGTGATTGTTCGAAAAATTGACTTGATTGTACTATCTATTTGATGACGTCCGTCACTTGTTGGTTCTATTATGTCTCTGCTTGTGGCATTACGATGGTTGTCGTCGTGCATGATTTCACGCCGTATGTTAATTTTCGTTTCTTGTAACGTTTTGCCAATGGGCATAAGTTACGCGTTTCTTGTGTATCTCGGTGAGATATTCCTCGAGGGATATTACATCTCCCTACCTGTTTTAAGTTTCGCGACGAAACTTCTTTTAAGGAGGGTAGTATGTAATATCCGCAATTTCGATTTCCGGTAAATTCCTTTTTTGGTGGAAGTACATCTCGGAGACTCTATTGTGACCGGTTCATCATTACGAGAGTGATTAATTCTACACTTTTTGTCATCCGAGTTCGTTTTGGTGTCGTCTTATTGAGTTCCGTGTTCTTAAGCGACTTTTCCGCACTTGAGTTCGATTCTTCCGAAACTGTTGTTTCGAGTTTATTGTGAGTTCATTTGATGTTATTATACATGTTTCGATCTTTGGCTTAGTGTTTCGATCGTGTATCGTGTATTTCGGATGTTTTGGGCCGTTTTCGTAATTTCCCAAAGTTTGGGGTAATTACTTCCGTGGTCAAATTTCGAGCCTTCGGGTGGTCGGAATCGTGTGTTGTCTTTGTTAGGAGTATGCCCTCGAATGCCACTCAGAGGTTGTTGAGTGAGGGCATTGTACTTGTAATTATGTAAACCATTTATATAAGGCAAATGAATGTTTCTTTATTTACTGGTAGTTACTGGCATTCCTAGCTCGTAAATAAACATATAGAAACTAGTCCGTGTATTTGAGAGCAAAACGTTCCACTCCTTATTGGATAAGGGGGTCGGCACTGAAAGGTTATAGCTCAAGTACTTAATCGTTCGCAAGTCAATGAAACTTGACTGGGCGTTAAGTTTATGTGAAGACTTGTATGACGTGTTCTTTGACATGGAGAGTGCCTGTCGAACACTAATGGTTAGTAGGAGCACACGTTATAGGTATGCTAATTGGATTCGTATACTCGAACCGACTTACCCTCGATTCGTCACATGGATTTCACTCCGGGACAGTCAATGACGGAATCGAAAGGTTGTGATAGGTATTCGTGAACCTTCGACTTGAGTATTTAGTAGGGATGTGCTTGTGACGTCAAGATTTTCATTAGAGTAGTTCGACCCTGTAAACCGGAAGGCGGGGGTCAACCTCGACGTGCATCTTGACGGGCAAGTAGCAGGTCCTACTGAATACCAAGATAGAATTCTTTCTCCCGTTAGTGAGCGGGTTATATGTCCTATGCGGTTATTGGCAGATGAGATCATAAGTTTTTGGCCAAAACATTGGAGCTAGTTGTATTAGATACACGACAGCTCGATGATCTCGATTTGCATTAACGCATGCATAGCGTCAAGTACAGATAGGGTTTGACTGACCGTGAACCTATAACTTGATCGGGACATTTGAAAGAAGGGTTTATACGTATACTGGTATTCACGACATAATGGTTCTTGAATGATCCCAATCATTCGTTCTCAGTCGGGGTACAGTGTAGGCCACCAGGCTGGCTAGGTGGTGCTACTACTCTTTGGTTCCTCCCATTGCTGACTGAGACGGACCTACCGAGTCGCGCATTAGGATTGACGACGGAATGAATCGAGCTAATTCTCTCATTGTGAATATTGGATATTGGATATCTAAATTTGGGACATTGGATGTTTAAATCGATTTATCGGATAAATTGATTTACGGCTTAATGGATTAAATATATCACTGGGTGATTAATTTAATTCATGAATATAATTATTTCTTGGAGAAATTAATTATGTTATTTTGTGTTTGATATGTTTAATTAATTGGATTAATTAATCGACACAAATACATCGGAACAGAATCGGAGTTTATCTGTTTGGACTCACGGGAGTCAAAGCGAACCGAACTCATTCGTTTTCATGATAGCCGCCCCCATTATGCTTCCACCCACTTTCCCATTGTCTTTTCTTCCATTTATTAAATGATGATAATGACTTGGTGGGACAAGACTTCATGTTACATGGGTTGTACACATGAGGGTGGAAATAATATAAGATGATGTCTTTTGACAAACTCTCCCAACACTTGATTCCATTTCCAACGTGAGGTTGAAGAGGAGAGAGAGATAGAAGTCTTCTTCATCATCTTCTTTATTCATCTTCTTCATTCATCTTCTTCATAACTTCTTAGAGAAAGTTTGTGAGGAAATATTGAGAGAGATAGATATTCATACACTTAGAGTGATATTAATATCTATAACAAGCTTCATCACCTAGCTCTAGCCGTATCCTCGGAGGATAGCAAGGTGTTGTCATTCCGTTCGTTTTCCGGCGCGTGGCAAGTAGAGACGCGGTGCTTTCGGCGTTGGATCGTTCAAGGGCTTGAAGCGGAATAGATTCGTAGAGATCAAGCAAAGCTTGGGGAATAGCTCAAGAGAAGGTTATCCATTTAATCAACGGACTACGAGGGTATGTTTCTTGTATCTCTTGTATTTCGTCTTTTGATATTCGTATATACATAGCTCGATCGATCCTCGTAGGGATTCAGATCGAATTAATTTTCGTTTTACCGCTTCCGCTGGGCCTTCGTTTTAGGCACCGAATCCCAACAGTGGTATCGGAGAGTAGGTCTTGCGATCGTATATACGATATTGGCATTTGGAATGCTCGATTAGATGGTGAATGATTTGGAATCATTTTAGTCATAATCGTGGTATATGTTTTTCATTCGTAATAATTGTATTTTTCGTAAGTTTATGTCTAAATATAAATCTTAAATTTCTGGGAAATATGATTTATATTGAAGATATGAAAGTCGGAAAATATTGATATTGGATATCCGGTCGAAAATCTAGCCCCGAATCGTCGTCGGACGACTTTTTGGACAAAAAGGGTAATCTGGCCGAGAGTGACTCGACCGTATCACAGGTGACACGGCCGTGTCCGTGATCTGGCAAGTCATCGCCAGCGACCCGGCCGTGTCTGGTGACTCGGTCGTGTCCTGGGTGACTCGGTCGTGTCCTGGCCGGCATCTTCCGAGCGTGACTCGGCCGTGCAGCCCATCTGCCCGTAAGTGCCGGGTGACTCGTCATGCAGCGATTTCACCCCGCTCGATTTTTCGTGTATTCTTAAAAATTAATCTACCGCATGTTAAATTGGATTTAATATGATTAAAATGATTTATAGTATTTCATTTTATAAGGGAAATTTGATTAATTGGAATATTTATGGTCGATCAATTATTTTGAACGTTATCATATTACCGATTGTGTGAATCGATTGGATCGGTTCGTATTGTTGATTGGATCAATATATCTCTACGCTTTCCATTTATATAGTATTTATTGGATGAATGCTTTTGAATGGGGATGTGGTTCGTGGACTTAGATTTGAATCGTTCGTTTTATTCGATTGGGTTGTAAAGGCCGTTTTGAGCCTATTTATTTTACTAGAAATGTTTGTATCTAGGATGCAATTTTCGATGTAAAATTTATATGTAATGACGAAGACCGGAGGAAGATCCATTTCGAGAAGACGAAGATTCAAGACGAAGACTTGTAATTAGATTACGAAGTTTTTGTTTTCTAGGAACGGTCCATGAACCACATGTTGGTAGCAACTAGGTTGTGAATGGTTGTTTCATATTGTATGAATGCCACAAACGCGCTTAAATGATTAATGTGCAAAGTGTAACGTTAATCGCGAAAATTCTCCCACGATAAATTATTAAGTTTATAAGGTTTCAAGGTTTTCCTTCCCTCCATCGAGTTTTCGGGAAATTGAAATCCAAACCGGATGTGCTATGCTTCCGAGTTATCGGGGTAGTCATTCGGGGAGGACGGATAAATTACCGGGAGCGCATTGGATGCCTTCGGTTGGAGCAAATTTTATCCCTAGAAACCTGATAGGTTTCCGGATAAGATTCAATTGTGAAACTGATTTGCGTCGATGGTATAAACTTCACTTGTTCACGAACCATAGAAATCGTATAGGTTGAGGGGAGTGAACAAGGGGAAAAAGAAGATCGAATCATCCATTAGATGGGTTGGTGTTGGACACCACTTTATGAAAATTAATAGACTAGAAACCTGTTCGGTTGCCCTCTATTAAGATTTATAAAGAACTCGATCACCACTATGAAGTAGAGCGACGATACTTCCGGATATCACATGGGAGTGTGTTATTCCGATAAAAATAGTGGGAGCTGGGTAACAAGAATATAAAAGACCTTAAATTCTATACTCAGAACATAATTGAATGAGTCACGAATTAATCTGTTATACTTAATGCAGACAAATCTCAATATGACAATGAATCCACTCGCAATTCTACTCGAAAAGAACACCTTAATGGGACCTAACTTTGTAGATTGGCTCCGCAATCTGATGATTGTCCTCAGTATAGAGGCACTGGGATACGTCTTGGAGACGGACATTCCGGCGCCTCCTGTGCGGACCCGAGCCAATCAGGAAGAGATTGAAAACCACGAAAAGTGGGTTAAGGATGACGTGAAAGTCCGTGCGTATATGATGGCTTCCATGTCTAATGAGCTTCAGAGAGCTCATGAGAAAATGACTTCTGCTAGGCAGATTCTATCTCACTTAACCGAGCTTTATGGTGAGCATAGCAGAACTGCTAGATATGAGATATCCAAGCAACTGTTCGGTGCAAGGATGAAGGAAGGTGAGAAGGTTGGGGAACACGTCCTCAAAATGATATCCATGATCGAGAGATTGGGGGCTCTTGATTTTAAAATGGATACATCTCTCCAAACCGACCTTATCCTACAGTCTCTCCCTGATTCCTTCTCACAGTTTGTTATGAACTTCAACTGCAATGAGATTGCATGAAACTTAGCTGGGCTAATGAACAAACTGGCGACCGCTCAGTCTCAGATGAAGACCCCGCGGATGAAGGAGTCTGCACTTGTGATTTCTTCTGGACTTCGGAAGTCTAAGAATAAGAAGAAAAACACCAAGAAGCGGACTGGACCACAAGCTAAGGACCTTAAGGGAAAGGGAAAGGCCCCGATGGTTCCAAAGAACAAGAAGAAGAAGGATGCTTGTCTCAAGTGCGGTGAGCTGGGCCACTGGGCTAGAAACTGTCCGATTCTTCATGGCACTTCAGGTACAGAACTTTTAGTTTTGGAAACAAATTGTTCTGCTACTGTATTTTCTACTTCCTGGATACTGGATTCTGGTGCTAGTTCTCATATTTGTACCATGAATCAGGATCTGGAACAAAGTAGGAAGCTTGGACCTGGATAAGTTATGATCACAGTCGGAAGCGGGCATAGTGTCGAGGTGACCGACATAGGATCACTTCTTTTGGGTTTAGAATCCGGCTTTGTTTTGACTTTAGAAGATGTACTTGTTTTGCCCAATGGGCACAAAAACATTGTATCCATTCCGGTCATGGACCGAAAAGGCTTTTCATTTTTCATTGGTGATGGTTCCTGCAAAATTTATTTTAGAAATAAACTAGTGGGTACTGCTACATTGTTGAATGGATTGTATCATCTAAATCTCAGCAACAAAGTAGTTGTGAATACTATGACTAGAAAACGTGGTAGGGATGAAACCAATCAAGTTTTGAAATGGCATCTTAGACTTGGTCATGTTGGTCAGACCAAGGTTTACAAGATGGGAAAAGATGGACTTATGGGTCCATTGGGATCAGATCCCTTTCCTACTTGTGAATCTTGCCTTAAAGGCAAAATGACTGAGTCCCCCTTCACAGGGACATTTCAAAGAGCCGCTGATAAACTGGAATTAATCCATACCGACGTATGTGGTTCTTTGGAAGCAGCACGTGACGGATATCAATATTTCATTACGTTTACAGATGATCATACTAGGTATGGTTATGTATACTTAATGAAACATAAATCCGAGGCCTTTGAGAAATTCCAGAATTCAAGGCCCTAGTCGAGAAACAAACCGGTAATCATATCAAAGCACTTGATCGGACCGAGGTGGCGAGTATATGAGTACGGAGTTTGACGAGTTCCTTAAGGAACATGGAATAGTTTCACAACTAACACCTCCAGTGTACTCCTCGCTTAAATGGTGTGTCGAAAGAAGGAACCGGACCTGTTGTACATGGTCCGTTCCATGCCGGCTATACTGACTTGCCGATTTACCTGTGGGGGTATGCACTCCTGACTGCCGTGTATATCTTGAACAGATGTCCTTCTAAATCCGTTCCTAAAACTCCACATGAGATGTGGGAAGGAAGGAAACCAAGTCTTAATCATATTAGGATTTGGGGATGTCCCGCTTATGTCAAGAAGACTAAGGTGGAAAAGTTGGAAGCTAGGTCTGCGAAGGGACGTTTCATTGGATTCCCGTCTGGGACGATGGGATATCTATTCTACATGCCCGAAGATCGAAGGATCATTGTTGCTTTACAAGCACACTTCCTGGAAGATGAGTTCATTCAGGAAGGCGGAGCAGGTAGAAGTATTTCTTTAGAAGAATACAATGAAACTCCTCGAGAGACACCTGTGCAAGAAACTGGAACCGAACTTTCTGAAACACAAGTACAACCACCTCGTAGGTCTAGTAGGGTGTCTCATTTACCTGAGAGATATGGGCTTGTGCACTTGGAGGAGCTGGGTCTCCATGAGGTTCCAAGTGATAGCCAAGAGACCGACCCAACAACCTATGACCAAGCGATGGTGGATGTAGACTCGCGAAATGGCGTGAAGCTATGGAAGCCGAGATAGACTCGATGCATGTCAATCGTGTCCTGGACTCTAGTAGACCGCCCCAAGGGCATAGTGCCTATTGAGAACAAGTGGATCTACAAGAGAAAGACGATGGTGATGGCAAGGTTGACGCCTATAAGGCCAAAGCTCGGCAAAGGGTTATACCTGAAGGAAGGGATCGACACACGATACCTTCTCGCCCGTAGCCATGATCAAGTCTATTCGCATGATGCTTGCTATAGCTGCCTACCACGATTATGAGATATGGCAAATGGACGTAAAGACGGCTTTCCTTAATGGATTCCTCGAGGAGGAAATCTATATGGAGCAGCCTAAAGGCTTTGTGTCTGAAGTTGATATTCAGAAAGTGTGCAAGCTTCAGCGTTCCATTTATGGACTGAAGCAAGCGTCGCGTAGTTGGAACCTTCGTTTTGACGAGGCAATCAAAGAGTTTGATTTCGTGCAAAATGAAGAGGAACCTTGTGTATACAAGAGGGTTAGTGGGATCAAGATCGCATTCTTACTACTATATGTAGATGACATTCTACTAATAGGAAATGATGTGGGAATGCTTAGTTCTGTGAAAGCTTGGCTTTCGAGTAATTTCTCCATGAAAGACTTGGGAGAAGCAACCTATATTCTTGGTATTCAGCTCTACCGGGATAGAGCGAAGAGAACAATAGGCCTTTCCCAAGCCCTCTATATAGATAAGATCTTAAAGCGATTTAAGATGGATGATTCTAAAAGAGGGTTCCTACCGATGCAACATGGAATAAAACTCACCTTGAAGATGTGTCCTCAAAGTGAGGAACAACGCAAGGAAATGAGTAATATACCATATCCTTCGGTCGTGGGTAGCCTTATGTATGCTATGTTGTGTACAAGACCTGACATCGCGCATGCTGTAAGCGTGGTGAGTAGGTTTCAGGCAAACCCAGGTAGGGAACATTGATCGTCAGAAAGAACGTTCTCAAGTACTTGAGAAGAACTAGAGATATGGTTCTTATGTATGGCGGTGGAGAATTGGATGTGGTGGGATTCACTGATTCGGACTTCCAAGGACTGAAGGACGACTCGATGTCCACTTCTGGCTACATATTTAATCTTAATGGAGGAGCAGTATCTTGGCGTAGTGCCAAGCAAAGCGCGACTGCTGATTCCACCTGTCAGGCTGAGTATCAAGCAGCCTCGGAGGCTTCCAAGGAAGGGTTCTGGATTAAGAAGTTTCTCGGAGAACTTCAAATGATACCATGTGCTGAGCTGCCTGTTCTGCTGTACTGCGACAACGACGGAGATGTAGCGCAGGCCAAGGAGCCAAGGTTTCACAACAGCACCAAATATATTGAGAGGAAGTATCATCTCGTAAGAGAATTTGTTCGCAAGGGATACATTGTGCTGCACAGAGTAGACTCGGACGACAACGTCGCCGATCCACTGACCAAGCCACTTTCTCAGACTAGCTTGGAGCGTCATCTGGAGAACATGGGTATTAGATACCATAGTGTGTGGCATTGAGTGCAAGTGGGAGATTATTAGGAGTATGCCCTCGAATGCCACTCAGAGGTTGTTGAGTGAGGGCATTGTACTTGTAATTATGTAAACCATTTATATAAGGCAAATGAATGTTTCTTTATTTACTGGTAGTTACTGGCATTCCTAACTCGTAAATAAACATATAGAAACTAGTCCGTGTATTTGAGAGCAAAACGTTCCACTCCTTATTGGATAAGGGGGTCGGCACTGAAAGGTTATAGCTCAAATACTTAATCGTTCGCAAGTCGATGAAACTTGACTGGGCGTTAAGTTTATGGGAAGACTTGTATGACGTGTTCTTTGACATGGAGAGTGCCTGTCGAACACTAATGGTTAGTGGGAGCACACGTTATAGGTATGCTAATTGGATTAGTATACTCGAACCGACTCACCCTTGATTCGTCACATGGATTTCACTCCGGGACAGTCAATGACGGAATCGAAAGGTTGTGATAGGAATTCGTGAACCTTCGACTTGAGGATTTAGTAGGGATGTGCTTGTGACGTCAAGATTTTCATTAGAGTAGTTCGACCCTGTAAACCGGAAGGCGGGGGTCAAACTCGACGTGCATCTTGACGGGCAAGTAGCAGGTCCGACTGAATACCAAGATAGAATTATTTCTCCCGTTAGTGAGCGGGTTATATGTCCTATGCGGTTATTGGCAGATGAGATCATAAGTCTTTGTCCAAAGCATTAGAGCTAGTTGTATTAGATACACGACAGCTCGATGATCTCGATTTGCATTAACGCATGCATAGCGTCAAGTACAGATAGGGTTTGACTGACCGTGACCCTATAACTTGATCGGGACATTTGAAAGAAGGGTTTATACGTATACTGGTATTCACGACAGAATGGTTCTTGAATGATCCCAATCATTCGTTCTCAGTCGGGGTACAGTGTAGGCCACCAGGCTGGCTAGGTGGTGCTACTACTCTTTGGTTCCTCCCATTGCTGACTGAGACGGACCTACCGAGTCGCGCATTAGGATTGACGACGGAATGAATCGAGCTAATTCTCTCACTATGAATATTGGATATTGGATATCTAAATTTGGGACATTGGATGTTTAAATCGATTTATCGGATAAATTGATTTACGGCTTAATGGATTAAATATATCACTGGGTGATTAATTTAATTCATGAATATAATTATTTCTTGGAGAAATTAATTATGTTATTTTGTGTTTGATATGTTTAATTAATTGGATTAATTAATCGACACAAATACATCGGAATAGAATCGGAGTTTATCTGTTTGGACTCACGGGAGTCCGAAACGAACTGAACTCATTCGTTTGTCATGATAGCCGCCCCCATTATGCTTCCACCCACTTTCCCATTGTCTTTTCTTCCATTTATTAAATGATGATAATGACTTGGTGGGACAAGACTTCATGTTACATGGGTTGTACACATGAGGGTGGAAATAATATAAGATGATGTCTTTTTACAAACTCTCCCAACACTTGATTCCATTTCCAACGTGAGGTTGAAGAGGAGAGAGAGAGATAGAAGTCTTCTTCATCATCTTCTTTATTCATCTTCTTCATTCATCTTCTTCATAACTTCTTAGAGAAATTTTGTGAGGAAATATTGAGAGAGATAGATATTCATACACTTAGAGTGATATTAATATCTATAACAAGCTTCATCACCTAGCTCTAGCCGTATCCTCGGAGGATAGCAAGGTGTTGTCATTCCGTTCATTTTCCGGCGCGTGGCAAGTAGAGACGTGGTGCTTTCGGCGTTGGATCGTTCAAGGGCTTGAAGCGGAATAGATTCGTAGAGATCAAGCAAAGCTTGGGGAATAGCTCAAGAGAAGGTTATCCATTTAATCAACGGACTACAAGGGTATGTTTCTTGTATCTCTTGTATTTCGTCTTTTGATATTCGTATATATATAGCTCGATCGATCCTCGTAGGGATTCGGATCGAATTAATTTTCGTTTTACCGCTTCCGCTGGGCCTTCGTTTTAGGCACCGAATCCCAACAGTCTTAGCGCTTAGATTCATATTTGCGAGTACTTCATATCTGTATCTTCCGTTTATATTCATGTTTGGGTTTCGGGGTTGTCCGGGCTGTCAGAAGTGACCACGGCCGAGTCACGGCCGCACATTTTGGAGCAGGTACTGGCCTGGCCGAGTTACGGCTGTAAGTGTAACACCCCCAATCCGCTTAGGGACATTACATGCTGTAGATCCTTTCCGAAAGAATCTACCAGGCAAGAAATCACAAAACAAACCCACACGTGGTCGGTTCGACCAAAACATAAAACCGTAGACTGATTAGGTCTCCCAAAATACAACATAGCAGTACAACTGATAAACCAAAATACAACTCGATCACTATTTACACAACATGTCCATCCTCTTAAGGATGACAAAAACTAGAAATAAATACTTGGTCCGACAGATCACTGACGGATAGCCGACTACCACTGTGACTGGTATCGCTGCTTTACATCATCCTCCATGCCGATTCCGTGGTTGCTCTCTCTCAAATCGGAACACCTGAAAAACATAACATAATCCCCAAGGAGGGGTTAGTGATGGAAATCGCTAGCAAGTAACCAAGCTGTACAATTATACATCAAGAATACAACCGTTATGAGAATAACATTTCGACAAGGTAGTAACACGATCCCCGAGTCTAAAGTCTTTTAAAAATTAATTCCTTTAAAACAAATCATGTGAATTGCTCAAGAAATAAATGTAAGAGTTTATTTAGAGACTTCGGGGGTCTCAGTATAAAATCAGGGAAAGATTTATAATTCTTCCTTTCAAAAGGGGTTTCTTTGAAAACCATATAATTGCTTCAGTTCTCAACCAAGCCTCAAGGGCAAAACCATATTCACCAATTTAATCGGGATTCAAGATTCAAACATAAAAAATTTAAAAATATCAAATCAACAGTTAAATCATCTTCGTGACCCCGAAAGGTCCCATACAAACTAGCTCATCGAAAAATAAACTCAAACACACCTATAAGTTATCTTGATATCGCACTCGCAAGACGATTCTCGGAGCCCTCTCCAGACCTGCCCGATTAGATAACCTTATGGTCAAATCATAACGTCTGGCCGTACTCGCGAGCACGCGCCTCCGGAGGCCTCGACGGACCCTTCCCGGATGACATCATTCAAGCACACCCATAAGTTATCATGACATCACACTCGCAAGTGCCGATTCTCGGAGCCCTCCCTGGACCTACCCGAATTTGATAACCTTATGGTCACAACGTACGTCTGGCCGTACTCACAAGCACGCGCCTCCAGAGGCCTCGACGGGACCCCTACCCGGATAACATCTCAACTCTCTATGATACACAATAACAAAGGTATAACGCTCACCACAACCGCAACCACGTAACACATAAGTTAACGCATCATAACTTCAACAAGGGAACAACATTCACAACACACCATCATTAAGGAAAAAGGTTAGCGAGCAAATAATACAAGTATTACGCGATTCCACAATTATTTGGTTAACTACTCATTTCTAGTATCCGTTTTAAGCACAAAATAACATGAAATGGTAGTTATCATTCTTCTTTAAACTCAAGTTTACGTTCTTAATTATCTTCATAAAATCACATCTTCATTTAAAAGCAAGTTACGGTTAAATATACCGTCACTAACGAGTCCACGTAAAATTCACAACACATCAATACTCGCCTCGAGTACAAAGCACGTGAAGCAACGGGAAAGCTCGAACGGAAATCCTCGAATCCTCCAACTAGGTGAAAACACAAGAACAACATAATTACTATGAAGTCGATCGCAAGGAGGGTGAAAAATATATGAAATTCCCAACAAGAATTCGTAGAATTAAGAGATTGAACACTTGGGGTTCAATATTTCCTAAGAAAATCAAGAACATCACTCGAAACCCGGATACGACAAGAGACACGAATCAAATCATAGGGAGAGAATCAATACAACCAATTGATGATATACAACAACACGATTCATGAAGAACAACCTCAATCTTGAAGATTCACGAAATACATCGAGGAGGGTTTCAAGAGAGTTACCTCGAATCGAAGACGAAGAATATGGATTGATGATGTTAATCAACGTCAAGAACTCAAGGGAGATGAAAACTTAGAGTTATAAGACTCCAAAATCGCCCTCCAATCGCCCACAAGTCGCCCTAGCCGCGGAGGGATGAAGAAATGGTGAGAAATGATGAACACGGTCAACTCATGGGTATATAAACCTGCGCCAGCATTACGTACGTTATACACGACATATTACGTACGTAATCGATGCCCACAACCTCCAGTCTAAAATAACGAAGGCCATTACGTACGTTATGACAAGGGCTTAACGTACGTAATGCGCACAGTTAACGCATGCTAGGGCCAACACATTGTTGACTCAAAGTATTTTGATGATGATTGTATTCAAAACATTTAACAAAATCTATCCCATCGAGCTGCTACATTGAAGGAAAATCATGTTCTTAGCGCACGCTACTGTCTGTATGGTAGCACACGCTATCAAGGGAAAAGTCACCTATAGTTAGGCAAGTAATCTGCAGTCTAGTGGAGTCACCTGATGGATAGCGCACGCAAAATACAAAATATCAGCGCATGCTAAGCTGTTAATCTTAGTGCACGCTATCATCTATTTATAGCGCACGCTATCGCACTCAAGGAAGAGAGACAGTAAGGTCTGGACAGAAAAAGGAAAAGCATTTGCGCACGCTATGGACGTACACTTACGTACGGTATTATGAGGTCTTAGCGCACGTTACATGTCAAATCTTGTGCACGCTACCGGAAATCATGTTGGTAGTCCAATAGGCTCTGGACTCAAATCAAGGAAGCTATTACGTACGCTAAACAAGCTAACGTACGTTATTTGGAAAAGTTGTAGCGCATGCTACAATACATGTGTTAGTGCACGCTAAGCATTCAAACTCCTACCATTAGTCAACTTATCCGTTGGAACGCAAATGTCAAAAAGGAGATCCGCAAAATTTGGAAGGCTAACATTAAATAATGTTAACGCACGCTAATGTATATGTACTAGCGCACGCTACGTATATTTTATCTGTTGGAAAAGAGATGTTGGGGAGACAAACCGACAAGTTTCAACAGTCAAAAGTGAAGACCTGTTGACCAACGATAACGCATGCTACAGAAGACCGACTAGCGCACGCTAGACGTATATTACGACCATTGGTACAGTTTAATGACCGTTCAGATCAGTCAAGTCAAAGCTCGTTAGCGCACGCTATGAAGGATTATTAGCGCACGCTAATAATACATTATTCAGTACATGAAGAAGGACTTCATACTATAAATACCCATAGGACTTGGGTATCTAACACACAACTTCAAGTATTTAAGTATACAAGCAATCAAAGCATTCTTGAGCTCAGATCTATATCTATTATTTCATTCTAAGTTGTGAGGAGAAAGATACAAAGAGTGATATACCTTGTAATATTATTATACTTTATATTCTTTCATTTGGTTGTGAGTGTTGCATCACTCATACAAGAGCGTTAGAGAAACGAATTAAGAGTCACTAATCCGGTGTTATTAGGATCTTCGATCCGGCATTGTTAGGATTACACTCCAATATTCGCAAGTAAGGATTATCTAGTTCCGATAGAACACTAGATAAACAAAGTTTATTTTGAGAGTGGTTGTGCTTGGACCAATAGAAGACAAGCGGTTGTAACGGTTGTTGTACCCGGACTGATCGAAGACGTGTCAAGTGTGTGGTTGTTCTTGAGCCAATAGAAAAAGAAGTCGGATAGAGGACGTAGGCAAGTTGCCGAACCTCTATAAATCTTTGAGTCTTATACTTTCCGCACTATTTTATTTTATTCGCGAGAAAGTTTGATATTCCGCATTACCACTATTCAACCCCCTTCTAGTGGTGAATTTATCTCTTCACTTGGTATCGGAGCCGGTCTCTTTTTAAGGGTTTAACCACCTAAGGGAAAAAGATCCACAAATGGCACTTCTTAGCCAAATCGAAGGAAATGCTCTCAACCGTCCTCCCTTCTTCGACGGTTCCAATTTCATGACATGGAAAAAGAAAATGGCTATATTCGTTCAAGCCTATGATATTGAAATTTGGAAAGTCATTGCACTTGGTCCGAAACTTGTCAAGAAAGAAGATGGATCGTTGAAAAATTCGACGAGTTCAACGACGAGGACTGGAGGAACACGCACATCAATTCACGTGCTACTCAACTTCTCTATTGCACCCTTAATCCCGAAGAACTCAACAGGATATCTTCCTACGAAAGTGTAAAGTAAATTTGAGAAATCCTTGAAGTAACTCATGAAGGAACCACCCAAGTTAAGGAGACTAAAATCAACATGCTTCTTCATGACTACGAACTCTTCTCCATGAAGGATGAGGAAACGATCACCAATATGTTGGATCGATTCTCGGATATAACCAATGGTCTTGCATCATTCGGAAAGCCTATATCTAGTAGTGACAAAGCTAAGAAAATTCTTCGCTCGTTGCCACGTGAATGGGATGCCATGGTTACCGCGATCATGGAGTCCAAAGATCTCAACAAGCTCGAGTTTAGTGCCCTCATCGGGTCACTAATCAATTAAGATATCGTTCTCAAGTCTAGAGGTACCAAACCAAAGCCTCGTGAAAAGGTAGTCGCATTCAATGTTGATATAGATGTTGAGGAAGATGTTCCCAAGGATGAAGATGACGAGGAACTTGCTCTATACGCCAAGAACTTTAGAAGGCATAAAAATCTAATTCAAAGAAGGTGAAATTTCCTTGGCCGGGATGGTAAGGCGGAACAAAAGAAGAATAGCTATGTTCCTATAAAGAAGTTCGACAATAATTGTCGGAAATGCTGTCAAGCCGGTCACTATGCCAAGGAATGTCGAGGATTTTCTTCAAAGCCTCAAGTCGAAAGATTCAAAAAGAAGGAGGTTCTAATCGCTTCTTGGAGTGGCGACGTGGAGGAGATTGAAAGATCTCTCGATGCTAATCTCGCATTTATGGCACTCGACTCCGAAAGCAATATCGAGGTAAGCTCTAAACTTAATGATGATGAATATGATAATTTCGATTTTTGCGATTCACAAGAAGTTCATCATGAGGATGAGTTATTAAGTGCGTTTCAATCTTTAAACGTAGAATACGACAAGATTGTTAAATTAAATATGTCTTTAAAGAGGAAAATAAAATCTTTAGAAATCGAAAAATCCTCTCTTCATAACAAAGGCAAAACTATTGAACTCAACCATACCTCATGCCTTGAAAAAGAAAACATTTTGAAAATTGAGTTAACGAAAACTCAAAAAGAGCTAAAATATATTTTGAACAAATTTACTCTCGGAAACGAGAAATTCGAAAAGCTCTTATCCATTCAAAAATCTCCATTGTTAAAACACGGCCTTGGTTTAGACCCATTTAAAAGGGAACAATCCCTTATCAATCTTGACAAAATAAAGAAAACCGAAGCCGAGAATTCAAAAACTCCTTTCAAACAACGAGTTCATGATAACGTTCGTTCAAAGTTAAGAACCATCAAAGTTAAACAAATATGGGTTCCAAAAGGGACAATTATTCCTAATGCTATAAGTATCGTTAACTTTGGAGGACCCAAAAGGGCTTGGGTATCGAAACAACCAAGAAACACTATTTTTGTAGGTACCGGCACCAAGGAAAAGCAAGTGGTACATTGATAGTGGATGCTCAAGGCACATGTGCGGCTCCGAGGACTTATTTGAAGACCTTGAATATCAAGAACAAGGACATGTGACCTTTGGAGACAATCAAAAAGGAAAGATTAAAGGCATCGGAAAAGTCGGTAAGAAACCTTATCCCTCTATCAACAAAGTATTATTTGTTGAAGGTTTGTATCACAATTTACTTAGCGTTTCTCAACTATGTGATGAAGGTTTTAAAATTCTCTTCGAGCAAACTCATTGCACGGCATTTAGAAATAATAAAATTGCATTCATCGGTTTGAGATGTGGAAACATTTATATTGTTGATCTTAATGATAAAAGTTCATTTAATGAAAAGTGCCTTATTACTTTGGATGATAATGCATATTTATGGCATCGTAAATTGGGGCATACATCTCTACCCATCATTTCTATTTTATCGAGACACGATCTTGTCCGTGGTTTACCTAAACTCAAATTTGATCGGAAGCATTTGTGTGAATCATGCATAAAAGGGAAACATACTCGAGAATATTTCAAACCAAAATTCGAGGTTTCCATTAGTCGTATTCTTGAACTTCTGTATATGGATTTGATTGGACCATCTAGATATGTTAGTCTAAATGGTAAGCTTTATACTTTGGTCATTGTTGATGATTATTCCCGTTTTACTTGGGTTAGATTTATTGCTCATAAAGATGATACATTTTCCGAGTTTTCCAAATGGTGTCATTAGGTGCAAAATGAGAAATGTCTTTCTATAATTTCAATTCGCACCGATCACGAAGGTGAATTTGATTGCACTCCATTTGAGCTTTTATGTGACAAATATGGTATTAATCACAATTTTTCAGATCCCAGAACGCCTCAACAAAATGGGGTTGTTGAAAGGAAAAATCGATCTTTGGAGGAAATGTCAAGGACTATGCTTAATGAATACTCTCTTCCACAATACTTTTGGGCCGAAGCAATTTTTACGCCATGGGATGTGATTAACCGAGGTCATGTTCGTAGAACTAACCTTAAAACTCCGTATGAATTATGGAAGGGCAAAAAGCCAAATATATCTTATTTCCATCCTTTTGGTTGCAATGTGTTTATCCTAAATAATGGTAAGGATAACTTGGGGAAATTTAATGCTAAATCCGACTCAGGAATATTTGTTGGTTATGCTACAAATAGCAAAGCATATCGTGTTTATAACATTAGAACAAATAAAGTTGAAGAATCCATTCATGTTAAATTCAACGATATGATCACACCCCCGAGAAAGGTAGAATATTTTGATGATGCAGGTATTTTTCCGGATTCTCATCCCTCAAATGAAATGGAGAAAATTTCGAAAATCCAAAAGACGACAACCGAGATTCTATCGAAAGATTGGAGGCACATCAAAGACCATCCAAAAGATCTTGTGATTCGAAACATTGAAGACGGTGTTCAAACTCGAAGGAGAACCATCAAATATATGGCTCATTGTGCTTTCGTATCCGAAATAGTTCCCAAAAATATATCTGAGGCTCTTGATGATGAAAGTTGGATGAGGGCACTGCAAGAGGAGCTTGTACAATTCATGCACAATAATGTATGGAATTTAGTTCCCGCTCCTAAAGATAAAACAATTATCAGAACTGAATGGGTGCACAAAATCAAGTGTGACGAAGACGGTTACCCAATTCGAAATAAATCTCGTTTGGTCGCATAAGGGTATAATCAAGAGGAAGGCCTTGATTACGAAGAAAGTTTTGCTCCCGTGGCTCGACTCGAAGCCATCCGTTTGGTATGTGCATTTGCTACTCACAAAAAGATCAAACTATTTCAAATGGATGTGAAAAGTGCATTCTTGATGGCTACATTAAAGAAGAAGTCTATGTCAAGCAACCTCCCGGTTTTGAAGATCATCAATTTCCGGATCACGTCTACAAGCTCAACAAGGCACTCTATAGGTTGAAACAAGCACCCCGAGCATGGTATGATCGTTTAAGTCAATTTTTAATTGCAAATGATTATAAAAGAGGTAAAGTCGATAATACCTTGTTTGTGAAAATATTGAATAATGATATACTTGTTTGCCAAATCTATGTTGATGGCATTGTTTTTGGACCTACTAACAAATCATTGTGCCAAGATTTCTAATCTTATGAAAGGAGAGTTCGAGATGAGTATGATGGGAGAATTAACATTCTTCCTCGGGCTTCAAATCAAGCAATGCAAAGATGGAATCTTTATTCATCAAACAAAGTACTCAAACGATCTCCTAAAGAAATTCAAAATGGAGAGTAGCAAAGTGATTTCAATGCCAATGTCCTCATCATTAGAGGTTGAAAAAGATGAAAATGGCAAATCCGTAGATCAAAAATTTTATCGAGGTATGATCGGATCTTTGCTATATTTGACTGCTTCTAGGCCAGACATAATATTTGCTACATGCTTATGTGCTCGATTCCAAGCTAATCCTAAGGAATCACATTTAATTGCTTGTAAACGCATTTTTCGTTACTTGAAAGGGACCATCGGACTAGGTCTATGGTATCCCTCTTGCTTGGACTTTAATTTGATTGCATATAGTGACGCCGATTTCGGCGGATGCAAAATTGATAAAAAGAGTACTAGTGGTACATGTCATTTCATCGGTTCATGCTTAATATCTTGGGGAAGTAAAAAGCAAACCAGTGTAGCGTTATCTACAACTGAGGCCGAATACGTTGCTGCAGGGAGTGCCTGTGCTCAGGTACTATGGATTAAAAATCAACTCCGCGACTACGGCATTTATTTTGAAACTACCCCTATATTATGTGATAATACTAGTGCTATTAATTTGACTAAAATTCCCGTGTTGCATAGTAGAACTAAGCATATAGATATTAGACATCATTTTTTACGCGATCATGTGCAAAAGAAAGATATCTGCTTAATTTTTGTCGGGACGAAGGACCAACATGCTGATATATTTACGAAACCTCTTCCCGTGGAATCATTTAATAATATTCGTCTGCAACTCAGTATGGGACATCTAGACAATTTTTGAAATTAGTTTTCTACTCGAGAGATCAATATCTTTGAAACGTTCGATTCACTAGCGCACACTAGCTTCATTCTTCTAACGCGTGCTAAATTTTGTCTTCGATAGCGTACGATAATCCCTTATCACTTGCGTGCGCTAATTAAAATCTTCTCATATGCTACTTGACAGTCCAGTGAGCTACCCATATGTTCTTAATGTAAGCTAATTATACACCCTTTTGCGTATGCTAATTAAACCGGCTCAGCTCACTATATAAACTCTGTTCAGCCCATAAACATTCCCATCATTTCATAACGTACGCAAACACTCCAGATCCCCTTTCAGCAAGAACCCTAGCCGTAAAACCGACTCATTCAAATCCCGATTCCTTCTACAATCTTTCAATTCCTTTCAGATTTATGTCGAGCAAGGGCCGCAAAGCTATGGAGAAGACTTACAAAAATGCAAAACGCCCTCGTGAGCCAGAATACGACGCATCCCGCTTCGTGTCATATACCGCGTCGAAGGACTTTTCTGAAATTCTTCCTCCGGAACGATTAACGGATTGTTACTTCTTCAATTTTCCAAGCCTGGAACGGGAGAATGTTGTCATCTCTAATTTTTTCTCCTCCATTGGAATTGCTCGCCTTGTTGAATGTAAGGAACCTATCTTTCCCGAGCTTGTTCGTGAATTTTATGCGAACCTTCATATTGCTGAGAGTGAAGGTTCCTCATCTCTAGTTTTAGGGAGTTTGGTTGGAGGAACGGTAATGAAAGTCTCTTCGGAGATTTTGTCTCAACTTTTTGGTTTGTCGTCCGATGGTTTTTCGTGTTCTGGGAAATCGATCACTGAGGAGTCTGGAGTTAGGGAGATTGATGGCAAGGAATTTCTGAGTTCGAAAGATGTAATCAACATCACCGATGAGGCTTTTGAGAACAACGATTTCGGGATTAACATTCGACTTCTTTTGGTTGCAATCACAAAATACATAATGCCCAAAGGTAACACGCAACATGAGTGAGTCGGAGTCGATTAACATGTTGTGTACCAAGTGCTAAACGATGACAAAGTTGATTTTGCCGTGATTGTCACAAGTTGGATGAAAGTTAAGGGCGACCTATTTCGGTCGAAGAATTATGCTTCACGGTCCCGCAAGGCTGGAATGCCGTATGGTTCCATCCTAACGGCGATCTTCAAATTTCATCACGTGGACGTGATGAAGGACAAATTCGTTCCCATTTAACTCAGCCATGAGATCTCGGATTACTCGCTCAAAGCCATGCACTATGTCTGAACGATCAACCGGGGCTGGATTCTCTTTCCATATCTTCATGAAGATGACCAAGTGGAGAAATGGACTCGTATGCCGACACCGGAAGAGTGAATCACTCGACGAGGGCCTCACACCTTCGGGAAATGCAAACCGGAGAATTCGTGAGGAAGCCCACTTCTAAGGGAAAGCGTCCGATGCGAGAGACTCTTACCGAGGAAGAGGAGAGTGACCTCGTCTCACGGATGCGCAGCATCGAGACTTCACAAATGGATATCCGTGAAGATGTTGATTCTCTTCGCTCCGAAGTTCAAGGAGTGCGTGGGCTGCTTGAAGACTTCATTCGCTTCACTCATCCATCGTTCTCGCTTCCACCGTCCTCATCCGAGCACGCACCCTAGTTTTAGGACATTGATTCTCATTGTAGCGACTTCTACTTCATATGTTTTTGATGTCTCGTGCCTTGGATATTTATGTGTAATGCTTGAACTATTTTCAATTAAATACGCATTTCTCTTCGTTTGGTTTTTATGTAGTTTGGCGTTTGTTAATTATGTGTTTTCGTTTTGACAAATGGCATTTGGTTGGTATCATGTTTAATACGCAACAACACAGGGGGAGTCCTTTTTGTTTATGTCAAAAAGGGGGAGAAACACTCCAAAAACTGGACCGTACTAACATATCGAACAAGTTACCTTGATTCGAAATTTTTTACACCGTTTTTGCAGGTATATATTAAATGTTTTGACATCATCAAAAAGGGAGAGATTGTTGACTCAAAGTATTTTAATGATGAATGTATTCAAAACATTTAACAAAATATATCCCATCGAGCTGTTACATTGAAGGAAAATCATGTTCTTAGCGCATGCTACAGTCTGTATGGTAGCGCACGCTATCGAGGGAAAAGTCACCTGCAGTTAGACAAGTAATCTGCAGTCTAGTGGAGTCACCTGATGGATAGCGCACGCAAAATACAAAATATCAGCGCACGCTAAGCTGTTAATCTTAGCGCAAGCTATCATCTATTTATAGCGCACGCTATCACACTCAAGGCAGAGAGACAGTAAGGTATGGACAGAAAAAGGAAAAGCATTTGCACATGCTACGGACGTACACTTACATACGCTATTATGAGGTCTTAGCGCACGTTACATGTCAAGTCTTTCACATGCTACCGGAAATCATGTTGGTAGTCCAGTAGGCTCTGGACTCAAATCAAGGAAGCTATTACGTACGCTAAACAAGCTAACGTACGTTATTTGAAAAAGTTGTAGCGCACGCTACAATACATGTGTTAGCGCATGCTAAGCATTCAAACTCCTACCGTTAGTCAACTTATCCGTTGGAACGCAAACGTCAAAAAAGAGATCCGCAAAATCTGGAACGCTAACATTAAATAATGTTCTACGAATAAAAGAACTAGTAGAACCAAAAGATGTTACTTCCGAACAAAGTTCACAAGAATCGAACCGGACTCGGAAAAGTCACAGCGATAACCAGATCGACCCAAAACAAGATCACAGCTCGTTCGAACGACGAAACCGAAATACAGAACAAGTTTAGAAAGTATCAACGAACACGAGCGAGTCGATAGACTTGAGGGAGAGAAAATGCGGAAGTCAAAAATGATACGGGAATTACATTCGACCTCTTATAAAAGAAATGTTGTTCCTGCAACTCACAACAACGGGAGCAAGGTGACAACACAAAAAGTAAACGACAGAAACATCTCCCATGGGCCTCTCAGAGCCGATCCTCATATCTGTACTGAAGTTCACGCACCGAAAGACTCGGAACCCAACTCGCAAAACTGGATCCTGTGTCTTTCGGGTCCACACTTGAAAAGAGTTACCGATGAGAAGGACAATTTACATGTGCATGCCCCGGCGCCTCACGATTGAAACACCTCGGCTCGGCATACCGAAAATACAAATGTTAGATACAATGGGGCATAACGTCGCAAAACAACATAGCGAAGATGCCAACTCAGCACAACAAAGAATCATAACACATATCATATACAACGATTACCATCGTAAAGTAATACATACACATACACGAAAGCAACGACGGTATCGTTCGGCGACCTCAACGGCCCAAACGATAACCAGCACGTAATTACAAACATCATGAAACAATCACACATGTACACCAACATACAAACCCAAGCTTCAACATCTCACACTCGTGTGACACACGCAATCCACCACGAGGTGACAACCATTAAATACCAGTTCACACCTCTCACAGAGGGCTAGTACAACAAATACGTAGCAACGCCTCAACGTTCATGCCACCAACTCGATCATATTCGGGAGTTAACATCATAACGACAAAGCCAACATCATACATACATACCCAGCCCTCAAACGGGAATGGATAGGTTTTAAAAACGAAAACCTCCTTTGGAAAATAATTTAGAAAAACACCGGTCTATCTCGAGTATCACCTTTTAAAAAAAGGACAAATGTGAAACATCGTTATCGAGACTTTAGAGAACCATTTTGCATTTGATAAAAATGAGGACACTTTCTCTTAGTGAAAAACTTTCAGAATATTCGACCCTCGGGTCTAAGTAAAAGTGTTTATAAAACATTGAAAATATCTCAAAACATTTTGGTCCTCGAGGTAGAAGAATTTTTGAAACATATTGTGGCACCTTGGATGTACCAAGAGAAAATAATTCATTTTAAAAGTATATCTCGAAATTTATTTTCTAAGATACTCAAGGTTTTCAAAGATAATTCAATGGGCTAGAATGCCCAAAAATTTCAGGTAATTACACGGAACATTATAACGCCGTGGGCCCCACGCCAGAACCCACCAGGCTAAAAACCATTTACAAAAATATCAAAAAGGTTGATGACGGTAATATTTCAAAAACTCACAAAAGCCATTTACAAAATACTAAATACCGTCATAAGAATTTCGCCAAAATGATCAAGGGCATAATGCCAAAAACTAGGTTAAGAGAATCGGTTTTCGAAATAAACTCAGTCGGTAAAATACAGAAAGTCATTACAAAAGAACTCACGCAGCGGATAAAAGAAATACAGTCCAACATGCACAATCCAGCGACACTACTCCTCATATGAACGAAATATGAGAGTCAAATAACCACATATCACGAAATCAAAATCCATAAGAGAATTCCGTCAATTAACTCATAATCATATCTGTAACTCGCATCAGACGAGGCACAAACACAAAGAAGGGAGACTTACCTCCACAGGTCGCACGAAGATGATGATCGCCCCACGATACTAATCACGACCAACAAACAAAGACGACGCATCGCGACACGACTCAGTCATACAAAATCCAACGAGACAAAAACTCAACAGACACCACTAAACCCGATAGCCTAGGTTTCCACAACCTAAGCTCCGATACCATTTATGTAACACCCCCAATCCGCTCAGGGATATTACACGCCGTAGAACCCTTCCCCAAGGATCTACCAGGCTGGTAACAACATAGAACATCTCCACAATGCCTTTAAGGCTAAAATGACTCAGTAGACCGATTTGGTCTTTCAATAAATGCATACAACTCAAACTCATTACATGCCCACGCAGGGGTCGAATACAACACTCCCGTACAACGAGAAAGAATAATGCAGCGGAAAAATAAACTATAACTAAAACAAAGACATCATACGGATCCCATGGTTCTAAAAAACGCTAGGCGCTGGGCGTTAGGATTGCTAACGCCTAGCGCCCAGAGGATTACTCGGGATTAATCGGGGATTAATTGGACTAGGCGGATTTATTTTTTATTATTATTTTAATTATTTTTATATATAAATAATTATAGATATGTATTAATTGGACTAGGCGGATTTATTTTTTATTATTATTTTAATCATTTTTATATATAAAAAATTATAGATATGTAAAATAATTAAAAGTAATTAAGATTTAACCATTTACACAAATATACAATCAATTATATATTAAATTTGAAATATTTATATAGATATCAAGGAGTCCATAATATCTCAGTTTAGGGATTTATAGTATTATTAGAACAAAAATAAAAAACAAAAAAGTATAACCGCCTAGGCATCCGCCTAGTCGCTCATGTAACTAGAAAATTTGAAACATTGATATAGATATAAAGTAGTCCATAGTATTCATAATATCTTATCTTGCCTTCATAGGCTCCCGCCATCCCTCCTAGACGATCGATTCATCACCCAAACGCCCAGTACAAGCGCCTAGGCCATAATCGGAACGGTAGAGGACCTTCTAGGGATTAGTCAGAGGATTAATCGGCCTAGGTGGGGATTTTTAGAACACTGACGGATCCTCGTGTGATTAGTATCATTCATCTTTCATCATCCTTCGTGCCGACCCTATGTTATGCTCCCAAACCTGAATGCAAAAACAGACATCCACCCCCCGAATACTCGGGGGTTAGTAAAACTCCACTGTTTTGCTAGTGCAAGAACAAAGTGCAAATACGAGCCATACAATACAAGTTCCAAGAACAATAATAATCAGGAATCCTCAAAGATCCAAACATAACAAAAGTACTTCCTGAGGCAAGAGTTTGGGTAAAACATTCCAAAACCGAAAGATCACAAATCAAGGGAACAATTTATAAAACGGTTTAAAATGCCATCGAGAGTTTTAATAGAAAACAATTTAGGATTACCGAATCCTTATCTTTCCAAAATCAACAGGGTTCACACCCCAAAGGTTTTGTTTTCGCAAATAGAAAACCGACAACAATTCACAGGGTCAGAGCCCAACATCACGTGTCCTCGACGGACATAAAAATCAACAAAACATAATCGCGCACGCGCATCACCTAGGACCGGGACGAAGCCACAAATCCCACTCGAGGCCTCGAAGGACCCTCCCGAGCTGGCTAGCGAAACAAATCACACACATGCATCGCCTAGGACCGGGACGAAGCCACAAATCCCACCTGAGGCCTCAAAGGACCCTCCCGAGCTGGCTAGCTAAACAAATCACAACATCTCATGGTTGGATCAATCACTTGTTGCATTCTGGCCACATGATGGCATGCCATGTGCCACCGTAGATTATATTTGGCGCTCACGGTTGGATCAATCACTTGTTGCATCCTGGCCACATGATCACATGCCATGTGCCACCGTAGTTTGTCTTAGGCTCTCACGGTTGGATCAATCGCTTGTTGCATCCTGGCCACATGATCACATGCCATGTTCCACCGTAGGCCCCGCCCACATTCACACAATCACACATATAGCACAATGTAACAAAGATATCCAAACAATTCACTCAGAGGCATCAAACACTTAGCAAAACACTACGTCAAACCATAACGCACCGAAATAAAGCCATATACGTACACACGCATTACTAAGCATAACATCAACACCAAACATATCCAAAAGATTCAAGTAGTCACTTACAACCCACACAATTCACACAAAACATACGCGTTTTGAAAGTGAACCTTTAAAAAGGCTAACCGAGTCTTTGAAAGTGAAATTCAAACGATCAAATAAACACAAGGAGACGATCACTAATTATCATATCCATAAAACAAGAATAGTATGGACAAGGTACTTGCCTCGATACCACGAGCAATGGAAAAATGAACGGATACGTCCGGGTAGCCCTCAAATTCCCGAACACTATCTAGAACGCGATAGCACCGAAATTACGACGGAATAACACCACACGAATCATCAAACACCAACGAGATTCAACTCGGAAATACTCGAGCACCTATAATCCTCCGGAAGGAACAATAAAACATGATTACAATGAGAATCGAGGCCAAAAAAAATCCCAACAACTATCGAAGGGAAACTCATTGGGACATTTAATCAAATACTCAATGTTCGATAACTCCCAAGAACACTCGAATCACTAATCGAGTTGAACAAACTCGAAATATGGATATACAACCCATAGAACACGATTAATAACATCATACTACACCAACCGATGTATCAAAATCGGACTAGAATCGAAATCAAGAACAATTTCTCCGAAAAGTCAACTTGAAGGAAAATCAAGAAATATACCTTGATTCGACGAAATACATGGATTGGATGATGATATAATCAACAAGAATCTTCCAAAACATCTTGGAATTGATTAGAATTGCCCAAGAACTCGATTTCCCGTTGCACCCGTCCGATAGCCGCAAGAAAAGTGAAGAAATGAACAAAAACGGGCTGCCAGGCCTTATATAGCCGGTCACTGCCGGACACTTACGGCCGTAACTCGGCACATACGGCCGTACTCGGCAGGCCTTACGGTCGTAACCGGCATTCGTCAAAAAATCTGCCTAGCACCTGTCGGACACTTACGGCCATAACTGGCACACATTACGGCCGTAACCGGCCTTCGTCCGGAAGATGCCCAGCGCCCGTACGGCCGTACCCGATCACTCCTTACGGCCGTAACTGGCATTCGTCCCGCCAAGTCTGCCGAGCACATATGGCCGTAACTGGCACCTTACGGCCGTAACCGGCACCTTACGGCCGTAACTCGGCCAGGCCAGGCCCTGCTCCGGCCGTGACTCGGCAGTGGCCACTCCGACGGCCCGGACGACCCCGAAACCCGAACCTGAGTATGAATCGAAGATATGGTTACAAATTACTCGCAAAGACGAATCTAAGCGCTAAGAGAACACACGGTTCCGACCACCCAAAGTGTCGAAATTCGACAACGGAAGTAATTACCCCAAACTTTGGGAAATTACGAAAATGGCCCAAAACATGCGAAATACACGATACACAATCGAAACACCAAACCAAAGCTCTCAACATGAATAATAACATTAAATGAACTTACTAGAAACTCGAAACAACAGTTTCGGATGATATTCGCAAGAATCGAACTCAAGTGCGGAAAAGTCGCTAAGAAGCACGGAACTCAACGAAACGACACCGAAACGAACTCGGATGTCAAAAAGTGTAGAATTAATCATTCTCATAATGACGAAACGGCCATGAGCGAGTCGTCAAAATGGACTTCCGTGAAAAAAAAAAAAATTACCGGAAATCGAAATTACGGGTATTACAATACCAAACCTTGAGTTTCACTTGTCTATTATAAGGAACACATTGAAATCTTGAATCAAGAAAGTACTGAAAACATAGATGAAAGACATAAGAAGGAATTTCAAAATGGTTTAAGATTCGTGCTACTATGTTGTTTGATCAACGGTTACTTTCTGAGGAGATTTATTCATTAGCGAATGGTTCAAATTCTTATATGGTGTACACTGGATGTATTGAAAATGGGGTTCGATGGTCGACCAAACATAGTGATAGATACCACAAGACACAAGATAGTGGAATTAGGACGTGCGGATCCCATGGTGAAGCACCTTGTACTTTTTATGGAAGCTTGCTTATTGTTGTGCACTTATGTTTTCAGAGAGGATATGGTACATATCTTTTCAAAAGTGAATGGTACAATTCTGATTCGAGGAAGCTAAAGTTTGATTATCATCTGACATCAGTGAACATTAATAGAAAATGGTACACGCATGATCCTTACTTGTTGGACAGTCACGCACAAAAGGTATTTTATCTTGATGATCCAAAACTTGGACATCCCTGGAAAGTTGTCCAGAAGATTCAGCATAGTCATGTTTGGGATGTTCTAGAGAAAGAAGAAGATGAAGTTGCAGACTGCTGTAATGACTCTGATGGTGACAATGTTTACAATGATGCTCGGTGGGAGGTACATGAAGAAGATGATGAGTTGAATACATCATCACGAAGACATGATATCGAACCTGAAACTATTGTGTTGGATAATGCTAATATAGAAAGAAGAACATCAGATGATGAATTTATTGATGATGATGATGTTATTAATGGTGACGATGATGATGCTCTTGCAGACGAGAATATTATTGATGATGATATCATTGATAATTATTTGATGTCTGATGATGAAACTGTTCCTGGACACGATAGTGATTAGTGAGACACATGGTGATTCAAATTATTCTGATGGGGAATATTGTTGCATTTCATTGATCTACAAACATTTTTCCCTTTCCAAAGTTACTCTTTAGTTGGATTATATAACTGCATTTTTAAGAGATCTTATGTCCATTTTTCAATACATGTGTACGTTTATGTATATGTGTATGTGTGTATATATGTGTGTGTAAAACTAAAACCTATTTATATATTTTTATAGTAACAACAAATTATTGCTTGATCAATATATACCCAACATAAACGAGTCAAATAAATTTTATTTTATTATGAAGGGTAATAAATATATATAAAATATTATAATTTTAGTTGTATTAATGGTTAACGGGCTTGCGAGCTAATTTGGTTAACTTGTTAGCCCTACCTAACGGGCTTTGGGCTAAACAGTTTTTAAATATTTTATATATTTTTATAGTAACAACAAAATTATAAAATTTAATATACTACTTAAGTTTAGAAACAAACTAATGCTTGATCAATATATACCCAACATTAATGAGTCAAATAAATTTTTATTTTGTTATGAAGGGTAATAAATATATATAAAATATTATAATTTTAGTTGTATTAATGGTTAACGGGCTTGCGAGCTAATCCGGTTAACCTGTTATCCCTACCTAACGGGCTTTGGGCTAAACAGTTTTTAAATATTTTTATATATTTTTATAGTGACAACAAAATTATAAAATTTAATATACTACTTAAGTATAGAAACAAACTAATGCTTGATCAATATATACCCAACATTAATGAGTCAAATAAATTGTATTTTGTTATGAAGGGTAATAAATATATATAAAATATTATAATTTTAGTTGTATTAAGAGTTAACGGGCTAGCGAGCTAATTCGGGTAACCTGTTAGCCCTAGCTAACGGGCTAAATAGTTTGGGCAAAAAAACTCGGATTTAGACAGAACAAAATAATATGCGACATCTCTATTTATCAATATTATGATCATCTCTTAATATATAAGATGCAACATTCCTAAATTTTCTGGAGATGCTCATTTTATGTGACAAAATCATTTATGACACAATATATTCCTCGCTAATGTTGACTTTGTGCAACAAAATCTGTAACACCCCCAAAACCATATGGGAATATTACACGCCGTAGACCCTTTTTCACAAGGATCTACCAGGCTAAACTTCATAAAACGACCAAATGTTTGCCCGGCTAGGGTCAAACAATAAAATAATACAAACCGTTAAGGTCACTTACACGTGAATACACAGACCGATGAGGTCACGCAACTCAATCAATAGAACTGACTAAAACAGCATCACCCACACAGGGGTCGAAACACAATACAGCGGAAGACTGAAATCAACTCTGACAACACAACGAAAATCAAAACAACTCTCATCTCTTGATTAGTATCGTAGCTCGTAATCCTCCTGTGCCAATCCTGTGCCTGCTCCCCTAAACCTGCATGTACAGGGACGCAAAATAGACATCCACCCCCGATTACTCGGGGGTTAGTAAAACTCCACTGTTTTACTAGTACAAGTATCAAATCATACGAAATGTAACGAGCAAACATTAATCATGAATCAAATATAATAACCAAGTACGAAAATATTCCCGGGAGGTTTTAACAAAGGAAAATAAGCTACGAAGCATTTGAAACTAAACTTATCATCTCGGGAATTTTAGGAATTTCGAAACCTTTAAAAACTCAAGTCCTGATTCACAAAACCTTTCGAAACACTTTAGGGTCTTAACCCCAAATCTTGTTTCATAACTCAACAGTTCTCCATAAAACTTTTCCTTTCGAAATTTTGATTGTCCAAACATATTCATGACACCGTGATCCACTGTCACGTGTCTCCGTAGGTACAACAACCCGCACGGACTATTCCACGCACAAATAACCAAACATAATCAATTCTGACACCGTGATCCACTGTCACGTGTCTTCATAGGTTCAACAACCCACATGGACTATATCAATCACAACAATCACACACACAGTTCCAACACCGTAGTCCACTGTCACGTGTCACCGTAAGCCCCGTCGAGATCACCCGGTTGGATGCACTGTGCCCTAAACTCATGGTCCACTGCCATGTGTTATCGTAGGCCTCGTCAGACCAGCACGATTGGACCTCAGTACCTCACTAAGTTCTGACCAACCCCGTAGTCCACTGCCACTAGTCCTCGTAGGTCCCGTCGAACCATCACGAGTGAACTTAGCGGTCACACAAATATTCATATTCATAATTCATCAACAACATCCACGGTCAATCAATCATAATGATTACCACGTCTTACGGGACTAATGTATTCAAGGCAATTTCGACAATCAACAACGTCATCGACATTACACAATTAGCACACTATACGATACACCTCCAAGGGTATAATCAAGCCATCACGATAAGCATATCGAGTACGAACGTTTCACAATGAGCATTCAAGTATAATATAATCAACACAAAACATTTATCATCACTTAACGGAATATCATCGCGTTGAACCATTAAGAATATCAATAATTCCGCCAACGTTTATAATGTTCATCTCATTGTCAATTCACACTAATTAAAAATCAAGGAGGCAAACCAATCATCGTAGATCTAACACATGATTTCTATTTACAAGACACAAGTCGTATAAGTAAGATACTTGCCTCGATTGTCGGCGCCTGAATATTCCTACAATCACGGCACAACCCGGAAAAAAAACCCCGAACACCTACAATCCTCCGACAAAAACAATGAGGATACGATTACAATGAGAATCAAAACCGAAAACAACGGAAGCCTCATCAAACTATCGAAGGAAAAATAATTCGAACATTTAATCGAGCATTAAATGTTCAAGACCCTCCAAGAACAAAGAAATCACCCCTCGATCCGAAAAAATCAAGGATATAAGTATCCAATCCGTAGAACATGCTTAAAACAACGTTTACACAACAATTAATTGATCAAAAATGGATTGGAATCAAAATCAAAAGGAAAATCTCCAAAATCTTCAAAAACATGGGTTCAAGCCAAAATACCTCGATTCGGACGAAGAACAAGGATTAAATGATGATAATAATCATGATTCAAGCTTCCCAACTGATGTACTTCTGATTTCCGATCAAAACCCTTAATTTCTGTCGAAGGATCGCGAAAAAAATGGAGAAAAGTGAAAATAGCTGAGTGACCCGGTGCCCAGGCCTTAAATAGCCGAGCCCTGCCGAGCGCTTACGGCCGTAACCCGCCATGGCTTACGGCCGTAACCGGCCAGGGCTACCCTACTGCCCAAGTGCGGAAAAGCCGTTTAAGAACACGGAACTCAACAAAACGATACCGAAACGATCTCGGATGATAAAAAGTGCAGAATTAATCATTCTCGGAATGATGAAACGGTCACAACAGACTCGCTAAGATGGACTTCCGCCAAAAAAAATAAAATTACCGGAAATCGAAATTGCGGATTTTACATACTACCCTCCTTAAAAGAAGTTTCGTCCCGAAACATAAAACAAGTAGGGAGAAGCAATATCCCGCCAGAAAAACTCAACGAGATACACAAGAAACGCCTAACTTTCGCCCATCGACGAAACATTACAAGCAACACAAAGGAATATACGGCATGAAAACAGGCTCCACAACGACCAACACAACGCCACCGGCTATGATTCAAAACAACAACGAGAAAATAACCACACATCACATACCACATCACATGCACACATTTAATCAAAGAAACGCACGCGACAACAAGTCGCACCCGACTAAAACGGCTATGTGATAGAAACAAATATAGTATCACGATAGAAATCACTCCGACTCTCATCAACAAGAAAATGTCCGACGTCAAAACACAAACAATTCAAGATAACGGAAAATGAGAATACCAAATATTACATTCTATCCCACTAAAAATAAGTTTCGTCCCGAAACTTAAATTAAAACATCAGGGTAGAATACAAACAAAACCAAAAAGTTCACGCAACAAATATCAATCTCTACACGAATTACAGCACAAAGTACGATACACAACTACATCACTGGACACCACTGGGCCCTCCCCGAGTAGGAACGAAAACCCGATTCTCGAACAGTTTAGCAACGGTCTCACAATGCACCGCTTGGTGCCCCAGTTGACCGGACTTGAAACAATTAACCGGTGGCAAACGACAATTCTGTCTCGCATAACCCACACGACTGCAGTTGAAGCAGTTCTTCACACCATTCGTCTTACTCGCCCCCGAAGTAAGTTCTTAGACTGGTCAACCGAATGAAGAGTGCTCCCATAAGGAAAATACGAAGCAACAGGCTTACGAATCTCACTTCTCTGGCCTCTTGAAGAGTTACTCGAGGTCTTCTGCCTCTTACTCTCTGAACCAGATTCCATCACAGAAACGGCAATCTCAATGGCTAAAGCTTGGTCCTGATATTCCTACATAGTGGTACACATGAGCGGAGCCATACTCTCACGGATATGGGGCTTCATGCGCATATTGAAGTATTGGACCTTGTCCGCTTCACTTCTCACCTGATCACGAACATAAGCCAGTTGCCGATTATAATCGACTATCGCCTGGGATATCGACACATCCTGGGGCGTAACCGGGAAAAACTCAACGATCCTGCACTCACGGACAGGCAACAGGCAATACTCTGCCTCCATGGTGGTCTTAAACTCATCCCATGTAGGTATACGATCTGCAGGCACTACAACCTGCCACCAGTCTGCAGCTTCTTTGTCGAGCATGTACTGAGCAATGGGTACCCTCCTTTCATCCAGACAAGCTACAACATCAAATGTTCTGTCCAACTGGAAGACACAGTTCTCCCAACCAAACGAGTCAGAAGAACCTGCAAAACGGGGCGGCTGCATCCTCATCACATCTCGTAACCACTTACTAGCCCCGTTATCCCCATCTGGGTTCTCATTCCGATGTACGGCCTGATTCATCTGCACTAAGTGGTCAACCACCTGACGAAGGATGGTGGCGGCGCCAACGTTAACATTAACGCTGGCTGATTGTCCCTGATCTCGCGAATGGTCATCACGACCATCTGTACTGAGCTGATTGGTACTCGACAAGGAGTCAGTCGCCCTCTCATGCTCCTAATTACGACCACCGCCACGACCATGGCCTCAGCCTCGACCCCTCAGCATACTGAACGGACAACTATTCAGAATAACAGGATAAAACGAACCTCACATCATCAACATAAGCCCGCAAACAGCAACACAATACAATATTCACACAAATTCACTACTCGAATACACGAACTAACACTTGCAATAATAGAACTTAAATTTAAAAGTAATTCACATGTTCACATCGACATAGATGTACGACTTATACCTCAGCATACACGGTTAAAACATTAAGCATACCATTGTGGTCCAACATGGATAATATTCTTAAAAACAAGTTTTTCGAGGTATTTGTTCGAATGATAATATTTTAAAATTCGCGAGTTTGAAAGATTTTGATGGTAAATTTTGAAAACACTTTGTTTAATACCTCGGTCATTTAACCAAAACCATGGACCCATTATCAAAACTACTTTGATTTGAAATCACTTGCACAATAATACGCTGAAATATCAAATCCACTCTATAACCGATGTCAGCAAAATGACCTTATCAATATCTGCCAGCACACTAATCATTGCCATAGATAATCTATCATGTCCAAGATAACGTCATAGAACAATACAATTAAATTAGACTATGCCGTCACAACACTTAGGTGTACAATCAAATTGCTAACAAGAAGGGTAACAATCGCCAACATGTCAATAATATCAAAACAGGATTAAACAATTGAGCACGACATTGCTGATGCAATAGCTAAAGTTCACAATCGTCATCTGCAGACCACACGACTATATCCATAGGAATCGAACGACCGGTAAAGTGTACAGATATGTCTGTAATAATAAGATTACGGTTGTGACAGCAATAAGCTTACGGCCGTAATAACACACAGCTTACGGCCGTAACAACTAGAAGATTACGGCCGTAATACTAACACCTTACGGCCGTAGCAACTACCAACTTACGGCCATAACACAGATTTTGTACGGCCGTAACTATTGGCTGTTAGACGGCTGAAGTAACCTAGCAGCCCCGAAACGGATCCGAGAATTAGGGAACGATACCTAACAACGTATCCCAACATCTAAAAAATACTACAACATTTTCCGGCGAGCACAACAACACAACAAACTTACCGCAACTACTAGTCCCAACACAAAAACACATAATATTTGAAATCCCGAAACCAAAAATCGTTTTGCTAAAATAAAAATTTTCCAAAACCCTTTCGTTCATAACCAAAAACGACGGTAATACTTTACAATGTCTGAAGTACTTCAAAACACATTTTCCAAATACCGTCTGATGATGTCATTTGAAAATACACGACCAATCACAACAATAAAATTACGCACCGCAATTAACTTACTTAGATAAAATCATGATACACAGGTACCTCGCATAAAAGAGGAGGCTTACGTCCACAGGCCGCACGGAGATGACGGTCGTCCACGATACTAATCTCTCCTGACAACATATCTGACACATTGTGACTACGCACAACTCAACCTGTCACCCGACAACTCGAATGACAAAACAACGCAATAATCGACTAATCACGACTCGACTTGACCCGACAGCCTAGGTTTCCGCAACCTAAGCTCTGATACCATATATGTAACACCCCCAAAACTATATGGGAATATTAGACACCGTAGACCCCTTTTCACGAGGATCTACCAGGCTAAACCTTACAAAACGACCAAATGTTTGCCCGGCTAGGGTCAAACAAATACAGACCATTAAGGTCACTTACACGTGAATACACAGACCGACACCCACACAGGGGTCGAAACAAAATACAGCAGAAGACTGAAATCAACTCGGACAACACAACGAAAATCAAAACAACTCTCATCTCTTGATTAATATCGTAGCTCGTCATCCTCCTGTGCCAATCCTATGACTGTTCCCCTGAACCCGCATGTACCTGGACGCAAAACAGACATCTACCCCCCGATTACTGGGGTGTTAGTAAAACTCCACTACTTTACTAGTGCAAGTATCAAATCATACGAAATGTAACAAGCAAACATTAATCATGAATCAAATATAATAACCAAGTACCAAAATATTCCCGGGAGGTTTTAACAAAGGAAAATAAGTTACGAAGAATTTGAAACCAAACTTATCATCTTGGGACTTTTAGGAATTTCAAAACCTTTAAGACCTCAAGTCCTGATTCACAAAACCTTTCGAAAAACTTTAGGGTCTTAACCTCAAATCTTGTTTCATAACTCAACAGTTCTCCATAAAACGTTTCCTTTCAAAACTTTGATTGTGAAAACATATTCATGACACCGTGATCCACTGTCACGTGTCTCCGTAGGTACAACAACCCGCACGAACTATTCCATGCATAAATAACCAAACATAATCAATTCCGACATTGTGATCCACTGTCACGTGTCTCCGTAGGTTCAATAACCCACACGGACTATATCAATCACAACAATCACACACACAGTCCCAATACCGTAGTCCACTTCCACGTGTCACCGTAAGCCCCATCGAGCTCACCCGGTTGGACGCATTGTGCCCTAAACTCATGGTCCACTGCCATGTGTATCGTAGGCCTCGTCAGACCAGCACGATTGGACCTCAGTACCTCACTAAGTTCTGACCCCGTAGTCCACTGCCACGAGTCCTCGTAAGTCCCATCGAACCATCACGAGTGAACTTAGCGGTCACACAAATATTCATCTTCATAATTGATCAACAACATCCACGGTCAATCAATCATAGTGATTACCACGTCTTACGGGACTAATGTATTCAAGGCAATTTCGACAATCAACAACGTCATCGACATTACATAATTAGCACACTATACGGTACACCTCCAAGGGTATAATCAAGCCATCACGATAAGCATATCGAGTACGAACGTTTCACAATGAGCATTCAAGTATAATATAATCAACGCAATACATTTATCATCACTTAACGGAATATCATCACGTTGAACCATTAAGAATATCAATAATTCCGCCAACGTTTATAATGTTCATCTCATTGTCAATTCACACTAATTAAAAATCAAGGAGGCAAACCAATCATCGTAGATCTAACACATGATTTCTATTTACAAGACACAAGTCGTATAAGTAAGATCCTTGCCTCGATTGTCGGCGCCCGAATATTCCTACGAACACGGCACAACCCGGAAAAAAACCCCGAACACCTACAATCCTCCGGCAAAAACAACGAGGATACGATTACAACGAGAATGAAAACCGAAAACAATGGAAACCTCATCAAACTATCGAAGGAAAACTCATTCGAACATTTAATCGAGCATTAAATGTTCAAGACCCTCCAAGAACAAAGAAATCACCCCTCGATCCGAACGAATCAAGGATATGAGTATTCAATCCGTAGAACATGCTCAAAACAACGTTTATACAACAATTAATTGATAAAAAACGGATTGGAATCGAAATTAAAAGGAAAATCTCCAAAATCTTCAAAAACATGGGTTCAAGCCAAAATATCTCGATTCGGACGAAGAACAAGGATTAGATGATGATAATAATCATAATTCAATCTTCCCAACTGATGTACTACTGATTTTCGATCAGAACCCTTAATTTCTGTAGAAGGATCACGAAAAAAAATGGAGAAAAGTTAAAATGGCCGAGTGACCCGGTGCCCAGGCCTTAAATAGCCGAGCCCTGCCGAGCGCTTACGGCCGTAACTGGCCATGGCTTACGACCGTAACTGGCTAGGGTTACCCTACTTCCCAAAACTGCCGACCGAGTTACGTACGCCACCGGACAGGGCTTACGTACCTAACAGGCCTTACGGCCGTAATCGGCCAATCCTTGTGAGTCACTGTCGGCTGTGACCGGCCATGGCTTACGGCCGTAACAGGCACTGTATTACGGCCGTAACTCGGCCAGGTCTTGCAGTCGGGACTCGGTCGATCCGACGGTCCGGACAACCCCGAAACCCAGACCTGAATATAAACGGAAGATACGGTTACGAAGTACTCGTAAAGACGAATCTAAGCGCTAAGAGAACACACGATTCCGACTACCCGAAGGCTCGAAATTCGACAACGGAAGTAGTTACCCCAAACTTTGGGAAATTACGAAAACGGCCCAAAATGTCTGAAATAGACGATACGCGATCGAAACACTAAGCCAAAGCTCGCAACATGAATAATAACATTAAATGAACTTACGAGAAACTCGATACAACAGTTTCGGATGAGATTTTCAAGAATCAAACTCAAGTGCGGAAAAGCTATTTAAGAACATGAAACTCAACAAACGATACCAAAAAGAACTCAGATGACAAAAAGTGCAGAATTAATCATTCTCGGAATGACGAAACGGTCACAACAGAGCCGCTAAAATGGACTTCTGCAAAAAAGAAAATTACCGGAAATCGAAATTGCGGATATTACAAAATCCGTCGCCATTGATGATGTCATTTGTAACATATTATGTTCCTCACTAAATATTAACTTTATGTGACAAATCGGTTGTCACCAATGAAGTCATTAGTGACATAATATATCCCTCGCTAATGTTGACTTTATGCGACTAATTGGTTGTCAATGATGAAGTCATTTCTGACATAATATATTTTGTCGCTAATGTCGACTTTATGTGACGAATTGGTGGTCACTGATAGAGTCATTTGCGATACTTGATATTTTCTCACGAATGCTTACTTTATTTGACGAATCATTTGTCACTGATGAAACCATTTGTGACACTTGATTCTCCCTCACTTATAATTGCTTTATGTGACGAATATTAAGTTGTCACAAAGAATTTCCTTGCTTTTGGGTGTATTTTTTGTAATGTTTGTTATTTAGTTGTATTAAAAAATTGGGTAATAGCAGTATATATAGCAGACGAGGTTGACTGGAAAAAGAGGTGGAAAAGAGGAGAAAAGAAAAAAATAGAGAGATTACATTATAAGAGAGAGAGAGAGAAAAAAAATATTATGTGATAGAATTAAATCTGAGAAATAATATTATGGAATATATATTTATTTGTGTTGTAATTATGAGTGAGTAATTTTCTTTTACTGGGTTTATGAAGAAACCATGTCTAAATTATTATTAATATCTATATGATCATTCCAACTGTATGTTTTAATGATTATGATTTTCTCTTCAATCGAGGAACAATTTCATCAATTATATCACATATTTTTTATCATTATAAATTCTCCATTGCTTTGTAATTATTGATATTGGTTAACCTATATCTACCTTGCACTGCATATCTATATCGAACGAATTTGTGCGTTTGTGAGTATTAGATTTTATAGACAGCAACAGTACCCTTGACAGATAAGGAAATAGGAGGCGGGCGATGAAAAAATAGGCTCTTCTTATATATGGTTATATATATAAATGAAAGTGATCAAATGAGAATCGGATTTATTTTGAGAAATAAGATTATATCTCTACCCTTGATTACATGTGATGGATGATCTGAATTATGTGAATACTTGGATTGTTTCTTAATTAATAACTGATTCCTCATTTGGTAAACTCATCATTAATATATGGAAATGATCTTTTGTAACACCCCCAAATCCCATTGGGTTATTACAGTGCCGTGGACCCCACACCAGGTGATCCACCAGGTGAACAATACTAAAATACAACAAACGGGCCAAAATAGGAAATCACAGACCCTACTATGATGTTCGACATACTATTCCGATATGGAATTTCAACGACAAGGATGGGCCTACATGGCCAAAATAAAATACAACAACATCCACGAGCCTTGCTCGGATAATACAAAACGACAAAGACTGAACAAAACTGGAGTACTCTAAACTGTGTGACCGACATGAACACCAAAACATCTCGAACTAGTATCGCTCGAATGCCTCGTCTCCATCGTCATGCCCCTGTGTCTCAACTCTCTCCTCGCAAGCACCTAAAACATGAAAACATGTTCCGCCCCCACGGGGTCAGTCATCCAGATAATGAATATCAAATACATGTACAACATGATATGCATCCAATGACAGAATGAATAGTACAACAATGGTAGTACGAGATGCTCACAAACCAAAGTAAGAATCGAGCATTCGTGAAACACTATGCCCACGACATACGATCAATACCTGCTCAATAGGTTAGAACATAAGTGCCCAATGGCGAATCATAAATATAGAACATAACAATACATTACCCGAAGGTAAACCAAACCAACGCTGAAATAAATACGAATCACAATGCCCGAAGGTTCCAACGGAAATACCGATACATCACAATGGCCTGAAAGCCCTCAACCGAAGCTGTATATCATAATGGCCTGAAAGCCGAACAACCCGAAGCTGTAAATCATCACAATACAGATCTCAAGGAAACAAACCCGACTGTCGAACATACCCTCGGCGTATGCACAACCAGTCACAAATCGTCGGACATATCCAATACAACATGGACTATGAACGACCAAAACAATAAGGCTCAAGAGGGACATCACAGTACGCCCGATCCAGAAATGTGTCCGTGCACATGTCCACCCCGTATACGGAATCCAGAATATACGTGGGACAATGTACCTAATTAGCCTCATGAACTACATCTCGTGTGCACGGTCCAATGCGGAAACCTCCACGCATGACCATCGTGTGCCTTGCTAAAATCCTACACATAACCAATCGGCAGGTAGATATGATTCCAGATATGTCACGATGCAACATGACAACGAAACTCAAAGGATAACACATCCAATACGGATCATACAACCCACCAAAGTGAACGATGACACACGAATAATGAAAGATAGACACGACCAATAATATTCAAACAACCATCCTGGGATCACAATCCCTAAGGACCGATTAACGCGATCAACAATCATAACACAACAATCCTGGAATCCTCAACCCTCAACGATCACAAAATTACCGAGTTCACAAGAATGATGGTGTGCTGCCTTGAATCGGCCAATACGACAATAATAACTCACGGATGGGCACCGTCCTCGGCGATCCTAATTCAATACCTCGATTGCCTTATAATGGCCAATCGATAATTATATAACGGATGGGAAATGTTTCCGATAGTCCCAATTCAATACATCGATTACCTTTAGAACGGTCAATCTATAACAACTCAACGGATGGGAAATGTCTTCGACAGTCCCAATTCAATACATCGATTACCTTTAGAACGGTCAATCGATAACAACTCAACGGATGGGAAATGTCTTCGACAGTCCCAATTCAATACATCTATTACCTTTAGAACGGTCAATCGATAACAACTCAACGGATGGAAAATGTCATCGACAGTCCCAATTTAATACATCAATTTCCTTAGAACGGCCAATTGATAACAACAATACAACGGATGTCTCGGCACCTTTAATCGATTACCGATAACGAAGATGATAATCGAATACGTCAGTGCCTTCAATCGGCCAATATAATATCGATAGAAAAACATCGATATCAATAATGACGATCACAACAATATCTCAATGGAATATAAGTCAACAATAACAATCGATACGTCTATATCGCGAATCGGATATCAACAACAATATTACCAACGAGTATCGCAGTGCCTTGAACCGGCTATTTACGAACAATAATAATATTTGGCATAATTTGCCGAAGGGTATCAAACAATCCCCTGATATCAATTAAATCATAAAGAGATCAAGTCTCGAAATGATACATACATTCATACACATACATGATAACATTAATCTCATTGACTAGTACGACCGAAAACAACATAATAGATAACTCCGATTCCAACACGAACACATACTATACTCGTATTTACCCGTATACACACACACATATATAATATGCATACATCACACACACATATCTATTTATGTACACATGCACATATTTATATATATATATATATATATATATATATATATACAAGACACACACACACTGATCGAAACACACACAATACACAATATATATATATATATATGCAACCCACTGTACCCAATATATATACACACACACCTGCACAAACACACACAGACTTACCAACACCGTTCGGCCGGGCAACCCTCGCTAGAATCTGGTTAGAAAAACAACTCCCCTGTCGCAATACTAGAACTCGGTCGCCGGCAATCTGACCCGCTGGACCTCTTCCAACTCCAACCCGTTCCCGTCCATGGCCGGTTTTCACCCAACTCCATCTCCGCCTGCAACTCCTCGTCGGAAGTTTTTTCCGCGCCTCCATTCCGCCATCCGTTCTGGTCAGAAACCATCTACGGTCACTGGAATCTATGGAGCTGCGTCCATGGACGGAGACCATGAAGAGCACCCGGCGCCTGAGCTCCGTCTTGCCAGAAAAAGGCCCGAATAGCTCGACCGGATTTGCAACGCCGTCCCATCCGAAAATTCCGACCAGGCCGTCGCTGCGCCAGTCACGAGCCACCATGCCGCCGTCGAGCTTCGGTTGTCGCCGGAGATGTCAGTCCATCCCGTCAACTTTCGTGGTAACTCCGGTCGTCAACCATTTAGCTCGCCGGAACACGAAATCCATTCCATCGCCAGAAACTATGAAGAAGTCAGTTGCCCATCCTTTAGCTGCACCTCGTCGGAAATGCCGAGAAGGAGAGAAAGAACAAGAGAGAGAGAACAAGAGAGAAGGAGAGAAGGGACGAGAGAGAGAGAGAGAAGATGACATCGTGAGAGGGAGAGAGAAGGAACATGTGAAATGATAACATATATATATATATATAAATGATCCCCCAAAGATACCCTGGCCCTACCAATCGAAAGTTGACTACGAGGAAAGTTCCTGCCACCCACCACGCATTACGTACGTAACTTACCTGTCTAACGTACGTAATCTATACACGATAGCGTACGAAATGCTACACATGTAGCGTACGCTATGGCTATAAAGTTAGCCAAAAAATTCCCAAACTCACCAAGCACAACCAAACGACGAAACCAAACCGACGACCAGTAAAAATATTTCGATCCCGAAATATTCCAATACAATAGACATTGTATCGGTCCAAACAACAACACTTGTACAATTACAAATGAATACGTACAACTCAACAGTAACTCGAAAAAGCAAAAAAAATTATCCCCGGATATTACACACTCCCCCCTTAAAAAGAGTTTCGTCCCCGAAACTCAGGGTGCACAAGTCGGGGCATGGACTATCCATCAGGATAAGAAAACAACATCTCTAGGAATACTCCTCACTGCGAACCACTTCGCCTGAGTAATAGGGCCAACCCTATGGGTCCCCGCGTCTCCTCTGCCTGAACAAGGCGAAAAATCAAGTGATAAAGACACTCAACCAAGTGCGAGATTAGCCGAATCATGACTCTCCCGCTAAAGACCATCCAGGAAGTCGTACCAACCGCATGACTAGTAACATCGGCGTACACGTCCCGAGGGAGCCGCTCATTGAACATTCCTACAACCATCGGTGTACACTTCCCCGTTCTCGTGCATCGAACGCCCATGCAATCACGGACTCGCACCATAAAAGAAATTAACAACGCACAAATAGTCCTCGGGACCATATTAAGCGCACGCCCAAGTCCTCATGACTTGACGTCTCGAATCACAATGAATAATTACCCAGATTATCACGAAATCTCGGTTACAAGACCAAAAGGAAAGGAAATCACATCAAACAACCTCAAAACTCAAGATTATCAAATACTATCGTTATAAGATAGATCAACAACAAATGGTTCGCAACCACAATACCACAATACAGATTAAGTTCAACATTAATCTGAAAAATAATAAAAGGAAGAATGCAAATCAAGGCTACATCTCAAATGTACCCGAAATCAACATCCTCCAAATCATCGATCTCCTCGATCTCATCGACTCGAGGAAGACCCAAATCTGAACTCGCTGCTCCTCCTCCTTACCTCTGGCTCCCAAAGCCTGATAGGACCCCTAGGATGAAGTACGGACTGAAGTGATAAATCTCTCGAGATCTACTGGCATTAGAACGCCTGAAGTATTTATGAAGGTGTCCATGCCTCCTACACAGAAAACAAACAATAGATTCCATCGAACACCGAGTACTGCAATGTCCTAAGGTATCACAGTTAAAGCAAACAGCGGTCGAACTCGCCGCCTGAGAAGAAGATGCTTTCCCAGCACGAAGACGACTAGAAAATAACCTTCTGGACTTCAGAGACCGATGTCCCTCTGAACAAACCGGTATCCTAGTCCTCTCTCCAGAAGAAAATGAAGGGTTCTTCCGAGGAAGCTCCTGGATCAAAAGCTCTGCTCCAAGAGCCTTCTCGATGAATTTGCCAAGTGAGTTACAATTATGGTTGAACAACTGCATCCTCAACTGCGGGTTCAACCTCTTGCTAAAATACTTGATCTTATCCGCTTCAGTACGGATAACAGATGAAGTAAACTGAAGAAGTCCTTGAAACTTTTCAGCAATAACAATAACACCCTCGTCCTCGATGGATTCGGGGTTCAAAACCTCCGACAACTTGGCTTCACGAAGTGGAGCCGGATAATACCTCTCTAACATGGGAGTCTTGAACTCGGTCTAAACACAATCACGATCGGTGGGTTCTCGAGCACGACTCCGAAAATGATTCGTCAGCCACCCAAGTATTGGTACGAGGTTTCGGGTTTCGGCCCACTCTACGGCCTCTACCTACTCTGTCACGTCATCTTTCCAGAGTGAAAGAATAACGTTCAATCATGATCACAGCTCACATACGCCTCAACGGCCAGAATGCTAGGTCAACGCCAAACACGAGTATACATACTTAACAAATAAACAATCACATCGATCATGCTGATCATAGCCGATACATAGCCCACACGCTCCAAAGCAAATAATCATAAATCAATCGCACCCGATTGTCACATACAAGTGTCAACAAAACATGTTTAATCAATGACATAATGAATGTATGAACATAAAAGAGAATAGAGTCCTTACACAGGTCATACGAAGCTTCGAGGTCTTGCGATACTAGTCTTCACTGACGACGACTCGATGAAAGAATGACTCATACAGTCGTCTGACTATCACGACTCACAAAACCCGACTGTCCAGGTTGTCATAACCTGACAGCCCCACTACTACCGCGTCGGTAGAGCCACATAACTCACATATCAGGGTATCTCACAACCCAATGCTCTGATACCATCTTCTGTAACACCCCCAAATCCCATTGGGTTATTACAGTGTCGTGGACCCCACACCAGGTGATCCATCAGGCGAACACGACTAAAATACAACAAACTGTCCAAAATAGGAAATCACAGACCCTACTATGATGTCCGACATACTATTCCGATATGGAATTTCAATGACAAGGATGGGCCTACATGGCCATAATAAAATACAACAACATCCACGAGCCTTGCTCGGATAATACAAAATGACAACGAATGAACAAAACTAGAGTACTCCAAACTGTCTGACCGACATGAACACCAAAACATCTCAGACTAGTATCGCTCGAATGCCTCGTCGCCATCGTCATGCCCCTGTGTCTCAACTCTCTCATCGCAAGCACCTAAAACATTAAAACATGTTCCGCCCCCACGGGGTCAGTCATCCAGATAATGAATATCAAATACATGTACAACATGATATGCATCCAAAGGCAGAATGAACAGTACAACAATGGTAGTACGAGATGCTCACAAACCAAAGTAAGAATCGAGCATTCGTGAAACACTATGCCCACGGCATACGATCAATACCTGCTCAATAGGTTAGAACATAAGTGCCCAACGGCGAATCATCAATATAGAACACAACAATACATTACCCGAAGGTAAACCAAACCAACGCTGAAATAAATACGAATCACAATGCCCGAAGGCTCCATCGGAAATACCGATACATCACAATGGCCTGAAAGCCCTTAGCCGAATCTGTATATCATAATGGCCTGAAAGCCGAACAGCCCGAAGCTGTAAATCATCACAATACAGATCTCAAGAAAAAAAACCCGACTGTCGAACATACCCCTCGGCGTATGCACAACCAGTCACAAATCGTCGGACATATCCAATACAACATGGACTATGAACGACCAAAACAATAAGGCTCAAGAGGGACATCACAGTATGCCCGATCCGGAAATGTGTTCGTACACATGTCCACCCCGTATACGGAATCCAGAATATACGTGGGACAATGTACCTAATTAGCCTCACGAACTACGTCTCGTGTGCACGGTCCAATGCGGAAACATCCACGCATGACCATCGTGTGCCTGGCTAAAAATCCTACACATAACCAATCGGCACGCATATATGATTCCAGATATGTCACGATGCAACATGACAACGAAACTCAAAGGATAACACATCTAATACGGATCATACGACCCACCAAAGTGAACGATGACACACGAATAATGAAAGATCGACATGACCAACAATATTCAAACAACCATCCTCGGATAACAATCCCTAAGGACCGATTAACGCGATCAACAATCATAACACAACAATCCTGGAATCCTCAACCCTCAACGATCACAAAATTACCGAGTTCACAAGAATGATGGTGTGCTGCCTTGAATCGGCCAATACGACAATAATAACTCACGGATGGGCACCGTCCTCGGCGATCCCAATTCAATACCTCGATTGCCTTATAATGGCCAATCGATAATTATATAACGGATGGGAAATGTTTCCGATAGCCCCAATTCAATACATCGATTACCTTTAGAACGGTCAATCTATAACAACTCAACGGATGGGAAATGTCTTCGACAGTCCCAATTCAATACATCAATTACCTTTAGAACGGTCAATCGATAACAACTCAACAGATAGGAAATGTCTTCGACAGTACCAATTCAATACATCAATTGCCTTAGAACGGACAATTGATAACAACAATACAACGGATGTCTCGGCACCTTTAATCGGTTACCGATAACGAAGATGATAATCAAATACATCAATACCTTCAATCGGCCAATACAATATCAATAGAAAAACATCGATATCAATAATGACGATCACAACAATATCTCAATGGAATATAAGTCAACAATAACAATCGATACGTCGATACCGCGAATCGGCTATCGACAACAATATTACCAACGAGTATCGCAATGCCTTGAACCGGCTATTCACGAACAACAATAATATTTGGCATAATTTGCCGAAGGGTATCGTATCAAACAATCCCCTGATATCAATAAAATCATAAAGAGACCAAGTCTCGAAATGATACACACATTCATACACATACATGATATCATTAATCTCATTGACTAGTACAAGTATAAAACTTGCCTCAAACCGAAGGCGAGAAAGTCCTCCCACGATCAACGTCCTATCGTGAATCGATCAACGGCGTCCTCCGACAATCACAAGCACTCGAACAACCTTGAATGAAATACAATTCATTCGATAACACGATATCGACCGAAAACAACATAATATATAACTCCAATTCCAACACGAACACATACTATGCTCGTATTTACCCGTATACATACACATATATATAATATACATACATCACACACACATATCTATTTATGTACACACATGCATATATTTATTTATATATATATATAAGACACACACACACTGATCGAAACACACACACAATACACAATATATATATATATATATATATATATATATATATATATATATATATATACCCACATGACACACACACCGTACACAATATATATATATATATACACACCTGCACAAACACACACAGACTTACCAACACCGTTCGGCCGGGCAACCCTCGCCGGAATCCGGTCAGAAAAACAACTCCCCTGTCGCAATACTGGAACTCGGTCGCCGACAATCTGACCCGCCGGACCTCGTCCAACTCCAACCTGTTCCCGTCCATGGCCGGTTTTCACCCAACTCCATCTCCGCCTGCAACTCCTCGCTGAAAGTTTTTGCCGCGCCTCCATTCCGTCGTCCGTTCCGGACAGAAACCATCTCTGGTCGCTGGAATCTATGGAGCCCCGTCCATGGCCGGAGACCATGAAGAGCACCAGGCGCCTGAGCTCCGTCTTGCCAGAAAAAGGCCCGAACAGCTCGACCGGATTTGCAATGCCGTCCCATCCGAAAATTCCGATCAGGCCGTCGCTGCTCCAGTCACGAGCCACCATGCCGCCATCGAGCTTCGGTTGTCGCCGGAGATGTCAGTCCATCCCGTTGACTTTCGTGGTAACTCCTGTCGTCAACCATTTAGCTCGCCGGAACACGAAATCCAGTCCGTCGCCGGAAACTATGAAAAAGTCGGCTACCCATCCTTTAGCTCCACCTCATCGGAAATGCTGGGAAGGAGAGAAAGAACAAGAGAGAGAGAGAACGAGAGAGATGGAGAGAAGGGACGAGAGAGAGAGAGAAGATGACAAAGTGAGAGGGAGAGAGAAGGAACATGTGAAATGATAACACACACACACACACACATATATATATATATATATATATATATATATATATATATATATATATAAATGATCCCCCAAAGATACTCTAGCCCTACCAGCCGAAAGTTGACTACGAGGAAGGTTTCTGCCACCCACCACGCATTACGTACGTAACTTACCTGTCTAACGTACGTAATCTATACACGATAGCGTACGCAATGCTACACAAGTAGCGTACGCTATGGCTATAAACTTAGCCAAAAAATTCCCAAACTCACCAAGCACAACCAAACGACGAAACCAAACCGACGACCAGTAAAAATATTTCGATCCCGAAATATTCCAATACAATATACATTGTATCGGTCCAAACAACAACACTTGTACAATTCCAAATGAATACGTACAACTCAACAGTAACTCGAAAAAGAAAAAAAATTATCCCCGGATATTACATCTTTTCCTCATTTCATGCATTTAATCTGAATTATTAAAATTAGTTAAATCAATGGTATGAATATATTCTTATTTCTTAACTAAAAATCTATTCTCACCAGAACCCACCTTTTATTCCCCAGAAATCATTCCCATTCAGCCGACTTTCCCCTAGCACGAGCAGTGTGACCAAAGAGATGCATATCGTGCTCTGCAAGTGAGAGGAGTATGAGCAGGACAGTACGAATCCTTGGCGGAGAGCAGGGGTAGGTTCTGGTGAGATTAGATTTTTAGTTAAGACATAAGAATACATCCATATCACTGATATAACTAGTTTTATTGATTCAGATTAAATGCATGAAATGAGGAAACAATCATTTTCATATATTAATGATGAGTTTACCAAATGAGGAATCAATCATAAATTAAGAAACAGTCCAAGGATTCACACAATCCGAACCATCCATCACATGTAATCAAGGACTGAGATGTATTCTTATTTGTCAAAGTAAATCCCATTCTCATTTGACCAGTTTCCTATATATAGAGGTGGGTTCTGGTGAGAATAGACTTTTAGTTAAGAAATAAGAATATATCCATACCATTGATTTAACTAGTTTAATGATTCGGAGTAAATGCATAAAATGAGGAAAATATCATTTCTATATATTAATGATGAATTTACCAAATGAGAAATCAGTCATTAATTAAGAAACAATCCAAGTATTCAGACAATCCAGATCATCCATCACATGTAACCAAGGGCTGAAATGTATTCTTGTTTCTCAAAATAAATTCCATTATCATTTGTTCCCTTTCCTATATAGGGGTGTGTTCAGGTGAAAATAGATTTTTAGTCAAGAAATAAGAACACATGCATTTTTTCTCTTATTACTTGGTCATCTTTCTTATTCCGTTCTTTCCCTCTCGTTTTGATTTTACATACGCTTCTCCCTTTTTGGATTCGCACCAACCGCTTTTTGTTATTGTCAACAACACGCCTCTCTCGATTTTTGGGACGTCTGAGGTGAGGATTATCTTCTCCTTCTATTTATGCTTCGATTTATGAACGGCACAGAGGGGTATTAAGAGATTTGGATGTCCACTACTAGAAAAATACCATTTCACATCGGACATTTTAGATCGGTTCTATAATAGCCGATTTAAAAGTGATGCGGCCATTTTCTAAATCGGTTCTAAAATAACCGATCTAGAAAGTCCACTTTCTAGATCTGTTCTAAAATAACCGATCTAGAAAGTGACATGATCATTTTCTAAATTGGCTGTTTTAGAACCAATCTAGAAAGTGGACTTTCTAAATCGGCTGTTTTAGAACCAATCTAGAAAGTGGACTTTCTAGATCAGTTATTTTAGAACCGATCTAGAAAGTGGACTTTCTAGATCGGTTATTTTAGCACCGATCTAAAAAGTGCACTTTCTAGATCGGTTATTTTAGAATCGATTTAAAACCCACTCGGGAAATTATATTTAAATTTAATATAAATGCAAGTTTCTCAAACAACTCACCTTAGCCTAGTGGTTGCGACTAGGGGTGGGCACAAAAAATCAAAATCCCGATCCCGTCCCGGTCCCGTCCCAAAATTACCCGGGATGGGACGGGATCCAAAATTAAAAACACTAGGCCCGTCCCGTCCCGTCAGAGTAACTACGGGACGGGACACGGGACAAAAAATCTGAGGCCTGTAAGGCCCATCCCGTCCCGTTAAGTTTTTAACCCTTTTTAAAACCATATATTTTTATTATTTGTAACCCTTTTTTAATTAATTTTTAATAATAAACTATTTTTGTTTTTTACTATCTATATTTTATAATTATACACAAACCTAATCAACCGATATAAAGTTAGTAACTGATATTTTTTCAAAAAAAAATGGATATGTTGTATTCCATATTAATAATTGTTATTTTAAAAGTTTAATTAGGCTATTAAATTAGTTTGTTGGATATTTTTCCAGAATTTAGATGTATAAAATTATATATTTTCTTACTTTTTTCTAATTTATATTTTGAACTTTTTTATGCGGGACTAAACCCGTCCCGTCAGTTCTGTCCCGTCCCAACTGGGATAATGTAATACCCGGTTGTGAATTCATTTATTATCATTCAGTAACTGTCACTCAGAATTTTTTTTCACTCAGTAATAATCATTCATCATTCATATTCAGTCAACTATGTTCACCATTCGGCGTATTTTGGGATCATCACTGTTTGAGATCGAGCCGAGATTATTGTCATCATCATCATCATGTTTTGATTTTCAGTTTGGGAGGTAGCGCACGCTACACATTCTGATTAGCGCACGCTAATGGGGTGCAGGTAACGCACGCTATGATTCGTTATTAGCGCACGCTAGCACAAGTGAGGCAGACAGTCCAGAGGGTACTGGGCTGATTTGGTAAATTCGTAGTGCACGCTACGAGTGGTAAGTAGCGTACGCTAATTGTGTTGGCAACGCACGCTAAGTCACATTAGTAGCGCACGCTAACGCGTGCAAGACAGAGGACAGTAGGTTCTGGATTTCAGTCGTTGAGTATCAGACATCAGTTAGCGCACGCTAACAATCTGGAATAGCGCACGCTATCGGCAAGGTGTTAGCGCACGCTACCAAGTCGTAGCGCACGCTAACGAGGCATTTCAGATCTCACTGGACTGCCCAGTAAACCGCTAGCGCACGGTAAATATCAAGTCATAGCGTGCGCTAAGCTGGGACAGTATAAATAGGACAGTTCGGTCCAACTTTCGTCATTTCTTCATTTATCAACCTTTTCGGACGAGCTCGGGCGATTCGGAAAGGTCTTTTCGAGCTGCAATCATCTAGCATCATCTTCAAGCTCCTAAGTTGGATTAATCATCATCTAAATCAGTTTCATCACTCCAAATCAAGGTAATGATTCTTGGATCTAGAATTTCGGATCTTGGGGGGGTTTTGCTTTCAATCTCTTCGTGTTAAATCGGTATTGTGTTGGAATATGTTAGATATGAATTATCTATCTTGGATACATGTATTTCTACGGATTCATTGGTGTAATTTTCGGAATTTATGAATAATTGAGGAATTGTTCAAGAACCCTTACGGGTTGACTTTGGAATTTTGGGGGTTTTCGACCAAATGTTGTTGAAGTATCATTCTAAGTATTCCTATTGGATTATTGATAGTATTCATGAGGTTTTGTGGGTTTGAATCATTCATTGGAAGTTGGTTTTGAATATAATTGAGTTTTGGGTTGTAAACGATTGGAGAATGTTTACGACGCGTTTGTTTAAATGCCCCAATGAGTTTCGGGTATTGTTGTATCGACTTTTGAGTTGGTCGTGATCATGCTTGATTCGTGTATTAAGAGAATTGTTGGTTTGTGTGTTGTTTAAGGTTGTTCGAGCGGCCGGTAATTTCATTAAGGACGTTGATCGTGGAAGTACCTTCTCGCCTTCGGTTTGAGGCATGTTTTATACTTGTACTAGTTAATGAGCTAATGTCATCATGTATGTGTATGGATATGTTGTATTATTCCGAGACTTAGTCTCTTCATGAATTCATTGATATCAAGAGATCGTTCGATACGATACCTTCCGGCAAATTTTGCCAAATGTTATTATTGTTCGTTAACGGCCGATTCAAGGCATTGTGATACTCGTTATTAATGTCATTGTCGATAGCCGGTTCGCGGTATCGATGTATCGATTGTTGTTCATATAGATGTCAATCTAAAACATCGTTGAAATCATTGTTATTCCTGTTGGGGTTGTCATTAAAACTGTATTGGCCGATTAAAGGCATTAGCGTATTCATTTCTCATCTTCGTCGTCGGTAACCGATTAAAGGTGCCGAGGTATCCTTCATATCATTGTTATCGATTGGCCGTTCTCAGGCAAATCGAAATGTTCAATCATTCACTATATCATTATTATCGATTGACCTTTCTAAGGCAATCGAGATATTCAATCATTCATCATATTACTCTTATCGATTTGCCGTTCTAAGGTAATCGAAGTACTCAATCATTCATTAAATCATCCGCTGCATCATTGTTATCGTATTGGCCGACTCAAGGTAGCACACTATCATTCTCACGAATTTGGTAATCTACGAATCGTGTCATTTGTGATTAATTATATTTTTGGAGGCTAGTCTCGGCTAGTGCTTATTATGGGTAAGTTTGGGGCTTGAACCTTCGCGGTTGGCTTCCCAACACCTACAACTCAGTAGGTCACGGTCGTGTTTATGATCTTATGGGTAAGTTTGGGGCTTGAACCTTCGCGGTTGGCTTCCCAACACCTACAACTCAGTAGATCACGGTCGCGTTTATGATCTTATGGGTAAGTTTGGGGCTTGAACCTTCGCGGTTGGCTTCCCAACACCTACAACTCAGTAGGTCACGGTCGTGGTTATGACCTTATTAGCCCTCATTAACTATAGTTTCGGGTTGTTCCGATTTCATGTAATTGTGATATATGACAGCTTCGGCTGAGTGGCTTTCAAGCCTTTATTATTGTCCTAGTAATTTCATTGGAGCCTTCGGGCATTGTGATTCATAATCAATTCAGTTATGGTTTGGTTCATATCGTGTAATTCATTGTGGTATTCGGTGATTATGATTCGCCGTTGGGCACTTATGTTCTAACCTGTTGAACAGGTATTAATAGTATGCCGTGGGCATAGTATTTCACGAATGCTCGGTTCTTACCTTGGTTTGTGAGCATCTCGTATTATTATCATCATTGTACCGTTTTATTCTGCCTTTGGATGCATATCATGTCATACATGTATTTGATGTTCATTATCTGGATGACTGACCCCGTGGGGGCGGAACATGTTTTTCATGTTTTAGGTGCTTGCGAGGAGAGAGTTGGTACACAGGGGCATGATGATGACGACGAGGCATTCGAGCGATACTAGTACGAGTTGTTCATTGTCAGTCAGTCAGTTGGAGTGTACTCCAGTCTTGTCAGTTGTTGTCGTGTTGTATTACCCGAACAGATGTTCGTGGATGTTGTTGTATTTCATTTTGGCCATGTAGGCCACTTTTGTCAGTAAAATTCCTTATCGGAATAGTGTGTCAGACATCATGGTAAGGACTATGATTTTCCCTTGTTGTTCAATTTAATGTATTATAGTCAAGTTTGCCTGGTGGATCTCCTGGTGTGGGGTCCATGGCACTGTAATAACCCAATAGGATTTGGGGGTGTTACAGAAATGGTATCAGAGCTTTGGGTTGTGAAATACCCTGAGATGTGAGTTATGTGGTCCTACCGACGCGGTAGTAGTGGGATTGTCAGGTTATGACAATCTAGTCAGTCAGGTTTTGTGAGTCGTAATATTAGTGCGACTGCACGAGTCATTCATTCATCAAGTCGTCGTCAGTGAAGACTAGTATCGCGAGACCTCGAAGCTTCGTATGACCTGTGTAAGGACTCGATTCTCTTTGTGTTCATACATTCATCATGTCATTAATTGTTCATGCTTTGCTGAAACCTATATGTGATATTAGTGTTATGATTGATTCATTACTAATTGTTTTCGAGCACGTGTGACTTGTGTAAGCATTAAGGATCAACTCATTTATCAGTTAATAATTCTCAATCGTCATTTTGATCTCATCATTCAGTTAATTCATTTATCACTCAGTCAATATCATCACTCAGATAATTCATCCATCACTCAATTAATTCATTCCTCACTCAGTCAATATCATCACTCAGATAATTCATCCATCACTCAGTTAATTCATTTATCACTCAGTCAATATCATCACTCAGATAATTCATCCATCACTCAATTAATTCATTCCTCACTCAGTCAATATCATTACTCAGATAATTCATTCATCAGTCAGTTAATTCATTCATCATTCAGTCAATATCATCACTCAGATAATTCATTCATCACTCAGTCAATCTCATCGTTCAGTTAATTCATTCATCACTCAGTCGATCTCATTGTTCAGTTAATTCATTAATCATTCAGCCCATCTCACGGTTCAGTTGTTGATCTTGAGAATCGAATTTTCAACCTTGTTAACTTGTTCAAGGTAATCATTTCAGGAATTTCATCAGGCAATCATGTTACCTCATTTGATGTTTCATACGATTTTATCATACTACGACGTAATGTCGACGATCATCTCATTAAATCATTAATGCATTCATTGTGCGAGAGCGTGTATGCTCATTATTGTCACTCTGTAACGTAATTATAATGAGATATTCATGCGGAATCTATAATCATCATGTGACTTTCCTACTTCAGTATGGATAGAGCTGTCAGAGACGCAGGGGAAGAGGCCGCGGTGCGGGCCGGAACCCGGGATCTCGTGTGCATGCCCACACGAACGCGAGGGATATCATTAATTCATCAAATAGCGAGGCTACTCATTCATCAGCAGATAATCATTCACTGTTAGGGAGTCGTACCCGAGAGGCATCTCACTCGGAAGGTGTTCGGGTTGATCCATTCATATTTATGCAGGGCATGATGGCCCAGATGACTCAGATGGCGCGGATAGTGGAGACCATGCAGACCTCGATGGTTCGTGGTCCACCGCAACAAGGATTCCAGGTTCCATTTCATGGATAGACTGGGGGAGTGAATCAGATTGTTGGCGATATCTCTCGTCAGAGGCCGCCTACTTTTGAGGGTTCGTCGGAACCAGCTGATATTGTTCATTGGCTTGAGCATTTTGATAAACTCTTCGACATGGTTCAGTGTCCAGAAGAGAGTAAAGTAGCAGTAGCGGCTTATTACTTGATTAAGGGCGCTTATTCGTGGTGGCTTTCTGTGAAATCCATCGATCGTGATTGTTTTTGGAGTGAGTTCAAGACTCTCATGTTAGAGAGGTACTACCCGGCTCCACTTCGCGAAGCCAAGTTGTCAGAAGTTTTAAACCCCGAATCCGTCGAGGACGAGGGTGTTATTGCCATTGCTGAGAAGTTTCAGGGACTACTTCAGTTTGCTTCGTCAATTATCCGTACTGAGGCGGATAAGATCAAGTATTTTAGCAAGAGGCTGAATCCGCAGTTGAGGATGCAGTTGTTCAACCACAATTGTAATTCACTTAGTGAGTTCATCGGGAAGGCTCTTGGAGCAGAGCTTTTGATCAAGGAGCTTACTCAGAAGCATCCTTCAATTTCTTCGGGTGAGAGGACTTGGATGCCGGCTCGTTCAGGGGGACATCGGACCCCGACATCCAAGGGGTCATTTGCTAGTCGTCTCCGTGCGGAGGGATCGTCCTCTTACAAGGCCACGAGTTCGACCGTTGTTTGCTTTAACTGTGATGTAGTAGGACATCGCAGTACCCGATGCTCGATGCAGGCCGTTATTTGTTTCCTGTGTGGGAGACATGGACACCTTCAGAAATACTGCAGGAGTTCTAGTACCGGTAGATCTCGAAAGGTTTCACAAGCCTCGAGGGATTTTGTTACTCCAGCCCGTACTTCATTCAAGGGGCCCTATCAGGCTTCGAGAGCCCGAGGTAAGGACATTCATCACCAGTTTTGAGCAAGTTAATTCTTGCTCGGTAGGAGGATAATCATTCATTTCATTGTCGTTCATTCATTCATATAATTCATTCATCATATATATCAATCATGTTGGGACTCATAATTATCGATTAATCATTCAATTCACGAGGAACGGCGGTTCTAATCACTTCAGGGAACTATCACTCATGACGTTAATAATTCACCTTGGTGAGTCATTCTAAATCCTTGACGGATTTGTATTCATTTATCATTCATCATTCATTTTTGTCACTTTCATTCTCGTGACCTTCTGAGATCATAGTTAGCGGCGAGTTCATCGTCGGATATACCTTAAATCGTTGAGATAGAGGAGATCGATGGCATGGAAGGATATCGATGTTGGGTACATTTGAGATGTAACCTTGTTTTTAGATGACTGTGATAATCTATCCGTAATAATGTATCGTGACTGTGGATCATTTATTGTTGATCTATTTTATTATGATCATATTCGAGAATCTTGAGATTTGGGTCATTTGTTGAGAATTCGTCCCTTTGGAAATCGTTCATATTTGGAAGTGATAATTTGTACTCAAGATTTCGTGATAATTTGGAAATCGTTCACTGTGTTTCGAGACGTCAAGTCTTGGGGACTTGGGCGTGCGATTGATTTGGTCCCGAGGACTATTTGGGCGTTATTGTTTTCAGATCGTGATGGATAGTTCATATCCCGAGTTGTTTACCCTCAGTTTCGAGGACGAAACTCTTTTTAAGGGGGGGAGTATGTAATACCCGGTTGTGAATTCATTTATTATCACTCAGAATTTTTTTTCACTCAGTAATAATCATTCATCATTCATATTCAGTCAACTATGTTCACCATTCGGCGTATTTTGGGATCATCACTGTTTGAGATCGAGCCGAGATTATTGTCATCATCATCATCATGTTTTGATTTTCAGTTTGGGAGGTAGTGCACGCTACACATTCTGATTAGCGCGCGCTAATGGGGTGCAGGTAACGCACGCTATGATTCGTTATTAGCGCACGCTAGCGCAAGTGAGGCAGACAGTCCAGAGGGTACTGGGCTGATTTGGTAAATTCATAGCACACACTACGAGTGGTAAGTAGCGTACGCTAATTGTGTTGGCAACGCACGCTAAGTCACATTAGTAGCGCACGCTAACGCGTGCAAGACAGAGGACAGTAGGTTCTGGATTTTAGTCGTTGAGTATCAGACATCAGTTAGCGCACGCTAACAATCTGGAATAGCGCATGCTATCGGCAAGGTGTTAGCGCAAGCTACCAAGTCGTAGCGCACGCTAACGAGGCATTTCAGATCTCACTGGACTGCCCAGTAAACCTCTAGCGCACGCTAAATATCATGTCATAGCGTGCGCTAAGCTGGGACAGTATAAATAGGACAGTTCGGTCCAACTTTCGTCATTTCTTCATTTCTCAACCTTTTCGGACGAGCTCGGGCGATTCAGAAAGGTCTTTTTGAGCTGCAATCATCTAGCATCATCTTCAAGCTCCTAAGTTGGATTAATCATCATCTAAATCAGTTTCATCACTCCAAATCAAGGTAATGATTCTTGGATCTAGAATTTCGGATCTTGGGGGGGTTTTGCTTTCAATCTCTTCGTGTTAAATCGGTATTGTGTTGGAATATGTTAGATATGGATTATCTATCTTGGATACATGTATTTCTACGGATTCATTGGTGTAATTTTCGGAATTTATGAATAATTGAGGAATTGTTCAAGAACCCTTACGGGTTGACTTTGGAATTTTGGGGGTTTTCGACCAAATGTTGTTGAAGTATCGTTCTAAGTATTCCTATTGGATTATTGATAGTATTCATGAGGTTTTGTGGGTTTGAATCATTCATTGGAAGTTAGTTTTGGATATAATTGAGTTTTGGGTTGTAAACGATTGGAGAATGTTTACGACGCGTTTGTTTAAATGCCCCAATGAGTTTCGGGTATTGTTGTATCGACTTTTGAGTTGGTTGTGATCATGCTTGATTCGTGTATTAAGAGAATTGTTGGTTTGTGTGTTGTTTAAGGTTGTTCGAGCGGCCGGTAATTTCATTAAGGACGTTGATCGTGGAAGTACCTTCTCGCCTTCGGTTTGAGGCAAGTTTTATACTTGTACTAGTCAATGAGCTAATGTCATCATGTATGTGTATGGATGTGTTGTATTATTCCGAGACTTAGTCTCTTCATGAATACATTGATATCAAGAGATCGTTCGATACGATACCTTCCGGCAAATTTTGCCAAATGTTATTATTGTTCGTTAACGGCCGATTCAAGGCATTGTGATACTCGTTATTAATGTCATTGTCGATAGCCGGTTCGCGGTATCGATGTATCGATTGTTGTTCATATAGATGTCAATCTAAAACATCGTTGAAATCATTGTTATTCCTGTTGGGGTTGTCATTAAAACTGTATTGGCCGATTAAAGGCATTAGCGTATTCATTTCTCATCTTCGTCATCGGTAACCGATTAAAGGTGCCGAGGTATCCTTCATATCATTGTTATCGATTGGCCGTTCTCAGGCAAATCGAAATGTTCAATCATTCACTATATCATTATTATCGATTGACCTTTCTAAGGCAATCGAGATATTCAATCATTCATCATATTACTCTTATCGATTTGCCGTTCTAAGGTAATCGAAGTACTCAATCATTCATTAAATCATCCGCTGCATCATTGTTATCGTGTTGGCCGACTCAAGGTAGCACACTATCATTCTCACGAATTTGGTAATCTACGAATCGTGTCATTTGTGATTAATTATATTTTTGGAGGCTAGTCTCGGCTAGTGCTTATTATGGGTAAGTTTGGGGCTTGAACCTTCGCGGTTGGCTTCCCAACACCTACAACTCAGTAGGTCACGGTCGTGTTTATGATCTTATGGGTAAGCTTGGGGCTTGAACCTTCGCGGTTGGCTTCCCAACACCTACAACTCAGTAGGTCACGGTCGCGTTTATGATCTTATGGGTAAGTTTGGGGCTTGAACCTTCGCGGTTGGCTTCCCAACACCTACAACTCAGTAGGTCACGGTCGTGGTTATGACCTTATTAGCCCTCATTAACTATAGTTTCGGGTTGTTCCGATTTCATGTAATTGTGATATTTGACAGCTTCGGCTGAGTGGCTTTCAAGCCATTATTATTGTCCTAGTAATTTCATTGGAGCCTTCGGGCATTGTGATTCATAATCAATTCAGTTATGGTTTGGTTCATATCGTGTAATTCATTGTGGTATTCGGTGATTATGATTCGCCGTTGGGCACTTATGTTCTAACCTGTTGAACAGGTATTAATAGTATGCCGTGGGCATAGTATTTCACGAATGCTCAGTTCTTACCTTGGTTTGTGAGCATCTCGTATTATTATCATCATTGTACCGTTTTATTCTGCCTTTGGATGCATATCATGTCATACATGTATTTGATGTTCATTATCTGGATGACTGACCCCGTGGGGGCGGAACATGTTTTTCATGTTTTAGGTGCTTGCGAGGAGAGAGTTGGTACACAGGGGCATGATGATGACGACGAGGCATTCGAGCGATACTAGTACGAGTTGTTCATTGTCAGTCAGTCAGTTGGAGTGTACTCCAGTCTTGTCAGTTGTTGTCGTGTTGTATTACCCGAACAGATGTTCGTGGATGTTGTTGTATTTCATTTTGGCCATGTAGGCCACTTTTGTCAGTAAAATTCCTTATCGGAATAGTGTGTCGGACATCATGGTAAGGACTATGATTTTCCCTTGTTGTTCAATTTAATGTATTATAGTCAAGTTTGCCTAGTGGATCTCCTGGTGTGGGGTCCATGGCACTGTAATAACCCAATAGGATTTGGGGGTGTTACAGATAAGGCCCGCGCGGGATGAAATTTTGAAATCACCAATCCCGTCCCGTCCCGCTTGTTATAACATGGGACAGGACGTGGGATGACCCCAGGCCCATCCCATCCCGTCCCATGCCCACCCATAGTTGGGACTTCACTCCCCAACCACAAGGTCAAGAGTTCAAACCCTCATGACAACAAATTGAAATACATTGATATTTCAAGACTGGGTCGGGCCTAGTCTCGGGTCGGGTCTCGGGCCGGGCCGGGCTGTGGTTGGTCGGACCCGAGCTGGGTTAGGGTCATTTTTTTGGTAAAAAAATTAGACTTTCTAGATCGGTTCAAATAGACATTCTAGATCGGTTAAATAACTGATGTAGAAAGCAGACTTTCAAGATCGGTTCTGAAAACCGATGTAGAAAGTCCAGACTTTCTACATCGGCTGGATCTACACTACCAATGTTTATACTTTAGCCGACAGCAAAAAGTCGTCGGCTAAAGTGGCCAGTTGTCGGCTAAAAGCCGGTCGGCTGAGGTCGGTCGGCTAAAGTTTAGCCGACGGCAAATAGGGAAGGTCTTCGGCTAAAGTTCGAGTTTAGCCGACGGTTAGACAGTCGTCGGCTAAAATAGTTCCAGGTTTAGCCGACGGATACATAGTTGTCGGATAAAGTTCTCCAGTTTTAGCCGACGGGTACATAGTTGTCGGCTAAAGTGTAAATGTTTTAGGCGACGGCTACATAGTCGTTGGCTAAAGTGTTTTTTATTTTTTTTTTTAAATAAATACTTTAGCCAACAGTTACATAGTTGTCGGCTAAAGTTTTTTATTTTATTTTTTTAAATAAATACTTTAGCCGACGGTCTGTGCAAATGCCGTCGGCTAAAGTCCAGTGAAAAAAAATCAGATTTCGAAATCACCAAACCTGTTCAGATAACCTGTTATTCCAAATGTACAATACACCACCATACATCACAATCAATATAAATCAATTACGAAAAGCATAATTTAAAAACAAACCATATCAACATGTCATGTAGCAACATCAACAAAATCACTATAAACACCAACGTTAACGAATACGAGTCAAAATAAAAAATATTTAGAAAAAGAACTACTACAATGACAACTAAAATCCTCAAAGATCCGTCAAATTCTTAAAGATAGAAGAAGGATTACTACTGTCTTGCATGTCGTCGTCCCGAGGCTGTGAAGAAGAGGGGGGTGTTTGTGAATTGAAGAATTGAGGTGGTGGTGGTAGCGAAATTCCCGATTGACACACGGTCTGACTCAATGACATCATATACTGCATCATGGCCTGCTGCTGAGCTAACATCTCTTGTTGAACCTTCCTTTGTTCCTCGTGGAGTTTCTGGAACTGGTCTTGAGACTTCCTTTGCTCCTCTGCTCGGAGCTCCCTCTCGATCCTCAATTGCTCCTCCAAATAGGCCTTTTGAGTGTCGCCCCTTTGATTGCGATGAAACCCTGTAGTATTCTTCAATAATCCGGTGCCTTCAGCTCCTATCATCGGTGTCCGGTGATGACTCCCTTTAGGAGGGTAAATGTTAGCCCACACTCTTGCCCTAATGTAGGGATTGGCCTGATCGATCTCTCGGCGTGCTAACTCGAGACCAGTCTCGTCCAACTCCGGATGCTCCTCCCTCGCCATATCTATCAACATCCTCTCAGACTCTTCAGTCACTCTCTCCTAATTAAGTGGGAACAAAAAAAGTAACCGAATATTAATAAAGTTCAGAGGTAAAGACTGATAGCAATATTAAAATGGTTAGCATACATTTACAACTTACAAGTCTATCCGGATAGTTAGGATATGCCTTCTGAGTTACGTAGACAAAGGCATTCGCCACATTTTCATCACAAGTGGCCTCGTGCGAAACTCTCGCTAACGACCGCGAACCTAAGCTGTGGTGTTCCGTCAAACCCTTATGGTTAACAGTGTTGGTTGAACTGCTCGCCTACACATAGAAACATGTAATTTTTATTTAACAAGGAGAAAAATTACCAAGTAAGTTTCATATATGTTACATATCTTTAAACAACAATAGCATTACGACAATATTTAGAGCTCGATTACATACAATATAGTCCGAGTCGCTAAACTGTGCGCATAGCCACCTCCACTCGTACTCCCGATACTTGAATTCCTCGGGAGTAGCCTCGCGGGAATTACCCCAAGCTGACCAAAACATGTGTAGCTCATTTTTCCAAGATTTGTACCTATAACAAACATTTATAAATAATAATCAAACATTAGTCAAATATATTTGTAAAGTATTTTGTAAATTTTATGTATTTATTTACTGTGATTTGTGTTATTGTTTTATTCTAATACATAATGTTATTTGTTTATTATGTTATTCATAAATAATCTGTTTTGTGTATACAGTTGTTATTATGTAGTTAAATGTTAATATTTAAGTTTAGTGATTATGTTACATGTCATTTTATATTTGTTGTTTGTGTATGATTATATAATGTTAATGTGTCAGTTTTATTATTTTTATGTATAATTAATATTATAATATTTTATGTATATTCTAAAAGTGTATGTTATAATACTCATAATTACAAGTAAATTAGAATGTTTACCATATTTAAATTTATCAATCAAATTACCTTCCAGTTATACAAGTTGTGAATTTTAATTTACAAATTGTTCTGTATTAATAAATAAATTATTAAAACATTTGACAAATGCATATTTTTAACGATAACAAAAACAATGCAAAAATTTCTCGAGTAATTACTCAACTACGTATTGTGAAAATTACTCACTTGGTTGTTTGCACCTCATCACACCAAGTATGTAGTAGGAAAGAAGTAACCTCAAACCAAACCTACAATTAGCATTTAATATATATTACTAAATTTTTTCTGAATTTAAATACACAAAGTAGCTTTCGGAATTGAGATAAACTTACTGACATAGCATTGTTCAATGCATCCTTCACACTTTGTGGCACATCCTTCCACTCAGCCCACAGTACCGGAACTCTATCACGTATGACAAACCCAACATTATGACAATATGCCGTACATGCATTCGAAGCCAAAATGGGTCGTCGATACTTTTCATCAACTGTTATCTTGTGACGGCCATTTTTTGAAACATATGTGTCAAGTGCTAGACCCTTCGATGGGCCATGAGTCTTATTCTTCTTTTTTTGTTCGTCTTCGGTACAACCCTCATCATTCTCAAGCTGCGCAAGCGACGCGTACAACTTTCTCTTAGATATCCGACATGTCCGCCAAATCATTTTCTCAGGCCACGCCTGGAACACATACACCTCTGTCGGGTTAACCAAGTTATATGGCCGGAGGACTCCTTCCTCATCGACCCCTGGAATCGATGGTACCAAAAGGGCCATAAATAAAGTCGACGACGGTCTGGAAGGCACCTCGTATGATGTGCTCGGTGTAGATCGGCCGCTCCCAGATGTAGTAGGAGGGGTGGCAATGCGGTGTATAGGAGGCATACGAGGCTGAGTCGTCTTGACAGCAGTGGGGGTCGTCCGCGATCTGGGAGTCTGATACGATAAGCGCCTCGCAATAGTATGTGTGTCATCCACCGGATACAAATTCCCATCCTTAAACTTCAGTCCACTATTCTCTACTAGTCCACGTATGCGAGCGTTACTCTGATCCAAATATTTACCGACAGGATCCGCACGATTGGAAGCTGCGGAACTATCTCCCGACTCCGGAGTCTTCGATTTTTTCTTAGCACACGCTAGTCTTTTAATTTTATCCATTTAACTTGTACAAATTCGAAAACATAAATCAATTATTTTTACATCATAAAACATCATAAACCAAGATCATTTTGAATTAATAAGTACTAATGAGTAATTATTTTTGAAAATTCACAGGTACCGAAATTATAACAAGACCTTGCCTCTTGAAAAAGTCAATCGGTTGTCATCATCAAGAAGCATTAAAAAACAGCGATAACTAATCGATAACTAATGCTCCATCGAACAAATGCAACTTCCACTGAACCAAAAACAGTGATAACTAATCATTCCAAAACTAAGAACCTCAGGGAATAAAGAACGCATCACTCATTTAATATAATTGAATACATGGATAACCGAAGAAAAAAATGACAATCGGTTGTAGTAACAACTTGAATCATTTATCCCAGACGTTAACAAGATAAGTAGTACTAGCCCCGATAACCAAAACCAGCAAATAAAAACATCCGAGAAAATGAAAAAAAAAACAGAAATCAAAACTGAAAAAATGAAAAAAATACAGAAATAAAAAAAACTTACCTAGGAAAGATGGCGGATGACGAGCTGGCGGCGGACGACGAGCTGGCGGTGGATGACGAGCTGGCGGCGGATGGTCGGACGAGGGTTCCAGACGAACATTCGGACGGACGGGACGAGGCGAACGGACGAGACGAGGTGGATACGGACAGACGATGGGAAGAGCGGCGGACGACGGAGCGGCGGAGGGGCGTCGGAGATTCTGGGGAAGAAAGAAAAAAAAATGGGGGGCGGCGGCAGAGGTTTGGGGAAGAAAGGAAGAAATGAGGAAGAAAGGCACGTTTTTATAAGGGAACTTTAGCCGACGACAAAGGCCGTCGTCGGCTATACGTTTAAGGACTTTAGCCGGCGATCGCCATCGGCCAAAACACCAGCCCCACTCGACCGTGTCTGTCGACACAGTCGGGTTATCCGTCCAGAAACTTTTGTGAATGTAGACCACAACAACTCGATCGTGTTGATCGACACGGTCGGCACACTTTAGCCGACGATCGCCATCGGCCAAAACACCAGCCCGACTCGACCGTGTCAATCGACACGGCCGAGTTATCCGTCCAGAAACTTTTTGCGAATGTAGACCACAACGACTCGACCATGTCGATCGACACGGTCGGCAGTTCACTTTAGCCGACGATCGCCGTCGGCTAAACTAAATACCGAAAAAAAGACCCTTTGGCTGCCGGGGTTCGAACCCCGGGCCATTTATATAAGTAATATGGCATTTTGCCACTGGGTCATGTTTATCATTCAAACATTTTAACCCAGTTTTTATATTTATATATATCTTTTATATAACATAATATTTTACATATTTAAATTTAATTATAAATATATGTATAATAATATTTTATATATTTATACATGTTTGTATATAATAATATTTTATATATATATTTGAATTTAATTATAAATATATCTTATAAATATTTAGACATGATTATATATCTGTATATTAATTTTTACAGTTTTTATATAATAATATTTTATAAATTTATACTTGTTTTTAATATATGGGAGAATGAATATATAACAAAATAAAAAAAATCAGGTATATAATAATATCACTTTTTCGATTCGTTCGAGAGGTACACAACAATAAATATTTAAGGAACTTTAACAAATGATATGTCCTTCTAAGGTTCGTAGTCAGAATCACTACTTGAGTCTGTCTCTGTGTCGGAGTAGATAACTGGCAGCATATGTCTGAACTCGTCCTCATCATCTTCATCAGAGTCTGCACGTAATTCATTTGTACCTACATCTATGAACCCACGATCTTCACCATGTAGCCGAACCACTCGACCTTCTACAACATTATTCAGTAGTATTGTGAAGGATGGTGGAATATTAGTTGTATCCGGCTCTTGGTATGCCTCATTATCATCCTTATCGACTACTTGTCCAAGTGTAGCTGCACTATATATATTTCTCATAGCCACATGATTTACGATCTTCCATGCTCCTTTTTTACCAAGTCATCGAGATAGTAAACTGGTTTAGCAGATGTTGCAAAAACAAAAGGATCACCTTCATACCAACTCGTAGAAGTATCAACAGATAATAGTCCATAATTATCCTCCCTTTCGATTTGAGGATTTGTATCAAACCACCTACACTTGAACAAGTAAACTGTCAAGCCTTCTCCATAAATTAGTTCCACTACTTCGAGAAGAACACCGTAATATCCACCGTCAATCATAACCCCAGAATTTTGACACCTCCTTCTTTGATCTCTGTCGATACATACAAATGTCACACCATTTACCTTCGCCATTGAATAAACTCTAGATGTAACAGGTTTCATCGAAAGAAGCATCAACTCACGTGACCACATCGGGTGGCCATCACTTTGTATGTGCGTCATCTGGATATTAATTAAGGTGAATGTCGTAATTAAGTAAATTATGTAAGCAAATTAAGTAAACAGTAATTAAACACTTACCCATTGTTCGAAATAATCAGCAAATATTTCATTGTGGAATCTAATGTCTCCATTCACAGCATCACATGAAAGGTGAATGTCTTTCCAATATTGAACTTCTGGACAGTTAAGTAATATCCACCAATGTGCAATTCATAGCTCGTAAGGTTCTAAATGACTGTCAGGTAATCTTCCTTGAACTTCAACTTCGCTGGTGATGATGGAGAGATTAAATTGTACTGGAATTGTTGACATAGGCTCGGGTATGGGATCCACCGCGCCTAAATAGAACTTGGTATATGTTACACACTCCGATGCAAGATATGCCTCGGTTGTATATCCTTCTGGTGTAGACTTATTAGTCACAGAGTCCTTGTACTCACCAAGTTTCCTTTCTATAGGAAACATCCACGTGTAGTGGATCGGGCCTGTTAGTAAAAGTTGGCGAGGGAGATGGATCATGAGGTGAGGCATGAGATCAAAAAAATTCGGTGGGAAGATCCTCTAAAATTTGCATAAGATATAAATGATCTCCTTTTGCATGAGACGGAGATCTGACTTCCTTACTTCCCTAGTGCATAACTTTTGAAAGAACCTGGATAACGATACACATGGCTCGACCACCTGTTTGGACAAGTATGGTCGAATAAACACAGGAAACAAACGTTGTAAGAGGATATGATAATCATGGCTCTTCAGTCCAGTTAACTTGTTCTCCTTGAAGTTAACTCACCTCCCTATATTTCCAGCATATCCTATGGGATACCTTGCAGCCTTCATCCACGAAAAAATCTCAGCCTTTTGCTCAGGGGTGACGGTGTAAGCAGCTTTCGGCATTTTGTGTTTCCCCTTCCCTTCCTTCAACCATAAATGTTTTCTAATGTTCATTTCTTTTAAACCAATGCGTGCCTTAGGGCCATCTTTAGTCTTCCCTTCCCAACATAACACTGTACCGACAACACTTTCACAAACATTTTTTTCTATGTGCATCATATCTAGGTGGTTCCTAATCGACAACTTACTCCAATAAGGTAGATCCCAGAAAATACTTTTGTGGTACCAATACTTATACCTGTCAGGTCTTTTAGGAGTTGCCGCTACTATATCAGGATGGTTGCTCAACTGCCCAAAATCATACTCATTCAGCACGGCCAAAATTTCCTCACCAGTCCACTCCCGTGGTGGATCACCAACCTCTTCAGTCCCATCAAATGATGCAGCATCCGTACGCCAGACATGCGTTCTCTCAAGCCATATACGGTGACGCATTCTGATAACCTTACGACAATGATACCTTGCGCAGTCAGCATTCAAGCACACTGGACATCCTCTGTATCCACTAATAACAGATCCGGACAACATCCCGTACGCAGGAAAATCACTGATGGTACCGATACACATAGCACGTAAGTAGAACATCTCATGTGAGTAATTGTCGTACGTCGGATGACCTTGCTCCCACAACAACTTCAGCTCCTCTATCAAAGGTCTCAAATAAACATCAATACACTTTCCTGGATACCCGGGGCCAGGTACTAAGAGAGTCAACATATTATACTCCCTCTTCATGCACATCCATGGAGGAATGTTGTAAGGAACCAATACCACCGGCCATATACTATATGAAAGTATCATGTTGCCGAAAGGGTTGAATCCATCAGATGCAAGTCCGAGTCTTACGTTTCGGACATCTGATGCAAATCCTGGAAACTCCCTATCTATATGCTTCCAAGCCTATCCACCAGAAGGGTGTATCATAATATCATCGTCAGTCACCCGAGGCTCAGCGTGCCATCTCATCGCCTTGGCTGTGTGAGGAGACATGAAAAGTCTCTCCAATCTATCCTTCAGAGGGAAATACCAAAGAACCTTCATAGCTTTCTCTTTACCAGAAGGAGTGAACTTATACCTCTCTGTGTCACATACCGGACATCTCTTTAGGTCTTCATTAGGCTTTCCCCAAAATAAAGGACAATCATATATGCCTACGTGGATCTTGATGTACGATAGCCCAAGACCTTTTAGGATATATCTCATTTTACTGTGATTACTGGGAAGATGATGACCTTCTGGGAGCATTTTCGTTGTAAGTTCCAAATAATCATCCACAGCTTTAATTGAGATTTTGTTATCCACCTTGACTCTCATAGTCTCTATGACACTATCAAGAACCGTTATGTGACACCCAGGATAAAGAAGAGTCTGTTGGAGCTGGATTAGCTTGTTATATCTATCAAGAGAAATTGTGTTAACGGGTATCAATGTAGGCGTTCGGATGACTGGTTGATCAGCTATATGGTATTCTTGACCTTCACCCGATACGTCCCTGTCGTAATAACCAAACACGTCGTCAATCAACCTTCTTGTGGCGACATTGGATGTGCTACCACTATACTGTCCGTGATCATGGGGAATAATTGAATTCGATCTTTCACCGTGGTAAATCCAACATGTATATTTATCCCAAAATCTATTTTTTTTCAAGTGCTCCCACACGACATCAAGTGTAAAACGGTACGTATCCCTGCGGCATTTACATTTATTGCAAGGACAGTAATGAATCATACTATCACTATCATGCTCCTTCACAAATCGAATAAACCCTCGCATTCCATTTATGACCCTTGGATCCCATTTTTGCAGACCAATCCAACTTTTATCCATCTTATAACAAAAATAACAACAATATTACACATCGTATTTATCAAGAACATACAAAAATTACGACTAAAATCATCATATATAGCTCGAATTCAAGATGTCAAATCCATATATATATATATATATATACACACACCAAGAGATATTCGAGAAAACGAACTAACTGATATTAAAATTCAATAAACATACGTTCAATATGATTTCTTGAATGATCAAACCAGAGAAAATTACTGTTTTTCGTTTTCTTGTTCTGTAATTTCCGAATGTGTTGTAAATGGTGATATATTCTGCATAAAAAAAACATGTAAGACTTTAGCCGACGGCATGTCGTCGGCTAAAGTATACTAGCCGTCGGCTAAACTCGACTTTAGGCGACGGCATGTCGTCTGTAACACCCCCAAGATGTTCAGGGCATATTACAGCGCCGTGGAATCCACCAGGCTAACGTACCAAACAAGACATTCGACAACGACAAACCATCATAAATAAAACGACAAGCTAAATAAAAGACTATAACCGACAAATAAAATTCTGACATCAAAAACCATTATCCCAAAACGGGAACACAACATTAACAAATTCAAATCGGAAGTACTCGAGTACTTAAACAAATTTTATAATACAGAATCCCAAAATCAGACATCAATAACAATTCGACAGACAAGACACCAATAATCAACTTCTGGACAATATCATGCTTGCCCATCATCCTCATACGGCTCGGGTACTCGCTTGTCCCCACGATCAATACCTGAAATACAAAAAGTATTTCCCCCATTTAAGGGGTTAGCGACAACTGCTAGTGCAAGTACAATCCATTTGAACTACATTCTAATCAGATGAATAATGCGCCAAAAATCATTTTTGAAAACGTTTTATATTCCGGAATATTTACAATGCACAATCACAAAACACATTATCTCCAACAAATCACAATTCAAAGTTAACCGTTGGTACGAGACTCACGGCCACCGTACCCCGCAGAGCCCCGTCGGACATCCCTGGGTGGCTAACCACGCCATGTACGCACACTCACGGCAATACGTATCCCTAGAGGCCCCGTCGGACCATCCCTAGGTGAACATACACATAACCATCCACAACAACCACGATACAGCCATAATTCAAATACTAGAACATGTAAACAAATGTAAAGTACTTGCCTTTGAGACATTCTTGAAGAAACGGAGTTGAAGCACGACTATGAACGGTCCGGGTGGAAAACGACGGTTCCTAAACGAAGGACCAATACAGTTCAGTCCCCACGGACAACAATACTCTAATGGAATACACCCATAACCCCGATTACATGATACGGCAATGAACGATCAATCGATACGGGCGAGGGTTTACACAAAATCTCCCCGTATCGATAATTCGCGGATTAAAATCAAGGAAATTGGATTTCGAATCATTCAATAATCACAATCGGTGAAGAATATCATAACATACTGGACTAATTCGAGTCCAATTAGCAAAACCCGGAAAACCCCCAAATTTGACGAGTTAGGGTTCTAGACGAAAATACCTTGATTTCGGATGATGGATGACGATTATGCTGATGATAATATGTTAGCACGACTCTACGGTGATGGAATTTGAAGAGAACTCCGATCAGGACCGGTGGAAATCGTCTCTGAGGTCGCACGTCGAAGAAACGAAGGGAAAAGAATAAAACTGCTGCTCAAATCGCCTACCGGGCTTATATAATCTGTGAAGTTAGCGCACGCTAACTGCCATATGTAGCATGCGCTAACGGGGCCGTGACAGGTCCAGTGGCTAATGCCACCATTCGTTAGCGTACGCTAACAATAGGGGGTTAGCGTACGCTAACTGCTTATCGGTAGCGCACGCAAGGGAACAGGGGTAGCGTGCGCTACCTACACAAGCAGCTTCAAAGATCGCCGATGTCACATCGCCAGATGTCATTGCCGAGGGTATAAAACACGAAACACACGACGAGACCAGAATCCAGGAACATAGACGCGAAGCATACAAAACAACGGAGCTAAGCGCTGAAAGAAAATACAATTCCGACCACCGGAGGGTCCGTAACACGACAACGAAACTAAGATTCCCTAAACTATTAGGAAATTACAAAAATGGCCCAAGTGCCCGAAAATCACGAAACGACGTCGGATTTACAAACCGAAAGTCTCCACATGACCAACTCAACCATACGAAATTGTACAAACCAAGAAACAACGAGAACGAATGAGTTTTACCAGAATCGAACGTTCATACGGCAAAACATGCCATAAAACGAAATTACGTGAAAACATCATCAAAACTCATCCAACTGGAAAAACTCCAAGAACAAAATAGATTCAAAATGTCGAAACGGTTACAAGCGAGTCGATAAAAATAGACATACACCAAAAATGGAAACTGCTAAAAATGGAAAAATTTCGGATATTACATTCTCCCCCTCTAAAATAAAGTTTCGTCCCGAAACTTAAGAATCAAAAAGCTCGGGGTATCTCGAACGCATATCCTCCTCTAGCTCCCACGTCCCTTATTCTACTCCGTGCCTCGACCATTGCACCTTAACCAAAGGAATGGTTTTGTGCCTTAACTGCTTGTCACGACGCTCCAAAATTCTGACGGGCCTCTCTTCAAATGTAATATCCTTCTCGATCTCCACGTCCCCAAAGTCAATAATGTGGGACGGGTCCTAACGCATTTCCTCAATCGGGAAACGTGAAATACGCTATGAACATGACTCAGCGACGGAGGTAACGCCAAACGGTACGCTAACTCACCGACTCTCTCTAATACCTCGAAAGGTCCAATATATCTCGGGCTGAGTTTCCCCTTCTTCCCAAAACGGAAAACTCCTTTCGTCGGAGACACTCTCAATAGAACGTGATCTCCCACTACAAACTCCAAGGGTCTACGCCTAAAATCCGCATAAGACTTTTGTCGACTCTGAGCAGCCAACATCCTCTTTCTAATCAATTCAACTTTCTCCCTCGTCTCCAACACAAGGTCCGGCTCGGTGCCAACCAAATCGGACGGCTCATCCCAACATATCGGTGATCGGAAACGTCGGCCATAAAGTGCCTCATACGGTGCCATCTTAATCGACGCGTGCCAGCTATTATTATAAGTAAACTCAATTAAGGCCAAATGATCCTCCCAAGCATTACTCACCTAACGCACACGCGCGCAACAAATCCTCGAACGTCTGAATGGTACGTTCGGACTGCCCATCGGTCCTGGGGATGGAACGAAGTGCTCAAACGTAACTGTGTCCCCAATGCCTTATGTACCGCCTGCCAAAAATGCGATACAAATCGGCCATCTCTATCCTAAATAATGGTCTTCGGCGTACCATGAAGCCTCACTATCTGCGCGATAAAAATACGAGCCAACTTTTCTGGACCCAAAGTATCCTTGATGCCCAGAAAATATGCCGACTTAGTCAGTCGGTCTACAATCACCCACACCATATTCATACCAGTCTTCGTCCTCGGCAAACTCGGGACAAAATCCATAGAGATATCCTCCCACTTCCACTCCGGGATGGGAAGTGGTTTCAACAACCCGGCTGGCCGCTGATGCTCAATCTTGACTTGCTGACAAGTCAAACACTTAGCCACAAACTGAACTACCTCTTTCTTCATATCGTTCCACCAGAAATTTTTCCTCAGATCTTTATACATTTTACTCGAGCCCGGATGGACTGAGTAAGGTGACGCATGAGCCTCTCGCATAATACTGCCTCACCCGAGTCGCTCGAACACACAACCGACCTCGGAATCTCAACACACCGTCCTCATGAATAACGAATCCCGGGCTTTCCCCTTCCCTACACTCTCTCGAAGTCGAATAAACATCGGGTCCTCTAACTGTCCCGACTTAATGTCCTCGACCAGAGATGAAGAAATCTCAAGAGTACGCAGCTGCCCAGAACTCTCTGGCAGTACAATCTCAATGCTCAACCTCATAAACTCTCGCTGAAGTCCCGACTGGGCCGTGAGCAACTCAAGCGCCCGAAGCGATACCGATTTCCGGCTCAAGGCATCTGCTACCATATTAGCCTTGCCCGGATGATAAAGGATCTCAAGATCGTAATCCTTAATCAATTCCAACCATCTCCTCTGTCTCATATTAAGCTCCTTCTGCGTGAAAATGTACTTCAGGCTCTTGTGATCGGTGAAAATCTGACACGACGAGCCATATAAGTAATGACGCCAGATCTTCAACGCAAATACAACTGCGGCCAACTCAAGATCGTGTGTAGGGTAATTCAGCTCGTACGGTTTCAGCTGACGGGAAGCATAGGCAATCGTCCTCCCGTGCTGCATAAGTACGCATCCGAGCCCTTGGCCCGAAGCATCACTGAAAACTGAGAAACCATCATTACCACTCGGTAAAGCCAAAACGGGAGCGGTCGTCAACCGCTTCTTCAACTCCTCAAAACTATTCTGCCTCTCATCGGTCCACACAAACTTCTCTGACTTTCGCAACAATCGAGTCACGGTCGAGCGAGCTTAGAGAACCCTCGACGAATCTGCGGTAATACCTACTAATCCTAAAATCTGGACCTCCTTCACGTTCTTGGGCGGCGCCCAATCCAACACTGCCTCTACCTTATGTGGGTCCACACGAACACCCTCGGCCGAGATCACATGACCGAGAAACATAACCTCCCGTAACCAAAACTCGCACTTTTAGAACTTCGCAAAAAGATGCTGAGTTCTCAAAATGTCTAACACAATATGTAAATGACGGGCATGCTCCTCCTCGTTCCTCGAGTAAATCAGAATATCGTCGATAAAGACGACTACACATTTATCGAGGTACTCGATAAAGACTTTGTTCATAAGCTGCATGAACATTGCTGGTGCGTTGGTTAGCCCAAAAGGCATAACCACAAACTCGTAGTGTCCGTATCTCGTCCGAAAGGCCGTCTTCGGAATATCGGTATCCTTCACTCGGAGCTGATAATACCCCGATCTCAAATCAATCTTCGAAAACACGGTTGCCCCTTGCAACTGATCAAACAAGTCATCAATCCTCGGGAGCTGATACTTGTTTTTGATGGTCACTTTGTTCAACTCTCGGTAGTCGATACACAAACGAAGTGACCCATCCTTCTTCTTCACAAACAGGACCGGTGCGCCCCAAGGTGAAGCACTCGGTCGAATATACCCCATGTCTAGCAACTCTCCCAACTGTTTTTTTAACTCAAGCATCTCGGCATGCGCCATACGGTATGGCGTCTTAGAAATCGGGGCTGCCCCCGGCTCTAAATCGACGGTAAACTCAACTTCTCGATCCGGCAGCAAACCCGACAACTCGTCTGGAAAAACATCAGGATACTCACACACTACCGGAATAGACGAGAGCTCGACTCCCCATTCTTCCGATCTCAAAGCATAACACCAATAGCCCGTGCAACCTCCTCGAAGGAGTCTCACCGCCCTCAAGGCGCTGATCAGTAATCTCTGGCTACTCCGCTTACGCCCCACAAAAGAATGCTCAGTACCATCAGAGGCTAACATCGATACAGTCCTCGTTCTATAATTCATGATCGCTCCATGACGGTCCAGCCAATCCTCACCTAGAATCAAATCCTCATCTCTAATATCCACCGCAATCAGATTAGAAGGCCAAACCCTCCCCGCGATACTTACTGGAAAATCCCTAACCTCACGATCCCCCACGATGCTATCCCCGCTAGGAAGTTTAACAACAAAAGGCTCACAAGCAAGAAGGCAATCAACATGCAGAAAACGCACACAATCCATAGACATAAAAGAATGCATAGCACCAGAATCGAATAATACGGAAACAGGATGATCAAGGATGTGGACGGTACCTGTAGCCACCGTCGCGTCGGGATCTCCGGCTCGCCTCATCTCATACACACGGGGCGGAACAGACCCCGCACTAGAAGCTCCCCCTCTAGAAGGCTGACCACGACCTCGACCTCTACCAAAACTCTGCTGCGGCTGAGGAACTGTCGGTGCCTGATTCACACTCGATTCTCCCGCAGCTGGTGCTGACATCTGAGTAACTGGAGCCCGAGCTGCATCCGTACAAAACTTAGCACGATGACCCATACGACCACAAGCAAGACACTTAATCGGAGGCCTATCACACTCACTCATCATGTGGCCTGAACGACTGTAGTTGAAGCACTTAGGACCACGAACGGAACCAGCAGGAGCAGACCTAGAACCGTTTCCTCGACCAACTGATGGCGACTGACTCCCGAAGACTCGCGAACCAGACTGAGCCTTCGGATACCCTCCTGACTTGCCTCCCGAAAACTGACCGGAGGTCTTCTGCTTCTTTCCTTCAGCTGCCGTCTCTGTCGCAGAAAACGACATCTCGTAAGCCATCGCTTTATGCTGATAATCTTTCAAAGTCGTGCACCCCAGACAAGACATGTAGTGGCGCACCCTCGGTTTCATCCGCATATCAAAGTGGCGGATCTTATCAAGCTCATCGCGGACTTGGTTCCTCACATAATGCAGCTGTTGATTGTAGTCTTTGATAGCTTGAGATATAGGAACATCTTGGGGCTTAGCCTCAAAGAAGGCTCGGATCCTCCCCTCTTTCACTGGCCAAGGACAGAATTCGTCTTCCATTAGATCCCGAAACTCTGCCCACGTAGCTGCTCGGTCACGTGGTTTCACCGCTTGCCACCACGTTGCTGCCTCCTTGGCGAGGAAGTACTGAGCAATGGGTACTTTCCTCTCCTCGGAACAATTAGTAGCCTCAAACACTTTTTCCATCTCGAATAGCCAATTCTCCCAACCAGAAGGGTCGGAAGCACCATCAAACTGCGGAGGACGCATACGAATCACGTCCTGATCCAGTAGGCGGAACCGGGTTGGCATTAGCCTGGCCGACCAGAACGGCCTGAGTCAGTAGCGTCATGTGGTTCGCTACCTGCTGCAAAATGTTGGCCACTTCAACATTCTCATGTGCATTACCGGAGCTAGCAGACTGGTCCTGCTGACCTCCGGAACTAGGGTGAATACTGTTCGACAAGGAAGGCATCGCCGAATCGGTTCCCGAGTGATCGGACATGGCCGCCCCACCGGCTGCGCCACGTCCCCTACCGCGTTCGCGACCGCGTCCGCGTCCTCTACCAGCAGGAATTCTGAAGAAACAACGGGTAAGTACAATTCAAACGCAAAACGCAATAAGATACCAAGACAGGAATAGAACATAACGATGAAATGAGTCAAGTTAGGAAAACTTACGAGCACCGGCGTACTGAGATGATGGCATAGCAGTGATACTGTCCCAAAAAACGACACTTAACTAGACTCAAATAACCGACAGCCTAGGTATCCATAAACCTAAGCTCTGATACCATATTCTGTAACACCCCCAAGACGTTCAGGGCATATTACAGCGCCGTGGAACCCAAACTGTGGAATCCACCAGGTTAACGTACCAAACAAGACATTCGACAACGACAAACCATCATAAATAAAACACAAGCTAAATAAAAGACTATAACCGACAAATAAAACTCTGACATCAAAACCATTATCCCAAAACGGGAACACAACATTAACAAATTCAAATCGGAAGTACTCGAGTACTTAAACAAATTTTATAATACAGAATCCCAAAATCAGACATCAATAACAATTCGACAGACAAGACACCAATAATCAACTTCTGGACAATATCATGCTTGCCCATCATCCTCATACGGCTCGGGTACTCGCTTGTCCCCACGATCAATACCTGAAATGCAAAAAGTATTTCCCCCATTTAAGGGGTTAGCGACAACTGCTAGTGCAAGTACAATCCATTTGAACTACATTCTAATCAGATGAATAATGCGACAAAAATCATTTTTGAAAACGTTTTATATTCCGGAATATTTACAATGCACAATCACAAAACACATTATCTCCAACAAATCACAATTTAAAGTTAACCGTTGGTACGAGACTCACGGCCACCGTACCCCGCAGAGCCCCGTCGGACATCCCTGGGTGGCTAACCACAGTTCGCGATACGCACACTCACGGCAATACGTATCCCTAGAGGCCCCATCGGACCATCCCTAGGTGAACATACACATAACCATCTACAACAACCACGATACAGCCATAATTCAAATACTAGAACATGTAAACAAATGTAAAGTACTTGCCTTTGAGACATTCTTGAAGAAACGGAGTTGAAGCACGACTACGAACGGTCCGGGTGGAAAACGACGGTTCCTAAACGAAGGACCAATACAGTTCAGTCCCCACGGACAACAATAATCTAATGGAATACACCCATAACCCCGATTACATGATACGGCAATGAACGATCAATCGATACGGGCGAGGGTTTACACAAAATCTCCCCGTATCGATAATTCGCGGATTAAAATCAAGGAAATTGGATTTGGAATCATTCAATAATCACAATCGGTGAAGAATATCATAACATACTAGAATAATTCGAGTCCAATTAGCAAAACCCGGAAAAACCCCCAAATTTGACGAGTTAGGGTTCTAGACGAAAGTACCTTGATTTCGGATGATGGATGACGATTATGCTGATGATAATATGTTAGCACGACTCTACGGTGATGGAATTTGAAGAGAACTCCGATCAGGACCAGTGGAAATCGTCTCTGAGGTCGCACGTCTGAAACTGCCCGCTGGGCTTATATAATCTGTGAAGTTAGCGCACGCTAACTGCCATATGTAGCGTGCGCTAACGGGGCCGTGACAGGTCCAGTGGCTACTGCCACCATTTGTTAGCGTACGCTAACAATAGGGGGTTAGCGTTACAATCGCTTATCGGTAGCGCACGCAAGGGAACAGGTAGCGTCGCTACCTACATGAGCTCAAAGATCGCCGATGTCACATCGCCAGTAAGTCATTGCCGAGGGTATAAAACACGAAACGCACGACGAGACCAGAATCCAGGAACATAGACGCGAAGCATACAAAACAACGGAGCTAAGCGCTAAAAGAAAATACAATTCCGACCACCGGAGGGTCCGTAACACGACAACGAAACTAAGATTCCCTAAACTATTAGGAAATTACAAAAATGGCCCAAGTGCCCGAAAATCACGAAATGACGTCGGATTTACAAACCGAAAGTCTCCACATGACCAACTCAACCATACGAACTTGTACAAACCAAGAAACAACGAGAACGAATGAGTTTTACCAGAATCGAACGTTCATACGGCAAAACATGCCATAAATGAAATTACGTGAAAACATCATCAAAACTCATCCAAATGGAAAAACTCCAAGAACAAAATAGATTCAAAATATCGAAACGGTTACAAGCGAGTCGATAAAAATAGACATACACCAAAAATGGAAACTGCTAAAAATGGAAAAATTTCGGATATTACATCGTCAGCTAAAGTATACAAGTCGTTGGCTAAACTACAAAACTTTAGCCGACGACTAACTTGACATTAGCCGACGACAAATAGTAAAGTCGTCGGCTAAACTACTTTAGCCGACAACAAGTTAGCCGTCGGCTAAACTTGCTGACTTTAGCCGACGACTTCGGCCGGCCGTCGGCCGTTCTCCTGCTAGTCGTCGGCTAAAGTGTTATTTTTGGTAGTTCTATAACGGTTATTTAACCGATTTAGAATGTCTATTTTACCCGATTTAGAAAGTGTTTTTTCTAGTAGTGGTCGCTGCTCGAAAGGACATAAAGACGAAAGCATGCAAGTGTACATTTCAGATAAAGGCCGAACAATTTCATGACTTGAGTGGTTGGATAATCAAACCGATGTCTGGGAGTAAAGGTATGCACAACCACTCATTTATTGTATATCCGGAGGGGCATCGTCGGTATGATGTAAAAATGAATTTGTTGTATGTTCCTTAATTATTAATACTTTCATTTTTGTTGAACGTGGTAGTTGATTGCTATTACAATGTATGCAGAAGAGAAAAAACAGCAAAATACAAAATACAAAATACAAAAAAAAAAACTACTAAAACATGAAAAAATATTACAGTGCTGGGTAATACCGTCATACGCAAAGCAAACAAAATACAAAATGTTACAGATGAAAAAAAAAATCAGTTGGCCAAATGCCAATCCCTCATGTACTCCTCAAGCATCGTCGTCGCTTCTGCCGCCTGGTCTGGGGGAAGGTGTCTGATACAGTGTTGGATAATACCGGCCAATTGTAACACCCCCAGATCCGACCGGGAATATTACAGCGCCGTGGGCCCCGAGATGGAACTCACAAGGCTGAAGGAAATTTTCGCAAACATTTACAAACGCCCAAGAGGGTAACGACGGTATTATCTATTAAAAACATTCGAAGATTTATAAAACTCGTTTATCAAACCGTCGTAAAAACTCATTTGAAACCACAAGGCCCAAAATGCCAAAACTCAATAGTTTAAAAAACATACGTGAAGCTATCGCTTACACGTACCGACAGAATAGATTTAGAAAATGATTGCCAAAGTAACCTAAGTTACCGGATACCAAAAGGCCATTTAAAAATACTCACGCAGCGGATGAAGACAAACAATTAAAATACTCTAGCAGCGGAATATAATGTAATACCCCGATTTTTCGGATATTTTTTTTTCGTTTATAAATTGGATATCGTGGATGGTTAATTATGCTCGAGGACGTTGTGAACGTATGACAATGTTATTGAATTGAGTATATGTATTGATTTTGCCGTATGCTCGTATTTGGTATGTCATGACTTTGGACAGGAATTGTTGAAATTGGCTAAGTATGGAATTATTACGTACGTTAATAAGGTGAGATTACGTACGTAAGATTGGCATGGTTACGTACGTTAAGGCTAAGGTATTACGTACGTAACGAAGGCATCGGACAGAACCGAGTCCTGGTCGGCAGGTGGGACCCTGTTTCGGCAACTTTCGGCGGAGGATGTTGACAGGTGAGTCAACGTACGTGTTACGTACGTTATACAGGACGTGTTACGTACGTTATACAGGACGTGTTACGTACGTTATACAGGAAGTGTTACGTACGTAACACAACCATTGTACCGTAGCAAGTCAACTGGTATATTACGTACGTTATATGGTATGGGTTACGTACGTAATGGACTGCACGGAATGAGACAGTCAGTTGGTTACGTACGTTATGGATATTGGATTACGTACGTTAAAGTTGTTACGTACGTTAAGAAAGGACACTTACGTACGTAATGAGAGTGCAATTTATATATTGAAGTGTTGCCTTTCATTTCTGTCACGATCCTTTGAGATATTTCTCTCCAAAACTCATCCCTCTTCACTTCTAAGAGTTTTCTAAACGCTTCTAACATGATTGTGAGCTTAGAATCATGGAATTAGAGCTTGGTTATGGAACTATTGTTGATTCTTGAAGTGATTTCGTGTGTTATCCATATTCTATGAGGTTTATGTTGAAGGAAGATAATGATATGCTTTGAATATATTGATTATGATTATGGAATCATAGAGTTCGTGATGTTCTTGAGGCCATATGATGACTATGATGATTTGATGATTCTTGGAGTGGAGTTCAATTATTCTTTCTTCATGGTTCGTCCATACAAGGTAATCCTCGTATCCCTTTGATAGTGGTTCGTTTTTTTTAAGGATTACTACTTGGGAGGGAGTATGTTGGGAATCGTGTATTTCGATGTTCGTCTTATTTCAATGTAAATACATAAATTGGACTGTATTTTTATCCGCTGCGTGAGTATTTTAAAATGGCTTTTGGTATTTTGCCAACTGAATTTTATTTTGTAAAACCGATTCCCTAAACTGAGTTTTTGGCATTTTAACCTTGATCGTTTTGATGGTATTTGGAAAATGATTTTTTTAGTATTTGAAAAATATTACCGTCATCAGTCTTTTTGACATTTTTGAAATAACGTGGAAAATTGTGCTTAGCCTGGTAAATCCTTGTGAGAAGGGTTTACGGCGTGTAATATTCCCAGGAGGATCTGGGGTGTTACAATTATGGTATCATGTGATAATGTTATACGAGATTTATTGGAATTGTAATAAGAGATTTCGGATGTTGATATGATTATTGAGATCTTCTTCATATGATGATAAGAGTTTGTTGCGATTCTTGAGGTTGTATGAATGACATGATGAAGAAAATGGTAACATGGAGATATATACCTCGGATATGTTGTTCTGAACGTGATTTCGGATATTTCATGTTCTTGAAGAACTCTTGAATTATACGAGGTGATGAAAATTTTTAAGAAGTGTTGATGTTTTGAAAATGAATATGGAATATTCATATCTAGAGCTAAACTATGTGTTGGAAATAATATTCGTATAGGAATACGAATGTGATTATGAGTTTGATGAGACTATTATTCATCTCTGAATTTGGAAGCCCATACGTATGGAGCAAATATTCAAATCGAATGATTGGATTGTTTGATAACCTTTTAATATGATTATCTATTGTTTTGAACCAATCGGACGATTCGAATTGATGACGGTTATAAGTAAATTTTAACGAAGGATTTACGAGAAGGGAACCTTGTCAATTCGTATTTAAGAATTGAGTTTGGAACATTTAGACCCTTATTATTGGTCTGAATTGGTTGCTGATATGATCATCATATTTCGACTCGTATTGTGGACAGGATTTGTAAGTGTCTGAGTTGGATTGTTCAGACTGTGATTAGTCGAGATATGGTTAAACGATTGAGTTCGTGGTTTGGTGGTATTGATATTGGTCGTCATCGAACCGGTTAATTATCAATCCTTCGTTTTACAATAAGATATGATGTTTGATCATAGATTATGACTGTTGTGTTGCGGTTAAGGTTGAAGGGTTCGTAGATTAACTTGGTCGGGACTGAGGAACTCGTAAGACGAAATCAACTGAATTGGTAACAGTTCGTTGTATTGATATCGAGGCAAGTTTTATACTCGTACTAATCAATGAGACTAATGTTATCGTGTAGGCGTACGATTGTGTGTATCATTTTGGGACTTGGCCTCTTTATGATTGTATTGATATCAAGGGATTGGTTGACACGACGCCGTCGGCAAATTATGCCAAATGTTACTGTTGTTTGTAAATGGCCGGTTCAAGGCATTACGAAAGTTGCTATCGATAGCCGGTTCGCGGTATCGATGTATCGATTATTATTGTTCGCGATTAATGTCGTTCTGAGACATCGTTGAATCTTTGTCGTCGAATTGGATCTATTGCTATGATGTTGCGTTAACCGATTGGGGATTTTGTTTGACTTCATCCTTTTAATCCGTAGTAATTTAGATTAGTGATGGATTGATGATGATTTAGGTGTATTCTATCATTTCCATCGTTATTCCACGGTTGGAGTGTATTGATTCGTCGTTTCGGTTGAGTTATTAGTCGACGCCTTGAAGGTGTCCGACAAAAGGTCTAAGAGGGGGGGTTTTTGTGCGTTGTACGATTATTATTCATCGTACGATTGTTGATTTATCATTGATATGACTTAGGGACGAAATCCTTGTGAAGAACTCAAGTCGGAACCCTTCCGTTCGTTGTCTTCTTCATGGTTCAAGCTTCCCGGTCGAACCGTGTTCTTCGGGATCTTCGGTAACGTTTATTAAGGCAAGTATACATTTATGATTGTACGTTCTCGACTTTGAAAGTATGAAATATTGATGGTATGATTATTTCTAGCCACTCCGGGATGGGCCTATGGTCCTGTGAGGGTTTCCTAGCCTCTGGTGCGATTCCATGGTTGATATGAACGAACCGTTTCTACGGAATTCATATGAAATAATGTTGGCATGTAATGAACGAACCGTTTTGACGGCATTCCTACATGTAACGGCGTATGATATGAACGAACCGTTTCTACGGCATTCACATACGTCTTGAGATTTTAGTCATTCCGGAATACTAGTCTTATATTGATGAATTGACGGATATTGATGAATTGACGGATTAGATTTACTTTATTGTCGAGGAGTATTATGTTTCATATTGTTATACTTGCACTAGCTATTCGACGGCTAACCCCTTTATGGGGGAAATACGTTTCATGTATTTCAGGTTCCAGGAGAGCGGACAGGTGGGTACCGGGTCGGCATGAAGATGATGGGCAAGTGTGATACTGTGTCTTGTCTCCGGTTATTTTCTCGGATTCCTCCATTCAGTGTTGTTGTACTGAAATGGATTTTCAAATACTCGAGTATTGTATTTCAGTTTCCTAGATGTTCCGGCCTGTGTTGCCGAGGTATTGATTTGTGCAGTGATGTATATGGTTTCATTGGTTATGGTTTTGAATACCATTTGTATCGTCTTTCTTTCTATTGTATGTAGACCTTATCGGTCAAGTTTATAGTTCCGCGTATGTTTAGCCTTGTGGGTCCCACGGCAGGGCTCACAGCGCTGTAATATACCCTGAATAACTTGGGGGTGTTACAGAATATGGTATCAGCGCTTTGGTTTATGGATACCTAGGCTGTCGGTCTTTTGGGTCGATTGAGTTGTCATTTGCCCACAGTATCACTACTCTGCCATCATCACAGTGCGACCGGTACTTGTAAGTCCTCTCACTCTTCTTGTATTTTTTTTTCTTAATCGTTTCGTTTATAGCTTGGTATTCTTGGGAATTGGTCACTTCGAGAATGTGCGATTTGGATTATACTTACGCACGTATGTGCCCTTCAGAATGTTGGCTGAAAGTAGGAAGAATCGTGGCTGTGATCACGGACGTGAACTCTTCCTTGAGATTTTGTTAAATTGCTAATTGCGATATTGGTGTGTAACGGTATTATGTTGAGACTTTGTTTAGGACTCGCATGCTAGTATCACGGGAGATCTTCGACTTCACTGACCTGTAAGTATGTTGTTCGGATTATTCGATAATTCTTGGTTATCTTGGTGATTTTGGATTTTCCGTTGAAATGTTGTTTGTACGAGTGATTGTAAGTTTCGAGGACGAAACTTATTTTTAAGGGGGGTAGAGTGTAATACCCCGATTTTTCGGATATTTTTTATTTTTTTCGTTTATATATTGGATATCGTGGATGGTTAATTATGCTCGAGGACGTTGTGAACGTATGACAATGTTATTGAATTGAGTATATGTATTGATTTTGCCGTATGCTGGTATTTGGTATGTCATGACTTTGGACAGGAATTGTTGAAATTGGCTAAGTATGGAATTATTACGTACGTTAATAAGGTGAGATTACGTACGTAAGATTGGCATGGTTACGTACGTTAAGGCTAAGGTATTACGTACGTAACGAAGGCATCGGACAGAACCGAGTCCTGGTCGGCGGTGGGACCCTGTTTCGCAACTTTCGGCGGAGGATGTTGACAGTGAGTCAACGTCGTGTTACGTCGTTATACAGACGTGTTACGACGTTATACAGGACGTGTTACGTACGTTATACAGGATGTGTTACGTACGTAACACAACCATTGTACCGTAGCAAGTCAACTGGTATATTACGTACGTTATATGGTATGGGTTACGTACGTAATGGACTGCACGGAATGAGACAGTGAGTTGGTTACGTACGTTATGGATATTGGATTACGTACGTTAAAGTTGTTACGTACGTTAAGAAAGGACACTTACGTACGTAATGAGAGTGCAATTTATATCTTGAAGTGTTGCCTTTCATTTCTCTCACGATCCTTTGAGATATTTCTCTCCAAAACTCGTCCCTCTTCACTTCTAAGAGTGTTCTAAACACTTCTAACATGATTGTGAGCTTAGAATCATGGAATTAGAGCTTGGTTATGGAACTATTGTTGATTCTTGAAGTGATTTCGTGTGTTATCCATATTCTATGAGGTTTATGTTGAAGGAAGATAATGATATGCTTTGAATATATTGATTATGATTATGGAATCATAGAGTTCGTGATGTTCTTGAGGCCATATGATGACTATGATGATTTGATGATTCTTGGAGTGGAGTTCAATTATTCTTTCTTCATGGTTCGTCCATACAAGGTAATCCTCGTATCCCTTTGATAGTGTTTCGTTTTTTTTAAGGATTACTACTTGGGAGGGAGTATGTTGGGAATCGTGTATTTCGATGTTCGTCTTATTTCAATGTAAATACATAAATTGGACTGTATTTTTATCCGCTGCGTGAGTATTTTAAAATGGCTTTTGGTATTTTACCAACTGAATTTTATTTTGTAAAACCGATTCCCTAAACTGAGTTTTTGGCATTTTAACCTTGATCGTTTTGACGGTATTTGGAAAATGATTTTTTTTAGTATTTGAAAAATATTACCGTCATCAGTCTTTTTGACATTTTTGAAATAACGTGGAAAATTGTGCTTAGCCTGGTAAATCCTTGTGAGAAGGGTTTACGGCGTGTAATATTCCTGTGAGGATGCAGGGTGTTACAATTATGGTATCATGTGATAATGTTATAAGAGATTTATTGGAATTGTAATAAGAGATTTCGGATGTTGATATGATCATTGAGATCTTCTTCATATGATGATAAGAGTTTGTTGCGATTCTTGAGGTTGTATGAATGACATGATGAAGAAAATGGTAACATGGAGATATATACCTCGGATATGTTGTTCTGAACGTGATTTCGGATATTTCATGTTCTTGAAGAACTCTTGAATTATACGAGGTGATGAAAATTTTTAAGAAGTGTTGATGTTTTGAAAATGAATATGGAATATTCATATCTAGAGCTAAACTATGTGTTGGAAATAATATTCGTATAGGAATACGAATGTGATTATGAGTTTGATGAGACTATTATTCATCTCTGAATTTGGAAGCCCATACGTATGGAGCAAATATTCAAATCGAATGATTGGATTGTTTGATAACCTTTTTAATATGATTATCTATTGTTTTGAACCAGTCGGATGATTCGAATCGATGACGGTTATAAGTAAATTTTAACGAAGGATTTACGAGAAGGGAACCTTGTCAATTCGTATTTAAGAATTGAGTTTGGAACATTTAGACCCTTATTATTGGTCCGAATTGGTTGCTGATATGATCATCATATTTCGACTCGTATTGTGGACAGGATTTGTAAGTGTCTGAGTTGGATTGTTCAGACTGTGATTAGTCGAGATATGGTGAAACGATTGAGTTCGTGGTTTGGTGGTATTGATATTGGTCGTCATCGAACCGGTTAATTATCAATCCTTAGTTTTACAATAAGATATGATGTTTGATCATAGATTATGACTGTTGTGTTGCGGTTAAGGTTGAAGGGTTCGTAGATTAACTTGGTCGGGACTGAGGAACTCGTAAGACGAAATCAACTGAATTGGTAACAGTTCGTTGTATTGATATCGAGGCAAGTTTTATACTCGTACTAATCAATGAGACTAATGTTATCGTGTAGGTGTACGATTGTGTGTATCATTTTGGGACTTGGCCTCTTTATGATTGTATTGATATCAAGGGATTGGTTGACACGACGCCGTCGGCAAATTATGCCAAATGTTACTGTTGTTTGTAAATGGCCGGTTCAAGGCATTACGATACTTGTTGGTAAAGTTGCTATCGATAGCCGGTTCGCGGTATCGATGTATCGATTATTATTGTTCGCGATTAATGTCGTTCTGAGACATCGTTGAATCTTTGTCGTCGAATTGGATCTGTTGCTATGATGTTGCGTTAACCGATTGGGGATTTTGTTTGACTTCATCCTTTTAATCCGTAGTAATTTAGATTAGTGATGGATTGATGATGATTTAGGTGTATTCTATCATTTCCATCGTTATTCCACGGTTGGAGTGTATTGATTCGTCGTTTCGGTTGAGTTATTAGTCGACGCCTTGAAGGTGTCCGACAAAAGGTCTAAGAGGGGGGTTTTGTGCGTTGTACGATTATTATTCATCGTACGATTGTTGATTTATCATTGATATGACTTAGGGACGAAATCCTTGTGAAGAACTCAAGTCGGAACCCTTCCGTTCGTTGTCTTATTCGTGGTTCAAGCTTCCCGGTCGAACCGTGTTCTTCGGGATCTTGATAACGTTTATTAAGGCAAGTATACATTTATGATTATGCGTTCTCGACTTTGAAAGTATAAAATATTGATGGTATGATTATTTCTAGCCACTCCGGACGGGCCTATGGTCCTCTCGAGGGTTTCGTAGCCTCAGTGCGATTCCATGGTTGATATGAACGAACCGTTTCTACGGCATTCATATGAAATAATGTTGGCATGTAATGAACGAACCGTTTTGACGGCATTCCTACATGTAACGGCGTATGATATGAACGAACCGTTTCTACGGCATTCACATACGTCTTGAGATTTTAGTCATTCCGGAATACTAGTCTTATATTGATGAATTGACGGATATTGATGAATTGACGGATTAGATTTACTTTATTGTCGAGGAGTATTATGTTTCATATTGTTATACTTGCACTAGCTATTCGACGGCTAACCCCTTTATGGGGGAAATACGTTTCATGTATTTCAGGTTCCAGGAGAGCGGACAGGTGGGTACCGGGTCGGCATGAAGATGATGGGCAAGTGTGATACTGTGTCTTGTCTCCGGTTATTTTCTCGGATTCCTCCATTCAGTGTTGTTGTACTGAAATGGATTTTCAAATACTCGAGTATTGTATTTCAGTTTCCTTGATGTTCCGGCCTGTGTTGCCGAGGTATTGATTTGTGCAGTGATGTATATGGTTTCATTGGTTATGGTTTTGAATACCATTTGTATCGTCTTTCTTTCTATTGTATGTAGACCTTATCGGTCAAGTTTATAGTTCCGCGTATGTTTAGCCTTGTGGGTCCCACGGCGGGGCTCACGGCGCTGTAATATACCCTGAATAACTTGGGGGTGTTACATATAACAACTGATCAGAAACTCAAAACACAAATACATGCCCTTGCCAGTATCCTCCGGGAAGTTCATCTCTCCACGACCGCTACAAGCTTGATAATCCAAGAACCTAAAAAGAAAACCCACGACGGGGTTAGCCATAATATCCAACAATGATAACCATCACATCCCGTCAATAATTACATATCAATGGAAATACTAAGTAAGAATACGACCAATGTAATCTTACCGTCGTAACATTACGAGAATCCACGATTCGTATCCTTAACAACACATTAAAATAATACCGAAGTATATGTACGGTATCTCAACAATACTCAAGGTTCTCAAAACATTATCATAACTCGCGATATGGAAATTATACCAACTCTGGCCAATTCAATCCATCGGATAACATCGACAATTCCAATACGATAATCGATTGTGCATCAAAGACAAGTACCAAGGAAATACGGAACATACCTCAAGATTATGAAATACCATGACAATCACGTCAGTCTAATCCGAGAGCAGATCAACATAACATACGGACATGGTCCTAACACAAGACCTACAAATGCATACTCATATGACAACGTCAATATGATCACAACAATAATGACAATGTATACTTATGGCAAACCCATAATATACATATGCACAACAACAATACATGGCAATCCGATGATCCAAATGCTCACTGCCTAGATCCCCCGATGATCCCGTCAGACCAACCCGAGGTGGAAAACCCGTCCGTTGATCCAGCGCACGCTAGCATAGATCCCCCGATGATCCCGTCGGACCAACCCGAGGTGGACATACAACAACAATGCACAAATGCATATAACAATGATACACAATGCATGACAACAACGATACACGCATGTATCACAACATGATCGACATGAAATGACAAAAATGATTAGAGTACTTGCCCCGAGTCCTTCGAGAGCAATCTCGATGTCCAGACCATCACGAACCATTATTCTGAATATTCGACGATCCGAAATGTCACGGGTGGTAAATAATTCACGCCTTTTTCTATACCATGATGTATCCTCGATACCAAGTATGCCAACGAGAATGTAAATCATATACATTATGATTTAATTCCCAAAACTCAAATACAACCTATAATATCAACTCTCCTGTGATTACGATTTATAAACATTGCTATACGAATTATAAACGAATGAAACTGAAACCATTCATTAAATATTATAAACTGAGCAAGTAATAACTTGCCTCGATACCAATGAAGCCGTTACCAATTCCTTGCCGTCGTCTACATGTCCCTCGGCCCTGATCAAAGCAATCTACGAACATTCTTGAATACGACCGCAAAGCATGGTTCTAAACATCGATCAATAATCTCAACCTATTACAATAATCGATTTAACATACATTCGATAACAATCAACAATCGATATAACTAATCCACAAACCCAACGATTCCAAAATATCTCGATTAAACACAAGTCCAAACAATCTAACTGAAATAATTACGAATTCATTCCCATGATTCCACAAAGCCCACATATCGATTCGATAAGGCGAGTATACAAACTTAACCGAAATATTCCAATCAATTTCTCTTTCAAAACTTCAATCAAACACCTTGAAGGTGGAATTCAAAGGTATATTCGAATCATCAATCAACAAACACCAACCACATCAAGAACACGAAGAACATAATCACAAACATATATATCCTTCAACATTACATGATTCTAGCCATCGATACGAACTAAACCACCAAAATATATCAAGAATCTCAAACATCCCAAAATATTAGAGTTCAAGCCAATTACCTTCAATCCGGCGAAAGAATCAATAATGATGTTATAATCCTTGTTCCAAGCTTTCCTAGATGTTATCACTTGATAAACCAACTCAAAGGCTGAGGTTTAGGGGTTAAAAACTGAGTTTGGGTGATTTGGGACGAAAGGGGATCGTGTAGGATGGGTTTGGAAATGAAATTCCCGACTGCTTTACGTTTTTATACGCCCAGGCATGTTAGCGTACGCTAACTTCATCAATAGCGTGCGCTACTGCTCCTGAATACAGACAGTATAGTTTTTGCCATTTTGAGCATAACTCACTCATCCGGACTGCGATTAACTCACCGTTTGAACCATTAGAAAGCTAACTCGATGCTCTATTATACTGTTATGTTTCAGAATTTTTGGAGTTTTCAAGAATCAGTGGTGATTTTCCAAAGTGGAACCTTATACACATTACTTTCCAAACAAGTGTCCAAATCTTATTTCCACTAACATTTCAACATATAGTCTTCTCAATCATATCATATACACCAAGAATCATAATCACTTGCATGTTCATCATCATACGAAGTAAACAATAACAACAACATTAAAAACCCTAAATGAAGGGAGATATTAACCAACATATCTCTTGAAGAAAAACAACACCGTTCAAAACCACACGAATCATATCAATATCCGCATATCAACCATATTATCAACATAACTCAGTAATCCATCTCATAACCATACTCATCAACTCATAAACATCAGAATCATCAACTCAAGAACATCATATACAATCCAAAATGAAATTCCAAAGTGGAGAGTAATTACCTCTTTGAAGGAATGGATTGAATCCCAAGGTTGAATCCGTTTTCAATCACTTCCAAACTTCAAATGTTGTTAGGAATGATCAACTCAAGTGTTTGGAACCTCAACTTCTCTCTAAGACCTCTCTCTATCGGTTCACATGAAGAAATGGACGGAAATGACGAATAATGGCCAACTGCACTTATATATATACTGTACATTACTAACGTACGCTAACATCTTCAGTTAACGTACGTTACACACTTAGCGTGCACTAACTGTCTTTTTTAGCGTGCGCTATCGAAGTCCAGAGGCAACTGTCTTACTGCATGAAGTGATTTACGTACGCAATGCCCATGCAATAGCGTACGTAAATGCCTCTATTTAGCGTACGCAAGTGTCCTACCTTAGCGTGCGCTACTCATAGTTGACTCGTTTGTCTGTATGCTTCCGAAGACAGGTCCACACGCCGAAAGTGCTGACGAGGATAAGATTCCTTTTTGTCTGATATACAGTTAGCGTGCGCTAATCAACATGCATTAGCGTGCGCTATCACTACATTACAACATCCGTTGACTTATCAGAACGTGCGTCGAAAGTGGCCTGGTCCACATGAAGATTCCTTGCGATCTGACTGCATTAGTGTGCGTTATCTTATATCCGTAGCGTGCGCTAAACCTGAACGATAGCGTGCACTACTCATGATTATTAGCGTGCGCTAATAATGTTACACTTAGCCATTTTCAGCTATTCTTGTCCAACGTCTCAACATACAGAATACGAACATACGGCATACTGAATACATATACTTCTTACATCCAATTGTCGACCAAGTACGACAATTATACAAATACAGATGTCTCGGTCCTTCACTTATTTTACCCATACTGTACAGATTCCACGCTGTACAACATAACTCGGATAACATTAAACAATAGTAATAGAAATTCCGGATATTACATACTACACCACTTAAAATAAGTTTCGTCCTCGAAACTTGCAATCCGTCATAAAAACAAATAAACCGTTCAACCAAAATATCCCGAAATAATCACGACAACAATTAATCATCATTATTACCGAATAACCAAAATAGCATACTTACATATGCGCCAAGTCGACGATCTCCTGAGATACTAGCAAGTGACTTCACTGAAAAGCCTCAACACGCTTACAATAACAATTCTATAAGTCCCAACCAGATATATTATCGTCAGATGAAATAATCTATCCGTGTCAGATCTTGTCTGCCTGATCGCACAATCAAATCCCAATCCGGATACAAATCAATAATACACAATACAACTGTGAAACAACTGTCCAAAACAATGAAAACAGACCCCGAAATATCGACATAACGTCCGAACGCTCATACGATCGTTAATGATGATCAATCAACAAATTAACCAAGAATATCATCGACATGATAAACTCTAATTCGACCATCCAAAGGTCAAAACACACTTCGAGAATACTTTCACACGATAAGCTCCAACATGGTCAACACAGGACCACGGAAACAGATATACGAAAGAATAACATTCTCAAAATGACACACCAATCACGTACAGTAGATCTCAATAAACATACCCGACTGGCGAACATATTCAATCCTATATGAAGTGGGAACGACCACTCAATATTCAAAGCAACCAGCATGGGGTCACCATCTCCAATGTCTCAGTTTCACAAAACCCACAGTTCCAAAATTACATCCTGTGCATGAATTCTACATCCTGTAGCATATTCTTCTTATCCGATCAATCGACCGATCATCCCTAGATAACCAACTACCATATTGAAGTTCGAATCATTATTCATCGTACCGTACTGATGCCTTATCCAGTTTGTGAGTCACACTCATAACTCCATCATGATATGCATTATGCACTAAATGCGTATTTTTATCGATCAAATTTGCAAAACCTGTTTGAAATCATATAGTCTCGTCAAAAGACAAATTTCCGAAAGTTCTTTCAAAAATTTCAAAACTCAAAACATAAATTTTTCGTAAGTCCACGAAATCAATTTTCGAAAAAATTAAATTGGCTCGCTGGTGCCAAGTATTCAATAACAGTTTCCTTCGATTCTACACGATTTCGAAGTTTCAAATGAAAACTATGTAAATGCTGGACTACATCCATATTACTGTATACCAATTCGGTTCGCTATTCCATCCGAAAACCACACGATAAAGTTCCGAAATTTTCAATATATAAACTCCAACTAAAAACTCCTTTTCCACATATGACTCACAACGTCAATCATTTTCCATCCTGGATCACCTCAATTATGCTATGACAATGCATTGAAACAATTTAACACAGCAAAAGACTTCCCGAGAAGTTTCTTTTGAACAAGTAATCCAGTTGCCCGAAAGGCAGGAACGACATAGATAAACGATTGATAAAGTGTTTTACAAGTCTCGGGAGTTTTTAAGAAAACAGAAAAGTCTTTTGAAATATTAGGGCCTCAGCCCGTATCTCGTTCCGCATTACAAGAAGTTTAAAAAGTAGGAAACTCTTTTTTTTTCGGACCCCAAGTCCTGAGTTATAAAACAATTTCAAAAATCTATTGGGTCTCGGCCCAAAAATCATTTACGGTAAAACATCCGTAAAACATTCATTTTGAAAAGTATCATTTTCAAATGCTCAAAAACAGTTCATATATCTCAAAATGAACTAACAAGACTACATGTGCTCCAGAAAAATCCACAATATTTCTCCCAAATGCACAGCTCCGTTCCAAAACTTAATCGACATATTGATTTCCAAAATCATAACTTCTCAAGATCATCAATCCTGTCCCAACTCTGTCATCTTATACTGTAACGCATAATATCTTTCTGAACCTCAGAACATATCAACTTAGAACGACAATCAATCTCAATGCAATTCAAAAATCCAATACTTACAGATCGTGAAGCCGACGATTCCCCGTGATACTAGCACATGTCTCGACTCAAGAAAATACTCGACACAGATATTTTCAAAACACACATTTTGCAAACTCAGTTCAACTCGAGAAAACAACATAGCTCTATCTGAAGAAACACGTTAACACCGTTTGAAAAAGTTACAACAATCCCAGTACCACACTGGTAAATAACATAACGCACAAGCCCGAGTGAACAACAAAAACCCAGAGCTCAAACACTTGTTAACCGACAAATCGAATGACACGACAAAAGCACGACCCAACTCGACCCGACTGCCTAGGTTTTCACAACCTAAGCTCCGATACCATATTCTGTAACACCCCTAGATCCGACCGGGAATATTACAGCGCCGTGGGCCCCGAGATGGAACCCACAAGGCTGAAGGAAATTTTCGCAAACATTTACAAACGCCCAAGAGGGTAACGACGGTATTATCTATTAAAAACATTCGAAGATTTATAAAACTCATTTATCAAACCGTCGTAAAAACTCATTTGAAACCACAAGGCCCAAAATGCCAAAACTCAACAGTTTAAAAAACATACGTGAAGCTATCGCTTACACGTACCGACAGAATAGATTTAGAAAATGATTGCCAAAGTAACCTAAGTTACCGGATACCAAAAGGCCATTTAAAAATACTCACGCAGCGGATGAAGACAAACAATTAAAATACTCTAGCAGCGGAATATAACAACTGATCAGAAACTCAAAACACAAATACATGCCCTTGCCAGTATCCTCCGGAAAGTTCATCTCTCCACGACCGCTACAAGCTTGATAATCCAAGAACCTAAAAAGAAAACCCACGACGGGGTTAGCCATAATATCCAACAATGATAACCATCACATCCCGTCAATAATTACATATCAATGGAAATACTAAGTAAGAATACGACCAATGTAATCTTACCATCGTAACATTACGAGAATCCACGATTCGTATCCTTAACAACACATTAAAATAATACCGAAGTATCTGTACGGTATCTCAACAATACTCAAGGTTCTCAAAACATTATCATAACTCGCGATATGGAAATTATACCAACTCTGGCCAATTCAATCCATCGGATAACATCGACAATTCCAATACGATAATCGATTGTCCATCAAAGACAAGTACCAAGGAAATACGGAACATACCTTAAGATTATGAAATAACATGACAATCACGTCAGTCTAATCCGAGAGCAGATCAACATAACATACGGACATGGTCCTAACACAAGACCTACAAATGCATACTCATATGACAACGTCAATATGATCACAACAATAACGACAATGTATACTTATGGCAAACCCGTAATATACATATGCACAACAACAATACATGGCAATCCGATGATCCAGCGTTCACTGCCTAGATCCCCCGATGATCCCGTCAGACCAACCCGAGGTGGAAAACCCGTCCGTTGATCCAGCGCACGCTAGCATAGATCCCCCGACGATCCCGTCGGACCAACCCGAGGTGGACATACAACAACAATGCACAAATGCATATAACAATGATACACAATGCATGACAACAACGATACACGCATGTATCACAACATGATCGACATGAAATGACAAAAATGATTAGAGTACTTGCCCCGAGTCCTTCGAGAGCAATCTCGATGTCCAGACCATCACGAACCATTATTCTGAATATTCGATGATCCGAAATGTCACGGGTGGTAAATTATTCACGCCTTTTTATATACCATGATGTATCCTCGATACCAAGTATGCCAACAAGAATGTAAATCATATACATTATGATTTAATTCCCAAAACTCAAATACAACCTATAATATCAACTCTCCTGTGATTACGATTTATAAACATTGCTATACGAATTATAAACGAATGAAACTGAAACCATTCATTAAATATTATAAACTGAGCAAGTAATAACTTGCCTCGATACCAATGAAGCCGTTACCAATTCCTTGCCGTCGTCTACATGTCCCTCGGCCCTGATCAAAGCAATCTACGAACATTCTTGAATACGACCGCAAAGCATGGGTCTAAACATCGATCAATAATCTCAACCTATTACAATAATCGATTTAACATACATTCGATAACAATCAACAATCGATATAACTAATCCGCAAACCCAACGATTCCAAAATATCTCGATTAAACACAAGTCCGAACAATCTAACTGAAACAATTACGAATTCATTCCCATGATTCCACAAAGCCCACATATCGATTCGATAAGGCGAGTATACAAACTTAACCGAAATATTCCAATCAATTTCTCTTTCAAAACTTCAATCAAACACCTTGAAGGTGGAATTCAAAGGTATATTCGAATCATCAATCAACAAACACCAACCACATCAAGAACACGAAGAACATAATCACAAACATAAATATCCTTCAACATTACATGATTCTAGCCATCGATACGAACTAAACCACCAAAATATATCAAGAATCTCAAACATCACAAAATATTAGAGTTCAAGCCAATTACCTTCAATCCGGCGAAAGAATCAATAATGATGTTATAATCCTTGTTCCAAGATGTTATCACTTGATAAACCAACTCAAAGGCTGAGGTTTATGGGTTAAAAACTGAGTTTGGGTGATTTGGGACGAAAGGGGATCGTGTAGGATGGGTTGGGAAATGAAATTCCCAACTGCTTTACGTTTTTATACGCCCAGGCATGTTAGCGTACGCTAACTTCATCAATAGCGTGCGCTACCTGTTCCCAGAATACAGACAGTATAGTTTTTGTCATTTTGAGCATAACTCACTCATCCGGACTCCGATTAACTCACCGTTTGAACCATTAGAAAGCTAACTCGATGCTCTATCACACTGTTATGTTTCAGAATTTTTGGAGTTTTCAAGAATCAGTGGTGATTTTCCAAAGTGGAACCTTATACACATTACTTTCCAAACAAGTGTCCAAATCTTATTTCCACTAACATTTCAACATATAGTCTTCTTAATCATATCATATACACCAAGAATCATAATCACTTGCATGTTCATCATCATACGAAGTAAACAATAACAACAACATTAAAAACCCTAAATGAAGGGAGATATTAACCAACATATCTCTTGAAGAAAAACAACACCGTTCAAAACCACACGAATCATATCAATATCCGCATATCAACCATATTATCAACATAACTTAGTAATCCATCTCATAACCATACTGATCAACTCTTAAACATCAGAATCATCAACTCAAGAACATCATATACAATCCAAAATGAAATCCCAAAGTGGAGAGTAATTACCTCTTTGAAGGAATGGATTGAATCCCAAGGTTGAATCCGTTTTCAATCACTTCCAAACTTCAAATGTTGTTAGGAATGATCAACTCAAGTGTTTGGAAACTCAACTTCTCTCTAAGACCTCTCTCTATCGGTTCACATGAAGAAATGGACGGAAATGACGAATAATGGCCAACTGCACTTATATATATACACTGTACATTACTAACGTACGCTAACATCTTCAGTTAACGTACGTTACACACTTAGCGTGCGCTAACTGTCTTTGTTAGCGTGCGCTATCGAAGTCCAGAGGCAACTGTCTTACTGCATGAAGTGATTTACGTACGCAATGCCCATGCAATAGCGTACGTAAATGCCTCTATTTAGCGTACGCAAGTGTCCTACCTTAGCGTGCGCTACTCATAGTTGACTCGTTTGTCTGTATGCTTCCGAAGACAGGTCCACACGCCGAAAGTGCTGACGAGGATAAGATTCCTTTTTGTCTGATATACAGTTAGCGTGCGCTAATCAACATGCATTAGCGTGCGCTATCACTACATTACAACATCCGTTGACTTATCAGAACATGCGTCGAAAGTGGCCTGGTCCACATGAAGATTCCTTCCGATCTGACTGCATTAGCGTGCGCTAAACCTGCACGATAGCGTGCGCTACTCATGTTTATTAGCGTGCGCTAATAATGTTACACTTAGCCATTTTCAGCTATTCTTGTCCAACGTCTCAACATACAGAATACGAACATACGACATACTGAATACATATACTTCTTACATCCAATTGTCGACCAAGTACGACAATTATACAAATACAGATGTCTCGGTCCTTCACTTATTTTACCCATACTGTACAGATTCCACGCTGTACAACATAACTCGGATAACATTAAACAACAGTAATAGAAATTCCGGATATTACACCAATCGACTCATTCACTGTAAAAAATATAGACAATATAATACAATGAGTAATGTATGATGAAATGAAACAAAGTGCAAAGTTAAACAACATACGTAATCGCTGCTAGAACGAGAAGGGATAACTGATCCAGCTGCAGCACCATCGTTCAGTAGCTGAGGGTGCGAATACCGATAATACCACTCAATGTAATCATCGGGGCATGTAGCCTGATCATGAGTAGCAGCCTGATAGTTAGCGAGAGGAAGCCTGTATGCGCCCGGAAACATCATCCAAGCATCATATGAGGTACGTGATCCCTATGCTCTGCCTCCCGATGTCTACGAATGGAAGCATCAACACCACGAGCTCTGGTGTGACGCGCTCCAGAACCCAACGAATCTGTGACTAGCGGCATAGATTTGCCCGCTCCTCCTCTCATCTGCATTTAGCAAACAATACAACTAATGAGTAATAATCATACAAACAATACACAATATTAATTATTAATTGAAAATTTTATTTTTTTCGAAAAAAGGGCTGTGGCGTCCGGCCAGGAAGCCTGCACCAAGGCAGGGGCGTCTGGTTTGGACGCCAGGACCGTGGTTAGGGCGTCCAATAAGGACGCCGATTCCAGCGTATAGGCATCCGATCTGGACGCCTGTCCATGGTTCAGACGTCCGACCAGGACATCTATACTAAGGCCGGGGTGCAGTGCGGGCGCTGCGCCATGGGCAAAGCGGAATCAGCGGACGCCTGTGAAAAAATTCGACCGCCGCATCCGTCGTGCACTCCGACACGGCGCCCGGCGCCTGGTGCCCAGAGTAGCAGAAACCCAAAATAAAATTTACCGGAGCTTTTCCTTTTCCAGACATGGCGGCGGACGGCGGCGGATGGCAGAGGTGCGGCGGCTGTGCAGCGGCTGTGCGGCGGAGGATGGTGGCTTCTTTAGAGTAGGTCGAGAGAGAAAAGTAGTGCGAAGGTAATTTTACAAATCTGCTGAATATGAAGTAAGGGAAAAAATGTAATATTATAGGACGGTGACTAGTAATTTAGGGCGGTGTTTAGTAATCCAGTATTTTTTTCGCCTGAGTCTACCTTGATTGTTGTTGCCGTGATAGTTCTTGTTATCACTACACCATATATGGGCTTCAGCAACACCTGAAAAACTGTGTTCAAAAGTCCAAAAAGTGTTGCTGAAGGCAAAAAAATAGGTTACGGCTACACTTTGACCAAATTTGAAGGTGTTACAAAAACGGCCGCAACCATAGGGGTCTAAGGTAACATTTTTCTTGTTTTCGGTAACATGTGAAAAAAGTGTGACAATAGACCCCTATGCCAACACTTTTCTTGTCTGTGCCTACACTAAATTTTGTGTTGTCGTAGACTTAAGGCCACACTTTTATATATTTAGTGACACAAGTGTTTGTGTAGCTGTAGACATATGCTAACACTCATGAGGTCTAATATAACATTAAATTGTGAAACACTTTGACATCTTTACCAACAACTTTAACACTATGACTACACTTATATATGAACAGTTCTAACTTTTGCCAACACACTTTTAATCTTTGCCAACATAATTTTTATATTTTGCCAACAGTAAGAATTATAAATTAGAGTCTATAGCTACATTTTTGCAGGTTTTTACCAATATTTTTCATGGTAAAAAGCAACATGTTATATTGAAAAATAGATATTACCATAAAACAGGCAATACCATTAATGTTAACCATAGCAACATCCAAAATACATGACTGCCAAATATTCAATCAATAATCAAACATCCAAATGCACTTACATAACCCAACATCCAAAATCTAACTTAAAATGCCATTCAAGAATTAGCTTAAGTACTATTTAATAGCTAAGAACAAGTTACCATCGCAATCCATAAATATAACAAAACTACTTGAGTCACTTAGATAGCATAAATATAAAATGATGAGATCAGTCAAGGAGTGACATTTTCATCCCCATAGGACTCCTCGACTGATTTATGAGAGTCATCAATCTTTAAGTTCAAATATAGATTCTTCTCAGCCAACATTTTCATCATTTCTCGAACTTTTTGGTCAATTTTTTCATCCATCTCTTGTTGAAGTTGAGCCCTGATCTTAGCAGTTAGGTCCACCACGAACTGATCAACAACTTGAACGTATGGTGATGCTGAAGACTTCAACTTTGGTTCCTTTTTCTGAATAAGTCTCCCAATTAGATAAGATGGTCGGTGTTCTTTGCCATCATGAATCAATTTATTGACAGCCTCAACACCTTCAGTTTGAAGAGCTTTCTTAACATCAACCTGTAAATAAAAGTATCACGTCTTTCCCTCAAATAATCAACAGAAACATAAAATACAAGCAATAAAAATAATAGAAAATTATCTTAATTCCTGCTTCATAAGTCAACTACCCTATTAATAAAATAACAATATGCAGCACATCTAGAATTTCAGTAAAATTGTAAAACAATATATGCCAACACCTAACATAAAAGCAATATATAGGTAGAATTGTACTTATCAACCATGGCCATCTAAAATATCAATCAAGGCTATCTAAAATCTACAATAAATACGACAACAACAGCAGATTCATTTAGTAGCTACGATAAATACTTACAATTTTTTCATTAACGGTTTTAAGCACCTCCTCAGGTAACTTATACTTCCCATTCTCTTTTCATTTGCGAGTCGCTAAATATATATCAGCATCAGAGATTACAACCGGCTCTTCCTCACGATCACCATCACCATCACCATCGACATCGACATGCATTTTTTTCAAGTTTTTAAGTCGCTGAATTTAATAAATTTTACATGTTACCGATAATAATACATTTGCAATTTATTATTAGAATATGATCAGATATACATTACCAACAATCATAAAGGCCCTTTTGATTATATGCATGAGTTCATCTAAGTAGTGGAGATTTGATTTTTGAGCGAGTATATGGTAATGACACACCATGTTTTGACGTTAGTGATTGCTTAATAATCCCTATATATACTTGAGCGAGAGTGACCCCTTGTGAGGCCATCAAATCTTCTCTCACTTAATGCCAATGAAGCTGTTGAGATTGGATGAGATATGCCAATTTTCGTTTACTCGAATTATGCTTGAGGACAAGCATTGGCTTAAGTTTGGGGAGATTTGATAGGTCGAAAGTAGTGTGCTAAAATTATTGTTAATTATAAGATTTTAATGAATTTTATGTTGGCACACTTGATTATTTTCTACCTATTTATATTTTGGATGCAATTTACTTCACTTGATAATTTGTTGTTAAATGTAGGTGTTTGATGAGTTTTAAAGCTTAAGGAATATTTTGGGCCATCAAACGGATCACGCCAAGCTGAATTGGACTTCAATAAAGAGACTGCCGCACGACACTGAGTGACCAAGTGTCGGTCCTGACCCGAAAATCCTCTTACTTGGGGCCCAAGAAACGACTCAAATCCGTCCCACTTAGCTCCATAAGGTGAAAATCGGTCCCTTACGCTGGAGAAAGGAATTCTAATTGACTTGAAAGGAAAGACTTCAAAAGAATAAAAACTCAAGAAGGATAAGAAGGAAGGAGATCTAATTAAAGAAGGAAACTAAGAGATAAGGGAGTATTATAAAAGAAGGGTCTGAGATTATTATTGAGGCATCATCTTCACGGCTGTTACAGGAGAGGAAAAATAAGGGAGAACCGAGCCCAAGCAACCAACGTGCGAGGAAGAAAATTTCACCGTTTGATCTTTTTCTTATGTCTACTATTAATTTGATATTTTCTAAAGTCAATATGTCCGGCTAATTTTTCTTTCTAGTTCTTAGGGAAGTTTGAAACCGTATTCGAATTATTCATGTTTTAATTCCCTAGCGTATTCTTAACTCGAAGTCTCCTGAATTACTTTTGTGTTATTGAATTCATTATTATGCCATATAATTTCTTGATTTGGTTTGGCCATCTAGACTAGGGGTTTTATGTCTCATGCTAGAAATTGAGTTGTAATCCGTACTTGTTGCAATTTTAATTTCACAAGTAGCAACAATTGAATTTTCTCAATTGAGTAACACAAAATCGAGATCCCTTAAGTCGATCTTATGAACTTAATATCTTGTCTATTTCATTATTTTGGTTTTTAATGCATCTAGCGAGCGAGATTTGAAGAGCTTGTTTTGAATCCATCGCCTAGATAGGTTTAATTAAAGAGCTTGTTTTAATTAAATAAACTTAAGAAATAATTGGGGGTCAACAGAGCTTGTTGTTGGCTTCAGAATAGGAGTTCATGAGATTAGAGAAGAGATAAGCGCTGCATTAAAGTTTGAATTAATTTGGAACGATGGATAACGGAACTAAGAACTAGATTATTCCTTAATTGATATTTTAATTTTTATTTTCTTTGTTTATTTTGATTTAATTTATTTTACGCAAGTTATTTGCTAGTAAAAATTAGTAAACTAAACCTCCCCTCGTTTTTGTTTTATTTTAATTGCTAAAAGTATTTTACCCTTAAAAAACATAATTGATTTACCGTTCTCCGTGGGATCGATCCTTACTTGCCGATACTACTAGTTAGTATAAAGTAAGCCAAAGAAAAATAAAAATAACTAATTTTGACGCATCACGACAGCGCGGTCACCCTAAAACCTCACGCAAGACTCATAACTGTGTACAGAAGTAGTCCGTGGAAATCCTTATGCTAAAACGTTGATCTAAAATGCGTTGCTTTTTGTTTGTAAATCATGTAACAAGCCTCACAAGAAAGCCAACATAACTACATAAATAACTATCAAAAGTGATTGAGACCTAAACAAATCAGACGATTCTACAAAAAAATGCATACAAAAAAAAGCAAAGAATCATCATCGCCATTCTAACATCAACAATAACATAATTAGAAGCTTGTTTTATGTGTAGGGCAGGGTAAAGGAGACGTTATCTCCATCATTATCATACAATTAATTCGCATGAGAAAATAAATTTGGTAGACACGTGAAGAAGTTATTACGATATAAATTCAGCACTCCAAGCATAAAAATACACTACACCATATATGACTTTCAACAACATTTTTTTTGATGTTACAAGAAAAAGTGTAGCCTTAGATGCCTTAAAACTGGTCAAATTTAATTTAAGGCTACACATTTTTCTAACGTTATTATTGATATAAATTAGTGTTACCATTGACTAAATTGAATATCTACGCTAACACAAAATTTGGTGTAGCCGTTGCTATTTAAAAAAAGTGTAACTAAACACTAAAAGAAATAGACGGGCTTGCTAAAATATTTTAGGCTGTCCAAATAAATTATTTTCTGTTTTAGCAGATCATACACTCACAATAGTCAATACTCACTCAACACACTTTCTCTAAAACACAAACTCACTCAACACACTTTCTCTCTAAAACACACTTTCCACTTCTCTCTCTCTCTCTCTCTCTCTCTCTCTCTCTCTCTCTCTCTCTCTTACTACTACAAATTTAAATTTAGGAGACGGTACTTACCCAGCATTTTGTTTATACGCTATGAAGTTATATACTTACATAGCGCTTTTTTAAAAAAGCTCTATATAAGAATTTAAAGGAAAAACTGAGAAAAAATATAAAATGAAGTAAAAATACTAACATAGCGATTGTTCATGAAGCGTTATGTAAGTTATGGCGTTTTAATAAACGCTATGTTAAATAGCGTATTTTAAGTGATATTTATTTATTTTTATACATGATATAGAGTTTTTAAAAGCACTATCTAAGTGATTTTCGGTTCACTCAACTCATTTTCAATAAAAACACTCAGATAGCTTTCCTATCTTTCGTTTTCCGAAGTACTATCTCATAAGGCGCTAGTGTTTTCCAATAAAAACACTCAGAACGCTCTCACAGAACCCTAACGCCTCTTTTGGCCAAAAAACACTATCTCCGACTAAATCGATTACATATCTTTAATCCTCACTTCATATGGATTCTATTCATTTCAATATCAATACGATTTAGTTCGATTTATCGATCTCTCAAAAACCCTAACATAATTAGATTTATTCGACCGATTTCATTTCATTATTTGGTTCGATTGATGGTACTAAGTGTCAGTTCATATTCCTAAATCATCTACAATGAAGATCTCACTCAATTTCCGACAGTGGCTTATGTTCGACGGTAGTTCTCCGATGATTCCATGGCAGTGATAACACTTGACAATAAATTAACAAAATTTGATTAAATTTTGTGAAGCTTGCAGAGTTGTTTCCTTACTTTTCTTTGTTATATTTAAGTACATCATAGTGATCTTGGATTATGTCTGATGTTTTCTCCTCTAATTTCCCCCCTTTTTTCTTTTAATCACGGGTCAACAATATAATATTGCTCTGATGTTGTATATATATCTCCAGATGCAGGTAGGTCTTGAAGGTAGTTCTATTGGACGGTTGTGGCTTGATAAAATTAGGAAAACATTGGATGAAGGATCAATATTTCAGTGTGTTGGTTATAGGCAGCTGGCAGGTATGCTTATCATGGTATGGTGAGTATTTTCTTTGAAGCCTTTCTTGGGTTAAATTGAAAATGATCTAGTCTCTGTATCATAGACCTTGTTTATAATGTCTATCTTGGAATACTTCCAAACATGAGCTTTATGTTTCTATTCGTGCTAAACAAAACTTGAATCTGTGTTAAACCCATAGCTTCTCATTATTTTTAAATTTAGTATCACTTCATCACGTCCTTTAACAGAGTTTCAGTATAAGATTTTTATAGTCATTTCTGGTAGCTTTTTGTTTGCATTTTTCATTTCTGAAATGATCTTTCACACCGAGCAAGTTTCCAACTTCCGTACAAAAGTATAAATTTCCAGTAATGAGTGTAATAACCTCTATTTATCTATTACATTATATCAAATGATTCCATAATTGACTCACCGGGCTGTTTCTTTTTTATAAAGCCCTTGTGTGAGATGTGTAATTAGTGTGGATAACTATCTTACAGGGTCAGAAATGATATTAGAAGCTATGTTGGGGATGTTGATGTTGATGCAGTTCCATGTGGTTTTGGCCGTGCAATAGGTAATAAGTTATGTACCCCCCCCCCCCCAACTTCTGAAAATTAGTGTAGAGGATTATAAATCGCTTGTTTTGCGCTGACTTTTTTGATAATCACAAGCGAGGATTTAAAGTTTGTACTACTCATATGTTTGTTGTAGAATATTTATGATATGCTTTCGAGTTCTGTAGAGCCTGCAGTGATATCATGTTTCATACATGACGTTTAAGTAATACTTTATTTAAGTTATGACTTTTAAGCTTTGTTCGAAATGCAAACATCTATGGTTTGGAACATGTAGTTTGAAATCATGAACAACCACTTACCAGTTGTTAAATGTTGCAACACACGCATTCATAGCGTGCCGTAACACAATAGCTGTAGTTACTAAAGGTCTAGTATCCTCTCTATAAGGCTACTTGCTAGATGGTACTTCACGTTTCACAATAAACCATAGTAATGGCACACTATTCTTATAAAAATATAACTTATGTTTTCTCCAATGTTTTTAAAACAAGCGACGAACAACAAATAATTAATGTAAAAAGATTATGCTGGATCCATTTCACTGAAGTCGCACATTAGCACAACTACTATTTACGTATGAAAACTTTTAAATTTATATGATAATACCACAAGTAATATTTTTGACTTTTTCTACAAAGTCAGCTTTCTATTTATCGAAGAAGCAGTAAAGTTTTATAAAGTCTCTAAAAGTTTAATTGGTCAAAATTGTCTAATTATAATGAATTATTCAAGAGATTAATGATTGATAATAGGAGGGAAAGTGAAAATTATTTTTGTAAAATACTTGTAATAGTATTAAGAATATAGTATTGTTTAGTGCTCTCTCTTTTCCTAAATAATAATGATTAAAGGCATAAAGAAATGAATTGTAATATTACAATACATTTTCAATCACATAGAGAAATAATAGTACATTTGCAATCACCAAGAGTGTTATATTACACAGGGTAAAACAAGTGTACAAAAGATCCTTTTAAAACCTCCATAACCAACTTCAAATAAGTACCTTTAACTACCAGCATTATAACAACTAAACCACCCCTGTCTTGATATATATACTATATGAGCATCTCCTTGTAAAGAGCGTAGTGTTAGATAAGCTATTTGCTGTTTGTATGCTATATGCTCGGGTAAATGTCGATGAAATTGATAGAATTTTTGGGGTGGGAGAAAAATGCAAGAGTTTGTGTCTTTATATGGGTTTGTATGCTAGGGAAGAATCTATTGTAGCATTGTGTTTGTCAAAAAGATGATACAAGTACAACAAATACTGTTAAGGAGTTAAATAAAAAGGTTGGTTTCTTGAGATCTTTGGGGAATTCTGCAACGGATTGGCCTTGTCTTTCAGGTATACATTACAGATTTTAAGGTACTTATTTAGGAGGATATTGTAAAATCAGGATTCCTACTTTGGTTTCTTGGAATATTTTATTCTTACATTGTTGAGTTACGGCACAAGTTTTTTTAACGAGTTAAGGTTTTAATATGAGATTTTAATATGAGTTTTAGATATATTGGACTTTATTGTGTAGGCGGGGTTCAATGGCGATTCAGCAAAGGCTGCACCATTGGGCAACTGGACTGTGAATATATATATTTTGAAAAAGCCTACAAGGTAGTAGATTTTTGTTTGCATTTTTTGGCATATTAAGATTTGTTTTTTCTTCTTTTTCCCTTACATCTTCTTGTTGTTCCTTGAACAAGGCAATACTATTTTTGCTTATTGTTCAAACATACAGTTGGATCTTGAGAGCTCCATTTGTTTTATTGTTTGAAAAGAAAAATAATTTAAAGTGCATTCATATCACTCTTCTAGCTTTTCATTACCACATTACCAACTGTTATTTGATCTTTGGAGTGTTTGTTTTACGACAGATCTTATATAGTATATATGTATTTTATAACAGTAATATAATTCTACATTGCCGGAATTAAGTATTTACCGTAACGGTAATATAATTCTGTATTGTTATACTACAAATCCACTTGACTAACATGGAGATTATAGGAGACCATATTTCGGTGCATGTGTGGAGATCATAACAGAGACGCATACTACTGGGCCCAGAAGTTTCACCCAAGTTGCTAACAAGCTTTAGGTATGAGTAAGATAAAAAAGGATAAATAAAGGATTTTTTGGCCGAGACTAATCATGAAATTAAGTGCATAACAAATACTATAAACAATGAATCACAATCCTTCTTGGATCAACACTCCATATCACCACCTCTTCCATTCGCACCTTTTTATCGCATAGCCACGAAAGATCAGTTGAGGTCAGTGGCTTTAACAATATTCGAGGGGGGTATTTTTACGGCCTCCCCCCTAGATTTTTTTTCCGGCCTTCATTATTTTATCTTAATTTCAGCACCCTTTTCCTTTTTACTTCACCATCCACTTTTTGATAATTTTCTCGTCCTTCCTTTGACTTGTTATACACCTAATTCACAACCAAATCTTGACCAAAGGTTCAAACAGATGGATTTTCACCAAAAATTAGATAATGGCTAATAAAATGTGTTGGGTCAAAGAATAAGGCTTAGGTCCAAATGGGCTTCTAATGGTGATTATTTCTAGGTGGGAAAATATAATCCAAGCGGGTTATTTCTAATATGCCTTTATCACTTTAATGCATAAGAACACTAACATAGTCTTGACATGTAAAATTGATTAAGTTCTAGAAAAAACACAACACGTTTGACCCCACAAGAAGAAATAGTGAGCATGTATATGTATAATTATTTATATATGTGTTTGTATATAATTTTCTCTACGGCTCAAAACTCACGAATAAAAGCGGCTTGTGCCATGAATTCCTCACACTTTTATCCAAATCCAAAATCAAGACTAGTGAACTACCCTAATTAAAATCAAACTAGTCAATCACACCCAGTTCCTATGTCAGGCCATACTTAAATCCCCAATACACGAACTTGATTCAACTACACAATTTTAACTGAGGACAACTTTTAAATATATTATATCACAATTTCCAAATTCAACTAATCATTCTGAATCCAACCTCCTCAAACTTAAAATTAAGTACACCACTCCAAAGAAAAAAAGAAACATAAGGAATAAAATATAGTAAAAAGTTCTAGAGTATGAATCATTGGGCTAATGAGGGAGAAGGGCTTCCAGCTGCTCGGTCAGACGATCCACCTTGGCTTGCAGTGCGCGCTGCCCCTCCTCAAGCTGCTCTATCCGACGCCTTAGCTCGGTCTCCGTAGCCGAGTCCCTTGCCCGACTCGTGTTTGCACCGTCCGCCTGCGCACTTGCCCCCGAGCTGTCTGAAGGAGTGGTCGGGAAGCTCTCGTGCAACATCTTTAAATTTTTATCCTCCCAGGTCAAAGTATAATCGGTGTTAGGCAGAGCTATCGCCTCGTCTGCTGAAATTCTCCATTTAAAAATTCTTCCACTTTTTTCCAAGATGCCCATTTTCGTAAGTAGCATTTTGTCTAATTTTTCCACTGCCCCAACCGGAAACTGACCGCTAAAGTCAACCCCGGCGTGCCAAGCTATTGTCGTGATAAAACCTCCAATTAAGATTGGGTTCTTCGTGGCATCTTCCCCGATGAACAACATTAGAAAATCTTTAACATACTTCACTTTGTTTCTTGAAATCATAGCATATAACATCTGCAACTCAAAAATCTGCACCACGTTCCAATTTGAATATCTCCCGGTGACCGTATATGCCATAAGGCATTGGGCGTAATGGATCACCAGATTACGAATGGTTGTTACCTTAGTTTTTCCCACGACAAATGGCCCGACATCATTTGTAATCATTTGCCAAATCGCATTTTTAGGTGGCATGTCATCTTCATCCTCAGGGTCGGCAGTCAACCCAAGTGCTCGACTGAACTGCTCGACCCCCAACTATAACCTCTTCCATTTAAATGAGATTAAAAAGTTTCTTTTTTTCAAAATCACCAATCCAAATTGAACTGAAAAATTCATAAGTCAGATCTTCATAAACCTCCTAATTCCCGGTTGCCAACCTCTCCTATCCCAACACATTTAGCAATGTCATAACATCATCATATAAACCTAACTGCCGCAAAATAATTTCATGAAGATAGACAGAAGGGATTACCTTTCTTTTCATGAGTTTGTGGTAGCGTGTAACCTGTTTGGGCGATCCAAAGGCGACATTGTATCAATTCGGAACCCGAGGAAACTCTTGCATCTCTCTCTCACTGGAAGTGGAACTGAGCTCTCGGCTTGTGCGAAGTCGTGCTGCTGATTGGCATCAGCCTCAATTTCGGTTTCGGCCGTAGGTTGAGGGTCGTTCACTGGTTTGTGATCGGAAGGCGGCAAGGGTTCCTAACCAGTTCCAGCGGATGTTCTGGGGCTCAAATGCTCTGATCTATACCACGTGAGTAATAAAGGGATTGGCGGTGGTAGATGATAAATAATCCTAGGGGATAGTTCTTCATCTGGAGGCGTGTTTGACGAATGCGGAGATGGCAGCGATGTTAGTTCATCAATCAAATGACGGGCCACCGGCAATTTTTGCGGACGCTTCACCCTTTTTGAGAGCTGACCCGTCGGACGCCGTCTCAGCTTCTTGTTAAGCGGTTCGCCTGATGTTGCCCTGACTTCATTCCATTTTCCGACGGTGAGATGGTTTACCACGATCTGCTCTGGCTCGGTGAGATCATAGTAGGTCGGGGATCCAGGGTTATTTCTCCATCCTCCACTTCATGTGATCCAATTTAGCGGCCGGTGAATATTCCTCCTTCCTTTTCCTATTATGATGGCGGCAATGTGGGTAGCATTCGGGCCGCAGAAGAGAGAGAGAGAGAGGAAGGGGGTTAGGGTGACATATAGGAGTGGAGAGAAAGAAAAAAAAACGATGCGCTCTGGAATGAAAATCAGGGAAAGAAAATAAAAAAAAAAAGAATATAAAAATAAAGAAGGGCGGGAATAAAAATTACAATAAACTACGAAATGCAAGAATTAAATAAATACTGAATAAGAAAAACGCATAAATTAAAAATTTATTCAAACACATTGGACTCTAAAAAAATGCGGAAATAATAAAAATTGGGTTACCTCCCAATAAGCGCCTTTTTTTTTACGTCGTTGGCTCGACGAACTCCCTGTTCACATTGCAGTTGGATCCTCAAGTTTGCATTCCTCCATATTGGACGTTGTGAATCCTTCGTGATAGGGTTTTAGGAGATGACCATTAACTTTAAAAAAAATTCTTGTCTTTAGACTTTGAACTTCAATCGCTCCATGAGGAAAAATATTGATAATTATGAACGGACCAATCCAGCGGGATCGTAATTTGCCCGGAAATAACGTGAGTCGAGAGTGATAAGTAACACTTTTTCGCCTACGATGAAGTTCTTCCTTGTTATTCTTGAATCATGGAATGCTTTTGTCTTTTCTTTATAAATTGCCGCATTTTCGAATGCATCATTTCGTATCTCCTCCAGTTCTTGCAATTGCAACTTTCGGTGGATGCCCGATTCATCAAAATCCATATTGCATTTCTCAATTGCCCAAAAAGCACGATGTTCGAGTTCGACGCGAAGATGGCAGGGTTTTCCATAAACCAAGTGATACGGGGACATGTAAATCGGTGTCTTATAGGCCGTCCTATACGCCCAGAGCACGTCGTCGAGCCTTAAGCTCCAATCCTTTCGATTCGGCTGAACTCTCTTCTCCAAGATTGCTTTTATCTGATGTTTCAGCTTGCCCATTTGATTGCGGGTGATAAGAAGTGGATATTTTATGCAAGACACAATATTTTCTCAAGAGTGCCTCAACTATTTGATTTTTGAAATGTTTTTCTTGATAGCTGATTATGGCTTTTGGAATTCCGAATCTAGCGAAAATATTAGATTTTACAAAGCTAGCCATTGGTCCGTGTGGCAGTCGCCTCCACCCATTTGGATACGTAATCCATGAAGAGTAATATATAGAGATTCCCATATGAGGAGGGAAAAGGTCCCATGAAGTTCATGCCCCAGACGTAGAAAATTTCACATACCAAGATAGGATTTTGGGGCATTTGATTTCATCGAGAGATATTACCCGTTCTTTGACAATTATCACATGTCTTGCAAAAGTCATAAGCATCCCTAAATAGCAAAGGCCATTAGAAACCACTCTCCAAAACCTTATGTGTTGTTCTCTTTGACCCGCAGTGTCCTCCGCATGCATAAGAGTGACAAAAAGCAAGAATCGAGTGAAATTCAGCCTCTGGTACACACATTCGAATCATTTGATCTGAACAATGCTTCCATATATAAGGATCATACCATACGTAATATTTGGCATCACTTCTGAGTTTATCCCTCCTAGCCCATGTCATACTAGTAGGAAAAATATTAACCACGAGAAAATTCACCAAATCGGCATACCACGGTGCTACAGAATCTGACAGTGGGTCACTGTAATACCCGGTTGCGAATTCATTTATTATCATTAAGGTATTATCACTCAGTAATTTTCACTTTTTAATAATCATTCATCATTCATGTTCATTCGTTTGTGTTCACCGTTCAATGTGCTTTGAGTCGTGTATCAGTATCGTTCATTGTTCAACCCTGTTTGAGAATCGAGACGAGAATATTATTGTACTCATTGAAATTTTTCAGTAAGTTGATGTTGATCTTAGAGTTCATATCATTTCGAATTTACTCTTTCTTGTTCGGATCGTACTACTTTGGACCAATTCTCATGATCATTGCTCGGAACCGCCGTTTTGGGGTTCCCGCAATTCCATTTCATGTTATTATGGACCTTGTGAACCTTTATTGGTGTTTCGATCGAGTATCGTATTGGATCATTCCCAAATATTCCAAAGTTTTGGGTTCTATTACGTTTATTCTCTTTCCGGGCTGTTTTTCGTCACTTTTTGGGCACGAACAGTGTACGCCGCGGCACACCCGCCTGGAACGGCTGTACTATGCGCCGCGGCCCACTGCATTCCATGCCGCGGCACGTCCTGGGCACCTGCTCGCGAATTTTAGCCGCAGGATGAGGGACACTCAGTCCGCGCCGCGGCACGCGAGTCAGCAGGCCCCTTTTAGCAGCGGGATTTTGGAAGAGGAGCTCATTTTCCTCTCCTTCCTCCTTCCTTATCTCCGTGGGTGATTTTCGGGCGATTTTTGGGCGATTTGGGCATATTCAATCTTAGAGATATCACCCTCCTCGAGTTCTTGGTGTAAATTAACAACATCTACTTGGGTTCTTTATCCTAAATCCGAGGTAATTTCTTCAAACCCTAGATTCCAATTTGAGATGGAGTATGATGTTTTGGATGTTATAATCATGATATGTGAAGGGATATACATATGATTATGAGTTTTTGTGAATTATAATTGGATTGTTGGAGGATTATTCAAGAACACTTTGAATGTTGATTTGGAATTGAGGGTTTCGATTAGATGTTGTCGTAATCTCGAGTTGTGTATTCCTTTTGGATTATTGATTGTATTGAGGACGTTTTGTTGGATTGTATCACACCTTGGAGGCTTAGTATCGATACAATGGAGATTGGTTGTAAATAATTGAAGATTGTTTACAACGTGTTTGTCAAAATGCCCCAATGAGTTTGGGTTTGTTGTATCGACTTCTTGAGTTGGTTATGATCATAATTGATACGTATATTAAGCAAATTATCGGTAATTGTGTTATTCAAGGTTGTTCGAGTGATCGATAATTACATTAAGAACATTTGTTCGGGGAAGGACATTTCATCACCGGTATTGAGGCAAGTTAATTCTTACTCAGTTAAAAGGATAATCATTCCTTTCGTTGTTGTTCATTCATACATATAATTCATTCATAGTATATCAATCATGTTGAGACTTGTAATTATCAAACTAATCATTCAATTCACGAGGAACGACGGTTCCAATCACTTCATTTGAGCTATCACTCATTGCGTTATCATTTCACCTCGGTGAGTCATTCTTGGCCCTTGTCGGATTTAGATTCATTATTATTCATCATGGTCGCTCTTGTTCTTGTGACCTTCCGGGATCGTATTGCATTGCCGGGTGGTATATGTATGGAATTTTTAGTCGGGCACACTATGGTCATGTGTTATGCGGGTAATCCGACACATTGGACCATGCACACGGTAACGTTCCTCCGTGAGACTAATTAGGCAAGTTGCGTGTGTATATGTGGGATTCCGGACATTCGGATACTTGTGCACTTGCAAATCCCATTCGGGCGTACTATGATGCCACTCTTTCAGACTTGATTCATATCTAAGACATGTGATTATTGTAATTGTTCAACTCTTGAGGATTGTTGTTTTTTGTAACTGACCCCATTGGGGATGTTGTTTTTAGGTCATGGCAAGGCAAAGGCACGGGAAGAGTATAGTGACGGCGAGGAGTACCAGTGATACTAGTAGGGGCCCCAGTCTTCTCAGTTGTTCACGTTTCTTTCATGTGTATATTCTGTAGGTGTATTGTATTAAGTGTTGTATATTTCATCTTCATATGAAATAAATATGTATTCTGTATTCCTAGGTGTATTGTACTTGAAACTTCTCATCGGAGTAATTGGTAATATAATGTGGTTCGGTACTACAGTTATATTATTTAAATCATTATTTTTCATTCGCCTGGTGGGTCCCCATTGGGGGTCCATGGCACTATGATAGCCGCCTAGTTTGGGGTAATATAATGTGGTTTGGTACTACAGTTTTGAGAAGCTGCCTAGTTTGTGACGAGCCTATTATGGAAGGATAAGAAATACACGTGATCTGACGTGTGTCAGCAGAGTTTTGAGGAGCTCAAGAGCCGTTTAATTTCAGCGCCTGTCCTTTCTTTACCACAAGGGATGGAAGGATTCGTGGTTTATAGTGACGCGCCCGGACACTGTCTTGGATGTGCATTAATGCAGTATGGGAAAGTGATTGCTTATGCTTCGCGAACTGAGGCCTTATGAGGTCAATTATCCGACCCCAGACCTGGAGCTAGCGGCCGTGGTTTTCGCATTGAAGATTTGGCGTCATTATCTTTGTGGCGTCACCTTTCACGTTTTCACCGATCATAAGAGTTTAAAGTATATATTTACTCAGAAGGAGTTAAACATGAGACAGAGACGGTGGTTAGAACTGATTAAATATAATGATATTGAGATACAATACCACCCGGGTAAGGTGAACGTTGTCGCCGACGCCTTGAGTCGTAAGTCCGTTCAGGAGCAATTGCTTTCTCGCTTGACCGTTCAGAAGGAACTTCAACAGGAATTCCTAAGGTCTGATATCGAGGTCTGGTTACAACGAGTGCAAGGGCAACTTTGTATGTTAGAGATTTCATCGCCACTGGAGGAGGCGGTTAGAACGAAACAGGGTTCAGACCCATTTTTGTTGCGCATTCGAGATGATGTGGCTCACGGGAATGCCCCTGGATTTGTGGTCCACGAGGATGGACTTTTGCAATTTAAGAACCGGTTATGCATTCCGGCGGATGACAAGTTGAAAAGCTCTATTTTGAGAGAAGCTCATGCTACCCCTTATTCCATTCATCCGGGGTCTAGCAAAATGTACAAAGACTTGAAACAAAATTATTGGTGGAGTAATATGAAGTGAGAAGTCGCGGAATTTGTTTCGAGATGTTTGACCTGTCAGCAAGTCAAGATAGAACATCAGTAATCGGAGGGTATGCTGAAACCGCTCCCTATTCCATAGTGGAAGTGGGAGGTTATTTCAATGGACTTCATCACGAGTTTGCCAACGAGTCGTCGTGGCATGAATACTATTTGGGTAATTGTGGACCGTCTAACCAAGTCAGCTCATTTTCTTGAGATTAAGGATACGTGGGGTCCCGAGTGACTTGCCCAGTTGTTCATTAAAGAGATCGTGAGATTGCACGGTACTCCTAAAAGTATCATTCCTGATCGTGATGGGCGATACGCGTCACATTTTCAGAAATTCGTTCATCGTGCCATGGGACCTCAGCTAAATTTCAGACATCTTTTCACCCTCAGTCCTACAGAGCGAACTATTCAGACGTTGGAGGACATGTTGAGGGCATGTGTTCTCGACTGTAAAGATGATTGGGAAGCCCAACTACCATTGATCGAGTTTACGTACAATAACAGTAGGCATGCTTTGATTAGGATGGCACCTTACAAGGCCTTATACGGTCGTCATTGTCGATCTCCCTTGTGTTGGGATGACTTATCAGAATCAATCGGCACTGAACCCGATATGATAATAGCCACCCACGATAAGGTAGCATTGATCAGGAGTCGTTTGTTGACCGCTAAGAGTCGGCAAAAATCATATGTAGATAATCGTCGTCGACCATTAGAGTTCGAGGCAGGTGACCACGTTTTGGTCAAGGTATCCCCGAGTCGAGGTATTTTCCATTTCGGGAAGAGGGGAAAGTTGTGTCCGAGATTCATTGGACCATTTGAAATTTTGGATCGAGTAGGAAGTCTGGATTATCGATTGGCTTTACCTCCGGCTTTGAGCCGAGTTCATAATGTGTTTCACATCTCTCAGTTGCGGAAGTATGTTGCTGACCCGAGTCACATACTTCAGTTCTACGAAATCGAGATCGCGGATGATCATACGACGAGGAGCATCCTGTATGAGTCTTAGAGCGGCGAATCAAACTGTTGAGGAACAAGGCGATTCCTTTGGTAAAAAGTCAGTGGTCTAGTCATGGAGTCGAAGAGGCTACTTGGGAAACATAGGATAGTATGCGGGAGAGTTATCCCAAATTGTTTGACCCTTTGTTTCGAGGATAAAACTCTTTTTAAGGGGGGAGTATGTAATACCCTGTTGCGAATTCATTTATTATCATTTAGTAATTATCACCCAGTAATTTTCACTCTTTATAATCATTCATCATTCATGTTCATTCGATTGTGTTCACCGTTCGGCGTGCTTTGAGTCGTGTATCATTATTGTACATCGTTCAAATCTATTTGAGAATCGAGATGAGAATATTATAGTACTCGTTGAAATTGTTCAATAAGTTGATGTTGATCTTGGAGTTCATATAATTTCGAATTTACTCTTTCTTGTTCGGATCGTACTACTTTGGACCAATTCTCATAATAATTGCTCGGAACTGCCGTTTTAGGGTTCCCGCAATTCCATTTCATGTTATGATGGAGTTTGTGAACCTTTATTGGTGTTTCGATCGAGTATCGTGTTGGATCATTCCCAAATATTCCAAAGTTTTGGGTTTTATTACGTTTATTCTCTTTCCGGGTCATTTTTCGTCACTTTTTGGGGACGAACAGTGTGCGCTGCGGCACAAGGGATTGTGCGCCGCGGCACACCCGTTGCAGTATTCGAGCCTGGAACAACTGTACCATGCGCCGTGGCCCACTGCGTTCCGTTCCGTGGCACGGCCTGGGCACCTGCTCGCAAATTTTAGCCGCGGGCCACGGCACATTCAGTCCGCGCCGCGGCACGCGAGTCAGCAGGCCCCTTTTAGAAGCGGTATTTTGGAAGAGGAGTTCATTTTCCTCACCTTTCTCCTTCCTTCTCTCCGTGGATGATTTTCGGGCGATTTTTGAGCGATTTAGGCATCTTCAATCTTAGAGATATCATCCTCCTTGAGTTCTTGGTGTAAATTAACAACATCTACTTGGGTTCTTCATCCTAAATCCAAGGTAATTTCTTCAAACCCTAGATTCTGCTTTTGGGATGGAGTATGATGTTTTGGATGTTATAATCATGATATGTGAAGGGATATACGTATGATTATGAGTTTTTATGAATTATCATTGGATTGTTGGAGGATTATTCAAGAACACTTTGAATGTTGATTTGGAATTGGGGGTTTCGATTAGATGTTGTCGTAATCTCGAGTTGTGTATTCCTTTTTTATTATTGATTGCATTGAGGATGTTTTGTTGGATTGGATCACGCCTTGGAGGCTTAGTATCGATACAATGGAGACTGGTTGTAAATAATTGAAGATTGTTTACAACGTGTTTGTCAAAATGCCCCAATGGGTTTGGGTTTTTTGTATCAACTTCTTGAGTTGGTTATGATCATAATTGATACGTATATTAAGCGAATTTTTGGTAATTGTGTTACTCAAGGTTGTTCGAGCGACTGATAATTCCATTAAGGAAGTTTGTTCGGGGAAGGATATTTCATCACCAGTATTGAGGCAAGTTAATTCTTGCTCTGTTAAAAGGATAATCATTCCTTTCGTTGTTGTTCATTCATATATATAATTCATTCATAGTATATCAATCATGTTGAGACTTGTAATTATCAAACTAATCATTCAATTCACGAGGAACGACGGTTCCAATCACTTCATTTGAGCTATCACTCATTGCGTTATCATTTCACCTCGGTGAGTCATTCTTGGCCCTTGTCGGATTTCGATTCATTATTACTCATCATGGTCTCTCTTGTTCTTGTGACCTTCCAGGATCGTATTGCGTTGCCGGGTGGTATATGTGTGGAATTTTTAGTCGGGCACACTATGGTAATGTGTTATGCGGGTAATCCAACACATTGGACCGTGCACACAGTAACGTGCCTTCGTGAGACTAATTAGGCCAAGTTGCGTGTATATATGCGGGATTCCGGACACTCGGCTACTTGTGCTCTTGCACATCCCATTTGGGCGTACTATGATGCCACTCTTTCAGACTTGATTCATAACTAAGACATGTGATTATTGTAATTGTTCAACTCTTGAGGATTGTTGTTTTGTGTAACTGACCCCATTGGGGATGTTGTTTTTAGGTCATGGCAAGGCAAAGGCATGGGAGGAGTACGGTGACGGCGAGGAGTCCCAGTGATACTAGTAAGGGGGCCCAGTCTTCTCAGTTGTTCACGTTTCTTTCATGTGTATTTTCCGCTACAGTTTCTGTTGGACTTTTATTTTAAGTGTTGTATATTTCATCTTCATATGAAATATATATGTATTCTGTATTCCTGGGTGTATTCTACTTGAAACTCCTCATCGGAGTAATTGGTAATATAATGTGGTTCGGTACTACAGTTATATTATTTAATTCATTAATTTTCATTCGCCTGGTGGGTCTCAGTCGGGGGTCCACAGCACTGTAATAGCCGCCTAGTTTGGGGTGTTACAGTCACACAGTCTCGAACAGTCCTCCCAGTGTCTAGAAGCAGAAATTGTTTGTCGGGGAAACTGTCATACATAGGTTTTCCATCATTTTCTAGGACTAACCGGCTCAGGTGATCGGCCACGGAATTTTCGGACCCTTTCTTGTCCTTGATTTCCACATTGAATTCCTGAAGAAGTAAGATCCATTGAATAAGTCTCGGTTTTGCTTCCTTCTTGGCTAACAAATATTGGAGGGCAATGTGATCCGAGAAAATAATGACCTTAGTTCCAAGTAGGTAGGAACAAAATTTTTCTAGAGCAAAGACCACGGCCATAAATTCCTTTTCGGTTGTGGAATAATTAGCTTGTGTTAGGTCCAGCATTTTTGAGGCGTAGTATATTACATGGGATGCTCTCCCACTCTTTGACCCAAGACAACCCCTACAGTGTAATCACTTGCATCGCACATCAGTTCAAATGGCAGTTCCCAATTTGGTGGTTGAATTATGGGTGATGATGTCAGAAAGTGCTGCAACTTGTCAAAGGCGGCCTTGCAATCATAATTCATATTGAATTCCACTTCCTTCTGGAGTAGCTTGCATAAAGGCGCTGCTATCTTTGAAAAATCCTTGATGGATCTTCTATAAAATCCTGCATGGCCAAGAAAAGAACGTACTTCCCGCACCGTGGCGGGGTAAGACAAAGCAGTAATAACATCAATTTTTGCTTTATCCACTTCAATTCCTTTTTCCGAGACAACATGCCCCAAAACTATACCTTGTTTAACCATAAAATGGAATTTTTCCAATTAAGTACGAGGTTAGTTTCTACACAGCATTTTAAAATAAGAGTGAGATTCCCTACATATCGAATGAATCCCCATACACACTAAAATCATCCATGAATATTTTAGTGATATTACCTACGTGCTCAGTAAAAATGCTTACCATACACCTTTGGAAAATGGCGGACGCGTTGCATAACCTGAAGGGCATCCGTCGGTATGCGAATGTGCTGAAAAAGGCAAGTGAATGTCGTCTTTTCTTGATCTTCGGGTGCGATCGCAATTTGAAAGTAACCCGAAAACTCATACAAAAAATAGTAGTACACGTGTTCGGCAAGCCTCTCGATCATTTGATCTATAAATGGCAATGGAAAATGGTCTTTTCGGGTCATCACATTTAGTTTGCGAAAGTGAGTGCAAACCCTCCATCCAGTTTGCCCTGTTGATTCTCGACCACGATAATTCGTGATTTCTTCGGAACGACTTGCGTTGGGCTCACCCATTTGCTATAATATATTGGAAAGATCATCCCTATGTCGAGGAGCTTAAGAACCTCTTTTTTCACTACCTCCATCATGGGCGGATTCAACCGCCGTTGTGCTTCTCTTGTTGGCTTGGCGTCCTCCGTTAGCAGAGTTCGATGCATGCATAGGGCTGGACTAATACATTTAATATCGGCTATAGTAGTTCCAATGGATTCCTTATATTCCTTGAGAAATTTTAGAAATGCTTCCTCTTGTTTAGGGTTCAGCTCGGCCTAAATAATGACGAGTAGGGTTTTTTCGGCTCCTAAGTGTGCGTATTTTAAGTGTTGTGGTAAAGGTTTCAGCTCAGCCGAAATAATTACGAGTAGGGTTTTGTCGGCTCCTAAGTGTGCGTATTTTAAGTGTTGTGGTAAAGGTTTCATCTCTAGCTCGGGTGCATGCATAACCGAAGGCTCAATCTTCCAGCGTTACTCATTAAGTCAAATGAAATTCGCCTCTTTTTCTCTGATTGGTCCCGCCCCTTGTAAGGCAGCTACGACTTCGACCAATTCTCTGGAGATTCCAAATGCTTACTCATCGTTGGTTCCTACATCCCTTTTGAGTGCTACCTCGAGCGTGTCCCTGAAATTCAAATCAAACACTTCCTCGACAAGAGGATCAATCACACTTAATGCAATGAGAGAGCACTCTTCCTCAAGAAATCTCATATCATCATAAATATTAAATCGTACAATTTAAGCCATCAAATTCCATCGTGAGAGAGCCTTCGTGAACATCTATTTTGGTATTGGCAGTATTTACAAATGGCCTTCCTAACAAAATAGGTGTTGAATTTGACAAATCATTTTGCATATCAAGAATGTAGAAGTCGGCTGGAAATACAAGTTCATTGACTTGGACAAGAACGTCCTCAATTACCCCTTCGGGGTACACAAGGCTGCGATCCGCCAATTGGATAATTATCCTTGTTTCCCGAAGAGGTCCCTGTACTATCCGGATAATTGTTGAGTATTTTCATCTGTATTTTAACCTTGTAATATTTGACTTGTGGTATCTATAATCGAGGTGTGATTTTCCCATATTCGTATTCCAACCGTCATAGTCATATTAGGAAAAGTTTGTAATTCATGAATGCGGCTACGTCATAACGTACGCTAGCAGATGAGCTTAACGTACATTATGACCTGAGGATAGCGTATGCTATGGACGAAGCATAGCGTACATAACAGGTAGTCAAGAAGATCAGGTTGTTCGGCGTATGGGCCATCTTGGGATGAGGTCCGATAGATTAGATTCCCACGTGATCCGGACAACTTTTTAATAAAGCAAGTCAACGAGGCATAATGTACGCTAAAGGACTAAGATAGTGTACGCTACACAGAGCTTATTACATATGTAAAAGGTAATGTTTAACGAATGTTAAAGAGGTCAGAAAATGAGATAGTAGTACTGCGAACATTAACGTACGTAAAGCATAGAATATAGCGTACAGTAAGGCTATAATGTACGTAATATCTTGAGGCTAACGTACGTAAAGATCAGCGTTTTATAAATAGGATAACACCCCTTTCATTTCATTCACTTCTTCATTTCCTTTTTGTCCGACCTCTGCCATCTCAAGAACCTATTACATGAATATACCCCATATATTAGCCTCTCTACCTGGTTTGGAAGATCGTATACATATCGGATTGGTGTTCAAGCCTACGGTGTCGAGTTCTACCGATCATTTTCATCGTTACTCTTCCTGGTTTGGAAGATCGTATACATATCGGATTGTTATGGACATGTTGATGATGTTATAAAGGAATTATTAATCATGCTTGGACTAGATATCAGAAGTTTGGGAGATTATGATGATTAAGCTTAGGTTTTTCGTAATGATATGTTGGCCTATGATTACATTGAGTATTAGGATGAAGTTTTCAGAAATATTCATGTCCACTCTGTCGCTATCCAAAATATTATCCAGAGATAGATATTGCTGGAATGGATGGATAGCAAACAAGGTGCGAGAACAGTTCCGAGGGAAAGAATAAATAACACAAGAATTGCCGGGGTTGTTAGTCCCGAGCTTGAATGCTCTCGCGAGATGTTATTAATACAAATATTCGTGGATACAAGTATTAATGTAAATGAATGCAATTATAATGAGTGTAAAAGATCCTATATATCTAGCTCTTGAGCGAAGCCTTGGTGTTCTTCCTCTCTGCCGATCGTCTTCTGTATGAGAGAGGCTGAGAGAGAAGAAAGAACCGACAGATAGTTGTTGCCAAGAGTGTGAAAGCCAAGTTGTGTTGAGCTTCTGTATTGTGTGTGAAATAGCGAGAATGACCGAGAGTTGGACTTCAGAGAGGAAAAATCCGGTTTTTGGACAAGTGTAGGCAGCCTTCTATTTATAGGGGCTGAGATGCCTTGTTTCCTGGCGGGCGATCGCCTTTCATCCAATATAATAATGGGGCGATCGTCTTTAAGTCACATGGGCTGTCTACCTAAAGTCCAAGGCTGCGGCCGGCAGCCAGCTGTGCGGTCCAATGAGGAGCCAGCACGCGTCCGGAGTTGCTGTCACGGGCAGTCCCACGAACACCTTTCGGCGGGCCTGTCGGTTGGTGGAAAGGTGCTGACAGGCTGTGGTCAACGATCCATGAAATGCGGATCTTGTCTCGGTGCTGCACGTGGGTTCTGTCATGGGCTTCGGCCTTTGCCGACTGGATGATGATCGGCTTCGAGCGGCATGAGGCGGTCGGCATTGGGCGGTCACCAGGGGTCGGCATCGGTCGGTCACCAAGGGTCGATCGGCAAGTGCCGAGAGATAATCGTCTGCTAGTCGGCCACCAGGAGTCGATCGCCAAGTACCGAGAGACGATCGTCTCGGATGTCGATCGCTCGGCACCGGTACTTGTCCTGGGACCTTCGGTTGGCCGATCTATCCTGGCTGCTCGGCTATGGCTAGGTCGCCTGGCCTCTGGTCGGCGGTTCTGCCTCGGCTGCTCGGCTATGGCTAGGTCGCCCGATCTCTGAGGCGATCGCCGGTCGAAGAGTATAATTCTCCACACAATAATTGCCCCCCAGCTTGCTCCGATGTTGAAGACATGGGGCGAGGTGGTTTTTGCTGGCGATCGTGTAAGATGAGGACGGGCGTTCTGTTGAGCTGACTTTGGATTCGGACTTTGGGCGATCTGGTCGATTGGCTAGCTATATTTCGGTCTTGTACCTGCAAAAAACAACATTGGCCGATCCCCCTCAGAAACTTGATGGTTTCGTCGTTTGAGGAATCGTGCACAGTCGCGGAGTTCGATGGACCGACTCCATGACCGTGTCTTGTGCGCGAACGACATCGAGTGTCTTATGACTCATTTTATTGTGAGGGTCCTCTGTTAGGCTGCGCCGCGCCTCGTATTTAAACGAAGGGCATGCGTTCTTGGTCTAGAAGAGTCCTTGCGCGGGGCGTCGTCGGATTAATCAACTCCACTTCCGCGGCTTGTTAGCTCTGCTTCCACCTTGGCTCGCCATGAAGATAGCGAACCTCGACGGTGTACGTTGAGACGGGGCTAGTGGTACGTGTCGCATTGTCCGGGTCCATCATGTTAGATGGTGAACCTTTGAGGGCAGTCGATCGTGTCCACTGATTAGTTTTGGAGGGCCCTCAGACTACGCCGACCTCGTATTTAAATGAAGGGCGGGCGAGCTTGGCCCAAAGGGACCTTGATGGCCGAAGCAGCCGGTTCCATCGACTACCAAGACCATGGCTGTATGTTGTGCGGTGGAGGTGATCTCGTGCCGTAGTCCAACATGTTAGATGATGAACTGTCGATGGCGAACGAGTCCTCCGGTTTTGGTGATGTTACTTGATAATGGCGAACGGGCTGGAAGACTGGTGATCGTCGTTCGGCTGCCGATCGCGCTGCTCATAGGCGAAGCAGAAACCTTTGCCTGGCCAGAAAGTCTGCAGCCTTATCTTGGAAGATCGCGTAGTTCGAGAGTTGGTCATTCGTAAGATGCCTGAACATAGGCGAAAGACCATGGAATCCTCCTAGGACCGCGTACATGGCGATCTCATCGCTTACGGGCTCGCCGTTGAGGATGATCTCGTCTACCCGGTCCATGTAGTCCGAGTCGGACTCTTCCTCTCCTTGTTTGATTCGCATCATGCGATGGGGACCTTCTGGCCGAGCGGCCCTGGTGGCGAAGTACGCTGTGAAGTCGTTCGCCAGTTGGTTAAAGGAGCCGATGGACCGAGGCGGCAATGAGGTGTACCACCTGTGGGCAAGGTCGTCCAGCGTCAGAGGGAACATTCGGCACCTGGTCGCGTCAGATGCCCCACACCCGATCATGTAGATGTTGAACTTGCTCAGGTGTGTTTAGGGGTCTGATCTCCCCTCATACAAAGGTGTTTGCGGGGGAGCGATCTTGTGCTGCATAGGGGCGAGCTCGATGTGGACCACAAGCGGCTTGCTCGGCCCGGCGATCTTGCTCTTGGCGCCTGCCCCGGATTCCAGGAGTGCCTTCATGTCGTCGAGCTGGCGTTGCATCACGGCCATCGCTGTTGCATGGTCGCTCGTAGATCGGCTTTTGGAGTGGGAGTCGAGGCGATCGTGTACCGATCTCCTAACTCCGCTGCTGCCGACCTCGGCTATCTGGCGAGGGGGAGCCATACGGCTGGGCTGCCTTCTGGGAGTCGGATAGGCCGAACTCCTGGTGACGGACTCGAGCTCCGTCGTCTCGTGGCTGGGGCCGGACTGCCCCGGTCGCCAAGATGGATCGCTGCCGAGGTGATCGAAAACAGAAGTGCCCCGGCTGGCGAGCGCCTCTCCCTGCGAACGAGAGCCTCCTGGCGATCGCTCGGTCAGCAACGCCTTGAACTTCCGTTTGGTCCTCCGGCGGATGGCCGAGGGGGTGATAGCGGGAGGCGCGTCGGGAGCACTCCGTCGCTTCTGTAGGACGGCCATGGCCTCCTCGACCTGTTCCGCGGTTCGGAACTGATTGATCGAGGGACTGGGGCCGTTCCCCAGGGGCGGGATCGAGCGTTTCGGACCGCGGCGGCTATCCTCCGCCATCGGCTGTGGCTCGGACTGAGACGGAACGAGGCGTCTGGCTGGCTGGCCAGTGGCTTTCTTCGACGAGGAGGCAGAAGTCATGATTCTGAAAGATTTCTCTGAAGAACAGTGAGTGTTTCTTCAGGTATATGCCCCGGAGAACAGTGAGTGTTCTTCGAGACGGTAGGAATAAAAATTTAGGGTAGAGGGCCCTTCCTCTAGCGCCAATTGTCGCTACCCAAAATATTATCCGGAGATAGATATTGCTGGAATGGATGGATAGCAAACAAGGTGCGAGAACACTTCCGAGGGAAAGAATAAATAACACAAGATTTGCCAGGGTTGTTAGTCCCGAGCTTGAATGCTCTCGCGAGATGTTATTAATACAAATATTCGTGGATACAAGTATTAATGTAAATGAATGCAATTACAATGAGTGTAAAAGATCCTATATATCTAGCTCTTGAGCGAAGCCTTGGTGTTCTTCGTCTCTGCCGATCGTCTTCTGTATGAGAGAGGCTGAGAGAGAAGAAAGAACCGAGAGATAGCTGTTGCCAAGAGTGTGAAAGCAAGTTGTGTTGAGCTTCTGTATTGTGCGTGAAATAGCGAGAATGACCGAGAGTTGGACTTCAGAGAGGAAAAATCCGGTTTTTGGACAAGTGTAGGCAGCCTTCTATTTATAGGGGCTGAGATGCCTTGTTTCCTGGCGGGCGATCGCCTTTCGTCCAATATAATAATGGGGCGATCGTCTTTTAGTCACATGGGCTGTCTGCCTAAAGGCTGTGGCCGGCAGCCAGGTGTGCGGTCCAATGTGGCCGGCAGCCAGCTATGCGGTCCAATGTGGAGCCAGCACGCGTCCGGAGTTGCTGTCACGGGCAGTCCCACGGACACCTTTCGGCGGGCATGTCGGTTGGTGGAATGGTGCTGACAGGCTGTGGTCAACGATCCGTGAAATGCGGATCTTGTCTCGGTGCTGCACGTGGGTTCTGTCCTGGGCTTCGGACTTTGCCGACTGGATGATCATCGGCTTCGAGCGGCATGAGGCGGTCGGCATTGGGCGGTCACCAGGGGTCGGCATCGGTCGGTCACCAAGGGTCGATCGGCAAGTGCCGAGAGATGATCGTCTACTAGTCGGCCACCAGGAGTCGATCGTCAAGTACCGAGAGATGATCGTATCGGATGTCAATCGCTCGGCACCGGGACTTGTCCTGGGACCTTCGGTTGTCCGATCTATCCTAGCTGCTCGGCTATGGCTAGGTCACCTGGCCTCTGGTCGGCAGTTCTGCCTCGGCTGCTCGGCTATGGCTAGGTCGCCCGATCTCTGAGGCGATCGCCGGTCGAAGAGTATAATTCTCGACACAACACACTCTTTGATGATTTCGAAATAAGTAGAGATTAGCTGACTTAAAGTTGAAATATTCATAATGGATGAATGATTATGATAATTATGTAAGCCTTCACCACCAACAATGTGATCCTTGTCTTTTAAAGAAAATCATTTATTTAGTATCATTCATATATCATTCATTGTTAGAAGATGAAGATGATGATTTTGGGTATGTTGAACCATTAACACTCTTGTAGGAGGTTTGATCATTGAAGAAGGATAGGAGTTTTAGTTAACTTGAATTAAACTTACAAGGACCGAGTTAATATGTTCCTTGGTATGATGTTTGGGGATATCTTCATCACAATCATGCTTTCGATAAGAACCAATGAGTAGCTGCACCGTACACGTATAAGTTGATAATCTTCATTTTGAGTATTGAATTCTTGACGACATGAATATACATTAATTTTGTAGACGTTGTCGTGTTATCCCCATTAGTGGCATTCAATTCAATTGATGTATATTGGAAGTCCAACTAAGTGTTCGTCTTTCATTGAACCGTGAACCGACCATATGTAGGATGTTTAATCCAATCATAGTTTATGTACGTTAGATAATCCTGTGCTAGTTACGTATATGCATGTTGAACTCTTCATATTTCATTGTGTAAAGGTTCGAGGCTTACAAGTGGTTAGACGAAGGGACGACCTTCGAGTGTTTTGGTGATTGTCGAAGTATCTAAACCTTGTCGTCATTATAAGGCAAGTACTTTAATTACAATTTATGTATTGATGCTATACATGTTGTCGTGCATATGTATCGTTATATGTCCACGTCGTGTTGGTCCGACGTGATCATCTTGGGATCTATGCTAGCGTGCGCTAGATCATTGTACAGGTTTTTCCACCTCGTGTTTGTCCGACGGGATCATCTTGGGATCTATGCAGTGAACGCTGGATCATCGGAATTACCGTGTGTATGTTGTATCATGTTATGTTTATCATGTTGCGTATGGTATTGTGAGTCTTCTCGTGGTAGAGACTCGTTGTTATTATCATTGAGGATTTTGTTATTATTCTTCGCGAGTTATTGAATAATCTGTTCTTGTATAATTATCGTACTTGTACTAGAATTGTTGTGCTAACCCCTTCAGGGGTGGACATTTGTTTTATGTTCAGAATATAGGAGGACGGGGAAGCAACCACTTGAGCCGCATGGCGACGAGGGTGCGGAGTGATGTTATGGCCGGAATGGTTTGTCAGTTGCGTTTTGTTTTTAAATAAAGTACTCGAGTATGATGTTGTTTTGTCGTCTTTGAAGTTTGTATTCGGATATGGATTGATATGTATGTTTTAGACTGGTGATATAATAATTATTTCTATGAGTGGTATTTAATAAATGTTGTTTTTAAATTCTTAGCCTTGTAAATCCTTATATCGATGATTTACGGTGCTGTAATAATCCTTAATATCTCGGGGTGTTACAGAATATGGTATCGGAGCTAAGATTATGGATATCTTGGCCATTGGGTTGAATTAGGGTTCAGATGTGTCATTTTTAGTTAACTGGATGCGAATAACATCACCGTAATGCCTACGTCTTCATGTTAGCGGTGGTTGTAAGTTTCCTAAACTCTGACTTGTCCTTTACACGTTATACATTTACGATGTTGTTCCTTGTATATTGAATATTTATGCTTACAGTATGATGAGAGGAGGACATGGACGTGGTCGCAGTCATGGACGCGGACGTAGAAATGCAAAGAGGGAAGCTTCACCTTCTGTTCCTGATTCGCTGTCAAATCATGCAAACTCCAATTCTGGCGAACAACAAGAGTCCGTTAACAATGAACGAGAACAGATGATGGAGACAAATGCCAATCCTGTCGTTACCGACATACTACGCCAAGTGGTCAACCAGATGACTCAATTTGCTCAACTAGTGGGTAGAATGCAAGTTGTGGTAGGATTGCGGCCGGGGGAAAGACAGCAAGGCATCCCAGACTTGGGAAATCAAGGAGACAAATGGCTTCAGGAGGTAGCGAAGATTCACCCACTGAAACTTGATGGTTTTTCTGAGACACCGACATGGGATCACTGGTTGAGAGAACTGGAGAAAGTATTTGCCGGGATTGACTGCCCAGATGACCGGAGAGCCCCCATTGCCCAGTATTTTCAAACAGGAGAAGCGTCCGAGTGGTGGAAAGCCATCCGACCTGTTGATCATGATGCCAATTGGAGAGAGTTCAAACTTATGATGGAATCTCAGTACTGCACTCATCCGGTGAGAGAAGCTAAGGTTCGAGAATTTTTATCCGCACAGCCTTCGGATGTGACGGTAGCTCAGCGATTAAGACATTTAATCAACATCTGGCGTTTGTTCGACACCTGGTTAGAACCGACGCAGAAATGATGATTCACTTTGATATGAGAATGTAGCCGGAGATACAGAGGTACATGTCAGGTTTCGAATGCACCACTTTCCGTCAGTATCAAGACAAAGCTCTGGCATATGAAATAAAAGAAGCAGCTATGGAAAAGTTCTCTGAGTCTAAGAAGCAGAAAGTCTCTGGTAGTTTCATAGAGAACAAGAGTAGTGGGCCTCTCAAAGCCCAATCATCCTTTCATTTATTCAAGAGGCCTCTGTATCCATCCAAGGGTGTGAAGAACTCCAGAGTAGTATCAGCCATGACAGATGCAGTCAGGAAGTGTTTTAACTGTGGTCGGACAGGACACTATCGACGTGATTTCTCACTCCCCGCCATGACGTGCTATGATTGTGGACGAGAAGGACATTATGCGGTGTTCTGTGAAGAGGCTGCAAAATCTTTTGTAGCTCGTAATTTGCAGCCGGTCCAGAAAGAGGCGAGCGTCCCTCATATGTAACAGAGTGTTCAGCAGCCCCAGAATTTCGGCCGAGGTAGAGGCAGAGGACAATATGACCGAAAAGAAGCATCAATTGCAGGGTCCTATCCTCCACGCCTTTATGAGATGAGAAGCGCAAATGATCAGAATGTGGCTGTCACATCAGGTATTGTTCAGATCCTTTCTCAACCAATTAGTATTTTGTTCGATACAGGAGCTACATATTCGTTTATATCTTTGTCTTGTGTTAATCGCTTGAACGATTATTGTTTTCATGGATATGAGCCTTATGTTGTGGGTTTACCGAGTGGGGAAAGAATTGTGGGGAGCTTAGAAACTAGAGATTTTCTTGTATCAATTGGAGGCAAAGAGTGGCCCTCAAATCTGATTGTGATAGAGATACAAGGAGACGATATGATTCTCGGAGATGATTGGCTTAACCGATATGGAGCTATTGTAAACTACCAGAAGAAGAATATCTCGATGATTGCCGAAGATGGTTCCGAATTATTATTCGAGGGATGGAGACCAGGAAGCTCAGGAAAAATGATCAACGCAATGAAAGCCGTCAAACTGCTAAAACAGGGCTGTACTGGATACTGGTGTTACGCGATGAAGAAAGAAGAAGGAAAAGTAGAGCTTTCATCCATTCCTGTTGTGAATGAATTCCCGGATGTGTTCCCCGATGAATTACCTGGACTACCCCCACGGCGAGATGTAGATTTTACCATCGAGCTAGAACCAGGAGCTATACCAATTTCTAAGGCGCCGTATCGTATGGCACCTAATGAGATGTATGAATTGAAGAAACAACTGGAAGAGTTATTGGACAAATGTTATATTCAGCCAAGTGTTTCGCACTGGGGTGCACCAGTTATTTTTGTTCGAAAGAAATATGGATCGCTTCGATTTTGTATCGACAACCGGGATCTGAACAAGATGACGATCAAGAATAAGTACCCGTTGGGACGGGTTGATGATTTGTTTGACCAGTTTCAAGGAGCAATAGTATTTTCCAAGATCGATTTGAGATCGGGATATCATCAGTTGAGGATTAAGGAATCCGATGTTCTGAAGTCAGCATTCATAACTCGCTATGGACATTATTAATTTGTGGTGATGCCGTTTGGTCTAACTAATGCGCCTGATGTGTTTATGCAGTTAATGAATCGAGTGTTCATAGAGTATTTTGGCAAATTCGTAGTTGTGTTTATTGATGATATTCTGGTTTATTCCAAGAGCTCGGAAGATCATGCGCAACACTTATGGATCATTTTAGACCTCTTGAGAATCGAGCAATTATATGCCAAACTTTCTAAGTGTGAATTCTGGGTAAAGGAAGTGATATTCCTCGGTCACATGATATCAGCAGAAGGAGTCTGAGTAGATCCCTAGAAAGTCGAGGTAATTTTGGATTGGAAGTCTCTTAAGAACTGAAGGAAGTCAGAAGTTTCTTAGGACTTGCTGGGTATTATCGTCGGTTCGTGGAAGGGTTTTCTAAAATTACCTGTCCACTTACTCGATTGCTGCAGAAAACCCAAAAGTTTGAATGGAACGATATGTGTCAGGTCAGTTTTGATGAATTGAAGAAGATATTGACGATGGCACCAATTTTAGCACTACCACAAGGAATTGAAGGATTCATTGTTTATAGTGACACTTCAAACCAAGGTCTCGGGTGTGCAATGATGCAGAATGAGAACGTTATCACCTACGCTTCACGGCGGTTGAAACCATATGAAGTAAATTATCCAATGCACGATTTGGAACTGGAAGTTGTGGTTTTCGCCTTGAAGATATTGAGACATTATTTGTACGGTACTCACTGTAAAATCTTCACATATCATAAGAGTCTCAAATAAATCTTCAGTCAGAAAGAGTTAAACATGCGGCAGAGGAGATGGCTGGAATTGATTAAGGACTATGATCTGGAGATTCTTTATCATCCAGGCAAAGCGAACATAGTGGCCGATACACTAAGTTGCAAACCTATTTCTATTCGAATGCTGAAAACTCTCACGTCCCAGTCCAGCATTCAACGAGAGTTGATTCGTGAGGGAATTGAAGTATGGTTGCAAGGAGTCCAAGGCAACTGTGTGTGATGAAATTAAATTCGTCGTTAATCGAAGAAATCAAATCTAAGCAATTGGATGATCCTCTGATGATTCGGTTACGTGATGAAGTGAGCAAGGGAAAGGCTCCAGGATTTGTAATTCATGAAGACGGAGTTTTAAGATTTCAAGGTCGACTTTGTGTCCCCAATATTGATGTTTTGAAGCATACAATCATGAAGGAAGCTCACAGTACGCCCTATTCTATTCACCCAGGCACCAGTAAGATGTATAAGGATCTGAAGCATAAGTGGGCAAACATGACAAAAGATGTGGCGGAATATGTCTGGAAGTGTTTAACTTGTCAGCAGGTTAAGATCGAACATCAGCGACCCGCCGAAATGTTGAAGCCACTTCTGATTCCTGGATGGAACTTGAAATATATATCAATGGACTTTATCACCAGTATGTTGAAGACCAGAACATGGATGAAGATGATTTGGGTGATAGTTGATCGCCTAACCAAGTCAGCTCATTTTCTGGGCATTAAAGATACTTGGGGACTAGAAAGACCATTATTTCTGATTGAGATGGTCGCTTCGTGTCACATTTTTGGAAAGCGGTTCATAGATCCTTGGGAACCGACCTTAACTTTATCATAGCTTATCATCCACAAGCTGATGGACAGTCCGAGAGGACTATTCAAATAGTAGAAGACATGCTGAGAGCTTGTGCCCTAGATTGGTCGACTAAGTGGGAAGTTCATCTACCATTGATTGAATTCACTTACAATAATAGTTGGCATGCTTCCATTAAGATGGCACCTTTCGAAGTGTTATACGAGAGAAGATGCAGATCACCCTTGTGTTGGGATGATTCATCTGACTTGATCGGGATGGAACCGGAGTTGATAGTACATACTCAAGAAGGTAGCTCTGATTCGTGAAAGGCTGTTGATTGCCCAGAGTCGGCATAAATCATATGCAAACATGCGCCGCTGCCCGTTAGAGTTTGGTATTGGGGACCACGTGTTTTTAAAGGTTTCTCCTACTTGGGGAATTTTTCATTTTGGGAGGAAAGGAAAGCTCAGTCCGAGATGTATCGGACCATTCAGGATTCTTAAAAGAGTTGTAGAGTTGGCGTACAGGTTGGCCGTACCGCCGTCACTAAGTCATGTTCATAATGTGTTTCACGTGTCTCAGTTACAGAAGTACATAACAGATCCCAGTCATGTAATTGATTTCAACGAGATCGGAGTCACTAAGGGTGGCACGTTCGAAGAGAAACCAATCAAGATACTCGAAAGTCGACTCAAACAATTGAGAAATAAACCAATCACCTTGGTTAAAGTTCAATGGTCGCGACACGGAGTCGAAGAAGCCACTTGGGAAACGGAGGATAGTATGAAGTCAAGATACCCATAATTATTTTCGTCTTAAGTTTCGGGACGAAACTCCTTTTTAGAGGGAGAGTATGTAATATCCGGATAATTACTGAGTATTTTCATCTGTATTTGAACCTTGTAATATTCGATTTTGTGGTATCTATAATCGAAGTGTGATTTCTCCTGTATTCATATTCCAACAGTCATGGTCATATTAGGAAGAGTTTGTAATTCATGCATGCGGCTACGTCATAACGTACGCTAGCAGATGAGCTTAACGTACGTTATGAGATGAGAATAGTGTACGCTATGGACGAATCATAGCATACGTAACAGGCAGTCAAGAAGATCAGGTTGGTCGGCGTATGGGCTATATTGGGATGGGGTCGGATAGATTAGATTCTCGCGTGATCCGGACAGCTTTTTGATAAAGTAAGTCAACGAGGCATAACGTACGCTAAAAGACTAAGATAGCGTACGCTACACAGATATTATTACGTACGTAAAAGGTAATGGTTAACGTACGTTAAGGAGGTCAGAAAATGAGACATTAGCTACTCGCGAATGTTAACGTACGTAAACCATAGCATATAGCGTACATTAAGGCTATAACATACGTAATATCTTGAGGCTAACGTACGTAAAGATCAGGGTTTTATAAATAGGACAACACCCCTTTCATTTCTTTCACTCCTTCATTTCCTTTTTGTCCGACCTATGCCATCTCAAGAATATACCCCGTATATTAGCCTCTCTACCTAGTTTGTAAGATCGTAGACATCTCGGATTGGTGTTCAAGCCTACTTGTCGAGTTCTACCGACCGTTTTCATTGTTATTCTTCGTGAAAGCTATGTTACGATCATCTTAGCTCATATCTCGTTTCAAAAAGATTGTTCTGGACATGTTGATGATGTTATAAGGAGCCTCGTAAGTTAGCAGTTGAGTGTTAACGTACGCTGAAGATGTACGGTGCGACCAGATGAGGCCGGCCGCGAAAGAATCCCGTCGTTGTCAATGCGAGAGTACCAGCACCACCTAGATCTTCTCCGATGATCGGAGATATGAGCTCGACAAGTCAGACTTCGCCGGAAAAGGGGGAAAGTAATTGTGTGCCGCTCGACAGTGATGAGGAGGTAGATGAAGAGATTGAGGCTGAGAGGAATCCTGCTACACCGGAGGTGAAGGAGCAGCGAGCTATAACATATCCACCGGAGCTGAAGGAGCAGGGAGCTGTACCAGATCTAACGGACAGGAAATCAGTCAACATAGGTATGAAACTTCAATATGTTGCACCGTTGATTAAGAATGTAGTAGTGACTGCTTTCTTAGAGAAATATGAGGTGGAATTAGAATTTGAGAAGTGGAAATACGCCATCATCTTATATGTGATTGGAAGCTCGCCTACTATTGTTGGGTTCGGTGCCTAAAACGAAGGCCCAGCGGAAGCGGTAAAACGAAAATCAATTCGGTCCGAATCCCTACGAGGATCGATCAAGCTACATATATACGAATATAAAACGAAAACAAGGAAGATTAGAAATCATACCCTCGTAGTCCGTTGATTAAATGGTGAACTTCTTGAAGATGATTCCCCAAGCTTTAGATGTTATCCATAAATCCAATCCACTCCAAGCTCTTGAATGATCCAATGCCGAAAGCACCGCGTCTCTACTTGCCACGCGCTGGAGAAACGGTTGGAATGACAACTCCTTGTTATCCTCCAAGGATACGGCTAGAGCAAGGTTGTATAAGCTTTTGATTTGATGCATATACTCCAAGTATGTTTATCAAAAATTTCTCTCTTATTAATCTCTCGATTTTTCTCCAAAAAAACTCAAGAACAAATGAAGAGGAAGAAGAAGACTTGGAGAAAACTATTTTCTCTCTCTCTAAATTCACGATTGGGATGCAAGAAGAGTTTATGGGAGAGTTGGTATTCACTTCTTTTATTCTTCAACCCACATGACCAAATTACCAACCAAATATCACCTTTACATATTAAATGAGATTTGATATGTCTTTAGGTCATAAGTCTTCCATTATAAGATGGAGGCAAAGACCAAGAGGGAAGGTGGGTGGAAGGGGGCGGCCATCTAGAAGGAATGGGACGAGTTCGGTTCGTTTCGGACTCCCGTGAGTCCAAACAGATAAACTCCAATTCCGTTCCGATGTATTTATATCAATTAATTAATCCAATTAATTAATTATATCAATTACAAAATAATATAATTAATTTCTCCAAGAAATAATTATATCTATGAATTAAACTAATCACCCAGTAATTTATTTAATTCATTAGGCCGTAAAGTAATTTATCTAATAAATTAATTTAGACATCCAATGTCCAATAAATTAGATATCCAATACCTATTATTTATAAAGAGAGAATAAGCTCGATCTATTCCATCGTCAATTCTATTGAGTGACTTAATAGGTCCGTCTCAGTTAGCAATGGGAGGAACCAAAGAGTAGTAGCACCACCTAGCCAGCCTGGTGGCCTAAACTGTACCCCAACTGAGAACGAACGATTGGGATCATTCAAAAACCATTCTGTCGTGAATACCAGTATACATATAAACCCTTCTTTCAAATGTCCCGATCAAGTTATAGGGTCACGATCAGTCAAACCCTATCTGTACTTGACGCTATGCATGAGTTAATGCAAATCGAGATCATCGAGCTATCGTGTATCCAGTACAACTAGCTCCAATGCTTTGACCAAAGACTTATGATCTCATCTACCAATAACCGCATAGGACATATAACCCATTCACTAACTGGAGAAAGAATGCTATCTTGGTATTTAGTATGACATGCTACTTGCCCGTCAAGACGCATGTCAAGGTTGACCCCGACCTTCTGGTTTTCTGGGTCAAACTACTGTAATGAAAATCTTAACGTCACAAGCACATCCCTGCCAAATCCTCAAGTCGAAGGTTCACGAATACCTATCACAACCTTTCGATTCCGTCATTGACTGTCCCAGAGTGAAATCCGAGTGACGAATCGAGGGTGAGTCGGTTCGAGTATACTAATCCAATTAGCATACCTATAACGTGTGCTCCCACTAACCATTAGTGTTCGACAGACACTCTCCACGGCAAAGAATACGTCTTACAAGTCTTCGCCTAAATTTAACACACAGTCAAGTTCCGTCGACTTGCGGACGATTAAGTATTTGAGCTACGAACCTTTCTAGTGCAGATCCCCTTATCCAATAAAGAGTGGAATGTTTTGCTCTCAAATACTCGGACTAGTTTCAATATGTATGTTTACGAGTCAGGAATGCCAGTAACTGCCAGTAAATAAGGAAACATTCATTTGCCTTTTAATAAGGAAACATTCATTTGCGAGTAAATAAAGAAACTTCCATTGTCTCATATTAATGATTTACATAATTACAAGTACAATGCCCTCACTCAACATCCTCTCAGTGGCATTCAAGGGCATACTTCTAAAAACCTCCCACTTGCACTCAATGCCACACACTATGGTATCTAATATCCATGTTCTCCAGATGATGCTCCTAGCTAGTCTAAGAAAGTAGCTTGGTCAGTAGATCAGCGATGTTGTCGGCTGAGTCTACTCTATGCAACACAATGTATCCCTTGCGAACAAATTCTCTTACGAGATAATACTTCCTCTCAATGTGTTTGGTATTGTTGTGAAACCTCGACTCCTTGGCCTGCTCTATAGCTCTGTCATTGACGCAGAAAATCAGAATAGGCAGCTCAGCACATGGTATCACCTGAAGTTCTCCGAGAAACTTCTTAATCCAGAACCCTTCCTTAGAAGCCTCCGAGGCTGCTTGATACTCAGCCTGACAGGTGTAATCAGCAGTCTCGCTTTGCTTGGCACTACGCCAAGATACTGCTCCTCCATTAAGAGTAAATATGTAGCCAAAAGTAGACATTGAATCGTCTTTCTATCCTTGAAAGTCTGAATCAGTGATGCCCATCACATCAAGTTCTCCACCACCATACATAAGAACCATATCTCTAGTCCTTCTCAAGTACTAGAGAACATTCTTTATGGCAGTCCAATGTTCCCTACCTGGGTTTGCCTGAAACCTACTTACCACGCTCACAGCATGTGCAATGTCAGGTCTCATACACAACATATCATACATAAGGCTACCCATGGTCAAAGACTATAGTATATTACTCATTTCCTTTCGTTGTTCCTCACTTTGAGGACACATCTTCTAGGAGAGTTTTATTCCATGTTGCATCGGTAGGGACCCTCTTTTAGAATCATCCATCTTAAATTGCTTTAAGATTTTATCTGTATAGAGGGCTTGGGAAAGACCTATCATTATCTTCGCTATATCCTGGTAGAGCCGAATACCAAGAATATAGGTAGCTTTTTCCATGTCTTCCATGGAGAAATTACTCGAAAGCCACGCTTTCATAGAACTGAACATTACCACATCATTTACTATTAGTAGAATGTCATCTACATATAGTACTAAGAATGCGATCTTGCTCCCACTAACCCTCATGTATACACAATGTTCCTCTTCATTTTGCATGAAGTCAAACTCTTTGACTGCTTCGTCAAAACGAAGGTTCCAACTACGCGAAGCTTGCTTCAATCCATAAATGGAACGCTGAAGCTTGCACACTTTCTGAATATCTACCTCGGACACAAAGCCTTTAGGCTGCTTCATATAGATTTCCTCCTCGAGAAATCCATTAAGGAAAGCCGTCTTTACATCCATTTTGTAACACCCCAAACTAGGAGGATATTACAGTGTCGTGGACCCCCGACTGGGACCCACCAGGCGAATGAAAACTGATGAACTAAATAATATAATTGTAGTACCGAACCACATTATATTACCAAATACTCCGATGAGGAGCTTAAGTACATTACACCAGGACAAAACAGAATACTAGTATATTTTATATGAAGATAAAATACACCACCCTGAATAAATAAACATCTCAAACGGAATTTGCAGCGGAAATACAACTGAAGAGAAATAAGAATGACTGAAATGACTGAAATGACTGAAATAAACGGAATAACTGGGGCCCCCTACTAGTATCACTGGGACTCTTCGCCGTCAACATGCTCTTCCCGTGCCTTTGCCTTGTCGTGACCTGAAAACAAAATCCCCCAACGGGGTCAGTTACACAGAACAACAATCCTCAAGGGTTGAAATTACACAATCATGATATATCTAAAGTTATGAGATATCCTTAGTTATGAATTACGCTGAAGAGGGGTATCACAGTATGCCCATAGTGTTCTGTGTAAGTGTACAAGATGGATGACCGGATACACTTGTCCTTGTACCTAATTAGTTTCACGGAGGTAATCGTTACCGTGTGCACAGTCCAATGTATCACTCCTAATACATGGCCATCACGTGCCCGACTTAAAATTCCACACATCCGCACCAGGCCACTTAATATGAACCCAGAAGGTCATATGAACGAGAATGACCGCAATGAATATCAATGAATAAATAATTCAACAAGGCCAAGAATGGCTCGTCGAGATGAAAATAATAGTGACATGATTGATAAGTCAATGAAATGATTGGAACCGTCGTTCCTCGTGAATGAAGTGATTATTCGACAACAAAAGGAGTGAATATCCTTTTAACCGAATAAGAATCAACTTACACAACACCGATGACAATTATCCTTCCACGAACAACGTCCTAATTGAGATATCGGTCGCTCGAACAACCTTGAATAACACAATTACCAACAATTCGTTCAACATACGAATCAAACACGAATATAACGAACTCAAAACGTCGATACCACTAAACCAAGTTCATTGGGGCATTATATCGAACACTTTGGGGCCAAACTACGTTTGTTTATAACCAAACCTCAATAATACCAACATCAAATCCCCAAGAAGTGTTTCAAACCAACAAAACATCTTCAATACGATCAATAATCCATTATGAATATCCAAAATTGTGATTTCAACATCAATTAATCGAAAACCCCCAAATTCAACTCAATATTCAAAGTATTCTTGAATAATCCTTCAATAAGCCAATGAATAATCAAACATATCCATAATCATGCGTATATCACTTCATACAACATGATTTTAACATCCAAAACATCATAACTCAATACAAAATCGAAATCCAAGATGTTGAAGAAATTACCTATTGAAGATCCAAGCACTATGATCCGAAGAATACGCGATAGATCGATGATCCGAGCTTCACAACCGAATGAAAATGATGAAAATCCAACACTCAAGTGATAGATGATGAAACTTCTCTCTCTCAAGCCTTCTCTCTCGTGTAGGTTGAAGAAAAGGGAAGAAATGAGATGATCTCGCTCAACAAACACAATTATAGTGCTGACTGCACTGTGTGCCGCGGCCCAGGCCGAGTGTGCCGCGGCACAGGCCCAAAAACGGCTCCCAGTGGTCGGCAGTGTGCCACGACCCGGACGAGTGTGCCGCGGCAGTGACTCGGCAGTGTGCCGCGGCCCCGTCGGCATGTGCCGCGGCACAAGGTACAGACGGGTTTGGCCGAAAAATGCAACACGAGTGTGCCGCGGCCCGGACGGGTGTGCCGCAAAAGTGACTTGGCAGTGTGCCGCGGCCCCGTCGGCATGTGCCGCGGCACACAGTACAGGCTGCTCGGCCAAAAACTGGAAAATGTGTGTGCCGCGGCGCACACTCCTTGTGCCGCGGCCCACACCCCCCTTGGGTCCTAAAATGAAACAAAATGACCCGGGAAGAGAATAAAAGCAATAGGAATCGATATTTGGGAATCAATAACACGAAATAGAAGTACGGAAACCCCAAAACGGTGGTTCCAAGCAATGATTACAAGGGTTCGCCCAACAAAAACACGATTTGAACAATGAAGAGATTTGAAATGACATGAATACCAATGTCAACATCGACTAATGAATCAATTACCACAATCAAGATAATACTCTTGTCTCGATTCCCGAATAAGGTTGAAACAATGAACAATATCGATACACAACTCGAAGTTATTCCGAACGGTGAACACGGATGAATGATTATTAACAAGTGAAAGATTACATAGTGACAATTACCGAATGAAATTACGGAATGATAATGACTGAATTACAACTGGGTATTACACATTTGCCATATCTCATAATCGTGGTAGGCATCTATAGCAACCATCATGTGAATAGACTTGATCATAGCTATGGGCGAGAAGGTATCGTGGTAATCGATCCCTTCCTTCTGGGTATAACCCTTTGCCACAAGTCTGGCCTTATAGGCATCAACCTTGCCATCCCCATCAGTCTTTGTCTTGTAGATCCACTTGTTCCCAATAGGCACTATGCCCTTGGGGCGGTTTACTAGAGTCCAGACCTGATTGACATGCATCAAGTCTATCTCATCTTCCATAGCTTCACGCCATTTCGCGGAGTCTACATCAACCATCGCTTGGTCATAGGTCATTGGGTCGGTCTCTTGGCTATCACCTGGAACCTCATGGAGACCAGCTCCTCCAAGTGTAGAAGGCCATACCTCTTAGGTAAATGAGACACCCTACTAGACCTATGAGGTGGTTGTACTTGTCTTTCTGAAGGTTTGGTTCCAACTTCTTGTACAGGTGTCTCCTGAGGGGTTTCATTGTATTCTTCCAAAGAAATACTTCTACCTGCTCCGCCTTCTTGAATGAATTCATCTTCCAGGAAGTGTGCTTGCAAAGCAACAACGATCTTTCGATCTTCGGGCATATAGAATAGATAACCCATCATCCCAGATGGGAATCCAATGAAACGTCCCTTCACGGACCTCGCTTCCAACTTTTCCACCTTAGTCTTCTTGACATAGGCGGGACATCCCCAAATCCTAATGTGATTAAGACTTGGTTTTCTGCCCTCCCACATCTCATGTGGAGTTTTAGGAACGGATTTGGAAGGACATCTGTTCAAGATATACGCAACAGTCAGGAGTGCATACCCCCAAAGGTAAATCGGTAAGTGAGTATAGCCTATCATAGAACGGACCATGTTCAACAAGGTCCGGTTCCTTATTTCTGACACACCATTTAACTGAGGAGTACCTGGAGGTGTTAGCTGTGATACTATTCCATGTTCCTTTAGGAACTCGTCAAACTCCACGACTTTGATACTATTCCATGTTCCTTTGGTCCGACCGATCTGCTTTGATATGATTACCAGTTTGTTTTTCGACTAGGGCCTTAAATTCATGGAATTTCTCAAAGGCCTCGGATTTATGTTTTATTAAGTATACGTAACAATACCTAGTATGATCATCTATAAACGTAATGAAGTACTGATATCCGTCACATGCTGCTTCTAAAGCACCACATACGTCGGTATGGATTAATCCTAGTTTATCAGCAGATCTTTCAAAAGTACCTGTGAAGGGGGACTTAGTCATTTTGCCTTTAAGGCAAGATTCACAGGCTAGGAAAGGGATCCGATCCAATGGGCCCATAAGTCCATCTTTTTCCATTTTGTAAACCTTGGTCTGACCAACATGACCAAGTCTAAGATGCCATTTCAAAACTTGATTAGTTTCATCCCTACCACGCATCCTAGTCATAGTATTCACAATTACTTTGTTACTAAGGTTTAGATGATACAGTCCATTTAACAATGTAAGTGTGCCCACTAGTTTATTTCTAAAATAAATTTTGCAGGAACCATCACCAATGAAAAATGAAAAGCCTTTCCGATCCAGGAATGGATACAATGTTTTTGTGCCCCTTGGGCAAAACAAGTACATCTTCAAAATTCAAAACAAAGCCGGATTCTAAACCCAAAAGAAGTGATCCTATGTCAATTGCCTCGACACTATGCCCACTTCCGACAGTAATCATCACTTCCCCAGCTCCAAGCTTCCTACTTTGTTCCAGATCCTAATTCACGGTACAAATATGAGAACTAGCACCAGAATCCAGTATCCAAGAAGTAGAAAATACAGTAGCAGAACAATTTGTTTTCAAAACTAAAAGTTCTGCACCTGAAGCGCCATCAAGAATTGGACAGTGTCTAGCCCAGTGGCCCAGCTCACCGCATTTGAGACAAGTGTCCTTCTTCTTGCTCTCTGGAACCATCGGGGCCTTGCCCTTACCCTTAAAGTCCTTGACTTGTGGTCCCGTATGCTTCTTGGTCCATTTCTTCTTATTCTTATTCTTAGACCTCCGAGGTCCAGCAGAAATCACAAGGATAGACTCTTTCATCCGCGGAGTCTTCATCTGAGACTGAGCGGTCACCAGTTTGTTCATTAGCCCTGCTAAGTTTCATGCAATCTCATTGCAGTTAAAATCAAGAGCTTCCAATCTCTCGATCATAGATATCATTTTGAGTACATGGCCCCCAACCTTCTCACCTTCCTTCATCCTAGCACCGAACAATTGCTTGGATATCTCATATCTAGCAGTTCGACTGTGCTCACCATAAAGCTCGGTTAAGTGAGATAAAATCTGCCTAACAAAAGTCATTTTCTCATGAGCTCTCTGAAGCTCATTAGACATATAAGACATCATGTAAGTACGGACTTTTACGTCATCCTTAACCCACTTTTCGTGGTTTTCAATCTCTTCCTTATTGGCTCTTGTCCGCACCGGAGGCGCTGGAATGTTCGTCTCCAAGACGTATCCCAGCGCCTCTATACTGAGGACTATCATCATATTGCAGAGCCAATCCATAAAGTTAGATCCGATTAAGGTGTTCTTTTCGAGTAGAATTGCGAGTGGGTTCATTGTCATATTGAGAGTTATGTCCGTCTGCATTAAGTACGACATATTAATTAGTGACTCGTTCAATTATGATCTGAGTATAGAGTTAAGATCTTTTCTATTCTTTAACCCAACTCCCACTATTTTTATCGGAATAACACACTCCCATGTGAAATCCGGAAGTATTGCTCGCACTACTTCATAGTGGTGATCGGGTCCTTTATAAATTTTAATAGAGGGCATGTAACACCCCCAATCCACTCAGGGATATTACACGCCGTAGACCCCTTTCCACAAGGAGCTACCAGGCGGGAGACTACAAATCAAAACCCACATGCGGTCAACTTGACCAAAACATAATACCGTAGACCGATTAGGTCTCTCAAAACATAGCATAACCGTACATCTGATGAAACTAAATTACAACTCGATCACATAGTACATAAAATGTCCATCCCCTCAAGGATGACAAGAACTCAAACTGACATATCACTGACAGACGGACTACAAGCGCGTGACTAGTATCACGCATTGCATCATCCTCCGAGCCAATCCCGTGGTTGCTCACTCTCGATCGAACACACGGAATAAATAACAAAATCCCCAACGAGGGTTAGCGATGGAATCGCTAGCAAGTAACCAAGCTATACAATTATACATCAAGAATACAACCGTTATGAAAATAACATTTCGACAAGGTAGTAACACGATCCCCGAGTCTAAAGTCTTTTGAAAATTTATTCCTTTAAAACAAACCATGGGGATTACTCCAGAAATCACTGTAAGAGATTATTTAGAGACTTCGGGGGTCTCAGTGTAAAATCCTGAAATATGAATGTTTTTCCTTTTTAAAAGGTTTTCTTTCAAAATCATACAAATGATTTTATTCTCAACTCAAACCTCAAGACCAAAACCATATTCACCAATATAATCGGGATTCAAGATTCAAAACATAAACAATTCAGAGATATCAAATCAACAGTCAAAACGTCTCCGTGGCCCCGAAGGGTCCCACCCGAATTACCCATCAAGAATAAACTCGAACACACCCATAAGTTATCTTGACATCGCACTCGCAAGTGACGATTCTCGGAGCCCTCTCCAGACCTACCCGATTAGATAACCTTATGGTCAAATCGTAACATCTGGCCGTACTCGCAAGCACGCGCCTCCGGAGGCCTCGACGGACCCTACCCGGATAACACCATTCAAGCACGCCCATAAGTTATCATGACATCGCACTCGCAAGTGCCGATTCTCGGAGCCCTCCCCAGACCTACCCGAATTGATAACCTTATGGTCACAACATAACGTCTAGCCGTACTCGCAAGCACGCTCCTCCGGAGGCCTCGACGGGACCCTACCCGGACAACATCTCAATTCGCTAAGATACACAACAACAACAAAGGCACAATATTCACTACAACCGGAAACACGTAACATATAAGTTAATGTAACATAACTTCCACAAAGGCACAATATTCACAGCACACCATCATTCAGAAAAAAGGCTAACGAGCTAATAATACAAGTATTACGCGATTCCACAATTCCTCGGTTAACTACTCATTTCTAGTATCCACCGTAAGCACAAAATAACATGAAATAGTTGTTATCATTCTCTATGAAACTCAAGTTACGTTTGTAATTACTTTCATAAATTCACATTTTCATTTAAAGTAAGTTACGGTTAATTATATCGTCACTAACAAGTCCCCGTTAGATTCACGACACATCACATTCTCAAAGTATAAAGAATATAGACGAGATACTCGCCTCAAGTCCAACGCACGTGGAGCAACGGGAAAGCTCGACTTAATGACCGCTACCGAACACTCCGAAGAACACGATTCAACCGGGAAGCTCGTACCCCGAAGAAGACAACGAACGGGAGGGTTCCGACTCGAGTTCTTCACAAGAATTCGACCCTAACAACATATAATCAATAAATCATCGATCATACGAGGAAGAATAATCAAAGAACGCCCGAAAACCCCTCTATGACATTCTACCGGACACCTTCAAGGCGTCGGTCAAGAACTCGACCCAAATAACGAATCGATACGATCCAACCATGGAATAACAAGGGAAATGATATAATACATCTAAATAATCATCAATCCATCATAATACTAAGTTAAATCGGATTAATCGGACGAAAACAACCAAAATACCCAAATTCCCCAAAACTAGATTTCTAGGAAATCTGACCTGATTCGGTAGATCGGAGGATGTTATAGGACGGATGATTGATGATATGAACCTCAAAACTTCATGGATTCATTGCCCAACAACATCTCTAGATGATTCACGCACCCACAGCCACGTACGGGAAGAAAAAGAATGAGAAATGGTCAAGAAAACGCGCCGAGGCCTTAAATAGGCATTGCCGTGCCGGGTTACGACGTAATCGGCCATGGCTACGTGCGTGCGGCCATGGCGAAACGCGCCTTTGCCTGAAATGCGGAAGCGTTACGTGCGTTACCGGCCAGGGCCTTACGTGCGTAACCGGCCTTACGTGCGTAGCTGCCGGTCACTACCGCGTTACTCGGCGGTGCCTGGCCCGAGCATGCCGGCCATGACTCGGCCGGGACCAACTCCGACGGCCCGAGCGACCACGAAACCCGAACCTGAGTGCGAATCGAAGATACGGTTACGAAGTACTCGCAAAGACGAATCCGAGCACTAAGAGAACACACGATTCCGACCACCCGAAGGCTCGAATTCGACAACGGAAAGTAATTACCCCAAACTTTGGGAAATTACAAAAATGGCCCAAAACGCCCGAAAATCACGATACGTGATCGAAACACCAAGACAAAGCTCGCAACATGAATAATAACATTAAATGAACTTACGAGAAAGTCGAAACAACGATTTGGACGAGATTCGCAAGAATCGAACTCAAGTGCGGAAAAGTCGCCAAAAAGCACGGAACTCGACAAAACGATACCGAAACGAACTCGGATGACCAAACACGAAGAACAAAACATTGTCAAAATGTCAAAACGGTCGCAAGCGAGTTCTGGAAACTAGAAAAATGCCAAAAACGAAAAATTACCGAAAAAGAAAATCACGGGTAGTTCTACCCCTCTAAAAAAAAGTTTCGTCCCGAAACTTAAACTAAAAAAAAAGTGAAGTCACAAACAACAAAGCACGGCCGAAAAAATCTCAACGGTCCCGACGAACCGATCCCGATACCGATGCCGAAACACGATTCTGGGAAACTTCATGGAATAATTCACAATATTGAACTCTGTGGCCCTCGAGTCCACAATTATAACAAGTAATCCGTTGCGAAGGACAATTAGCTTGCACATGACCGACAACATTGCAGTTAAAGCACCTCCCGATCGACTAGGAGTCAAAGAAGACAACTTGGAACTCTTGGTTCCACCGAACGAATAAATTGAAGGTTTCGACGTACGACTACGCGAAACTCGATGAGAAGAATTTCCGTCTCTTGCACAGTCCGAAAAATATCCATACGTCCTCTGTCTCTTCGACTCATGCGAAGGCCCGGTGAATAACGATGCCATCTCGTACGCCATGGCTCGATTCGATACTCTCTCAAAGTAGCACAAGTGAAACCCGACATGTCTTGTCGAATCTACGGTCTCATCCGCATATCAAAATGACGGATCTTGTCCTCCTCGGTCCTCACGATTCTTCACAAAGGCGAGTACGCCGACTATAATCGACAATAGCACGTGACACGGTACATCCCGTGGCTTGGCTAGGTAAAAATCTCGGATCCTCTGCTCTCGAATCGGCCTCGGGCAAAATTCCGCTTCCATCAACTTCTTGAACTCTTCCCAAGTAACAGCATGATCTTGAGGCTCAACGGCCTCCCACCAGTTAGCGGCGTCATCAACGAGAAGGAACTGAGCGATAGGAATCCTCCGCTCCTCGGGACAACCAATCACCTTGAAAATCTTCTCCAATTGGATAAGCCAACCGTCCCAGCCCAAAGTATCACCCGCTCCTGCAGCGAGGGGACGATACGAACCACTTCTCTAAGCCACCGAGTCGATCCAACATCCTCATTCGCAGTATGGTTACGCTGAACCACCTGAGCTAAATGTGTCATCTGGTCTGCCACCTGTTGGAGCACAGTAGCAACACCAGTACTAATTCCATTACCGGTAGTACGATCCTGGTCGCGCGGAGGGTTACCACGACCTCGACCTCTCGGCATACTGAATGGACAACCGTTCAGAACAACAAAACAACCACCACATAATCAATATAGAGCAACCAACAATAACACAATAAAATACTCATTCCGAGTTGTAACACGAATACATGAACTATCACTGCAACGACATAATTCAAATTCATAAATCATTCACATAGCCATGCTAACATAACGTACGACCTTTACCAACTTTATCACGGTCAAAACCACAAACATATCATCAGGGTCGAATATGGGTAATATTTTAAAAACAATTTTTTTTTTCTCAAGGTGCTTGTCCAAATGATAGCATTCTAAAATTCCTGAATTTGAGAAATTTGCTGAAGCGAATTTTAGAAAAGAAAACCATGTACAAAACATTCTGAATTACCACATCCGGATAACGTCAAAGAAACAACACAATTAAACCGAACTATGAAATCATCGTATCTAGGCGTACACCCATAACTTGCTAACAAGAATTGTGACAATATATAATACGTCAATAATATCCACACAGGTGAAGCAACTAAGTGCAATACTGATATCGCAGTTAGGGTTCACGATCGTCACAGACGGACCATATGATTAGGTCGATAGAGATTGAGCAACAGAAAGTGATCACCTATAGAATTGTAACAGCAAAGGTACTGTAAAAATTTTCCGATGGGCAAAACAACATAACAAACATATAACATAAATTTTTCAAAATTCTTTTGGTCTCAACCGAAGGTGACGGTAATATTTTGCAGTGCCCGAAATACATTAATATACATTTTTCCTCATACCACTTTGATGGTGTCATTTGAAAATACAGATTAACTCTGTCAAAACTCGACCGATTTCAAAATTCATACGAATTTCTTGGTTTAATAGAACCATAAAAATATTTTCAAAATCAACTTTCACAAAAATGTTCCGACCCTTATGGCCCCTCAAAATATATTCTCAAATCTACCCAAGCGGAATAATTACGATAGTCCAAACAAACCGATCGAACTAAAAACCACTGCTCAAGCGACAAACAAAATCACAAATTCAACCAAACACATTTGGGCGCATCAAGTTAAAACATATATCCAGACTATCATTTGAGATTTTCACCGAATCAACTGTCGGCACACTTTCGAAACCCATCAAGGTTCACAAATTTCACAACATACCACCCCACACGGCGGTTCAAAGTCAAAACACCAATACGTCCAGTCATATCCGTATACCGTGCGTCACAAGCATCGAATACAACTCCCTTACACAACACCGTGTAAATAAGGACACACATCACATTTAATTCGCACACGTAAAAACATGAAATACAGGTACCTCACATAAAGGAGGAGACTTACGTCCACAGCCGCACGGAGATAATGGTGCAACACGATACTAATCACAACGAACCACAATTGATCACAACGGATCGCAATGATCTCGCTTGTTCTGGCTGCTCACCGGGTGACACGACAAGACACGACTCCGACAAGACACGACTCGACAAGACCCAACTAGACCCAACCGCCTAGGTTTTCGCAAACCTAAGCTCCGATACCATTTATGTAACACCCCCAATCCACTCAGGGATATTACACGCCGTAGACCCCTTTCCACAAGGAGCTACCAGGCGGGAGACTACAAATCAAAACCCACATGCGGTCAACTTGACCAAAACATAATACCGTAGACTGATTAGGTCTCTCAAAACATAGCATAACCGAACATCTGATGAAACTAAATTACAACTCGATCACATAGTACATAAAATGTCCATCCCCTCAAGGATGACAAGAACTCAAACTGACATATCAGCGATGACAGACTACAAGCGTGACTAGTATCACGCATTGCATCATCCTCGAGCCAATCCTGTGGTTGCTCAATCTCCAGTCAGAACACCTGGAATAAATAACAAAATCCCCAACGAGGGGTTAGCGATGGAATCGCTAGCAAGTAACCAAGCTATACAATTATACATCAAGAATACAACCGTTATGAAAATAACATTTCGACAAGGTAGTAACACGATCCCCTAGTCTAAAGTCTTTTGAAAATTTATTCCTTTAAAACAAACCATGGGGATTACTCCAGAAATCACTGTAAGAGATTATTTAGAGACTTCGGGGGTCTCAGTGTAAAATCCTGAAATATGAATGTTTTTCCTTTTTAAAAGGTTTTCTTTCAAAATCATACAAATGATTTTATTCTCAACTCAAACCTCAAGACCAAAACCATATTCACCAATATAATCGGGATTCAAGATTCAACACATAAACAATTCTTAGATATCAAATCAACAGTCAAAACGTCTCGTGGCCCCGAAGGGTCCCACGGATTAGCCATCAAGAATAAACTCGAACACACCCATAAGTTATCTTGACATCGCACTCGCAAGTGACGATTCTCGGAGCCCTCTCCGGACCTACCCGATTAGATAACCTTATGGTCAAATCGTAACATCGGCCGTACTCGCAAGCACGCGCCTCCGGAGGCCTCGACGGACCCTACCCGGATAACACCATTCAAGCACGCCCATAAGTTATCATGACATCGCACTGCAAGTGCCGATTCTCGGAGCCCTCCCGGACCTACCCGAATTGATAACCTTATGGTCACAACATAACGTCCGGCCGTACTCGCAAGCACGCTCCTCCCGGAGGCCTCGACGGACCCTACCCGACAACATCTCAATTCGCTAAGATACACAACAACAACAAAGGCACAATATTCACTACAACCGAAACACGTAACATATAAGTTAATGTAACATAACTTCCACAAAGGCACAATATTCACAAAGACACCATCATTCAGGAAAAAGGCTAACGAGCTAATAATACAAGTATTACGCGATTCCACAATTCCTCGGTTAACTACTCATTTCTAGTATCCACCGTAAGCACAAAATAACATGAAATAGTTGTTATCATTCTTTATGAAACTCAAGTTACGTTTGTAATTACTTTCATAAATTCACATTTTCATTTAAAGTAAGTTACGGTTAATTATATCGTCACTAACAAGTCCACGTTAGATTCACGACACATCACATTCTCAAAGTATAAAGAATATAGACGAGATACTCGCCTCAAGTCCAACGCACGTGGAGCAACGGGAAAGCTCGACTTAATGACCGCTACCGAACACTCCGAAGAACACGATTCAACCGGGAAGCTCGTACCCCGAAGAAGACAACGAACGGGAGGGTTCCGACTCGAGTTCTTCACAAGAATTCGACCCTAACAACATATAATCAATAAATCATCGATCATACGAGGAAGAATAATCGAAGAACGCCCGAAAACCCCTCTATGACATTTTACCGGACACCTTCAAGGCGTCGGTCAAGAACTCGACCCAAATAACGAATCGATACGATCCAACCATGGAATAATAAGGGAAATGATATAATACATCTAAATAATCATCAATCCATCATAATCCTAAGTTAAATCGGATTAATCGGACGAAAACAACCAAAATACCCAAATTCCCCAAAACTAGATTTCTAGGAAATCTGACCTGATTCGGTAGATCGGAGGATGTTATAGGACGGATGATTGATGATATGAACCTCAACACTTCATGGATTCATTGCCCAACAACATCTCTAGATGATTCACGCACCCACAGCCGCGTACGGGAAGAAAAAGAATGAGAAATGGCTGAAGAAAAACGCTGCCAGGCCTTAAATAGGCCGACTGCCGGCCGGGTTACGTACGTAACCGGCCATGGCCGAACGCACTGCCTGGAAATGCCGGAAGCGTTACGTACGTTACCGGCCAGGGCCTTACGTACGTAACCGGCCTTACGTACGTAACTGCCGGTCACTACCGCACGTTACTCGGCCAGGGCTGGCCTGGCCCGAGCATGCCCGGCCATGACTCGGCCGGGACCAACTCCGACGGCCCGAACGACCACGAAACCCGAACCTGAGTACGAATCGAAGATACGGTTACGAAGTACTCGCAAAGACGAATCCGAGCACTAAGAGAACACACGATTCCGACCACCCGAAGGCTCGAAATTCGACAACGGAAAGTAATTACCCCAAACTTTGGGAAATTACGAAAATGGCCCAAAACGCCCGAAAATCACGATACGTGATCGAAACACCAAGACAAAGCTCGCAACATGAATAATAACATTAAATGAACTTACGAGAAAGTCGAAACAACAGTTTCGGACGAGATTCGCAAGAATCGAACTCAAGTGCGGAAAAGTCGCCAAAAAGCACGGAACTCGACAAAACGATACCGAAACGAACTCGGATGACCAAACACGAAGAACAAAACATTGTCAAAATGTCAAAACGGTCGCAAGCGAGTTCTGGAAACTAGAAAAATGCCAAAAACGAAAAATTACCGAAAAAGAAAATCACGGGTATTACAGGGCAACCGAACATGTTTCTAGTCTATTAATTTTCATAAAGTGGTGTCCAACACCAACCCATCTAATGGATAATTCGATCTTATTTTTCCATTTGTTCACTCCCCTCAACCTATACGGTTTCTCTGGTTCATGAATAAGTTAAGTTAATACCACCGATGCAAATCAGTTTCACAACTGAATCTTATCCGGCAACCGAACAGGTTTCTAGGGATAAAATTTGCTCCAACCGAAGGCATCCACTGCGCTCCTGGTAATTTATCCATCCTCCCTGAACGACTACCCCGATAACTCGGAAGCATAGTACATCCAGTTTGAATTTCAATTTTCTGAAAGCTCGATGGAGGGAAGGAAAACCTTGAAACCTTTTAAACTTAATAATTTGTCGTGGGAGAATTTTCGCGATTAATGTTACACTTTGCACATTAATTCATTTAATCACGTTTGTGCATTCATAACATATGAATAAACATTCACAACTTAGTTGCTACCAACATGTAGTTCATGGACCGTTTCTAGAACAAAAATATCGTAATCTAATTACAAGCTTCGATCTTGAATCTTCGTCTTCTCGAATGGATCTTCCTCCGGTCTTTGTCATTACATATAAATTTTACAGTTGAAAATTGCATCCTATAGAAATTTTCTAGTAAAATAAATAGGCTCAAAAGGGCATTTACAACCCAATCGAATAAAACCGAACGATTCAAAACTAGGTTCATGAACCACATCCCCATTAAAAAAAAATGCATCAAACACATTAAAATAAATGGCATTCACAATTAATCTAAATATTGATCCAATCAATATAAATTAGTCCATCCAAACGAATTAATCAAATTAATTCAAACAATCGTTATTTATAACTTCTTCCGGACGAGAAAATATTTCATTAAATTAATTCCCCTAAGAATAAAGTTACCATAATAATATCCTAGTCAAATTAAATCCAATTTGATTTTTGGAAAATTAATTATCGAACGAAATATAAAAAACGGAGTCGAAAAACACGGCCGAGTCAAGCCCGGGGCACTGCCCAGCAAGCTGCCCAGCAGACTGCCGAGCAGGGCCGGCCTGGATCGCGACCACTGGCTGGCAGTGGCCGGCAGGATGTCGAGCATGTCCGGCATAGGGCCAGACCGTGGTCCACAAAATGGGACCGCATGGCAGTGTCCGGACAGCCCCAAGCTGCCGGGTCCGTTTACATTTTCGGCTCGTTTTTTCGCCCCAATTCCAAAAATAATATTTTTCTAACATTAAAAATCATTAAAATTAATTTTTAGATAAACAATATAAAATCAATGATTAATACGATTCTGATTCCAAATTATAAGAGCATCCAATTAAGCATTCCAAATGCTAAATACCGTATATACAATCGCAAGACCTACTCTCCGATACCATAAAACAAAGGATCAGCGGAAGCGGTAAAACGAAAATCAATTCGATCTGAATTCCTACGAGGATCAATCAAGCTATGTATATACGAATATAAAATGAAAACAAGGAAGATTTTAAATCATACCCTCATAGTCCGTTGATTAAATGGTGCACTTCTTGAAGATGATACCCCAAGCTTTAGATGCTATCCACAAATCCAATCCGCTCCAAGCTCTTGAATGATCCAACGCCGAAAGCACCGCGTCTCTACTTGCCACGCGCCGGAGAAACAGTCGGAATGACAACGCCTCGATATCCTCCAAGGATACTGCTAGAGCAAGGTTGTAGAAGCTTTTGATTTGATGAATATACTCTAAGTATGTTTATCAAAAATTACTCTCTTATTAATCTCTCGATTTTCCTCCAAGAAAACTCAAGAAAAAATGAAGAGGAAGAAGAAGACTTGGAGAAAACTATTCTCTCTCTCTCTCTCTCTCTCTCTCTCTCTCCCTCTCTCTCTCTCTCTCTCTCTCTCTCTCTCTCTCTCTCTCTCTCTCTCTCTCTCTCTAAACTCACGATTGGGATGCAAGAAAAGTGTATGGGAGAGTTGGTCTTCACTTCTTTTATTCTTCCACCCACATGACCAAATCACCAACCAAATATCACCTTTACATATTAAATGAGAGTTGATATCTCTTAAGGTCATAAGTCCTCCATTATAAAATGGAGACAAAGACCAAGAGGGAAGGTGGGTGGAAGGGGGCGGTCATCTAGAAGGAATCGGATGAGTTCGGTTCGTTTCGGACTCCCATGAGTTCAAACAGATAAACTCCAATTCTGTTCCCATGTATTATATCAATTAATTAATCCAATTAATTAATTATATCAAATACAAAATAATATAATTAATTTCTCCATGAAATAATTATATCTATGAATTAAACTAATCACCAAGTAATTTATTTAATTTATTAGGCCGTAAATTAATTTATCCAATAAATTAATTTAGACATCCAATGTCCAATAAATTAGATGTCCAGTATCTAATATTTATCAAGAGAGAACAAGCTCAATCCATTCCGTCGTCAATCTTATTGCGCAACTCAGTAGGTCCGTCTCAGTTAGCAATGGGAGGAACCAAAGAGTAGTAGCACCACCTAGCCAGCCCGGCGGCCTACATTGTACCCCAACTGAGAACGAATGATTGGGATCATTCAAAAACCATTCAGTCGTGAATACCAGTATACGTATAAATCCTTCTTTTAAATGTCCCGATCAAGTTATAAGGTCACGATCAGTCAAACCCTATCTGTACTTTACGCTGTGCATGAGTTAATGCAAATCGAGATCATCGAGCTCTCGTGTATCCAATAAAACTATCTCCAATGCTTTGACCAAAGACTTATGATCTCATCTACCAATAACCGCATAGGACATATAACCCATTCACTAACAGGAGAAAGAATCCTATCTTGGTATTTAATAGGACCTGCTACTTGCCCGTCAAGACGCATGTCGAGGTTGACCCCCACCTTTCGTTTTCTGGGTCGAACTACTCTTGTGAAAATCTTAACGTCACAAGAACATCCCTACCAAATCCCCAAGTCGAAGGTTCATGAATACCTATCACAACCTTTCGATTCCGTCATTGACTGTCCCGAAGTGAAATCCGTGTGACGAATCGAGAGTGAGTCGGTTCGAGTATACTAATCCAATTAGCATACCTATAACGTGTGCTCCCACTAACCATTAGTGTTCGACCGGCACTCTCCACGTCAAAGAACACGTCATACAAGTCTTCACATAAACTTAACGCTCAGTCAAGTTTCATCGACTTGCCAACGACTAAGTATTTGAGCTATAAACTTTTCCATTGCCGATCCCCTTTTCCAATAAGGAGTGGAATGTTTTGCTCTCAAATACTCGGACTAGTTTCTATATATATGTTTACGAGTCAGGAATGCCAGTAACTGCCCGTAAATAAAGAAACATTCATTTGCCTTTTAATAATGAATTACATAATAACAAGTACAATGCCCTCACTCAACATCCTCTGAGTGGCACTCGAGAGCATACTCCTAACCATTATATCATATCTAAATACCTATCTGATGAAACAATGTCAACTGCAACACAAAACTAAAATATTTTTCCATAATGAGGGAGTTTTATAGTGAGATGCATGAATCTTGAGGAAAGGGATGCTATATTGTATACAGGTCCTCACAATATTGCTTCAAAACTTGTTTTTGTGAAGGCTTGGGAAATGAATTTTAATTTTGAGAAGGAGATTCTACGTGTAGTCCCGCTTTGGGTGAAATTCCCTAATCTTCCTCTTAATTACTGGGGTTCCAGATCTCTAAGCCGAATAGGAAGTGTACTAGGAAAGCCCTTATGTGCTAATGAGTGCACGACTACACAGTCCAGAATTACGTATGCTCGAATGTTAATTGAAATTTTAACTCAACCAATTCAGTATAAAGTGATGATAGAGGGGTGTGATGGAGAGATGATAGAGCAGAAGGTCACTTATGATTGGGTTCCTCCGTTCTGTAAGAAATGTCACATGGTGGGACATAATTGCAGTGTTGAAGAGAAGCCTAAGACATATTATGAAGTAGTACAGCAACAACGGTGGAGGAAAAAGGAAAAGCAGCCTGCTGATACAAAAGATAGTGAGAAAGAGATAGTTGGAAGTGATGCAGGTCCGAATCTGTAGAAGGATAAGGGAAAAGTAGATAATGGTATTGGGCAGAGCAGTGCGTTTCCTAGCATATAATCGTGGGCTATGCCAAAGAAAGTAGCTACAAAAGTGTCTGAAACCAGAGCAAGTGGAAGTGTTCCTGTGCAAAATGCATATCAAGCATTTAGTGAGAATACAGGAGATAATGGAAGTCAAGAAAGGGGCGGGGACCCTATCCCCTCAGTTATCAAATGAAATTAGTAGTCTGGAATAGGGCTGGGAATTTTCGGTTTTGATTTTTTTTTTTTGTCAGGAACCGAATCCGAACCGAATTGTGTATTTCGAGTTCGGTTCCATCTTTTTTTTTGTGGGAACCGAACACAACCCGAACCGATATTTTCGGTTCGATTCTGAGAATATTTCGGGTTGAGTGACTAGCGACCGGTGAAGCGTGTTGATGGCTCCGCGATGGTGACAGAACAACAAAGGAGCGTCTTCGGTTTTCGTCTCTAGGAGTGAAGTCCGAAATACCATGTATTATAAGGAAGATTAATGGAATCAGCGGGTTTTAGAAGAGAATCCAAGGCAGATCTGGGTTGAGTTTTCGCTGCGTTGTAAAGGGTTTGTTTCTTCTCTCCCGATCGTGTCTGTGCGGTAGTTTTAGCTTTAGGGTTTTCCTCCTTTATTTACTATTTAATAATAAAAAAATTATCTTAAAAAAGTAAGTATTGGTAAATTAGGGTTTTTCTATTATTTTTTCATTGTACCCAAACCCGAACCGAATTTATAATTTCGGGTTCAGTTCCAAAAAAACAGTTATTTTTATACACCAAGAACCGAACCGAACCGAAAATTTCGGTCCGGTTCTGACTGGTTCCACGGGTTTCGGGTTGAAAATTCCCAGTCCTAGTCTGGAATGTGAGGGGTTTTAATAAACCCCTCAAGCAAAAAGAGGTTAAACTCTTTTTGATGAAGAATAAAGTGGATTGTACATCATTATTGGAAACTAAAGTAAAGGAAGCAAATTTTAAAAAAGTAAGTGGCAAGCTAGGAAGAAATTGGGAGTTCCTAAATAATTATTCACATGTCATAAATGGAAGAGTGTGGATAGGATGGAACAGTCTAAAGGTGCAGGTGGATTGGCACTCCAGTTTTGCACAAGGAATTCACTGTACAGTTACTGATTTATGCTCCGGGATAAAATTCCATTTTGTAGCTATCTATGCTTATAATACAATGGCAGCTAGGCAGGCTTTATGGAGATAGATGACACAAATATCACAACTACAATCAGGTCCTATTCTATTTTGTGAGGATTTTAATACTGTGCTTGCAAATATAGATCGGCTGAATGGAAATTGTGTTACAGAACCTGAATACAGAAATTTCAAGACTTGTTTGGAAGACAACGAATTAAATGTGGTGAGAGATATTGGCAATGAGTATTCATGGTGCAAAAATCAAAGAGTAGAAGACAAGATTTACTCAAATATTAGAGCTATTGGAAATGGTGATTGGTTTAGAGAATTTCCACAAGTAGTAGTTGAATTGCTGGAAAAGAGTATATCAGATCATTGCCCGTAGCTGCTGGATCTGGGTGAGTATCAAGCACATAAAAAGCCCCATTTAGGTTTCTAAATATGTTAATTGAGCATGCCGATTTTCCAACTATCTTGAACAACAGCTGGAAGCAGAAATGTCATCAAAATAGGTTGCTCAACGTGTGGTATCGGTTGAAAATATGAAAACTCCTTTGAAGCATTTGAATCATCACCAGTTTAAAGGAATTGAAGTCAGAATTTAGAGTATAAGAGACCAGTTGTTGCATATTCAGAAACAATTAGCTCTTGATCAGCTTAATGAACAGCTTATGGATGAGGAAACGTAGATGTTGAGTGAACTTGAGAAATGGAGTGGGACTGAGGAAAGAGTATGGCAACAGTCAAGAGTAGACTGGCTAAAGTTAGGAGAGACAAATACCAAGTATTTTCATGCATATGCAAAGGCTAGAGCTAGTCAAAATGCTATCAAAATGTTGAAGAGAGTTGATGGCACTAGATGTACTACTCAGAGTCAGATTCAAGAGGAGATTGTGTTATTCTATAGCTCACTCATGGGGGCTGCAGCTGATTCACTACCTATGTTGGGCAAGGAAGTGGTGAAAAGGGGGCCAATGCTTACTCTAAGCCAACAACAAGGTCTGATAGCTCCTTATACTGCAAAGGAGATCAAAATAGCACTGTTTGAAATGAATCCACATAAAGCTCAAGGTCTTGATGGGTTCAATGTCATGTTTTTTCAGAAAACTTGTAATGTTGTTGGGTAGGATATTGTGGCAGCAGTTCAAGAGTTTTTTCAGACACGTTATCTTCCTAAAGCTCTTAATGTTACTCTGATTACTCTTTTGCCTAAGGTGCCTAATGTTAGTAATGTGCGAGAGTTTAGGCCTATTGCTTGCTATAGTGTTATCTACAAAATCATATCCAAGGGTTTAACTAATCGAATGCAGCATGTGCTTGGCAATATTATTAGTGATAATCAATCTGCTTTCATCAAGGGGAGGGGTATAGCTGATAATATTTTGTCAATTCATGAGGTGATTAAGAGATATAATCGGAAGGGTGTTTCTCCTCGTTGTATGGTGAAGATTGATATACATAAAGCATATGATTCTGTAGAGTGGCCCTTAATTAAAATACTTATGTTGGAGCTGGGTTTCCATACCAGTTTGTACACATAATTATGGCTTGTTTAACATCTGTGGCTTATTCAGTGAATGTAAATAGTAGTGTAACTGAATCTTTTCCTGCAAGTAAAGGGCCGAGGCAAGGAGATCCAATCTCTCCTTATTTATTTGTGATCTGCATGGAATACTTAAACAGGTGTCTAAGTGAGCTGAAAGAGGACAATGATTTTCATTTCCACCCGGGTGCAAGAAATTTCACTTGCTACATGTTTGTTTTGCTGATGACTTGTTGTTATTCTCTAGAGGGGATGAGCAGTCTATTGGTAAACTCATGAGGACTTTTGAAAAGTTTTTCGGGGTGTCTGGTTTGAAAGATAATAATGCAAAGAGCTCGATTTATTTTGGAGGTGTTTCTTATGCAATTCATGAAGAGATTCTCCAAAGGTTTGGGTTGGTGCAAGGTGAACTACCGTTCAAATAGTTGGGACTACCACTGTCTTCCAAAAAGTTATCAATATCCCAATGCCAACCTCTTCTTCAGAAGATTCTGGCAAGGATTGCGTGTTGGTCAGCAAGATTGTTTCCATATGCTGGTAGAATGCCACTGATCAAATCAGTTTTGATCACTATTCAAACTTATTGGAGACCAATTTTCTTACTACCTGATAAAGTCATGAAAACTATTCAGGCTTCTTGCAGGGCTTTTCTTTTGTCGGGAAAGGCTTAACTATCAAAGAGAAACTTGGTATCATGGGAATAAATGTGCAGTCCAAAGGAAGCAGGAGGGTGGAACGTCACAAATTTAGAGTTGTGGGATAAAGCTGCTATCTATAAACAACTTTGGGATGTGATGCATTGTAAGAAAAAGTTATGGGTGAAGTGGATACATGGGTATTATATAAAATAAAAAGATTGGAGAACTATGACTATTCCTACACAAGCAGCATGGGTGGTGCAAAAGATTTTGGGAGCTTGTTCATACATTGAATCACTACCAAATGGCATGGAGTTTATACAGAAAGATTCATTCTCTATCAGGAAGGTATATGTTGCTTTAAGAGGAACTCCTGAGAAGGTGAAGTGGTACCCTGTTATTACTAAAAAGTTAGCTGCTCCAAAGTGTTTGCTTATTGTTTGGCTGGCAATCTTGAGAATGATGGCAACTTGTGATCGATTGGTGAAGTTTGAAGTGCAATGTGATCAAATATGCTCTCTGTGCAAAAGGGATAATGAGACTATCAATCATATGTTCTTCTTTTATGATTTCTCTCAGCAGGTGTGGAAGAAGCTAGGTCTATGGTGTGGTGTTCGACAACAGGCTTTGGATTGGGATTTACAAATGGCTTTTATGGAGCGGCAAGGAACCTCAAACACAGGGAAGCAGCACTTGTATCGACTGATGGTAGCAACTGTCGTGTATCATATATGGCGTGAAAGAAATAATCGAAGGTTTCAGAGGAAGAAGAGAGATGTAGAGAGTGTGTTTAGCTAATGTCTATTGATGATGGCAGTGCGGGGTAGGAAAAATGTTAAAGTTCAAAGACAGTTTTTGAACTAGTTCATTTGTTGTTTTTAAGTTGTAAGTGGTTTGGATTGCTATTTGGTAAATAAAATTATCTATTTCCCCAAAAAAATGTGTTATAAGGAGTTATTAATCATGCTTGGACTAGATATCATAAGTTTGGGAGATTATGATGATTAAGCTTAGGTTTTTCGTAATGAGGCTTATGATTACATTGAGTATTAGGATGAAGTTTTCAGAAATATTCATGTCCCCTCCTTGATGATTTCGAAATAAGTAGAGATTGGACGACTTAAAGTTGAAATATTCATAATGGATGAATGATTATGATAATTATGGAAGCCTTCACCACCAATAATGTGATCCTTGCCTTTTGAAGAAAATCATTGATTGAGTATCCTCCATATATCATTCATTGTTAGAAGATGAAGATGATGATTTTGGGTATGTTGAACCATTAGGACTCTTGTAGGAGGTTTGATCATTGAATAAGGATAGGAGTTTTAGTTAACTTGAATTAAACTTACAAGGACCGAGTGAATATGTTCCTTGGTATGACGTTTGGGGATATGTTCATCACAATCATGTTTTCAATAAGAACCAATGAGTAGATGCACCGTACACATATAAGTTGATAATCTTTATTTCGAGTATTGAATTCTTGACGACATGAATATACTTGAATTTCATAGATGTTGTCGTTTTATCCCCATTATTGGCATTCAATTCAATTGATGTATATTGGAAGTCCGACTAAGTGTTCGTCTTTCGTTGAACTATGAACTGACCGTATGTAGGATGTTTAATCCGATCATAGTTCAGGTACGTTAGATGATCGTGTTCTAGTTACATATAGGCATGTTGAACTCTTCGTATTTCATTATTGTGTAAAGGTTCGAGTCTTGCAAGTGGTTAGACGAAGGGACGACCTTCGAGTGATTTGGTGATTGTCGAAGTATCTTAACCTTTTTCTCAATATAAGGCAAGTAATTTAATTACATTTTATGTATTGATGTTATACATGTTTTCGTGCATATGTGTCGTTGTATATGTCCACCTCGGGTTGGTACGATGGGATTATCTTCGGATCTATGCTAGCATGCGTTGGATCATTGGATAGGTTTTTCCACCTCGTGTTGGTTCGACGGGATCATCTTGGGATCTATGCAGTGAACGCTGGATCATCGGAATTACTGTGTGTATGTTGTATCAAGTTATGTTTATCATGTTGCGTATGGTATTGTGAGCTTCTCGTGGTAGAGACTCGTTGTTATTATCACTGAGGATGTTGTTATTATTCTTCGCGAGTTATTGAATAATTTGTTGTTGTATAATTATCGTACTTGTACTAGAATCGTTGTGCTAACCCCTTCAGGGGTGGACATTTGTTTTATGTTCAGGATATAGGAGGACGGGGAAGCAACCACTTGAGCCTCATGACGACGAGGGTGCGGAGTGATGTTATGGCCAGAATGGTTTGTCAGTTGCGTTTTGTTTTTATATAGAGTACTCGAGTATGCTGTTGTTTTGTCGTCTTTGAAGTTTGTATTTGGATGTGGATTGATTTGTATGTTTTAGACTGGTGATGTAATAATTATTTCTATGAGTGGTACTTAATAAGTGTTGTTTTTAAATTCTTAGCCTCTTATATCGACGATTTACGGCGCTGTAATAATCCTGAATAGCAAACATTTATTGATGCTCCCAAATCTAGCATAGCCCGTTAAAAACCCATATTTCCAATTCGACAAGAAATAGCAAATACACCTGGATCTTCCCGTTTTTTGTGACAATTTCTTTTGGAATACAGCAGACACGTTTTCTCCCATTACTACATTCCCATTCCCTTTTAATCTCCGCTTGTTGGTGCATAAGTCCTTAAGGAATTTTGCGTATTTTGGAATTTGTTGAATTGCGTCAAGTCAGGGAATGTTGATCTCAACCTTACGAAATACGTCTAGAATTTGCTTCTCTTTATTTACGACTGCTGCCTTTTTTACCTTAGATGGAAAAGGTAACTGGTTAGTCTCAAAAGGAGTAGCTTTAGAAGAAATTACCTTGCTGCCCGGTTGCTCTGCACTGGGTGTCGATTCAGCACTGGGTATCCTAGTGTCGAACTATTCAGTGGTTTTTTTCTCCACGTTTTCAGCTTCCACCACCTGCTTAGGTTTCTTAGGCTCCTCAAGCTGCTTCCCACTCCTTAAAGTTACAGCACTCACGTTCCTTAGGTTCAGCTCAGGTTGGGATGGTAATTTCCCACTATTTTGGATCTCCATACGGCTCACAGTGGTGGCTAGTCGGTTCACTTGATTTTCGAGAATTTTGATACTCAACTTAGTGTCATGCTGGAAATGATTCATGTCCTCCTGGAACTGATTCATGCCCTGCTGTAGTTGCATAGTGTTTGCCATGAGGGTATTCATCATCTCCTCCAAAGATTGTGTTGAACTTTCGGCGGGCTGCTTGTAGAATTGTCCTTTATTTTGTGGAGGTGCCTCTTGCTGGTTCTTCCATTGAATGTTAGGGTGATCCCTCCATCCTAGGTTGTATGTGTTTGAGTACGGATCGTTCTTCCTCCCATAGGAATTTTCGATTCCAATTGCATTGGCGTGCACCTCGATTTCATCACGCAAAATCCGACAATTCTTCGTTGTATGCTCTACAGCAAGTTTTCTAACAAGATTGGTTAGCTCATTAAATTTATCCTCAAGGGATAAGTCATGCACCTCTCCTTTACCATCCTGATTGGTGAATCGCGACAACCAAATTGTTGTGAATTGGCTGCCATGTTGGATATGAGAGCTTTTGTAGTCGTGGGAGCTTTGTCAACTAGGGATCCACCACTTGCTGCATCTATCGTGTTTCGCTCCATCGGATTAAGCCCTTCGTAAAAATACTAAATCAGGAGTTGCTCGCTAATTTGATGTTGCGGGCATCGAGATACTAACTGTCTGAGTCGATCCCAATATTCATGCAATGTTTCGCCGGTCATTTGCCTTGCATCACATATCTCTTTCCTTAGATTGGCTGCTCGAGAGGCCGAAAAATATTTTTGCAGAAATAAGATTTCCATATCGTTCATGTTATGATAGTGGCCAATGGTTAATAGAATAACCAATACTTAGCCGAATCTTTAAATGAAAATGGGAAGGCTCTAAGCTTGAATTGTTCTTTGGTGACACTGTTTGGCTTCATGCTTGAACAAACGACATGGAATTCCTTGAAATGCTTGTGCGGATCCTCTCCTGATAGACCATGAAATGCAGGTAGCAAGTGGATCAATCCCGGCTTCAATTCAAATGTATTGTTGTTGTCAATAGCCGGGATTGTGATGCATAGTGGTTTTTGAGGTAGCTCTGGGTTGGCTAATTGCTTCAATGTCTTTTTAGCGTTAGTTGTCATGATTTCACTCTCGTTCTCCGATTCACTGGGTGATGTTTCGAGAGAAAACGGTAAGTGCCCGAGTGCTTCTCTGTGTTCTTTTGTTTTTCGCTTGAAAACTCGATCTCGTTTGGTAATTTCTAGAAAGTACTACAAGTTCTTATCCCCACGTGACCTTGTGTTCATGCAAAACTAAAACAAAAAGGATTAGTGAACAACTGACAATTATTATAAATTTTCAGAATTGACAATGGATGACCCAGTGTCGAAATTGCAGAAAGTTTTTAACCCACAATAAGTCAAATTAGTTTAACACCATTCCCCGACAACGACGCCAAATTTTTGACCGCGCTGTCGTGACGCATCAAAATTAGTTAATTTTATTTTCCCTTGGCTTATTTCTACTAACTAGTAGTATCGGCAAGTAAGGGTCGATCCCACGGAGAATGGTAAATTAATTATGCTTTTGAAGGGTTAAATACTTTTAGCATTTAAAATAAAACAAAAACGAGGGGGGGTTTAGTTTACTAATTTTCACTAACAAATAACTTGCGTAAAATAAATTAAATCAAAATAAACAAAGGAAATAAAAATCAAAAATATCAATCAAGGAATAGTTTAGTTCTTAGTTCTGTTATTCACCGTTCCGAATTAATTCAAGTTTTAATGCAGCGCTTATCTCTTCTCTAATCTCATGAACTCCTATTCCGAAGCCAACAACAAGCTCTGTTGACCCCCAATTATTTCTTAAGTTTATTTAAATAAAACAAGCTCTTTAATTAAACCTATCTAGGCGATGGATTCAAAACATGCTCTTCAAATCTCGTTCGCTAGATGCATTAAAAACCAAAATAATGAAATAGGAAAGATATTAAGTTCATAAGCTCGACTTAAGGGATCTCGATTTTGTTTTACTTAATTGAGAAAATTGAATTGTGGCTACTTGTGAAATTAAAATTACAACAATTACGGATTACAACTCAATTTCTAGCATGAGACATAAAACCCCTAATCTAGTTGGCCAAACCAAATCAAGAAATTATATGGCATAATGATGAATTCAATAACACAAAAGTAATTCAGGAGACTTCGAGTTAAGAATACGCTATGAAATTAAAACATGAATAATTTGAAAATGGTTTCAAACTTCCCTAAGAACTAGAAAGGAAGATTAGACGGACATATTGGCTTTAGAAAATATCAAATTAATAGTAGACATAAGAAAAAGATCAAACGGTGAAATTTTCTTCCTCGCGTGTCGGTTGCTTGGGCTCGGTTCTCCCTTCTTTTTCTTCTCTTGTCCCAGCCGTGAAGATGATGCCTCAATAATAATCTCAGCCCCTTCTTTTATAATACTCTCTTATCTCTTAGTTTCCTTGTTTAATTAGATCTCTTTCCTTCTTATCCTTCTTGAGTTTTTATTCTTTTGGAGTCTTTCCTTTCAAGTCAATTAGAATTCCTTTCTCCACCTTAGGGGACCGATTTTCACCTTATGAAACTAATTGGTATAGATTTGAGTCGTTTCTTGGGCCCCAAGTAAGAGGATTTTCGGGTCACGACCGACACTGGGTCACCGAACTGACACTGGGTCACCCAGTGTCGCGCGGCAGTCTCTTTATTGAAGTCCAATTCAGCTTGGCATGATCCGTTTCATAGCCCAAAATATTCTTTAAGCTTAAAAACTCACTTCAACAACAAATTTCCAAGTGAAGTAAATTTCATCCAAAATATAAATAGGTAGAAAATAATCAAGTGTGCCAACATAAAATTTATTAAAATCTTATAATTAACAATAATTTTAGCACACTATTTTCGTCCTATCATAGGGTGCAGGGACGGAGGGCGTAGGGGGCCTTTAGGGGCCAAGACCCCTCGCTTTTTTAAAAAAAAAAAATAGTAGAGCCCAGGTATAGAATTAAGTAAAGCCCAGTAAGAGTAAGTCAACAACACAAGTTATAATTGCAGCGGCGGCTTTATCGATCCTTCTTGTACATATAGGAACGAGTAAGTCCACAACACAAGTAAAGCACAAATCCTTCTTCCTTCCGTTCATGACCAGGGGCGGCTTTTGCACTGCAACGAGCAAAACTACAGGGGCCATCAATTCGCAATCGCATTGGCAGTGCAACGGCCATCAGACCATTCCAGCTGCTTAAGATTGAAGCCTCCAGCAGTTCAGCAGAAAGAATACGTCGATATCGATTAGGTTTTGCCCTCTACTCTTTCACTCTTTGTCTCTTTTGTTTTGGGATTCTTTTGTAGCCTGCCCTAGTATTCTTCTTTATGAAATTTTGTAGTACTTTGATAGTTCAATTGGTTTAAATGTGATAAAATTGTTAATTTTGTTTGATATGTTGATGAAGAAAAATCAATCTACAATTCATGGGTTTTTTAAAAGACATGTTAGTTCTTCTTCTCAAGATGCCGAAGAGACCGCAAATCTAGATGATAATACCCTTTCACCTAGTGTTCCGGTTACAAAAAACCCTTGCAAAAAAGCTCAAATGAATAGTAATGATATTGATCTTAGTGCATTAGAACGAGACCCTAGCTTGCATAATCAAGTTTATGATTATCCTGTCAATCAACAAGATGCAATTCGACGAGCTTATATGAATCTTGGTCCTCTTCAACCCACACTTTCCGTCGTTCCAAAATCTTGTTCCACTTTGATGAGCGATGTTTGGTATTTTTATATTTAACGTCTAGCTTTAATGTTTTGTTATTTATAACTTTGGATTATGTATCTTTTGTATTTTTAAGAATATATAAGATATTAGCTTCGGCCCCCATTGAGAGGCTTGTGATCCGCCCTTGCCAGGGTGTCCCACTTTATTCATGAACCTGTCCTGATCTTTAGTTCTGGTTGAGTGATGCAGATTAGTTTGGTTTTATATAGTAATGCATTTATTCTATAGTACAGGTTGTGTATATGTACTCGAGGTAATGTCGTTTTAAAAGATAAGTTGTGTCTTTATGTAATTATTTTACTTTATTCAACTTGTGTATTGAATTGCTTCCGTCAAATATTTTCACATTTATTGTGTCTTTTAACATATGAGCTTTTTAATGGTTACTGAAGTTTTGATGCTCTTATAGTATGAACATGACTCATAAATACATGTGATCAATTTGGCCGAGCATCTTCAAACCCGTATTCCTGGTCGTATTCAAGTTGGTTAGGTGCAAGTATGATATCTATTGCAAGCTATTTGCTCCCCTTGTGCCAGGTCATCACGACCCCACTTTCGTCATTGTCATCTATAAGTATGGATCAATGGGACATGTGGAGGCTGGGATCCGGACACAATTGTTCTTTTGATATTCAGTTCGATAATCTTTTCCACATCGAAGGGCTGGAAGATTTTACCGGACCTTACAGCTTATTGGTTGTAGTACATTTCATATGTAGAAATAGTTGGAGTAAAGTAACATTAACCATTCCACGAGTTGAGCTAATCACATGATTAGCTCCATAAAGTTTTCAAAATATCAAATACCCTTTAAGGTACTAACATATACATAGACTGATACCTTTGAAGTTTGTATTTGTTTAATGCTTTTTGTTTTGAAAGATAAATCAATGTAATCAAATACGAAATACGCACCGAAGCGCACAGCGCAATGCGATTTGCGCACTTTTTAAAAAAAAATGCAGCAATCGAAAAAATGCATAAAATTATCATTTAACATGTCATAAGAAAATTAAGTTGTCATAAAACATATTAACAGCAACCAGATTCAAACTTAAGACACAGATAAGAAGTCATGGTAACATAATAATGCTAGAATATCAATTACAGTCCTAATGCCCTTTAGATTAGTATTTTAGGACTTCATGTCATTTATGCAGTCACTACCAAAATCGGGGGTTTAGCCGACGACTCTAAGTCGTCAGCTAAAGGTCAAAGTCGTCGGCTAAACCCCCCAGTCGTCGGCTAAAAAACCGTCGGCCGATATTCGTCGACCAAAGTTTAGCCGACGACTTTTTTGGTAGTCGTCGGCTAAACTTTGAGGTTTAGCCGACGACTTTACAAATGTCGTCGGCTAAAGTTTGAGGTTTAGCAGATGACTTTACAAATGTCGTCGGCTAAAGTTTTTTCAAAAAAAAAAAGTAATATACTTTAGCCGACGACTTTGTTAAATGTCTTCGGCTAAAACATTTTTTTTAAAAAAAAGTAATATACTTTAGCCGACGACATTTAACAAAGTCGTCGGCTAAAACATTTTTAAAAAAAAAATTCAGATTTTGGGAACAATTTATAGTCAACACAATACACCAATTAATAAATTAGCGAAAAAATACGTAACAATTCAACACAAATACATAACACATATACAATACACCAATTCAACAGCAACAAAAATACGCCAATTCCACATAATACACCAATTAATATCACAACATACCAACAATACATCCAATTCAACACAATACACCAATTAATAACACAATACACCAACAATACATCAAACAAATGAAAACTAAATACACAAAAATCTAAAAACTAAATAAAACCTAACCTAATAAACTAAAAAAAATAATAAAAATTACATAAAAACAACCTAATTACAGATAAAATTAATACACTAAAAATGCACAAAAAAAACGGGTTGCCTGTGCGGAGGTCGGGCGGCGGGCAGACGGTCATAGTCATAGTCAGTATTAATTAAGATTTTTATCACCCTCATTAAAATCAATTTCATCTTCCTCGTCTTCACTTTCATCAACAAAATGCCTTTTAGATGAATGTTCAGATGTACTTGTTCCCCTTTTGTTCACTTTGAGGATCCACGAGAGGCATTTGACCTATAATAATGATATATATATGTAGGTACTACGTTTATATAATAAATATGTTGAGTAAGAGGCGGGGTTGTTTGTGCTAGTATTTAACGTTTTATAAGACCCATATGTGATGTATCTTTTATAACCCATTTTTTGGTCCAATTAGATATAAACATTTGTTGATAAAATACGTACTTTTTAAGCGCATCTTCGCACTATGCTTAAGCCCAGAAGCGCGCATAAGCGCTCGCATATTCAAAACCGCATCGTATAGCTGATGCGACTCCCAAATTGTGTGCATCGCGTCACATTGGTCTTAGGCGCACGCATTTGTGCGTGTTTCACAACACTGTATCTTTATGTATGTACTTTCCTTTATTCAGCTTGTTAATTGAATTGCTTATGTGAAGTATGTTAACATGTATTGTGGTTTTGACATATGAGCTTCTGTCTAGAGTATGAGCTTCAGCATTGAGAAACAACATGTACTATTTAGCTGTTCGCTTAATTCCTTTTTTACTCGTCGTCTATTATCTAATCATTATGTTGCTACCCAAAATATTATCCGGAGATAGATATTGCTGGAATGGATGGGATAGCAAACAAATGCAAGAGCACTTCCGTGAGAAAGATAAAATAACACAAGATTTGCCGGGGTTGTTAGTCCCGGGCTTGAATGCTCTCGCGAGATATTATTAATACCGATATTCGGGGATACAAGTACTAATGTAAGAATACAATTACAATGAGTGTAAAGTTTCTTGTTATCTTAGCTAGTGAGCGTGTAGATTGCCTAAGAACCCAGTTGATGCTCTGTGAGTTCTTGTAACAAAGGTGATGAACAGTCGCGGCGGTGAGAGATCGACCGCCTCTCACGGCGAGTATATAGCTGGATGTTTGGGCTTCTGGGCTTGTGAATCCCTTGGAATCTGTCTAGTGGAGACTTGCTGCTTCTGCCGATCGTCTTCTGGACGAGAGATTTGGAGAGAGAAGTCCTGAGATGGATTCCGGTGAGATAGCCGGGAGCTTGATGATATATGTATGTTCTTCAGTATTTCCGTGGATGTATCGGAATGTGAGAGAATGAGCTCTGAGCGTAAGTCAGAATGAATTCGGGCGTATATTCGATGGTAGGAACCGTAGAGTGAATTCCGAGCCGTTGGTTCAAATGAATTAATCGAGAACCTTTTTCCGGTAGGAGGAGGTTCTCTATTTATAGAGCTTGGATCTGTAGGGCGATCGCCTTTCTTGCAATATAATAATCGGGCGATCGTCTTTTAGCACATGGGCTGTCCCTCAAAGTCTGTAGGAGTTGTTGGCGCCAACTACTCGGTCCAATGGGGAGCTTACACGCGTCTGAGTTAGTCACATGCGGCCCTGCGACAACTTTCGGCGCACATGCCGGTAGGTGGGGTAGGTGACAGGCTCAGGTCAAAGATCTTGTCAGTTAGCAAAAGATCTTGTCAGCGCCTTTTATGGATCTGCACGTGGGTGCTTTTCTGAGATCCAGTCCTCGATGACTTAGACGGGCGATCATCTCTGCTCGGGGCGCAGGTCGATTGCCCTTAGCCGGTTAGTAGAGCAGATCGCCAGCTGCCAAAGGGCGATCGCCCTGGGAGTCGATCGCTAGGTGCCTGATGGTGGTTTGATATCTTCGACTTGGCGAGCTAGTCAGGGTTTGACTGGAGTTGACTTGGTCGCTCGGCCTTATAGTCGATCGCCTGTCGGGATGAATAAATCGTGACACAACAATTGCCCCCCAGCTCGCTCATACGTTGGAAACGTGGGGTGAGGTGGCTTTCTTGGCGATCGCTGAATTTTTGACGAGCGACTAAGTGTTTTATTGAACTGGCGATCGTCTTTGAGCCGATATGCTCTGGATTCGGACGACCTGGTTGGCCGCTGAACTGCGCGGGAAAAAGCAACGGGCGTTGAAAAGTCTCCGCGCACGTGTCAGGCTTCTATTGGAGGACGCCAACGGTCATTAATGACTCCTCGGCTGACGCGTCCTCGAAAAGACGCGTACGCGGGTCTCGAGGGGGTCAACTGGTGCGCCGTTTGAGATCCGACCCCTGAGGTTTTCCCTTATTGCAATCGGGTCCCTGCTTTCTCCTATAAAAGGGGGCGCGGGGCTGCAGTCTCACTCACGCGTACGCATTTGGAGAAAGAAGGTCCTGCTGCCGAATTTTTTGAAGATCTAAGCGCCGATCGTCGATCGATTTCACTTTAGGGTAAGAAAAATCCTTCTCTTCCTTTCTAACTCTGAAAATGGCCGGAACCTCATCATCGTTTGGAGCGGGAACCAGTTCTGCCGCCGGGACATCGGCTGCCCGGGGAGAAACTACTTCCGTCTTCCACCTGGAGACGGCGGCTGAAGCAATTCGAGCCGGAATCGACCCGGCTGAAGTTGAGGCTCTGTTCAATGAGGCCGATGTTGCTAGGGAGTCGGCTGCTGAGGAGAGACGATCGCAGATCGAGAGAGATCTGGCGATCAGGGCTTACTGGGAGCAACATAGTGATTTTGGACGGGCCTATAGGGCCTTTGCTGAAATAATGGATAGATTGGCCGGTCCTACTCCGCGATTCGATTTCAGGGGATATTCGGTCGCTTATCCCTATGTGCTCCCCAAGCGGTCGCAGTATCGTGCCGCGCAGCGATCGTTGTGGTCGCTCGGCCAAATACGGAGCTCGACGTCCAGGAGAGATCTGGCCGTCTGGAGGACCAGATTCCATGTTCCTTCAGACGTGGACATGTTCGCGCCCGCGGAGAATGAACGAGCCGACCAACCTCCGATGGGTATGGTCGCAGTGAGTGAGGCCGTTATGGAGGCCGGGCTGCGCTTCCCTCTGTCCTTTGCGGTCTCCCATCTGTTGGCCGCTTGGAATGTGGCGCCACTTCAGCTGACGCCGAACGCCTGGCTCCAAATCATATGCACTCTCACCCTTTTCGGCGGTCACACTGTCACTCCCGTCGCCGTTGGAGATGAACTATTTGTTTAAACTGACGGCACATAGAGGGTTGGTCGGCGGTTACCACATTCAAGGCCGATCTGGCCGGGTGATTCATGGAGTTCCGAATAAGATACGGGGCGATCAGACGAAGTGGTTCTGGGTCGCTCGCAAGTGGAGAGCTTCGGCGAGCGACAATCCCACAGGCGAACTGGAGATCCCCACCGAATTTCGGGAGAGGAATCCCGGTAAGGGTTTAGACTCTCCCTTCGCTTGGATGCGTGTTGGACTGATCTAATTTGATTTCTGTTTTGCAGGCTTTCATATCCCGGCGATCGAGGAGCTGCCTTTCGACTTCCTCGTTGTTTGGGAGCGAATTAGGAGCTTGTCGGACGACGACCTAGACGCCACTCGGATCAACAAGGAGAGTCGCTGGTTGTCGGCTCGACTATTCCGCTTCCCGAGACATCTCGCGGTGCCAGGTATGACTTTATGCGACCTTCAATTTCTAGGCGATCGCCTAACTTGAAGATAGTGTCTGACCGTTAGTCGATCGTCTTTAACTGCAGAGGTTCGTTTCCCTCGCTTTGTGGAGCCTCCGGCGGAGATCGCTATGTCTAACCCAGGAGTCCTAGGCCGTCTTCACGCGAAGAGGTCGACTCGGGTTCCACCCGTCGCATTGCCTATAGTTCCAGAGGCGGTGCCTCGTGCGGAGCCGGAGCCTCGCGTAGAGCAGGTCGAGGTTGAGGAGGAAATTCCGGAGGAAGGGCTTCGGGTGAATCGCAAGAGGCCGAGGCCGCAAGAAACTTCGTTTCCTGCCCCGGGCGATGAAGTGCCGATCGCCGCGCCACCGATCACCATCGTTGCTCCGGAGCGCGAGCCGCCCTCTGCGGCTTTTCTGCGGGAGGCGGCGATCGCGGATGCGGAAACTCCTCGAGGGAAACCGTTTTTCGGTCGGGATCCCGAGAAGGCTGAGAGGTAGATAGCATTTCTGTGTTGACAATTACATCTGCGTAGGAGTTGTATTAACCTTGGTGTTTTGGTGCAGGATCCGTCGCGCAGACCCGATTTGTCCACCGATGGTCGTGGATTTCCTGGCGAGTCGATCTCCTCGCCATTCCTGCGACATTCCTCCCTATGTGAGCAAGGCTGCTTCTGCTTTGCCGAAGGCGTGGACAACTGATCTGGATGCGATCGCCCGGCTGCGATCGTCGAGTTCGATGAATGCTGTTGTCGCCCTTTCTCTTCAGACGGCGACCATGGCCGTCCAGTGCCGCCAGAGTTTGAGGCGGCCCTCTACTATCCGCCTTCAGGAGGATCTTGAGGCGGCTCGGAAAGAGAACGCCGAGTTTGCTGACAAGATCGCAGCGATGGAGAAGGACTCCTTGGTGGCGGCCAAGCGGGCGAGCCATGAGCTTGAGCTGTAGAAGATGGAGACTGAGAAATATCGAATGGCGGTTGACCGATTTCGGGACCGGATGCAGAGTGCCGTCCGTGCGAGGAATGCTTGAGGAGGAGGCCGATCGCTGAAGGTGACGATCGCCGGTGACCCGAGTGGCGGAGGCGAAAGAGAAGGTTGCTGCGAGGAGGCCGAGCTCCAGGATCGCAACAGCGATGGCCGAGCCGAGAGGAGAAGTTGAGGCGACCAAGGCCGATCCCTTCCAAAACTTGGAGTATGTCGTGAGTTCGCCTATTACTTGGCGTTCGCCGACTCCATCCGAGCGGCTAAGAAGGGAGGCTTGGAGGTCGGTCCTCTTGCCGAGACGTTCAAGTCATATGCATTGGAGCATCCTCTCAATTCGGCTTTCTCCTTGCCGATCTTGGACCTGGCGGACATCGGTGTGGATTTGAGCTGGTATCCGTCTCCAGATAGTCTTGCTCATCCCGATGCTCCGGAAGATGAGGGAACCGCGCCGAATGCTGATGGTGAAGGCCCGGCAGGGGCCTGAGGCGCTTCCTTTTTTGACGCTTTTAGCTTACTTGTAGCTTTGTAGTTTTCTTTTTGTAGTACTTAGGCCTTCGGGCGACCGTGTACTCTATTTTTTCAAGTAATGAAATGAGCATTTGTCTTTCTGACTTATCACTTGAATGAATGGTTATTTTTAAGTCTTTGTTTGACTTTGTACAAATGTGTGAGGAGAGATCGTTGCGAGGGTAGTTCCAAATGAATTGATAAACTCATAAGACAACTTTTTACAACAAGTTCGATCGCTGCACTACATCTGAAAAAATGACGATCTCCGTATGTGGTTGAATAGCGACGATCGTCGTGCGGGTAGTCCGCACTCTTCTTGCCCCTTGTTTTTGTTCACTTAGTGGAAGTAAGGGGATGAAAATAATTCCTTGAGTGAGCGGTCTTTAACTTTGTCGAATCCTCGGGGACGGTCGTCCATCTTGAGGAACCGTGCACGATCGCGGAATTCGATGGACCGACTCCTTGATCATGTCTTGATGCGCGAAGACATTGAGTGTCTCGTGACTCACTTTATTATGAGGGTCCTCCGTTAGGCTGCGCCTCGCCTCGTATTTAAACGAAGGGCGTGCGGTCTCGGTCTAGAGGAGTCCTTGCGCGGCGCGTCGGATGAATCAACTCCGCGCCCGCGGCTTGTTAGCTCTGCTTCCACCTCGGCTAGCCATGGAGATGGCCGACCTCGACGGTGTACGTTGAGACGGGGTTGTGGCACGTCGCATTGTCCGGGTTCACCATGTTAGATGATGAACCTTTGAGGGCGAGCGATCGTGTCCACTGATTTATTTTGGAGGGCCCTCAGACTACGCCGGCCTCGTATTTAAACGAAGGGCGGGCGATCTTGGCCTAAAGGGACCTTGCATGGCCTAAGCAGTCGGTTCCATCGACCACCAGGACCATGGCTGCACTCTTCCACCTTGGATCGTCATGTAGATGCCGACCTTCGACGGTGTACGTTGTGCGGGGGAGGCGATCTCGTGCCTTAGTCCATCGTGTTAGACGGTGAACTGCAGATGGCGATCGAGTCCTCCGGTTTCTTAAATAAGGAGGGAGATCGGGGTGACTTCCGTGGTCTCCTTCTCTTGATTGAAGCATATAGAGACGATCGCCGAGGTTGATCCAGGGGTCGGCTCGTATGAGCTTCCCAGCCTGTTTTGCGTTCGACTCGGACGATCGTCTATAGAGATAGGCGGGGGCTTCGACTAAACCAATAAGCTGTCCAACTTGCCCTCCTCGAACAATCTCCAGAGCCGTTTGAGGAGGTCGCGGCAATTGTTGGTGCCGTGGCCGGACTCTTGTGGTAGGCACAATATTGATTGTTGTCCAGTGACCGTGGTCCCTTATCGCCTTTGGCTTTTTGAGCTCTTCGTGCCCCCTGATGGCATAGAAAATATGTGCCGGAGTTCTGTTGAACGTATGGAGGAGATGGGCTTCCATGTCCTCGAAAGCCTGGAGATCTCCGGGTGTCTTGGCGATCGCCTTCTTTGCTTTGGCGATCGCCATCTTCTGGGCAAGAGGTGGCGTTTCCTCGTCTAAGCGGAGGGTGAGTAGCCTTTGCCTGGCCAGGAAGTTGGCAGCTTTAGCGCGGAAGATCGTGTAAGTTGGGGGAATATCCTTGGAGAGATGTCTGAACATGGGAGAGTGACCGTGGAATCCCCCCATGACCGAATAGAGAGCGAGCTCATCACTGACGGGTTCGCCGGTGAGGATGATTTCGTCTACCCGGTCGATGTAATCTGCGTCAGTTTCGTCCTTCCCCTGCTTGATTTTTATCATGCGCTGGGGGCCTTCTGGTCTGGCGACCTTGTTGGCGAAGTATGACGTGAAGTCATCCGCCAATTTCTTAAAAGAGGTGACCGATCGCGGTGGTAGTGAGACGTACCACTTATGGGCCAGCTCGCCCAATGTCAGCGGAAAGATCCGGCACCTGGTTGCATCAGATGCCCCACATCCAGTCATGTAAATTCGGAATTTACTCAGGTGGGTTTCTGGGTCCGACCTCCCCTTATACAGAGGTGTTTTAGGAGGAGCGATCGTTGGTTGTATGGGGGCAAGCTCGATGTGGACCGCGAGTGGCTCGGTCGGCCCGGCGATCTTCTTGCTGGTGCTTGCCCCAGTGTCCAAGAGTGCTCTCATCTCGTCGAGCTGACGTTGCATGGCGGCCATCGCCGTGGCCTGACTGTTAGCGGCTCGGCGATCGGAGCGGGAGCCGAGGCGATTGAGTACTGAGTCCCTGGCGATCGGGGCGGGAGTCAGATGGCTGACATGCGTTCGGCTGTGAAGTGAGTAGGCCGAACTCCTGGTGACGGATTCGGATTCCGTCTTCTCAAGGTTGGAAACAGAGTGCCCCAGTCGCCGGGATGGGTCGCGTCCCAAGCGATCGAATATGGATCCGTCCGGTCGTGCGAGAGCCTTTCCTCGCGAATCGGGGCTTTTTGACGATCGCTCGTTCAGTAGCCCCTTGAATTTCCGTTTTCCCATGCGGCGGATGATCGAGGGAGTTATCGCGGGCGGCGCGCATGCTCTCCGTCGCTCCTCCAGGATGGCCATAGCCTCCTCGATCTGTTCCTCGGTTTGGAACTGATCGAGTGAGAGGTTGGGGCCATCTCTCGGATGCGGGATCGAGAGTCTCGCGTTGCCGCGGCTTCCCCCTGTCGTCGGCTGGGGTTCGGACTGAGCCGGGAAATGGTGTCCGGCGGTTCGGAGAGTAGCTTTCTTCGATGGACCGGCGGATGTCATGATTCTGGAGGTTTTCTTTGAAGCGCAGTGAGTGTCACTTCAAGTATATGCCCCGAGAACAGTGAGTGTTCTTCGGGACGGTAGAAATAAAAGTTTGAGGGTTAGATGACCCCCCCTTCCTCTAGCGCCAATTGTTGCTACCCAAAATATTATCCGGAGATAGATATTGCTGGAATGGATGGGATAGCAAACAAATACAAGAGCACTTCCGTGAGAAAGATAAAATAACACAAGATTTGCCGGGGTTGTTAGTCCCGGGCTTGAATGCTCTCGCGAGATATTATTAATACCGATATTCGGGGATACAAGTACTAATGTAAGAATACAATTACAATGAGTGTAAAGTTTCTTGTTATCTTAGCTAGTGAGCGTGTAGATTGCCTAAGAACCCAGATTTGATGCTCTGTGAGTTCTTGTAACAAAGGTGATGAGCATCGCGGCGGTGAGAGATCGACCGCCTCTCACGGCGAGTATATAGCCGGATGTTTGGGCTTACGGGCTTGTGAATCCCTTGGAATCTGTCTAGTGGAGACTTGCTTCTTCGCCGATCGTCTTACGGACGAGAGATTTGGAGAGAGAAGTCCCGAGATGGATTCCGGTGAGATAGCCGGAGCTTGATGATATATGTATGTTCTTGAGATTTCCGTGGATGTATCGGAATGTGAGAGAATGAGCTCGGCGTAAGTCGAATGAATTCGAATCGTATATTCGATGGTCGAACCGTAGAGTGAATTCCGAGCCGTTGGTTCAAATGAATTGAATCGAGAACCTTTTTCCAGTAGGAGGAGGTTCTCTATTTATAGGGCTTGGATCCGCCGGCGATCGCCTTTACTGCAATATAATAATCGGGCGATCGTCTTTTAGCACATGGGCCTGTCCTCAAAGTCTGCAGGAGTTGTTGGCGGCCAACAACTCGGTCCAATGGGGAGCTTACACGCGTCCCGAGTTAGTCACATGCGGCCCTACTGACAACTTTCGCGCACATGCCGGTAGGTGGGTAGGTGACAGCTCAGTCAAAGATCTTGTCGATTAGCAAAAGATCTTGTCGGCGCCTTTTATGGATCTCGCACGTGGGTGCTTTTCGAGATCCACCTCGATGACTTAGACGGGCGATCATCTCTGCTCGGGCGCAGTCGATTGCCCTTAGCCGGTTAGTAGAGCAGATCGCTACCGCCAAAGGGCGATCGCCCGGGAGTCGATCGCTGTGCACTGATGGTGGTTTGATATCTTCGACTTGGCGAGCTAGTCAGGGTTTGACTGGAGTTGACTTGGTCGCTCGGCCTTATAGTCGATCGCCTGTCGGGATGAATAAATCGTGACACAACACATTAGTTTATATTTTTCTATTTGTGGCACAGAGAAAGGGGATATAATCAAAGAGGCTCGGGCATTTTGCTTCTTAAGACAGAGAGATCATTAAATGTTGTAGACCAATGGCAGGAGGTGCCTCTGATGGAGGTAATTATGGTGAAGTTTATTTCATTTGTTGTTTGTTAGGCGGGTATTGCTTAACGACATGTTGCGCATCTACTGGAGAAGATTCCTTGTGAGTATATCCTTCTTTTATTTGCCCTATAATTTACTGCACATACACATATTTAAAGAACACATACTAAATTGTAGATGTTCGAATTTATTTTTTACAACCCCAAAGTTGAATTAATTTATATTTATGGATTATGTATAGCAGTAGGAAAACAATATAATTTTTGAACCAAAATTAGTGTGATATTCGTAACCAATTAGCTTATGTGGTGAATGTAATATCCGACTGTAATTTTTCATCTTTACTGTTGTATTACTCGGATGATTCGGGTATTGTCGTATCATGCTTGCATTTAGTGTAATGATTATAATGTTGAGATATACTAGAATCGGATTAATTATATTTGTCATTCGCACTATGTTTGATTGTTAGATATGGAGAATTGCAATTTTTTACTATGTCCTTAATGCTTAACGTACGCTACCGTTGTTGCTTACCGTACGTTGTGTGTGTGCTGTTATGTACGTAAAGTATCTGGATTTGCTTACATAATGGAGGGTATCAGATTGCATCTCGACTTTCGGCGTGTAGGGCCATGCATGACCAAGATTTTTGGCTTGTTTGAGACAGCCAAGTCAACAGGCATTAGGTACGTAATGGTGATGCTATAGTGTACATAATGTAGGTGAGCTTACGTACGTCATTTTTAGCAATGTGCGTAAGGGTGTGTGTGTGTTGAGGCAGTAGCTTCTGGAGGATCGTTACGTACATATCACTCATATTTTTGCATACGTAAATGGTCTAACGTACGTTAACCTTGCCGATAGCGTACGTTATAAAAATGCAGATTATAAAAGACATGTCTTGTCTTCATAGGCGGATCCAGGACCGAAAAACCACTGGTGCACCGACCATCCCACGAAAAACAATATCGAATGATAAAATATATATTAAAATTACATTAAAGATAACTAATAATACAAAAAGAAAGTCAGTAATAACAAAGCGGGGGACAATGAGGCGAACATGTTATGCTGGAAAACTTACCTCTAGATCGGGGTGAGGTCGAGCCTCGTGGGGGGTACTCAGGACAGGGGACGATCCCCCTCGTGTGCGTGTGTGGGAAAAAAACAAAAACAAAGGATCCGTACATTTACAAAGAAAATCGCCTACATTTACTGTTCATTTTCTGAAAATGTGCTAAAATAACATCATTACTAATAGTTTTAAGTACATATTTTTCTATAAATGTTACAAGACAATTATTTAACCATTGATCACCCATCTTACTACATAACTCACTCTTCACATACTTCATACCTGAGAAGACTCGTTCAACACTTGCAGTTGCTATGGGCAAAATCAACATTTCTTTCAAAAGTAATTTCTAATATTTGGTTAACTGAAACACTTCAGCTAGTTTTGTATTAAGGATGCATCATAATTTTTTCATCATATTACATAAATATTCTTCAAAAGAAGCAAGTGTTTGCGAAATACTTCAAGGTTGAATAAATAATTTTAAACACTTTAATTAATATCGCCTTGATCAAAATAGATTACGTCAAATCAAAAAATATATTTAATAGTTATATATGACTTTACCTATTAAACTTAGAGAGTAAAAAATAATTAAACTCCTCGATAATTCAACTATTGCCAAAATAAAATAACGGGAAAGATAATACTAGATATTATCGGGGAAAAGGGTCTTATTCTGAAAAAAATCTGGTGGTGCACGTGCACCACCAGGTTATGTATAGATCCGCCTATGCTTGTCTTTAATTTTTGCACGAACCAAACTCGAGTATTCTCTCTATAAATCATTCCTCTACCTTCCTAAGTCGATTTTTATCCCCTTTCATCTTGTCTTGGAGCTTCATAACTTAGGTTGGAGCCGAGAAGATTGAAGACTGAAGTGTGTTCTTGAAGTCTTTGGAGTTTGTTCTTCATTTTTGAGAGGTTGGTTGTCTAAAATTATGTTAATTCCATAATGATGATGATGCTAGTGATGATTCTTTCATATGATGTTAAATTAATCAAGTATAACATGTTGATTATTAAGATTATGAACAATTAGTGAAGAACATGATGATGTTATTGTTAACTACTTCTTGAATTGATGAAATGTTGAAAGATAACTTGGTTATTATTGATTCTTAGGAAATATGATAAGAACCTGATGATTAGAAGTTATAATTAAGCATGCTCTTAATACTTAGACATTTTGATGATATAACCATGTTTCGGGAAAGGTTGGCAAATTCAATGAAAGAAGATAATGAGTTATGGAATAACCCTTATGATTTTGATATACTTGAGATAACCTAGATGAATTGATGAAAGTAGGATTTCCTAGAACATCATGATCGGATGTTGGTAATATTAGTAGGAGGATTATGATGATATCCGATGATATTAACGTAATGGGATGATTAGTTGGAGTTGTTCTTGATGAATTCTTGCCCAATGTAATAATAAGAGTATTAAAGATCACCTTAAGTATGACAATTCGATCATAGAAGTGATTTGAAGATATTGAAGTGTATGAATTAGGACTTTAATGCCTATTGGGATAGTTTGGATTATTTGGGTAAGATTGCGAGTGTCGTTTTCTATGATTTTGATATTGATATTGTATGAATTTGTTGTCGAATGATTTACATTTCATTCAAGGTTGCTTGTTCGAGTGAGTGTTGTTAGTCGGGGAAACCGACCGTTCGTTCGTTCGAAGAAGGACTATTTTTGTAACACCCCCAGAGCCATCTAAGAATATTACAGCGCCGTGGGCCCCGAGATGGAACCCACAAGGCTAAAAGACATTTTCGCAAACATTTACAAACGCATAAGAGGCTAACGATGGTACTATCTTTTAAAAACATTCGAAAACTTTACAAAACCCGTTTAACAAAACCGTCGTAAAATTTCATTTGAAATCACAAGGCCCATAATGCCAAAACTCAACAGTTTAAAAACACAAAATAGTTTAGAAAACCATTTCCAAAGTAACTTAAGTTACCAGATACTAAAAGACCATTTAAAAATACTCACGCAGCAGAAAAGACAAACAACCTAAAATACTCTAGCAGTGGAATATAACAACTGATCAGGAAACTCAATACACAAATACATGCCATAGCCATTATCCTTCGGGAAGCTCATCTCTTCACGATCGCTACAAGTTCGATATCCAAAGAACCTAAAAAGAAAGCTCACGATGGGGTCAGCCACAATATCCAATAATGATAACAATCGCATTACATCAATAATTACATACCAATGAAATCACTAAGTAAGAATACGACCAATGTAATCTTACCGCCATAACTTTACTTTTTCGAATAATCCTCATCAAAATAACTATTATCATATTGTACATCTCGTAATCTCGATTAACCAATAAACTCAAACATAACATCTGTATTGTTCCTTAAACAATACTCAAGATTATTAGAATATCATCACTAACTCATGATACGGAAAAATACCAGCTCTGGCCAATTCGATCCATCGGATAACATCATCAAATCCCAACATGATAATCGATTCTCCATCAAAAGACAAATACCAAAGGAAATACGGAACATACCTCAAGATACGCAATGCCACGATGAATCATGCCAGTCTAATCCGAGATCTGACCAATACAACATACAGACATTGTCCTAACACAAGACCTACAAATGCATACTCACATGACGACATCAATATGCCCACGATAACAACAATAATGCATACTTATGGAAATCCGATGATCCATCACACAGAGCATAGATCCCAAGATGATCATGAAAGACCAACACGAAATGGATAACCCATAATATACATATGCACAACAACAACACATGGTAATCCAACAATCCAGCGCACACAACATAGATGTCCCATGATGATCTCGTCGGACCAACGCATTGTGGAAATACCTGTCCAACGATCCAGCGCACACAGCTATAGATATCCCATGATGATCCCGTCGGACCAACGTATGGTGGACATACAACGACAATGTACAAATGCATAATAACAACAATACACAAATGCACGACAACAATAATACACAATGTATCACAATATGATCGACACAAAATGACAAAAATAATTAGAGTACTTGCCCCGAGTCCTTTGAGAGCAATCTCGATGTCTAACCCATCACCAACCATTATTCTCAATACTCGATGATCCAAAATGTCACAGACTGTAGATAATTCATATCTTCGTCTTTATCAAAATGTATCCTCGATACCCAAGTATACCAATAACAAAAGTAAATCATATACATTATGATTTAAATTCCCAAAATCTGAAAACATTGTCCAATCCCAAATCTCTAGTGTTCACACTTATAATCATTGCAACACGAATTATAAACGAATGAAACGGAAACCATTCATTAAATATTATAAACTGAGCAAGTAATATACTTTCCTCGATACCGATGAAGCCGTTACCAATTCCTTGCCGTCATCTACGAACTCCTCAGCCCCAACCAAAGCAATCGACGAATATTGTCGAATACGACCGCAAAGTATGGTTCTAATCACCGATCAATAATCTCAACCTATTACCATAATCGAGAAACAACAAGTTCGATAACAATCAACAATCGATATAACCAATTCACAAACCCAACGGCTCAACAATATCTCGAATAAACCACTAGTCCGAACAATACAACTCAATCCATTATGAACTCACCACTGCAATACAATTATGTACATTGTCTGTTGACATAGCGCACGTTAATCACTTAACGTAGCGTGTGCTAAGTCGTTTCCGTTAGCGTGCGCTAGCCAGTAACACTAGTGTGCGCTAATGACATGCAGTTGCATGCATTTTAGGTACCGGTCAACATATGGAGATTACGAATACCAGTGTAAAGGAAATCATACTACAAGATCAATCACAATCTTTCCAGATTCAATCTCGTTATCATACTCACATGATATATACCATTAATCAATCATCAATCAACATTTTTGGGCGTGTAGTGGGTCTCGTCCTCCCACATTTCTGATCGCTTGAATAAATTTCGTTTTTTTTTTAAAAAAAACATGACTTAATCCTAGATATGAACATTTCATCTTCGTATCGAAAACGCCGATAGTTCAACATACCATCGTCTTGCTATGGTATATGATAATCATCAAAGCAACATAATCTAACATCCTTTAACATGTAAATAATCATCCGATTCATAATCCAAGTCATATACATCCATTAAACCTCATATAACATCATCACATGATAATCCAACATACTCTCTCCCAGGTAATCGTCCTCTAAAACAAAACACTAATAAAGGGATACGAAAATTACCTTATAGATGAACCATGAAGAAGAACAATCGAACTTCATTCCAAGAATCATCAATAATCTTCAAGAACAAGGCTTTAATCCATGCTCTCCATCTTAATATTGTTAAGAATGATCATCTCTCAGTGTTTGGAACCTCAAACTTCTCTCTAGTAACTCTCTCTATCGAGATAAGAGAAGGAATGGCCGAATGAACATAATTCACATCCGCAATCATATATATACTGACTGTTATTAGCGTGCGCTACCTTCACAAAATAGCATGCGCTATTGCAGTCCAGAGGATACTTCCTTGTTTGTACAATGATTTACGTACGCAATGCCCATGCAATAGCATACGTAAATGTCTCTATTTAGCGTGCGCAAGTGTCCGACCATAGCGTGCGCTACTCATAGTTGACTCATTTGTCTGTAAGCTCCGAAGACGGGTCCACACGCCGAAAGCATCTGACAAGGATAAGATTCCCTTTGGACCGATCTGATTTAGCGTGTGCTAACAATATGCATTAGCGTGCGCTAATCCTTCATAACAAACATCCGTTGACCTTATCGGAACACGCGCCGAAAGTAGCCTGACAATGCCAAGATTCTCTTTTTGACAGATCTATAATTAGCGTGTGCTAATCTTAGGCATTAGCGTGCGATATACTTGAAAAATAGCGTGCGCTATGCGTGAATATTAGCGTGCGCTAATTAGGCTATACTTAGCCATTTACACTGATCTTGCTTGTCATCTCAATATACCGAATACGTATACACGACACACTATATCCTCAAATGCAATTGTCGACTAAGTACGACAATTATACCAATACAGACATCTCAGTCCTTCAATTATTTTATCCATAGTGTACAGATTCCACACAGTACAACATAGCTCGGATAAAATAACGTTAAACAACAGTAGTAGAAATTCCGGATATTACATACTACACCACTTAAAATAAGTTTCGTCCTCGAAACTTGCAATCCGTCATAGAAAAACAAACAAACTGTTCAACTGGAAATATTCTAAAACCATCACGACAACGATCAATCATCATCATTAAGGAATAACCAAAACAGTATACTTATATATGCGCAAGTCGACGATCTCCTGAGATACTATCTAGTGACTTCAGTGTAAGCTTAAATACGCTTACAATCACAATTCCACAAGTCTCAACAAAAATGTATCATCTACGGAAGAAATAATTTATTCGTGTCAAATCTTGTCTGCCTGATCGCACAATCAAGTCCCAATTCTGATAAAACGAATAATACACGATACATCTGTGAAATAACTGCCAAAACAATGACACAAATTCTGAAACATCGACACAAAATTCGAACGCTCATACGATCATTAACAATGATCAATTAGCAACTTAACCGAGAATATCATCAACATGATAAACTCCAACATAACCAACAAACAATCAACGATAATCGAGAGTACCTTCACACAGTAAGCTCCAACACGATGAACACAGAACCACAGAGACAGATATACGGACAAATAAAATTCTCAAAACATTACACAATTCACATATAGTAGATCCCAAAGACACATACCCAACCGTTGAACATACCCTTAGGCATACGAACACCTAATCACAAACCGACGAACATACCCAATCATACATGGAGTGGGACGAACAATCATTATTCAAAATGGCCATCCCGGGGTCACCATATCCAAATCTACACTTTCAAAGAAATCATTCACCACCGGTTTAGAACAAGTTAATTCTTGCTCGGTAATAGTATAATCATTCATTTCATTGTCGTTCATTCATTCATATAATTCATTCATCATACATCAATCATATTTGAGATCGAGACGAGAATATTTTCATCATTATCATCATATTTTGGTAGTATGTGTGTGAGGTAGTGCACGCTACATACTCTTGTTAGCGCGCGCTAATGGAGTATAGGTAGCGCACGCTATAGCTCAGTATTAGCGCACGCTAGCGCAAGTGAGGCTGACAGTCCAGAAGGTACTGGGATGATTTGGGAAATTCGTAGCGCATGCTATGAGTGGTAAGTAGCGTACGCTAATTGTGCTGGCAACGCATGCTAAGGCATAAGAGTAGCGCACGCTAACGCGAGCAGGGCAGAGGACAGTAGGTTCTGGACTCCAGTTGCTGGGTATCGAACATCAGTTAGTGCACGCTAACATTTTGGGTATCGGAAGGCATTAGCGTACGCTACCAAGTTCGTAGCACACGCTAACGAAGCAGTCAGATCTCACTGGACTGCCTAGTAACCCTCTAGCGCACGCTAAATATCAGGACATAGCGCATGCGAAACTGAGATCAGTATAAATTGGACAGTTCAGTGCATTTTCGTCATTTTCACTTCTCTCTTCCTCCTCCCGGCGGTTTTTGGGTGATTTTGGACTTTTGGTGAAGGGTTCTTCGACCTGGAACCACCTATCATCATTTTAAAGATTCTAGGTCGGATTAATCATCATTTAATCCTTTCCAACACACCAAATCAAGGTAAACATCTCTTCGATCTAGAATTTCGGAATTTGAGTGTTTTACTTCCGATCTCTTAAAGTTAGCTTGATATTATGTTGGAATATGTTAGATATGGATTATCTACCTTGGATACATGTATTTCTATGGATTTATTGGTGTATATTTCGGAATTTGTGAATGTTTGGAATTGTTCAAGAACACCTCTGGTGTTGACTTTGGAATTTTGGGGGTTTTCGATTAGATGTTGTCGTAATCTCGAATGAAGTATTCCTATTCGATTATTAATGGTATTAATGAGGTTTTGTTGGATTGAATCATTCATTGGAAGTTGGTTTTTGGTATAATTGAGTTTTGGTTGTAAACAATTGGAGATTGTTTACAATGTGTTTGTTAGAATGCCCCAATGAGTTTTGGGTAGTGTAGTATCGACTTTTGAGTTGGTTGTGATCATGATTGATTCGTATATTAAGTGTATTGTTGGTACTTGTGTTATTCAAGGTTGTTCGAGCGGTCGGTATTTCTATTAAGGACGTTGATCGTGGAAGGAATTTCTTGCCTTCGGTTTGAGGCAAGTTTTATACTTGTACTAGTCAATGAGATTAATGTTATCATATATGTATATGAATGTGTTGTATCATTCCGAGACTTAGTCTCTTCATGAATTCATTGATATTAGGGGATCGTTCGATACGATACTCTTCGACAATTATGCCAAATGTTTATTATTGTTTATAAATGGTCGGTTCAAGGCATTGAGATACTCGTTGTTAATGTTATTGTCGATAGCCGGTTCGCGGTATCGATGTATCTATTGTTGTTGTTAATATTGATGTCGATATAAGACATTGTGGTAATCATTGTTATTAGTGTTGGCGTCCTGTCATTCATGTTATATCGGCCGATTGAAGGCATTGGCATATTCGTTCTCATCTTCGCAGTCGGTAACTGATTAAAGGTGCCGTGGCATTCATTGTATCATTATTATCGATTAGCCGTTCTAAGGCAATCGAGGTGCTCAATCATTCTTCATATCATTGTTATCGATTGACCGTTCTAAGGCCATCGAAGTGTTCAATCCTTCATGGGATCATCGTTATTGATTGGCCATTCTAAGGCAAATCGAGTTACTAAATCATTCATTGTATAATTGTTATCAGTTGGCCATTCTAAGGCAATCGAGGTATTGAATCATCCACTGCATCGTTGTTATCGATTGGCTGTTCCAAGGCAATCGAGGTATTGAATTGGGATTATCACGGATAGTTCCTATCCGTTGTATTATTTTTATCGATTGGCCATTCTAAGGTAATCGAGGTATTGAATTGGGACCGCCAAGAACGATGCCCTTCCGTGAGTTATTATTGTCGTGTTGGCCGACTCAAGGAGCACCCTATCTTTCTTGTGAATTCGGTTATCTTTGGATCATTGCCGTTTGTGATTAATTATGTTTTGGAGGCTAGTCTAGGCTAGTGCTCATTATGGGTAAGTTTGGGTTTTGAACCTTCGCGGTTGGTTCCCAACACCTACAACTCAGTAGGTCACATTCACTGGGTGATTTCATTATGGGTAAGTTTGGGGATTGAACCTTCGCGGTTGGTTCCCAACACCTACAGTTCAGTAGGTCACGGCCATTCGATGGTTTCATTCTGATACGGCTTCGTGCCGTGGCTTCGGCCCTCATTGTGATACGGCTTCGTGCCGTGGCTTCGGCCCTCATTGGTATAACTTCGGGCTGTTTTGGCTTCGGGCTATCGTGATGATCTACAGTTTCGGCTGAGTAACATTCAGGTGATTCTTTTCATCTACAACTTCGTCTGAGTGACTTTCAGACCTTTGTGAAGTCTTGGTATTTCATTGGAGCCTTCGGGCATTGTGATTCATATTTAATTCAATTTGGTTTGTTTCATCTTCGTGTAATTCTTTGTGGTGTTCTATATCTATGATTCACCGTTGGGCGCTTATGTTCTAACATGTTGAGCAGGTATTAATAGTATGTCGTGGGCATAGTGTTTCACGAATGCTCGGTTCTTACCTTGGTTTGTGAGCATCTTGTATTATTATTATCGTTGTACCGTTTCATTCTGCCTTTTGATGCATATCATGTTATACATGTATTTGATGTTCATTATCTGGATATGACCACTATGAGGGCGGAACATATTTTCATGTTTTAGATGCTTGCGGGGAGAGAGTTGAGACATAGGGGCGTGATGATGGCGACGAGGCATTCGAGCGATACTAGTCCGAGTTGTTCATGTTCGTCAGTCAGTTGGAGTGTTCTCCAGTTTGCCAGTCATTGTTATTATGTATTACCGAGCAGATGCTCGTGGATGTTGTATTTTTATTTTGGCCATGTAGGCCCATCGTTGTCATTGAAATTCCTTATCGGAATATTGTGTCCGATATCATGGTAGGGACTGTGATCTCACTTGTTGGTTAATTTAATGTATTTTAGTAATGTTTGCCTGGTGGATCTCCAGGTGTGGGGTCCACGGCACTGTAATAACCCAATAGGATTTGGGGGTGTTACAGAAGATGGTATCAGAGAGCTTTGGGTTGTGAGATACCCTGATATGTGAGTTATGTGGCTCTACTGACGCGGTAGTAGTGGGGCTGTCAAGTTATGACAATCTGGACAGTCGGGTTTTGTGAGTCGTGAAATTTGTACGACTGCACGAGTCATTCATTCATCGAGTCGTCGTCAGTGAAAACTAGTATCGCAATACCTCGAAGCTTCGCTATGACCTGTGTAAGGACGCGATTCTCTTTATGTTCATACATTCATCATGTCATTATTTATACATGCTTTGTTGAAACCTATATGTGACATTAGTGTTACGATTGATTCATGACTAATTGCTTTGGAGCACGTGTGACCTGTGCAAGCGATAAGGATCAACTCATTCATCAGTCAACAATTCCCAATCATCATTTTTGATGTTGTCGATCATGTTAATTCATTAATCACTCAGTCAACCTCATTGCTCAGCTGTGATCTTGTGGATCGAATTATCAACCTTGTTAACTTGTTCAAGATAATCATTTCAGGAATTTCATCAGATAATCATGTCACCTCACTTGATCTTTCATGCGATCTTATCATATTCCAGCGTCATGTCGACGATCATTTTATTGCATTATTAATGCATTCATTGTGTTAGAGCATGTATGCTCATTATTACCATTCCGTAACGTAATCATAATGCGATCTTCATGCAGGATCTATAATCATCATGTGACTTTCATACTTCAGTTTGCTTCGTCAGTTATCCATACTGAGGTGGATAAGATCAAGTATTTTTAGCAAGAGGCTAAATCCGCAGTTGAGGATGCAGTTGTTCAATCACAATTATAATTCACTTAGTGAGTTCATCGAGAAGGCTCTTGGAGCAGAGCTTTTGATCAAGGAGCTTACTCAGGAGTACCCTTCATTTTCTTCTAGTGGGAGGATGAGGATGTCAGTTCGTTCTGAGGGATATCGGGCTCCGACGTCTAAGAAGTCGTTTTCAAGCCGCCTTCATGCTGAGAAAGAATCTTCATCTCAAACGACGAGTTCAACTGTTGTTTGCTTTAACTGTGATACAATGGGACATCGCAGTACCTGGTGTTCGATATAGGCCGTTGTTTGTTTTCTGTGTGGGAGGCAGGGACACCTACGGAAATACTGCAGAAGTTCTAGTGTCGGTAGATCTCGAGAGGGCTCACAAGCCTCGAGTGATTTTGTTACTCCAGCCCGTGCATCATCCAAGGGGTCATATCAGGTTTCGAGAGACATAGGTAAGGACATTCACCACCGGTTTGAACAAGTTAATTCTTGCTCGGTAATAGTATAATCATTCATTTCATTGTCGTTCATTCATTCATATAATTCATTCATCATACATCAATCATATTTGAGATCGAGACGAGAATATTTTCATCATTATCATCATATTTTGGTAGTATGTGTGTGAGGTAGCGCACGCTACATACTCTTGTTAGCGCGCGCTAATGGAGTATAGGTAGCGCATGCTATAGCTCAGTATTAGCGCACGCTAGCGCAAGTGAGGCTGACAGTCCAGAAGGTGCCGGGATGATTTGTAAAATTCGTAGTGCACGCTATGAGTGGTAAGTAGCGTACGCTAATTGTCTTTGGCAACGCACACTAAGGCATAAGAGTAGCGCACGCTAACGCGAGCAGGCAGCGGACGGTAGGTTACGGACTCCATTGCTGGTATCGAACATCGATTAGCGCACGCTAACATTTTTGGTTAACGACGCTATCGGAAGGCATTAACGTACGCTACCAAGTTCGTAGCGCATGCTAATGAAGCAGTCAGAGCTCACTGGACTGCCTAGTAACCTGCTAGCGCACGCTAAATATCAGGACATAGCGCATGCGAAACTGGGATCAGTATAAATTGGACAGTTCAGTGCATTTTCGTCATTTTCACTTCTCTCTTCCTCCTCCCATCGTTTTTTGGGTGATTTTGGACTTTTGGTGAAGGGTTCTTCGATCTGGACCACCTATCATCATTTTCAAGATTCTAAGTCGGATTAATCATCATTTAATCCTTTCCAACATACCAAATCAAGGTAAACATCTCTTCGATCTAGAATTTCGGAATTTGAGTGTTTTACTTCCGATCTCTTAAAGTTAGCTTGATATTATGTTGGAATATGTTAGATATGGATTATCTACCTTGGATACATGTATTTCTATGGATTTATTGGTGTATATTTCGGAATTTGTGAATGTTTGGAATTGTTCAAGAACACCTCTGGTGTTGACTTTGGAATTTTGGTGGTTTTCGATTAGATGTTGTCGTAATCTCGAATGAAGTATTCCTATTTGATTATTAATGGTATTAATGAGGTTTTGTTGGATTGAATCATTCATTGGAAGTTGGTTTTTGGTATAATTGAGTTTTGGTTGTAAACAATTGGAGATTGTTTACAATGTGTTTGTTAGAATGCCCCAATGAGTTTTGGGTAGTGTAGTATCGACTTTTGAGTTGGTTGTGATCATGATTGATTCGTATATTAAGTGTATTGTTGGTACTTGTGTTATTCAAGGTTGTTCGAGCGGTCGGTATTTCTATTAAGGACGTTGATCGTGGAAGGAATTTCTTGCCTTCGGTTTGAGGCAAGTTTTATACTTGTACTAGTCAATGAGATTAATGTTATCATATATGTATATGAATGTGTTGTATCATTCCGAGACTTAGTCTCTTCATGAATTCATTGATATTAGGGGATCGTTTGATACGATACTCTTCGACAATTATGCCAAATGTTTATTATTGTTTATTAATGGTCGGTTCAAGGCATTGAGATACTCGTTGTTAATGTTATTGTCGATAGCCGGTTCGCGGTATCGATGTATCTATTGTTGTTGTTAATATTGATGTCGATATAAGACATTGTGGTAATCATTGTTATTAGTGTTGGCGTCCTGTCATTCATGTTATATCGGCCGATTGAAGGCATTGGCATATTCGTTCTCATCTTCGCAGTCGGTAACTGATTAAAGGTGCCGTGGCATTCATTGTATCATTATTATCGATTAGCCGTTCTAAGGCAATCGAGGTGCTCAATCATTCTTCATATCATTGTTATCGATTGACCGTTCTAAGGCCATCGAAGTGTTCAATCCTTCATGGGATCATCGTTATTGATTGGCCATTCTAAGGCAAATCGAGTTACTAAATCATTCATTGTATAATTGTTATCAGTTGGCCATTCTAAGGCAATCGAGGTATTGAATCATCCACTGCATCGTTGTTATCGATTGGCTGTTCCAAGGCAATCGAGGTATTGAATTGGGATTATCACGGATAGTTCCTATCCGTTGTATTATTTTTATCGATTGGCCATTCTAAGGTAATCGAGGTATTGAATTGGGACCGCCAAGAACGATGCCCTTCCGTGAGTTATTATTGTCGTGTTGGCCGACTCAAGGAGCACCCTATCTTTCTTGTGAATTCGGTTATCTTTGGATCATTGCCGTTTGTGATTAATTATGTTTTGGAGGCTAGTCTAGGCTAGTGCTCATTATGGGTAAGTTTGGGTTTTGAACCTTCGCGGTTGGTTCCCAACACCTACAACTCAGTAGGTCACATTCACTGGGTGATTTCATTATGGGTAAGTTTGGGGATTGAACCTTCGCGGTTGGTTCCCAACACCTACAGTTCAGTAGGTCACGGCCATTCGATGGTTTCATTCTGATACGGCTTCGTGCCGTGGCTTCGGCCCTCATTGTGATACGGCTTCGTGCCGTGGCTTCGGCCCTCATTGGTATAACTTCGGGCTGTTTTGGCTTCGGGCTATCGTGATGATCTACAGTTTCGGCTGAGTAACATTCAGGTGATTCTTTTCATCTACAACTTCGTCTGAGTGACTTTCAGACCTTTGTGAAGTCTTGGTATTTCATTGGAGCCTTCGGGCATTGTGATTCATATTTAATTCAATTTGGTTTGTTTCATCTTCGTGTAATTCTTTGTGGTGTTCTATATCTATGATTCACCGTTGGGCGCTTATGTTCTAACATGTTGAGCAGGTATTAATAGTATGTCGTGGGCATAGTGTTTCACGAATGCTCGGTTCTTACCTTGGTTTGTGAGCATCTTGTATTATTATTATCGTTGTACCGTTTCATTCTGCCTTTTGATGCATATCATGTTATACATGTATTTGATGTTCATTATCTGGATGACTGACCCTATGAGGGCGGAACATATTTTCATGTTTTAGATGCTTGCGGGGAGAGAGTTGAGACATAGGGGCGTGATGATGGCGACGAGGCATTCGAGCGATACTAGTCCGAGTTGTTCATGTTCGTCAGTCAGTTGGAGTGTTCTCCAGTTTGCCAGTCATTGTTATTATGTATTACCGAGCAGATGCTCGTGGATGTTGTATTTTTATTTTGGCCATGTAGGCCCATCGTTGTCATTGAAATTCCTTATCGGAATATTGTGTCCGATATCATGGTAGGGACTGTGATCTCACTTGTTGGTTAATTTAATGTATTTTAGTAATGTTTGCCTGGTGGATCTCCAGGTGTGGGGTCCACGGCACTGTAATAACCCAATAGGATTTGGGGGTGTTACAGAAGATGGTATCAGAGAGCTTTGGGTTGTGAGATACCCTGATATGTGAGTTATGTGGCTCTACTGACGCGGTAGTAGTGGGGCTGTCAAGTTATGACAATCTGGACAGTCGGGTTTTGTGAGTCGTGAAATTTGTACGACTGCACGAGTCATTCATTCATCGAGTCGTCGTCAGTGAAAACTAGTATCGCAATACCTCGAAGCTTCGCTATGACCTGTGTAAGGACGCGATTCTCTTTATGTTCATACATTCATCATGTCATTATTTATACATGCTTTGTTGAAACCTATATGTGACATTAGTGTTACGATTGATTCATGACTAATTGCTTTGGAGCACGTGTGACCTGTGCAAGCGATAAGGATCAACTCATTCATCAGTCAACAATTCCCAATCATCATTTTTGATGTTGTCGATCATGTTAATTCATTAATCACTCAGTCAACCTCATTGCTCAGCTGTGATCTTGTGGATCGAATTATCAACCTTGTTAACTTGTTCAAGATAATCATTTCAGGAATTTCATCAGATAATCATGTCACCTCACTTGATCTTTCATGCGATCTTATCATATTCCAGCGTCATGTCGACGATCATTTTATTGCATTATTAATGCATTCATTGTGTTAGAGCATGTATGCTCATTATTACCATTCCGTAACGTAATCATAATGCGATCTTCATGCAGGATCTATAATCATCATGTGACTTTCATACTTCAGTTTGCTTCGTCAGTTATCCATACTGAGGTGGATAAGATCAAGTATTTTTAGCAAGAGGCTAAATCCGCAGTTGAGGATGCAGTTGTTCAATCACAATTATAATTCACTTAGTGAGTTCATCGAGAAGGCTCTTGGAGCAGAGCTTTTGATCAAGGAGCTTACTCAGGAGTACCCTTCATTTTCTTCTAGTGGGAGGATGAGGATGTCAGTTCGTTCTGAGGGATATCGGGCTCCGACGTCTAAGAAGTCGTTTTCAAGCCGCCTTCATGCTGAGAAAGAATCTTCATCTCAAACGACGAGTTAAACTGTTGTTTGCTTTAACTGTGATACAATGGGACATCGCAGTACCTGGTGTTCGATATAGGCCGTTGTTTGTTTTCTGTGTGGGAGGCAGGGACACCTACGGAAATACTGCAGAAGTTCTAGTGTCGGTAGATCTCGAGAGGGCTCACAAGCCTCGAGTGATTTTGTTACTCCAGCCCGTGCATCATCCAAGGGGTCATATCAGGTTTCGAGAGACATAGGTAAGGACATTCACCACCGGTTTGAACAAGTTAATTCTTGCTCGGTAATAGTATAATCATTCATTTCATTGTCGTTCATTCATTCATATAATTCATTCATCATACATCAATCATATTTGAGATCGAGACGAGAATATTTTCATCATTATCATCATATTTTGGTAGTATGTGTGTGAGGTAGCGCACGCTACATACTCTTGTTAGCGCGCGCTAATGGAGTATAGGTAGCGCATGCTATAGCTCAGTATTAGCGCACGCTAGCGCAAGTGAGGCTGACAGTCCAGAAGGTGCTGGGATGATTTGGAAAATTCGTAGTGCACGCTATGAGTGGTAAGTAGCGTACGCTAATTGTGCTGGCAACGCACACTAAGGCATAAGAGTAGCGCACGCTAACGCGAGCAGGGCAGCGGACAGTAGGTTCTGGACTCCAGTTGCTGGGTATCGAACATCAGTTAGCGCACGCTAACATTTTTGGTTAACGCACGCTATCGGAAGGCATTAACGTACGCTACCAAGTTCGTAGCGCATGCTAATGAAGCAGTCAGAGCTCACTGGACTGCCTAGTAACCTGCTAGCGCACGCTAAATATCAGGACATAGCGCATGCGAAACTGGGATCAGTATAAATTGGACAGTTCAGTGCATTTTCGTCATTTTCACTTCTCTCTTCCTCCTCCCATCGTTTTTTGGGTGATTTTGGACTTTTGGTGAAGGGTTCTTCGATCTGGACCACCTATCATCATTTTCAAGATTCTAAGTCGGATTAATCATCATTTAATCCTTTCCAACATACCAAATCAAGGTAAACATCTCTTCGATCTAGAATTTCGGAATTTGAGTGTTTTACTTCCGATCTCTTAAAGTTAGCTTGATATTATGTTGGAATATGTTAGATATGGATTATCTACCTTGGATACATGTATTTCTATGGATTTATTGGTGTATATTTCGGAATTTGTGAATGTTTGGAATTGTTCAAGAACACCTCTGGTGTTGACTTTGGAATTTTGGTGGTTTTCGATTAGATGTTGTCGTAATCTCGAATGAAGTATTCCTATTTGATTATTAATGGTATTAATGAGGTTTTGTTGGATTGAATCATTCATTGGAAGTTGGTTTTTGGTATAATTGAGTTTTGGTTGTAAACAATTGGAGATTGTTTACAATGTGTTTGTTAGAATGCCCCAATGAGTTTTGGGTAGTGTAGTATCGACTTTTGAGTTGGTTGTGATCATGATTGATTCGTATATTAAGTGTATTGTTGGTACTTGTGTTATTCAAGGTTGTTCGAGCGGTCGGTATTTCTATTAAGGACGTTGATCGTGGAAGGAATTTCTTGCCTTCGGTTTGAGGCAAGTTTTATACTTGTACTAGTCAATGAGATTAATGTTATCATATATGTATATGAATGTGTTGTATCATTCCGAGACTTAGTCTCTTCATGAATTCATTGATATTAGGGGATCGTTTGATACGATACTCTTCGACAATTATGCCAAATGTTTATTATTGTTTATTAATGGTCGGTTCAAGGCATTGAGATACTCGTTGTTAATGTTATTGTCGATAGCCGGTTCGCGGTATCGATGTATCTATTGTTGTTGTTAATATTGATGTCGATATAAGACATTGTGGTAATCATTGTTATTAGTGTTGGCGTCCTGTCATTCATGTTATATCGGCCGATTGAAGGCATTGGCATATTCGTTCTCATCTTCGCAGTCGGTAACTGATTAAAGGTGCCGTGGCATTCATTGTATCATTATTATCGATTAGCCGTTCTAAGGCAATCGAGGTGCTCAATCATTCTTCGTATCATTATTATCGATTGACCGTTCTAAGGCCATCGAAGTGTTCAATCCTTCATGGGATCATCGTTATCGATTGGCCATTCTAAGGCAAATCGAGTTATTAAATCATTCATTGTATTATTGTTATCAGTTGGCCATTCTAAGGCAATCGAGGTATTGAATCATCCACTGCATCGTTGTTATCGATTGGCTGTTCCAAGGCAATCGAGGTATTGAATTGGGATTATCACGGATAGTTCCTATCCGTTGTATCATTTTTATCGATTGGCCATTCTAAGGTAATAGAGGTATAGAATTGGGACCGCCAAGAATGGTGCCCTTCCGTGAGTTATTATTGTCGTGTTGGCTGACTCAAGGAGCACCCTATCATTCTTTTGAATTCGGTTATCTTTGGATCATTGCCGTTTGTGATTAATTGTGTTTTGGAGGCTAGTCTAGGCTAGTGCTCATTATGGGTAAGTTTGGGTTTTGAACCTTTGCGGTTGGTTCCCAACACCTACAACTTAGTAGGGCACAGTCACTGGGTGATTTCATTATGGGTAAGTTTGGGGATTGAACCTTCGCGGTTGGTTCCCAACACCTACAGTTCAGTAGGTCACGACCATTGGATGGTTTCATTGTGATACGGCTTCGTGCCGTGGCTTCGGCCCTCATTGTGATACGGCTTCGTGCCGTGGCTTCGGCCCTCATTGGTACAACTTCGGGCTGTTTTGGCTTCGGGCCATCGTGATGATCTACAGTTTCAGCTGAGTAACATTCAGGTGATTTTTTTCATCTACAGCTTCGTCTGAGTGACTTTCAGACCTTTGTGAAGTCTTGGTATTTCATTGGAGCCTTCGGGCATTGTGATTCATATTTAATTCAATTTGGTTTGTTTCATCTTCATGTAATTCTTTGTGGTGTTCTATATCTATGATTCGCCGTTGGGCGCTTATGTTCTAACATGTTGAGCAGGTATTAATAGTATGTCGTGGGCATAGTGTTTCATGAATGCTCGGTTCTTACCTTGGTTTGTGAGCATCTTGTATTATTATTATCGTTGTACCGTTTTATTCTGCCTTTGGATGCATATCATGTTATATATGTATTTGATGTTCATTATCTGGATGACTGACCCTGTGAGGGTGGAACATATTTTCATGTTTTAGGTGGTTGCGGGGAGAGAGTTGAGACAAAGGGGCGTGATGATGGCGACGAGGCATTCGAGCGATACTAGTCCGAGTTGTTCATGTTCGTCAGTCAGTTGGAGTGTTCTCCAGTTTGTCAGTCATTTTTATTATGTATTACCGAGCAGATGCTCGTGGATGTTGTTGTATTTTTATTTTGTCCATGTAGGCCCATCGTTGTCATTGAAATTCCTTATCGGAATATTGTGTCCGATATCATGGTAGGGACTGTGATCTCACTTGTTGGTTAATTTAATGTATTTTAGTAATGTTTGCCTCGTGGATCTCCAGGTGTGGGGTCCACGGCACTGTAATAACCCAATAGGATTTGGGGGTGTTACAGAAGATGGTATCAGAGAGCTTTGGGTTGTGAGATACCCTGATATGTGAGTTATGTGGCTCTACTGACGCGGTAGTAGTGGAAATCAAGTTATGACAATCTGGACAGTCGGGTTTTGTGAGTCGTGAAATTTGTACGACTGCACGAGTCATTTATTCATCGAGTCGTTGTCAGTGAAAACTAGTATCGCAATACCTCGAAGCTTCGCTATGACATGTGTAAGGACTCGATTCTCTTTATGTTCATACATTCATCATGTCATTATTTATACATGCTTTGTTGAAACCTATATGTGACATTAGTGTTACGATTGATTCATGACTAATTGCTTTGGAGCACGTGTGACCTGTGCAAGCGATAAGGATCAACTCATTCATCAGTCAACAATTCCCAATCATCATTTTTGATGTTGTCGATCATGTTAATTCATTAATCACTCAGTCAACCTCATTGCTCAGTTGTGATCTTGTGGATCGAATTATCAACCTTGTTAACTTGTTCAAGATAATCATTTCAGGAATTTCATCAGATAATCATGTCACCTCACTTGATCTTTCATGCGATCTTATCATATTCCAGCGTCATGTCGACGATCATTTTATTGCATTATTAATGCATTCATTGTGTTAGAGCATGTATGCTCATTATTATCATTCTGTAACGTAATCATAATGCGATCTTCATGCAGGATCTATAATCATCATGTGACTTTCATACTTCAGTTTGCTTCGTAAGTTATCCATACTGAGGTGGATAAGATCAAGTATTTTTAGCAAGAGGCTAAATCCGCAGTTGAGGATGCAGTTGTTCAATCACAATTATAATTCACTTAGTGAGTTCATCGAGAAGGCTCTTGGAGCAGAGATTTTGATCAAGGAGCTTACTCAGGAGTACCCTTCATTTTATTCTAGTGGGAGGATGAGGATGTCAGTTCGTTCTGAGGGATATAGGGCTCCGACGTCTAAGAGGTCGTTTTCAAGCCGCCTTCATGCAGAGAAAGCATCTTCATCTCAAACGACGAGTTCAACTGTTGTTTGCTTTAACTGTGATACAATGGGACATCGCAGTACCTGGTGCTCGATATAGGCCGTTGTTTGTTTTCTGTGTGGGAGGCAGGGACACCTACGGAAATACTGCAGAAGTTCTAGTGTCGGTAGATCTCGAGAGGGCTCACAAGCCTCGAGTGATTTTGTTACTCCAGCCCGTGCATCATCCAAGGGGTCATATCAGGCTTCGAGAGACATAGGTAAGGACATTCACCACCGGTTTGAACAAGTTAATTCTTTCTCGGTAATAGTATAATCATTCATTTCATTGTCGTTCATTCATTCATATAATTCATTCATCATACATCAATCATATTTGAGATCGAGACGAGAATATTTTCATCATTATCATCATATTTTGGTAGTATGTGTGTGAGGTAGCGCACGCTACATACTCTTGTTAGCGCGCGCTAATGGAGTATTGGTAGCGCATGCTATAGCTCAGTATTAGCGCACGCTAGCGCAAGTGAGGCTGACAGTCCAGAAGGTACTGGGATGATTTGGGAAATTCGTAGTGCACGCTATGAGTGGTAAGTAGCGTACGCAAATTGTGCTGGCAACGCACACTAAGGCATAAGAGTAGCGCACGCTAACGCGAGCAGGGCAGCGGACAGTAGGTTCTGGACTCCAGTTGTTGGGTATCGAACATCAGTTAGCGCACGCTAACATTTTGGGTTAACGCACGCTATCGGAAGGCATTAGCGTACGCTACCAAGTTCATAGCGCAGGCTAACGAAGCAGTCAGATCTCACTGGACTGCCTAGTAACCCGCTAGCGCACGCTAAATATCAGGACATAGCGCATGCGAAACTGGGATCAGTATAAATTGGACAGTTCATTGCATTTTCATCATTTTCACTTCTCTCTTCCTCCTCCCATCGGTTTTTGGGTGATTTTGGACTTTTGGTGAAGGGTTCTTCAATCTGGAACCACCTATCATCATTTTCAAGATTCTAAGTCGGATTAATCATCATTTAATCCTTTCCAACACACCAAATCAAGGTAAACATCTCTTCGATCTAGAATTTCGGAATTTGAGTGTTTTACTTCCGATCTCTTAAAGTTAGCTTGATATTATGTTGGAATATGTTAGATATGGATTATCTACCTTGGATACATGTATTTCTACGGATTTATTGGTGTATATTTCGGAATTTGTGAATGTTTGGAATTGTTCAAGAACACCTCTGGTGTTGACTTTGGAATTTTGGGGGTTTTCGATTAGATGTTGTCGTAATCTCGAATGAAGTATTCCTATTGGATTATTAATGGTATTAATGAGGTTTTGTTGGATTGAATCATTCATTGGAAGTTGGTTTTCGGTATAATTGAGTTTTGGTTGTAAACAATTGGAGATTGTTTACAATATGTTTGTTAGAATGCCCCAATGAGTTTTGGGTAGTGTAGTATCGACTTTTGAGTTGGTTGTGATCATGATTGATTCGTATATTAAGCGTATTGTTGGTACTTGTGTTATTCAAGGTTGTTCGAGTGGTCGGTATTTCTATTAAGGACATTGATCGTGGAAGGACTTTCTCGCCTTCGGTTTGAGGCAAGTTTTATACTTGTACTAGTCAATGAGATTAATGTTATCATATATGTATATGAATGTGTCGTATCATTCCGAGACTTAGTCTCTTCATGAATTCATTGATATTAGGGGATCGTTCGATACGATACTCTTCGGCAATTATGCCACATGTTTATTATTGTTTATTAATGGCCGGTTCAAGGCATTGAGATACTCGTTGTTCATGTTATTGTCATTAGCCGGTTCGCGGTATCGATGTATCTATTGTTGTTGTTAATATTGATGTCGATATAAGACATTGTGGTAATCATTGTAATTAATGTTGGCATCCTGTCAGTCATGTTATATCGGCCAATTGAAGGCATTGGCATATTCGTTCTCAGCTTCACAGTCGGTAACTAATTAAAGGTGCCGTGGCATTCATTGTATCATTAGTGTAGATTGGCCGTTCTAAGGAAATCGAGGTGCGCAATCATTCTTCGTATCATTGTTATCGATTGACCGTTCTAAGGCCATCGAAGTGTTCAATCATTCATGGGATCATTGTTATCGATTGGCCATTCTAAGGCAAATCGAGGTACTAAATCATTCATTGTATCATTGTTATCAGTTGGCCATTCTAAGGCAATCAAGGTATTGAATCATCCGCTACATCGTTGTTATCGATTGGCTGTTTCAAGGCAATCGAGGTATTGAATTGGGATTATCACGAATAGTTCCCATCCGTTGTATCATTTTTATCGATTGGCCATTCTAAGGTAATCGAGGTATTGAATTGGGACCGCCAAGGACAGTGCCGATCCGTGGTTTATTGTTGTCGTGTTGGCCGACTCAAGGCAGCACCCTATCATTCTTGTGAATTCGGTTATCTTTGGATCGTTGCCGTTTGTGATTAATTGTTTTTTGGAGGCTAGTGTAGGATAGTGCTCATTATGGGTAAGTTTGGGTATTGAACCTTCTTGGTTGGTTCACAACACCTGCAACTCAGTAGGTCACAGTCACTGGGAGATTTCATTATGGGTAAGTTTGGGGCTTGAACCTTCGCGGTTGGTTCCCAACACCTACAGTTCAGTAGGTCACGGCCATTGGATGGTTTCATTGTGATACGGCTTCGTGCCGTGGCTTCGGTCCTCATTGTGATACGGCTTCATGACGTGGCTTCGGCCCTCATTGGTACAGCTTCAGGCTGTTTTGGCTTCGGGCCATCGTGATGATCTACAGTTTCGGCTGAGTAACATTCAGGTGATTTTGTTCATCTACAACTTCGGCTGAGTGACTTTCAGACCTTTGTGATATCTTGATATTTCATTGGAGCCTTCGGGCATTGTGATTCATATTTAATTCAATTTGGTTTGTTTCATCTTCGTGTAATTCTTTGTGGTGTTCTATATCTATGATTCGTCGTTGGGCACTTATGTTCTAACATGTTGAGCAGGTATTAATAGTATGTCGTGAGCATAGTGTTTCATGAATGCTCGGTTCTTACCTTGGTTTGTGAGCATCTTGTATTATTATTATCGTTGTACCGTTTCATTCTGCCTTTGGATGCATATCATGTTATACATGGATTTGATGTTCATTATCTGGATGACTGACCCTGTGAGGGCGGAACATATTTTCATGTTTTAGGTGCTTGCGGGGAGAGAGTTGAGACAAAGGGGCGTGATGATGGCGACGAGGCATTCGAGCGATACTAGTCCGAGTGGTTCATGTTCGTCAGTCAGTTGGAGTGTTCTCCAGTTTGTCAGTCATGTTTATTATGTATTACCGAGCAGATGCTCGTGGATGTTGTTGTATTTTTATTTTGTCCATATAGGCCCATCGTTGTCATTGAAATTCCTTATCGGAATATTGTGTCCGATATCATGGTAGGGACTGTGATCTCACTTGTTGGTTAATTTAATGTATTTTAGTAATGTTTGCCTCGTGGATCTCCAGGTGTGGGGTCCACGGCACTGTAATAACCCAATAGGATTTGGGGGTGTTACAGAAGATGGTATCAGAGAGTTTTGGGTTGTGAGATACCCTGATATGTGAGTTATGTGGCTCTACTGACGCGGTAGTAGTGGGGCTGTCAAGTTATGACAATCTGGACAGTCGGGTTTTGTGAGTCGTGAAATTTGTACGACTGCACGAGTCATTCATTCATCGAGTCGTTGTCAGTGAAAACTAGTATCGCAATACCTCGAAGCTTCGCTATGACCTGTGTAAGGACTCGATTCTCTTTATGTTCATACATTCATCATGTCATTATTTATACATGCTTTGTTGAAACCTATATGTGACATTAGTGTTACGATTGATTCATGACTAATTGCTTTGGAGCACGTGTGACCTGTGCAAGCGATAAGGATCAACTCATTCATCAGTCAACAATTCCCAATCATCATTTTTGATGTTGTCGATCATGTTAATTCATTAATCACTCAGTCAACCTCATTGCTCAGTTGTGATCTTGTGGATCGAATTATCAACCTTGTTAACTTGTTCAAGATAATCATTTCAGGAATTTCATCAGATAATCATGTCACCTCACTTGATCTTTCATGCGATCTTATCATATTCCAGCGTCATGTCGACGATCATTTTATTGCATTATTAATGCATTCATTGTGTTAGAGCATGTATGCTCATTATTATCATTCTGTAACGTAATCATAATGCGATCTTCATGCAGGATCTATAATCATCATGTGACTTTCATACTTCAGTTTGCTTCGTAAGTTATCCATACTGAGGTGGATAAGATCAAGTATTTTTAGCAAGAGGCTAAATCCGCAGTTGAGGATGCAGTTGTTCAATCACAATTATAATTCACTTAGTGAGTTCATCGAGAAGGCTCTTGGAGCAGAGCTTTTGATCAAGGAGCTTACTCAGGAGTACCCTTCATTTTATTCTAGTGGGAGGATGAGGATGTCAGTTCGTTCTGAGGGATATCGGGCTCCGACGTCTAAGAGGTCGTTTTCAAGCCGCCTTCATGCTGAGAAAGCATCTTCATCTCAAACGACGAGTTAAACTGTTGTTTGCTTTAACTGTGATACAATGGGACATCGCAGTACCTGGTGCTCGATATAGGCCGTTGTTTGTTTTCTGTGTGGGAGGCAGGGACACCTACGGAAATACTGCATAAGTTCTAGTGTCGGTAGATCTCGAGAGGGATCACAAGCCTCGAGTGATTTTGTTACTCCAGCCCGTGCATCATCCAAGGGGTCATATCAGGCTTTGAGAGACATAGGTAAGGACATTCACCACCGGTTTGAACAAGTTAATTCTTGCTCGGTAATAGTATAATCATTCATTTCATTGTCGTTCATTCATTCATAGAATTCATTCATCATACATCAATCATATTTGAGATCGAGACGAGAATATTTTCATCATTATCATCATATTTTGGTAGTATGTGTGTGAGGTAGCGCACGCTACATACTCTTGTTAGCGCGCGCTAATGGAGTATAGGTAGCGCATGCTATAGCTCAGTATTAGCGCACGCTAGCGCAAGTGAGGCTGACAGTCCAGAAGGTACTGGGATGATTTGGGAAATTCGTAGTGCACGCTATGAGTGGTAAGTAGCGTACGCTAATTATGCTGGCAACGCACACTAAGGCATAAGAGTAGCGCACGCTAACGCGAGCAGGGCAGCGGACAGTAGGTTCTGGACTCTAGTTGTTGGGTATCGAACATCAGTTAGCGCACGCTAACATTTTGGGTTAACGCACGCTATTGGAAGGCATTAGCGTACGCTACCAAGTTCGTAGCGCAGGCTAACGAAGCAGTCAGATCTCACTGGACTGCCTAGTAACCCGCTAGCGCACGCTAAATATCAGGACATAGCGCATGCGAAACTGGGATCAGTATAAATTGGACAGTTCAGTGCATTTTCATCATTTTCACTTCTCTCTTCCTCCTCCCATCGGTTTTTGGGTGATTTTGGACTTTTGGTAAAGGGTTCTTCGATCTGGAACCACCTATCATCATTTTCAAGATTCTAAGTCGGATTAATCATCATTTAATCCTTTCCAACACACCAAATCAAGGTAAACATCTCTTCGATCTAGAATTTCGGAATTTGAGTGTTTTACTTCCGATCTCTTAAAGTTAGCTTGATATTATGTTGGAATATGTTATATATGGATTATCTACCTTGGATACATGTATTTCTACGGATTTATTGGTGTATATTTCGGAATTTGTGAATGTTTGGAATTGTTCAAGAACACCTCTGGTGTTGACTTTGGAATTTTGGGGGTTTTCGATTAGATGTTGTCGTAATCTCGAATGAAGTATTCCTATTGGATTATTAATGGTATTAATGAGGTTTTGTTGGATTGAATCATTCATTGGAAGTTGGTTTTCGGTATAATTGAGTTTCGGTTGTAAACAATTGGAGATTGTTTACAATATGTTTGTTAGAATGCCCCAATGAGTTTTGGGTAGTGTAGTATCGACTTTTGTGTTGGTTGTGATCATGATTGATTCGTATATTAAGCGTATTGTTGGTACTTGTGTTATTCAAGGTTGTTCGAGTGGTCGGTATTTCTATTAAGGACATTGATCGTGGAAGGACTTTCTCGCCTTCTGTTTGAGGCAAGTTTTATACTTGTACTAGTCAATGAGATTAATGTTATCATATATGTATATGAATGTGTTGTATCATTCCGAGACTTAGTCTCTTCATGTATTCATTGATATTAGGGGATCGTTCGATACGATACTCTTCGACAATTATGCCACATGTTTATTATTGTTTATTAATGGCCGGTTCAAGGCATTGAGATACTCGTTGTTCATGTTATTGTCATTAGCCGGTTCGCGGTATCGATGTATCTATTGTTGTTGTTAATATTGATGTCGATATAAGACATTGTGGTAATCATTGTATTTAATGTTGGCATCCTGTCAGTCATGTTATATCGGCCGATTGAAGGCATTGGCATATTCGTTCTCAGCTTCACAGTCGGTAACTAATTAAAGGTGCCGTGGCATTCATTGTATCATTATTGTAGATTGGACGTTCTAAGGCAATCGAGGTGCGCAATCATTCTTCGTATCATTGTTATCGATTGACTGTTCTAAGGCCATCGAAGTGTTCAATCATTCATGGGATCATTGTTATCGATTGGCCATTCTAAGGCAAATCGAGGTACTAAATCATTCATTGTATCATTGTTATAAGTTGGCCATTCTAAGGCAATCAAGGTATTGAATCATCCGCTACATCGTTGTTATCGATTGGCTGTTCCAAGGCAATCGAGGTATTGAATTGGGATTATCACGGATAGTTCCCATCCATTGTATCATTTTTATCGATTGGCCATTCTAAGGTAATCGAGGTATTGAATTGGGACCGCCAAGGACAGTGCCCATCCGTGGTTTATTGTTGTCGTGTTGGCCGACTCAAGGCAGCACCCTATCATTCTTGTGAATTCGGTTATCTTTGGATCGTTGCCGTTTGTGATTAATTGTTTTTTGGAGGCTAGTCTAGGATAGTGCTCATTATGGGTAAGTTTGGGTATTGAACCTTCTTGGTTGGTTCACAACACCTGCAACTCAGTAGGTCACAGTCACTGGGAGATTTCATTATGGGTAAGTTTGGGGCTTGAACCTTCGCGGTTGGTTCCCAACACCTACAGTTCAGTAGGTCACGGCCATTGGATGGTTTCATTGTGATACGGCTTCGTGCCGTGGCTTCGGTCCTCATTGTGATACGGCTTCATGCCGTGGCTTCGGCCCTCATTGGTACAGCTTCAGGCTGTTTTGGCTTCGGGCCATCGTGATGATCTACAGTTTCGGCTGAGTAACATTCAGGTGATTTTGTTCATCTACAACTTCGACTGAGTGACTTTCAAACCTTTGTGATGTCTTGATATTTCATTGGAGCCTTCGGGCATTGTGATTCATATTTAATTCAATTTGGTTTGTTTCATCTTCGTGTAATTCTTTGTGGTGTTCTATATCTATGATTCGTCGTTGGGCACTTATGTTCTAACATGTTGAGCAGGTATTAATAGTATGCCGTGGGCATAGTGTTTCACGAATGCTCGGTTCTTACCTTGGTTTGTGAGCATCTCGTATTATTATTATTATCATTGTACCATTTCATTCGGCCTTTGGATGCATATCATGTTATACATGTATTTGATGTTCATTATCTGGATGACTGACCCCGTGGTGGCTAAACATGTTTTCATGTTTTAGGTGCTTGCGAGGAGAGAGTTGAGACACAAGGGCATGATGATGGTGACGATTCGAGCGATACTAGTCTGAGTTGTTCATGTTGGTCAGTCAGTTGGTGTGTTCTCCAGTTTCTCAGTCATTGTCATTATGTATTACCGAGCAGATACTCGTGGATGTTGTTGTATTTTTATTTTGGCCATGTAGGCCCATCGTTGTCATTGAAATTCCTTATCGGAATATTGTGTCGGATATCATGGTAGGGACTGTGATCTCCCTTGTTGGTTAATTTAATGTATTTTAATCATGTTCGCCTGGTGGATCTCTGAGTGTGGGGTCCACGGCAATGTAATAACCCAATGGGATTTGGGGGTGTTACACTTAAGTCCAAACAGTTAGATGATCCTTTTTTGTACAGCTTCGAGAAGATGTTGTTAAAGTAAAGGCACCTGGATTTAGGATATATGAAGATGGTGTTCTTCGATTTCAAGGTAGGATTTGTGTACTGGATCAGGATGATCTTAAACAAGTGATTTTCAATTAAGCACATTCTACTCCGTACTCGATTCATCCAGGTATGAGTAAAATGTATAAAGACTTGAAGAAGAATTTTTGGTGGCCGAACATGAAGAAAGAGGTAGTGGAGTTCGTGTCGAAATGTTTAACTTGTCAACAAGTTAAAGCTGAGCATCAACGACCTACCGGGAAGTTTCAACCGTTACTAATTCTGGAATGGAAGTGAAAAGATATCATGATGGATTTCATTGTGGGAATGCCAAGGACGCGAACTGGGATGAATATGATTTGGTAATCGTTGATCGGCTAAACAAATCAACACATTTTCTAGGTATTAAAGATACTTAGTGTAACACCCCCTAACCTAGCAGTTGAACCGCAAAGGGGTCCGTGCTACTAAGTTGGGGAGTATCACGCTTTTAAACTTTGAAACCAATAAAAAGTAGCTTTGGTAATGCGAGTACTCAGGGAAATAACGCAAACCGGTATTATTTATTCAAAACGTTACACAACCTTAAGTTTAATACATAACAAAACCATAACAGAGTGATTTTACTCAAAACAAAACATAGTTTTCCAGCATAGGGAAAAAATAGTTGGGGAATGGCATATGGACAAGTCTCCAACGGGCAACACTGAAGGAGTATAGTCGACCCCTAAATATGAGAATCATCACCTATATCATAAGAATCTAGTGAGATAATGGCTCAGTAAGATGAGACTTCTGTAATAGCAAAGTATCACATATCACATTCATCAACAAATAACTACTTTATATGATATAGTCATGTTCTTGTAAAATCCTTTCTTCGGGTACCCTTGAAGTGTGATACTCGACTGATAGTGATAGGCCATGGTTTTCGGAACCTGTTCATATAATTGGCCAATAAAAGATGTATACGGGGGTTCCCATACTGGTTTTTCAACCAATGGTATTAGCCGTATTCAACCTTTTTTTTTCATTCAGTGTGGGTTTCCTTGACCGACTTTCAGCCGCAAGTATTTGCCACCATGTGTTCGGTCCGTCGGTCCCCCGCGTCCCGTTCCTACCTGCCATCAATCAAGTACCATACTTCCTATTCTTAAACATTCTTTTACATACACATGTTATGCATGATCATTCAATAACAGTCTGATGAGTCGATTGTTGATCAACTCATTCTGTTCTATCTAGTCGTGTGTTTGTTTGCTTTTTAATATTCTTGTTCTCTTTTATGCGTGGTATGTTGTGTTTTTAATTTATACATAACCAAGCGATGATTGTGGTGAAATATGCGCCTTCATAGCTAATATTAGAGTTTATGACGATCAAAAGCTAAAATGGGGCCTAAAACGACAAAAGATTGAAGCAGTATCGGTCAAATCTTCTAAATTATAGAATCACCACTCCGAATTGAGATGTGTTCTCCTTTGATATAAATTCGTCATGAAATTAGCTTCGAAACGGTATATCATATGCTAAAATTCGAGGTGTATTGATATAAGAACGAGGGATCAAGCCGAAGAAGACCAAAAACCGGAATCAAAACAGAAGAAAATAACTCGGGCCGCACCAGGCAACTCGGCCGTGCCATATAACACGGCCGGGTCTCTTTCCAGTTAAAAATCCATTTTCCGGAAGAGTTCAACACGACCGTGTCCTATGAAACGGTCGAGTCCCTATCCAGCCTCCTTTGCAATTCCAGCACAGTACAACATGGCCGTGTCATGGGACACGACCGGGTCCGTGGACAGTGCCTTTTCTTCTTTTCAGGGTAGTATGACACGGCCGTGTCCCAGGACACGGGTCGTGTCACTTTTCGGTGCAAGTCATTTTCTTTGACATTTTTGCACAATTTTGAGACCTTTACTTGATCTATTGGCTATAAAAAAAGGAGGTGGAGACCCTAAGGAGATATTCAGATTTTATTTGAGATATTTTGGTGTGAAAAACACAAGATTGAGGGAGACAAACACCAAAAAGAGTGGAAAAGGATAGATTTCCATCATCTTCTTTGTAATTTCATCTTGAAGAAAAATACATTTTGTGAGTGAATATTATTCCTTGTACCATATTGTTTGTGAGCTCTTGAAGGAAGAACATCAAATCTTCATCGGGAATTCAATTTCGGCATTTACAAGGGAGGTTTCTACCATGATTTGTTTTACAATTTCCATTATTGTTGTTGAAATAATCATGTGTAGCTAATCTTTTCATATAGGTTTTTAGATTGAGCCACACACATGTTATCGATTGTTAGTTTCTATTGATTTTCCGGGTAAAGTTTGGGATTGTTCCTCTTGTTCGTTCTTCGCTTTAGAACTTTTGATTTAGATCATCAAACCTATCTCATTGTTGTTATTATTATTCAAATCGATGGTTTTTGTCGGTGTTCGCCATCAAACGACCCGATAGAAGCGATTGTGAATGTTCTAAACCTTTTTCCGTGATCTTTTAGCGAATTACCCCATCAAAGGTATTAGCTAGTCGATTGTTAGTAGAGATTCGTCCCCATCAAAGGAGTGTTTCTTATTTTCGTTAAGAAAAATCATGATTTTAGAATTGCCGCCATCAAACGGATTTCTTTTAATCGTGAGCAATCAATAATTCCAAACCTTAATTCTTTGTGTATCGGAACTAATAATTGATTATGTGTGTGTCGGTGATTCTAAATTCCCATATCATTCTCAATATTGTAATCTCTAAATTATCCGACTATTCAATTGGTGTTTGTAACGCTTAGTTTATTTTAATTTTATGCATTAGTAATTGTAATCCTATCAAACCAATGATGTATTTTAATTTATTTTACTTTTCTTCATTCGACTATTTGCCGAACATTATCGAACTTTAAACCATTTCCAATTCCTCGAGAGATCGACCTCGGAGTTACTTGCCGCTTCCTATAAAAGCGATTCGTACACTTGCGAGTACATAATTTGTTCATCAAGTTTTTGGCGCCGTTGCCGGGGAATTGGCGTTGAATTGTTATTCTTGATCAATTTTATTTCGATAAAATTCGCTCTTACTTCCTTTGTTTATGCTTGGTAGGAGATCGTTGGGTAACCCAATTCTTCCGCCCATAGACGAAGTTCAAAGGATTAGAGCACCAAAAATAATGGCCACATCATCAATGGAAAATGACGAGGTGAATCGGGATCTTGAAGAGCGACTTTTGCTCCAAGAAGAAAACCCTCGTCAACCGAGGGTTGAGAATGTTGCACAAAATATAGATGAGGAGAACATTCGTCAACCAAGGTTTCCGAGATATGAGAATGTTAGGTGCAATCAAGGGATACCCGAAGCTCAACAAGGGAGATACTTCTATCCGAGACAACCACCCGTTGGAGTGCAATATGGAGCGAATTATTATCCCGGACCTCAATATGGGATGGAAGCAAACTATAACATGCCGCAACAACCTCCGGTCGAACATCTAATGCGGGACTATGCAAAGCCCATGGTGAACACCGCCATTTCATGCATCCAATTAGCACCGGCCGCAAGGAACTACCACATAAGCGGATTTCACATCGAGCAATTGCCCTCATTTCACGGATTAGCACGTGAGGATCCGTTATCATTCATCCGAGACTTCTATGTGGCGATTGACAACTTCCCATTAAATGGGTTGAGCGAGGATCAACTAAAAATGAAGTGCTTCCCTTATCCACTCAAGGATGGGGCGAAACAATGGTTGATGACTTTGGCGCCCGGCTCACTAAGAACATGGGATGAAGTTTACGATAAATTCATTACCAAGTACTTCTCTTATTCAAAGACTACGCAATTGAGAACTCAAATCTCAACTTTCGGACAACAAGACGGAGAGGCATTTCACGCCGATTCAAAATGCTCCTCATTCAATGCCCACACCATCACTATCCGTTTCAACTACTTAATCAATTCTTCTATGACGGATTGACTCAATATTGCCAAGGAGCGGTAGATAATGCAGCCGGTGGTTCGTTTTGGGGTTTGACGGAGAGACAAGCGTATGATGTGTATGAAACATTGGGAGCCAATTCTCAACAAAAAAGTGTACGTGTTCGTAGGGGAGCCGTGCACCAAGTAAGCGAGAAGGACGAGATGCAATCTAAAATCGATGAGTTGACAAATGAACTAAGACAACTCAAGACTAAAAATAAATCTTCTAGCTCACGAGTTTGCGAGATTTGCGGAGCACCCGGACATGATGCCAATTCATGCCCTCATACTTTTCCGGGAGAACAAACCGAACAAGTTAATTGGGCTATGGGACAAAGCACGGGAAGGCCCGAGTGGGAAGAGAGGAGAAATAATTATGGCAGAAACGCAAGAAATCCACCTCTCCCAAATAATTACCATCCTGGGCTAAGAAACCATCCGAATTTCTCATGGAGAAACAACAACCCGATGCCATACGACACAAACGCCCAAGCTCAATACAACGGAGGAAACCGAGCCCAACAACCAACGCAAAGTGAACCACCTCCACAACAAAGGAACTCTCTTGAGGAGAGTATTGCAGCATTCATTAAGGAGAGAAAGGAAAACCGAGCGAAGAACAATAAAAGGTTCGAATCTTTAGAAGCTTCGATGAAGAAAATGGAGATTCAAATTGGGCAACTTGCTACCGAGGCACGTAGACAAGAAATGGGTAAACTACCAAGTCAACCCGAGCAAGCTCAAGCTATTACCACTCTCCGAAGTGGTAAAGTGATTAATAAAGAAGGTAATTCCGAAGTAAAAGAAAGAGGCGATGAGAAAGAAGACGAGTCGGGAAATCAAGAAGAGAAAATAGACGAGGCAACTTCGACTGCCAAGCTTCACAAATCTTCTCAACCATATAAGCCACCAATCCCTTTTCCGATCCGACTTAGAAAAGCAAAGCAAGATGAGCAATTTTCCGAAATCTACGACATGCTTTCGAAGGTTCATGTCAACTTACCTCTTTTGGATGTTGTGAAGAACATTCCCGCTTATACAAAATTTTTCAAAGAGTTGACCTCCAACAAAAGAAGATACAATGGGAACGAGAAAGTGGTGCTCTATGAGGTAGAAGCAAGGGGTCAAAAGAAAGGCGATCCCGGAAGTTTTATGATCGACATCACTATGGGAGATAAGAAAGTTGCTCGTGGGATGTTAGATTTGGGGGCAAGTGTGAATTTCATGCCATACTCGACCAATTTGAGGCTTGGACTTGGGGGAATCAAACCAACAAGAATGACTCTTCAAATGGCAGATAGGTCGGTGAAATACCCCAATGGAGTCATTGAAGACCTATTAGTGCAAGTGGACAAGTTGGTGATTCCGGCCGATTTTGTTATCTTGGAGATGAGCGATTTCGGAACAAGCGAAAATGAAGGGACAATACTTCTAGATGGCCATTCATGCGTACAACAAAAACAATCGTCGATGTTGATGAAGGAAAGGTCACCATGACCGTCTTGGGCGAAACCGTGGAAATCAACGTGTTCGGTTCATCTCCTATCCCTTCTCATATTTATGCGGCCCATGATGTGAATTTTATTAATTGCGTTGATTCTTCGGTTATTGATACATATTTTCATGATGATGTAGGGGACACGTTGCATGATGCTCTAACCGTTGAGCATGATATGGGGATGAATAATCTAGAAATTGAAGAATATGTTGCATTGTTAGATAATTCCGAAACAATTGATGAAGTTGACGGTTTTAAGATACCATTGGAATTAAAATTTGAGGAGCCCGTTGAAATCACCCCACCCCAACTTGAATTGAAAGAACTTCCGGCACATCTTAAATATGTTTCTTAGGCAAAAGTGACACTTACCCTGTAATTGTCTCTTCCGAATTAACTCCTTGCAAGAAAACAAATTAGTAGAAGTTCTGACTAAGTTAAAGGAAGCAATTGGGTGGAGTATTTCCGATATCAAGGGAATAAGTCCTGTTAGGTGCATGCATAAAATAATTCTTGAGGATAATGTTAAACCGGTTAGGCAACCTCAAAGGCGTTTGAATCCGAACATGCAGGAAGTTTTGAAAAAAGAAGTTTTGAAATTGCTAGATGTCGGAGTCATCTACCCGATATCCGACAGTAAGTGGGTGAGTCCTGTGCATGTATTGCCTAAGAAATCTAGAATAAAGGTCGTTCGTAATGATAAAAATGAATTGGTGCCCACTAGAATAGTAACCGGTTGGAGAATGTGCATTGATTACTGGAAATTAAATGCCGTAACAAAAAAGGATCATCTTCCCATTCCTTTCATTGATCAAATGTTGGAACGTTTAGCTGGGCATGATTATTACTGTTTTCTAGATGGTCTTTCAGGTTTCTATTAGATTTCCATTGCTCCAGAGGATCAAGAGAAGACCACTTTCACTTGCCCTTTTGGCACTTTTGCCTTTAGGAGGATGCTGTTTGGTCTTTGCAATGCTCCCGCTACTTTTCAAAGGTGCATGCTATCCATATTCTCCAACTTGTTAGAAAAATCTATCGAGGTATTCATGGACGACTTTTCTGTGTTTGGAACCACTTTCGATGATTGTTTAAATAATTTGACTATTGTGTTAGAATGATGTATTGAGTGTAATCTTACACTTAGTTGGGAAAAGAGTCATTTTATGGTAAAACAAGGTCTTGTTCTGGGTCATGTGGTTTCCAATAAAGGAATGGACGTTGATAAGGCTAAAGTTGATTTAATTGTTAAATTACCTCCGCCTTCATGTGTCAATAAGTTCGAAGCTTTTTAGGGCATACCAGGTTTTATAGGTATTTCATTAAAGATTTTTCGAAAATTGCCCGCCCTTTGAGTAACCTTTTGTGTAAGGATGCCAAATTTGATTTTACTGAGGAATGTTTAGTCGGTTTTAATGCTTTGAAAGAAAAGTTAATTTCCACACCTATTGTTGTTGCTCCCGATTGGTCTTTCCCGTTTGAAATTATGTGCGATGCATCCGACTTTGCTATTGGTGCTGTTTTGGGGTAAAGAGTGAATAAATTTTTCCACGTAATTTACTATGCTAGCAAAATGCTCGATGAAGCTCAGGCTAATTACACCACCACCGAAGAATAATTTTTAGCCGTTGTCTTTTCTTTAGACAAATCTCGATCCTACTTGGTTGGCTCAAAAGTGATTGTGCATACGGATCACGCCGCATTGAAATATTTATTAAAAAAATCCGATGCAAAACCAAGATTGATTCGGTGGGTTCTTATGCTACAAGAATTTGATTTGGAGTTTAAAGATAAAAAGGGCTCGGAAAACGTAGTTGCCGACCATCTATCTAGGCTAACCGAGGGAGATAATTTTAAGCTCGATAATCCTTTGCCAATTGTTGAAACTTTCCCTGACGAGCAATTATTCGATGTAACAAGGACACCTTGGTATGCTGATATTGTCAATTACATTGTTAGTGGTGTTTTGCAGCCCGACTTGACCTATCAAGGGAAGAAGAGGTTTGTTTCCATGTGCAGGTATTACTTTTGTGACGAGCCCTACTTATTCAGGTTGGGGCCTGATCAGATATTCCGACGTTGCGTCCCGGAGGAAGAGCACGAGAGCATATTGTTATTTTGCCATGAGTTGCACTGTGGGGGACATTTTAGCGCAAAGAAAACGGCGCACAAGGTCCTTCAATCGGGATTCTACTGTCCAAAATTATTTAAGGATGCCTATTCCCATTGCAAGAGTTGCGATCGTTGTCAACGAACGGGGAATATAAGCAAAAGGAATGAGATGCCGTTGACAAACAATCTTGTTGTGGAACTTTTCGATGTTTGGGGAGTTGATTTTTTGGGTCCTTTTCCACTTTCCCATGGCTTTGAATTTATTTTAGTTGCTGTGGACTACGTCTCTAAGTGGGTGGAAGCAATTCCAACCCGAACTAACGATGCTAACGTGGTTTGCAATTTTTTTAGGGATGTGATTTTATGCAGGTTTGGGACGCCTAGAGCTGTAATCAGCGATAGAGGCATTCATTTTTGCAATAAAAAACTTGCAGGCTTGCTTAAGAAGTATAATGTGATGCATAAGGTCGCAACGGCATACCATCCACAAACTTCCGGACAAGTCGAAGTGAGCAATAGACAAATAAAGGCAGTACTCGAAAAGACGGTGAAACCGACAAGAAAGGACTGGGCATTGAAGTTGAATGACGCTTTATGGGCATACCACACGGCCTACAAAACTCCAATTGGAATGAGCCCGTATTGCCTAGTATTTGGGAAAGCATGTCACCTACCCATTGAGTTGGAACACAAGGCGTATTGGGCAATTAAAGCGCTCAATTTAGATCAAGAAAAGGCGGGCGAGGAATGACTTTTACATTTAAATGAGCTTGATGAGATGCGATATGAGGCAGCGAAAACGCTAAACTCTACAAAGAACGGACGAAACGGTATCATGATAAGCGTATCGTTCGCAAATCTCTCGAACCCGGGATGGATGTTCTGTTACATAACTCCCGTCTTAAGCTCATGCCCGGAAAATTGGTGTCGCGATGGGGCGGACCGTTCAAGGTCGTTAAAGTTGTAACACCCCCTAAACCGTCCGGGATATTACAGCGCCGTGGGTCCCGCGCCGGAACCCACCAGGCTAAAAACCGTTTACAAAACCAATTCAAAAGCGCCAAAAGGCCGATGACGGTAATATTTTAAATACTCAAATATTTTCAAAAGCATAATTTTGAAATACCGTCATAAAATACCATTTGAAAATACAAGGCGAAGTGCCAAATCTCGACAGTTTAAAATGTACGTTAAGACGCTGCTTAAACGTACCGATAAAATAGTTTAGGAAAAGATTTAACGAAATAACCCAAGTTTGCAAAGTGCCAAAAGGGCCATTTAAAATACACACACGCAGCGGATAAAGATACCGAAAAGCTATTTTGAAATATACACACGCAGCGGATAAATGCAGTTCAAAATACACATTTGCAGTGGAAATGAATAACCAGAAAAGAAATACTCGATACTCCAAAACATGCCACCACCAGTATCACATCGGGAAGCTCATCCCTTCACGACCGCTACTAGCTCGATCTCCAAGTACCTAAAAATAAAGCCCACGACGGGGTCAGCCACAATACTCAATAATGATATCGATCACATCATCATAAATAATTACATACCAATGTAATAATATTGTAAGAATACTACCAAAGTAATCTTACCGTCATACCTTACCAATCCATAACAATCCATACTAAATCAATCCTTGACATATTCCACATTTCGTATTCTCAAATGACGAAATGAATTCAACAACAATCATCTCTACTGTATTCCAAAGATACCGACAATCCTCAAAACATCATCATAACTCATAAGTGTGGAAATAATCCAATCTGTGCAAACTCCTGTCCGTCGGCTTACACAATCAAATCTCAACATGAATAAACCAATAATACACAACATATCTGTAGATCAACTACCACATGACAATGATAACAAATCCTGAAACATCCACATATAGTCCGAATGCTTATACGATCAATAACCAGATCAACCGATAAATCAACTGAGAATATCATCGACATGATAACTCCAATATGACCAATAAAGGATCATGATAACTGAGAATACCATCAACATGATAACTCCGACACGATCAACAAAGGATCAACAATAATCGAGAATACCATCAACAAGGTAAACTCCAAATGATCGACAAAAGACCAATAATAACTGAGAATACCATCAACAAGGTAAACTCCAAATGATCAACAATAATGGATCTCAAAGAAATAACTCTGACTGTCGAACATACCCCTCGGGCGTATGAACAACCAGTCACAAACCGTCGAACATACCCAACCATAAATGGAGGACGAACGACCAAACAATATGGCTCAAAGATGGAAATCATAGTACGCCCGATCCGAATATGTGTCAGTGCACATGTCCACCCTGTATACGGAATCCAGGATATACGTGGGACAATGTACCTAATTAGCCTCAACGAACTACGTCTCGTGTGCACAGCCTTTCACGGAAAATATTCACGCATGACTATATATGTGCCCGGCTAAAAATCCTACACAATATCCAATCGAACGCAGATATGACTCTGATATGTCACGATGCAACATGACAACGAAACTCAAAGAAACACATATCCAATAAGGATCAAAAGACTCACCGAAGTGAACAACAATAGTCTGACAATGAAAAGTCGACACGACTAATCAATATCCAAAACATCAATCCTGGGATCATCATCCCCAAATGAATGACCAAAACGTCTACGATCTCAATACAAAGGTCCTGGGATCAACATCCCTCAACGAATAACCGATACGAAACTCACTACACGAAACCTCAACATATACAACAACTCAACATACTAATTATCCACATGATTGAATAAATACTTAGATTACCTCAAAGCCGAGGACCATATCCATCAACATCCCCCAATGAGACGATCAACACAACCATTAATACCAACAATAGTCCTTCCTAACAACATTGCTATATGAATTATAAATGAAATGAAAACGAAACCATTCATCAAATATTATAAACTGAACAAGTAGAAACTTGCCTCGATACCGATACCACGAATCCGTTACCAAAATCCATTGCCTTTGTCTACGAGCTTCTCAATCCCGACCAAAAGCAATCTACGAACTCTTTAGCCTCAACCGCAACTCAACGGTCATAATCCACGATCAAAACATATCAACCTATTGCAATAACCGATTAACGCATATTCGATAAAAATCAATAACCGACATACTCAACCAACAAACTCAACGGTTCAACGAAACCTCGATCATATACATAATACCAAATAATCCAACTCAACAAATACGAACCCATATCCACGATACAAGCCGTAACTCGATGATCACAAATAACAATCAATAACCGATCAACAACGGTTCTACAATATCCCGATTAAACACATATCCAAACAACCCGAACCAATCAAACACGAATTCAAAACCACAATACGATTCCAAAATCCGAAGATCATATCAATAATCAATTTAAACCAACAAGGGTCTAACATTACCGATTCCAAATTCAATCTTAAATACGGATACAAGTTTCCTCCTTGTAAATTCATAATATAAACCAATTACCGGTTATCATTATCAATCCGAACGATCCGATTAATTCAACATCATAAATAACCATATTCCAAAGGTTTCAAATAATTCCATTATCCGAATTGAACACTTATTCAATAAGTATGAATTTCCAAATTCAAATATGGATAATAATTCTCATCAAACTCGAAATCATATTCGTATTCCTATACGAATATTGTACCAAATACATAACTTAGTTCTAAATGTGAATATTCCATATTCATATCCAAAACACCAACACTTTAAAACGTATTCATCAAATCAATGATTAATTCATCTCGACATTAAGGATTTTATAACATATTCGATCCCAACTTCAACTCCAAATACGAAGACAAAACTCCTTCTTGATCATACTTGTAAATTCGTAGAAAACAATTTACCGATTATTATCGTGAATAATCACATTCCAAAATTATCCGAAATCCTTCCAAAATCATAACATGTAACTCAAGAGTTCTTTAAGAACACGAATTATCCAAATTCACGTTCATAATCCATAAAACAACATAACCCGATGTTTTCTAACATCTAAACAACCCTTAATCATAATTCAAGGTGTATATAATCATGTCCTTCAACATATACTTCTCATAACATCATGAATCGCAACAAACCACCAAGAATATCGAGAATACTACGATTCCATAATCATAACAACATAATCGAATCATTTGATCACCAATTCATTATCTTCCTTTAACAAAATTCCCATAATTACCAAGAATCATCACAACAATATCATTTCCTTCACCATTCATACGAAAACGTGTAGAATTTTCCAAGTTCTACTCATTGAGACATTTCATCGAACACTTTGAAGGCATAGTCCAATTCAATAGATTATTCAAAGGAATACTCGATTTCGATCCACAAAACTTCAAGAACAACGAATAATCTCAAGAATACAACAAGATTCCATCAATAATCTGAGTTAAAACGAATCAAATCGGCCAAGACATCAAGAAACTTCAAAAATATCCAAAACCAAGTGTTTAGGTGTTCTTACCTTCGATCCGGGTGGAAGATGATGTTAATCCATGATTCCAACTTCCAAAACATGTTGTTATAAGTTGCTCATACTCAAATCCATCAATTCTTGCCGAAGGAATCGCGAAAAAACGAAGAAAAAAGTGAAAATGTCGGTGACCCGGTCCAGCCTTATATAGGCCGAGACCTGCCGGGCCATTACGTAAGTAATCGCCACCGCCTTACGTGCGTAATCGGCCATGGCACTCGCTCCTTTGCCGATTACGGCCGGAACACTTACGTACGTAATCGGCTTTGGCGTGACGTGGCGGCCCTTACGGCCGTAACCGGCCAGAGCCTTACGTACGTTATCGGCCAATTCTAGCCATCCCTGCGAGTCACTGCCGACCGTGATCGGCCATCCATGCGAATCACTGCCGACCATGCTCGGCCATTCCAACGAGTCACGACCGGCCATGCTCGGCCATCCAGGTCATCTCGGCCACGACTCGGCCAGCCGCCCCGTAACGTACGTAACACTTATTCCGTTGCGTACGTTGACTTGCTACAGTATAATAATCGTATTACGTACGTAATACACCCTGTATAACGTACGTAACTCCATCCGTTGACTCACCTGTCCACATCTGCGCCGAAAGCTGCCGACCACGGGCCCCACTGTCCGATTCCTCTTGTTACGTACGTTATGTACACTATATAACGTACGTAAGCTAACACATTTTACGTACGTAAGCTCCAAGGCTTAAAGTACGTAATGGCTATTATACTTAGCCAAAAATCCAACTGTTCCTGTCCGACGTCTCGACATACTGGATACGAACATACGGCATACTGAATACACATATACTCAACCCAAAAATATTCTCATATGATGTACCTGATATCCAAATCTGTTTAACCTGATACAACATATCCTGAATATATCTGTCAATCAAAAACGATAATCACACCAGTATAACTGTCTCGGTTCTCAATTTATTTTATCCATACTGTATAGATACCAAACTATACAGTATATCTCAGATAAAATAACGCGAAAAATTTATACTGAAAATCCGGGTATTACATACTACCCCCCTTAAAATAAGTTTCGTCCTCGAAACTTGCAACCCGTCACCAACAACATATCAATCCCAAACTTCCAACTCATCACAAAAACAATCAATCGTCGCCACAAGCGAAATAACCAAACCAATATACTTACAGGTGCGTGAAGCCGATGATTTCCCTTGATACTAGCACACGACTCCCATACGAAGCCTCAACACACACCAATATCACAAATAGCAGTTTGAAAAGAATCACGAAAATTTTGGAAACTCCAAAAATCAGTTTGACTCAAAAGTCAGAAAAATCATTTTCAAAAGTCGCGCTACTACCGTACCAGCAGAGCCACATAACACACACGCCTGGGTTTCACAAAACCCAAGCTCCGATACCATCTTCTGTAACACCCCCAAAACCGTCCGGGATATTACAGCGCCGTGGGTCCCGCGCAGGAACCCACCATGCTAAAAACCGTTTACAAAACCAATTCAAAAGCGCCAAAAGGCCGATGACGGTAATATTTTAAATACTCAAATATTTTCAAAAGCATAATTTTGAAATACCGTCATAAAATACCATTTGAAAATACAAGGCGAAGTGCCAAATCTCGACAGTTTAAAATGTACGTTAAGACGCCGCTTAAACGTACCGGTAAAAATAGTTTAGGAAAAGATTTAACGAAATAACCCAAGTTCGCAAAGTGCCAAAAGGGCCATTTAAAATACACACACGCAGCGGATAAAGATACCGAAAAGCCATTTTGAAATATACACACGCAGCGGATAAATGCAGTTCAAAATACACATTTGCAGTGGAAATGAATAACCAGAAAAGAAATACTCGATACTCCAAAACATGCCACCACCAGTATCACATCGGGAAGCTCATCCCTTCACGACCGCTACTAGCTCGATCTCCAAGTACCTAAAAATAAAGCCACGATGGGGTCAGCCACAATACTCAATAATGATATCGATCACATCATCATAAATAATTACATACCAATGTAATAATATTGTAAGAATACTACCAAAGTAATCTTACCGTCATACCTTACCAATCTATAACAATCCATACTAAATCAATCCTTGACATATTCCACATTTCGTATTCTCAAATGACGAAATGATTTCAACAACAATCCTCTCTACTGTATTCCAAAGATACCGACAATCCTCAAAACATCATCATAACTCATAAGTGTGGAAATAATCCAATCTGTGCAAACTCCTGTCCGTCGGCTTACACAATCAAATCTCAACATGAATAAACCAATAATACACAACATATCTGTAGATCAACTACCACATGACAATGATAACAAATCCTGAAACATCAACATATAGTCCGAATGCTTATACGATCAATAACCAGATCAACCGATAAATCAACTGAGAATATCATCGACATTGTAACTCCAATACGACCAATAAAGGATCACGATAACTGAGAATACCATCAACATGATAACTCCGACACGATCAACAAAGGATCAACAATAATCGAGAATACCATCAACAAGGTAAACTCCAAATGATCGACAAAAGACCAATAATAACTGAGAATACCATCAACAAGGTAAACTCCAAATGATCAACAATAATGGATCTCAAAGAAATAACTCTGACTGTCGAACATACCCCTCGGGCGTATGAACAACCAGTCACAAACCGTCGAACATACCCAACCATAAATGGAGGACGAACGACCAAACAATATGGCTCAAAGATGGAAATCATAGTACGCCCGATCCAAATATGTGTCAGTGCACATGTCCACCCCGTATACGGAATCGAGGATATACGTGGGACAATGTACCTAATTAGCCTCAACGAACTACGTCTCGTGTGCACAGCCTTTCACGAAAAATATTCACGCATGACTATATATGTGCCCGGCTAAAAATCCTACACAATATCCAATCGGAACGCAGATATGACTCCAGATATGTCACGATGCAACATGACAACGAAACTCAAAGAAACACATATCCAATAAGGATCAAAAGACTCACCGAAGTGAACAACAATAGTGTGACAATGAAAAGTCGACACGACTAATCAATATCCAAAACATCAATCCTGGGATCATCATCCCCAAATGAATGACCAAAACGTCTACGATCTCAATACAAAGGTCCTGGGATCAACATCCCTCAACGAATAACCGATACGAAACTCACTACACGAAACCTCAACATATACAACAACTCAACATACTAATTATCCACATGATTGAACAAATACTTAGATTACCGCAAAGCCGAGGACCATATCCATCAACATCCACCAATGAGACAATCAACACAACCATTAATACCAACAATAGTCCTTCCTAACAACATTGCTATATGAATTATAAATGAAATGAAAACGAAACCATTCATCAAATATTATAAACTGAACAAGTAGAAACTTGCCTCGATACCGATACCACGAATCCGTTACCAAAATCCATTGCCTTTGTCTACGAGCTCCTCAATCCCGACCAAAAGCAATCTACGAACTCTTTAGCCTCAACCGCAACTCAACGGTCATAATCCACGATCAAAACATATCAACCTATTGCAATAACCGATTAACACACATTCGATAAAAATCAATAACCGACATACTCAACCAACAAACTCAACGGTTCAACGAAACCTCGATCATATACATAATACCAAATAATCCAACTCAACAAATACGAACCCATATCCACGATACAAGCCGTAACTCGATGATCACAAATAATAATCAATAACCGATCAACAACGGTTCTACAATATCCCGATTAAACACATATCCAAACAACCCGAACCAATCAAACACGAATTCAAAACCACAATACGATTCCAAAATCCGAAGATCATATCAATAATCAATTTAAACCAACAAGGGTCTAACATTACCGATTCCAAATTCAATCTTAAATACGGATACAAGTTTTCTCCTTGTAAATTCATAATATAAACCAATTACCGGTTATCATTATCAATCCGGGTGATCCGATTAATTCAACATCATAAATAACCATATTCCAAAGGTTTCAAATAATTCCAGTATCCGAATTGAACACTTATTCAATAAGTATGAATTTCCAAATTCAAACATGGATAATAATTCTCATCAAACTCGAAATCATATTCGTATTCCTATACGAATATTGTACCAAATACATAACTTAGTTCTAAATGTGAATATTCCATATTCATATCCAAAAAACCAACACTTTAAAACGTATTCATCAAATCAATGATCAATTCATCTCGACATTAAGGATTTTATAACATATTCGATCCCAACTTCAACTCCAAATACGAAGACAAAACTCCTTCTTGTTCATACTTGTAAATTCGTAGAAAACAATTTACCGATTATTATCGTGAATAATCACATTCCAAAATTATCCGAAATCCTTCCAAAATCATAACATGTAACTCAAGAGTTCTTTAAGAACATGAATTATCCAAATTCACGTTCATAATCCATAAAACAACATAACCCGATGTTTTCTAACATCTAAACAACCCTTAATCATAATTCAAGGTGTATATAATCATGTCCTTCAACATATACTTCTCATAACATCATGAATCGCAACAAACCACCAAGAACATCGAGAATACTACGATTCCATAATCATAACAACATAATCGAATCATTCGATCACCAATTCATTATCTTCCTTTAACAAAATTCCCAAAATTACCAAGAATTATCACAACAATATCATTTCCATCACCATTCATACGAAAACGTGTAGAATTTTCCAAGTTCTACTCATTGAGACATTTCATCGAACACTTTGAAGGCATAGTCCAATTCAATAGATTATTCAAAGGAATACTCGATTTCGATCCACAAAACTTCAAGAACAACGAATAATCTCAAGAATACAACAAGATTCCATCAATAATCTGAGTTAAAACGAATCAAATCGGCCAAGACATCAAGAAACTTCAAAAATATCCAAAACCAAGTGTTTAGGTGTTCTTACCTTCGATCCGGGTGGAAGATGATGTTAATCCATGATTCCAACTTCCAAAACATGTTGTTATAAGTTGCTCATACTCAAATCCATCAATTATTGCTGAAGGAATCGCGAAAAAACGAAGAAAAAAGTGAAAATGTCGAAGTGACCCGGTCCAGGCCTTATATAGGCGAGACTGCCGGGCCATTACGTACGTAACCGGCCCGCTTTACGTGCGTAATCGCCATGGCTCTTGGCGCCGATTCGCCGGAACACTTACGTCGTAACGGCACAGCTTACGTCACGAATCGCCCTACGGCCGTATCGCCGAGCCTTACGTGCGTTATCGGCAATTCTAGCCATCCGTGCGAGTCACCGCCGACCGTGATCGGCCATCCATGCGAATCACGCCAACCATGCTCGGCCATTCCAACGAGTCACGGCCGGCCATGCTCGGCCATCCAGGTCATCTCGGCCACGACTCGGCCAGCCGCCCCGTAACGTACGTAACACTTATTCCGTTGCGTACGTAATACGTACGTTGACTTGCTACAGTATAATAATCATATTACGTACGTAATACACCCTGTATAACGTACGTAACTCCATCCGTTGACTCACCTGTCCACATCTGCGCCGAAAGCTGCCGACCACGGGCCCCACTGTCCGATTCCTCTTGTTACGTATGTTATGTACACTATATAACGTACGTAAGCTAACACATTTTACGTACGTAAGCTCCAAGGCTTAACGTACGTAATGGCTATTATACTTAGCCAAAAATCCAACTGTTCCTGTCTGACATCTCGACATACTGGATACGAACATACGGCATACTGAATACACATATACTCAACCCAAAAATATTCTCATACGATGTACCTGATATCCAAATCTGTTTAACCTGATACAACATATCCTGAATATATCTGTCAATCAAAAACGATAATCACACCAGTATAACTGTCTCGGTTCTCAATTTATTTTATCCATACTGTATAGATACCAAACTATACAGTATATCTCAGATAAAATAACGCGAAAAATTTATACTGAAAATCCGGGTATTACAAAAGTATGGCCACACGGAGCAGTAGAACTTCTTGATCCGCGGAAGAACGAGCACTTTAAGGTAAACGGGCATAGAGTGAAGTCGTATTTCAGACGAATCGAAGAAATCAATGCGTTTGAGTGCATAGAGGTGGACGATGTAGAAGCTTGAGCAAGACGGAAAAAAGTCGAGCTAATGACTATAAAAAGCGCTACTTGGGAGGCAACCCAACGGTTTAGTTAGATTTTTCATCTTTTGTTTTTTGAATTTATTTTCCTTATTTGTTTTTACTCGATTCGAAACTGACCGGTTCAACTGTGGGTGTTAAAAATGCAGGAAACGAGTGCGTTATCAGAAATTAACAATCTGGGCAGGTAGGACACGGCTGAGTTGCTTCTGACACGGCCGAGTCTCAAAACAGTGAGATTTGCTATTCTGGGCTAGTATGACATGGCCGAGTCTCAGGACACGGCCGAGTCTCAGGACACGGCCGAGTGTCAAGACAGTGAGAGTTTGTTTTTTAGGATAGTCTGACACGACCGTGTCCCAGGACACGGACGAGTTGGTGAGACAGTGGGTTTTGCTTATTCTGAACAGTATGACACGACCGTGTCAGATGCAACACGGCCGTTTCGGTCGGACCTATATAAGGGGAACACGGACGAATCCCCATTTCCATCTTCCTAGTTTTTATTTTTTTTCTTCCCTCCGAACCCTACCATCAATACTATGGATTTTTCTCTTCATTTTCAAAGAAATTTTGTGCGATATCAAGGGGAGATACAAGAATCAACTACGTAATCATCATTTTTCAACCAATTTCACTCTTCAAGGGGGCAAATCGGACGAATTGGGACCGGTTTTTAATTTTTTTTCTCTCTTCAATATCTCCGAAATCAAGATATGTTTCTCATGTTTTTGATGATTATTCTTGGTTATGAACATGCTATGATAATTAGAATCACTAGTCCTTGATTATCTAGGGTTCTTGAATAAATTGAAGTAGATGAAATTGGGGATTTTCGATAATTCTCCATGCTTGATGATTAAATTTCTCGATTGGAAATTCTTGTAGTTAAGGGATGTTTTCCATGATAAAAATGATGAATTCAAACGATAAATTTTGCTTGGGAGTTGTTTTGATCAATAATGTTTATATTGGGGGTATTTCATTGTTTGCTATAAGTTTGGGGGAGGAATACGTTATCAAGTCCTTAGATAAATGATAAATTGAAATTTTTTGCAGAAAATGGCACGAGGACGTGGACAAAGAAATTCTCAGCGTGGAAGGGGTAGGAACGGCCGAGAACAAGTGCAGCCGGCAAGAATGGCTATTCAAAGGGCTGTGGAAACTCCGAATTCTTATGGAATTGATCTCCCTGAAACACAGTATGCAAGGTGGGAAATGCTGGGCTAGAAAAAGATGCTCCCTACGCGATGGCCCGATGATGAATGCATGAACGCAATGGGAATAAGAGAGACGTGATGAAATTCCTTGAAAGAGTGAATTGGGCGTGGATGATGACGCAACAATGGCCGACTTATAGGTGTCTCACGATAGAGTTTCTCAGCACTCTTACTATCAGAAGAGATTCGGTGACTCGATAACCAACCGAAATGACATTCCGGCTCAACAATAACGAAGAGAGACTAACCATCGTCCAGCTGGAAGATGTTTATCATACAAGACACAACGGCCATTACCCAATAAACCGGTTCGCATGTGAAACCTATTGGAGAGCTATGGTGGAATACCCGGGGAGCGAGGCGCGATATTATATTGCAAGATCGGCTAAAGGATCAAATATTCGCAATCCAATACTCCGATATCTACACAAGGTGATTGCAAATACTATATATGGCCGAAAGGAAACCGGGCCTATTTCACTGCGGGAGTTATACATCCTGACTCACATGCTCGATAACTCAGTTCCACCAACCGGGGCTATGATAGTGGAACATTTTGAGGATGTCGCGACAAAGCCTAAAGGGGAGATATGGATAGGGGGTTTTATTACCCCTATCGCACTTCACTTCGAGATTTCCTTAGCTCAGAGGACTCCCCTTCCAGGAAATAAGCTACTCTCTATCTCCGTGATGAAGGTAATGAACATCCTGGATTATGAACCGCGCACAGTCTTCCTCCAGACCGACAATGACCACTTCCTTCTCCCAAATACGCCTTTGACAACCATAAATAATATTCGGGACATGGGAAATCTGCAAATGGCTACGGAGGCACACCGTCGAGCATGGATGGCAGCTAGCTTGGCTCCCCCGGGTCACAGCCCTCTCGACCGAAATGTTCAACCTCGGTGCATTATGGATGAAGATAGAGCCGAGAGGATGGAAGAGGAGGAGGCTTATGAAAGAGGCCCGGATGAAGATGAAGAAGAAGATAACGAAGAAGAAGAAGAAAGCCCGAGAGATCGGCCCGAGACGTCAAGGCGGGCCGAAATTGGACGTGCCCCCTCGCGCCCAACATTAAGGGAGGAGCTCGTAGCCTTCCGAGAGGAAACTAGACAGAGGCAAAAGGAGGCTAGATGGGAGCGACACGAGATATTGTCTCTTGTGAGATAAATGCACGGGTGGCATGTCCAGCAAGGCCACTTCCCTCCGCCCCACCAGTAAACCGGTCGTAAGTATTTATTGACCAATGAAATTCTTTCATTTAAATACTATACCCCCTTCGTTCGTATATTCTTTAATTCAAGTTTGGGGGGGATTGGTCAAGAAATACTTCATTGATCTTATTTCTATTTGTTTTTTGATACTATTATGCTTGTTTATTTTTGATTGTTTTCGTCAGTTGATTTCTTTGTGGTGTGTTTTTATGCATTTGGTGTGTTTTGAGCATTTTGCAAAAATTTAATAAAAAATTTGAAGTATGAACTTTTTTTTTGGAATGCCTCGGGATTTAATTCGTTGTTTTGATATACAAATCGAGGATAATTTGTAGAGGAAAAATTGTTGATAATCGAAACAGGTGTGAAATTGAATAAGTAGTTTAAATATCTTGGAGGTATGAACAAACCTACTTGTGAGCTATCGAGCCTTCGTGCATTTTCTAAAATGCAAGTTTCATTGTCGAGTATTTCATTCTTGATTTAAGACTCTAGAACTTGCCTTGGTATCTTGTTCAAAACTACTAGTGTGTGTGCAATTGAGTGAAAATGATTTTTGGCGCCATTGATCTTAACCCTTCGATTTTTGCCAACCCGAAATTTGATCATTCCTTAAATAAACCCAATTGAGGTCATTGTCTATTTCATTGTTAAACCACATATCGAGCTTTCCATTACTATAATCCTTCGATCCATACTTGAGCGATTAGAAATTATTTTTGACGAGGATACAAAGATTGTGGTGACATTGGGTGATATACATATTGTTGGGAGTGTTGAATTGGTGAAAATAATTACTCCGCTATTTTTGGGAACTTATTAACCGAGTGTATTCATGTGACCCATGTTTATATTCGCGTAAAACGGTTACCTTAGATATGAGTATGCTTGGAAGCAGTTGTGTATGTTTTGATCCTAGTAACCGGGTGTATTCATGTGACCCATCGTTTACATTCGCGTAAAATGGATCCTAAAACAACCCAAGCCAAAAAAAAAAAAAATTGGAGCAATAAGGAGGGTTTGACGCTGCATTTTTCACTTTCAATAATGCTTGTTGCAAGTGGTTCATAATTAAGGGGATGAAAGAAGGAAACTTCAAAAATCTTGATCTTCTAAAGCGAATATGGTGATATAGTTCTAAAAATTGCTCAACTCAAATCACTTTAGCCATATTTATCCCACCTCAACCCAAGCCTACATTACAAGCCGAGTAATGCCCTTCTTGATTCACGAAAATATTGCATGCACAAAACAGTGGTAGAGATGAAGACGATTGGAAACCCTATGGGGTTCCTTATTTCATTGAATGAGTTCCGAGTGTATACTTATCCCTATCACTTTGAGAGTGAGTGAATACACTTGACCGGTGAGGTTTATATTGCCAAGTATTGACTATGATGTTAAGGAAGCACCCCGGAGGTTTGAAAACTTTGTAGAACTCGACTTATTTTACTTGTGAGTATTGATGAAATTTTCGAAGAGGTCCTTTGAGGTATTTTGACAGTTGAGTTCCCCTTTGAGAGTGGTTATTTTAAAGTGCATTGCTCGGGATGATCAAAGTTCAAGTTTGGGGGGGATTTGATGAGTCGATTGTTGATCAACTCATTCTGTTCTATCTAGTCGTTTTTTTGTTTGCTTTTTAGTATTTTTGTTCTCGTTTATGCGTGGTATGTTGTGTTTTTAATTTATAGGTAACCAAGCGAAGATTGTGGTTAAATATGCGCTTTCATAGCTAATATTGGAGTTTATGACGATCAAAAGCTAAAACGGGGCCTAAAACGACAAAAGATTGAAGTAGTATCAGTCGAATCTTCTAAATTCCAGAATCACCACTCCGAATTGAGATGTGTTCTCCTTTGATATAAATTCCTCGTGAAATTAGCTTCGAAACGGTATATCATATGCTAAAATCCGAGGTGTATTGATACAAGAACGAGGGATCAAAACAGAAGAAAACAATTCGGGCCGCACCAGGCAACTCGGCCGTGCCATATAACACGGCCGGGTCTCTTTCCAGTTAAAAATCCATTTTCCGGAAGAGTTCAAGACGACCGTTTCCTATGACACGGCCGAGTCCCTATCCAACCTCCTTTGCAATTTTAGCACAGTACAACACGGCCGTGTCATTTTTTTTTTCATTCATTCTCTTTTTTTATTTGCTTTTTTCTCTACTTTTTCCCTCTTTTTTCCTTTTATGTTATTTATGTAACGATTATTGACGGTTTCAAAGTTTGATTCATGTTAGCCGACCCCAAATCATTTTGGGACTAAGGCTTAGATGTTGTTGTTGTTGTTGTTGTTGTACAACACGGCCGTGTCATGGGACACGGCCGGGTCCATGGACAGTGCCTTTTCTTCTTTTCAGGGTAGTACGACACGGCTGTGTCCCAGGACACGGGTCGTGTCACTTTTCGGTGCAAGTCATTTTCTTTGACATTTTTGCACAATTTTGAGCCCTTTTCTTGATCTTTTGTCTATAAAAAAAGGAGGTGGAGACCCTAAGGAGATATTCAGATTTTATTTGAGATATTTTGGTGTGAAAAACACAAGATTGAGGGAGACAAACACCAAAAAGAGTGGAAAAGGATAGATTTTCATCATCTTCTTTGTAATTTCATCTTGAAGAAAAATATATTTTGTGAGTGAATATTATTCCTTGTACCATATTGTTTATGAGCTCTTGAAGGAAGAACATCAAATCTTCATCGGGAATTCAATTTCTGCATTTACAAGGGAAGTTACTACCATGATTTGTTTTACAATTTCCATTATTGTTGTTGAAATAATCATGTGTAGCTAATCTTTTCATATAGGTTTTTAGATTGATCCACACACATGTTATCGATTGTTAGTTTCTATTGATTTTCCGGGTAAAGTTTGGGATTGTTCCTCTTGTTCGTTCTTCGCTTTAGAACTTTTGATTTAGATCATCAAACATATTTCATTGTTGTTATTATTATTCAAATTGAGGGTTTTTATTGGTGTTCGCCATCAAACGACCCGATAGAAGCGATTGTGAATGTTCTAAACCTTTTTCCGTGATCTTTTAGCGAATTACCCCATCAAAAGTATTAGCTAGTCGATTGTTAGTAGAGATTCGTCCCCATCAAAGGAGTGTCTCTTATTTTCGTTAAGAACAATCGTGATTTTAGAATTGCCGCCATCAAACGGATTTCTTTTAATCGTGACCAATCAATAATTCGAAACCTTAATTCTTTGTGTATCGGAACTAATAATTGATTACGTGTGTGTCGGTAATTCTAAATTCCCATATCATTCTCAATATTGTAATCTCTGAATTATCCGACTATTCAATTGGTATTTGTAACGCTTAGTTTATTTTAATTTTATGCATTAGTAATTGTAATCCTATCAAATCAATGATGTATTTTAATTTATTTTACTTTTGTTCATTCGACTATTTGCCGAACATTATCGAACTTTAAACCGTTTTCAATTCCTGGAGAGATCGACCTCGGAGTTACTTGCCGCTTCCTATAAAAGCGATTCGTACACTTGCGAGTATATAATTTGTTCATCACGTATGAAAATATCAATCAATATATGATCCTTATGATATAGTAAGGAAAAGCCTCATCTTACCTCAGGTCCAGTGATGTGTTGAAGTGAAAAGATCAGTTTCTCTTGCTAGATTATATGTGCAAAAGGCCTGGATGATAACCACATTGTACCTTTAATGTCTTTTTAATTTATGAAACTAAAATGAGTTGTGTCCATAAATTTATCCCTTTATACTTAACTAGTACAATGCAATATATAACCATGATATAAACTAAATTAAATTTTAAATTCCTCTTAAACCCGTAATTAATCCTATTTGCATAAATCGGACATGTACAATTATTTATGTAAACTATGAATGATTATCATGATCGCATAAATAATTTACCTAGGACTAATTACAAATCATAATGCATCGAAACTTCGATTATTTCTAATGCTACTACTTACTAAAATCAACAAATTAATTTATCCTAAAAGGAACACGCCACCTAAAGTATTCACATAAAGAACCATGATTTTAATACTAGATAAAACGTAAAACCTAACAAAACATGTATAAGACAATAAAATGAAATATAAGAAAAGACTAGGAGGAAACATACCTTATAAATAGAATACTATGCCAACTCCCTCACACCAAGAAAAATAACTAGACTAAGGGTTCCCTAATTAAAAGGATCCCTATATCTTATTGAACTAAACCTCACACAAATTTATAAGTACTTCTCATGTTTATATGTGATGCATATTTATAAGGGTGGGATCACTCCCCTCTTCCATGCATTATCGATGTGGGATGGATGTACACACCTATAGATATTTATTTATATTATACACTATATTATATTACACATACATGGCATGCAAACACACACACGTATAAAAACTAAATATTATATCACAAACACCTTGCATGCAAACTTACACACCCATGCACGTGTGTATATATATATATATATATATTATTACACACACTTCACTATATATATGACACGTACACACACTTGTAGTTATTCACATGCATGCGCGCGCACACACACACACACACACATATATATATATATATATATATATATATATATATAATAGTATATACATACACACCTACACACATTACTACCTGCCATGTCTACACCCACACACATGCATATGTTATTAATATATTATATACTACATGCACACATACACACACACACACTCATGCGCGCACGCACACACACTCTTACATACACACGCATGCACACACGCTCATGCACACATATTATGTACTTTCACGCGCGCGCGCGCGCACACACACACACACACATATATATATATATATATATATATATATATATATATATAGCATTTATATCTCTTATTTCCATATTTTGGTGAAATAATAAATGACACTTCATATCCTTCCTTTGAAAGGTTCACAATAGTAATAATTTAATTGATAAATACTATCACTTTGTAACCGTTTAGCACATCAGACTCCTTTAACCGGGAAACTGAGCTTCTCTATGCAATGAGACATTTATAAAGACACATTTTACCATGTTAGGAGTAATAAATAATATGTTGCATCTATCATAGACATAAAACATAATCAAGCACATAAATAACAATTATTTATGCTCATGAAATATCCACTTGTATGCCATGCTTCCCTAATGCATATTATGAAAATGCATTTAGGTATAAAATGGTTATTGGCTTAGAAAGGGATAACCGGGCATTACAATCCTCCCCTCCTTATAAAATTTCGTCCTCGAAGTTGACATACCGAACAGTTCTGGATATTTGCTTTGCATTTCCTCCTCTCTTTCCCATGTAGCCTCTTCAACAGCATGATTCCTCCACAAAATCTTTACCAAATGAATCTCCTTGTTTCTTAGTTTCTTTACTTTCTTACCAAGAACCTGTACCGGCTTCTCTTCATAGGACAAATATGTGGATAATTCCAACGGCTCATAATTTAACACATGTGAGGGGTTGGAAATGTACTTCTTTAACATGGACACATGGAAGACGTTGTGTACACCAGATAGCGAAGGAGGTAAGGCTACTCTATAAGCTCTGTCACCAACTCTCTCAAGAATTTCAAATGGGCCAACATATCTCAGGCTAAGTTTTCCTTTCTTCCCAAATCTCATTATGCTTTTCATTGGAGATACCCTCAAGAACACATGGTCTCCAACTGCAAATTCTAAATCTCTTCTTTGAATAGCTGCATAACTCTTCTGTCTACTTTGTGCAATCTTCATTCGTTCTCTTATCTTTTCTACTACCATAGCAGTTTGTTGTATCATTTATGGGCCAAGTAGACTTCTTTCTCCAACTTCATCCCAGTGTACGGGAGATCTACATTTTCTCCCATACAGTGCTTCATAAGGTGCCATCCCAATTGTAGATTGGTAACTGTTGTTGTAGGTGAACTCTACCAATGGAAGCTTTGTATCCCAATTGCCCTTGAAATCTAGTATGCATGCTCTTAACATATCTTCGAGTATTTGAATAACTCTTTCTGACTGCCCATCACTTTGTGGATGAAATGCGGTGCTGAAAGCAAGCTTCGTACCCATTGCGTTATGTAAACTTTTCCAAAATACAGATGTGAATTTAGGGTCCCTGTCAGATACTATTGATACTGGTACCCTATGTCGTCGGACTATCTCTTTAATATATTCCTGAGCATATAGATCCATACTATATATGGATTTTACTGCAAGAAAATGAGCAGATTTGGTCAATCTATCAACGATCACCCATATCGAATTATACCCACTTTGAGTCCTTGGTAGCCCAAGCACAAAATCCATTATAATGTATTCCTATTTCCATTCCGGAATTAGTAAAGGCTTCAATAGTCCTGCTGGTCTCTAATGTTCAGTTTTGATCTGCTGGCAAGTTAGACATTCTGCCATGAAGCTTGCAATATCTTTCTTCATGTTAGGCCACCAATAATGTTGTTGCACGTCTTTATACATTTTTGTGCTACCTGGATGTATTGAATAAGGACTGTAATGAGCCTCCTTCAGAATGTCCCCTATGATGTTTGCGTCGGCTGGCACACACAGTCTCCCTTTATATCGCAATATTTTATCACTAGAGACTGAGAAGTTCGGTAATTTGCCCTCATCAACTTTTTCCCTCAATTTGCCTATGTACTGATCCGCCTTCTGGGTTTCTTTTGTAATGCCCGGATAATTATTGTATATTCATCTGTAAGATTCGACTTTGTAATGTTATTATTCGGAGGTTGGTTTCCCGTATTTTGTATCCTTACGTTTTGGTATCTACAGTATTCTGTATGCATGATTCTGCACGTGTTAACGTACGTTATCAGACGTCCATAACGTGCGCTAAGACTGCAGTATTACGTACGTTATCTAAAGTGATTAACGTACGTAAGCTAAGTCAACATGGGATCGGATAAGGGTCGGCGTGTGGGGGCCGAGGAAGGGGCCGGGGAAGATTCGTGTGATTTTCGTGTGAACCTGGACATAGGTGTTACGTACGCTATAGTGCATGTTTTACGTACGCTAAGGATATGAATATTACGTACGTAAAACCCTTGTGATTACGTAGGTAAGGAAATGGTGAAATCAGGACAGTAAGTTCTAGCCACACGACTACGTACGCTATAGTTAGGGTATAACGTACGTTAAGTTTGTTACGTACGTAAGGCTAATTGCATAACGTACGTAATGTCCAGAATTCTATTTATAGACCTTGACCCTATTTCATTTGTCACCTTTCCTTTGGCCGATTTTTTTCGTGTTCTGGAGATCTTTCATCACCTCTTATCCTTCCTATCATCTTTTGGGACGATTCTTAGGAAGCTTAGGCCTTGTAGATTGGTGTTCAAACTTCCGGTGGTTGAGTTTATTTAAGTTCTTCCTTGTTCATCCATTTGTTGAGGTATGTGATCCTTCACCAACTAATTTAGCATGATCTTAGTGACGTTTTGGACCTGTTTTGAGTAGACCGAACCAGTTTTCTTCTTGAGGAGCCTTTCATCATGGTTTAGAAGATTAAATTCAATTATTTTCGATTCCTCTTTATTGTCGTAATCGTTGAGCAAACCCTCTAGTGATTAGACTATTGATTAGTGTATCTTGAGATTTATAAACCAATCATATCTAGTTTTCGAAGATTATCTTAGTTCAGGAGAATGTTATGATCGAACATTTCGGTGAAGAATTAATAGATTGAACTTAAGGATTAATTCGTAGAAGGAGATGATATTGGAACTAGTCTTTATGATGACTCATCGAAGCTCGGATATCTTGCTATAATAGAACATGATTAGAATCCTCCTAGGATGAATTCCATGTTATGTAGTAACAATCAAACCGAAGGAATTGTGTTGGAACTTAGATAGTATTCCATTGAGCTATTGCAAGGACGAATAACGTAGTATCGGTCCAACCAAATTGTGTTAGGACAGAATAGTCCATCGCTATGATAAATGCATAATGCCTTTTTATGATTCATTTGATGATTTCAACGATTATCCGGAACCGTTAGTTATACCGACGTTATTGTTCGATGAAGGTTTGCATTCCGGTGAGCCGACCGAGTGAGAATTCTCCGAACGGATTGAAGACTATTGATAGTAGAAATTCTTGTCGCCATTTGTTGAGGCAAGTATCGTATTTTGAAAGTTTGTGAATAATTGATGAATTTGATCATGCATATTGTTTATTCGTGTTGTTGACATGAGATTATATCATTAAATTGTCATGACATTTGCTATCGATTTAACGTACGTTCATATTGATGAACATTTCGATTTTCTCGCATATGTATATACATAGTTGTGTTATGTGTAAGTTGTGATGATCCGAAGGGATCAAGCGATCTATGCTGAGGGCGCTGGATCAGATGTCCACCTCGTGTTGGTCCGACGGGATCATCTTGGGATCTAGGCTGAGGGCGCTGGATCATTGGACGGGTTTTTTCCACCTCGTGTTGGTCCAACAGGATCATCTTGGGATCTATGCTGAGGACGCTAGATCGTTGGAATACCCATGTTGTGTCGATTGAATCTTGTGGATTCGTATTGTTGGATTCCGGTAGCGGAAGTCCATATTGTGTATGTTATTATGCATTGTCGTTGCATATTTGTGTGTTCCGATACTTGTACTAGCATTGTTTTGCTAACCCCTTCGGGGGTGGACATTTGTTGTGATGTTCAGGTAGCTGAGGAGCGGGGAAGCAGCCACAGTACCGTCATGACGATGAAATGGCTCAGTGATGTTAAATATTCGTTGTTTTTGTGATTTGTTTTCTTGGTTCATTTTCAGTACTCGAGTACGTGGGTCTTTTTAAGATCATTTCGATATGGTTGTAATAAATCAGTTGGAACCAGTTTTGTAATTTGAATTTTGGTGGTATTATTGGTTTATATTCACATTTCTTTTAATCAGCCTTGTAAATCCTTACTTAAAAGGTTTACGGCGCTGTAATTATTCCGATTATCTCGGGGTGTTACAGAATATGGTATCGGAGCTAAGATTCATGGATATCTTGGCAATCGGGTTTTAGTTGGCTCTGTTTACGTTATTTGATTTACGGGTCGTTCGTAACATTACTGTTCAGCCAAAGTCTTCATGTGGGCCGTGGTTGTAAGTCTCCTAATCTCTTATACTACCGTCTTACTTAATTTCTGTTTTGTGAGTATTGACTGGCTTTATTTTTGAAAGGTTTGTCCTGGATATTGAAAAATTGTGTTTACAGTATGTTGAGAGGAGGACGTGGACGCGGACGTGGTAACATGAGACAGGAGGATTCCGCAACTACCCCAGAATTATCGGTTAGTCGAACCGATTCCCATTCTGGGGGATAGCATGAATCAACGAATGACGACGCGAATCCTAACATGCCGGGAGTGCTTCAACAGGTGGTGGCTCAGATAAACCAGTTCGCTCAGGTAGTTGACCGCATGCAGACAGCGATGGGGCAGCAGCACCACGAGGATAACCGGGGAGACAGATGGCTTGCTGAGGTGGTCAAATTACACCCGCCAAAATTTGACAGCTCTGCTGAGGCACTTACTTGGGATCATTGGCTAAAAGAGTTAGATAAGATATTTGCGGGTATTAACTGTCCCGAGGACCGGAAAGTTCCTATTGCCCAGTATTTTCTGACTGGGGAGGCTTTTGACTGGTGGGAGGCTATTCGACCTGAGAATCATAATGCTGACTGGACGGAATTCAAACTAATGATGGAAGCACAGTATTGTCCTCTCCAGTTAGAGAGGCAAAAATCCAAGAGTTTTTCTCACCACAGAGTTCGGAAGCATCTGTGACAGACATAATCAAGACTTTTAATCATCAGCTGACTTGTGTGCGACACTTGGTCAGAACGGAGGCAGAAAAGATTTTTCATTTCGATATGCGGATGAAGCCGGAGATACAGCAGTACATGTCCGGATTCGAGTGTACTACGTTGCGGCAGTATCAAGACAAAGCGCTGGCCTATGACATGAAAGAAGCAACGGTGGAGAAATCGATGGAGACAAAAAAGCAGAAAGTGTCCGGCAACTTCTCAGAAAACAAGAATGGTGGGCCACGCAAGGGCCAGTCTTCATTTTATTCATCTAGGAAACCTCCACATCCTTCTCGAGGTGGCAAGAAGTTCCGGACAACATCAGTAGTTTCGGACGCATCAAAGAAATTCTATAATTGTGGCCGAGCAGGGCATATTCGACGTGATTTCCCCGCATCTTATGTGACTTGTTTCGATTGTGGGCAAGAAGGGCACCGTGCGGCTTTCTGTGGAGTTGCGACTAGATCATATGGCACTCGCACTCCAGCGCCAGTTCCGAAGGAGGTGAGTGTGAACCAGACGCAGCAGAGTGGATTTCAGCAGCAGAATGTTGGGAAGAGAGAGACATCCAGTGCTGGGTCCGTTCCTCCGCGCCTATACGAGATGAGGAAATCTGACGATCAGAACACTTTTGTTGCATCAGGTACGATTCAGATCCTTTTGCAACCAGTTAGTGTCTTATTCGATTCAGGAGCTACACATTCTTTCATATCATTGAACTGTGTTAATCGTTTGAAAATCTCGTGCTTATTTGATTGTGAATCATATGTTGTGGGTTTGCCGAGTGGAGAGAGAATTGTGGGAACCCTAGAAACTAGAGATTTTCCAGTGTCTATAGGAGGGAGAAATTGGCCATCAAATCTTATTGTAGTCGACATCCATGGTGACGATTTAATTCTCGGAGACGATTGGCTCAACCGTTATGGAGCTATTTTGAATTACCGAAAACGAGTCATCTCTATCATTGCCGATGACGGATCTGAACATTTATTCAAAGGATGGAGACCAGGAAGCTCGGGAAAATTGATCAAAGCTATGAAGGCAGTGAAATTACTGAAGCAGGGTCGTCATGGATTGTGGTGATATGCCATGAAGAAAGAAGAAGGAGTAGAGCTCTCGTCTATTCCAGTTGTAAACGAATTCTCAGATGTATTCCCTGACGAACTACCTGGGTTACCTCCGCAGAGAGAAGTAGAGTTTAACATCGAATTAGAGCCTGGAGCCGCTCCTATTTCCAGAGCACCATACCGTATGGCGCCAACCGAGATGTATGAACTAAAGAAGCAACTGGAGGAATTGTTATAGAAGGGTTACATTCAACCTAGTGTTTCTCCTTGGGGAGCACCCGTTCTCTTTGTCCGGAAAAAGGATGGATCCCTCCGATTATGTATTGATTACAGGGAGCTAAACAAGGTGACGATCAAGAACAAGTATCCTATACCTCGGATCGACGACTTGTTTGATCAACTACAGGGGGCCAGAGTATTCTCTAAGATTGACTTGCGATCAGGATATCATCAGCTGAGGATCAAGGAATCGGATATACCGAAATCTGCTTTCAGATCCCGGTATGGGCATTATGAATTTGTAGTGATGCCATTCGGACTTACCAATGCTCCTGCGGTATTTATGCAATTGATGAATTGGATATTCTTAGGGTGATTGCATATGCCTCTCGACAGTTGAAACCATACGAAGTTAATTACCCGACTCATGATCTGGAGTTAGCAGCTGTGGTCTTCGCTTTGAAAATTTGGTGACATTATTTATACGGCACTCGTTGTCAGATCTTTACAGATCATAAAAGCCTCAAGTATATTTTCAGTCAGAAAGAATTAAACATGAGGTAGAGAAGGTGGCTAGAATTGATCAAGGATTACGACTTGGAAATTCTCTATCATCCGGGAAAAGCAAACGTAGTAGCTGATGCATTGAGCCGTAAACCTGTTTCTCTTCGAGTGTTGGAAGCACTTACGTCCCATACCTGCATTCAACGAGAACTGATCCACGAAGGGATTGAAGTATGGTCGCCAGGAATCCAAGGGCAACTATATGCGATGGAACTGACTTCGTCACTAGTCGAGGAAATCAAATCTAAGCAGTTGAACGATTCTCTGATCCTGCGGTTATGTGACGAAGTAAAGAAAGGAAAGGCCCCAGGATTCGTGATATAAGATGATGGAGTCGACTTTGCGTTCCCGATACTGATGTTTTGAGACAGACAATTCTGAAGGAAGCTCACAGTGCACCTTATTCTATTCATCCGGGCAGCAGTAAGATGTATAAGGATCTAAAACAAAACTTCTGATGGGGAAATATGAAGAAGGACGTAACAGAGTACGTTTCAAAATGTTTGACTTGTCAGCAGGTTAAGATTGAGCACCAACGACCTGCCGGAATGTTGAAGCCACTTCCGATCCCTGAGTGGAAGTGGGAGGATATCTCGATGGATTTCATCACCAATATGCCAAGGACCAAGATGGGAATGAACATGATTTGGGTTATAGTTGATCGACTAACCAAGTCGGCTCATTTCCTAGGAATTAAGGACACATGGGGACCCGAGAAATTGGCACGAGTATTTATTGCAGAGATAGTCAGATTGCATGGGACGCCGAAGACTATTATTTCAGATCGGGATGGTCGCTTCGTGTCACACTTCTGGAAGGCAGTTCACAGGGCTTTGGGGACTGAGCTAAACTTTAGCACGGCTTATCATCCTCAAACGGACGGTCAGTCCGAAAGGACTATATAAACAGTAGAAGACATGCTTAGAGCTTGTGCCTTGTATTGGTCAACTGATTGGGAAGCTCACTTGCCGTTAATTGAATTCACCTACAACAATAGTTGGCATACTTCTATTAAGATGGCACCATTTGAAGCTTTGTACGGGAGAAGATGCTGATCACCCCTGTGCTGGGATGATTCTTCGGACTTGATCGGGACGGAACCGGAATTGATAGTTCAGACTCAAGAAAAGATAGCTTTGATTCGGGAAAGACTGTTGACTGCCCAGAGTCGACAGAAGTCTTATGCATACGTGCGTCGTCGTCCGCTAGAGTTCGACATTGGGGACCACGTACTATTGAAGGTGTCTCCTACACGAGGAATCTTCCGTTTTGGGAGGAAAGGTAAGCTAAGTCCGAGATATATCAGACCATTTGAGATCCTCGAGAGAGTTGGGGATTTAGCGTACAGGTTGGCCTTACCGCCATCGCTAAGTCATGTTCATAATGTTTTTCACGTATCCCAATTGCGGAAGTATGTGGCAGATCCCAGTCATGTTATTGATTTTGACGAGATCGAGGTAGCTAATGATGGCACCTTCGAAGAGAGACCAATCAAGATACTTGAGAGTCGAGTCAAGCAATTGAGGAATAAACCGATCTCCTTGGTAAAAGTTCAGTGGTCTCGACATGGAGTCGAAGAAGCAACTTGGGAGACGGGAGATAGTATGAAGTCGAGGTACCCGGAATTATTTGCGATTTAAGTTTCGGGCCGAAACTTCTTTTTAGAGGGATAGTATGTAATGTCCGGATAATTATTGTGTATTCATCTGTAAGATTCGACTTTGTAATGTTATTATTCGGAGGTTGGTTTCCCGTATTTCGTATCCTTACGTTTTAGTATCTACAGTATTCTGCATGCATGTTTCTGCACATGTTAACGTACGTTATCAGACGTCCATAACGTGCGCTTAGACTGCAGTATTACGTACGTTATATAAAGTGATTAACGTACGTAAGCTAAGTCAACTTGGGATCGGATAAGGGTCGGCGTGTGGGGGCCGAGGAAGGGGCCGGGGAAGATTCGTGTGATTTTGGCGTGAACCTGGACATAGGTGTTATGTACGCTATAGTGCATGTTTTACGTACGCTAAGGACATGAATATTACGTACGTAAAACCCTTGTGATTACGTACGTAAGGAAATGGTGAAATCAAGACAGTAAGTTCTGGCCAGACGACTACGTACGCTATAGTTAGGATATAACGTACGTTAAGTTTGTTACGTACGTAAGGCTAATTGCATAACGTACGTAATGTCCAGAATTCTATTTATAGACCTCGACCCTATTTCATTTCTCACCTTTCCTTTGGCCGATTTTTTTCGTGTTCTGGAGATCTTTCATCACCTCTTATCCTTCCTATCATCTTTTGGGACGATTCTTGGGAAGCTTAGGCCTTGTAGATTGGTGTTCAAACTTCCGGTGGTTGAGTTTATTCAAGTTCTTCCTTGTTCATCCATTTGTTCAGGTATGTGATCCTTCAACAACTAATTTAGCATGATCTTAGTGACGTTTTGGACCTGTTTTGAGTAGACCGAACCAGTTATCTTCTTGGGGAGCCTTTCATCATGGTTTAGAAGATTAAATTCAATTATTTTCGATTCCTCTTGATTGTCGTAATCGTTGAGCAAACCCTCTAGTGATTAGACTATTGATTAATGTATCTTGAGATTTATAAACCAATCATATCTAGTTTTCGAAGATTATCTTAGTTCTGGAGAATGTTATGATCAAACATTTCGGTGAAGAATTAATGGATTGAACTTAAGGATTAATTCGTAGAAGGAGATGATATTGGAACTAGTCTTTATGATGATTCATCGAAGCTCGGATATCTTGCTATAATAGAACATGATTAGAATCCTCCTAGGATGAATTCCATGTTATGTAGTAACAATCAAACTGAAGGAATTGTGTTGGAACTTAGAAAGTATTCCATTGAGCTATTGCAAGGACGAATAGCGTAGTATCGGTCCAACCAAATTGTGTTAGGACAGAATAGTCCATCGCTATGATAAATGCATAATGCCTTTTTATGATTCATTTGATGATTTCAACGATTATCCAGAACCGTTAGTTATACCGACGTTATTGTTCGATGAAGGTTTGCATTCCGGTGATCCGACCGAGTGAGAATTCTCCGAACGGATTGAAGACTATTGATTGTAGAAATTCTTGTCGCCATTTGTTGAGGCAAGTATCGTATTTTGAAAGTTTGTGAATAATTGATGAATTTGATCATGCATATGGTTTATTCGTGTTGTTGACATGAGATTATTTCATTAAATTGTCATGACATTTGCTATCGATTTAACGTACGTTCATATTGATGAACATGTCGATTTTCTCGCATATGTATATGCATAGTTGTGTTATGTGTAAGTTGTGATGATCTGAAGGTATCAAGCGATCTATGCTGAGGGCACTGGATCGGATGTCCACCTCGTGTTGGTCCGACGGGATCATCTTGGGATCTAGGCTGAGGGCGCTGGATCATTGGACGGGTTTTTCCACCTCGTGTTGGTCCGATGGGATCATCTTGGGATCTATGCTGAGAGCGCTGGATCGTTGGAATACCCATGTTGTGTCGATTGGATCTTGTGGATTCGTATTGTTGGATTCCGGTAGCGGAAGTCCATATTGTGTATGTTTTTATGCATTGTCGTTGCATATTTGTGTGTTCCGATACTTGTACTAGCATTGTTTGGCTAACCCCTTCGGGGGTGGACATTTGTTATGATGTTCAGGTAGCTGAGGAGCGGGGAAGCAGCCACAGTACCGTCATGACGATGAAGTGGCTCAGTGATGTTAAATATTCGTTGTTTTTGTGATTTGTTTTCTTGGTTCATTTTCAGTACTCGAGTACGTGTGTCTTTTTAAGATCATTTCGATATGGTTGTAATAAATCAGTTGGAACCAGTTTTGTAATTTATATTTCGGTGGTATTATTGGTTTATATTCACATTTCTTTTAATCAGCCTTGTAAATCCTTACTTAAAAGGTTTATGGCGCTGTAATTATTCCGATTATCTCGGGGTGTTACATATCTTGAAGTGCTGGTTTCAATATGAGTGCTGATAACGAACAAATCTTCCTTTTGGGCACAATTTCCAGTCCCAATTTTTGCAAGTCTAATAATAATGGCTTCTGTGTGATTAGAAAGAAAGACATAGACTTTCTACTTAATGCGTCTGCAACCATATTTGCCTTACCAGGATGATAATTAATCTCACAATCATAGTCTTTCACCAAATCTAACCATCTTCGCTGTCGCATATTCAGCTCCTTCCGTGTGAAAAAGTACTTCAAACTCTTGTGGTCTGTATAGATTTCGAACTTTTAACCATATAGGTAATGTCTTCAAACTTTTAGTGCAAATACAACAGCAGCCAGTTCTAGATCATGTGTTGGATAATTCTTTTCATACTCTTTTAATTGCCTGGAGGCATAGGCTATTACCTTCCCATGTTGCATTAATACAGCACCCAAACCATTTTTAGAAGCATCAGTGTAAACTACAAAGACACCTGTTCATATAGGAGTGGCAAGGACAGGAGCTGTAGTTAATCTATGCTTCAATTCCTGGAAACTCTCCTCGCAAGCATCAGTCCAAACAAACTTTGTATTCTTCCTTGTTAACAATGTCAATGGGGTTGCAATCTCTGAGAATCCTTGTACAGACCGTCGGTAGTAGCCGACTAGTCCTAAGAAACTTCGAACCTCTGATACATTTGTTGGTGTTGGCCAGTTGCTAACCGCCTCTACCTTGTTTGGATCACCTTAAATGCCATCTTTGGATACCACATGCCCTAAAAATACCACTTGTTCTATCCAGAATTCACATTTCTTGAATTTAGCATACAACTGTTTTTCTTTGAGAATTTGAAGCACAATTCTAAGATGTTCTTTATGCTCATCTCTATCATGTGAATAGATAAGGATATCATCGATAAACACCACCACAAATTTATCAAGGAACTCTTTGAATACCCGGTTCATTAGATCCATAAATGCTGCCGGAGCATTTGTCAAACCAAAAGGCATCACTAAAAATTCACAGTGACCATATCACGTTCTAAATGCTGTCTTTTGGATATCTTCTTCTTTGACCTTCAGTTGATGATATCCGGAACGTAAATCAATCTTTGAGAATACTGATGCTCCTTGCAACTGATCGAATAAATCATCTATCCTTGGAAGAGGATATTTGTTCTTAATGGTCACCTTATTCAGTTCCCTATAGTCAATGCATAATCGCAATGAGCCATCTTTCTTTTTCACAAATAAGACAGGCGCTCCCCAAGGTGAACAACTAGGACGGATGAATCCCTTATCAAGTAATTCTTGTAGCTGAATATTTAGTTCTTTCAATTCTGTTGGTGCCATTCTGTATGGGGCTTTAGAAATAGGGGTAGTCCCAGGCATTACATCGATTGCAAACTCAATTTCTCGATCTGTCGGAAACCCTCATAGATCATCTGGGAACACCTCAGGAAATTCTCTAACCACTTCTATGTAACACCCCCAATCCGCTCAGGGATATTACACGCCGTAGAACCTTTCCTCAAGGATCTACCAGGATAGTAACAAAATGAAACATCTCGACAATGCCTTTAAGGCTAAAATGACTCAGTAGACCGATTTGGCCTTTCAATAAAAACATACAACTCGATTACAAGTCATGCCCACGCAGGGATCAAAACACAACCACACCCGTATAACGGGAAAAATATAGCAGCGGAAAATAAAGTACAACTGAACCAATACACGATGTACGGTTCCTCATGTGATTAGTATCGATCATCTTTCATCATCCTTCGTGCCGACCCTGTGTTATGCTCCAAAACCTGAATGCAAAAACAGACATCAACCCCCCGAATACTCGGGGGTTATCAAAACTCCACTGTTTTGCTAGTGCAAGAACAAAGTGCAAAATACGAGTCATACAATTAACATTCCACGAACGATAATAATTCGGAATCCTCAAAGATTAAAATACAACAGGATGCACACTTCCCGAGGCAAGATTTTGAGTAAAGACTTCCCAAAATTTCAAGATCAAAATATCAAGGGAAACAATTTATAAAATGATTTGAAATACCATCGGGAGTTTTAATAGAAAAAAATTTAGGATTATCAAATCCCACTTTTTAAAAACCAAAAGACAAAAGGGGTCACCGCCCCAAAAGTTTACTTTCCGTAAAATAACCTTTACCAAACCGTTGGGATTTTAGCCCCAAATCCGTCAAATGACACTTACAAAACCGTTGGGACTTTAGCCCCAAATCTCATCAACTCACAGTACACGAGAACGAAAACAAGGTTCGTCTTCCAACAACAAAATCCACAATTAAAGGATTTAACACAAATAACAAAATACTCTAGTGCCATCCTAGCCAAGTAAGCCAAACGAACACTTACATCTTACACACTTAGTCGATGCATGCAATCATGAAAACCGTTCAAAAGCACTCATTTCCGGAAATGCCAATTATCCAAATCACATTGCAAAATACACCACAATTAACCGCGGACCCACAACTTCGTGGACCCCTGCCGAGACCCCATCGGATCTAACCCACAGTGGTTAAAAGCAAGCTCGCGGTTCCACAGCTTCGTGGAGCCCTACCAAGACCCCGACGGATCTAACCCGTAGTGAGCATACACAAACACACACGTTACTCATGCAATACTAATATGCTAAGAATGTAAGTTCATCAAGAATACTTACTAGAGATGGCCACTTACTCGACGCCTTTATCAAACTCTTCAAAACACAGTGACAAGATTAAACACGGAATACACAATTCCATAACTTTAAACAACAGAGATATCATCAAAGCCTTCACGTTCAAAATGATCAAATCATAAACAATTCCCAAAACACACCGTTCACAAAACACACACGCGTTTTGAAAGAGAGCCTTTAACGAGGCCAAACCGAAATCTTTTGAAACTTCATTTCAAACAACAAAACAAACACACCAAGACGATCACCGATCATCATATACACAAAATAAGAAATGTATGAGCAAGGTACTTGCCTCGAATAAGAACAACGCGGAGAATCGACCGAAGTAGGTTGACACGAACCGACTAGGAACCCGCCGACTCCACCGATCGCCAACTCGCGTTCATAAACTACGAAGGACAATATCAACAATGAAATGAATTCCATAACACGACTCAAATCCGTTGAATTCAAAGAACGAATGATGAAAGTTCAAGTGTTTTCCCCAAAACGGCCAAGAACACGATTCATCCCGACAAAACACGAAACCGGAATTCCAAGTCGAAATATGGATATACAATCCATAGAATATGTTTAACAACATCATTTAACCACAATCGATCCAACAAAAACGGATGGAAAACGAGATCGAGAACAAATCCCCCATTAAAAGTCGATTCGAAGGAAATCAAGAAATATACTTCGATTCGACAAAGAACAATGGATTAAATGATGTTAAACACAAGAATACTACCAAGATTAATCATACCCATCATGAATTAATCAACAATACGGAACGAATCGGACAAAAACGCAAAAACCCCAAAATTCAAGAAACTAGGGTTCTAAGAAGATTATCTTGATTCGCTGGATCAAAGGATGATATAGGATAATCGAGAACAACCACACCCGTACCACGCAAGGTCCCTTTGGGCCAAGATCGCCCGCCCTTCTTTTAAATACGAGGCCGGCGTAGTCTGAGGGCCCTCCAAAACTAATCAGTGGACACGATCGCCCGCCCTCAAAGGTTCATCATCTAACATGGTGAACCCGGACAATGTGACACGTGCCACTACCCCCGTCTCAACGTACACCGTCGAGGTTCGCCATCTACATGGCGGGCCGAGGTGGAATCAGAGCTAACAAGCCGCGGAAGTGGAGTTGATTAATCTGACGACGCCCCGCGCAAGGACTCCTCTAGAACAAGACCACATGCCCTTCGTTTAAATACGAGGCGAGGAGCAGCTTAACAGAGGACCCCCACAATAAAATGAGTCACGAGACACTCAATGTCTTCGCGCACAAGACACGGTCATGGAGTCGGTCCATCGAACTCCGTGACTGTGCACGGTTCCTCAGCGACAAAACTATCAGTTTCTACGAGGGATCGGCCAAATTTTGTTTTTTGCAGGTACAAGGCCGAAGATAGCTAGCCAATCGACATGATCGCCCAAGTCTAAAACCGAAGTCCAGCACAGTCGCCCATCTTCATCCTACATGATCGCCAGCAAGAACCACCTCGCCCCATGTCTTCAACATCGGAGCAAGCTGGGGGGTAATTGTTGTGTCGGGAATTATACGCCTCGACCGGCGATCGCCTCGGAGACCGGGCGACCTAGCCATAAGCCGAGCAGCCTAGATAGATCGGCCGACCGAAGGTCCCAGGATGAGTCCCGGTGCCGAGCGATCTGCATCTGAGAAGATCATCCCTCGGTACTTGGCGATGGACTCCCGGTACTTGGCGATCAGACGATCATCTCTCGGCACCTGCCGACCGACCCTTGGTGACCAACCGATGCCGACCTCTGGTGACCGACTAATGCCGACCGCATCATACCGATCGAGGCCGATGATCATACAATCGGCAAAGGCCGAGGCCCAGGACAAAACCCACGTGCAGCGCCGAGACAAGATCCGCATTTCACGGATCGTTGACCACAGCCTGTCAGCATCCGTCCACCAGCCGACAGGCCCGCCGAAAGGTGTCCGTGGGGCCGCCCGTGACAGTGACTCTGGATGCGTGCCGGCTCCCCATTGGACCGCACAGCTGGCTGCCAGAAGCTGCCTTGGACTTTAGGCGGACAACCCATGTGGCCTTAAGGACGATCGCCCCACTATTATTTTGGCCGGAAGATGATCGCCCGCTAGGAAACAAGGCTCCTCAGCCCCTATATATAGAAGACTCCCTGCACTCGGTCAACTCTCGGTCCCCCGCTATTTCAAGCACAATATAGAAGCAATACTCACAACTTGGCTTTCTCTTACTCTTGGCAACAGCTATCTCTCAGTTCTTTCTTCTCTCGGCCTCTCTCATACAGAAGACGATCGGCAGGGACGAAGAACACCAAGGCTTCGCTCAAGAGCTGGATTAACAGGATCTTTTTACACTCATCGTACTTAGATTCTCACATTAATACTTGTATCCACGAATATTTGTATTAATAACATCTCGCGAGAGCATTCAAGCCCGGGCCTAACAAACCCAGCAAATCTTGTGTTTATTCATATTCTCTCGGAAAGTGCTCCCGCAACCTTGTTTGTTGTCCGTCCATTCCAGCAGTATTTCATCTTCGGATAAATATTTCGGGCAACAACAACCCGACAGCCTAGGTTTCCACAACCTAAGCTCCGATACCATTTATGTAACACCCCCAATCCGCTCAGGGATATTACACGCCGTAGAACCTTTCCTCAAGGATCTACCAGGCTAGTAACAACATGAAACATCTCGACAATGCCTTTAAGGATAAAATGAATCAGTAGACCGATTTGGCCTTCCAATAAAAACATACAACTCGATTACAACTCATGCCCACGCAGGGGTCAAAACACAACCACACCCTGAACAAATACACAATGTACGGTTCCTCATGTGATTAGTATCGATCATATTTCATCATCCTTCGTGCCGACCCTGTGTTATGCTCCAAAACCTGAATGCAAAAACAGACATCAACCCCCCGAATACTCGGGGGTTAGCAAAACTCCACTGTTTTTCTAGTGCAAGAACAAAGTGCAAAATACGAGTCATACAATTCACATTCCACGAACGATAATAATCCGGAATCCTCAAAGATTCAAATACAACAGGATGAACACTTCCCGAGGCAAGAGTTTGAGTAAAGACTTCCCAAAATTTCAAGATCAAAATATCAAGGGAAACAATTTATAAAATGATTTGAAATACCATTGGGAGTTTTAATAGAAAAAAATTTAGGATTATCAAATCCCATTTTTCAAAAACCAAAAGGCAAAAGGGGCCACCGCCCCAAAAGTTTACTTTCCGTAAAATAACCTTTACCAAACCGTTGGGATTTTAGCCCCAAATCCGTCAAATGACATTTACAAAACCGTTGGAATTTTAGCCCCAAATCTCATCAACTCACAGTACACGAGAACGACAACAAGGTTCGTCTTCCAACAACAAAATCCACAATTAAAGGATTTAACACAAACAAAAAAATACTCTAGTGCCATCCTAGCCAAGTAAGCCAAACGAAAACTTACCTCTTACACACTTAGGAGATGCATGCAATCATGAAAACCGTTCAAAAGCACTCATTTCTGGAAATGCCAATAATCCAAATCACATTGCAAAATACACCACAATTAACTGCGGACCCACAGCTTCGTGGACCCCTGCCGAGACCCCGTCGGATCTAACCCACAGTGGTTAAAAGCAAGCTCGCGGTTCCACAGCTTCGTGGAGCCCTACCGAGACCCCGTCGGATCTAACCCGTAGTGAGCATACACACACACACGTTACTCATGCAATACTAATATGCTAAGAATGTAAGTTCATCAAGAATACTTACTAGAGATGGCCACTTACTCGACGCCTTTATCAAACTCTTCAAAACACAGTGACAAGATTAAACACGGAATACACAATTCCATAACTTTAAACAACAGAGATATCATCAAAGCCTTCACGTTCAAAATGATCAAATCATAAACAATTCCCAAAACACACCGTTCACAAAACACACACGCGTTTTGAAAGAGAGCCTTTAACGAGGCCAAACCGAAATCTTTTGAAACTTCATTTCAAACAACAAAACAAACACACCAAGACGATCACCGATCATCATATACACAAAATAAGAAATGTATGAGCAAGGTACTTGCCTTGAATAAGAATAACGCGGAGAATCGACCGAAGTAGGTTGACACGAACCGACTAGGAACCCACCGACTCCACCGATCGCCAACTCGCGTTCATAAACTACGAAGGACAATATCAACAATGAAATGAATTCCATAACACGACTCAAAGCCGTTGAATTCAAAGAACGAATGACGAAAGTTCAAGTGTTTTCCCCAAAACGGCCAAGAACACGATTCATCCCGACAAAACACGAAACCGGAATTCCAAGTCGAAATATGGATATACAATCCATGGAATATGTTTAACAACATCATTTAACCACAATCGATCCAACAAAAACGGATGGAAAACGAGATCGAGAACAAATCCCCCATTAAAAGTCGATTCGAAGGAAATCAAGAAATATACTTCGATTCGACGAAGAACAATGGATTAAATGATGTTAAACACAAGAATACTACCAAGATTAATCATACCCATCATGAATTAATCAACAATACGGAACGAATCGGACAAAAACGCAAAAACCCCAAAATTCAAGAAACTATGGTTCTAAGAAGATTATCTTGATTCGCTGGATCAAAGGATGATATAGGATGATTGATTGATGTTATGAACTCAAGAACTTCGTGGATTTGTTGTTCAACAACATGGATTCGTCACCTCCGAAGCTCCAGTCGCGGATCGAAAGGATAAGAAATGAAAAACGAGTGAAAATATGACTACTCTGTCATATTTATACTGGGCCGGACTAGCGTGCGCTAGGCTGCCGAGCTAGCGTGCGCTATCGGCCCAGGCCGCAATCCAGAGCCCCCACTGGCCTACTGACTCGGCCAGGTAGCGTGCGCACCTTTTCCGGCCGTAGCGCGCTACCCGGCCGTAGCGCAGCGCAATGCCCGGCAGAGCGTGCGCTACCCGCCGATCGTCCCCGAGTCCAAGACTCCAAGAACCCTCTCGCCTGCACCCGATAGCGTCTGGGCGGCCTGAGCACAGGCGCTACACTGCCGAAGAAGCGCGCAGCCTTCCGGCCGAAGGCGTGCGCTTACGCGGTTCTCGCGCTCCGTCCGGCCGGTGCCTGCAATCGTCCGGCGTAACCAGAATCGTCCCGGCGATCCCAGTAATTGTCCTGGCCAGGCTCGACCACCGTGGCTCAATGACTCGATTTCCAAACGCATTTTAACGAACACGACGAAATGTTCGCGGACAACATCAACGACCCGAAATGAAAACATAATACCATAATTAATCATACGCGACCAAGAAACGGGTCGAGACAACAATTACAGATACGGATACCCGTAACTTTAAGAAAATTACAAAATGGCCCAAAACGCCCGAAAATCACGATACGTGATCGAATAACCAAACCGAAGTTCACCACACGTCTAACAAAGTTAAACAGACTTACGGGAAACTCGAAACAGCAGTTTCGAATGAGATTCGCAAGAATCGAACTCAAGTGCGGAAAAGTCGCCAAAAAGCACGGAACTCAATAAAACGACACCGAAACGAACTCGGATGACAAAAAGTGCAGAATTAATCATTCTCAGAATGACGAAACGGTCATGAGAGAGTCATCTAAACGGACTCTCACCAAAAAAAAAAAGAAAATCACCGAAATCCGAAATTGCGGATATTACATTCTACCCTCCTTAAAAGAAGTTTCGTCCCGAAACTTAAAACAAGTAGGGAGAAGAAATATACCACCAGGAATATTTCAATGAGATACACAAGAATGCGTAACTAACGCCCAACGGCGAAATGTTACAAACAACGCAAAGGAATATACGGCGTGAAAACACGCTCCACGGCGACCAACACAACGTCGCCGTTAGGGATATAATAAAACCAACAAATGACAAGCGTCATCAAATGGATAATATAGCCAAGTCAATTATCCGACAATCACAAAACACAACGAACGAAAATCAATATGATTGACCAACCCAACGGTAAATCAATCAAAACGCGAGCCAACCGCTGAACAAATACGGAATCCCACCGCCCAAGGGTTGGAAGATCGAAAACGAGACTAATTTACCGAACTTAAGGGAATTACGAAGGAGTCCCAACGTTAAACGACCACAAAACGAGATCAACAAAAAACGAACAATCAAATGGTCGAATCACAACGATCGAGACAACAACAATCGAACAGTCATGTTCGAATCACGAAGAACAATAAAATTCAAAAAACAATTCCAAGGTTCACATCTCGACTCGAGACAATATATGATCCGGTGAAAACAACAGGATGTGCATCCATATAAGATCCACAGGAAAGGGAATAGCAATTGCAAAGTCACAACGACAAACGAGTTATTCCGAAACAATACCACACTCGTTCGATCAACAAAAGCAAGGGGCAGGACAAGCTCAGAAAATGTCAACGAACATAAACGAGTCGACAGAGTCGAAAACACCGGAGTTCCAAATCCGATCCACTTCGAATAAAAGAACTAATAGAACCAGATGATGTCACTTCCGAACAAGGTTCACAACAATCGAACCGAACTCGAAAAAGTCACAGCGATAACCAGATCGACCCATAACAAGATCGCAGTTCGTTCGGACGATGAAACCGAAATACAGAACAAGTTCATAAAGTATCAACGAACATGAGCGAATCGATAGACTGGAGAAAGAGAAAATAGAGAAGTCAAAATAGTACGGGTATTACCTTCGACCTCATCCACGAAATTCACAAAAACAGGAGCAAGGTAACAAGACATTAAACAACCGACACATAACGGAACGATCACCGATGCACACGGCCATACCAAACCAAGCTCTAACAGCTCGCACATGCGCGACAACGCATAAATCACCATGAGGCGACAATATTCAATACCAACATCCCACCTCTCACAGAGGGCTAACACAACAAATATGTTAAAAACGACTCAACGCTCACACCGCCAATTCGATCATACTCGGGAGCAAACATCAAAATGACAATGCGAACGTCAAACATACATACCCAGCCCTCAAACGGGAATGGATAAGTTTTAAAAACGAAAACCTCATTTTGAAAATAATTTAGAAGAACACCGGTTGATCTTGAATATCATCTTTCAAAAAAGGACAAACGTGAAACATCGTTATCGAGACTTTGGAGAACCATTTCACATTAGATAAAAATGAGGACACTTTCTCTTAGTAAAAACTTTCAGAATATTCGACCTTCGGGTCTAAATAAAAGTGTTTCTAAAACATTGAAAATATCTCAAAATATTCTGGTCCTCGAGGTAGAAGGATTTGGAGACATATTGTGGCACCTTGGATGTACCACGAGAAAATAATTCATTTTAAAAGTACGTCTCGAAGTTTATTTTCTAAGATACTCAAGGTTTTCGAAAATTTATTAGGCCAGAATGCCTAAAAACTCATGCGTATCGACCTTCACTAAAACGACTCCTAGTACACGCATGAAAACGTTTAAAATCAACATGTCTTTAAACGGAAATAAACGGTAAAATACCACAGTCGAAGACCGCCTAGGATTCAGAACAAAACCACTGACCCCATTCGAGGCCTCTAAGGACCCTCCTGCACTAGCTAGTGAACAAGTCGAATGCGTATAAGCACAAAGCTTCCACAAGAGAACTTGTAAAATGAACAAATCGATTCAAAAATCATAAGCAACGGACAAAAACAACATTAAAAGACATCAGCAGCAACGACACTCCTCGTATAAACCAAATACGAGAGTCGACTAAATACATATCGTGAAATCAAAATCCACATAAGGATTTCATCACTTAACAAATAATTATAAAAAAAATAGCTCGTGTCACACGAGGAACAACATAAAGGAGGGAGACTTACATCCACAGGTCGCACGAAGATGATGATCGCCCCACGATACTAATCACGACCAACAAACTCAGACGACGCGTCGCGACACGACTCAGTCAGACAAAATCTGACGAGACAAAACTCAACAAACCCTACTTGACCCGTGTTGTGTCGGGAATTATACGCCTCGACCGGCGATCGCCTCAGAGACCGGGCGACCTAGCCATAAGCCGAGCATCCTAGATAGATCGGCCGACCGAAGGGCCCAGGACTAGTCCCAATGCTGAGCGATCTACATCTGAGAAGATCTTCCCTCGGTACTTGGCGATCGATTCTTGGTGGCCGACGATCAGACGATCATCTCTCGGCACTTGCCGACCGACCCTTGGTGACCAACCGATGCCGACCTCTGGTGACCGACTAATTCCGACCGCATCATGCCGATCGAGGCCGATGATCATCCAGTCAGCAAAGGCCGAGGCCCAGGACAAAACCCACGTGCAGCGCCGAGACAAGCTCCGCATTTCACGGATCGTTGACCACAGCCTGTCAGCATCCGTCCACCAGCCGACAGGCCCGCCGAAAGGTGTCCGTGGGACCGCCCGTGACAGTGACTCCGGACGCGTGCCGGCTCCCCATTGGACAGCACAGCTGGCTGCCAGAAGCTGCCTTGGACTTTAGGCCGACAGCCCATGTGGCCTTGAGGAGGATCGCCCCACTATTATATTGGCCGGAAGACGATCGCCCGCTAGGAAACAAGGCTCCTCAGCCCCTATATAGAGAAGACTCTCTGCACTCAGCCAACTCTCGGTCCCCCGCTATTTCAAGCACAATACAGAAGCAATACTCACAACTTGGATTTCTCTTACTCTTGTCAAAAGCTATCTCTCGGTTCTTTCTTCTCTCGGCCTCTCTCATACAGAAGACGATCGGCAGGGACGAAGAACACCAAGGCTTCGCTCAAGAGCTGGATTAACAGGATCTTTTTACACTCATTGTACTTAGATTCTCACATTAATACTTGTATCCCCGAAAATTTGTATTAATAACATCTCGCGAGAGCATTCAAGCCCGGGCCTAACAAATCCGGCAAATCTTGTGTTTATTCATATTCTCTCGAAAAGTGCTCCCGCAACCTTGTTTGTTGTCCGTCCATTCCAACAGTATTTCATCTTCGGATAAATATTTCGGGCAACAACAATTGGCGCTAGAGGAAGGGCATCTAACACTCAATTTTATTCCTACCATCTCGAAGAACACTCACTGTTCTCCGGGGCATATACCTGAAGAAACACTCGCTGTTCTTTAGGGAATGCTTTCAACCATGACTTCCGCCTCCTCGTCGAAGAAAGCCACTGGCCAGCCCGCCAGACGCCTCGTTCCGTCTCAGTCCGAGCCACAGCCGATGGCGGATGGTAGCCGCCGTGGTCCGAGACGCTCGATCCCGCCCCCGGGGGCCGGCCCGAGTCTCTCACTCGATCAGTTCCGAACCGCGGAGCAGATCGAGGAGGCCATGGTCGTCCTACAGGAGCGACGGAGTGCTCTCGACGCGCCTCCCGCTATCACCCCCTCGGCCATCCGCCGGAGGACCAAACGGAAACACAAGGCGTTGCTGGCCGAGCAATCGCCAGGAGGCTCCCATCCGCAGGGAGAGGCGCTCGCCAGTGGGCACTGCTGATCGCCTGGCAATAAACGACATGGCGACCGGGGCAGTCCGGCCCCAGCCACGAGACGACGGAGCCCGAGTCTGTCACCAGGAGTTCGGCATACCTAGCTCCTCGAAGGCCGACCAGCCGTCTGTCTCCCCCTCGCCAAAGGGCCGAGGTCGGCAGCAGCGGGGTCAGGAGATCGGTACACGATCGCCTCGGCCCCCACTCCAAAATCCGATCAGCGAGTGACCATGCTGCAGCAATGGCCGCGATGCAGTGCCAGCTCGATGACATGAAGGCGATCCTCGAATCTGGAGCAGGCTCCAAAAGCAAGATCGCCGGGCCGAGCGAGCCACTCGCGATCCCCATCGAGCTCGCCCCCGTGCAGCATAAGATCGCTGCCCCGCAAACAGCATTGTACGAGGGGAGATCAGACCCCGAAACACACCTGAGCAAGTTCAACATCTACATGACCGGGTGTGGGGCATCTGACGCGACCAGGTGCCGAATATTCCCTCTGACGCTGGACGACCTTGCCCACAGGTGGTACACCTCATTGCCGCCTCGGTCCATCGCCTCCTTTAACCAGCTGGCGACCGACTTCACCGCGTACTTCGCCACCAGGGCCGCTCGGTCGGAAGGTCCCCTTCACATGATGCAAATCAGGCAGGGAGAAGAAGAATCTGACTCGGACTACATCAACCGAGTAGACGAGATGATCCTCAACGGCGAACCCATAAGCGATAAGATCGCCCTATACTCGGTCCTGGGAGGATTCCATGGTCTTTCACCTATGTTCAGGCATCTTACGAAAGATCAGCCCTCGACCTATGCGATCTTCCGAGCTTAGGCCGCAGACTTTCTGGCCAGGCAAAGGTTCCTTCTTAGCCTGTGAGCAACACGATCGGCAGCCGAGCGACGACCACCAGCCTCCCAGGCCGATCACCATTATCAAGTAACATCACCAAAGCCGGAGGACACGATCGCCATCGACAACTCACTATCTAACATGGTGGACTACGGCACGAGATCGCGTCCGCCGCACATCATACCAGCCATGGTCCTGGTAGTCGATGGAACCGGCTAGTTCAGCCATGCAAGGTCCCTTTCGGCCAAGATCGCCCGCCCTTCTTTTAAATACGAGGCCGGCGTAGTCTGAGGGCCCTCCAAAACTAATCAGTGGACACGATCGCCCGCCCTCAAAGGTTCATCATCTAACATGGTGAACCCGGACAATGTGACACGTGCCACTACCCCCGTCTCAACGTACACCGTCGAGGTTCGCCATCTACATGGCGGGCCGAGGTGGAAGCAGAGCTAACAAGCCGCGGAAGTGGAGTTGATTAATCTGACGACGCCCCGCGCAAGGACCCCTCCAGAACAAGACCGCATGCCCTTCGTTTAAATACGAGGCGAGGAGCAGCCTAACAGAGGACCCTCACAATAAAATGAGTCACGAGACACTCAATGTCTTCGCGCACAAGACACGGTCATGGAGTCGGTCCATCGAACTCCGCAACTGTGCACGGTTCCTCAGCGACAAAACTATCAGTTTCTACGAGGGATCGGCCAAATTTTGTTTTTTGCAGGTACAAGGCCGAATATAGCTAGCCAATCGACATGATCGCCCAAGTCTAAAACCGAAGTCCAGCACAGTCGCCCATCTTCATCCTACACGATCGCCAGCAAGAACCACCTCGCCCCATGTCTTCAACATCGGAGCAAGCTGGGGTGCAATTGTTGTGTCGGGAATTATACGCCTCGACTGGCGATCGCCTCAGAGACCGGGCGACCTAGCCATAAGCCGAGCAGCCTAGATAGATCGGCCGACCGAAGGTCCCAGGATGAGTCCCGGTGCCGAGCGATCTACATCTGAGAAGATCGTCCCTCGGTACTTGGCGATCGACTCCTGGTGGCCGACGATCAGATGATCATCTCTCGGCACCTGCCGACCGACCCTTGGTGACCAACCGATGCCGACCTCTGGTGACCGACTAATGCCGACCGCATCATACCGATCGAGGCCGATGATCATCCAATCGGCAAAGGCCGAGGCCCAGGACAAAACCCACGTGCACCGCCGAGACAAGATCCGCATTTCACGGATCGTTGACCACAGCCTGTCAGCATCCGTCCACCAGCCGACAGGCCCGCCGAAAGGTGTCCGTGGGGCCGCCCGTGATAGTGACTCCGGACGCGTTCCGGCTCCCCATTGGACCGCACAGCTGGCTGCCAGAAGCTGCCTTGGACTTTAGGCTGACAGCCCATGTGGCCTTAAGGACGATCGCCCCACTATTATATTGGCCGGAAGACGATCGCCCGCTAGGAAACAAGGCTCCTCAGCCCCTATATATAGAAGACTCCCTGCACTCGGCCAACTCTCGGTCCCCCGCTATTTCAAGCACAATATAGAAGCAATACTCACAACTTGGCTTTCTCTTACTCTTGGCAACAGCTATCTCTCGGTTCTTTCTTCTCTCGGCCTCTCTCATACAGAAGACGATCGGCAGGGACGAAGAACACCAAGGCTTCGCTCAAGAGCTGGATTAACAGCATCTTTTTACACTCATTGTACTTAGATTCTCACATTAATACTTGTATCCATGAATATTTGTATTAATAACATCTCGCGAGAGCATTCAAGCCCGGGCCTAACAAACCCGGCAAATCTTGTGTTTATTCATATTCTCTCGGAAAGTACACCCGCAACCTTGTTTGTTGTCCGTCCATTCCAGCAGTATTTCATCTTCGGATAAATATTTCGGGCAACAACAACCCGACAGCCTAGGTTTCCACAACCTAAGCTCCGATACCATTTATGTAACACCCCCAATCCGCTCAGGGATATTACACGCCGTAGAACCTTTCCTCAAGGATCTACCAGGCTAGTAACGACATGAAACATCTCGACAATGCCTTTAAGGCTAAAATGAATCAGTAGACCGATTTGGCCTTTCAATAAAAACATACAACTCGATTACAACTCATGCCCACGCAGGGGTCAAAACACAACCACACCCGTACAACGGGAAAAATATAGCAGTGGAAAATAAAGTACAACTGAACAAATACACGATGTACGGTTCCTCATGTGATTAGTATCGATCATATTTCATCATCCTTCGCGCCGACCCTGTGTTATGCTCCAAAACCTGAATGCAAAAACAGACATCAACCCCCCGAATACTCGGGGGTTAGCAAAACTCCACTGTTTTGCTAGTGCAAGAACAAAGTGCAAAATACGAGTCATACAATTCACATTCCACGAACGATAATAATCCGGAATCCTCAAAGATTCAAATACAACAGGATGAACACTTCCCGAGGCAAGAGTTTGAGTAAAGACTTCCCAAAATTTCAAGATCAAAATATCAAGGGAAACAATTTATAAAATGATTTGAAATACCATCGGGAGTTTTAATAGAAAACAATTTAGGATTATCAAATCCCACTTTTCAAAAACCAAAAGGCAAAAGGGGCCACCCACCCCAAAAGTTTACTTTCCGTAAAATAACCTTTACCAAACCGTTGGGATTTTAGCCCCAAATCCGTCAAATGACATTTACAAAACCGTTGGGATTTTAGCCCCAAATCTCATCAACTCACAGTACACGAGAACGACAACAAGGTTCGTCTTCCAACAACAAAATCCACAATTAAAGGATTTCACACAAACAACAAAATACTCTAGTGCCATCCTAGCCATGTAAGCCAAACGAACACTTACCTCTTACACACTTAGGAGATGCATGCAATCATGAAAACCGTTCAAAAGCACTCATTTGTGGAAATGCCAATAATCCAAATCACATTGCAAAATACACCACAATTAACCGCGGACCCACGGCTTCGTGGACCCCTGCCGAGACCCCGTCGGATCTAACCCACAGTGGTTAAAAGCAAGCTCGCGGTTCCACAGCTTCGTGGAGCCCTACCGAGACCCCGTCGAATCTAACCCATAGTGAGCATACACACACACACGTTACTCATGCAATACTAATATGCTAAGAATGTAAGTTCATCAAGAATACTTACTAGATATGGCCACTTACTCGACGCCGTTATCAAACTCTTCAAAACACAGTGACAAGATTAAACACGGAATACACAATTCCATAACTTTAAACAACAGAGATATCATCAAAGCCTTCACGTTCAAAATGATCAAATCATAAACAATTCCCAAAACACACCGTTCACAAAACAGACACGCGTTTTGAAAGAGAGCCTTTAACGAGGCCAAACCGAAATCTTTTGAAACGTCATTTCAAACAACAAAACAAACACACCAAGATGATCACCGATAATCATATACACAAAATAAGAAATGTATGAGCAAGGTACTTGCCTCGAATAAGAACAACGCGGAGAATCGACCGAAGTAGGTTGACACGAACCGACTTGGAACCCGCCGACTCCACCGATCGCCAACTCGCGTTTATAAACTATGAAGGACAATATCAACAATGAAATGAATTCCATAACACGACTCAAAGCCGTTGAATTCAAAGAACGAATGACGAAAGTTCAAGTGTTTTCCCCAAAACGGCCAAGAACACGATTCGTCCCGACAAAACATGAAAACGGAATTCCAAGTCGAAATATGGATATACAATCTATAGAATATGTTTAACAACATCATTTAACCACAATCGATCCAACAAAAACGGATGGAAAAAGAGATCGAGAACAAATCCCCCAATAAAAGTCGATTCGAAGGAAATCAAGAAATATACTTCGATTCGACGAAGAACAATGGATTAATGATGTTAAACACAAGAATACTACCAAGATTAATCATACCTATCATGAATTAATCAACAATACGGAACGAATCGGACAAAAACGCAAAAACCCCAAAATTCAAGAAACTAGGGTTCTAAGAAGATTACCTTGATTCGCTGGATCAAAGGATGATATAGGATGATTGATTGATGTTATGAACTCAAGAACTTCGTGGATTTGTTGTTCAACAACATGGCTTCGTCACCTCCGAAGCTCCAGTCGCGGATCGAAAGGAAAAGAAATGAAAAATGAGTGAAAATATGACTACTCTGTCATATTTATACTGGCCGGACTAGCGTGCGCTAGGCTGCCGAGCTAGCGTGCGCTATCGGCCCAGGCCGCAATCCAGAGCCCCCACTGCCCTACTGACTCGGCCAGGTAGTGTGCGCAGCCTTCCGGCCGTAGCGCGCGCTACCTGCCGGTCGTAGCGAGCGCAATGCCCGGCAGTAGCGTGCGCTACCTGCCGATCGTCCCCGAGTCCAGTACTCCAGTAGCCCCTCTGCCCAGCCCGATAGCGTACGCTGGGCCAGCCGATAGCGTGCGCTACACCTGCCGGTTAGCGCGCGCAGCCTTCCGGCCGTAGCGTGCGCTACGCCGGTTCCTGCCGCTCCCGTCCGGCCGGTGCCCGCAATCGTCCGGCCAGAACCCGTAACCGTCCGGCCAGTCCCGCAATTGTCCGGCCAGTGCTCGACCACCAAGGCCCGAAAACGTACGGAACGAACACGACGAAATGTTCGCGGACAACATCAACGACCCGAAATGAAAACATAATACCATAATTAATCATACGCGACCAAGAAACGGGTCGAGACAACAATTACAGATACGGATACCCGTAACTTTAAGGAAATTACAAAATGGCCCAAAACGCCCAAAAATCACGATACGTGATCGAATAACCAAACCGAAGTTCATAACACGTCTAAAAAAGTTAAACAGACTTACGGGAAACTCGAAACAGCAGTTTCGAACGAGATTCGCAAGAATCGAACTCAAGTGCGGAAAAGTCGCCAAAAAGCACGGAACTCAACAAAATGACACCGAAACGAACTCGGATGACAAAAAGTGCAGAATTAATCATTCTCAGAATGACGACACGGTCATGAGAGAGTCGTCAAAACGGACTCTCACCAAAAAAAAAAGAAAATTACCGAAATCCGAAATTGCGGATATTACATTCTACCCTCCTTAAAAGAAGTTTCGTCCCGAAACTTAAAACAAGTGGGGAGAAGAAATATACCACCAGGAATATTTCAATGAGATACACAAGAATGCGTAACTAACGCCCAAAGGCGAAATGTTACAAACAACGCAAAGGAATATACGGCGTGAAAACACGCTCCACGGCGACCAACACAACGTCGCCGTTAGGGATATAATAAAACCAACAAATGACAAGCATCATCAAACGGATAATATAGCCAAGCCAATTATCCGACAATCACAAAACACAACGAACGAAAATCAATATTATTGACCAACCCAACGGTACATCAATCAAAACACGAGCCAACTGCTGAACAAATACGGAATCCCACCGCCCAAGGGTTGGAAGATCGAAAACGAGACTAATTTCCCGAACCTAAGGGAATTATGAAGGAGTCCAAACGTTCAACGATCACAAAACGAGATCAACAAAAACCAAACAATCAAACGGTCGAATCACAACAATCGAGACAACAACAATCGAACACTCATGTTCGAATCACGAAGAACAATAAAATTAAAACAACAATTCCAAGGTTCACATCTCGACTCGAGACAATATATGATCCGGTGAAACAACAGGATGTGCATTCATATAAGATCCACAGGAAAGGGAATAGCAATTGCAAAGTCACAATGACAAACGAGTTATTCCGAAACAATACCACACTCGTTCGATCAACAAAAGCAAGGGGCAGGACAAGCTCAGAAAATGTCAACGAACATAAACGAGTCGACAGAGTCGAAAACACCGGAGTTCCAAATCCGATCCACTTCGAATAAAAGAACTAATAGAACCAGATGATGTCACTTCCGAACAAGGTTCACAACAATCGAACCGAACTCGAAAAAGTCACAGCGATAACTAGATCGACCCATAAAAAGATCGTAGTTCGTTCGGACGATGAAACCGAAATACAGAACAAGTTCATAAAGTATCAACGAACATGAGCGAATCGATAGACTGGAGAAAGAGAAAATACAGAAGTCAAAATAGTACGGGTATTACCTTCGACCTCATCCACGAGATTCACAAAAAGAGGAGCAAGGTAACAAGACATTAAACAACCGACACATAACGGAACGATCACCGATGCACACGGCCATACCAAACCAAGCTCTAACAGCTCGCACATGCGCGACAACGTAGAAATCACCATGAGGCGACAATATTCAATACCAACATCCCACTTCTCACAGAGGGCTAACACAACAAATATGTGAAAAACGACTCAACGCTCACACCGCCAATTCGATCATACTCGGGAGCAAACATCAAAATGACAATGCGAACGTCAAACATACATACCCAGCCCTCAAACGGGAATGGATAGGTTTTAAAAACGAAAACCTCATTTTGAAAATAAATTAGAAGAACACCGGTTGATCTTGAGTATCATCTTTCAAAAAAAGTACAAACGTGAAACATCATTATCGAGACTTTGGAGAACCATTTCACATTAGATAAAAATGAGGACACTTTCTCTTAGTAAAAATTTTCAGAATATTCGACCCTCGGGTCTAAACAAAAGTGTTTCTAAAACATTGAAAATATCTCAAAATATTCTGGTCCTCGAGGTAGAAGGATTTGGAGACATATTGTGGCACCTTGGATGTACCACGAGAAAATAATTCATTTTAAAAGTACGTCTCGAAGTTTATTTTCTAAGATACTCAAGGTTTTCGAAAATTTATTAGGCCAGAATGCCTAAAAACTCATGCGTATCGACCTTCACTAAAACGACTCCTAGTACATGCATCAAAACGTTTAAAATCAACATGTCTTTAAATGGAAATAAACGGTAAAATACCACAGTCGAAGACCGCCTAGGATTCAGAACAAAATCACTGACCCCATTCGAGGCCTCTAAGGACCCTCCCGCACTGGCTAGTGAACAAGTCGAATGCGTATAAGCACAAAGCTTCCACAAGAGAACTTGTAAAACGAGCAAATCAATTCGAAAATCATAAGCAACGGACAAAAACAACATTAAAAGACATCAGCAGCAACGACACTCCTCGTATAAACCAAATACGAGAGTCGACTAAATACATATCGTGAAATCAAAATCCACATAAGGATTTCATCACTTAACAAATAATTATAAAAAAAATAGCTCGTGTCACACGAGGCACAACATAAAGGAGGGAGACTTACATCCACAGGTCGCACGAAGATGATGATTGCCCCACGATACTAATCACGACCAACAAACTCAGATGACGCGTCGCGACACGACTTAGTCAGACAAAATATGACGAGAAAAAACTCAACAAACCCTACTTGACCCGACAGCCTAGGTTTCCACAACCTAAGCTCCAATACCATTTATGTAACACCCCCAATCCGCTCAGGAATATTACACGTCGTAGAACCTTTCCTCAAGGATCTACCAGGCTAGTAACAACATGAAACATCTCTACAATGCCTTTAAGGCTAAAATGACTCAGTAGACCGATTTGGCCTTTCAATAAAAACATACAACTCGATTACAACTCATGCCCACACAGGGGTCAAAACACAACCACACCCGTACAACGGGAAAAATATAGCAGCGGAAAATAAAGTACAACTGAACAAATACAAGATGTACGGTTCCTCATGTGATTAGTATCGATCATCTTTCATCATCCTTCGTGCCGACCCTGTGTTATGCTCCAAAACCTGAATGCAAAAACAGAAATCCACCCCCCGAATACTCGGGGGTTAGCAAAACTCCACTGTTTTGCTAGTTTAAGAACAAAGTGCAAAATACGAGTCATACAATTCACATTCCACGAACGATAATTATCTAGAATCCTCAAAGATTCAAATACAACAGGATGAACATTTCCCGAGGCAAGAGTTTGAGTAAAGACTTCCCAAAATTTCAAGATCAAAATATCAAGGGAAACAATTTATAAAATGATTTGAAATACCATCGGGAGTTTTAATAGAAAACAATTTAGGATTATCAAATCCCACTTTTCAAAAACCAAAAGACAAAAGGGGTCACCGCCCCAAAAGTTTACTTTCCGTAAAATAACCTTTACCAAACCGTTGGGATTTTAGCCCCAAATCCGTCAAATGACATTTACAAAACCGTTGTGATTTTAGCCCCAAATCTTATCAACTCACAGTACACGAGAACGACAACAAGGTTCGTCTTCCAACAACAAAATCCACAATTAAAGGATTTAACACAAACAACAAAATAATCTAGTGCCATCCTAGCCAAGTAAGACAAACGAACACTTACCTCTTACAAACTTAGTCGATGCATGCAATCATGAAAACCGTTCAAAAGCACACATTTTCGGAAATGCCAATAATCCAAATCACATTGCAAAATACACCACAATTAACCGCGGACCCACAGCTTCGTGGACCCCTGCCGAGACCCCGTCGGATCTAACCCACAGTGGTTAAAAGCAATCTCGCGGTTCCATAGCTTCGTGGAGCCCTACCGAGACCCCGTCGGATCTAACCCGTAGTGAGCATACACACACACACACGTTACTCATGCAATACTAATATGCTAAGAATGTAAGTTCATCAAGAATACTTACTAGAGATGGCCACTTACTCGACGCCGTTATAAAACTCTTCAAAACACAGTGACAAGATTAAACACGGAATACACAATTCCATAACTTTAAACAACAGGGATATCATCAAAGCCTTCACGTTCAAATTGATCAAATCATAAACAATTCCCAAAACACACCGTTCACAAAACACACACGCGTTTTGAAAGAGAGCCTTTAACGAGGCCAAACCAAAATCTTTTGAAACTTCATTTCAAAAAACAAAACAAACACGCCAATATGATCACCGATCATCATATCCACAAAATAAGAAATGTATGAGCAAGGTACTTGCCTCGAATAAGAACAACGCGTAGAATAGACCGAAGTAGGTTGACACGAACCGACTACGAACCCGTCGACTCCACCGATCGCCAACTCGCGTTCATAAACTACGAAGGACAATATCAACAATGAAATGAATTCCATAACACGACTCAAAGCCGTTGAATTCAAAGAACGAATGATGAAAGTTCAAGTGTTTTCCCCAAAACGGCCAAGAACACGATTCGTCCCGACAAAACACGAAAACAGAATTCCAAGTCGAAATATGGATATACAATCCATAGAATATGTTTAACAACATCATTTAACCACAATCGATCCAACAAAAATGGATAGAAAATGAGATCGAGAACAAATCCCCCAAAAAAAAGTCGATTCGAAGGAAATCAAGAAATATACTTCGATTCGACGAAGAACAATGGATTAAATGATGTTAAACACAAGAATACTACCAAGATTAATCATACCCATCATGAATTAATCAACAATACGGAACGAATCGGACAAAAACGCAAAAACGCCAAAATTCAAGAAACTAGGGTTCTAAGAAAGATTACCTTGATTCGCTGGATCAAAGGATGATATAGGATGATTGATTGATGTTATGAACTCAAGAACTTCGTGGATTTGTTGTGCAACAACATGGCTTCGTCACCTCCGAAGCTCCAGTCGCGGATCGAAAGGAAAAGAAATGAAAAACGAGTGAAAATATGACTACTCTGTCATATTTATACTGGGCCGGACTAGCGTGCGCTAGGCTACCGAGCTAGCGTGTGCTATCGGCCCAGGCCGCAATCCAGAGCCCCCACTGCCCTACTGACTCGGCAAGGTAGCGTGCGCAGCCTTCCGGCCGTAGCGGCGCTACCTTCTGGTCGTAGCGTGCGCAATGCCCGGCAGTAGCGTACGCTACCTGCCGATCGTCCCCGAGTCCAAGATCCGGTAGCCCTCTGCCCGGCCGACAAGCCAGACTGGCGGCCGATAGCGTGCGCTACACCTGCCGGTTAGCACGCGCAGCCTTCCGGCCGTAGCGTGCGCTACGACGGTTCCTGCCGCACCCGTCCGGCCGGTGACCGCAATCGTCGGGCCAGAACCCGTAACCGTCCGTCCAGTCCCGCAATTGTCCGGCCAGTGCTCGACCACTAGGGCTCAACGACTCGATTTCCGAAAACGTACGGAACGAACACGACGAAAAGTTCGCGGACAACATCAACGACCCGAAATGAAAACATAATACCATAATTAATCATACGCGACCAAGAAACGGGTCGAGACAACAATTACAGATACGGATACCCGTAACTTTAAGGAAATTACAAAATGGCCCAAAATGCCCGAAAATCACGATACGTAATCGAATAACCAAACCGAAGTTCTCAACACGTCTAACAAAGTTAAACAGACTTATGGGAAACTCGAAACATCAGTTTCGAACGAGATTCGCAAGAATCGAACTCAAGTGCGGAAAAGTCGCCAAAAAGCACGGAACTCAACAAAACGACACCGAAACGAACTCGGATGACAAAAAGTGCAGAATTAATCATTCTCAGAATGACGAAACGGTCATGAGCGAGTCGTCAAAATGGACTCTCACCAAAAAAAGAAAATCACCGAAATCCGAAATTGCGGATATTACATTCTACATCTTCAGGCTTCAATTTCATTTCAAGGGAGGTCTCCAAAACATTAGCCAAATAGCCAGTACACCCCTTATTTATCATCTTCGTAGCTTTCAGTGCAGTTATAATTGGCAAAGAGCACGAATATGAATTATCTTTAAAAATAAACCGTCCTCTATTTGCTGGTTGAAAGGCCACAATCTTCTTATTACAATCGACATTTGCACAATATTTAGGTAACCAATCCATACCAAGGATAACATCAAAATTAGATATTGGTAGGACAATAAGGTCGGCATAAAGTACTCTCCCGCCAATTTGAACTGTACAAGCTCTCAACATTTGCTCAGAATCCATATTTTCTCCAAACGGAGCAGCCACATTATAACCAACTTTCAATAGCTCTGGTTTAATGCTTGAGTTTCTCATAAATGCATATGATGCGAATGAATGTGTGGAACCTGGGTCTATCAATGTAAGTGTAGGAATTCCTGAGATGAGAATGGTACCTGAGACTACGGAAGCATCTGCATCAGCTTGTTCTCGTGTCATTGCAAACACCCTTCCTTGAACTTTATTCTCTAGGTTTGGGCAATCTCTCACTATATGTCCGGGCTTCTTGCATCTGAACAGTTATTGGATCCGACAAAACATTCTCCAAAGTGATTTCTCCCACATTTAGTACACTTAGGATTCTCAGTTGTATTTGGAGCATTTGTCGCTGTAGTAAGCTTCTGATTGGCTTTGCCTGGTTTTTGCTTCGGTTTCTTCCAATGTGCTTAATTTTTTTAAGCAAATGCTTGGCTCTTCTGCTGATAAGACTTTTGTATTTCCTTTTCGCCAGCTTCTGCGAGCAGTGCTTTGTCAACTATTTCTCTGAACTTTGTTAATGTAGACATTATCACATCTCTTCTAATTTCAGGTCGGAGGCCTCTTAGGAAATGATCCATCTTCTCAGCATTATCCCTAGCAATATAGGGAACGTACCTGCAGCCTTCTTCAAATTTCCGGATATATTCACAAACAGACATATCCCCTTGCTTCAGCTCCAAAAACTCTTTGACCTTGAGAGACCGTGCATCTCTGGTGAAGTATTTATCATAGAATATTACTTTAAATCTCTCCCACGTCAGCTCTTCCATGTTGACTGCAAGTTTGACTCCTTCCCACCAAGTTCTGGCATCTTTTTTGAGTTGAAAGACCGCACAAAGTATCTTTTCAGCATCATCGATGTGCACATAATCAAAAATAACATCAAGTGATTTGACCCATTTCTCTGCAACCATAGGATCAGCCCCACCATGAAAATCAGGAGGTTCCATTTTCCTAAATATTTCATACACTGCTGGTCCATTATTGTTTCTTGGTGGAGGTTGTCGGTTTTTTTCCTCGTTTCTTTGTTGCATATTCAGTAATTATTGCATTTGTTCACCATACATCCTTGTCTGTTGTTGCATCAGCTCAGCCAAATTCTCAAGAAGGTTGTGGTTTAGATTTGGATCTCTTGTCTTCCTTTTGGGTGCCATCACTTCCGTTGTACTGCCCAATCGCACCCATTCATAAGCCAATAACAAACACCAATGATGATAATGACAACTAATAGATTGTAATCTATTAAACATAATGCTTAATAGATAAATGTTGACCATATCCCTCAGTGGAGAATGTCCATATGCCTTCTTCAGTCTGCAGGAAAGATTTAAACCTTCGCTCTGATACCACAACTGGAATACCCTCTAACCTAGCAGCTGAACCGCAAAGGGGTCTGTGCTACTAAGTTGGGGAGTATCACGCTTTTAAACTTTGAAACCAATAAAAAGTAGCTTTGGTAATGCGAGTACTTAGGGAAATAACGCAAACCGGTATTATTTATTCAAAACATTACACAACCTTAAGTTTAATACATAACAAAACCATAACATAGTGATTTTATTAAAAACAAAACATAGTCTTCCAGCATAGGGGCAAAATAGCTGGGTAATGGCATATGGACAAGTATCTAACGGGCAACACTGAAGGAGTATAGTCGACCCCTAATTATGAGCATCATCACCTGTACCATAAGAATCTAGTGAGCTAATGGCTCAGTAAGATGAGACTTCTGTAATAGCAAAGTATCACATATCACATTCATCAACAAATAACTACTTTATATGATATAGTCATGTTCTTGTAAAATCTTTTCTTCGGGTACCCTTGAAGTGTGATACTCGACTGATAGTGATAGGCCATGGTTTTCGGAACCTATTCATATAATTGGCCAATAAAAGATGTATACGGGCACTAGTAGAAAAAACATCAAAGACTTCGGTACGTCTCACTTCGGTAATGTATATTAGCGAAGTAAAATCAAACAACAACTTCGCTTTTCAAGTTACTGAAGTAAACAACACACATAGACTTCAGTAAATTGTACCAAACAAAAAGGCACGAGCTAGTTAGAAATTTTAAGTTCAAAAGACTTCGCTAATTTTATAATTACTGAAGTAAAAAGTGTTTAATTTTATTTTTGACGCAATATTTTTACAACAGTGAAATGTTTACTTAACCTCATTTTTTTTTTCAGACTCCAAAAAACCCTCTGTCTTCTTCACCCGCTCAATTATTTCCTCCCCAAAATTTTTTCCCACTCCATTTCTTTTTCACAGATCCATCGATAAAAACCTGCTACCGCCGCCGGCCCACCCCTCGTCCAACCCTTCAAAACATCCGTGACCCATAAGTGAAAAGAAAAAAGAACGAGCAGAACAAGCGACGGCGAGCGGCACTTGCAAGGCGCGCGCGGAAATTGAAGGATAACGGCGACCAGCAAGGCGAGCGGTGGTCCGACGGAAGTCTGAAGCGGCGCTTTGGTTTAGGAGGTTAGGGTTTTCTACTTTTCTTTCGGTTTGAGTTGTCTAATAATCATGGCTGTTATATAATTGTACTAGTTGGTTCGTATATTTGCTGATACTAAATTGACCTCTCTCTCTCTCTATATATATATATATATATATATATATATATAGTGAAGGTGTTGGGGGTGGGGAATTAAAGAAGAAGATGAGCAGCGGGGTTAAGGGAGCTGCAGCGCGCGGTAGGGTTTCGATTCCGAGCAGTGTGAAGAAGACGATCGAGAATATAAAGGATATTAATGGGCCGAATCATAGTGAATATGAGATTTATGCGGTAGGGTTAGGATTAATGTTTAATTCTGTTTTAATTTTGATTTTTATGCAAATTGTTTCAGTAATTAGGTTTGATCAATCTGGTTTTCTTCATTGAGTTAAGAAAAGATATTTGTCGGGTACGAAGTTGATTGAGAGATTGATGAATTTCTTGTAGGAATTGTCGTTTGCCTTCTCATATATTTAATTAAGTTTGTTCTTGCTTTGAATATGTTGAAAACTATTAGAGTTACAAATTTAATAGCAGAATTAGAGAATGAACTGATGATGATTGAGGGTGATCTAAAAGAAGCAGAAAGGGTCCATTTCTTTTACCTTCTTATTTATTCTCTCACTGTTTTTCTTCTTTTGTTGTAAGTTTACTTATATGATTCTTGTTCAGGTCAAAAATATTATGAAGGAATTATGCATACTAAAGTCCTCACGACCTAAAAATACAGAGGCTGAATATCTGGAGCTTGAGCATAGCTGTCATGTGCAATAGAAAGATATGAAATATATTTTGCACTTGTAGTTGAAATTGTGGTGTCTTTAGCAGAGATTATCATGCCACATCATTTTAAATGCCAATCCATTCTGATCTTACTCCCATGCGATAGTCCTTTTTCTTATGGTCTCGTAACTCTTTAAATCCATATTACTTAGTCACTCTACATCATAGTTCTCAGCTGTAATTTTTTGTTCTAAGTTTGTTCTCAAATAAAATCTGGGCTTCATTCATGGTTAAATTGCAGGAGAGTCGTCAGAAAGCTTCAAGTGTAATTCCTGAGGCTGAGATTGAGGCATTAGGAAGCCTTAAGGAAAGCAATCATGAAGTATGTTAATTTTATATGACGTATTTCAGGCATGAGAAAAAGGCACTAAACTTGATAAAGAGCAAATTCCAGAGGAACGAAACTCTTCCGAAGGTGCAGTAGGGCCTCTTCTCTAGATTTTTTTGAATTATATTTCGTTTTCTATTCATAGAAGGAGTAAGAATTTAAATTACGTATAGCTGATCTAATAATAATAATTATTTCTAATCGATTTAACTGCCATTTGAAAAAGAAAGGGATCAGTGGTCAGATCAAAGTTAGTTTAGTTATGAGGAGGAGCAGACTCTCTCAGTAGAGGTAAAGTGCCTGAATGAAATAAAACTCTACTCTCATCAAGAATGGTTACTTTCTAAAGAATATAAAGGAGATTAGTGGGCCGAATCATAGTGAAGATGAGATTTATGCGTTAGGGTTAGGATTAATGTTTAGTTCTGTTTTAATTTTGATTTTTATGCAAATTGTTTCAGTAATTAGGTTTGATCAATCTGGTTTTCTTCATTGAGAGATTGATGAATTTCTTGTAGGAATTGTCGTTTGTCTTCTCATATATTTAATTAAGTTTGTTCTTGCTTTGAATATGTTGAAAACTATTAGAGTTACAAATTTAATAGCAGAAGCAGATGATGATTGGGGATGATCTAAAAGAAGCAGAAAGGGTACATTTCTTTTACCTTCTTATTTATTCTCTCACTGTTTTTCTTCTTTTATTGTAAGTTTACTTATATGATTCTTGTTCAGGTCAAAAAACTTGAGAAAGAGCAAATTCCAGAGGAACGCAACTCTTCCGAAGGTGCAGTAGGGCCTCTTCTCTAGATTTTTTTGAATTGTATGTCCTTTTCTATTCATAGAAGGACTAAGAATTAATCGTAGAAGAATGTTACCTGTAATTATTATAGACTGATTTGTGCCGTTAATGTGGTGAGCCTTTTTGTCTCGTCTTTCCATATTCGTCACATACTACATCCCATCATTTTGCTAGTTGCATGCTTTAGTAATCAAGTGTAATTGAATGGTGAGCAGCTCATTCTTTAATTTGTATTGCTTGGATAAGCTTGTTGATTAATACTTATAAATGGACATCCTTTTTTAAGCCTTTTCTTTCATTTATCAATATACCTTTTTACACAAAAACTTGCATGACACTTGGGATATTTTTTACAATTCTCATTGCGGTCGAGCTTTTAGATGTTTTTTGTGTGTGTTTTAATTTCTCATATATTGAGATATCCACACCTCTTTCCTATTGCATCAATTGTTCTTTGTTGATTTCTTGTGTGAGATGGTGTGATGTTCCATGTTCCATCGGCTGTTGACACTTTCTACGTCCCAGTTTCTCATGTAGCTGTGCTTACTACATCTTTGAATTCCTAGTCTTGACATTTTCTGGACGCATTACGATTTATTTGACGTGCAACTACGATATTGCGATCTAAGGAACAATGTGAGTATCGATAAATCTTGCTAGATCACACATGGTTAAATCAACGGTGGTTGATAGCAAGACCGACAAAGAGTATAGATAGCGAGTTTGTTCCTTCGATGCATCTCCACCGATGCTTTTTGTTTTATTATTTCATCTTATGGAAGAAGAATTTGCATTAAAATTCTGTTACTTTGTATTATTATTCTTGTCATTGATGAAGAAACACCATCTTTTACGAGTGCAATGTTCTTGAGGAGAGGTCGGGATAAAGTCATCAAGGACATCGAGAAAAGAATAGCACGCATTTATACCGTAGTATGGGTGAACTTACTCAAATAGTAATCATGCTCTTGTCCCGCCCTATTCTTTTATGTCTTTCTATAAGTTCGCATGAACACGATGGACGAAAGAGTATTTATTCACTCATGTGAAGTTGTCGTGTGGTAAATATATAATATTCCACGCAAGTTTGCTGATTAGTGATTACAGTATTGACACGGGAAGGAGAGGGAAAATAACCCTATTAAATTATGTAAAAATTATTCACCGTGGAGTTGATATACGGCTCTTAATTATGCTAAACAGGAAATGTCAATTGGAGTTGAACTACCCGTCAATATTTTTATGATTTTTCGTGGGGGTAGAGGGTATGAAACTTTTTGCTTATGAAGGGGGAATATGAGATATGCAGTCAAAACCTTTTTTTTCTGTAATTTTGAGTTCTCTCTCTCTTTATGGTAAATACCTTGAACCTCATGGGTGATTTTTGTAATTATCCAAATTTTAGTTTATAAAATACTTTTTCTCTATACACATGACTAACATTGCAACTTAAGAATCTTTTTATTGCTGCAGTCATTTGTGTCACACAGAGTACTTTTGCGACCTTCAGGTTTGGATCGAAAAACAGTATATAAATGTGCTTCTGGTTTTTTTTGTCCTACGTAATTTTCAAAAGCTAATAATCTATATTGTATTGCAGATGATGAAAGTAAGCATCATAACAATCCTACCTTTTTCACAGAATGGCTTCTGCCACGGTTGAGATTCTCAGACAGATTTACGATAAATGATGTATGATAACTCTGTCCCGTGGACGTGCTCGTTAATTTAATTATTATTATTATTATTATTCATCTGATGGGTTAATTTAGCATTAACGAGATTGTTGTTACTTTTTTTTTTCTGCAGGATGGTCTCTTGGTTATTTTATGAACAGAACGGGACTCTATTATGGATCAGATTCTTAGAAGCATCAGGATGGTCTCTTGGTTTTTTTCTATGTGTATGTTGAGTTGTTGGTTTTAAATTTTTGTTTATTCGGGATGAATCAAAGCGTCGCGACTTTCGAATCCGTGAAGAAGATTGTGAATGGAGGTGGCGGCTGTCGGTTGATCTCAACAAACAACCAAACTATTAATGAAAGATAAATCTATTCATAAAGCCCCATCAATGCACGGTCATCAGTTCTACAAGTACCCTAAAATTTCAATATTTTCCATCCTGAATGGTTTTTAATTCGATATTACCTTTACTTTTAAAAAATATAAACTACGAGCATTTAAGTATGGTTATGTTTGAGGTGATGGATCCTAATTTTATGTTTGATGTTAACTTAATAACATATATTTTTCCATAATTTACAGGAATTGAAATGCTTTCTCTTGGTTCATTCAAAAGTGTGGCATTCTATTGGTGAGGATTTCTTTTCGGTCTTTCCATTTTTTCAAACACGGGATTTTTAATGATAACATGATCTAATATGCGGGTTGGACTTTTTCCTATGATATGTTATGGGTGTTTTTACACCGGTAATGGTCGATTTCGCCAAATCTTTTGATGCTCCTATTATTAAGGTAGTGTATGAATTTTTCTTTAAAATGGGCTGTTCATGTACCATATTTTGAGATTCTTTGTCAGTCTCACACAATGTTTTTAATCCATATCCAAACTTATTTTCCCAACAAGAGTTGTTGCACGTACATATTCTATGCTTGGTTTAGGCGACTTTGTAATTCCGGGTATGGCATTCTTAGTGGGCAAGATACACCTATTACTACTTCGGTGATTGTGTTTTGGCCGTTTATAAGGAAATTTTATCAATTTATAACTTTATCAATTTTTGTAAGTTGTATTTGCATATATTTATGTTGGCCAACAGAATTTTTCTAGCTTTGGCACGAGGTTTGATGTATCAAAAGGGAGTAAGAGCAATCATTTTAAAAGTGCTTTTTAGGTGAATGGGTGGTTTTTGCTATTGGACACGAGCGTATGAGTAAGCTTTTGATGAGCGATGAGGTGCCTCACCCGGATGTGTATGTTGTGACTACACCACTCAACTAAAGTAGGTTTTACATGTGCCGATTGAGTATTTGAGGTAACTTGACTTACACATGCAACTAAGCTGTTTATGAGCTTTAAAATTTCGCTAATCTTGCGCTTCCTTTAGTATATATATTTTCACTTTATAATGGTGACTTACGTAACAAGTAAAAAATTAAGTTCGCGTACTTTGTTGTTTTTGCGTAAGATGCATCAAAAATGGCTAAATAAGTAGATCGAAACATCCCATGATTGCCCCTTAATGCCTATTTATTTGTTGGTTCGAGGCAAATGAAAGATTTCAACCCGGGAATGACTATGCTACCTCATGAACAAGTTACTTCAAGTTATTAACAACTACAAAGAAGGTCCGCAATTAATTCGTTGGTGGAAGTTTATTTGATGTTGGCATATTATAGTTATGCCCAATGCAAACTTGTGAATCACGCGAATCAATATTTGGCATTTTTGTACGACAATCCGCCGTTTATATATGAAATTGTGGTTTATTACTATTATCAATGCTTATGATCTTGTGTTATTGAATTGGGATCTTGTGATTTGAGTTTGTTGGATTTTTAATCGGGTTGATTGATGTATTTGAGGTTGTGTTGTTGAGATCTTGTGAATTGAGGTTTTTATTGGATGGATCATGTTTTTGTACAACAGGATTCTATATTTACAAATTGAAAAGAAATATGCAATGTGGTTATTTACTTCCGATAAAAAACGAAGTCAGAGATATATAATTAGCGACACAAAATAGAATAAGCGAAATATACACTTCAGCGATTATAAAATAAGTGAAGTGGAAGGACCTTTTTTACTTCGCAAACCCCCATATCCGGGTTCTAAAAACCGAGATAGACTTCGGTTATTACGATATTAGACTTCGTCTAATAAGCGAAGTCTAAAGTATACCTTTAACTACACGAACATAGACTTCGGTAATTATAACATTTTTACTTCGGATATTATCCGAAGTCACGTTTATTCTTATAGTGGGGGGTTCCCATACTGGTTTTTCAAGCCGTATTCAACCTTTTTTTTCATTCAGTGTGGGTTTCCTTGACCGACTTTCAGCCGCAAGTATTTGCCACCATGTGTTGGGTCCGCCGGTCCCCCGCGTCCCGTGCCTACCCGCCATCAATCAAGTACCATACTTACTATTCTTAAACATTCTTTTACATACACATGTTACGCATGATCATTCAATAACAGTCACGTATGAAAATATCAATCAATATATGGTCCTTATGATACAGCAAGGAAAAGCCTCATCTTACCTCAGGTCCAGTGATGTATTGAAGTGAAAAGATCAGTTTCTCTTACTAGATTAGATGTGCTAAAGGCCTGGATGATAACCACATTGTACCTTTAATGTCTTTTTAATTTATGAAACGAAAATGAGTTATGTCCATAAATTTATCCCTTTATAATTAACTAGTATAATGCAATATATAAGCATGATATAAACTAAATTAAATTTTAAATTCCTCTTAAACCCTTAATTAATCCTATTTGCATAAATCGGACATGTACAATTATTTATGTCAACTATGAATGATTATCATGATCGCATAAATAATTTACCTAGGACTAATTACAAATCATAATGCATCGAAACCTCGATTATTTCTAATGCTACTACTTACTAAAATCAACAAATTAATTTACCCTAAAAGGAACATGCCACCTAAAGTATTCACATAAAGAACCATGATTTTAATACTAGATAAAACGTAAAACCTAACAAAACATGTATAAGACAATAAAATGAAATATAAGAAAAGACTAGGAGGAAACATACCTTATAAATAGAATACTATGCCAACTCCCTGACACCGAGAAAAATAACTAGACTAAGGATTCCCTAATTAAAAGGATCCCTATATCTTATTGAACTAAACCTCACACAAATTTATAAGTACTTCTCATGTTTATATGTGATGCATATTTATAAGAGTGGCATCACTCCCCTCTTCCATGCATTATCGATGTGGGATGGATGTACACACATATAGATATCTATTTTTATTATACACTATATTATATTACACATACATGGCATGCAAACACACACACACGTATAAAAACTAAATATTATATCACAAACACCTTGCATGCAAACTTACACACCCATGCACGTGTGTATATATATATATATATTATTACACACACTTCACTATATATATGACACGTACACACACTTGTAGTTATTCACATGCATGCACATATATATATATATATAATATATATATACATACTTACACACCTACACACATTACTACCTGCCATTTCTACACCCACACACATGCATATGTTATTAATATATTATATACTACATGCACACATATACACACACTCATGCGCGCATACACACACACTCTTACATACACACGCACGCACACACGCTAATGCACACACATATTATGTACTTTCACGCGCGCGCGCACACACACACACACGTATATATATATATATATATATATATATATATATATTATAACTAGCATATATATCTCTCATTTCCATATTTTGGTGAAATAATAAATGACACTTCATATTCTTCCTTTGAAAGGTTCACAATATTAATAATTCAATTGATAAATACTATCACTTTGTAACCGTTTAGCACATCAGTCTCTTTTAACCGGGAAACTGAGCTTCTCACTGCAATGAGACATTTATAAAGACACATTTTACCATGTTAGGAGGAATAAATAATATGTTGCATGTATCATAGACATAAAACATAATTAAGCACATAAATAGCAATTATTTATGCTCATGAAATGTCTACTTGTATGCGATGCTTCCCTAATGCATATTATGAAAATGTATTTAGGTATAAAATGGTTATTGGCTTGGAAAGGGATAACCGGGTATTACACTTAGGCGCTGGAGAGGTTCGCTCGGTTATTCATTACTGAGATTGTGAGACTCCATGGTACCCCAAAGAGTTTTTTTGAATCGCGATGGTCATTTTGTGTCACATTTCTGGCAAGCAGTACATCGAGCACTCAGTACCGAACTGAATTTCAGCATCGCTTATCATCCTCAGACGAATGGACAGTCGGAGAGAACCATCCAGACATTGGAGGACATGCTGAGAGCTTGTGCGTTAGATTGGAAGGAAGATTGGGAGATTCACTTATCATTGATTGAATTTGCGTATAATAATAGTTGGCATAGTTCGATTGGAATGGCTCCATTTGAAGCATTATATGAAAGATGGTGTAGATCACCAATTTGTTGGTATGAACCGTATGAGTTACTTGGAGTAGAACCGGATTTGATGATTCAAACACGGGAGAAGGTTGCTGTTATTCAACAAAGGTTATTGACCGCCCAGAGTCGAAAAAAGTCATATGCCAGTATTCGACGTCGACATTAGAATTTCAGGCAGGAGATCATGTATTGTTGAAAGTATCGCCGACTCGTGGAGTCCTTCGGTTTGGTAAGAAAGGTAAGCTTAGTCCTCTTTATATTGGTCCTTTCGAGATCCTGGACAAAGTAGGCGATGTCGCTTATCGACTAGCGTTACCTCCGACGCTCAGTCATGTTCATAACATGTTTCAAGTTTCACAATTGCTTAAGTATGTTCCCAATCCCAACCATGTTATTGATTATCAAGAGATTGAAGTTAATGTTGATGTTACATGTGAAGAGCAACAGGTAGCCATATTGGAGCGACGAGTGAAGCAGTTGCGATGGAAAGTGATCCCGTTAGTAAAGATCCAATGGTCTAAACATGGAATCGAGGAAGCCACGTAGGAAACCGAAGATAGTATGCGTGCCCATTACCCTGAACATTTAGAATCTTAAGTTTCGGGACGAAACATATTTTTAGAGGGTAAGGGTGTAATATCCGTTTATTTTATGTGTGTTATTTTGGATGTATGTTGTTGTATTGTGGTTATTTGGAGATGAGGGTATTGACGATTGATATTAGAATGTTCATGGTTGGTAATCGTTGAGTTTCGTAATTTTCGAATTGTGTTCGTTCAGGCCGAACATCGCGAATTTTATGCTGGAAGTAGCAGTTAGCTCGTGCTAGACTACACTGATAGCGCACGCTAACCTGGTGTGAGTAGTGCATGCTACTCTTGTGCGTTAGCGCACGCTAGGCCTACTGGGCAGTGAACTTTCTAGACTCTGGATTGAGGCATTAACGAACGCTAATGGCAGACTAGCGTATGCTATATTGATGTGTTAGCGTACGTTAATAGTGAGATAACGCGCGCCATGTCGGCAGGACAGTGAGGGCAGAACGTTTCTAGACTGCAGGTGATAGTAGGTAGCGCACGCTATTTTCGGAGTTAGCGTGCGCTAGTGTCGATCGATAACACGCGCTAACACTTGGGTAGTGCATGCTACCAGAGTCAGACAGAGGGTTATGGACCGCCTTTTTGTTCAACACTGCACCTCCTTTTATCCCGTTAGCACACGCTGAACTTTAGCCGTAGCGTGCACTAATCCCTCCCAGTATATATATGAGAGGCATGTTCTAGAATCGTCATTTTCATTATATCTTTCTTCTTCTCCGGCGGCTGAGTGGTATTGAGCATAAGGAAGTGTAGATTTTGGTCGGATTTCATCATCCAACAACGTTTTTGAGTTCCTAACATCAAATTAGCAACATCTCATCAACTTTCACCATCCGAATCAAGGTAATATTCGCTCGAACCCTAGTTCATCATATTTTGTGGCTTTTGCTAAGATCTTTAATTCAAATCCATTTTAACTCTGATTTGTGATAGAATATGATGTTGTAATCATAATCCTTCATTTTTCTCCAAAGTTCATGGATTCAATTCCAAGTTTTCTTACGTAGTTTGAATTCGAACCATATTTTCTTCGTAGTGTTTGATTAATTGTCCTTAAGGTTAAAACTTAGGGTGAATCCTTCCGTTTTCATGGTATGGTATTTGATTCGGCATTTTGTTGAACTATGATCGAATTGTTGAAGGAGTTCGGACCATACGCCTTTCCGTTCGTTATTCTTGTGTTGTTCCAATCAAGGAAAGTACTCTGATTTCGTTTATTGTACTTTGCGTGAATATGTGGAAATGTCATTTTGTGAAAATGTGATTTGTGCCATGTGTTTATTGAGTATGTGCGAGCCGAGTAAAACCAGCGAGGGTCCCATGGGATCTATTAGACTTCGAGTTCTACAGATCACTCGGTTGGGTTGTACACTGGGAAGGGCCTGATGAGGACTCTCTGGGGTGTGTATCCCGTGTGGGTATAGGACCAATACAACTCGGAGGTTGTTTGGTGTTGATGATTATGGTATTGTATTCTGGAATATATGTGATGGCACCGTGATTTTTGTTGAATATCCATTTGTTGTACATATTCTGGAATCATTGTACTTGCACCAGCATCTTGCTGCCCCCTTCGGGGGTGGATATACTTGTTGTGTATTCAGGTACAGGTCCAGTGGGAGAGCCAGCACAGGGCGGACATGAGTTTGGTGAGCAGCATTGATATCGTGTACTATTTTGAGTTGGTGGTCATATTGTCATGGTCATGGTCGTGTTTTGGTTTTGTACTCGCGCGGGTAATGTCATGTGATGTTATCGTGTTGTTGTTGATTGTTAGCGATGTTGTTGTATAAGCTATGAACTGTTGTATCAGTCGTGACCCTACGGGACGATGTGTTATTTGGTTTTGTAATATATGTCGTATTGGAGACAATTTGTTTTTAAGTAAGTGAATTTTGTGGTTTGTTAATTTTTAGTGAGTCTTATGTTCGTATAAGCCTGGTAGGTTCTCCAAACAGAACCTACGGTGCTGTAATATCTCCGTAAATTATGGGCGTGTTACATAATTGGTCTTCATTGTTCTTCCAACTCATTGGAACATCATACGCGATCAATTGGCGCCTTGAGTTCGTCCTGCATCACCTTCTTGTCTTCATTACATTAATGAAAAACTATCACTATTACAAAAAAGACATTTAACATCACTCGTTTAAGATCGGTTTTGGAAAAGCCGATGTTAAGAAATACGCGGTGGCATACATGAAAATTTTAAAGCAAATTAACATCGGTTATGCGAAAAACCGATGTTAAATGCTTCATTTAACATCGCTTATGAGATAACTGATGTTAAATTCTTCAATTTCACCTTTGAGCTTATCCTTCTCAAGGACAGATCACAGTGAAATGGTGGATGTGTTGTTTGATGCCATTCTATTATCTAAAAAAATTAAATATACAGAGTATTTAGTCACATTTCTATTCTCGAAAAATACTCCCACTAAAACAAAGTACCCCCACATTACAACATTTATAATTTTATTGGGCTAAGGTCCAATTTTGCACAATTCTAAACTCAGCTTTGGCATGACGCTGTAACACCCCCAGAGCCGACCGGGAATATTACAGCGCCGTGGGCCCCGAGATGGAGCCCACAAGGCTGAAGGAAATTTTTGCAAACATTTACAAAAGCCCAAGAGGCTAACAACGGTACTATCTTTAAAATATTTGAAGACTATATAAAATCTATTTACCAAAACCGTCGTAAAATCTCGTTTGAAAGGACAAGGCCTGAAATGTCAGAACTCGACAGTTTAAAAACATACGTTAAGCTATCGCTTACACGTACCGACAGGATAAATTTAGAAAATGATTGCCAAAGTAACCTAAGTTACCAGATACCAAAAGGCCATTTTAAAAAAAAAACTCACGCAGCGGATAAAGATAAACAATTAAAATACTCTAGCAGCAGAATACAACAACTGATCAGAAACTTAATACACAAATACATGCCCTAGCCAGTTTCCTCCGGGAAACTCATCTCTCCACGACCGCTACAAGCTTGATAATCCAAGAACCTAAAAAGAAAGCCCACGACAGGGTCAACCATAATATCCAACAATGATAACCATCACATCACGTCAATAATTACATATCAATGGAAATACTAAGTAAGAATACGACCAATGTAATCTTACCGCCATAACTTTACCAACTCGTGATAATAATCACCAAAGTTCACATCTAGTATCCTTTCAACAACACAATAAGCTCATACTGAAATATCTGTATTGTATCTCAACAATACCCAAGGTTCTCAAAACATTATCATACCTCGCGATACGGAAATTATACCAACTCTGCCTAATTCAATCCTTCGGATAACGTCAACAATTCCAATACGATAATCGATTGTCCATCAAAGACAAGTATCAAGGAAATACGGAACATACCTCAAGATACGAAATACCATTACCATCACGTCAGTCTAATCCGAGATCAGATCAACACAACATACGGACATGGTCCTAACACAAGACCTACAAATGCATACTTATATGACAACGTCAATATGATCACAACAATAACGACAATGTATACTTATGGCAATACCATAATATACATATGCACAATAACAACACATAGGTAATCCGATGATCCAGCGTTCACTGCCTAGATCCCACGATGACCCCGTCAGACCAACTGTGGTGGAAAAACCTGTCCGATGATCCAGCGCGCGCTAGCATAGATCCCCTGATGATCCCGTCGGACCAACACGAGGTGGACATATGACAACAATGCACAACTGCACAAAACAACAGTACACAATGCACGACAATAACAATGTACGAATCCATGACAACAACGATACACGAATGTATCACAACATGATCGACACAAAATGACAAAAATGATTAGAGTACTTGTCCCAAGTCCTTCGAGAACGATCTCAATGTCTAAACCATCACGAACCAATATCCTCAATATTCGACGGTTCAAAATGCCACATAGATTCCTTCCGATCTGACTGTATTAGCGTACGCTGCCTTTTACCTTTAGCGTGCGCTAAACTAGTATGATAGCGTGCGTTATACATGATTATTAGCGTGCGCTAATAATACTACACTTAGCCATTTCCAACTCTTCTCGTCTGTCTCGACATACTGGATACGCACACTCACATACTGAATACATACACTAAATTCCATAATATTCTCATATGATACATAATATCCTCAATTGCAATTGTCGACCAAGTACGACAATTATACCGATACTGACATCTCAGTCCTTCATTTATTTTATCAATACTGTACAGATTCCACGCTGTACATTATAACTCGGATAAAATAATATTAAACAACGGTAGTAGTGTAATACCCGAGATTTCTGTTATGTAATTGGAACTTGTGATATTGTAATGATTGTACTTTTGTATGAGTACTATTCTCCGTATTTCATAATCCGATGCCATCGAGCATATAATTTCGTGTATGTGATTTTAATGGTTGAAATTCTGTGCATGTAGCGCACGCTACAGGCTACGGGTAGCGTACGCTAACATGGTTTCATGGCGTACGCTACCGAGTGTAATTAGCGCACGCTACGCGTGGTCAAATTGATTGAGACGCGCGGTAGGTGAGATCTGGCCGGGGGACCCTTGTCGGATCCTGTCGAATGTATCTGGACGGCTTTCGGGAAAAGCCGAGTCAACGCCTTAGCGCACGCTAGAGGTCTATGCGTAGCGCACGCTAAGTGCCGAGAGTCTGATTTAGGCATGAGCCGTTAGCGCACGCTACGGATAGTGTATAGCGCGCGCTAATAGCCATTTATTATAAATAGGGATGACATCCTATTCGTGAATTCAGTCCTTTCTTCCCCCATAACCCGAACTCTTGCACTTGGAACATAACTCCATTCGTCTTAAACACTCCATATCAACCTCCTAGTTCGAGATTGAAGATCATATATCATTGGAGATTGGTGTTCAAGCCTTGGGTGTTGGATTGCTTCATTTTCATCCGTGTTTTTCACTACTTTGAGGTAGGTGAATCTTCACCAATGATTAGTAATGTTCATGAGGAAGTTTGAATCATGTTTGGATAGCTAGTATCTCGTTTTTATCGGTCATCACATGTTAGAAGGATACTTTTGACGTATCGGTACTAGATGTCGAATGAACCTTTGAACCATCTTATTATAAGGACTCCTAAGCATGTTTAAATCGATTTATGATCAAGTAATCGGATATTACCCAGTTGATACGTTGTATACGTTGGAATCATGTGTTTTGGAACGTAAGACGATGGAACTTAGATTATTTCTTGAAGATCGTAGAGGAATTGTGTTATCGAGATAACTATCCGTATATTGGTATTTCATAATCATAAATCTTCCGAAACCTTATTAGCATGATATGCCCGAGGATAACTTGTAATATCACCATAGGGTTCATGAGTTCTTCATCATTCAACCCAGTTTTCGGTTCGTAGTATTCTGCCATGCAAGATTAGCGCACGCTAACATGTGTGAGTTAACATGCGCTATCGAGGTTCGGTTTTCGCACAGAACGTACGTAGCGTACGTTATGAAGCACCGAGTCGATCGCGGTTGTGGCTAGCGCACGCTAGTCTTATACGATAGCGTCGCTAACGATTCAGCTTAGCGCACGTTACGTATAGTACGTAGCGCGCTAAGCAATCCAGCTGACTTGTTTAGTTTGAGCTTTTCGGCCGTAGGTCGAATTGTTAGGCCATTGTTCGACTCGAGATGATTTGTATATCGTTCCTTTTGTTAAGGTTCGAGCTTGTTACGTTAATCGGAGGCGGCCTTCGAGTGCGTCGAGAGCATTGAAGTATATCATTCTTGCCATCTTCGAGGCAAGTATCGTGATATGTTAATATCGGTATTTTTGGAGTATACGTATGATTATGCATGTTGTTGAACATGATATTTACTTCGTTGATTTGTCATGATATTCGTTGTATATTGTTTATATGTTCATGTTGATGAACATAATGATTTGGCATATGTGTATGCATGAGTTGTGTTTGTATACGTTGTACGATCTATGCTGAGGGCGCTGGATCGGATGTCCACCTCGTGTTGGTCCGACGGGATCATCTTGGGATCTAGGCTGATGGCGATGGATAATTGGACGGGTTATTTCCACCTCGTGTTGGTCCGACGGGATCATCTTGGGATCTATCTTTGAGGCGCTGAATCATTGGAATACCCATGCTGTGTAATGGAATCTTGTAGATTCGCATTGTCGGGTTCCGTGCGGAAGCCCGTGTGATCTGTCTTGTTGTGTATTGTTGATGCATATTCGAATTGTTTAAATACGATACTTGTACTAGCATCGTTTTGCTAACCCCTTCGGGGGTGGACATTTGTTTTGATGTTCAGGTAGCCAAGGAGCAGGGAAAGCGACCACGATGCGACGTGGCGACGAAGGGGTTGATGATGTTTATTGTTATTGGAGATTTGTTCTCTTGGTATGGATACTGTACACGAGTACGTGTGTCCTTTGATATTAATTCGATATGGTTGTATTAATTACCCGTTGAACCAGTTGCACGTTTTCATAAACTCGAATTTTCGCAGTATTGACGTCTTGTATTCACTTTCCTTTTTAATTAGCCTTGTAAATCCTTATTTAAAGGGTTTACGGCGCTGTAATTATTCCGAATATCTCGGGGTGTTACAAAATATGGTATCGGAGCTAAGATTTATGGATATCTTGGCAGTCGGGTTTTATTTGGGTCTGTTTACGTTATTTGATTTACGGGTCGTTTGTAACATCACTGTTCAGCCGAAGTCGTCATGTGGACCGTGGTTGTAAGTCTCTTAATATCTTATACTACCGTTTTACTTAATTACTGTTTTGTGAGTATTGACGGACTTTATTTCAAAAATTTTGTTCTGTATATTGAGAAATTTCGTTTACAGTATGTTGAGAGGAGGTCGTGGGCGCGACGCCGATCGTGGACGCGACGTGGTAACATGAGACATGAGGATTCCGCAACTACCCTGAAATATCGGCTAGTCGAACCGATTCCCATTCGAGGGCGCAAGGATCGGCGAATGATGACGCAAATCCGAACATGCCGGAGTGCTTCAACAGTGGTGGCGCAGATAAACCCGATTCGCCAGTGTCGTTGATCGCATGCAGATATGATGGGACAAAGACACCATGAGGATAACCGGGGAGACAGATGGCTTGCCGAGGTGGTTAAATTGCACCCACCAAAATTTGACGGATCTGGCCGAGGCACTTACTTGGGATCACCGCTCAAGGAGTTGGAGAAGATATTCGCGGGTCTTAAGCATCCCGAGGACCTGGAAGGTTCCCATTGCCCAAGATTTTACGATTGGGAGGCCTTTGACCGGTGGGAGGCTATTCGACCCGAGAACCATAATGCGGATTGGACGGAATTCAAACAAATGATGGAAGCACGATATTGTCCTCGTCCGATTAGAGGCGAAGATCCGAGAGTTTTTCTCACCACGAGTTCGGAGGCATCGCGTGATGATGTAATTAAAACTTTTAATCATCAGTGACTTGTGTGCGACACTTGGTCGAACGGAGGCGTAAAAGATTTTTCATTTTGATATGCGGATGAAGCGGAGATTCAGAGTACATGTCCGGATTCGAGTGTACTACGTTGCAGACCAAGACAAAGTGGCCTACGACATGAAAGAGGCGGCGGTGGAGAAATCAGTAGAGGCAAAGAAGCAGAAGGTGACCGGCAGCTTTGCAGAAAACAAGAGTGGTGGGGCCCGCAAGGGCCAGTCTTCCTTTTATTCGGCTAGGAAACCTCCACATCCTTCAAAAGGCGGAAAGAAGTTCCGGACAGCATCAGCAGTTTCGGACGCATCAAGGAAATGTTACAATTGTGGTCGAGCAGGCATATTCGGCGAGATTGCCGCATCTTCTGTGACTTGTTACGATTGTGGGCAAGAAGGGCACCGTGCGGCCTTCTGTGGAGCCGCTACTAGATCTGTTGGCACCCGCACTCCAGCACCGGTTCCTAAGGAGATAAGTGTGAACCAGACACAGCAGAGTGGATTTCAGCAGCAGAACGCTGGGAAGAGAGAGACATCCATCTTTGGGTCCGTTCCTCCGCGCTGCACGAAATGAGGAGATCGGCGGCGAACACCGCCGTTGCATCGTGCGATTCAGATCCTTTTGCAACCAGTTAGTGTCTTGTTCGATTCGGGAGCTACGCATTCTTTTATATCTTTGAACTGTGTTAATCGTTTGAACATCTCATGCTTATATAATTGTGAACCTTATGTTGTGGGATTACCGAGCGGAGAGAAAATTGTGGGAACACTAGAAGCTAGGGATTTCCCAGTATCTATAGAAGGGAGAGATTGGCCATCGAATCTTATTGTAGTTGACATATGCGGTGACGATTTAATTCTCGGAGATGATTGGCTCAACCGTTATGGAGCTGTGTTGAATTACCGAGAGAGAGTCATTTCCATCATTGCTGATGACGGATCTGAACACTTATTCCGAGGATGGAGACCGGGAAGCTCGGGGAAATTGATCAAGGCTATGAAAGCTGTGAAATTACTGAAGCAGGGATGTCACGGACTTTGGTGCTATGCCATGAGGAAAGAGGAAGGAATAGAGCTCTCGTCTATTTTAGTTGTGAATGAGTTCTCAGATGTATTTCCTGACGAGCTACCCGGGTTACCCCCGCAAAGAGAAGTGGAATTCACCATCGAATTAGAGCCTGGAGCGACCCCTATTTCCAGGGCACCATACCGCATGGCGCCAACCGAGATGTATGAACTCAAGAAGCAACTGGAGGAATTGTTACAGAAGGGCTATATTCAACCGAGCGTTTCCCCTTGGGTAGCGCCCGTTCTCTTTGTCCGGAAGAAAGACGGATCCCTCCGACTGTGTATTGATTACAGGGAGCTTAACAAGATGACGATCAAGAATAAGTATCCTATACCTCGGATCGACGACTTGTTTGATCAACTGCAAGGGGCGAGGGTATTCTCGAAGATTGACTTGCGATCAGGATACCACCAATTGAGAATTAAGGAATCGGACATACCGAAATCGCTGAGATCCCGACAGGCATTATGAATTTGTGGTGATGCCTTTCGGACTTACCAATGCTACTGAGGTATTCATGCTATTGTTGAATCGGGTATTCTTGGAATACTTGGATAAATTTGTGGTCGTTTTCTTTGACGACATTTTGATTTATTCGAGGGTCGCAGAGGAGCATGCGATCATTTACGTGTGGTTTTGAGCATCTTGAGAAAGGAACAACTATATGCAAAATTTGCTAAATGCGAGTTCGCTTAAGGAAGTAACCTTCCTTGGGCATGTGATATCCGCCGATGGAGTTCAGGTGGACCCGAAGAAAGTCGAAGCAATCTTGGAATGGGAAGCTCCTAAGAACGTGAAGGAAGTCCGAAGCTTCTTAGGACTAGCGGGATATTATCGCCGCTTTGTAGAGGGATTTTCCAAAATTGCTCGTCCGCTCACTCAGCTGTTACAGAAAACTCAAAAGTTCACGTGGAATGAGAAATGCCAGGCTGGTTTTGACGAACTTAAAAAGAGACTGACGACAGCACCTATATTAGCGCTGCCAGAAGGAACTGATGGATTCATGGTATACAACGACGCTTCAAATCAGGGTTTGGGTTGTGTGTTGATGCAGAAGGATAAAGTGATTGCTTATGCTTCTCGGCAGTTGAAACCGTACGAAGTTAATTATCCGACTCATGATCTGGAGCTAGCAGCTGTGGTTTTTGCTTTGAAAATTTGGCGACATTATCTGTACGGCACTCATTGTCAGATCTTTACGGATCATAAGAGCCTCAAATACATTTTCATCGAAGGAATTAAACATGAGGCGTAGAAGGTGGTGGAATTGATCAAGGATTACGACTTAGAGATTCTCTATCATCCGGGAAAGCAAATGTAGTAGCCGATGCATTGAGCCGTAAACCTGTTTCTCTTCGAGTGTTGGAAGCACTTACATCCCAAACCAGTATTCAACGGGAACTGATCCGCGAAGGGATTGAAGTATGGGCACCAGGAATCCAAGGGCGACTTTATGTGATGGAACTGACTTCATCACTAGTCGAGAAGATCAAGTCCAAGCAGTTGGACGATTCCCTGATCCTTCGATTATGTGATGAAGTAAAGAAAGGAAAAGCCCCAGGATTCGTGATACAAGATGATGGAGTTCTGAGATTTCAAAGTCGACTTTGCGTTCCCGATGATGATGATTTGAGACGAACTATTCTGAAAGAAGCTCATAGCGCGCCCTATTCTATTCACCCGGGCGTGATAAGATGTATAAGGATCTTAAACAAAACTTACGGTGGGGAATATGAAGAAGGACGTGAGCAGTACGTTTGAAATGTTTGACTTGTCGCGAGTTAAGATTGAACATCGGCGACTGCCGGGATGTTAAAGCCGCTTAGATCCTCGAATGGAAGTGGGAGGACATTTCGATGGATTTCATCACAAGTATGCCAAGGACTAGAGCAGAATGAATATGATTTGGGTCGTAGTTGATCGACTAACCAAGTCGGCTCATTTCCTAGGAATCAAAGATACATGGGGACCCGAGAGATTGCACGAGTGTTTGTTGCGGAGATAGTCGATTGCATGGGACGCCGAAGACCATTATTTCGGATCGAGATGGTCGCTTCAGACGCACTTCCGGAAGGCGATCCATAAGGCTTTGGGGATCGAGCTCAACTTTAGCATGACTTATCATCCCCAAACAGACGGTCGGTCAGAAAGGACTATTCAAACCGTAGAAGACATGCTTAGAGCTTGTGCGTTGGATTGGTCAACCGATTGGGAAGTTCACTTGCCCTTGATCGAATTCACTTACAATAACAGTTGGCACGCTTCTATCAAGATGGCACCCTTTGAAGCTTTGTACGGGAGGAGATGCCGATCGCCTCTGTGTTGGGATGATTCTTCGGATCTGATCGGGACGGAACCGGAATTGATTATTCAGACTCAAGAGAAAATAGCTTTGATTCGAGAGAGACTATTGGCGCCCAGTCGGCGAAGTCTTATGCCGATGTACGTCGTCGTCCTCTAGAGTTCGACGTTGGGGATCATGTGCTATTGAAGGTGTCTCCTACACGAGGGATTTTCCGTTTTGGGAGGAGAGGCAAGCTTAGTCCGAGATATATCGGACCATTTGAGATCCTAGATAAGGTTGGGGATTTAGCGTACAGGTTGGCCTTACCGCCATCGCTGAGTCATGTTCACAATGTGTTTCACGTATCCCAACTGCGGAAGTATGTACCGGACCCCAGTCACGTCATTGATTTCGACGAGATCGAGATAGCTAATGATGGCACCTTCGAAGAGAGACCTATCAAGATACTTGAGAGCCGGATCAAACAATTGAGGAATAAACCAATACATTTGGTTAAAGTACAATGGTCACGACATGGAGTCGAAGAGGCCACTTGGGAAACGGAGGACGGTATGAAGTCTAAATATCCGGAGTTGTTTTCATCCTAAGTTTCGGGACGAAACTTCTTTTTAGGGAGGAAGGATGTAATACCCGAGATTTCTGTTATGTAATTGGAACTTGTGGTATTGTAATGATTGTACTTTTGTATGAGTACTATTCTCCGTATTTCATAATCCGATGCCATCGAGCATATAATTTCGTGTATGTGATTTTAATGGTTGAAATTCTGTGCATGTAGCGCACGCTACAGGCTACGGGTAGCGTACGCTAACATGGTTTCATGGCGTACGCTACCGAGTGTAATTAGCGCACGCTACGCGTGGTCAAATTGATTGAGATGCGCGGTAGGTGAGATCTGGCCGGGGGACCCTTGTCGGATCCTGTCGAATGTATCTGGACGGCTTTCGGGAAAATCCGAGTCAACGCCTTAGCGCACGCTAGAGGTCTATGCGTAGCGCACGCTAAGTGCCGAGTACAGTTTAGACTGTGAGCCGTTAGCGCACGCTACGGATAGTGTATAGCGCGCGCTAATAGCCATTTATTATAAATAGGACAGCATCCTATTCGTGAATTCAGTCCTTTCTTCCCCCATAACCCGAACTCTTGCACTTGGAACATAACTCCATTCGTCTTAAACACTCCATATCAACCTCCTAGTTCGAGATTGAAGATCATATATCATTGGAGATTGGTGTTCAAGCCTTGGGTGTTGGATTGCTTCATTTTCATCCGTGTTTTTCACTACATTGAGGTAGGTGATTCTTCACCAATGATTAGTAATGTTCATGAGGAAGTTTGAATCATGTTTGGATAGCTAGTATCTCGTTTTTATCGGTCATCACATGTTAGAAGGATACTTTTGACGTATCGGTACTAGATGTCGAATGAACCTTTGAACCATCTTATTATAAGGACTCCTAAGCATGTTTAAATCGATTTATGATAAAGTAATCGGATATTACCCAGTTGATACGTTGTATACGTTGGAATCATGTGTTTTGGAACGTAAGACGATGGAACTTAGATTATTTCTTGAAGATCGTAGAGGAATTGTGTTATCGAGATAACTATCCGTATATTGGTATTTCATAATCATAAATCTTCCAGAAACCTTATTAGCATGATATGCCCGAGGATAACTTGTAATATCACCATAGGGTTCATGAGTTCTTCATCATTCAACCCAGTTTTCGGTTCGTAGTATTCTGCCATGCAAGATTAGCGCACGCTAACATGTGTGAGTTAACGTGCGCTATCGAGGTTCGGTTTTCGCACAGAACGTACGTAGCGTACGTTATGAGCGGCAAGAGGTGCCGATTTGTGGCTAGCGCACGCTAGTCTTATACGATAGCGTACGCTAACATTTCGTCTTAGCGCACGTTACGTATAGTACGTAGCGCGCGCTAAGCAATCCAGGCAGCTTGTTTAGTTTGAGCTTTTCGGCCGTAGGTCGAATTGTTAGGCCATTGTTCGACTCGAGATGATTTGTATATCGTTCCTTTTGTTAAGGTTCGAGCTTGTTACGTTAATCGGAGGGGGCGGCCTTCGAGTGCGTCGAGAGCATTGAAGTATATCATTCTTGCCATCTTCGAGGCAAGTATCGTGATATGTTAATATCGGTATTTTTGGAGTATACGTATGATTATGCATGTTGTTGAACATGATATTTACTTCGTTGATTTGTCATGATATTCGTTGTATATTGTTTATATGTTCATGTTGATGAACATAATGATTTGGCATATGTGTAAGCATGAGTTGTGTTTGTATACGTTGTACGATCTATGCTGAGGGCGCTGGATCGGATGTCCACCTCGTGTTGGTCCGACGGGATCATCTTGGGATCTAGGCTGAGGGCGCTGGATCATTGGACGGGTTATTTCCACCTCGTGTTGGTCCGACGGGATCATCTTGGGATCTATGCTGAGGGCGCTGGATCATTGGAATACCCATGCTGTGTAATGGAATCTTGTAGATTCGCATTGTCGGGTTCCGGTAGCGGAAGCCCGTGTGATGTGTCTTGTTGTGTATTGTTGATGCATATTCGAATTGTTTAAATACGATACTTGTACTAGCATCGTTTTGCTAACCCCTTCGGGGGTGGACATTTGTTTTGATGTTCAGGTAGCCAAGGAGCAGGGAAACAGCCACAGTACCGACGTGACGACGAAGGGGTTCAGTGATGTTTATTGTTATTGGAGATTTGTTGTCTTGGTTTGGTTTCTGTACTCGAGTACGTGTGTCCTTTGATATTAATTCGATATGGTTGTATTAATTACCCGTTGAACCAGTTGCACGTTTTCATAAACTCGAATTTTCGCAGTATTGACGTCTTGTATTCACTTTCCTTTTTAATTAGCCTTGTAAATCCTTATTTAAAGGGTTTACGGCGCTGTAATTATTCCGAATATCTCAGGGTGTTACAAGTAGAAATTACGGATATTACATACTACACCACTTAAAATAAGTTTCGTCCTCGAAACTTGCAAACCGTCATAGAAAAACAATCAAATCGTTCAACCAAAATATTTCGAAACCATCACAACAATGATCAATCATCATCATTAACGAATAACCAAAACAATACACTTACAAATGTGCAGAGTCGACGATCTCCTGAGATCTTGGCAAGTGACCTCACTGTACAGTCTCAATACGCTTACAATCACAATTCCTTGAGTCTCAGCAAAATATATCATCTTCGGATGGAATAATTTATTCGTGTCGAATCCTGTCTGCCTGATTACACAATCAAGTCCCAATCTGCTAAAAAAAACAATAATGCACGATACATCTATGAAACAACTGCTCAACACAATGGCAACGAATCCCGAAACATCGACAAACAATCTGAATGCTCAGATGATTACCAGCAATAATCAACCAATAAATTAACCGATAATATCATCGACATGATAAACTCTAATACGACCAATCCAAAGGTCAAAACATAGCCGAGAGTATCATCATCATGATAAACTCCAATACTACCAACGAAGGATCAACAAGAACCAAAAATACCATCGCATGGTAAGCTCCAACACGATCAATACAGAACCACAGAAACAGATATACGAAAGAGTAACATTCTCAAAATGACACACCAATCACATACAGTGTATCTCAATAAATATACCGGACTGGTGAGCATACCCCTCGGCGTACTAACAACCAATCGCAAATCGACGAACATACCCAATCATACATGGAGTGGGAACTGTAACACCCCGAGATATTCAGAGTATATTACAGCGCCGTGGACCCCCACATGGGAACCACCAGGCTACAAACAAGAAAACTCCACTCGACTAACCATCCCGGTTAGCGAGGACACACATTTAATTATAAGAAATAAAAAATTATGCCCGGAGCAACCGGCGAAATGATCATCAACCAACAATGTAACAATTTAAAAGTAGTACAACACGGGGTTTGAATTTGAAAAGCCTAAGTACTCGCGAGTACAGTCTATCAGTTTATAAATATAGAAAACAACCAAATCGAAGTGGACGAAAGAAATAGAAAGACCCAAATGCACATGTCAATGACCCTGGCCAACATCCTCGTCTTGTCAGTGCCGCTCGTCCGGATAATCATAACCTGAAATCCATAACAAGAATTTTCCCAAAACGGGTCCCGGAGGGTTAGCAATTACGCTAGTACAAGTAATCAAGGCAAACCAATCGCTTACACATTTCATAGTACATGCACCAATATCATTTCGAAAACCAAAACAAGACATGTCTTTTCCGGAAATAAACAGTCACAATTAATTTGCCTAGGACCGGGACGAAGCCACGAATCCCACTCGAGGCCTCTAAGGACCCTCCCGAGCTGGCCACATTCATAAAACAAGTCAAGCACCACACGTCACCTAGGACCGGGACGAAGCCACGAATCCCACTCGAGGCCTCTAAGGACCCTCCCGAGCTGGCTAGCGAATCAAACTCATGAATCTAGGACGAAGCCATAGATTCCCTCCGTGATCCCGTCGGACCCTCCCGAGGTGAGCAAATCACACACAATATACATTACCATTTCACGTTAAGCATAAAGGTTTCCGAAAATACTTGCCTTGAATTATTGACGACGCAACGAACGGAAAGGAAAGTCACCGACGAACGCTATGAACCAATGAAACCGAACCTAACGATTCGAAGAATACAATCACAACCATTTCTAAATGAATATGGAATTGGAATACACCCGAAAACCCGCCTACGATTCATGTATATTCGTATATAAACAACAACGAGGGCGGGCCACAACCAAACCCTCTCGATTCCGTAAAAATCACGAAATATACCATGAATACGTAGGGAAACTAAGAATACCAACAAGATTAATCATATTCATCATGAATTAATCAACAAAACGGAACGAATCGGACAAAAACACGAAAACCCCCAATTTTACCAAAAGTAGGGTTCTAAGGATCTAACCTTGATTATTTGGATCAAGGGATGATATCGGACGGATTATTGATGATATAACCTCAAGAACTCCATGGATATGTTGTTAAACAACATGGCTTCAAGCTTAGAACACGCCCAGTGCGGAAAAGGAGAGGAAGAAGGTGAAAATGGCAAGAAAAAGCGTCTGCGGGGCCTTTTATATGGGTTGGCGCCTGCCGGACACGGCCGTGCGGTCGGCACGGTCGTGTTGCCTGATTGGCGGCGAGGACTCGGCCGTGTCTGCCCGGACACGGTCGCGGCGCGTAGGGCCCTCCGGCGATGACTCGTCCGAGCGGCTGACTTCGGCACGACTCGGCCGTCTCTGGGACACGGTGGGCGTGCCCGGCGATCGCTCGGCTAATTCGGAAGAAATGCGGCACGGGCCGTGTCGGATGACACGGCCGAGTTCGGCGAAACTTTGCATTTCCGGACGAGTACGGCACGGGCCGTGTCGGCCGACACGGTCGGGTCCGGTCGGCAGTGATCGGCCAAAAACTGAAACGACCATAACTCTCTCGTCCGGACTCCGATTGACTCACCGTTTGAACCATTGGAAAGGTAACTCGATTTTCTATAATATTGCAAAGATTTAGAATTTTTGGAGTCACCAAAAATTAATGGTGATCTAACAAAGTCGAACTCATATGAGGAAAGTTGAAACAATGAACAATAATGAGAGTACAGTTCACAGTTGACAGGAAGGACATACTGAAAGATACACGAGGGTCACTATGACCGAGAAATATACCAAAAATGAAAATACAAGGGAAAGAAAAATACCGGATTTTACATTCTGTAACACCCCGAGATATTCAGAGTATATTACAGCACCGTGGACCCCCACATGGGAACCACCAGGCTACAAACAAGAAAACTCCACTCGACTAACCATCCCGGTTAGCGAGGACACACATTTAATTATAAGAAATAACCGTGTCCTGGGACACGGTCGGGCGTGCCCGGCAGTCGCTTCTGGCTAATCCGGAAGAGTACGGCACGGGCCGTGTCGGATGACACGGCCGAGTTCGGTCGGCAGAAACTTTTGCATTTCCGGACGAGTACGGCACGGGCCGTGTCGGCCGACACGGTCGGGTCCGGTCGGCAGTGATCGGCCAAAAACTGAAACGACCATAACTCTCTCGTCCGGACTCCGATTGACTCACCGTTTGAACCATTGGAAAGCTAACTCGATTTTCTATAATATTGCAAAGATTTAGAATTTTTGGAGTCACCAAAAATTAATGGTGATCTAACAAAGTCGAACTCATATGAGGAAAGTTGAAACAATGAACAATAACGAGTACGATTCACGGTTGACAGAAGGACATCTTGAAGATACACGAGGTCACTATGACCGAGAAATATACCAAAAATGAAAATACAAGGGAAAGAAAAATACCGGATATTACATTCTACCCTCTAAAAATAAGTTTCGTCCGAAACTTAAGAAACAAACAACTCAGGGTACCTAGCACGCATGCTATCCTCGGTTTCCCAAGTTGCCTCCTCGACACCGTGTCTCGACCACTGCACTTTGACCAAAGGGATGGTCTTATGCCTCAGTCGTTTCTCACGATGCTCCAAAATCTTCACAGGACTCTCCTCGAAAGTAATATCTTCAGCAATATCAATCTCGCCATAATCGATGACGTGACTAGGATCCTAACATATTTCCTCACCGGGAAACATGAAAACGCTATGAACATGACTCAAGGCCGGAGGTAACGCCAAACGGTATGCTAACCCACCGACTCGCTCGAGAATCTCGAAGGGTCCAATAAATCTCGGACTCGGCTTCCCTTATTCCCGAAACGGAAAACTCCTCTCGTTGGCGACACCTTGACAAGACGTGGTCTCCCACCTCGAATTCTAAAGGTCGACAACGGACATCGGCATATGACTTCTGTCGACTCTGGGCCGTCAACATCCGTTCTCGAATTAATTCTATCTTCCGCCTCGTCTCTAAAACGACATCCGGCTCGGTCCCGACTAAATCGGACGCCTCATTCCAACAAATCGGCGATCGACATCGTCGCCCATAAAGTGCCTCATACGGTGCCATCCGAATCGACGCGTGCCAACTATTGTTGTACGTGAATTCGATCAATGGCAAATGCTCCTCCCAGTCGCTACTCCAATCGAGGGCACAAGCACGCAACATGTCCTCGAATGTCTGGATAGTGCGTTCCGACTGTCCATCTGACTGGGGATGAAAAGAGGTACTCAAATGCAAGCGGGTACCTAACGCCTTATGCATCGCCTGCCAAAAGTGCGATACAAAACGGCCATCACGATCCGAAACAATAGACTTCGGAGTACCGTGAAGTCTCACAATCTGCGCGATAAACACACGAGCCAATTTCTCCGGGCCCCAAGTGTCCTTGATGCCCAGAAAATGTGCCGACTTGGTCAGACGATCAACAATCACCCAAACCATATTCATGCCCGATCTCGATCTCGGCAAACTCGTAATGAAATCCATCGATATATCTTCCCATTTCCATTAGGAGCAGAAGTGACTGCAATAACTTGACCGGTCGATGCTCGATTTTGACCTGCTGACAAGTCAAACATCTCGCTACAAACTGTGCGACCTCCTCCTTCATATCATTCCACCAGAAGTTCCTCCTCAGGTCCTTGTACATCTTACTCGAACCAGGATGAACGGAATAGGGTGTGGAATGGGCCTCACGCAAAATACTCTGTCGCAACTCTGGATCGTTCGGTACACAAAGCCGACTCTGGAATCTCAAAACACCATCCTCGTGAATCACAAACCCAGGAGACTTTCCTTTAAGAACGTGCTCTCAGATTTGAGTAATCATCGGATCCTCTAATTGCTTCAGTTTAATTTCATCGATCAAAGACGACGAAATTTCTAAGGTACAAAGTTGCCCGACAGATCCAGGCAGCAAAACCTCAACATCTAACTCGATCAAAGCCCGCCGAAGCTCAGACTGGGGCGTCAGGACCTCAAGCGTTTGCAACGCAATCGGTTTCCGACTCAAGGCGTCGGCCACGACATTCGCCTTACCCGGATGATAAAGGATTTCGAGGTCATAATCCTTAATCAACTCTAACCACCTCCTCTGCCTCATATTCAACTCTCGCTGAGTAAATATGTATTTGGACTTTTATGATCGGTAAAAATCGACATGCAGAGCCGAAAAGATAGTGACGCCAAATCTTGAGTGCAAAGACAACCGCCGCTAACTCCAAATCGTGAGTAGGGTAGTTAAGCTCATACGGCCTCAAGCTGTCTCGACGCATAGGCAATGGTCTTGCCGTCTTGCATCAATACGCACCCAAGACCACGACCAAGCATCGCTAAAAGCGGCGAAACCCTCGTTGCCACATGGCAATGCCAAAACCGGGTGAAGTCAAACGCTTCTTGACTCCTCAAAACTCGATCGCCTCTCATCGGTCCGCGAACTTCTCGGATTTACGGAGCAAGCTGTGTAAGTGGTCGAGCTAGTTTTGAGAAACCCTCGGCGAACCTACGGTAGTAGCCACCAAACCCAGAAACTACGGACCTCCTTCACATTTGTGGCGATGCCCAATCCAACACGCCTCAATTTCTGCGGATCCACTCGAACTCCTCATTTGAAATCACGTGGCCCAAAACATCACTTCTTTCAGCCAGAACTCACATTTCGAGAACTTCGCATAGAGTTGCTCGGTCCTCAAAATGTCTAACACTACCCGCAAATGATGGGCATGCTCTTCCTCATTCCTCGAATAAATAAGAATATCGTCAATGAAGACGACGACACACTTATCCAAATACTCGATAAAGACTTTGTTCATCAATTGCATGAACACCGCCGGCGCGTTAGTTAACCCGAAAGGCATAACTACAAACTCATAATGTCCGTATCTCGTCCGAAAAGCTGTTTTCGGCACGTCGGACTCCCTCACCCGGAGCTGATAGTACCCCGATCTCAAATCAATCTTTGAGAATACCGCCGCTCCCTGCAACTGATCGAACAAGTCGTCAATCCTCGGCAAAGAATACTTGTTCTTGATGGTCACCTTGTTCAGTTCACGATAGTCGATACACAAACGTAGTGAACTGTAACACCCCGAGATATTCGGAATAATTACAGCGCCGTAAACCCTTTAGATAAGGATTTACAAGGCTATTTTTAGAAGAAGTGAAAAAAAACAATTCAATCGAACAACTGAAGTTCAAATACAGATTTGGTTCAACCAATCAAATAAGTTAACTTATACAACCATATCGAATTGACTTTATTACAACCGACGTACTCGAGTACTAAACGGACCAAGAAGACCAAACACAATAACACCAATCACATCACTGAGCCATCTCATCGTCCTGTCGGTACTGTGGTTGCTTTCCCGCTCCTCGGCTACCTGAACATCAAAACAATGTCCACCCCAGAAAATTAGCAAAACAATGCTAGTACAAGTATCATCATACAATAAATCATCAATACATCACAAAACATGTAAAAGCGGACTTCCGCCACCGGAATCAACGATGCGAATCCTCACGATTCCATCAACACAATATATGGTAATCCAGCGATCCGGCGCCCTCGGCATAGATCCCCATGATGATCGTCGGACCAACGCATGGTGGAAAACCCGTCCAGCGATCCGGCGCCCTCGGATAGATCCCCATGATGATCCCGTCGGACCAACGCATGGTGGACATTCGATCCAGCGCCCTCAGCATAGATCCTCATGACCCCCCCTCGGATCATTTATACCATAATCAAACAATTATGCATACACATATGCATTTCAATATGTTCATCAATACGAACAAACAACAACGAATATCACGAACATTCTCAGAAATACATATCATATTCAACAATATGAATAAAACCACAAGCATGATAAATCGAACTCGACATATGATACTTGCCTCGAAAATGGCAAGGACGAAACACTTCAATGTTCTCGACACGCTCGAAGGCCGCCTCCTTCGATCAACGTAACAAGCTCGAACCTTAACAAAAGGAACGATATACAAATCATCTCAAGTCGAACGATGGCCTAACAATTCGGTCTACGACCGAAAGGCTCAAAAATAACCAATGCACTGGGTGCTTAGCGTGCGCTCGTACTCTACGTAACGTGCGCTAAGCGGCTGTTAGCGTACGCTATCGTGTAAGACTAGCGTGCGCTAGCCATGGTCTGCAGTCGACTCGGCTGGTCTCATAACGTACGCTACGTATGTTTCGGCGTTAATCGACCCCGATAGCGCACGTTAACTCACACGTGTTAGCGTGCGCTACTCTTGCATGGCGAGAATACCGCGAACCGAAAGCGGGATGAAGGGTGAAGAACTCATGAATTCTACCGTGATAATACAAGTCATCTTGGGCGAATCATGCTAATAAGGTTTGTGGAAGATTCCATTACCATGAGGTACAAATATACGGATAATCAACTCAACATCATATCCTTTCTAAGATCTTCAAGAAGTATTCTAAGTTAGATTATTCCAAGTCCCAAACGTATGATTCCTTACTTAAAACATATGAGCTAGGTAATCTCAAATTACCGATCATAAATTGATTTGAAAACGCTTAGAGTCCATTCTACTAAGATGGTTCAAAGGTTCATAAGATAAATAGTGCCGATACGTCAAAGTATCCTTCTAACATGTGATGACCGATCATAAGCGAAATAGCGGCTATCTAAGCATGATCGAGCGTCCTTAAGAACATTACTAACATTGGTGAAGAATCACCTACCTCAAGTAGTGAAGAACACGGAGGAAAATGAAGCAATCCGACACCGAAAGCTTGAACAACAATCTCCAATGATGAGCGATCTTCAATCACGAATCGGGATGTTGATGTGAAGTGTTTGGGGTGAGGGAAGTTATGTTTACGTGTGGAATTCGGGTAATGAGAGTAGAGAAGGCGAAATCACGAATGAGATCTTTGTCTATTTATAATAAATGGCTATTAGCGCGCGCTAGACCTTGCTCGTAGCGTGCGCTAACGGCTCTTGGACTAAAGCGTACTCGGCACTTAGCGTGCGCTACGCATATACTGTAGCGTGCGCTAAGGCGTTGACTCGGCTTTTCCCGAAAGCCGTCAGGTATCCGACACCATCAAGCGGGTCCCCGACCGACTCTCACCTACCGCACGTCTCAATCAATTTGACCGCGCATAGCGTGCGCTAAGGACACTCGATGGCGTGCGCTATGAACCCACGTTAGCGCACGCTAAACATAGCCGGTAGCGTGCGCTACATGCGCAGATTTTCAATCCTTAAATCAAAATCGCGGAATAAAACGCTCGACAACATCGGATTATGAAACACGGAAATAATACTCAAATCAAGTACAATCATTACAATATCACACGTTTCAATTACATAGAAATCTCGGGTATTACATCCTTCCTCCCTAAAAAGAAGTTTCGTCCCGAAACTTAAGATGAAAACAACTCAGGATATCTAGTCTTCATACCGTCCTCCGTTTCCCAAGTGGCCTCTTCGACTCCATGTCGTGACCATTGTACTTTAACCAAGTGTATCGGTTTATTCCTCAATTGTTTGATCCGGCTCTCAAGTATCTTGATTGGTCTCTCTTCGAAGGTGCCATCATTAGCTATCTCGATCTCGTCGAAATCAATGACGTGGTCGATCCGGTATATACTTCGCGGTTGGGATACGTGAAACACATTGTGAACATGACTCGGCGATGGCGGTAAGGCCAACTGTATGCTAAATCCCCAACTCTCTCTAGGATCTCGAATGGTCCGATATATCTCGGACTTAGCTTACCTCTTCTCCCAAAACGGAAAATCCCTCGTGTAGGAGACACCTTCAAGAGTACGTGGTCCCCGGCGTCGAACTCTAGAGGGCGACGACGTACATCTGCATAAGACTTTTGCCGACTGCAGGCGGTCAGCAGTCTCGCGAATCAAAGCTATCTTTTCTTGAGTCTGAATAATCAATTCCGGTTCCGTCCCGATCAAATCCGAAGAATCATCCCAACACAGGGGTGATCGGCATCTTCTCCCGTACAAAGCTTCAAATGGTGCCATCTTAATTGAAGCATGCCAACTATTATTATAGGTGAACTCGATCAAGGGCAAGTGAACTTCCCAATCAGTCGACCAATCTAATGCACAAGCTCTAAGCATGTCTTCTACCGTTTGAATAGTCCTTTCGGACTGACCGTCCGTTTGGGGATGATAAGCTGTGCTAAAGTTGAGCTCAGTCCCCAAAGCCTTGTGAACTGCTTTCCAGAAGTGCGACACGAAACGACCATCTCGATCCGAAATAATGGTCTTCGGCGTCCCATGCAATCTGACTATCGCGCCAATCTCTCGGGTCCCCATGTATCTTTAATTCCCAGGAAATGAGCCGACTTGGTTAGTCGATCAACCACAACCCAAATCATGTTCATTCCCGTTCTAGTCCTTGGCATACTAGTGATGAAATCCATCGAGATATCCTCCCACTTCCATTCAGGGATCGGGAGCGGCTTTAACATTCCGGTAGTCGGCGATGTTCAATCTTAACCTGTGACAAGTCAAACACTTGAAACGTGCTCTGCTCGTCCTTCTTCATATTCCCCCACCGGAAGTTTTGCTTAAGATCCTTATACATCTTACTACCGCACAGGTGAATAGAATAGGGCGCGCTATGAGCTTCCTTTAAAATTGTCCGTCTCAAATCATCATCCTCGGGAACGCAAAGTCGACATTGAAATCTCAGAACTCCATCGTCTTGTATCACGAATCCTGGGGCTTTTCCTTTCTTTACTTCGTCACACAATCGAAGGATCAGGGAATCGTTCAGTTGTTTAGACTTGATCTCCTCGACTAATGATGAAGTCAATTCCATCACATAAAGTTGCCCTTGGATTCCCGGTGCCCATACTTCAATCCCCTCGCGGATCAGTTCCCATTGAATACTGGCTTGGGACGTAAGTGCTTCCAACACTCGAAGGGAAACAGGTTTACGGCTCAAAGCATCAGCTACTACGTTTGCTTTCCCCGGATGATAGAGAATCTCTAAGTCGTAATCCTTGATTAATTCCAGCCACCTTCTCTGCCTCATGTTTAACTCTTTCTGACAGAAAATGTACTTGAGGCTCTTATGATCTGTAAATATCTGACAATGAGTGCCATACAAATAATGTCGCCAGATTTTCAAGGCAAAGACCACAGCTGCTAGCTCCAGATCATGAGTCGGGTAGTTAATCTCGTATGGTTTCAATTGCCGAGAAGCATAAGCAATCACTTTATCCTTCTGCATCAATACACAACCTGCACCACGATTCAAGCGTCAGTATACCATAAATCCGTCGGTTCCTTCAGCGGCGCTAATATAGGTGCGTCGTCGGCCTCCTCTTAAGTTCGTCAAAACCACTGGCACTTCTCATTCCATATGAACTTTTGAGTTTTACGCCTTAACAGGGTGAGCGGACGAGCAATTTTGGAAAATCCTTCTACAAAGCGGCGATAGTATCCATGAAGTCCTAAGAAGCTTCGGACCTCTTTCACGTTTCTAGGAGCTTCCCAGTCAAGATTGCCTCGACTTTCTTGAGTCCACTGAACTCCATCGGCTGAAATCACATGCCCAAGGAAGGTTACTTCCTTAAGCGAACTCGCATTTTGAAAATTTTGCATATAGTCATTCCTTCCTCAAGGTGCTCAAAACCACACGTAAATGCTCGGCATGTTCCTCTGCGTCCTTCGAATATATCAAAATGTCATCAATGAAGACGACCACAAATTTATCCAAGTACTCCAAGAATACCCGATTCATTAATTGCATGAATCTGCAGGAGCATTGGTAAGTCCAAGCGGCATCACTACGAATTCATAATGCCCGTCAGGGATCGAAGCGATTTGGTATATCCGATTCCTTAATTCTCAATGGTGGTATCGATCGCAAGTCTATCTTCGATAATACCCTTGCCCCTATGATTGATCAAACAAGTCGTCGATCCGAGGTATAGGATACTTATTCTTGATTGTCATCTTATTGAGTTCCCTGTAATCAATACACAGTCGGAGGGATCCGTCTTTCTTAGGACAAGAGAAGCAGGCGCTCCCGAGGAGAAACACTCGATTGAATATAACCCTTGCATCAATTCCTCCAGTTGTTTCTTGAGTTCATACATCTCGGTTGGCGCCATGCGGTATGGGGCTCTGGAAATAGGAGCTGCTCCAGGCTCTAGTTCGATAGTGAATTCCACTCCCCTCTGCGGAGGTAACCCAGGTAGTTCGTCAGGAAATACATCTGAGAACTCATTCACAACCGAAATGGACGAGAGCTCTGCTCCTTCCTCTTTCTTCATGGCATAGCACCAAAGTCCGTGACATCCCTGCTTCAGTAATTTCACGGCTTTCATTGCTTTGATCAATTTTCCCGAGCTTCCCGGTCTCCATCCTCGGAATAAGTGTTCAGATCCGTCATCAGCAATGATGGAAATGACTCTCTCTCGGTAATTCAGCACAGCTCCATAACGGTTGAGCCAATCATCTCCGAGAATTAAATCGTCACCGCAGATGTCAACCACAATAAGATTCGATGGCCAATCTCTTCCTTCTATAGATACTGGGAAATCCTTAGCTTCTAAGGTTCCCACAATTTTCTCTCCGCTCGGTAATCCCACAACATAAGGTTCACAATTATACAAGCACGAGATGTTCAAACGATTAACACAGTTCAAAGATATAAAAGAATGCGTAGCTCCCAGATCGAACAAGACACTAGCTGGTTGCGAAAGGATCTGAATCGTACTGATGCAATGTGTTACGATCATCGATTTCCTCATCTCGTACGGGCGTGGAGGAGCGGACCCGGCCTTTGGATGCCTCTCTCTTCCCGGTTACGCTGCTGAAATCCACTTTCTTTGCGTCTGGTTCACACTCGTCTCCTTCGGATGGAGTAGATCTGAGTACCAAAGATCGGGTCGCATTTCCACAAAATGTTGCGCGATGTCCTTCCTGTCCACACTCGAAGCAGTCACAGTAGCGCGAAACAATCACGTCGAACATGTCCCGCCTTGCCACAGTTGTAACACTTCTTCCCTGCGTCAGAAACAGTCGGTGATGCCCGGAACTTCTTTCCTCCTCGACTAGGATGCGGAGGTCTCCTGGATGAGTGAAAAGAGGACTGACCCCGGCGGGGCCCGCTATTTTTATTCTCCGTGAAGTTGCCAGACACCTTCTGTTTCTTTGCTTCCATCGATTTCTCTCTGCCGCCTCTTTCATGTCATAGGCCAACGCCTTGTCTGAAATCTTGTCGCATGGTGGCACATTCAAATCCTGACATATTCTGCTGAATTTCCGGCTTCATTCGCATGTCAAAATGAAAAATCTTCTCCGCCTCGGTCCTGACTAAGTGGCGCACATAAGTCAGCTGGTGATTAAAAGTCTTAATCACGTCCGTCACAGATACTTCCAAATTTTGTGGTGAGAAAAATTCCCGAACTCGGGCTTCTCTAATGGACGAGGACAATCATGCCTCCATCATCACTTTGAATTCCGTCCAGTCAACATTGTGCTCCTCGGTCGAATGGCCTCCCACGATCAAGCCTCCCGGTCGAAAGATCTTGGGCGGCCAGGAACCTTCCTATCATTGGGACAGTTAATCCCTGCAAAAATCTTTTCCAATTCCTTCAGCCAATGATCCCACGAAAGCGTCTCAGCGGAACCGTCAAATTTCGGAGGATGCAATTTGACCACCTCGGTAAGCCATTTATCTCCCCGATTATCCGCGTTATCTTTCTTTGTCCCATCGCCGTCTGCATGCGATCCACAACTTGAGCAAACTGGTTTATCTGGGCAACCACTGTGAAGTACTCCGGCACATTAGGATCTGCATTATTATTTGCCGATCCCTGCTGTCCCCCGGAAGGTGAATCCGTTTGACTAGCGGCTATCTCTGGAGTAGATACCGACTCTTCTTGCCTCGCATTACCACGTCCGCGTCCACGACCGCGTCGCGTCCACGACCTCCTCTCAACATACCGTAAACATAAATACTCAATATCCAGGCAAACGTTCTAAAAGTACATCCATCAATGTTTACAAGACATAAATAAAACAGTAGTATTCGAGATTAGAAACTTACAACCACAGTCCACTTGACGATCTTGGCTCGGCCGGTGATGTTACGAAGCGACCAATAATCAATAACGTAAAGCACCCAATTAACCCGACTGCCAAGATATCCATAAATCTTAGCTCCGATACCATATTCTGTAACACCCCGAGATATTCGGAATAATTACAGCGCCGTAAACCCTTTAGATAAGGATTTACATGGCTATTTTTAGAAGAAGTGAAAAAAAACAATTCAATCGAACAACTGAAGTTCAAATACAGATTTGGTTCAACCAATCAAATAAGTTAACTTATACAACCATATCGAATTGACTTTATTACAACCGACGTACTCGAGTACTAAACGGACCAAGAAGACCAAACACAATAACACCAATCACATCACTGAGCCATCTCATCGTCCTGTCGGTACTGTGGTTGCTTTCCCGCTCCTCGGCTACCTGAACATCAAAACAATGTCCACCCCCGAAGGGGTTAGCAAAACAATGCTAGTACAAGTATCATCATACAATAAATCATCAATACATCACAAAACATGTAAAACGGACTTCCGCCACCGGAATCCAACGATGCGAATCCTCACGATTCCATCAACACAATATATGGTAATCCAGCGATCCAGCGCCCTCAGCATAGATCCCCATGATGATCCCGTCGGACCAACGCATGGTGGAAAACCCGTCCAGCGATCCAGCGCCCTCAGCATAGATCCCCATGATGATCCCGTCGGACCAACGCATGGTGGACATTCGATCCAGCGCCCTCAGCATAGATCCTCATGACCCCCCCTCGGATCATTTATACCATAATCAAACAATTATGCATACACATATGCATTTCAATATGTTCATCAATACGAACAAACAACAACGAATATCACGAACATTCTCAGAAATACATATCATATTCAACAATATGAATAAAACCACAAGCATGATAAATCGAACTCGACATATGATACTTGCCTCGAAAATGGCAAGGACGAAACACTTCAATGTTCTCGACACGCTCGAAGGCCGCCTCCTTCGATCAACGTAACAAGCTCGAACCTTAACAAAAGGAACGATATACAAATCATCTCAAGTCGAACGATGGCCTAACAATTCGGTCTACGGCCGAAAGGCTCAAAAATAACCAATCTGCCTGGACTGCTTAGCGTGCGCTACGTACTCTACGTAACGTGCGCTAAGCAGGCTTGTTAGCGTACGCTATCGTGTAAGACTAGCGTGCGCTAGCCATGGTCTGGCAGTCTGACTCGGCTGGTCTCATAACGTACGCTACGTATGTTTCGGGCGTTAACTGACCCCGATAGCGCACGTTAACTCACACGTGTTAGCGTGCGCTACTACTGCATGGCAGAATACCGCGAACCGAAAACTGGGATGAAGGGTGAAGAACTCATGAATTCTACCGTGATAATACAAGTCATCTTCGGGCAAATCATGCTAATAAGGTTTGTGGAAGATTCCATTACCATGAGGTACAAATATACGGATAATCAACTCAACATCATATCCTTTCTAAGATCTTCAAGAAGTATTCTAAGTTCCGATTATTCCAAGTCCCAAAACGTATGATTCCTTACTTAAAACATATGAGCTAGGTAATCTCAAATTACTGATCATAGATTGATTTGAAAACGCTTAGGAGTCCATTCTACTAAGATGGTTCAAAGGTTCATAAGATAAATAGTGCCGATACGTCAAAGTATCCTTCTAACATGTGATGACCGATCATAAACGAAATAACTGGCTATCTAAGCATGATCAGACGTCCTTAAGAACATTACTAACATTGGTGAAGAATCACCTACCTCAAGTAGTGAAGAACACGGAGTAAAATGAAGCAATCCGACACCGAAAGCTTGAACAACAATCTCCAATGATGAACGATCTTCAATCACGAATCAGGATGTTGATATGAAGTGTTTGGGGTGAGGGAAGTTATGTTTTACGTGTGGAATTCGGGTAATGAGAGTAGAGAGAATCGAAATCACGAATAGGATCTTTGTCTATTTATAATAAATGGCTATTAGCGCGCGCTAGACCTTGCTCGTAGCGTGCGCTAGCATTCTTGGACTAAAGCGTACTCGGCACTTAGCGTGCGCTACGCATATACCGTAGCATGCGCTAAGGCGTTGACTCGGCTTTTCCCCGGCCGTCAGTGCATCCCGACACCATCCGACAGGGTCCCGGCCACTCTCACCTACCGCACGTCTCAATCAATTTGACCGCGCATAGCGTGCGCTAAGGACACTCAGTAGCGTGCGCTATGAACCCACGTTAGCGCACGCTAAACATAGCTGGTAGCGTGCGCTACATGCGCAGATTTTCAATCCTTAAATCAAAATAGCGGAATAAAACGCTCGACAACATCGGATTATGAAACACGGGAAATAATACTCAAATCAAGTACAATCATTACAATATCACACGTTTCAATTACATAGAAATCTCGGGTATTACATGAACCATCCTTCTTACGCACAAACAAGACCGGTGCGCCCCAAGGCGAGGCACTCGGTCGAACATACCCCAACTCAAGAAGTTCACTCAACTGTTTCTTCAACTCTGACATCTCTGAAGGTGCCATGCGATACGGCGCCTTCGAAATCGGAGCCGCACCCGGCTCTAACTCTATAGCAAACTCAACCTCATGATCCGGTGGCAATCCCGGCAACTCGTCAGGAAATACATCAGGAAACTCACTAACGACTGGAATCGATGAAAGCTCGACTCCACCATTCTCCGCCTTCAAGGCGTAGCACCAATAACCAGTACACCCTTTTCGCAGTAGTTTCACCGCCTTCAAGGCGTTAATAACAAACTTCTGGTTTCTCTTTCGCCCCGCGAAAGAGTGTTCAGTGCCGTCCTCGGCTAACATGGTAATGATCCTCGTGCGGTAGTTCATGATTGCACCATGCCGTTCGAGCCAATCATTCCCGAGAATTAAATCCTCGCCTCGATACTCACAACAATAAGATTAGAGCCAAGCCCTCTCACAAATAATCACGAAGCAGTCCGGACTTCTCGATCACAGACAATTCTATCACCGCTAGGAAGTTTAACGATGAAAGGCTCGCAAGGTGACAAGCGGTCGAGACTCAAGCGGCGTACACACTCTAGAGAAATGAATGAATGCGTAGCACCCGAATCAAAAGTACAGCGCGGGATGGGAATGGATATGAGCGGTACTGTCACCACGATGGCTTTGGATCATCGGTCCTCCTCATCTCGTAGATACGCGGGTGGCGAGCCGACCTTTGGATGCTCCTCCCTAGCGGGCTGACCCGACCCCTACCTCGGCCAGGCACTCGGTGGAGGCTGAGAACAAATGAGCCCACAGTTCACGCTCGGCTCCATAGGTCTTTGGGTGAGAAGAGCAGGCACCGCATGGCTTCTGAGCTTCTCGCAAAAGAAGCTTTGTGGCCCGTGACCACAAGTATGACAAGTCAAAGGTGGACAAAGACAATCCCGGTTCACGTGGCACAGCTTGCCACGATTAAAGCATCTGGGTCCCGGACGGCGGTTCGGAGGCACTCAAAGCTCCCGGAAAAGCGAGCCGAACCGCCGTAGAAATATTGGCGGCTGAGATTTCTGCTGGCCTCCACTCTTGGGACCGAGAAAAATTTCCGACCGACTTACGCTTCTTGCTCGCGAGCCAAATCGCTAGCGGTCACCGACATATCATAAGCAAGAGCTCGACTCGATAATCCTTCAAGGTAGTACAGACGAGCCCCGACATATAGTCCCGAATGGGAGTTTCATTCTCTGGAAAAATGAAAAATCTTGTCGCTCTCTTCAACAACTTGGGTCTTCACATAACCCAACTCCTTATTAAAATCGGCAATAGCTTGGGATACGGGGATATCCCGTGGTTGAGCATCAAAGAAAGCATGCACTCGAGCACATCGACCGCCATGGACAATACTCGGTCTCCATCAACTCCGAAACTCGGCCCACGAAGCAACATGATCTTTGGGACCAACGGCCTCCCACCAATCATAGCATCTCCCGTGAGAAAGTATTGAGCAATAGGGACCTTACGGTCCTCGGGCGGTTGGTAGCAGTGAATACTTTAGATATTTCCTTGATCCACCCTTCCCGGCCGATCGGGTCCGAAGCTCCCGGCGGGAGGATGCATCTTGATGACATCCTGAAGCCAACGATCCGTTCCGCCCGATTAGCATGGGCACGATCGGTGTTACGGACCACACGAGCTATAGCCGCCATCTGGTTAACCATTTCTTTGCATAACGGCCGCAATACCAAGATCGCGCGCTCTGAGAAGAAGCATGGCCGTGACGGTCACCGTGCTGCGGCTCGAAGAATGCGGCGTGGCCGCCCCATTGCCCCACGTCCTCGGCGCGTCCACGACCACGACCACGACCACGGTTTCCTCGGCATCCATCTTGAAGTTGAGAGATAACGAAGTATATCGATGATGAGTAAGGGAGGAAAAGCAACTACGATCCAAAAGTGGAAATACAATGCAAGAAACAAAAGAGCCGAATAAGAAAACTTACGAGCACCGGAAGTACTGGGATCTGGCACCGGTGTGACAATGTGCAAAACAAATACGACTAGACCCGAATAACCAACAAGCCTAGGTATCCATAAACCTAGAGCTCGATACCATTTCGTAACACCCGAGATATTGAGTATATTACAGCGCCGTGGACCCCCACATGGGAACCACCGGGCTACAAACAAGAAAACTCCACTCGACTAACCATCCCGGTTAGCGAGGACACACATTTAATTATAAGAAATAAAAATTACGCCCGGAGCAACCGTGAAATGATCATCAACCAACAATGTAACAATTTAAAAGTAGTACAACACGGGGTTTGAATTTGAAAAGCCTAAGTACTCATGATCTGATCTATCGGTTATAAATATAGAAAACAACCAAATCGAAGTGGGCCGAAAGAAATAGAAAGACCCGAATGCACATGTCAATGACCTGGCCAACATCCTCGTCTTGTCCAGTGCGCTCGTCCAGGATAATCATAACTGAAATCCATAACAAGAATTTCCCCAAAGCGGGTCCCCGGAGGAGTTAGCAATTACGCTAGTACAAGTAATCAAGGCAAACCAATCGCTTACACATTTCATAGTACATGCACCAATATCATTTGAAAACCAAAACAAGACATGTCTTTTAGGAAATAAACAGTCACAATTAATTTGCCTAGGACCGGACGAAGCCACGAATCCCACTCGAGGCCTCTAAGGACCCTCCCGAGTGGCCACATTCATAAAACAAGTCAAGCACCACCGTCACCTAGGGCCGGACGAAGCCACGAATCCCACTCGAGGCCTCTAAGGACCCTCCCGAGCTGGCTAGCGAATCAAACTCATGAATCTAGGACGAAGCCATAGATTCCCTCCGTGATCCCGTCGGACCCTCCCGAGGTGAGCAAATCACACACAATATACATTACCATTTCACGTTAAGCATAAAGGTTTGAAAATACTTGCCTTGAATTATTGGCCTTGCGAGCGGAAAGGAAAGTCACCGAAACGCTAGGAACCAATGAAACCGAACCTAACGATTCGAAGAATACAATCACAACCATTTCTAAATGAATATGGAATTGGAATACACCCGAAAACCCGCCTACGATTCATGTATATTCGTATATAAACAACAACGAGGGCGGGCCACAACCAAACCCTCTCGATTCCGTAAAAATCACGAAATATACCATGAATCCGTAGGAAACTAAGAATACCAACAAGATTAATCATATTCATCATGAATTAATCAACAAAAGCGGAACGAATCGGACAAAAACACGAAAACCCCCAATTTTACCAAAAGTAGGGTTCTAAGGATCTAACCTTGATTATTTGGATCAAAGGATGATATCGGACGGATTATTGATGATATAACCTCAAGAACTCCATGGATATGTTGTTAAACAACATGGCTTCAAGCTTAGAACACGCCCGGTGCGGAAGAGGAGAGGAAGAAGGTGAAAAATGGCAAGAAAAAGCGTCTGCGGGGCCTTTTATATGGGTTGAGCGCCTGCCGGACACGGCCGTGCCGGTGGGCACGGTCGTGTTACGATTGGCCGGCGAGGACTCGGCCGTGTCTGCCCGACACGGTCGCGGCGCGTAGGGCCCTCCGGCAGTGACTCGTCAAGCGGCGACTCGGCACGACTCGGCCGTGTCACTGGGACACGGTCGGGCGTGCCGGCGATCGCTCGCTAATCCGGAAGAGTGCGGCACGGGCCGTGTCGGATGACACGGCCGAGTTCGGTCGGCGAAACTTTGCATTTCGGACGAGTGCAGCCGCGGGCCGTGTCGGCCCGACACGGTCGGGTCGGCGATGATCGGCCAAAAAGCGACCATAACTCTCTCGTCCGGACTCCGATTGACTCACCGTTTGAACCATTGGAAAGCTAACTCGATTTTCTATAATATTGCAAAGATTTAGAATTTTTGGAGTCACCAAAAATTAATGGTGATCTAACAAAGTCGAACTCATATGAGGAAAGTTGAAACAATGAACAATAACGAGAGTACAGTTCACAGTTGACAGGAAGGACATACTGAAAGATACACGAGGGTCACTATGACCGAGAAATATACCAAAAATGAAAATAGAAGGGAAAGAAAAATACCGGATATTACAGGAACGACCACTCGATATCCACAACAACCAGCATGAGGGCACCATCCCCGAATCTACACTTACAAAGAAACCATTCAAAAACATTATGGTAGCGCATACGTCCCTGTTTCACAAAACCCGAAGTTCCAAAATTACATCATGTGCATGAATTCTACATCACGCAACATATTCTTCTTATCCGATCAATCAACCGATCATCCCTGGATAACCAAATACCATACTGAAGCTCGAATCTTTATTCATCGTTCCATACTGACATCTTATCCAGTTCGTGAGTCACACTCAGAACTTCACCATGATATGCATTATGCACTAAATGCGTATGTATATCAATCACATTTTCAAAACCAGTTTGAAATCATAAATCTCGTCAAGAAGACAAATTTCCGAAAGTTCTTCAAAAATTTCAAAACTAAAAACATAAATTTGGGTAAGATCACAAAATCAATTTTCAAAAAATTAAATTGGCTCGCTGGTGCCAAGTATTCGATAACAGTTTCCTTCGAATCCACACGATTTCGAAGTTTTTAAAATGAAAACTATGCAAATGATTGACCACATCCCTACTCATGTATACCAATTCGGTTCGTCACCAATATCCACAGATATTCCATCGGAAAACCACACGATAGAGTTCCAAAATCTCAGTATATAAATTCCGACCAAAAACTCTTATTTCACATATGACTCGCAACGTCAACCATTAACCCAGCCTGGATTACCTCAATTATGCAATGACAAAACATTGAAACAAATCAACACAGCGGAAGATTCCCGAGAGGTTTCATTTGAACAAGTAAATCAAAACCTCGACAGGCAGAAACGAAATCGGTAAATGATTGATAAAGTATTTTACAAGTCTCGGGAGTTTTAGAAAACATGAAAGTCTTTTGAAACATTGGAGTCTCAGCCCGTATCTCATTCCACATTACAAGAAGTTTAAAAAGTAGAAAACTCTTTTTCGGACCCCAAGTCCTGAGTTATAAAACCATTTCAAAATCGATTGGGTCTCGGCCCAAAAATCATTTACGGTAAAACATCCGTAAAACATTCATTTTGAAAAGTATCATTTTCAAATGCTCAAAAACAATTCATATATCACAAAATGATCTATCATGACTACCTGTTCTCCTCAACCATCCACAATATTCCTCCCAAATGCACAATTTCGTTCCAAAATCTAACTGACATATTGATTTCCAAAATCATAACTTCTCAAGATCATCAATCATGTCCCAACTCTGTCACCTTATACTGTAATGCATAATATTCTGCTGAATCTCAAAGCATATCAACTTAGAACGGCAATAATTCTCGATGAAATTCAAAAATCCAAATACTTACAGATCGTGAAGCCGATGATTCCCCGTGATACTGGCACATGTCTCGACTCTAGAAAATACTCGACACAGATATTTTCAAAATGCACGTTTTGCAAACTCATTGCAACTCGAGAACACAACACAGCTCTATCTGAAGAAACACGTTGACATCATTCGAAAAAGTTACAACAATCCCAGTACCACACTAGTAAATCACATAACACACAAGCCCGAGTGAACAACCAAACTCAGAGTTCAAACACTTGTCAACCGACAACTCGAATGACACGACAAAAACACGACCCAACTCGACCCGACTGCCTAGGTTTTCACAACCTAAGCTCCGATACCATATTCTATAACACCCCCAGAGCCGACCGGGAATATTACAGCGCCGTGGGCCCCGAGATGGAGCCCACAAGGCTGAAGGAAATTTTTGCAAACATTTACAAAAGCCCAAGAGCCTAACGACGGTACTATCTGTAAAACATTTGAAGACTATATAAAATCTATTTACCAAAATCGTCGTAAAATCTCGTTTGAAAGGACAAGGCCTGAAACGTCAGAACTCGACAGTTTAAAAACATACGTTAAGCTATCGCTTACACGTACCGACAGGATAAATTTAGAAAATGATTGCCAAAGTAACCTAAGTTACCAGATACCAAAAGGCCATTTTAAAAAAAATACTCACGCAGCGGATAAAGATAAACAATTAAAATACTCTAGCAGCAGAATACAACAACTGATCAGAAACTCAATACACAAATACATGCCCTAGCCAGTATCCTCCGGGAAACTCATCTCTCCACGACCGCTACAAGCTTGATAATCCAAGAACCTAAAAAGAAAGCCCACGACAGGGTCAACCATAATATCCAACAATGATAACCATCACATCACGTCAATAATTACATATCAATGGAAATACTAAGTAAGAATACGACCAATGTAATCTTACCGCCATAACTTTACCAACTCGTGATAATAATCACCAAAGTTCACATCTCGTATCCTTTCAACAACACAATAAGCTCATACTGAAATATCTGTATTGTATCTCAACAATACCCAAGGTTCTCAAAACATTATCATACCTCGCGATACGGAAATTATACCAACTCTGGCTAATTCAATCCATCGGATAACGTCAACAATTCCAATACGATAATCGATTGTCCATCAAAGGCAAGTATCAAGGAAATACGGAACATACCTCAAGATACGAAATACCATTACCATCACGTCAGTGTAATCCGAGATCAGATCAACACAACATACGGACATGGTCCTAACACAAGACCTACAAATGCATACTCATATGACAACGTCAATATGATGACAACAATAACGACAATGTATAATTATGGCAATCCCATAATATATATATGCACAATAACAACACATAGGTAATCCGATGATCCAGCGTTCACTGCCTAGATCCCACGATGACCCCGTCAGACCAACTGTGGTGGAAAAACCTGTCCGATGATCCAGCGCGCGCTAGCATAGATCCTCCGATGATACCGTCGGACCAACACGAGGTGGACATATGACAACAATGCACAACTGCACAAAACAACAGTACACAATGCACGACAACAACGATACCCGAATGTATCACAACATGATCGACACAAAATGACAAAAATGATTAGAGTACTTGTCCCGAGTCCTTCGAGAACGATCTCAATGTCTAAACCATCACGAACCATTATCCTCAATATTCGACGGTTCAAAATGCCACGGACTGTAGATAATTCACATTTTCGTCAATACCACAATATATCCTTGATACCAAGTATACCAACAACAAATGTAAATCATATACATTATGATTTAATTTCCAACACTCGAATATAACTTATAATCCCAAATCTCCTGTGATTATGATTTAAAAACATTGCTATACGAATTATAAACGAATGAAACTGAAACCATTCATTAAATATTATAAATTGAGCAAGTGATAACTTGCCTCGATATCAATGAAGCCGTTACCAATTCCATTGCCGTCATCTACAAGTTCCTCGATCCCGACCAAAGTAATTCACAAACATACTCGAACACGACCGCAGCATACGGTTACAATCACCGATCAATAATCTCAACCTATTGAAGTAATCAATAAACAACAAGTTCGAAAACAATCAACAATCGATAAAACCATTCCACAAACCCAACGGCTTGACAATATCTCGATTAAACACTAGTCGGATCAATCCAACTCAAACCAACACGAATTTACAACCACAACACGAAAATACTGCACTTTCTGCCTTCTTAGCGTACGTTAATCACCTAACGAAGCGTGCGCTAAGTTGCTCCCGTTAGCGCGCGCTAGGCAGTAAACATAGCGTGCACTAATGCTGTACAGATGCATGTTTTTCAGATACCTATCAACTTATGGCGATTTCAAGAACACTAAGTGATTCTGAATCATGTTTCAAAGCTATCAAAACAACGAAATCCGATATCCTTTAACATATAGGTAATCATCCGACTTTTAATTCAAGTCATATATTCATATTTCATCTTCCTTAATATCAACAACCTAAACACCAAGAACTCATAATCATGCCATGTTCACCATCATATGAAGAAACCAACAACAACAACATCAAAGATCTGAATTGAAGGAAGACATTAGCCAACATATCTCTTTGAAGATAAAAAACACATCCGAAACCATCCAAATCATATCAATATCTTCATATCAACAATAACATCATCATAATCCGGTAACCTAACTCATAATCATACTTATCAACTTGCTTATATGATAATCATCAGATCAAGAACATCATATACAATCCAAAACGAAATCTCAAAGTGAAGAGTAATTACCTTTTTGAAGGAATGGATTGATTTCCAAGGTTGAATCCATTTCCAAGAATCACCAATGATTTCAAGCTTCAAATGTTGTTATGGATGATTAACTCCACCTTAATCCAGTGTTTGGAACCTCAAATATCTCCCAGAGCTCTCTCTATCGAGTGAAAGGAAAGAAGTGGACGAAATGCTTCATAACACCCTCCTGTCCCTTTTATAAAGTGTATTACTAGCGTGCGCTAAACCTTATGTTTAGCGTGCGCTACGGCCTTAGCGTGTGCTATCCGACTTTTGTTAGCGTACGCTATTGCAATCCAGAGGCAACTGTCTGGCTTCGTACATGCGCTTACGTACGTAATGCCCATGCATTAGCGTATGTTATTTACGTTCTCTAGCGTACGCAAGTGTCTAACCTTAGCGTGCGCTACTCATAGTTGACTCGTGTGTCTGTATGCTTTCGAAGACTGGTCCACACGCCTAAAGTGCTGACGAGGATAAGATTCCTTTCTATCCGATATACAGTTAGTGTGCGCTAATCAACATGCATTAGCGTGCGCTAACACTACATTACAACGTCCGTTGACTTATCAGAACGTGCGCCGAAAGTGGCCTGGTCCACATGTAGATTCCTTCCGATCTGACTGTATTAGCGTACACTGCCTTTTACCTTTAGCGTGCACTAAACTAGTACGATAACGTGCGTTATACATGATTATTAGCGTGCGCTAATAATACTACACTTAGCCATTTCCAACTCTTCTCGTCTGTCTCGACATACTGGATACGCACACTCACATACTGAATACATACACTAAATTCCATAATATTCTCATATGATACATAATATCCTCAATTGCAATTGTCGACCAAGTATGACAATTATACCGATACTGACATCTCAGTCCTTCATTTATTTTATCTATACTGTACAGATTCCACGCTGTACATTATAACTCGGATAAAATAATATTAAACAACGGTAGTAGAAATTCCGGATATTACAGACGCTTCTAATAGAGCTATTTTAGTGGATAACTCTTTATCGATTATATCATATGTAACTCTTAGATTATACTTATGGAATTTGGCATCCTATGCCCAAGCATGTTACATCCCATCTTATGCCTTAAGGTTCGAAATGTAACATCCGACAGTAATTCTTATCTACTGTTGTATTATTCGGATAATTTGAGCACTGTTGTAATCATGTTACATTCAGTTAATGTTTATTGATGGCGGGTTATATCAGAATAGACTTGATTATGACTATCATTCGCATTGTGGTTGATTTCTTGATGTTGTGTAGATTGTTACATATTTGGGATATATTTTTGGTGTGTTTAACGTACGCTAAGGCCTTAACCTAACATATGCTAGATTATTAGCTTTACATACGTAATGTAATGCTGGTTACGTACGTAATGCTTGGGAATCTTATCTGATCTCACTTTCGGCCTGGGGGGCCGGACATGATCCGGATAAATGGCCTTTTCGAGGCAGCCTAGTTGACATATATTACGTACATAATGCTCTGGCCCATAACGTACGTAATGATGTTAGTGTTTTAAGACAGTAACATCTGGAGACATATTACGTACGTAACACTTTCAGCGTAGCGTACGTAAAGAGGTTAACGTATGTTATCTTCATGCGATAACGTACGTAACGAGCTGTGCAGTTTATAAAAAGATAGCTAGTGTCTTTAATTTCCACGTCTAAACTCCGAATTTTCTCCCCAACAATCGTCCCTCTGCCTCACTAGACCGATTTTACACCCTTCCAACATGTGTTTGAGCTTTACATCTTGGATTGGAGCTTGTTGATTGGGAGTTTAGAGTTGTTTCTTGAAGCTTAGAGTGTGTTCTTGTGGTTTCGTGATTTGTTCTTCATTTCTGAAGGTATGTTATACGATTGTACTCTACATTTTCGTAGTTATGATGTTAGTAATACAGTATACTACACCTAATGTTGAATTAAGCAAGTAAATCATGTTTGTAGCTAAGCTTTTAACACTTATTGATGAATATGGTAACTAAGGGTTTTGGAATGAGGTGTTCTTGATGTTTTGATGGTAATGGTCATGTTTAATAGAATCAAACTCTTCCTGCTAGATTGTTAACATCATTAAGACAATAATAATCTTTAGTTTCATCAATTGAATTGTTGGCATAAAATATATTAGAACACTTTGACGAATGTTAGGAATTAGAATGTTGTTCTTGAACCTAAACTCCAATTTCACTTCTGTTTTGGCTTAGCCCAACCCTTGTAAAATGATAAAGGATATTGTTGAAGACAACCAAACTCTTACATGTTCATAATCGGTCGTATTGATGCCTTAAGAATGTATTTGAACATCATAATAAGTTGATAATGTTCTTAGGAAAGTATTGTTGATTATTGGTGGTAATGATGGTTCTCACAATGATCATTGTGTAATAAAGGAAATAGATGTTAAAGAACTTGGTTAATCCGATTAAAAATGGGGAATTGAAGGTATTTAATCTATACACTTGTTTATAGTAATAACGAAAGTATTAACGGACATTTTAGTATAGTAATCCGATTTCTAGAAGATAAACCATATGTTTTAAATTTCACCAATAGTTGATAAAATTTATATTTAAATAGAATTAATTGAACGAGTAGATTTCGGATGTTGTTTCCTACGAATTGATATCAATATTGGGTGAATGTATTATTGAATGAATTACATTTCATTCAAGGTTGCTTGTTCGATTGAGTATATAATCAAGGATACTGTCTGTTTGATCATTTCGAGAAAGACTATCGTTTGCCTACGGAATTGAGGCAAGTTATCTTGCTTGGTTATAATGATGATTGAATTCTTGTGATGGTTATACATTTCGTGTATATGAAACACTTATTGAATCTGTGATTCGTAGTGCGATATTGTTCTTGATGATGTTCCGTTTCTCATCATGGGATTGTATTCCCAAGTTCGTCACTTTGAATCGTTGATCTCATTGATCCTTATTGTCACTTCGGTGAGTTTCTTGATCCTTAATCGGATATGTGATTTGTTGAATTCATTGTCATGTTGTACCGTGACATATCCATAATCATATCTGCGTGCCGATTGGTTATTATGTAGGATTTCTACCCAGGCACATATATAGTCATATGTGGATGTTTCCGTATTGGACTGTGCACACGAGACGTAGTTCGTGAGGCTAATTAGGTATATTGTCACACGTATATTCTGGATTCTCTATACGGGGTGGACATGTATACGGACACATTTCCGGATCGGGCATACTGTGATGTCTATCTTTGAGCCATATTGTTTGATCGTCCATAGTCCATGTACGATTGGATATGTTCGATGGTTTGTGACTGATTGTTCATATGCCCGAGGGGCATGTTCAATAGTCGGGATGTTTTCTTGAGATCTAATATATGTGAATTGTATAATGTCGGTAGAATCATTTATCATGTATATCTGACCCTGCGTTTTGGGCGAAATACTTGTGTTGTATTTTAGGTCGAGGTAAATGCAAGGCACGGGAAGAGCATGGTGACGCCGAAGGGTTCCAAGGATACTAGTTCAGGGGGCCCAAGTCTTTTATTGTCCGGTTATGTTTATTCCACTTTATTTAAACTATTATCCGATTATATTGATATTCGCAGTGTATTCCATCTTCATACGGTTTATATTTTTAGTTCAGATCCTGTGTATAATAAGGCCGTTGGCCATACCATTAATAAACTCCTAATTGGAGTAGAGACTATTTATTGTGGTTCGGTATCACAAGGTAATACTTATTTAATCTATGTTTTGGTATCGCCTGGTGGGTCCCGGTGTGGGGTCCAAGTCACTATAATAGTTGCCTTTTTGGGGTGTTACAGAAGATGGTTTCAGAGCATCGTTTTTCTCTTTAAGAGTCGTTGTGGAATGAACTAGTATCAAGAGACCTTCGAGTCACGTGTGACCTGTGCAAACGCCTGACCCTACGAGCCAAATACGGTATGTCCTTTACGATCCATGATTTAATTACTGGCGTGATATTGATATCGGAATGGATCTCTTTGTTGATCTTGTTATTTCGAGAATCTGTGGCAGGATTTATCTGATTGATAATTCGAGGTAAATTCTGGACTGATTATGTGATTGAAATTGTTCGACTCGACGTCGACATGATATTCTGTGTGGCATTGGTAGTGTCGATAATTCATTGTGAACTATTTTCTTGAATATGTAATTCCTTGTTGCTATTAACTTAGCATGAATTTTGATTGGTATCTTGAACTGTACTTATGGTTATCATTATGGTTTGATTCTTTCAGTATGGAAAGAAATATGAGAGGCCGTGGCAGAGGGGGACGAGGCCATGGAAGGGGATGAATCCCGATACCACGAGCCAACAGGCATGCGAATGTGGAGCATAGTTCCCCGGGCAGTGATTCGCTTTCTAGGGACCAATCGCACCACACTGGATGCGAGGATGCGCGTGTCGATCCTTACATTGTGATGCAGGGCATGATGACTAGATGACCCAGATGGGTCAATTAATGGAAGCCATGAAGAGAGCTACTGCCGACCAGCAACAGGGGCCTCATCCTCCACCTCCTGTGCATGGCGAGCCCGTGAGTCCGATCATCAGCGACATCTCTCGCCAGCGACCCCCGACTTTTGAAGGCTCCTCTTAGCCTGCTGACATTGTACATTTGATTGAACACTTTCAGAAATTATTCGAGATGGTGGGCTGCCCCGAAGAGAATCGCGTCTCCGTAGCAGCTTACTAACTTAGCAAGGGCGCCCACACCTGGTAGCTTTCAGTGAGGCCAGCTGATGGTGTGTATACATGGGAGGAATTTAAAAACCTCATGTTAGACTGTTACTATCCAGGGCCACTCCGTGAGGCCAAGCTGTCGGAATTGCTGAACCCGGACCCGTCTGAAGACGATGATGTACTATCTATTGCCGAGAAATTTCAGGCACTTCTTCCTTTCGCCTCGTCGATTGTACAAACGGAGGCCAATAAGATCAAATATTTTCTCAAGAGGCTTAAACCTCGAATGAGAATGCAGGTGTTGAATCACCACTGTACAACCCTACCAGAGTTCATCGAGAAAGCTCTGGAATACGAACTTACAGCGAAGGAGATTTCCAAGAAGCAACCACAGTCCAACAACAAGAGATCCGAGGCAGAACAGTGTGATGGCAGGGAACATTTAGGAAGCCCCAGTTATTGCCGAACCCTTCTGAACGACCACCTATGGCATCAAAGCCAGCCGGATCGCACTCTCGAGCGGTCAACTCATCTGTTGTGTGCTATAACTATGGGGACCAGGGGCACATCAGCTCCAAATGCCCGAAGCCGGCCGTCGCATGCCATACTTGTGGGAAGAATGGACATCGTGCTCATTATTGTAGGAATGGACCGGGATGTGAACAAGTAGCATCTCATGCTCCAGTTCAGTCTTCTGTCCAGGACCTTGTGCCTCCGTCCACTTCCTATCAGACTACCGGGGCAAATAGAGGGATGGGCCGTGGAAACCAAGCTGGTACATCTGGTGCCGGAGCTGGGAAACCTAGGATTTACGAGATGAAGAAGGCAGACGATCCCGAAGCCAGCATGATTGTAGGTACTCTTGAGATCCGTTCTCAGCCCGTGTGTGTTCTTTTTGATACTGGTACTTCACACTCCTTTTTATCTGCTTCTTGTTTGAGTCACTTGCAAATAGATCATGTTACCAATTGTGAACCTTATGTAATTGATCTACCCGATGGTGGAAGGATTGTTGGGAATCGTGAAGTGCAGAACTGTCCGATTCGCATGAACGACCATGAGTGGTTGTCAAACTTAATTGTGGTCGATTTGCCTAAAGATGATGTAATCTTGGGTATCGATTGGATGGCTCGTCATGATGCCATACTTAGCGTCCGCAAGCGGATAATAACCATCACATCTGACGATGGTGTTGAGTGTATTTTTCAGGGTGATAATCCCAGTCGTTCCAGGAGAGTCATCAGTGCTATGAAAGCAGTGAAACTGCTTAATCAAGGGTGTATTTGTTATTGGCGTTACATGACTAAAAAAGCGGATCGACCAGTTGAATTGGCCGATATTCCAGTAGTCCGGGACTACCCATATGTATTTCCAGACGAGTTGCCAGGCTTACCTCCACATCGAGAGGTAGAGTTTACTATTGAATTAGAGCCAGGTACGTCCCCGCTTTCAAAAGCACCGTATCGTATGGCTTTGACCGATATGCAAGAGTTGAAGAACCAGCTTGAGGAGTTAATTGAGAAAGGCTATATTCGACCTAGTGCGTCCCATTGGGGACCACTAGTGCTATTTGTATGAAAGAAAGATGGATCTCTTTGTTTGTGTATCGATTACCGCTACCTGAACAGGGTAACCATCAAGAACAAATATCCATTGCTGTGTATTGATGATTTATTGGATCAACTTCAGGGAGCTGCTATGTTTTCTAAGATAGACTTGAGATCCGGATACCATCAGCTGAGGATCGAGAGTCTGACATTTCGAATACTGTTTTTCGTACTCGTTATGGGCATTATGAGTTCGTAGTAACGTCTTTTGGACTGACTAATGCACCGGCAGTATTCATGGAGTTGATGAATCGGGTTTTTATTAATTATCTGGACCGCTTTGTAGTCGTTTTTATTGACGACATTCTGATTTACTCTCATGATCATGAAGAGCATAAATGTCATCTCCATCACGTTCTCGATGCGTTGAGGCGGGAATAGCTTTATGCGAAATATTCTGGATATGAATTCTGGATGCCTGAGGTTATCTTTCTTGGGCGTGTAATATCATCTGAAGGGGTGAGAGTAGACCCACAGAAGACAGAAACTATCCGAGACTGGCTACCTCCGAAGAACGTGAAGTAAGTACGCAGTTTCCTGGGTCTAGCATGTTATTACCAACAGTTCGTGGAAGGTTTTTCCAAGATTGCACAACCGATGACTAACCTGTTGAGGAAGGATAAAAAGTATTTGTGGTCAGAGGCATGTCAGCAAAGTTTTGATGAACTAAAGAGTCGATTGATTTCAGCCCCTGTTTTGGTTCTAACAAAAGGAACTGAAGGATTCTAGGTAAATAGTGACGCGTGCAGATAGGGCCTTGGATGTGTACTGATGCAGGAAGGGAAAGTGATTGCCTATGCATCGAGACAATTGTGACCCTATGAAGTTAATTATCCAACCCATGATTTGGAGCTAGCAGCCGTGGTGTTTGCTTTGAAAATTTGGCGTCACTATCTGTATAGAGTTACCTGTCAGATCTACTGATCACAAGAGCATGAAGTACATTTTTACTCAGAAAGAGTGGAACATGAGGCAGAGAAGGTGGCTATAACTAATCAAAGACTATAATATTGAGATCCTCTATCATCCAGGCAAACCAAATGTGGTTGCCGACGCCTAGATTCGTAACACAGTACAGGAACAGATGCTTGCCCGCTTGACAGTGCAGAGAGAATTATAGTTGGAGTTCGTGAGGCCAGAAATTCAAGTCTGGCTACAGCGTATTCAGTGGCAGCTCTACATACTTGAGATTTCATCATTCCTTAATGATATAATCAGATCGAATCAGGTTATGGACCCATTCTTTTCTCGAGTTCGGGATGAAGTAACTCAAGGGAAAGCCTCTGGATTTGTGATCCACGAGGATAGATTCATACGCTTTAGGAATCGAGTTTGTGTACCCGCAGATGAAGAGTTGAGAAACTCCATCATGAAAGAGGCTCATGCTACCCCGTACTCCATTCACCCGGGATCTAGCAAAATGTATAAGGATTTGAAGCAATGTTATTGGTGGGGGAATATGAAACGTGAAATTGTAGAGTTCATTTCGAAATGTTTAACCTGTCACCAGGTTAAGATTGAGCATCAACGACCCAGAGGAATGCTGAAACCGCTCCCGATTCCTGAGTGGAAATGGGAGGACATATCGATGGATTTTATCACTATCTTGCCGACGAGTCATCGAGGGATGAATACGATTTGGGTGATTGTGGACCGTCTAACCAAATTAGTCCACTTTTTGGAGATTAAAGCCACATGGGGACCCGAGAAATTGGCCCAACTGTTTATTAAAGAGATTGTAAGGTTACATGGTACCCCCAAGAGTATTGTATCGGATCGTGACAGGCGATTCGTGTCTCACTTCTGGAAAGCAATTCATCATGCGATGGGTACACAGTTGAACTTCAGTACGACATTTCATCCGCAGACTGTTGGCCAGTCCGAAAGGACTATCCAAACTCTAGAGGATATGTTGAGGGTATGCGCTCTTGATTTGAAGGATGATTGGGAAGCCCAACTCCCTTTGGTGGAATTCACTTACAATAATAGTTGGCACGGTTCGATTCAGATGGCACCTTATGAAGCATTGTATGGCCATCGTTGTAGGTCTCCCTTGTGTTGGGATGACCTGTTTTAATATTTGGGTACATAACCTGATATGTTGTTAGCATCCCGTGAGAAGATCACCCTGATCAGGAGTCGTTTGTTAATGCCTCAAAGCCGACAGAAGTCTTACGCAGTCAACCGTCGATGACCGATTGAGTTCGAGGTTGGCGACCACATGCTAATGAAGGTGTCCCCTATTCGAGGTGTTTCTCGTTTTGGGAAGAGAGGCAAGCTGAGTCCGAGGAATATCAGGTCGTTTGAGGTTTTGCAACGAGTAGGCGATCTGGCCTATCGTCTGGCATTGCCATCAGCTCTGAGTCGGATTCATAATGTCTTTCATGTCTCTCAGTTGAGGAAATATGTTGCTGATCTGAGTCATATACATCAGTTTGATGAGATCGAGATAGGAGAGGATCATTCGTATGAGGAGCGTCCCATACAGATACTTGAGAGGAGGATCAAACAATTCCGGAATAAGACGATTCCCCTACTGAAGGTTCAGTGGTCACGACAAGGAGTCGAGGAGGCTACGTGGGAGACGGAGAGCAGCATGCGAGAGAGGTATCCCGAGTTGTTTACCCCTTAGTTTCGAGGACGAAACTCCTTTTAAGGGGGGGAGTATGTAATATCCGACAGTTATTCTTATCTACTGTTGTATTATTCGGATAATTTGAGCACTGTTGTAATCATGTTACATTCAATTAATGTTTATTGATGACAGGATATATCATAATAGACTTGATTATGACTGTCATTCGCATTGTGGTTGATTTCTTGATGTTGTGTAGATTGTTACATTTTTTGGATAGATTTTTGGTGTGTTTAACGTACGTTAAGGCCTTAACCTAATGTACACTAGATTGTTAGCTTTACGTACGTAATGTAATGCTAGTTATGTACGTAATGCTTGGGAATCTTATCTGATCTCACTTTCAGCGTGGGGGGCCGGACATGGTCCGGATAAATGGCCTTTTCGAGGCAGCCTAGTTGACGTATATTACGTATGTAATGCTCTGGCCCATAACATAATGATGTTAGTGTTTTGAGACAGTAACATCTGGAGACATATTACGTACGTAACACTTTCAGTGTTTCGTAAGTAAAGAGGTTATCGTACGTTATCTTCATGTGATAACGTACGTAACAAGCTGTGCAATTTATAAAAAGACAGCTGGTGTCATTCATTTGCACATCCAAACTCTAAATTTTCTGTCCAAAAATCGTCCCTCTGCCTCACAAGACCGATTTTACACCCTTCCAACTTGTGTTTGAGCTTTACATCTTGGATTGGAGCTTGTTAATTGGGAGTTTAGAGTTGTTTCTTGAAGCTTGGAGTGTGTTCTTGTGGTTTGGTGATTTATTCTTCATTTATGGAGGTATGTTATACGATTATACTCTATATTTCGTAGTTACTATGTTAGTAATACAGTATACTACACCTAATGTTGAATTAAGCAAGTAAAACATGTTTGTAGCTAAGCTTTTAACACTTATTGATGAATATGGTAACTAAGGGTTTTGGAATGAGGTGTTCTTGATGTTTTGATGGTAATTGTCATGTTTAATAAAATCAAACTCTTCCTGCTAGATTGTTAACATCATTAAGACAATAATAATCTTTAGTTTCATCATAGTTAAGTGTAATCAATGGAATTGTTGGCATAAAATATATTAGAACACTTTGATGAATGTTAGGAATTAGAATGTTGTTCTTGAACCTAAACTCCAATTTCACTTCTGTTTTGGCTTAGCCAAACCCTTGTAAAATGATTTGTTGAAGACAACCAAACTCTTACATGTTCATAATCGGTCGTATTGATGCCTGACGAATGTATTTGAACATAATAATAAGTTGATAATGTTCTTAGGAAAGTATTGTTGATTATTGGTGGTAATGATGGTTCTCACAATGATCATTTTGTAATAAAGGAAATAGATGTTAAAGAACTTAGTTAATCCGATTAAAAATGAGGAATTGAAGGTATTTAATCTATACACTTGTTTATAGTAATAACGAAAGTATTAACGGACATTTTAGTATAGTAATCCGATTTGTGGAAGATAAACCATATGTTTTAAATTTCACCAATAGTTGATAAAATGTACATTTAAATAGAATTAATTGAATGAGTAGGTTTGGAATGTTGTTTCCTACGAATTGATATCAATATTGGGTGAATGTATTATTTAATGAATTACGTTTCATTTAGGGTTGCTTGTTCGATTGAGTATATAATCAAGGATACCTTCCGTTTGATCGTTTGGAGAAAGACTATCGTTCGCCTACGGAATTGAGGCAAGTTATATTGCTTGGTTATAATGATGATTGAATTCTTGTGATGGTTATACATTTTGTGTATATGAAACACTTATTGAATCTGTGATCGTAGTTCGGTATTGTTCTTGATGATGTTCCGTTTCTCATCATGGGATTGCATTCCCAAGTTCGTCACTTTGAATCGTTGATATCGTTGATCCTTATTGTCACTCCGGTGAGTTTCTTGATCCTTAATCGGATATGTGATTTGTTGAATTCGTTGTCATGTTGTACCGTGACATATCTGGAATCATATATGTGTGCCGATTGGTTATTGTGTAGGCTTTTTAGCCAGACACATATATAGTCATACTTGGATGTTTCCGTATTAGACTTTGAACATGAGACATAGTTTGTGAGGCAAATTGGGTACATTGTCACATGTATATTCTGGATTCCGTATACGGATTGGACATGTACACGGACACATTTCCGGATTGGGCGTACTGTGATATCCAACTTTGAGCCATATTATTTGATCGTTCATAGTCCATGTACGATTGGATATGTTCGACGGTTTGTGACTGATTTATCATACGCCCGAGGGGTATGTTCAATAGTCGGGATGTTTTCTTGAGATCTAATATATGTGAATTGTATAATGTCGGGAGAATCATTTATCATGTATATCTGACCCTGTGTTTTGGGCGAAATACTTGTGTTGTATTTTAGATCTAGGTAAAGATAAGGCACGGGAAGAGCTTGGTGACATCGAAGGGTTCGAAGGATAGTCTTTTGTTGTCCGGTTATGTTCAAACCGTGTTATGTTACTTTATTCCGCTTTATTTAAACTATTGTCCGATTGTATTGATATTCGTAGTGTATTCCATCTTCATATGGTTTATATTTGTAGTTTGGATCCTGTGTATAATAAGGCCGTTGACCATACCATTAATAAACTCCTAATCGGAGTATCAACTATTTATTGTGGTTCGGTATCACAAGGTAATACTTATCTAATCTTTATTTTGGTATCGCCTGGTGGGTACCAGTGTGGGGTCCACGACACTATAATAGCCGTCTTTTTGGGGTGTTACATGAAACTATTTTGAACTCCTAGTTCATTAAAACACATAAGTATCACCTTTACCTATCTCACCTTATTAAGATAATCCGAGCACCTAGCTTTGGCATGACCTGCTCAAGATGATTGAAGTCTGCATATGTGTTTTAATTAAATGACAATAAAAAAATTTTAACGAGGGGTCTTGTCCTATGTTTAGTGTCTATGTTAGAAAACATACATCTAAACATACATCACATCACACACATGCATCATTTATGTAACACCCCCAGAGCTATTCAGGAATATTACAGCGACATGGGCCCCGAGATGGAACCCACAAAGCTAAAAGACATTATCGCAAACGTTTTACAAATGCCCAAAAGGCTAACAATGGTACTATCTTTAAAAATATCCAAAGACTATATAAAATCTGGTTATCAAAACCGTCGTAAAATATCCTTTGAAAGGACAAGGCGAAACAGCAGAAACTCAATAGTTTAGAAAACCATTTTCCAAAGTAACTCAAGTTGCAAAAAACCAAAGGGCATATAAGAATACTCACGCATCGGAAAGGACAAACAATTAAAAATACTCTAGCAGCAGAATACAACATCAAATCAGAATAGTTGATTCACAAATACATGCCATAGCCAGTATCCTCCGGGAAGCTCATCTCTTCATGACCGCTACAAGCTCGATATCCAAAATCCTAAAAATAAAGCCCACTACGGGATCATCCATAATATCTAACAATGATAACAATCACATCGCGTCAATAATTACATACCAATGAAAATACTAGGTAAGAATACAACCAATGTAACCTTACCACCATAGCTTTACCAACTCGTGATAATAATTACCAAAGTTCACATCTCGTATCCTTTCAACAACACAATAAGATCATACCGAAATATCTGTATTGTATCTCAACAATACCCAAGGTTCTCAAAACATTATCATAACTCATTGTTACGAAATCTACTAACTCTATCCAACCCAATCCATCGGGTAACCTCATAACATCTCAACACGATAATCGATTGTCCATTAAAAGATAATTACCAAAGGAAATACGGAACATACCTCGAAATGCACAATACCACGAAAATCATGTCAGTCTAATCCGAGATCAGATCAATACAGCATACGGACATGGTGCAAACGCAAGACCTACAAATGCATACTCATATGACAACGTCAATATGCTCACATCAATAACAACAATGTATAGTTATGGATAACCCATAATATACGTATGCACAATAACAACAACAACAACACATGGTAATCCAACGATCCGGCGTACACAACTATAGATTCCCATGATGATCCTATCGGACCACCGCATGGTGGAATTACCTGTCCTGCGATCCAGCGCACACAGCTATAGATTCCCATGATGACCCCGTCGGACCAACGCATGGTGGACATAGACAACAATGCACAACTGCACAAAACAACAATACACAATGCACGACAACAACAATACACAAATGCATCACAACATGATCGACACAAAATGACAAAAATGATATATTACTTGCCCCGAGTCCTTCGAGAGTAATCTCGATGTCAAAACCATCACCAACAATTATCCTCAATGTTCGACGGTCCAAAATGTCTCGGGCGGTATATAATTAATGTATTCATCTTTATCACAACGTATCCTCGTTACCGAAGTATACCAATAACAAAAGTAAATCATATAAATTATGATTTAAATTCCCAAAATCCGAAAACAACTTATAATCCCAAATCTCCTGTGTTCACAATTATAATTATTGCTATACGAATTATAAACGAATGAAACAGAAACCATTCATTAAACATTATAAACTGAGCAAGTAATAACTTGCCTCGATACCGACACGACGACGATGAAGCCGTTACCAATCCCAATTGCCTTTGTCTACGAGCTCCTTGGCCCTCACCAAGGCAATCTACGAACATCCTCGAATACGACCGCAATGTATGATTCTAATCACTGATCAATTACCACAACCTATTGCAATAATCGATAAACAACAATCCGGTAAAATCAATAACCGACATATCCAACCAATCAAGCTCAACGGTTCAACAACACCTCGATCATATAACAAAACCAAATAGTATAACTCAAAACATTACGAACTCTTATGCACCATATGAACCGAGATTTGATAATTAACACTCAATATGACCGATCAACAAACCAAACGATTCTACCATATCTCGGTTAAACATAGTATGAACAATACAACTCAAACCATCACGAATTCATAACCACAACACGATATAATAAACTGCCTGACCACTTAGCGCACGTTCTAGCCAGTAATTCTAGCGTGCGCTAATGACATGAAGTTGCATGCATTACAGGTACCGATCAACATACGGCGATTATCAAGAACAATAAGTGATTCGAAACCATGTTCAAAGCTATCAAAAAAACAAAATCCGATATCCTTTAACATAAAAACAATCATCCAACTCATAATCCAAGTTATATATTCATATATCATCTTCTTCCTCAATATCAACATCATGAATACCAAGAACCATAACAACACTCCCATAATCTATCATTACAGAGAGTAATCAACAACAATATCATCAACACCCGCAAATGAGTGGAAGGATTAACCAACTTATCTCAAAAAGACGAACAACACAATTCAAACCACAAGAATCACATTAATGTCCATATATCAACAACAACATCTTCATAATATGTTAATCCATCTTATAATCATGCTTATCAACTTGTTTATATGATAATCATCAACTCAAAAACATAAACATTCAATCTAAAACGAAATCCAAAGTGAAGAGTAATTACCTTTTTGAAAGAATGGATTGAATCCCAAGGTTGAATCCATTCTCAATCACTTCCAAGATCCAAATGTTGTTATGGATGATTAACTCCACCATAATCCAGTGTTTGGAACCTCAAACATCTCTCTAAGAACTCTCTCTATCGGTTTCAAGGAAGGAGTGGACGAAAATGAAGAATAATGGCCAACTGCTCACATATATATATATATATATATATATATATATATACTGTACATTATTAACGTGCGCTAACATCTTCATTTAGCGTACGTTACTTGCTTTAGCGTGCGCTAACTTACCTTGTTAGCGTGCGCTATCGAGGTCCAGAGGCTACCGCCTTACTTCATACAATGATTTAAGTACGCAATGCCCAAGCAATAGCGTACGTAAATGCCCTTATTTAGTGTACGCAAGTGTTCGACCATAGCGTGTGCTACTCATAGTTGACTTGCTACAGTCTGCACCTACCCCGAAGATGCTCGTGCCCCCACATGCCGAAAGTAACCTGACAAAGCCAAGATTCCTTTGGACCGATCTGATTAGCGTGCGCTAACCATAAGCATTAATGTGCGCTAATCCTTCGTAGCAAATCATCCGTTGACCTTATCGGAACATGCACCGAAAGTAGCCGGGTCCACACATAGATTCCCTCTGATTTGTTCTACACTAATGTGCACTATCCTTTGCCTTTAGCGTGCGCTAAACCTGCACGATAGCGTGCGCTATGCTCGAATATTAGCGTGTGCTAATAAGGCTATACTTAGCTATTTACACAGATCTTTCTCATCGATTCAATATACCGAATACGTATACACAACACACTATATCCTCAAATATAATTGTCGACCAAGTACAACAATTATACCAATACAGATGTCTTAGTCCTTCATTTATTTTATCCATACTGTACAGATTCCACGCTGTACAACATAACTCGGATAAAATAAAATTAAACAATAGTAGTAGAAATTCCGGATATTACATACTACACCACTTAAAATAAGTTTCGTCCTGGAAACTAGAAATCCATCATAGAAAAACAAACAAATCGTTCAACCAAAATATTCCGAAACCATCATGACAACGATTAATCATCATCATTAACGAATAACCAAAACAATATACTTACATATGCGCCAAGTCGACGATCTCCTGAGATACTAGCAAGTGACTCCACTGTAAAGCCTCAATACTCTTACAATCACAATTCCGTGAGTCTCAACAAAATATATCATTTTCGGATGAAATAATATATCCGTGTCAATTCCTGTTTGCCTAATTATATAGTCAAGCCTCAATTCCGATAAAACGAATAATACACGTTACATCTATGAAACAACTGCCAAAACAATGACACAAATCCCAAAACATCGCCACAAAATTCAAACGCTCGGATGATCACCAACAATGATCAACCAATACATTAACCGAGAATATCATCGACATGATAAACTCCAATACGACCAACCAAGGGTCAAAACACAAATGAGAATATCATCCACGTGATAAACTCCAATATTACCAACGAACAATCAACAATAATCGAGAATACCCTCACACGGTAAGTTCCAACACGGTCAACACAAAACCATAGGGATAGACATACTAGAGAATAAAATTCTCAAAACGTTACACAAATCACATACAGTGGATCCCAAAGACACATACCTAACTATTGAACATACCCCTCGGCATATGAACAACAAGCTGCAAACTGATGAACATACCCCATCCTACACGGAGTGGGAATGACCAATCATTACTCAAAACAACCATACTGGGGTCACCATCCCCAAATCCACACTTACAAAGGAATCATTCAAAAATCACTATGGTAAAATCGCGCTACTACCATACCAATGGAATCACATAACACTTATGTCCCGGTTTCACAAAACTCATCGTTCCAAAAATCACATCCTGTACATGAATCTACAACACGCAGTATATTTCTCTTACATGATCAATCAACCGATCATCCCTGGATAACCAAACTACCATACTAAAGTTCATATCTCTTTTCATTGCACTATTGATGTATTATCCAGTTTGTGAGTCACATTCATATCTTCAGCATGATATGAACTATACACTAAATGCGTATGTATATCAATCACATTTTTAAACTAGTTTGAAATCATATAATCTTGTCAAGGAGACAAATTTTCGAAATATCTTTCAAGAATTTCAAAACTCAAAACATAAATTTTCGTAAGACCACGAAATTAATTTTCGAAAAGTTAAATCGGCTTGTTGGTGTCAAATTCTCGATGAAAATTCTTTTCGAATACACACGATTAAATAAATGTAATTATGCAAATGATTGACCACATCCATACTCCTGTATACCAGTTTGACTTGTCACCGAATCCACTGACATTCCATCTGAAAACCACCTGATAGATTTCCACAATCTCAATGTATAGACCCCGACAAAACTCCTTTTCCATATATAACTCGCAACGTCAACCATTAACCCATCCTGGATCACCTCAACCATGCTATGACAAAACATTGAAACAAATCAATACAACGAAAGATTACGCGAGAAGTTTCATTTGAACAAATAAATCAAAACCCCGAAAGGTAGTAATAAAATGCATAAACGATTGGTGAAGTGTTTTACAAATCTCGGGAGTTTTAGAAAACAAAAAAGCCTTTTGAAATATTAGGGTCTTAGCCCAATCCCGTTCCACATGACAAGAAGTTTAAAAAGTAGAAAACTCTTTTGGACCCCAAGTCCTGAGTTATAAAACTATTTCAAAATCGATTGGGTCTCGGCCCAAAATCATTTTCCGTAAAACATCCTTAAAATATTAATTTTGGAAAGTATCATTTTCAAATGCTCAAAAACAGTTTCATATATCTCAAAATAAACTAACATGACTACATGTTCTTCTCAACAATCCACAGTTCTTCTGCTGAATACACAACTCTGTTTCCAAAATTTAACAGACATATTGATTTTGAAAATCATAACTTCTCAAGATCATCAATCCTGTCCCAACACTGGCAGCTCATGCTGTAACGCACAATATCTTTCTCAACCTCAAAGCATATCAACTTAGAACGGCAATAATTCTCTATGCAATTCAAAAATCCAAATACTTACAGATCGTGAAGCCGATAATTCTCCGTGATACTAGCACATGTCTCAACTCTAGAAAATACTCGACACTGACATTTCAAAACATGCATTTTGCAAAATCAGTTCAACTCGAGAACACAACACCTCTCTATCCGAAGAAACACGTTAACACCATTTGGAAAAGTTTACAACAACCCAGTACCACACTGGTAAATCACATTATGCACAAGCCCGAGCGAACAACAAAAATCTGGGGCTCTAGTATTAGCCAATCGACAACTCGAATGACGCGACAAAACACGACCCAACTGTAACACCCCAAACTAGGCAGATATTACAGTGCCGTGGAACCCTGATTGGGACCCACCAGGCAAATGAAAATTAATGAATTAAATAATATAATTGTAGTACCGAACCACATTATATCATCAATCACTCCGATGAGGAGTTTCATTACAACACACCCAAGATAATACAGAATACATGTATATTTTATATGAAGATAAAATATACAACACTGAATGAAATGAATATATAAATGGAAGTCTGCAGCGGAGTACAAATGAAGAAAACATGAAGACTGAAAGGACTGGGGCCCCCCTACTAGTATCACTGGGACTCCTCACCGTCAACGTTATCTTCCCGTGCCTTAGCCTTGCCATGACCTAAAAATAACATCCCCCAACGGGGTCAGTTACATAGAACAACAATCCTCAAGAGTTGAACAATATACCACAATCACATGAATGAATTAATGAATTAAGTTGAATGATGAGCATCAATGTACACCCGAATGAACTGAGTAAGAGCCCAAATATCCGAGTGTCCGGAGTCCCACATATACACCCGCTATTACCCTATTTAGTCTCACGTTTCAATGTGTCCGGAGTCCCGCGTATACACATTATCATGCGCACAGTCCAATGTGTCCGGAGTCCCGCATATACACTTGACCATAGTGTGCCTGACTAAAATTCCATGCATGCACCAACTGGCCATGCAATATAATTCCGGAAGATCACCAGAACAAAAATGACCAAGGTGAGGAGTAATGAATAGAATCCGATAAGGATCAAGAACTACTCACCGAGATGAAATAATGATACAACGAGTGATAGCTTCAATGAAATGATTTTGGAACCGTCGTTACTTGTGAGTTACATGATGAGTTGATAAATACAAGTCTCGTCATGGACGATATATTATGAGTGAATTACATGTATGAATGGACAACAACATAAGGAATGAATATCCTTTTAACCAAGTAAGAATTTACTTACCTTAACACCGGTGCTGATACGTCCTCTCTCGAAAAATGTCCTAAGGAACTATCGGTCGCTCGAACAACCTTGAATAACACAATTATCAACAACTCGCTTGATATACGAATCAATAGAGATCATAACCAACTCAAAATGTCGATACAACAATATCTAAACTCATTGGGGCATTCTAACGACTACGTAGTGAACATGCTATCCCTAAGGTTACAACCAACCCCAAAATATCGACACCAAACCTTCAAGGAATGATTCAAACCAATAACACTCCATTAATGTCATCAATAATCCAAAAGGAAACCAAAATTCAAAATTACAACAACATCAATTGGAAAATCCCAAAATTAACCGAAGTCAACCCCAAGGGTTCTTGAAATAATTCTTCAATTAGCCATTAAATCCGAAATATACACCGAGTCACCCGTAGGAATACGTGTATTCAAGGTAGATAATCCATATCTAAAGCATTCCAACATAATATCGAGCTCACATGAATAGATCGAAAATAAAACACTTGAACTCTGAATTTCTAGATTCAACAGGTGATTACCTTAATTATGATGTTTGAAAATGATGAAATGATGATTACCCCAGATTATATGCTTGGAAATGTTGATAGCTGATTTCACCTCGAAGAACACTCCTCAAGAAGCTCCAAATCGCCCAAAACCGATGTAGGAATGAAAAGAAATGACAAATGACGAATCTGGACTACATTGTCCAATTTATAACCATAACAGTTTAGCGCGCGCTAGATCCTGTTCTTAGCGTGCGCTAACGGGTATAGTGGGTAGTCCAGTACCCTCTGTCCTTATCAGTAGCGTGCGCTACGTACCTCTTGTAGCGTGCGCTACTGCCATATACTTAGCGTGCGCTAAATCAAAATGTTAGCGTGCGCTGACTGAATATTTGATGCCCAGTAACTGAAGTCCAGACCTTATGTCCTCTGACCTGCTTACGATAGCGTGCGCTACATCCAAGATTCAGCATGCACTACTGACCCCAATTAGCGTGCGCTAATGTTGAGAGGTAGCATGTGCTACTCGAACTCAATTAGCGTGCGCTAAAGAGAGTACGTAGCGTGCCCTACTCCTCACACACAGCCCACTATGAAGATAACAATAATGATAAGCACGGCACGATTCTCTAACTAGATCGATGATGAATGACGATTGATACACGATACAATTACTCTGAATGGTGAAAACTATGAATGAATATGAATGATGAATGATCATTAATGAGTGAAAATTACTGAGTGACAAATACAGAACAATAATTATTGAATGATAATGACTGAATTACAACCGGGTATTACATACACCCCCCCTTAAAAGAATTTCGTCCCCAAAACTAAGGGTCAAACAACTCGGGATGACTCTCCGGCATACTATCCTCGGTTTCCCAAGTAGCCTCTTCGACTCCGTGTCTAGACCACTGAATTTTAACCAAAGGAATCGTCTTGTTCCTCAACTGTTTGATTCGCCGCTCTAAGACTCGTACGGGACACTCCTCATACGAATGATTGTCTGCGATCTCGATCTCGTCGAACTGAAGTATGTGACTCGGATCAGCAACATACTTCCTCAACTGAGAGACGTGAAACACATTATGAATTCGGATCAGCGCCGGAGGTAAGTCCAATCGAGAAGCTAGCTCGACTACTCGATCCAAAATCTCAAACGGTCCAATGAATCTCGGATTCAACTTTCCCCTCTTCCCAAAACGGAAGATACCTCTACTCGGGGATACCTTGACCAAAACATGGTTACCCGCCTCGAACTCTAATGGCCGACGACGGTTGTCTGCGTATGATTTTTGTCGACTCTGAGTGGTCAACAAACGACTCCTGATCAAAGCTACCTTCTCACGGGTGGCTATAAGCATATAGGGCTTGGTGCCGATCGATTCTGATAAGTCATCCCAACACAAAGGAGATTGGCAACAACGGCCGTACAAGGCCTCGTAAGGTGCCATCTTGATCGAAGTATGCTAAATATTATTATACGTGAACTCAGTCAACGGTAGTTGGGCTTCCCAATCATCTTTCCAATCGAGGACACATGCTCTCAACATGTCCTCCAATGTCTGAATAGTCCTCTCTGATTGTCCGTCGGACTGAGGATGAAAAGCTGTGCTGAGATTAAGCTGAGTTCCCATAGCACGATGAACTGATTTCCAAAAATATGACACGAATCGCCCGTCACGATCAGAAACGATACTCTTAGGAGTACCATGCAATCTCACTATCTCTTTTATGAATAACTGAGCAAGTCTCTCGGGACCCCACATATCCTTAATCTCAAGAAAATGGGCTGACTTAGTTAAACGATCCATGATGACTCGTCGGCAAACTCGTGATGAAGTCCATTGAAATATCTTCCCACTTCCACTCTGGAATAGGGAGAGGTTTCAGCATACCCGCCGGTCGCTGATGATCTATCTTGACTTGCTGACAGGTTAAGCATCTCGAAACAAATTCCGCAACTTCTCGCTTCATATTGCTCCACCAGTAATTTTGTTTCAAGTCTTTATACATCTTGCTAGACTCTGGATGAATGGAATATGGGGAAGCATGAGCTTCTCTCAAAATCGAGTTTTTCAATTCGTCATTCTCCGGTACGCACAACCGATTCTTAAATCGTAAAAGACCATCCTCGTGGACCACAAATCCAGGGGCTTTCCCCTGAGTCCCATCATCTCGAATGCGTAACAAAAATGGGTCAGAACCCTGATTCTCCCTGATCGCCTCCTCAAGTGGCGAGGAAATATCTAACGTACAAAGTTGTCCTTATACTCGCTGTAACCAGACCTCGATCTCGGGTCTCAGAAATTCCTGCTGAAGTTCCCTCTAAACTGTTAATCGAGAAAGCATCTGCTCCTGAACAGACTTACGACTCAAAGCGTCGGCGACAACGTTCGCCTTGCCTGGGTGGTAAAGTATATCAATATCATAATCTTTGATTAGTTCCAACCACCGCCTCTGTCGCATATTTAACTCCTTCTGAGTAAATACATACTTCAAACTCTTATGATCGGTGAATATCTGACAGGTAATGCCATAAAGATAATGACGCCAAATCTTTAATGCGAATACCACGGCTGCTAGCTCCAGGTCGTGGGTCGGATAATTAACCTCGTAAGGTCCCAACTGTCGTGAAGCATAAGCAATAACTTTCCCGTTCTGCATTAGTACACATCCGAGACCCTGTCCGGACGCTACACTATAAACCAAAAATCCTTCCGTCCCTTGCGGTAAATAAAGGACAGGTGCAGAAATTAACTGGCTCGTGAGTTCCTCAAAACTCTGTTGACACACGTCGGACCACGTGTATTTCTTATCTTTCCTTAAAAGGTTCGTCATGGGTTGAGCAATTTTAGAAAATCCCTCCACAAATCGCCGGTAATAACCAGCTAATCCGAGAAAGCTTCGGATTTACTTAACATCCTTCGGAGGTTGCCAATCTCGGATAGCCTCCATCTTCTGAGGGTCGACACGAAATCCATCTGATGAAATCCCATGTCCAAGGAACGTCACTTCGGACATCCAGAATTCACATTTGGAAAACTTTCCATAAAGTTGCTCTCATCTCAACACGTCGAGCACCTGATGAAGGTGAAACTCATGCTCCTCCCGGTCACAAGAATAAATTAAAATGTCATCAATAAAGACAACCACAAACTGATCCAAATAGTTGATGAAAACCTGATTCATTAACTCCATGAATACCGCAAGTGCATTAGTTAATCCAAACGGAATTACCACGAACTCATAATGACCATAGCGTGTTCGAAACGCTGTCCGATATCCGACTCTCGAATTTGCAACTGATGATATCCAAATCTTAAGTCGGTCTTGGAAAATACTGAAGCTCCCTGAAGTTGATCCAAAAGATCATCGATATGGGGTAGAGGGTACTTATTCTTGATCGTCACCCAGTTCAATTCCCGATAATCAATGCATAAGCGAAAAGAACCATCCTTCTTCTTGACAAATAACACTGGTGCTCCCCACGGGGACGCACTCGGCCAAATATAACCCTTATCGGTCAAATCCTCTAATTGATTCTTTAACTCCTGCATTTCGGTCGAGGCCATCCAGTACGGTGCCTTCGATATAGGGGACGTACCAGGTTCCAACTCAATCGTGAATTCCACATCTCTCTGTGGAGCCAAACCAGGTAACTCATCTAGAAACACATCGGCATATTCTCTCACTACAGGAATATCCATCAACATTATTGATGGTTTCTCAGTCTTGGTCATATAGCACCAATAACCGACACACCCCTAATTGAGTAATTTCACAGCTTTCATCAAGTTGATGACTCTACCGGAACAACTGGGATTACCTCTCTGAAAAACACATTCGACTCCATCGTCTGAATCATAGTGACCATACGCTTACGGACACTAATGGTGGCATCGTGACGATCCATCCAATCAATACCCAAGATGAAAATCTACCACGATTAGGTTTGCTAACCAATCACGGCCATGAAAATGAATCGGACAATTCTTAATCTCACGATTCCCGATAATTCTTCTACCATCAGGTAGACCAATGACATAAGGCACACAACTAGTAGCACTACCCAGCCGTAGTCTACTCAAACATGACTCGGAAACGAATGAATGCGATGCACCAGTATCAAAAAGGGTACACACAGGTTGAGATAGAATTTCGAGTGTACCTGAGATCATTCGGGCTTCCGAATCATCAGCTCTCTTCATCTCATAAATTCGGGGCTTGCCAGCCCCGGAACCGGATGCTCCCGTCTGATAGTTGTGGGCTCCACCTTTGTTAGCTCCCGTCTTCTTAAATGACGCAGTCTGAGTAGCCTGATTTGGAACCACAGACTGTTTCGGGGCCTGAGATGATGCCGGAGTAGTTTTGGAGTCCCTTCGGCAAAAACGGGCCTTATGCCCCGCCATTCCACAGTTATTGCACGTGACGATTTGCCTCAAACATTTCGTGCTGTAATGACCTTGTTCTCCACAGTTGAAATAGGTAATGGCCGAACTGGCCACTCGTGACTGAGATTTCGCGGGTCTGGGCGCCATATGAGGTCGCTCAGTGAAAGTAGAGCCCGCTCGAGGCTTCTTGAAAGTTGCCTGACTGCCTTCATGCTGATTTCGATTCTTTGACTTCTTGACAGATGATGGAGTTTGATTCTTGGCAATCTCCTTAGCATTAAGCTCATGAGTAAGAGCTTTCATGATGAAATTGTTAGGAATACTTGTTAGATTTTGATGATGTCATCAGTATAAATTCAAATGTTTATTACTTGGCAAAAATGTAAGGATGAACCAAATGAGTATCTTCCATAGGCCAAATATGTTAAGTGTAAAAAATTGGCAAAATGTAAAGAAGAACCAAATGAGTATCTTCTATAGGCCAAAAATAAGTTAGGCTAAAAATCGGCTAAGTACTATAGATCAGCTGAGTCCATCAGAGAGGATCAGCCGAGTCAAGTCAGAGTAGCTCTGGTCAACAAAAATCATCAGAGATATTTGACCAAGACTGCAGCTATGGTACCTCAGACAAGTCACCTGACCAGACGAGTTCGAAACAGTGAACATCAGAGAGGTCCAAACTGCAGAGAAGTTAGCTGCACAGCATAGTCGAAGATCAGCCAAGTACTCCAAGTCCACGTCAGCATGCGTTGAAAAGTCAAGAATTACGGAAAGTCACATGCAACGTGAAGAGACAAATTGGAGAGATTCCCGCAAGGATATAAATTAATTAAGCTATCCTGACCCACCTTGAAGACTTTATATCCTATTATATTCAAAAGATTCGGCGCCTCACATGCAGAGTTTTCACAACGGTCGGAAGATAGATTAAAATATGGGAATCCAGCCTTGCAACGTTCAGAAAGAAAACAATGAAGTTTTCCTCTCCAACGGAATGGATTTGTTGAAAAGATTTGCAACGGCTATGAAGGAAAAAAGCTCAGAGATAGTCACCTATAAATATCCGAAGATTTGAATCTGAGCAATACCCCGGTGCGAACATACTTTCAAGCGATCAAAGCATTCAAGCAATCAAAAAACAATGTATAGCATCGTGAAAAGAGCGGTTCTAAAAGTTCATACTTAAAGAAGCTCTTAGTTGGAGAAGACAAAAACTCTTGTCTATAATCCTGAGTTCGGGGTACTTCACTGGTTGAAGTTAGATACTGTAAAGGCATCCAAGGATCGAGGATCAAGAGGTGCAAGGCAGTCCAGTGTGTTACAATGGCACGGATTTCCACTGGTTGGAAGCTGTTGTAGTTTGGTTTGAATCACTGTAATATTTATCACTGGTTGAGAATTATAGTGAATTCATCTCCAACTAGTTTGGAGAAAAGTGGATTAATAGAGGATTACCCCACCTCTGAGACCACTATAATCGCCTGCGTTCTTTACTGTTTTATAGCATCATACTTTACTGCTGCATTCATCATTTAGTGTTTCATTAGTTGTTTTGTATTCGTCATCAGCTGATTTCCGCACGTATTAAGAACAAATGACTCCCACTCATTTGTTTATCCATCAGCTGAGGAAACTTACTCTTTGAAAAAAGAGTTTAAGAGTTTCAACAAGTCTATTCACCCCCCCTCTAGACTTGTTCCTGGACGACTTGTGACCTACAAGTGGTATCAGAGAGGTTGGTTCATTTGTTTTCACGAACCAGATCTATCAGAGATATATCTTTACTCTCATTCTATAATGGAACACATGCATTCTAGACTCCCTGTGTTTTCAGTTGACGAGTATGATCTTTGGAAGATAAGGATGCAGGCACACTTATCTTCGATCCATGATGACATGTGGTGAATCATAGATGACGGGCCATTCATCTTTGAGAAGGACAACACTCCAGAGGAGATCACAGCAGGGAAGCCAGAGAAGATTCCCAAGAAGAGGACAGAGATGACTTCCGAAGAAAGAAAGCTGGCCAACCTTGACAACCGGGCCAGAGATGTGTTGTACCAAACTCTTGACAAATCCACCATGGTCAAGATAAAAAACTGCAAGAATGCCAAGGAAATCTGGGACACATTAGCTTTAATGTGTGAGGGAGCAGAGCTAATCAAAGAGAATAAATTGTCAATCGCCATTCAAAAGTTTTACCATTTCAAAATGAAGAACGGCGAATCCATAGATCAAGTGGACACAAGGTTCACTGAGATTATCAATGAAATCAACTCCCTCGGCAAATCGTATGGCAACAGGGAGATGGCACTGAAGGTTCTCAGATCTCTGAACCCTGAATGGAGCATGAAGGTCGTGGCCATGAGAGAGTCCAAGGACCTGAATAAAATAAAAATTCAAGAGTTGTTCTCTAATCTGAAGGCTTATGAGTTCGAGATTCCAAGTTCATCCTCAACTGAGCCTGCAAAGAAGGGAATAGCTTTTGCAGCCGAGTCCCCCGCCAAGAGCTCATCTGATATAAAGCCTCCAAATCTACTAGATTTTGAGGAAGAAATGGCGTTCATTATGCAAAGATTCAGCAACTTTCGGAAAAATTATTCCAAATACAAGAAAAACTATAAGGAGAATCCAAGGCGGAACCAGAAGGCTGGAAGCTGGAAAGTAGAGTGCTACAATTGTCACAAGACAGGACACATCCAAATGGACTGTCCTGATCTCAAGAAGGACGAGAGCAAGAAGGAGGTGGGCAGAAAAGAAGACAGAAGAAAGGCTCTCATCGGAGAAGACCAGGAGCATGTAGAATCTAGCAGCGGATTCTTCTCTGATGATGATGAAGAGTATGATTGCTTGATGGCCAACCTTGCTGACGAAGAGGTAACTTCTAAACCCTCTGGTTCAAATATTAGTTCAGCCATGTCACAAGATATGGATCTGCACGAATCTGTAAACTAGCTATTTAAAGACTTCGAAACACTCAAATCTGCACACCAAACTGTATCAGCCGAGAAGACTCAGCTACAAGATGAGAATAGGCAGCTGAAAAATGATTTCGAAAAACTCAGCCTAGAACTGAATAAGGTTGAGATAACTGCAGCTGACTTTAAAAACCAGGCTGATGTTAATACAGCTGAGATAAACCGACTAACTATTCGACTTAAAGAAAATTCAGCTGCACTTGCTCATGCCAAAGCCGAGTTTACTAAGCTGACTCAGATAAATAAGACCCAGGCGCAGGAAATAACCTCCCTGAAGGCGTCTTCAACTCTGGAAGAATTGTGTACCAATAAAAGGCCACTATATTCCAAATCAGGCCTTGGATATGATCCTCACACTCCCTCTAGTTCTAAAAGAAAGTTTATCAAGGGAGAAACAATTGTCTCGACTGTTGAGCCTACATATAAACCGACATTTAAAAATAGGCAACAGTCAAGTCACATGTCTAGGCTGCAGTCAGGTTACACAAGGCAGCCACCTAGACAGGCGACTAGGCAATGGCCCAGGCAAAAGCAGCAGCCCAGACAACATGCCCACTATTACTAACAACTCCCTAAAAACTGATTTCAAAATGGGAGGGGCAGATGGAAACCTCAAGGTTATCCTAATTTACAAAATGAACAAGTGTGGAGACCTCAAAGGTTTAACAGATGGTCTCAGCCAAGATTTAGAAATGGCCCACACTATCAAAATTTTGAGGAATATCCAGTATACAATCCCAACAGAAGATTCAGACCTCGACCTTACACACCTTATAAGGGTTATAATAATAATAACAACTTTCACAATCCAAGGAGAAATCAATTCTCCAGGAAACCAGCTAACCCGAAAGGACCCACACAGATTTAGGTACCTAAATCTCTGCTTGTTTGATTGCAGAAAAGGTGGAAGGACTACTACCACATCTCCACAAATTCAAACTTTGGAGGTGAAGAATGGTTTGTAGATTCTGGATGCTCGAGGCACATGACCGGGAACAAGAAGATGCTGACCAAATATACCAAAGAAAGAGGTCCAGACGTAACATTTGGAGATAGCTCTAGAGGACAAACGAAGGGCTTTGGAGAGCTGCATCGAGGAAATATTGTGATATCTAAAGTTCATTATGTCAAAGGGCTCAAGTACAATCTCCTGAGCATAAGCCAGTTTTGCGACGAGAAGAACCTAGTAGTCTTCACCATATGGAAATGTATGGTGATAGACATCTTGTCTGGAGAAGTGAAGCTACAAGGTTTCAGAAGGAGAGATGTCTATATGATAGATTGGAACACAGGAACTCCCAACACCTGTTTTCTATCTAAGACAGTAGCTGAGAACAGATGGCTATGGCACAAAAGACTATGTCACCTGAACTTCAAAGCCATCAATAAGATCAGTTCTCAGAAGCTGGTCAGAGGACTTCCAAACGAAGCATTCAAGAAGGAAGCGCTTTTTGATGCTTGTCAGAAAGGAAAGCAGACGAGAGCATCATTCAAGCCAGTCCAGCCTACAACTCTAACAACAAGGATCTTAGATCTACTTCAGATGGATCTATTTGGTCCTATCAAGCCAAGGACTTTGAGCGGCCGAAAGCATGCACTTGTTGTAGTAGATGATTACTCAAGGTACACTTGGATTATATTCCTATATAAGAAGAGTGAAACCTTGACCAAGCTACCTGAGTTGCTGAGAAGGATCCAGAATGAGAAATCCCTATCCATCATCAAGATCAGATCAGACAGAGGAGGAGAATTTCTCAGCAAGGCGATCACTGATTACAGCGATCAGAATGGGATCCAGCATGAGCTCTCTATAGCCAGGACCCCCCAGCAGAATGGCGTTGCTGAAAGAAGAAACAGAACCCTGAAGGAAGTAGCCAGGTCCATGATTGCAGAAGCGGACCTGCCCAAGAGGTTCTGGGCTGAACAGGAGTATGATAGTAGGGAGACATGGCAAAACTCCCTATGAGGTTTGGAATAATAGAACTCCTACTGTTGCTTATTTTCATGTTTTTGATTGTAAGTGTTTCATCCACAACAACGGTAAAACACAACTAAATGCCTTCGATGCTAAAACTGATGACAGTCTCTTTATGGGATACTCTCAAAGAAGCAAGGCATATAGAGTATTTAACAAAAGAACCTTAGTTGTGGAGGAAACACCCCATGTTGTTTTTGATGAATCTACTGTTGAGTACAGGAAGCAAGTTGAGTTAATTGAGAACAAGCTCAAATCAGCAACCCTTGAAGAAGTCATTGTACATGACACTGGAATGGTGGACTCACCTGCAGACCAGCCTGATGACCCAACTACAGATCAGACAGGATCACCAAACCTATTTGATCCGGTTGCCGCTGATAAAGACCCAGCTGTAGCTGATAAAGACTCATCTGCAGATCAGACCCAACCTGCAGATGACAAGACGGTAGCTGATCGATTGCGGGCAGATCCCGGTGATGCAATCCACCAGAGCAATCCAACAGGGGGAACAGACCCAGAAGAATATGATATCCCCAAATGGCTCAAAGACCATCCAATCCAGCAAATCATCGGGAAGCTGACTGATGGAGTTAAGACTAGACAGTCAACTCTACCCGCGGGATTGGCTATGTTCTCTTGATTTATGTCACAAGTTGAACCCAAGACAACAGAACAAGTGTTAGAAGATTATTCCTGGATAAATGCCATGCAAGAAGAATTGGAGCAGATGGACAGAAACAAAGTTTGGGAACTAACAGACAGACCTGATCACAAGAAGGTTATTGGCACCAAATGGGTGTACAAAAATAAGAGTGATGAAGATGGAGCTGTTGTTAGGAATAAGGCCAGACTTGTAGCAAAAGGCTATGCACAATGTGAAGGAATAGATTTTGATGAAACCTATGCACCCGTTGCAAGACTAGAGTCCATCAGACTATTCCTTGCATATGCTGCATTCAAGGATTTTGAAGTCTATGAGATGGATGTAAAGAGTGCTTTTCTAAATGGTGTTCTAGAAGAAGAAGTCTATGTAGAGCAACCCCCAGGTTTTGTCAAAGGAGACAAAGTCTACAAGCTGTTGAAGGCTCTCTATGGACTTAAGCAAGCACCAAGAGCGTGGTATGAAACATTGTCTGTGGTTCTTGAGAAGAATGGTTTTTGCAAAGGGAAGGTGGACAAGACCCTATTCATAGTGGAGCACGAAGGCCACATATTAATAGTCCAGATATATGTGTATGACATCATATTCGGCTCAACCAATCCAGAGTTATGCGAGAAATTCTCCAACCTCATGCAAGGAGAATTTGAGATGAGTATGATGGGAAAGCTTAACTTCTTTCTCGGATTACAAGTTAAGCAGATGGAAAAAGGAATTTTCATCAACCAAGCTAAGTATACCAAAGACCTAATCAAGAGATTTGGAATGGAATCAGCCAAGCCAGCAAGAATCCCTATGAGCACAAGTACTCACCTGGATGCAGACGAGGCAGGCATATCAGTAGACTCAACTCACTACAGAGGACTCATTGGATCTCTTCTGTACCTCACTGCAAACAGGCCAGACATATCCTATGCCGTAGGAGTTTGTGCACGATTCCAGTCCAAGCCGAAGCAATCACACCTAGATGCAGCCAAGAGGATAATCAAATACCTTAAGTCTACAGTCAACGTTGGACCATGGTATCCTAAGGACAACAACTTCGAGCTGTCAGGATACTCAGATGCAGACTTCGCAGGATGCAAGATTGATAGGAAAAGCACTAGTGGAACGTGCCAATTCCTAGGAACCAGACTGATATCCTGGTTTAGCAAGAAGCAGGTTTCTAACTCTATCTCCACCACAGAGTCAGAATACCTAGCTGCAGGTAGCTGTTGTGCCCAAATCTTATGGATCAGACAATAGTTAAGGGACTACAATATAATCGCCAATGAAGTTCCTATCTGGTGTGACAACAATAGTGCTATTGCAATAACCAACAATCCGGTTTTGCATTCAAGGATGAAGCACATTGATGTTAAGCACCACTTCATCAGAGACCATGTGCTTAACAAAAGGGTTAGAGTTGAAAGAGTCAGCACAGACTACCAAATAGCTGACATCTTTACCAAACCCTTGCCAGAAGAAAGGTTTTTGGAGCTAAGCAGAGATCTCGGATTACTAGATTGGGAATCTAGTACAGAAGCAAGCTGAAGCAGATTAGAGGAAGGACAGACCCAGCTGACTAAAGAATCAGATCCTAGCTGATGCAGACAAGAAGACAAAAGACGGACAAAGGAACCTAGCTGATCAGAATCCCAGGCGAGAAGTCCATGAAGTCAACTCACCTGATGCAGAGCGGTCAACAGTCAACAGTCAACAAGTCAAACCAGCTAAGTTTTCTAAACACAACCGACCTCTGAATATTTAATTATTATCTGCCTTATGTATAACAATATTATATTAATTTCTGATTCACAAGTGGCATTTTAATACACGTGGCAATCGCTTATTTAATCGACCTCCACGGTGGCCAATTAAAACCAATTTTAAAATGGGCCACCGATTCAAATTTTGAAATTTAAAAGAAACTCAAAAGGCGTACCACCGTTTCAAATATATATTAATTTAATCCAAAATGTCTTTTCATCTTCTTTATAAAGACGAAAACTCCTCACTTTACCTTTTTACGCTTACCAGAAACCCTAGATTTTCAGAGCAAAAATTCCTTGAACACCAAATACACTAAAATCCTTTGTTTGCAGAAATGGCATCCTACTTCGAAGGCGTCAACCTGAAGGCGGTCAAGGACCAGATTATCTTCTCGCTGGTCGTTGATTTCGAAGGCTTGTTGGAAGTGAATCTGGAAGATTACGATGTACTTAACCTAATCTGCACGATGAAGCTAAATGGGATCTACCCATTTTTGGACATCAATCCCCAACATCTAAACAAGGAAGATGTTATCGCATTCTACCGCGAAGCCTATTTGATTCAGGATGGAATTCGGAGCACAGTTGGCGGAATACCAGTCGAAATATCGTGTGAGTCGATTCGCACAGTGTTTGGTATGAAACACCGCGGCATAGCTGTCGAAGCTCTCAAACAGACAGCCGCCGAAACATGGAAAAAGATCAAGGTGGAGAATCTGCTGGAAAAGCTGAAACTCACTGCTAAAAGGAGTGAGATTAAGAAAGTCTATCGGTATGTGTTGGATATAACCAACAAGATTATAATGGGAATGGTCGGCAGTTACGACCAACTGTTGTCGGCGAAGTTCATGGTGCTGGGAGCACTTATTCAAGATGAAGAAATTGATTGGTCAGATTACATATTTAGGCAACTCGTTCGAGAAGTCAACAAATCCGAATGGTTTTCTGATGAAAAAAGATTTAAAACCAAGTTGGCATTCGGAACGCAGCTGAGTTGGTTCATTGAGAAGACATGTGTAGCGAAGGGAACTATTGACCCCTTGCACCCCAACAAAAGAGTTGGTCATCTGGACCAAGAGATGTTAAGAAAATTGGGAGGCACAAGGAGAGCAGCTCAGATGCTGAAGGAGCTGCCTGACATAAGGACCTACCCGAGATACTATTCGTCAGGCGAGTCGGACCGACCTGCAGCCGAGAATCCAACTGCAGTCGAGTCAGACTCCGAGTCAGATGACACTCCCATAGCTGTACAATTTAAGAGAAGGGGACCAGCCCCTAAAGGACCTTCCATCATGCAGTCATCCCCAGAACCCTCTCCCAAGAGAGCCAGGCGACTTCAATTCAGTGAGGAAGAGCAATCAGATCACCAAGCCAGCCCTGCAGCCAGGTCACCTACTCACCTGGAAGACCAGCCTGCACCCGGCAGTCTGGAAACTCAGATCGTGGCTGTCCTCACTCTAGCCTACATCCCTGAGGAAGAAGAAGCAGGTCTAATCATTTCAATCCCTGAAGGCAATTATATATTTAACCTACTGGAACATAATGTTTTCAATCTATCCATCGAACAATTACAACTTGTTAAACCTCTAGCCTTAAAACAATTGTTCCTTGAAGTTTTTGAAGAATGGAAATTTTTGAAATCCATATCTTTTGTCCAACTTCAAACTTTCATTGGCACTTGTGGTTGGGACTATCCCCAAGCCAAGGAGGATGTGCTGATAGATTTCTGTAAGACATCAGACATAATTTTGATCCTTCAGGAGGACTGGTTCATGTCTCATTTTAAAACCATTATGCTTAGTATTTTTGATGGATCTTATGAGAAAGCTGTTGAGGAGGAAGTTGAAAAGGAAATAAGGATTGAGGAGGTAGATGGAGATGAAGAGGTTGTTGTTTCAGACGATGAAGAGGAAGAGCAGGAAGAGAGAAGAAAAGAAGAAAAGATTTTAGTTGAAAATCAGCCTGAGGAAGTTGAGAAAACAGAAGAGTTGAATGAAGAAGAAGATGAAGAAGGAGAAGAAGTAGAGCAGGATGAAGTAGAGGAGGATAATGATGAAGGTGAAAAGGATGATGAGGATGAAGGAGAAGGAGAAAAAGATGAGAATGATGATAATAATGATGATAATGCTGATGATGAGGATGATGACAAGGGTGAAGGAGGAGATCAAGGAGCTGAGAAAGAAAAAGAAAAAGATGAGGAAGAAAAAGAAAAAGATGAAGAGGAGAAGGACAAGGAACCAGAGAGAGAACCTGAAGCCGAAGTTGCAGATAGGGCTGGGGCACCTGCCCGGTACACCAGCCTAGGTGCCGAACTAGCTGAGGATTCCAGATCCTGGACCCCAGAAAAGACCCCATCCGGAGTACCAGCTGCAGATAGGAGCATGCAGTCGAGTGGCTCAATTGCAGAAGGATCAGGCGAGCACTCTCCACCAGCTCAGATCTCACCTGCCGTGACTGAGCTAATCAGGCAGATTGTGAATGATACGATTGGAGAGCTGCTGGCATCTCAGGTCACTCCCGACCTCCAAACCATCAATGCAAAGATTGACACATTACTGCAGAGAGAAGTCCCTCAGCCTCCTCCCCCTACCAACAACAACAGAATGCCTTTTGGCATGTCTGACTGGATGTGCAGGATAGAGCAGCAATTGACTACTTTAGTTGATGCTGGCAAAAAAGGGGAAGATAGGCCCCAGGGGGAAGGAAGTATTCAAGGAGAGGTAAGGGAGGAACTTAGGACGAAGAAGAGGTAGGATGTCCAACTGATCACTGCTGGGACATCCTCAGCCAAGAGGAAAGGAGGAGCAGAAACAGAAGATCAGGCTGACCAGCTTGAAGGCAAGAAGAGGAGGACTAGAGGAGGTTTTGAGCCTACTATAGAATGGGAAGGAAAGGAGTTGTGGTTTGTGGAGGATTTTGTTCCATATGAAGCTCTGGAAATGTGGGGATCTGCAAGAAAGAAGTTTATCAGAGACTACTACATCTGGGAAATACTCCAGGATGATAAGATCTCCCCACAACAGATCTTCATAAATTTCATGGAAGAAGCCCATCCGCAACTCTGGGCTATTCTGAAGAAACATGCTGAGAAACTAAATGCCTATCCCATGATTCCTTCATTCACTGCCAAAGATCCTCCTACTTTGGAAAGAGGAGGTGCGTTGGATGAACTTGCGCTTCAAAGGAAAATCAAGAAACTATGTCTTGAGAATAGATTTTCATCCCAACAAGAACAAGACTTCGCAGCTCTTGTCGTGAAAAGGAAGTATGGTCTTGCCCCAGTCAAGACAAGACCAATCGGAGCTAAACCCTTCACACCTGCCAAACAGCCTATTCGCAGAGGCAGAGGAAGAGGCAAATGACTTTATTTCTTTGTACTTGTAATGTTATTTCTGTACCTGTAAAAACTTTCTTGTAAATTTCAATCATAATCAAGTCAGAAAGTTTTATAACAGTCTGTTGAATGACAATTTCCAGTTGTCTCAATATTAGACTGATTTTAGTTTGTGTCTTGCACTAAAGTGCAGACTTGTTCATTTGAATACTTGTTTAAGTTTTGCCATCATCAAAATAGGGGGAATTTGTTAGGAATACTTGTTAGATTTTGATGATGTCATCAGTATAAATTCAAATGTTTATTACTTGGCAAAAATGTAAGGAAGAACCAAATGAGTATCTTCCATAGGCCAAATATGTTAAGTGTAAAAACTTGGCAAAATGTAAAGAAGAACCAAATGAGTATCTTCTATAGGCCAAAAATAAGTTAGGCTAAAAATCGGCTAAGTACTATAGATCAGCTGAGTCCATCAGAGAGGATCAGCCGAGTCAAGTCAGAGTAGCTCTGGTCAACAAAAATCATCAGAGATATTTGACCAAGACTGCAGCTATGGTACCTCAGACAAGTCACCTGACCAGACGAGTTCTAAACAGTAAACATCAAAGAGGTCCAGACTGCAGAGAAGTTAGCTGCACAGCATAGTCGAAGATCAGCCAAGTACTCCAAGTCCACGTCAGCATGCGTTGAAAAGTCAAGAATTACGGAAAGTCACATGCAACGTGAAGAGACAAATTGGAGAGATTCCCGCAAGGATATAAATTAATTATGCTATCCTGACCCACCTTGAAGACTTTAAATCCTATTATATTCAAAAGATTCGGCGCCTCACATGCAGAGTCTTCACAACGGTCGGAAGATAGATTAAAATATGGGAATCCAGCCTTGCAATGTTCAGAAAGAAAACAATGAAGTCTTCCTCTCCAACGGACGGATTTGTTGAAAAGATTTGCAACGGCTATGAAGGAAAAAAGCTCAGAGATAGTCACCTATAAATATCCGAAGATTTAAAGCTGAGCAATACCCCGGTGCGAACATACTTTCAAGAGATCAAAGCATTCAAGCAATCAAAAAACAATCTATAGCATCGTGAAAAGAGTGGTTCTAAAAGTTCATACTTAAAGAAGCTCTTAGTTGGAGAAGACAAAAACTCTTGTCTATAATCCTGAGTTCGGGGTACTTCACTGGTTGAAGTTAGAGACTGTAAAGGCATCCAAAGATCGAGGATCAAGAGGTGCAAGGCAGTCAAGTGTGTTACAACGGCACGGATTTCCACTGGTTGGAAGCTGTTGTAGTTTGGTTTGAATTGTAACACCCCAAACTAGGCGGATATTACAGTGCCGTGAATCCCCAACCGGGACCCACCAGGCAAATGAAAATGATGAATTAAATAATATAATTGTAGTACCGAACCACATTATATTACCAAGTACTCCGATGAGGAGTTTAAGTACAACACATCAGGACTAAACCGAATACTAGTATATTTTATATGGAGATAAAATACACCACCCTGAACAATTAAACATCTCAAACGGAATTTGCAGCGGAAAATACAAATGACGGAATAACTGAAATGACTGAAATGACTGAAACAAACGAAATGACTGGGGCCCCCTACTAGTATCACTGGGACTCCTCGCCGTCAGCATGCTCTTCCCGTGCCTTTGCCTTGCCGTGACCTGAAAACAAAATCCCCCAACGGGGTCAGTTACACAGAACAACAATCCTCAAGGGTTGAAAATACACAATCATGAATTAACTGAAGTTATGAAATATTCTTAGTTATGAATTACGCTGAAGAGGAGTATCATAGTACGCCCGTAATGTTCTGTGCAAGTGTACAAGACGAATGACCGGACACACCCGTCCTTGTACCTAATTAGTCTCGCTGAGGTAAGCGTTACCGTGTGCACGGTCCAATGTATCGGTGAACCCAAAACATGACCATCGTGTGCCCGACTAAAAATTCCACACAGCCACACCCGGCCACGCAATATGAACCCAGAAGGTTATATGAACGAGAATGACCACAATGAATACCAATGAATAATAATTCGACAAGGCCAAGATGACTCACCGAGATGAAAATAATAGTGACTTGATTGATAACCCAATGAAATGATTTGGAACCGTCGCTCCTCGTGAATGAAATGATTATTCGACAATTACAAGTCTCAATATGATTAATATTATGATGAATGAATTATGATTATGAGCAATCAACAACAAAAGGAATGAGTATCCTTTTAACCGAGTAAGAGTTAACTTACACAATACCGATGACAAAGTCCTTCCACGAACAACATCCTAATCGATATACCGGTCGATCGAACAACCTTGAATAACAACAATTACCAACAACCGATCAATACACGTGTCAAGCAACAAAACACGACCAACCCAAAAGTCGATACAACGATAATCAAACTCATAGGGGCATTCAAACAAATACGTAACCAACCACACAACTTCGGAAATATCCAATCCCGAATTAATCGAAACCAACACCAAAAGGAGTATTTCGAACTAACAAAACACTTCAATGATATCAATAATCCAATAGGAATCCACAATTCAAGATTACAACCACATCAATCGGAAAATCCCCAATTAACCGAAGTCAACCCCAAGGGTTCTTGAAATAATTCCGAAAATAGCCATAAAATCCGTAGGAATATATTTATCCAAGGTAGATAATCCATATCTAACATATTCCAATGATAATCCAAGCTTATACGAAGAAATCGGAAGGAAAAACCCAAAAATCCGAAATTCTAGATCCAAGAGATTAATACCTTTGATTTGATGTTAAGGAGATGATGAAGTGATGATAATCCAACTCAAAGCCTTGAATATGATGATAGGTGATAGCAGCTCGAAGAGAACACTCAAAGTCGCCCGAAATCGCCCGAAATCGCTCCAAAAATGAAGAGAAATGAGAAATGATGAAACTCAGGCTAACTGTCCAATATATAGTCACTCCAGGTTAGCGTGCGCTAGCCCTTGTGCGTAGCGTGCGCTAACGGGTAATTTTGGGTAGTCCAGTACCCACTGTCCGAAAACAGTAGCGCGCGCTACGTACCTTTTGTAGCGTGCGCTACAACCATACCATTAGCGTGCGTTGATACCCATGGTTAGCGTGCACTAACGAATAATTAGAGGCCTAGTACTGGAATCCAGAAACCGTCTGTCCTCTGATCTGACCTCGGTAGCGTGCGCTACAACCAATATTTAGCGTGCGCTACTACACCGTTTGCGTACGCTAAATATTACTCATAGCGTGCGCTATGAATTAATCCAGTGCAGTCCAGTAGCCACTGGACTCAACCTGATCCGTCCTTAGCGCGCGCTACAGCAATTATTAGCGTGCGCTAATACAACCCACTAGCGCGCGCTACTTACCATTCGTAGCGTGCGCTACTTATAACTCACCTGCAGTCGGTACCTTACGGATGCGGCAAGTAACCTTAGCGTGCGCTAATGCTGAGTGGTAGCGTGCGCTACCTATACTCAATTAGCGTGCGCTAAAAAGAGTACGTAGCGTGCGTTACTCCTCACGCATAGTCCACAATGAAAATGACGATGATGATAAACACGGCACGACACTCCAATAAGATTAGTGATGAATGACGATTGATACACGATATAATTACTCTGAATGATGAATACCATGATTGAATATGAGTGACAAATGATCATTAATGAGTGAAATTACTGAATGACAATTACTGAATGATAAATACTGAATGATAATAACTGAATTACAACCGGGTATTACATACACCCCCCTTAAAAGAGTTTCGTCCCCGATACTAAGGGTCAAACAACTCGGGATAACTATCCCGCATACTATCCTCGGTTTCCCATGTAGCCTCTTCGACTCCGTGTGTAGACCACTGAATTTTAACCAAAGGAATCGTCTTATTCCTCAAATGCTTGATTCACCGCTCTAAAACTCATATAGGATGCTCTTCATATGAATGATCATCGGCGATCTCGATTTCGTCGAGCTGAAGTATGTGACTCGGGTCGGCAACATACTTCCGCAAATGAGAGACGTGAAACACATTATGAATTCGGCTCAACGCCGGAGGTAAAGCCAATCGGTAAGCTAACTCGCCTACTCGATCCAAAATCTCAAACGGTCCAATAAATCTCGGACTCAACTTACCCCTCTTCCCAAAACGGAAGATACCACGACTCGGGGATACCTTGACCAACACGTGGTCGCCTGCCTCGAACTCTAATGGTCGACGACGGTTATCTGCATATGATTTCTGTCGACTCTGAGCAGTCAACAAACGACTCCTGATCAAAGCTACCTTCTCACGGGTGACTATAAGCATATCGGGCTCGGTGCCGATTGATTCTGATAGGTCATCCCAACACAACGGAGATCGACAACGACGACCATACAAGGCCTCGTAAGGTGCCATCTTAATCGAAGCATGCCAACTATTATTATACGTGAACTCGATCAATGGTAGTTGGGCTTCCCAATCGTCTTTCCAATCGAGGATGCATGCCCTCAACATGTCCTCTAACGTCTGAATGGTTCTCTCTGATTGTCCGTCGGACTGAGGATGAAAAGCGGTACTAAGATTAAGCTGAATTCCCATAGCACGATGAACTGATTTCCAAAAATGCGACACAAACCGTCCGTCATGATCGGAAACGATACTTTTAGGAGTACCGTGCAGTCTGACTATCTCTTTGATGAACAGTTGAGCAAGCCTCTCGGGACCCCACGTCTCCTTGATCTCAAGGAAATGAGCTGATTTAGTTAAGCGGTCCACGATCACCCAGATCGTATTCATGCCACGACGACTCGTCGGCAAACTCGTGATGAAATCCATAGAAATGTCTTCCCACTTCCATTCGGGAATAGGAAGAGGTTTCAGCATGCCCGCCGGCCGCTGATGTTCAATCTTGACTTGTTGACAGGTTAAGCATCTCGAAACAAATTCTGCGACTTCTCGCTTCATATTACTCCACTAGTAGTTTTGTTTCAAGTCCTTGTACATCTTGCTAGACCCCGGATGAACAGAATAAGGGGTAGCATGAGCTTCTATCAAAATCGAGTTTTTCAACTCGTCATTCGCCGGTACGCACAATCGATTCTTAAACCTCAAAAGTCCATCCTCGTGGACCACAAATCCAGGGGCTTTCCCCTGAGTCACATCCTCACGGATGCGCAACAATGAAGGGTCTGAACTCTGATTCTCTCAGATTGTCTCCTCGAGTGATGATGAAATCTCTAACATACAAAGCTGTCCCTGAACTTGCTGAAGCCAGACCTCGATCTCGGGTCTAAGGAATTCCTACTGAAGCTCCTTCTGAACTGTTAAACGAGCAAGCATCTGCTCCTGAACGGACTTACGACTCAAGGCATCGGCGACAACGTTCGCCTTGCCCGGGTGGTAAAGGATTTCGATATCATAATCTTTGATTAATTCCAACCACCGTCTCTGTCGCATATTTAACTCCTTCTAAGTAAATATATACTTTAAACTCTTATGATCGGTGAATATCTGACAAGTAACGCCATAAAGATAATGGCGCCAAATCTTCAATGCGAACACCACGGCTGCTAGCTCCAGGTCGTGTGTCGGATAATTAACCTCGTAAGGTCTCAATTTCCGTGAAGCATAGGCACTAACCTTTCCATTCTGCATGAGCACACATTCGAGACCTTGTCCGGACGCATCACTATAAACCACAAATCCCTCCGTCCCTTGCGGCAAGGAAAGTACAGGTGCTGACATTAACCGGCTCTTGAGTTCCTCAAAACTCCGCTGACACGCGTCGGACCACGTGTATTTCTTATCCTTTCCCAAAAGGTTCGTCAAGGGTTGAGCGATTTTAGAAAATCCCTCCACAAATCGCCGATAATAACCCGCTAATCCGAGAAAACTTCGGATTTCCTTAACATTCTTCGTAGGTAACCAATCTCGGATAGCCTCCGTATTCTGAGGGTCGACACGAACTCCGTCTGATGAAATTACATGTCCGAGAAAAGTCACTTCGGACATCCAGAACTCACATTTGGAAAATTTTCCAAAAAGTTGCTCTCGTCTCAACACGTCGAGAACCTGATGAAGATGAACCTCGTGTTCCTCTCAGTCACGAGAATAAATCAAAATGTCATCGATGAAGACAACAACAAACTGATCCAAAAAGTCGATGAAAACCCGATTCATTAACTCCATGAATACCGCAGGTGCATTAGTCAATCCAAACGGCATAACCACAAACTCATAATGACCATAGCGTGTTCGAAACGCCGTCCTCGCGATATCCGACTCTCGAATCCGCAACTGGTGATATCCAGATCTTAAGTCGATCTTGGAAAATACTGAAGCTCCCTGAAGTTGATCTAAGAGATCATCAATACGGGGTAAGGGATACTTATTCTTGATTGTCACCCTGTTCAACTCCCGATAATCAATACACAAACGAAATGAACCATCCTTCTTCTTAACAAACAACACTGGTGCTCCCCACGGAGACGCACTCGGTCGGATATAACCCTTCTCGAATAACTCCTCAAGTTGGTTCTTTAATTCCTGCATTTCGGTCGGGGCCATCCGGTACAGTGCCATCGATATCGGGGACGTACCAGGCTCCAACTCAATCGTGAATTCCACATCCCTCTGTGGAGGCAAACCAGGTAACTCGTCTGGAAAAACATCGGCATATTCCCTCACTACCGGAATATCCGTCAACATTTCTGATGATTTCTCGGTTTTGGTCATATAGCACCAATAACCAACAGACCCCTGATTGAGTAATCTCACTGCTTTCATCAAATTAATGACCTTACCAGAACAGCTGGGATTACCTCCCTGAAACACACATTTAACCACATCATCTGAAATGATAGTGATCATACGCTTACGGACACTAATGATGGCATTATGACGATCCATCCAATCAATACCCAAGATGACGTCGTCCCTCGGCAAATCTACTACGATTAGGTCTACTGGCCATACACGACCATAAAACTGAATCGGACAATTCTAAATCTCACGATTACCGATAATTCGTCTACCATCAGGTAGGCCAATGACATAAGGCTCACAACTAGTAGCACTACCCAGACGTAGTCTACTCAAACATGACTCGGAAATGAATGAATGCGATGCACCAGTATCAAAAAGGGTACACGAGTTGAGATAGAATATCGAGTGTACACGAGATCATTCGGGCCTCTGGATCATCGGTCTTCTTCATCTCATAAATCCGGGCTTGCTAGTCCCGACACCGGATGCTCCGTCTGCTGGCTATAGGCTCCACCTTTAGTCGCTCCTGTCGTTTTAAACGACGCCGATTGAGTGGCCTTTGATTACGAACGGCCGATTGCTTAGGCCCGAGATGACGTCGAGTAGGTTTGGAGTCCCTACGGCAAAACAGGCCTTATGCCCGCAATCCCACAATTATGACACGTGATAGTGTCTCGGACACTTGGTACTAAGATGACCAAGATCCCCAGATTAAAACAGTGATGGCGAACCGCCGCTCGAGACTGAGATTCCGCGGGTTTAGACGTCACAGGGGGTCGCTCAGAAAAAGGAGAGCCCGCACGCGGTTTCCTGAAAGTGGCCTGACTGCCGTCAGACTGATTACGGTTCTTGGACTTCTTGCTAGCAGATGAAGGTTGCTGCTTAGCAATCTCCTTAGCAGTAAGCTCGTAGGTGAGAGCTTTCTCAATGAATTCGGCCAACGTGGTGCAATTATGATTAAGCAACTGAAGTCTCATACGGGGTTTCAGCCTCTTGCTGAAATACTTGATTTTATCCGCCTCTGAATGAATGATGGATGAGGCGAAAGGAAGAAGTTCCTGAAATTTCTCGGCAATGGCGAGAACATCCTCGTCTGCTGAGGGGTCGGGGGTGAGTAATTCTGACAGTTTGGCCTCTCTGAGCGGGGCCGGATAATACCTCTCCATCATGAGAGTTTTGAACTGATCCCAAGTACATGATCCTTCGGTGGGCTTCAACGACAACCACCAAGAATGTGCGCTCTTACCCAGGTAGTAAGCCGCAACAAAAACTTTGTGTCCTTCGGGACACTCTACCATAGCAAACAACTTCTCGAAATGCTCGAGCCAATGAATAATATCCGCCGGCTCAGACGAGCCCTCAAAAGTAGGTGGCCTCTGGCGAGAGATGTCGCCGATGATATTGCTCACATTCCTCTCTTGCCTCTGAGGTGGCGGCGGAGGAGCCTGTTGATTTTGATTGACGGAGTTATGCATCGTCTCCATCAGCTGTGCCATCTGGGTCATTTGGGCCATCATGCCCTGCATAAAAGCGAGTGGGTCAACCCGGACACCCTCTGACTGAGCCGTGTCCCGGGTACGACTCCCCGAAAGTGAATGATCGCGTCCAGGAGAGTGAGTGGCAGCATCGCTGCTCGATGAATTTGCATTATTTCTCGCGTTTGCACGTGTATTCACACGAGCTCTCGGGATTCGGCCCGCTCCACGGCCTCGTCCTCCACGTCCTCTTCTTGCCCTCTCCATACTGAAGTAGGAAAGTCACATGATGATTATATTTCCCGCATGAATATCACGTTATGATTATGACATGAGATGATGAAAATGAGCATTCGCGCTCTAACACAGTGATTACATGAATGATTAACTGAGGTGACGTGATTATCTGATGAAATTATTGAAATGATTATCTTGAACAAATTAACATGATTAATGATTTGATCTTCCTGATCAACAACTGAATAATGAAATGAATTGAGTGATTAACGAGTTAACATGACCGTCCTGGTCAAATGAAAATGATGGTTGAGGATTGTTAACTGATGAATTATGAATGAATGATTCTTGCCAGAAATTATACCATGGCGTTAGAAATCTTACAGTTCTTGGTCTGATTGGCTCGGCATTTGCACAGGTCACACGTGACGCGAAAGTCCAATGATACTAGTCCGATGATGACGATTTCAAACGAGACATGACTTGGAGGGTAGTATTCAAAACCATTGCTCCGATACCAACTCTGTAACACCCCAAACTAGGCGGATATTACAGTGCCGTGAATCCCCAACCGGGACCCACCAGGCAAATGAAAATGATGAATTAAATAATATAATTGTAGTACCGAACCACATTATATTACCAAGTACTCCGATGAGGAGTTTAAGTACAACACACCAGGACTAAACCGAATACTAGTATATTTTATATGGAGATAAAATACACCACCCTGAACAATTAAACATCTCAAACAGAATTTGCAGCGGAAAATACAAATGACGGAATAATTGAAATGACTGAAATGACTGAAACAAACGAAATGACTGGGGGCCCCTACTAGTATCACTGGGACTCCTCGCCGTCAGCATGCTCTTCTGGTGCCTTTGCCTTGCCGTGACCTGAAAACAAAATCCCCCAACGGGGTCAGTTACACATAACAACAATCCTCAAGGATTGAAAATACACAATCATGAATTAACTGAAGTTATGAAATATTCTTAGTTATGAATTACGCTGAAGAGGAGTATCATAGTACGCCCGTAATGTTCCGTGCAAGTGTACAAGACGAATGACCGGACACACCCGTCCTTGTACCTAATTAGTCTCACGGAGGTAAGCGTTACCGTGTGCACGGTCCAATGTATCGGTGAACCCAAAACATGACCATCGTGTGCCCGACTAAAAATTCCACACAGCCACACCCGTCCACGCAATATGAACCCAGAAGGTCATATGAACGAGAATGACCACAATGAATACCAATGAATAATAATTCGACAAGGCCAAGATAACTCACCGAGATGAAAATAATAGTGACTTGATTGATAACCCAATGAAATGATTTGGAACCGTCGCTCCTCGTGAATGAAATGATTATTCGACAATTACAAGTCTCAATATGATTAATATTATGATGAATGAATTATGATTATGAGCAATCAACAACAAAAGGGATGAGTATCCTTTTAACCGAGTAAGAGTTAACTTACACAATACCGATGACAAAGTCCTTCCACGAACAACGTCCTAATCGATATACCGGTCGCTCGAACAAACTTGAATAACAACAATTACCAACAACCGATCAATACACGTGTCAAGCAACAAAACACGACCAACCCAAAAGTCGATACAACGATAATCAAACTCATAGGGGCATTCAAACGAATACGTAACCAACCACACAACTTCGGAAATATCCAATCCCGAATTAATCGAAACCAACACCAAAAGGAGTATTTCGAACTAACAAAACACTTCAATGATATCAATAATCCAATAGGAATCCACAATTCAAGATTACAACCACATCAATCGGAAAATCCCCGATTAACCAAGTCAACCCCAAGGGTTCTTGAAATAATTCGAAAATAGCCATAAAATCCGTAGGAATATATTTATCAAGGTAGATAATCCATATCTAACATATTCCAATGATAATCCAAGCTTATACGAAGAAATCGGAAGGAAAAACCCAAAATCCGAAATTCTAGATCCAAGAGATTAATACCTTTGATTTGATGTTAAGGAGATGATGAAGTGATGATAATCCAACTCAAAGCCTTGAATATGATGATAGGTGATAGCGGCTCGAAGAGAACACTCCAAGTCGCCCGAAATCGCCCAAATCGCTCCAAAACGAAGGGAAATGAGAAATGACGAAACTCGGGCTAAGCTGTCGATATATAGTCACTCCGGGTTAGCGTGCGCTAGCCCATGCGTAGCGTGCGTTAACCGGTAATTTTGGGTAGTCCGGTACCTTTGTCCAGCAAGATGGCGCGCTACGTACCTTTTGTAGCGTGCGCTACAACCATACCATTAGCGTGCGTTGATACCCATGGTTAGCGTGCGCTAATGAATAATTAGAGGCCCAGTACTGGAATCCAGAAACCGTCTGTCCTCTGATCTGACCTCGGTAGCGTGCGCTACAACCAATATTTAGCGTGCGCTACTACACCGTTTGCGTACACTAAATATTACTCATAGCGTGCGCTATGAATTAATCCAGTGCAGTCCAGTAGCCACTGGACTCAACCTGATCCGTCCTTAGCGCGCGCTACAGCAATTATTAGCGTCCGCTAATACAACCCACTAGCGCGCGCTACTTACCATTCGTAGCGTGCGCTGCCTGCTCACTGCGGTCGGTACCTTACGGAGTGCGGCAGCTAACCTTAGCGTGCGCTAATGCTGAGTGGTAGCGTGCGCTACCTATACTCAATTAGCGTGCGCTAAAAAGAGTACGTAGCGTGCGCTACTCCTCACGCACAGTCCACAATGAAAATGACGATGATGATAAACACGGCACGACACTCCAATAAGATTAGTGATGAATGACGATTGATACACGATACAATTACTCTGAATGATGAATACCATGATTGAATATGAGTGACAAATGATCATTAATGAGTGAAATTACTGAATAACAATTACTGAATGATAAATACTGAATGATAATAACTGAATTACAACCGGGTATTACATGAATGACTGTAATATTTATCACTGGTTGAGAATTATAGTGAATTCATCTCCAAGTGGTTTGGAGAAAAGTGGATTAGTAGAGGATTACCCCACCTCTGAGACCACTATAATCGCCTGTGTTCTTTACTGTTTTATAGCATCATACTTAACTGATGCATTCATCATTTAGTGTTTCATTAGTTGTTTTGTATTCGTCATCAGCTGATTTCCGCACGCATTAAGAACAAACGACTCCCAGTCATTTGTTTACCCATCAGCTGAGGAAACTTACTCTTTGAAAAAAGAGTTTAAGAGTTTCAACAAGTCTATTCACCCCCCCCCCCCCCCCCCACTAGACTTGTTCCTGGACGACTTGTGACCTACAGAATTCGGCCAGAGTGGTGCAATTGTGATTAAGCAACTGCATCCGCATACGAGGTTTCAACCTCTTGCTGAAATACTTGATCTTGTCCGCCTCGGAGTGAATAATAGACGAGGCGAAAGGAAGAAGTTCCTGAAATTTCTCGGCGATGGCGAGAACATCTTCATCCGCTGAGAGGTCGGGAGTGAGTAATTCCGATAACTTGGCCTCTCTGAGTGGGGCTGGATAATACCTCTCCATTATGAGAGTCTTTAATTGATCCCAAGTACATGATCCGTCGGTGGGCTTCAATGATAGCCACGAAGAATGAGAGCTCTTACCCAGATAGTAAGCCGCAACTGAAACTTTATGCCCTTCGGGGCAATCCACCATAGCAAATAACTTCTCGAAATGCTCAAGCCAATGAGCAATATCTGCCGGCTCAGACGAGCCCTCAAAGGTAGGTGGTCTTTGGCGAGATATGTCTCCAATAATACTGCTCACACCCCTCTCCAGTCCCTGAGGTGGCGGCGGAGGAGCTTGTTGATTCTGAGTAGCTGAGTTCTGCATCGTCTCCATGAGGCGTGCCATTTGAGTCATCTGGGCCATCATGCCCTGCATAAAAGCGAGTGGGTCAACCCGAACACCCTCTGAATGAGCTGTGTCCCGGGTACGACTCACTGACAGTGAATGATCATTTCCAGGAGAATGAGTGGCGGCGTTGCTGCTCGATGAATTATAATTATTCCTCACGTTCGCACGCATATTCACACAAGTTCTCGGGTTTCGGCCCGCACCGCTCCCTCTTCCTCCGCGTCCTCTGCCAGCTCTTTCCATAATGATTGACCAACTGAAGTGAGGTGATTATCTGATGAAATTCTTGAAATGATTATCTTGAACAAGTTAACAAGATTAATGATATGAATCTAAAGATCAACAACTGAACAATGAAATGAACTGAGTAATTAATGTATTAACATGATCGACTTTATCAAAAATGAAAATGATGAAAGAGGATTGTTGACTGTTAAATGATGAATGATGAATGAGAGATTCTTATTGCCAGAAATTATACCATGGCGTCAGAAAACTTATTGTTCTTTGGTCTGAGGGGCTCGACGCTTGCACAGGTCACACGTGACGCGGAAGTCTAATGATACTAGTCTCATGAATGATGATTTCAAATTAGACATGACTCGTAAGGTATTATTCAAAACCACGCTCCGATACCAACTCTGTAACAGCCCAAACTAGACGGATATTACACTGCCGTGGAACCCTGACTGGGACCCACCAGGCGAATGAAAATTAATGAATTAAATAATATAATTGTAGTATCGAACCACATTATATCATCAATCACTCCGATGAGGAGTTTCATTACAACACACCCAATATAATACAGAATACATGTTTATTTTATATGAAGATAAAATATACAACACTGAATGAAATGAATATTAAATGGAAGTCTGCAACGGAGTACAAATGAAGAAAACATGAAGACTGAAAGGACTGGGACTACTCACCATCAACGTTATCTTCCCGTGCCTTAGCCTTGCCATGACCTGAAAACAACATCCCCAACGGGGTCAGTTACACAGAACAACAATCCTCAAGAGTTGAACAATATACCACAATCACATGGATGAATTAATGAATTAAGTTGAATGATGAGCATCAATGTACGCCCGAATGAACTGAGTAAGAGCACAAATAGCCGAGTGTCCGGAGTCCCGCACATACACCCGCTATTGGCCTATTTAGTCTCACGATTCAATGTGTCCGGAGTCCCGCGCATACACATTACCATGCGCACAGTCCAATGTGTCCGGAGTCCCGCATATACACTTGACCATAGTTTGCCCGACTAAAATTCCTCACATGCGCCAATTGGCCATGAAAAATAATTCCAGAAGATCACCAGAACAAAAATGACCAAGGTGAGGAGTAATGAATAGAATCCGATAAGGATCAAGAATGACTCACCGAGATGAAATAATGATACAACGAGTGATAGCTTCAATGAAATGATTTTGGAACCGTCGTTACTTGTGAGTTACATGATGAGTTGATAAATACAAGTCTCGTCATGGACGATATATTATGGGTGAATTACATGTATGAATGGACAATAACATAAGGAATGAATATCCTTTTAACCGAGTAAGAATTTACTTACCTTAACACCGGTGATGATACGTCCTCTCTGGAACAATTTCCTAAGGAACTACCGGTCGCTCGAACAACCTTGAATAACACAATCATCAACAACTCGCTTAATATACGAATCAATAGAGATCATAACCAACTCAAGATGTCGATACAACAATATCCAAACTCATTGGGGCATTCTAACGACTACGTAGTGAACATGCTATCCCTAAGGTTACAACCAACCCCAAAATATCGACACCAAACCTTCAAGGAATGATTCAACCCAATAACACTCCATTAATGTCATCAATAATCCAAAAGGAAACCACAATTCAAAATTACAACAACATCAATTGGAAAATCCCCAAATTAACCGAAGTCAACGCCAAGGGTTCTTGAAATAATTCTCCAAATAGCCATTAAATCCGGAATATACACTGAGTAACCCATAGGAATACATGTATTCAAGGTAGATAATCCATATCTAAAGCATTCCAACATAATATCGAGGTCACATGAATAGATCGGAAATAAAACACTTGAACTCCGAATTTCTAGATTCAAAAGGTGATTACCTTGATTATGATGTTTGAAGATGATGAAATGATGATTACTCCGAATTATATGCTTGGAAATGTTGATAGCTGATTTCACCTCGAAGAAAACTCCTCAAGAAGCTCCAAATCGCCCAAAACCGATGAAGGAATGAAAAGAAATGACAAATGTCGAATATGGACTACATTGTCCAATTTATAACCATCCAAGTTTATCGCGCGCTAGATCCTGTTCTTAGCGTGCGCTAACGGGTATAGTGGGTAGTCCAGTACCCTCTGTCCTTATCGGTAGCATACGCTATGTACCTCTTGTAGCGTGCGCTACTGCCATATACTTAGCGTGCGCTAAATCAAAATGTTAGCGTGCGCTAACTGAATATTTGATGCCCAGTAACTGAAGTCCAGACCTTCTGTCCTCTGACCTACTTGCGATAGCGTGTGCTACATCCAAGATTCAGCGTGCGCTACTGACCCCAATTAGCGTACGCTAATATTCACACACATCGTGCGCTATGAATTATTCCAGTTCAGTCCAGTAGTCACTGGACTCTGCCTGATACGACCTTAGCGCACGCTACACCGACTGCATAGCGTTCGCTACTCCGACCTACTAGCGAGTGCTACTTACCATTCGTAGCGTGCGCTACTTATAACCCAACTGCAGTCCAGTGCCTTCTGGACTGCCTGTTAGAACTACATTAGCATGCGCTAATGTTGAGAGGTAGCGTGCGCTACCCGAACTCAATTAGCGTGCGCTAAAGAGAGTACGTAGCGTGCGCTACTCCTCACACACAGCCCACTATGAACATAACAATGATGATAAACACGGCACGATTCTCCAACTAGATCGATGATGAATGACAATTGATACACGATACAATTACTCTGAACGGTGAAAACCATGAATGAATATGAATGATGAATGATCATTAATGAATGAAAATTACTGAGTGACAAATACAGAACGATAATTATTGAATGATAATGACTGAATTACAACCGGGTATTACACCAACTCGACCCCACTACCTATGTTTTCTCAACATAAGCTCTGATACCATATTCTGTAACACCATCAGAGCCATCCAGGAATATTACAACACCGTGGGACCCGAGATGGACCCCACAAGGCTAAAAGACATTTTCGCAAACATTTTACAAATGCCCAAGAGGCTAACGATGGTATTATCTTTAAAAATATCCAAAGACTATATAAAATCCGGTTATCAAAACCGTTGTAAACTCACATTTGAAAGGACAAGGCCAAACAGCCGAAACTCAATAGTTTAGAAAACCATTTTCCAAAGTAACTAAAGTTGCCAAAAACCAAAGGTCATATAAGAATACTCACGCAGCGGAAAGGACAAACGATTAAAAATACTCACGCATAAGAATACAACATCAAATCAGAATACTCGATTTGCAAACACATGCCATAACCAGTATCCTTCGGGAAGCTCATCTCTTCACGACCGCTACAAGATCGATATCCAAAATCCTAAAAATAAAGCCCACGATGGGGTCAGCCATAATATCCAACAATGATAACAATCACATCGCGTCAATAATTACATACTAATGATAATACTAAGTAAGAATACG